>JASFAX010000065.1:0-1287996 GCA_030737875.1 Allium sativum
TAGTGTCTTCAATCAATGTATGACTTTACGTGTTTGTTGAAAATATTCATGGAGTCCGTGCCTAATAAACATTCAAAGATGTGTGCTTTTTGGAGCATGTCTAACAGAAGATAAAAAATCGTAAAATGTGATATTCACATCTAAATGTGTCTACAAACGAGTGTGGATTATCCGATATTGCGGATTTAGATACAGAAGTGTGAAGTTGCAGGATTAAATTAGACACTCATTCAACAAATGCCTATTAGTCAGATACTGGTTAAACAAGTGCCTCATTTGGTAATATTATAGGATGTCTGTTGTTGATGGAAAAAATGTCGTAAATACCCAAGATTCTAATTACTAGGAGTTATTGTTTTGCTCGTGTGAATAAGTGTGGAAAGTGGTAAACAACACGAGAGATTTATAGTGGTTAGGCCTCGAGAGAGGCCTACGTCCACTTTGAAGAGTCGTTGGAATATTATTTATCACCAAGGATTACAAAGTTGAGACTATCTCATGACAATTTAGTCCTTCTTCTTCCTCAAAGAGGAGATGCCATTAGAGAGGCTCTTGAAGCTCTCTAGAGGTTCCAAGTGATAGAATTCCAACCTCTTTGAAGTGTGAGGCAATGGAGTATTTATAGTGAAGTGGTTAGGTGGGAGTAGGTAAAAATAGGGGACCACGCCAGGAATTTCAAACCCCTGCATCCTCCCTCCAGAATTTTTAACCCAGAGTGTTCGCCCCCTCTCAAATTCATACCCCTCCCTGGGGTATGAAATTCGAACCCCGAGGGATACGAATTTCGAACCTCGGGGGGTACGAATTTCGAACCCTGGGGGGACCCCGGGGGTACGAATTTCCAACCCTGGGGGGTACGAATTTCGAACCCCAGAGGGTACGAATTTCCAACCCCGGGGGGCACGAATTTCCAACCCCGAGGGGTACGAATTTCGAACCCAGAGGGGTATGAAAAAATACGAAAGGGAGCACGGGGAGTCGACGCTAGGACCTGTGGCTTTCTGGTGTTCGAAGTGTTGGTTTGGAAATGTTTGGAGGAGTGGCGAGGTTCACGGGAGTTGTTGGCTGAATTCTGACTTTGAGTCGATTTGGTAATTCTAGGCAACACACTTGTTGGCGGAAATCGGATGAATCGAGCGGTTCCCACATGTTCAACCTAACCGGCTCCGCCGGGACTGTGGGGCCCAGGACCCACACTGGTACTGCGCCTAACCCGCTTGACGGCTTGCCTTCGGCTCGGCTGCGGATGGAAGCTGATGGATGTCGCATCCTAGGGATGCAACACTCTGCCAATGGCCCGGCTCGAGTCTTCTGGTACTGGAGCCCCTGATGATGCTGGCAAAACCTCTGGCCTGTAGTATCACGCGATTTGTTGAGTCGAGCGTGTCTTGCGTACTTCTGGGAATCGGACCAAAAGGCCGGTTAACATCTGTAAAATAAACGTCCGAGATTCAGACGCCTACTCTACAAAGGTCTAATATTAATAATATATATATTTTTGATTTTCAAGTGTCGGTTAAACAGACTCTTTGCGTTAAGTGTCTGTTCAACAGACATCTCACTCCAAAATCGTTGAGAAAACCCCAAATTGGAACTTTTTTTTAGCAAAGCTTAGCCGGTTTTTATAGTGGTTCTAAATATTATTTATTATAGTAAATAATGAATACATAAAGTACAAGAGTCGAACAAATTATGTAACTACTACTACAGACATCGTCTAAGACCCAAACAACCAAAATACTCAAAGATTGACACTGGAAAGTACAATAACCAAATACCACGAAAGGTAAACAACCAAAATACTACAACCAAATACCCAAACAACCAAAATACTACAAACATCGTCTAGAGGTTCCACGCAGGGAGAAAATCAAAGAAAGTACAACAACCAAATACCATGAAAGGCAAACAACCAAAAGGTTGCAAGGCAATCTCAATCCTATCAACTGCTAGACAGGAAATCAAACATCAGAAACCAAATACTCAAAGATTGACACTGGAAAACTCCAACTCTGCATAGCTCCACAAACCAAGCACAAGCAATTACACGTCCAAACCAAGGCAAGAGATTGACTAGCTGAAGCTGAATCAACAATACCCTAAACAGAAATAAGGCACAAAAGCCTTGCACCAACAATTCCACCGCAGATAGCCTACCCTTCACACAACAAAGACAGACACTAGACCCTAAAGCAAAGAAACCACTGCTACATCCAGACCAAAAACTCCAACATGATAGAAAAAGAACAAGGCCACATTACAAACTACAGCTAAATACTCAAGTCGAATCACCCCAAGCAACCAACTTTCGACCAAACTCAAGCACCATAGAGATAGTCAAAACCAACCAAAAAAGTACTAAAAACCGCCTACACAACCACAGGTAAAACAAGAATCTTACCAGCACGACAAAAGCGAACCACCACCCTTTGCACTACAAGAAAATAAGGTCTTTACCTACCAATTGTAAGCGTAGGTAAAGCTAACATAACGGTGGGTAATATATTTTAGCTACCAATATTGAATTGGTAGAAATTGGTAGGCAAAGGTTAATAGAGAAAGAGATTTTACCTACACTTATTGATATTGGTTGGTAAAAGAATCAATGGGCCCTACTATGTTATGACTTAAATGATAAGTCATCAGCTAATGTGTTTAATGATGTGTCATCCTACATAGCTGCTGACATGGTTGATGATGTGTCATCCTACATGGCTGCTGATATGGTTGTCGTAGTAGTATACACATGGCATATATTCATGCCGACACTTGGCACTTAATGGTTGGTTCATGTGTCAAACAATAATTTGTCCATGTGTCATCATTTGATTAGTGCATATGACATCATTTTTTAGGCCACATGGCATTATTTGATTACTTCATGTGGCGTTATCTTATTTGCCAAGTAGCATTATGTCATTGGTCTACATTATATAACGTTATTGTACCATATGGCGTTATTGTAATAACACTCATGGCATTATTTTATTAGTTTATTAGATGATTCATATTTTGGTCAAATTGAATGGTTATGTGTAGGAAAAAGGTAATAACCGCTATTTGTGAATGCTTTATATTAGAAATAAACTGAAAAAACATACAATAATAAAATATTCAATGCTAATATTCCATATAATGTTCAATACTAGAATAAGTCGTAAAATTAAACTTCTAAGGTTACCCCCAACCAAAATAAAAAACTTCATATGGTTTATTATATAGCAAATTAATGTAAATAAACTATGATTCATCTTATGACTGTCGAACTTAACAAGATGGTGACCCTCTCAAATCTGCATCCAAAGCTCGGTCTGTTGGACGTGGTGAAGGTAGTTCCATTAGATTGTTACGACAAAGCATATTTACAACCACACTAAGTTGTTCATTAGTAACATTAAGGCAGAGAGTTGTATCATTAAGTCGTTCACCTAATTCTTCATAAGTTGATTGATTATCCATAGTATTTTTCTGATGTGGAGTAGAAGTTGTGAAACTAGAAGATCTCTCCATCTTCTCAAGTATACAGAATCACGTCCAAGTACACGCTCCATAATCTCTTTATCAAACAATTCTTCTGGAGGTTGTTGACTTCTCAACTCCATCATTTTATCCTAATAATATATTTCATTATAGTAAGTATCAGAATAACTATATTAATTTTAAAAATAAAATTTTAAATATTTACATATAAAGGCTCGAGCTCTCCTCCAGTCCATTCCTTCTATGCATCATAATGCTCTAGACACCATGTCTCAGTTTAACCAGTAGTAGAAGTTAACACCATTATATGACGAATGTGATGTCGCGATGTAGAGACTGAACCATTTTTCGACTCTCATTTCCTCTTTTATCAATTGGTAGTGTTTCTTAACGCACTTTCCTAAAGAGATAAGTCCAAATAAAATACGTTGAAAAAAATATTAGTATCAATAAACATTTGGTTAATAAGTTGAATCAAGTAACAAAATTGAAACTGAAATAAAATTTGTAACTATGGCAAGTTGTAAGAAATGAAGTGTATGGTTAAGAAGTAAAGTAGAAGTTAGGATAACTTCTATCGACTGATTAAAATCAAACTTATAACTACCGGGAGTGGATTGAAATCACGTGAATAGCCGAGGCAAGAAATAACAGCTCGAAAGACAAATACAAAAAGCGATGATTACTAGTTGCCCACCATCTGTTGAATGCCACAACTTGTTGTTGATGAAATAAAACCCATATCAACTAGTGATGGAAATAAGGTGGTTTATTTTCTAATGTACATGTGTATCAATATATCATGTAGATGTTTTGACAGCAATATAGATGTACAGATAATATAGATGTGACAACCGAAAATGCATGACAGCTGCCGAAATACAGATAATAAAGGCAAAACTTGCACATCTTATGGCTAATTGTAGAAGTACAAACTGAGTATGTCGTTTACTTTACTCTGTCTTTCCACAGACTTGCTTGACTGTTGCTGAATTTTATTCATACTACTTGCCTTTGACAACTTATTTTAAAATTGATATTCTTGTACACTTTTTTATCATCACTTGCTATGATACATGATTAAAATTCGAGTCTACAACAATTATGGTTCTGCCTCTACTTTGTACCACGGGAAAATTATGTCATTCCGGCAACCGTTATTAAGTTGAGGTTACATCTCCTTAGAGTTATTTGTCCTGCATTGACCGCAAGGGGTTTGTCCATTTCGAATGTGCTAATTTCATTTACTTGTTATGTCACAGGCCGATTGATAAGTACGAACTATTACTACATAGAACATAGATGCACCAACGTAAAAAAGTGATCTATATCTGAAACATAAACGGATCTTCTGATACTATCTTCTATCTCAGCTCTTCTCATTCTTTCATTCATTCTTCTCCGCCCTTGATTGTACCCATTTCTCCTCCTCTAGTAATTTTCAGGATTTCCGAAAGCATCATGCCCGGATTCTATGCTACCGTAATAATGATTATATTGATCCACCGAAGCAACAAAAAGAGGATCACCTGCATTCAATCTCTTAGTAGAAGGAACAAATTCCTTGGCCAATGGATTTCAAATTGGAGAACAAATCCTCCAGCTTCTGAACATTACTTTCATATTCCTTCACCGTCTCAGAAGCCACTGGAGAAGTGTCAGAGATCATTGGAGCTATGTGGGAGACCTTTGAAGCTTTGTCGGAGATCGCTGGAGCTTCATTGGAGATCACTGGAGTTGTGATCATGTTTCCAGTGGTCGCAGACATCTATCAAGAGTTGATCTCACACCATGTTTCCAGTGGCCGTAGACATCGATCAAGAGTTAATCTTTACTACTCTCATGTATAGCTATATGTATGTGCAAATATATATGGATCAAATATGGAAATAAATATTTACAGGAAACAGAAAGAAAGATTTCAATTTTATTTCGAGAACTGTTATTATTTTTGAAGAACATAGAGATGAATGTGTAAATATGGGAGGCAGTGAGCAATTTCAGGAAATTGAAATTTTAAATATGGAGTAGAATAGCGTTAGTTCCTATTTTACGTTATAAATTTATGAATGCAATTTCAAGAAATAAAAAAAATATAGTGGTGATTTAAGAAATGTTGCGTGAATAAAGGGATAATTAGTAAAAAAAAATACTGTAGATTTTATCGGAAGATTTACTTTGTGTGAATATGTTATCGTAACCAGTATTATTAGACAATAAGTATTTACTTATCGTGTACAAGACTGAAAGTCTATAATACTTATTAGGCAATAAATATTTATTTATCATATATAAGACTGAAAGTCTGTGATATTTTAAAAAAAAGCATTCACAAATACTTTGAACATAAAGGAAATGATTGGAATATTCCATTTCGTTGAATACTAAAAATTAAAACAAGCGAAATCCACTTTATGCCCAAATATGATTTTTCATTATTAATGAAATTTTATGTCATCTTTTCTTTTAATATCCTATTCTCTAGGTGGCAAATCAAAAGAGACTACTGGATTGAGGCCACAAAAGAGATCATGTGGATTGAGAATTGTACCGTTAGATTTGATTTAAAATAAGCTGTTAAATTTATAGCCGGAGATGATAGTATGGATTGCGTCTCTGCAATAAGCAAGAGAAAATGTTTAGTCATTTCAGATGATGAAATATTGCTGTGAAATCGTGAAACATTTAAGAAAAATTTAAATTTAAAACTTTTGTAGTCAATTGTTTGGAAAACAATAATAATGTATGATAAGTTATTAACAAATGATTATTTAATATTAATTATTTACAATTTAATTATTGTTTATCAATTCATTAGCTGTTAATTATTTCATTTTTCAAAATAATTATTGATAACTAATAAAAAATGATTTTACAAAAATCATTGTTAGAATATGTAAACGAAATCTTCAATTCAAAAAAATTGCTAAAATATACTTTTTTGACACATCATCGCACAACTTAGCATTATTGTTAACGAAATTTTAAAATGATACGAGAAAAATGTAGAGGTTAATTGCAAAAAAAAAACTTCCCCTTATGTATAGGCGTAGATAATACATTTTACCTATCTATAATTGTTGGTAGATAATCATCCTTCAACAATTTTATAACATTGACAATGTTTACCTACCAATAAATTTTACCATTAAATATTGGTAGATAAAGGTTTTCTTTACGTACCCATATTTATTGGCAGGTAAATGTCAAATTTCTTGTAGTGGACTCCTTCAGTAATCTTCTAGTTAACCAGAGGAAGGACGCGGAGTCAACAAAAGTGGGTCATGAGAGTTGACTAAGGCGGGTGCCAAAGAAATATAAAAACCGACCTACGGTACCACCGTGAGCAGATCGGAGAAGGGAAGGAAAGCACAATTCTAATCGCCACGAGGAGTGGCAATGCAAATTGAAAACATGAAGAAAATGGAAAACGAAACAGGTTGTGGCTAAGGTTAAGGTTAGGAGCGTTAAAATCCATGGTAACGAAAGCTAGTTAGAAGTTCGAGAATGGAAGGAAGAGAGACGCGGTAAATTTTGAGGTGAAAAAGAATGGCGCGGAGAGAAGAGGGAAAAAAGAGAGATGGAGAAATAAAAGGGGGTTTACCAATCGTCATGAGGATGTTAATCGCCTCCCAAATGGGAATTTTCATAGTGTTGAAAATGTAGTATCTAAGCTCTCTATCATTGAAGATGCTCTTGGGAATAAGCTTTCATTTTATATTACATTTTGTAATATATAATCTGTTGTGTAAAAATTGCACAAACGCGGAAGCGATACAATAAGAGGATCTAGATTTGCCAATTGACCATCAATCTAATCTGATAGCAATTATTCAATTACATCAAACAAATAATAAATAACTATAACAGAGAAACAAAGAGACACAATATTTATACTGGTTCCACTATCATCGACTTAGTGTACGTCCAGTCCAAAAGAAAGAGATTTTATTCCACACGGGAGAACTACAAGAGATTACAAAAATAAGAGTTTGAATATCTTAACAAGAAGAGACACCGCTGGGGATTACTGGCTCCACTGCAGGATAAGTTTACAATGAAATATAACCCCTCAATATATAGCCAGTGCAAATCTATGTGAGTCATCAATTAAATTACCAACATATGGTAATAATATAATGGAGGCAAATTACCATAACAACAAATGTGCAAAGAAAGAAAGTAAATCAATCCGTTTCTTTAGCATAGATGGAAGAAATTAATGCTGCATTTATTTCCTTCCATCTCATGCAAATGCAATCAATTAATTCATGCATTTCCATATCAAACCAATATTTTCATTCCATCTATTCGTGATTTTGTATCACCTAAATTTAACACTTCACCTTGATGTAAAATCACATATCTTCAACACCCCATCTCGAATCAAATTCTCTTCACAACATAAAACTCTTCAACAGAACTCCACCTTAAATCAAAATCTCACAATGAGATAGATACCAAAAATGAATATTTACCTAATGGATTTCAGCAAAGCTACCCCCATCACATATTAACGAGCTCAGACTACGTCCCCGCCCGCCAATAAAATATTGCAAATATCCAAAATCGAAAAAAAAAGGCAGATCCTAAAATAATCTCAATACCACCAAGGCCAAAAATAATTCTCTCAATCACCAATTCAAAAACAGTGCCAAAATCCAAATCTCTGTATGCAAGATAAATCTCTATTCTTCCACATACGTGCATGTAGCATCTCCTTTAAGACGACATCACAAAATCGACGATGCATCACAGTGGCACCAAATCCGCCAAAATCATCTCTATGAACTGAACTCTCCCAAGACGACATCAAAAAGTCGATAAGTCTGAGTGGCGTCAAAATCCGTCACCAAAATCAGCTACATCAGATACAATATCTAAACCCAGTGGTCCCTTCAACACATTAAACTCTTTACCTATCATACAATGCGAGCATTTCTCAACTGAACTTGAAGTTATACAGTTCTCAAACACTTGGAAAGGTCGCTAACACCTCCAGCGGTTCATCTTTGGTCGCTACCACCTCTAAGCAATTTCTCCAAGCTGTTTTCTACGAAGTCGCATTCTTTTGGAGTGACATTCTTGAACAAACATATAACTCCATCTTAATGAGAATCCAAAGCTCAAGCCATATCAAAGTTCCAAGCCTGGAACACTCTTCTCTCTCAACATAATCTTCTCCACCAAATGCTCATTTTCTCCAAAATAGTAATAGCATAATCACCACTAAATCTACCAACCTTTGTAGAAATAATTGATGCACAATTTAAAACAAATCGCCCTTGTCTGATACCAATCTACTATGCAAAAATTGCACAAACGCGGAAGCGATACAATAAGAGAATCTAGATTTGCCAATTGAACATCAATCTAATTTGATAGCAATTATTCGATTACATCAAACAAATAGTAAATAACTATAACAGAGAAACAAAGAGACACAATATTTATACTGGTTCCACTATCATCGAGATACTGTACGTCCAGTACAAAAGAGAGAGATTTTATTCCACATAATAGAACTACAAGAGATTACAAAAATAAGAGTTTACATATCTTAACAAGAAGAGACACCACTGGGAATCACTGGCTCCACGCCAGGATAAGTTTACAATGAAGTATAACCCCTTAATATATAGCTAGTGCAAATTTATGTGGGTCATCAATTAAATTACCAACATGTGGTAATAATATAATGGAGGCAAATTACCATAGCAACAAATGTGTAAAGATAGAAAGTAAATCAATCTGTTTCTTTAGCATAGATGGAAGAAATTAATGCCGCATTTATTTCCTTCCATCTCATGCGGATGCAATCAATTAATTCATGCATTTCTATATTAAACCAATATTTACTTTCCATATATTCGTGATTTTGTATCACCTAAATTTAACATAATCAACCTGATGCTTCAGATTACACATTTGGATGCTTTTCAATCTTGGAGTGCATTTGTAGTTTACAAAAACGTAGTATTTAGGTGGACTATTCAAATTGGGTATTTAAATGAAGTAGCATATCAAGCGAAATATATGTTTGCAGCCTTGAAGGAAATATTTAAGCAAAGTAATCTGAGTTATGATTTTAAATTTAAATAATTTATAGTTAATTAATTGTTATTTTTGTTGTGTTACATGTGTTTAATTAAAACGAAATAACAATATAAAAACTAAAATAAATGCATATTAGTTAAACATTAATAACAAAATATAATAATTAAATGTAGAGGTAATGCGACATTGTTCGAGATTTGTTGTATACACCAAACAATTCTTTGTCTAGTCAACGTTAAGGTATTTAGTAAATATATATTGTGCATTACAACATATAACGCTTCAGCAAAATTAAAATTTGTTCCTATGGTACGAGTTTTTTTTTTTCATTTATCAATCGTATATGACATCGACAATTTCAACCATTCTATCGTCGGTTTCATTACAATGCCTTCTCAATCGGCATGAAACTGATTTGTCTCAACAAATTGCTTGGAAATGCTATTCTTAATTGTGTCATTCTTGTGCCAGATGAAATGATGCGGTGCAGGCTTTTGAAAGGAAGCCAATTGCAGTAATATATCTGTTTATTCCTGAAATGGATCTCGGTCCAATTACCATATTTGCTTACTAAATCAATAAATCTATACTATTATTATTATGATAAACTCTAGCGTCGTCATATATGCTTGTTGCTTGTTGTGATTTGTGACATGAAATCACATATGTTGATAGAGACGAGGCGTGGATGTGCTTGGTGGTAGAGGAGATGGTGCAGCAACAGAAAGAAGGTTAGAAGGAGCAGTTTGGTGTTTGAGCGGATTTATTGCTGGATTTTGACCCGGTCTTTCTGTGACTTATCTGCAAGTATTGAGGGGGTATATTCCTAATATATCTCTAAGAGGAAAATTGGATATTTTTCCTAGGCCTTCTATTCTCCTATAAAAGCAGCACATAGGGTTGGATTAATGTATGACCGAATAGAGTGGTGGCTGCGTGCCTCTAGGGCTTGGTGCCCTAGAGAGGATTGGTGCCTCCCAATTAATCCAAGGGTTAGCCGTCGTTCTTCATTGTTCTCCTCCTCCAACAAGAGTTTAGTCATCTAGATATTCTTTCCCTTTCTCAATAAGGTTATTGATTCTTGTAATTTTGTTTATTGTTGGTTTTGATCCATTGAGTGTAAACAAAATTTGTTTTTGTGAATCAATAAAGAGGGTGGTTGGGTGGAATATCTTGTGTTTGCGCGTGTGATTTCATATCTGTGTTTGTTTCCATAGAAATCATCTTTAAGTAATTGGGTGAATAAGATCATGGTCGCTTCCGCAAAGACGCAGTTTTCATAACAGTTGGTATCAGAGCTAGATCATCGCAAAACTTAGAGTGATTTTTGACTGGAAAAAATGATTTTTGTTCAGAAAAAATTGATTTTTTGTTGAAAAAAATCGATTTTTTTACGTCGGATATGATGGCGCTGTTGGTGATGACTAATTTTGATTGGGGATTTGAAGGCCTCAATTGTTTGGTTGATGGAGATGAAGAGGAGCCCTCAAATGTGGATGGGGAAGATGGAAGAAGATGAAGATGTTGGCAATTGGTTTGATTTGCCTATACCTTGGTGATTCGGTTTATGTTTTCGATAGGGGTCTTCACGTTGATGATGCTCGAGCGATCAGGAGTGGTCGAGGAAGAAGCTCAGGTCAAGTGGTAGACGAGTGTCGATGTGGAAGGCAAGTGACGGTCGAAGAACCTAGTCCGCAGCAAGGTGGAGAGGTTAATTTGGTCACTGCTGATGTGTTCGACAGGGGTCTTCATGTTGATGATGCTCGAGAGATCCGGAGTGATCGAGGAAGGAGCTCAGATCAAGTGGTAGACGGGTGTCGTTGTGGAATTACAAGCACTTTTAGGCCGTTGGTTGATGCACGGTGCAGCTCAGGTGGTAGATGCATCTTTTGCAGGCGGTGAGTTGTGTTTGTAATAGAGGTGTGGTCGTAGTCCTTTCAAATCGACTGGGCGTATCTCGTTGTCCTGAAATCGAGGTTGTGGAGTGTATCTCGTTGCCCGGAAATCGGGGTTGGTTTTAATTGAGAGAAGGTGTCGTTGAAAGAGCTAGATGACTTGTTTGGTGATTGTTGGAGTGTTGATATGATTTCAGATTAAGGTGGAGCGTTGTGATGGTGATTTCACATGTCCATGGAAGTCGGTTGACTTGCTGTTGATGTGATTTCATATCAAGGTGGAGTGTTGTGATTTGTGACATGAAATCTCATATGTTGATAGAGACGAGGCATGGATGTGCTTGGCGGTAGAGGAGATGGTGCAACAACAGAAAGAAGGTTAGAAGGAGCAGTTTGGTGTTTGAGCGGATTTATTGCTGGATTTTGACCCAGTCTTTCTGTGACTTATCTGCAAGTATTGAGGGGGTATATTCCTAATATATCTCTAAGAGGAAAATTGGATATTTTCCTAGGCCTTCTATTCTCCTATAAAAGCAGCACATAGGGTTGGATTAATGTATGACCGAATAGAGTGGTGGCTGCGTGCCTCTAGGGCTTGGTGCCCTAGAGAGGATTGGTGCCTCCCAATTAATCCAAGGGTTAGCCGTCGTTCTTCATTGTTCTCCTCCTCCAACAAGAGTTTAGTCATCTAGATATTCTTTCCCTTTCTCAATAAGGTTATTGATTCTTGTAATTTCGTTTATTGTTGGTTTTGATCCATTGAGTGTAAACAAAATTTGTTTTTGCGAATCAATAAAGAGGGTGGTTGGGTGGAATATCTTGTGTTTGCGCGTGTGATTTCATATCTGTGTTTGTTTCCATAGAAATCATCTTTAAGTAATTGGGTGAATAAGATCCTGGACACTTCCGCAAAGGCGCAATTTCCATAACATTGCTATATGCTTTACAGCTTGATTTTGAGTTATCTACTGCATAAAACATTCCTTTTTTAAATAAATAACAAAAATAACCCTAACAACTTGCGCGCACCACTTTTATGAAGGACTCTTTAGTCTCTCACTCGTTCCATCTATGCTACAACAAAACATATCCAACTTGAGTGTCAGGATTGCTTTGGCAATCCGTCTTTAATCTACGGGGCACAGACTTTAAAAACCAGCTATTTTCCAAATGTAACAAATATAGCCGGCTTTTATAAAATGGGTTATGTTGACGGTGTCGATCCAGTGCAAATTACGATTCAACTACTGTGTATTATAATCCTTACCATTTACTTTAAGAACACACAAAACCACCATGTTGGATAGTTGATTGAATTTAAAAAAAAAGGGAATAAACTATGCATTATGTTTTGTACGACATTATGGGCGTGATAAATAAGTACCTAGCAATTTGGTAAATATTTGTTAAGCAAACGTATACACAACAAATATTTACTAATAAAGACATGTCAGCCAAATATCTAACACAAAAATTTGCAAAGTAAAAATTTACTAAGAAAGCGTTTGGCAAGAAATCATTTATAAGTAAATAGTTACTAATAAATACAGCCATGCTTGGAGAGTCAAAGATTAATCTAAGTTAGAATCCTACATACTCATTTCTCGCTCCAAACCAATTTATGGTTTTTGTTAATTACCGGCTCTTTATGTTGGTTGGATAAGATTTACAGACTGGTTGCTCTGCATTGAAAAAGCAAAAATATCATGTCATTTTGCATCCAATTTACCGAAATACCATTTTGTTGAAACCACTTTATGTGAATGAGAAGGATTCATATGCACCTCCCTGACATCCACCAATAAAAGACCAAGGTCACATTGACACCACATAACGCGGTGTCAACAAACTTAGTCTCATGATCAATTATTGATACAACATACAAGAAACTGAATAGGGGTGAGCGTTCGGTCGGTTCGGTTGGTTTGGATGTAAAAAAACTCAAACCGAATTAAAACCAAACTTTTTTCAAATCGAACCGAACCGAACCAAATTAAGTTCGGTTAATTCGGTCGGTAACCGATTTAACCGAACTTGAAGGATATACTATAATTTTAGTGATGCATTCACTCAAAGTAAACCATAAATTGATGTTTGGAGAAAGTTTATATAGTAAATTTTAAGTTTATGATAAAATTTGATCTATTTGCAACAAATGTCTTTGTATTATATAGCTAAACTAATTATTTAAAGTATAACAATACCATAAAATTAGATAAAAAAATTACAAGTTCGGTTAATTCGGTTAAACCGATAACCAAAAAAAAAAAAAAAAATTTACAAACCGAACTCAAACCGTTTAGTTTTGAAACCAAACCGAACCGACCGAAATGAATTGGTTTGGCCAGTTAATTCGGTTTGAACCGAATATTGCTCACCCCTAAAACTGAGTCAAGGAAAACTTGTACGCTTGTACTGTAGCTAGTACCAAGGCCCATCACCAAACTGTTTTCAAATAGTGAAAGTTTCCGTATCCCAGTTATTTCGAAATATTGAATATCATGTATTCTATAATTATCAAATATGTTAATGGCAGTAGAAACTTTTTTTTTTTTGAATCACATGCCAAGAGCTGCTTATCAAATATATAATTACCATGCGCATACACTAAGATCAGTCATCTATGTAGTGCTGCTTGCGGACCAGACTAGATGCACTAGAAAGGGTTTTACGACTTCAATCGACTTCTCTTCTGAACAAATTGATATATATATATATATATCTTTAATAATAGTTGGAATAGGTTTGGTGTCACATTTTTTTGGTGTACACGCAAACTACCGAAAATGCCCCTTACAATAAAAATGCACCTTATAATATTTGGAAAAAATCATACTGACTTTGTAATATATTGCATCAGCGACATAATAATTCAATTTAACATAATATTGCATCGACAATAATTACTCTATCTTATCCAAGAATACCATAATCAACATACTAGAATTTGTTTCATTTAATTACTCTATCTTATCCAAGAATACCATAACCAGCATACTAGAATTTATTTCCTTTACGCACTATTAGCAGACTTTAAATCCTTTACACACTAATATCCTAAATTTCCTCTATACCATAAACTAATATCCTAAATTTCCTCCACGCATATGTAATTAGGATAATAAATGCAATTTGTTTACATACACGCTAATTTGTTTCCTCCTTTGTTGCCGCAAATTGTTTACATACACGCTAATTTGTTTCCTCCTTTGTTGCTGGGTCATCGTATTTCAAAATATTTTCCAGCTATTATTAAAGATATGTAAAATACATAACATATGAGGAATAAAAATCCACGCGCAAAGCGCGTGCCGTGACGCTCGTATATATAGGGATAGAATCAGGGAGGCCCCCTAAATTTCAGACCTCCATTTGCACCCCAATTCCAGCATGTTTATGTTTAAAGAAAGTGAGTAGGAGGTGAGAGAATGAGTGGAAGAAGGGAGAGAGAGGAAATGTGGTGGAAAAGTGGTAAGCTAAAGGGATGCTCACTATTTGGGGTGTCATTGAACTTGCCATATATATATATATATATATATATATATATATATATATATATATATGATCAAGAGCACCCCTTTAGCCTCCTAATTTCCACCACATATTCTTCATTCTCTCTCCTCCCAATAATTCTCTCTCTTCTCACTAACATATTCAAGTACAAATGAATGACTACAATTCAGATGCAAATGGGGTGCCACGAAATTGGGGTGTCATAGAGCGTGCCTCATATATATATATATATATATATATATATATGTGTGTGTGTGTGTGTGTGTGTGTGTGTGTGTGTGTGTGTGTTCAATGACACTCCAAATAGTGAGCACCCCATTTGCCTTTCTATATAAACCAATCATTTATATTAGAATAATTGAGTTGGAGGCGAGAGAATAAGTGGAGATAGAGAGAAACGAGAGAATAAGCTCAAATTTTGGATAGATACTAATATATATGTGGATTGAACATATACAAATTCTCGTTGGATTTATATCGTCGTAGCTCACGAATGGGTAGGGGTGCCCTGATTTCCACCAAGTATTTAAAGTAAAATAAGTGAGTGTGAGGTGAGAGAATGAACGGAATGAACGGAATGAGCGGAAGGAGAGAGAGAGAAACAATGTGGTGGAAAATAGGGAGGCCAAACGGGTTCTCCACTATTTCGGGTGTCATTGAATCTGCCTCATATATATATATATATATATATATATACACACACACACACACACACACACACACACACACGAGGCAGGTTCAATGGCACCCCAAATAATGAGCACCTCATTTGCCCTCTATGTAAACCAAGTATTTATATTAGAATAAGTGAGTGGATGTGACAGAATGAGCGGAGTAAGAGAGAAACATGATATGTGGTGGAAATCATGAGGTATTTAGAGGTGCTGCACTATATAAATTAACCTAGTGGAAGAGGAGAGTAGTGGAGGAAAAAAGAAACGAAATGTGTGGTTGAAATAAAGGGACATTTAGGGGTGCTGCACTGTTTAAGGTGCCACTGAACGCTCATATATATATATATATATATATATATATATATATATATATATATATATATATGTGTGTGTGTGTGTGTGCGCGCGCGCGCGCGCGCGCGTGTGGACGCGCGTGCGCAAGCGTTCGGTTGCACCCCAAAAATGAAGTATCACAAATGCTCTCTGATTTCCACCAAGTATTTATATTACAATGAGTGAGTGGGAGCAGGAGGTGAAAGATTGAGTGGAAGGAGAGAGAAAAGAAATGTGTAGTGCAAAATAGGGAGGCCAAAGGGGATCAATTCTTCTGTATCCAACTCTGGTGTTCTCGTATGCCCGACAAATCAGTACCACACATATTATTAATAATCTAATGAACGAGTCCTACAATCCACTCAAAACCATTAGATTTTGTGCAAATAAATGGATAAGATTGGTCCGGCACAAGAGAATACTGGAGTTAGGTACAGAAGAATTCATATGACAAAAGGGGTGCTGAACTATTTCGGGTGCCATTGAACCTGCCTTATATATATATATATATATATATATATATATATATATATATATATATAACTGGTAAAATAATAAATAATTATTTATTATTTTGGACGTGCATGTATATCTATTTTCATCTGAATTTTTTTTTCGCGCGTCTAATCAATCTTTGAGTTGAGCTGACAAGTTGTTTTGTCTAAATGCTCGTAGTTTCGTAAAATGCATTAAGTTGATAAGGCGCTTGCAATTTTCGATCGCATATATACATAGTACATACACCATACTGAAAAATACGAACATCAAAGCCATTGCACACATCAACATGTCTTCTCCTGTTCCTCCATTAAACCAGAAACTAGTAACCAAATCCTCACAAATGGAGGAAGACGCAGACAACAGCAGGGCAGGCCACCACCATCTATACCGTGCAATCCTCATCTCATTTGCATGGGCCTTCGACGCTCAACAAACGTTCATCAACATCTTCACAGACTCTACGCCGTCATGGCACTGCACCACCAAACCATGCCCTTCTTCGTCCTCCTCCTCTTCCTCCCCTTGTGGGCTACCCGCCAACTCATGGGCCTGGGACGTCCCAGCTGACTCCTCCATCATCTCGGACTGGTCCCTCCACTGCTCTCCCTTCACCTCCGGCCTCCCTGCCTCCTCCTTCATCCTCGGCTGCCTTCTCGGAGGCTTTCTCTTCTCCACTCTGGCCGACTCCAAACTTGGCAGAAAGAACATGCTCGTCCTCACGTGCATCATCATGTCCCTCTCTTCCTTCCTATCATCCTTCTCTCCCAACCTATACATATATTCCACTCTTCGATTCATTTGCGGACTCGGAAGAGCGACTCTCAGCACAAGTGCCGTTGTCCTCTCCACCGAAATCGTAGAAGAAAAATGGCGGGATCTCGTTAGCATCCTTGGTTTCGTTTTCTTCTCCTTCGGCTTCTTGTCTCTCCCGCTTATAGCATATGTTCAAAGAAACTCCTCATGGAGAAACATCTACCTGTGCACTTCCATCCCTTGTATCCTCTACACCGTTTTAATCTACTTTTTAACCGAAGAATCTCCGAGATGGCTACTAGTGCACGAAACTACAACAAACAGTGGCATGTTTTCCACACTGAAAATGTTGTACAAGAAGAAATGGGCACTGAAGAGGTTAGTATCACTAATGCTAGTTGGAGTTGGAATAGGAACGGTTTACTACGGAATGCCTCTAAATTTGGGGAGTTTGGGATCAAATTTATACATAAGTGTGGCGATCAATGCATTGGCTGAGATTCCTTCTTCGCTGTCGGTCTTTTTCTTGATTCAAAGGGGAAACAGAAGGAGTAGTCTGCTAGCACTGACCATAGTAAGTGGTATGATGAGTTTGCTGTGCGTGTGCATGGAGAAGTACATGGTGGTTTATATGGAAGTGGTGTCGTTCTTTTGTGCATGTACAGCGTTTGATGTGCTGTTGATATACAGCGTCGAGTTGTTTCCTACTTGTGTAAGGAACTCTGCGGTAAATATGGTGAAGCAAATAGTTGTTTTTGGTGGAGTTCTTGCGCCTTTGCTGGTGGCGGAAGGAAAGAGATCGGGAAAGGCTTATTCTTTTGGAGTGTTCGGAGTATTGATTGGGTGCTGTGGGGTGTTCCTTTGTAATTTGCCTGAAACGAGAGGACGTGAGATGAGTGATACCATCGAAGAAGAAGAGCGTAAGGAAACTTCTTCAATCTATGTACTGTAATTCTTTTCAACGAAGTACTAGCATCGCCACCGGCTTAGCATCGCCAACGGCTTAGTTAAAATTACATCCTCGTCAACAAACGTCCTCGCTTTCTAAGTGGTTGTTGGACCAAGTCTCCTGCAGTTAAGATAAATATAAATGTCGAAAACTCAACCAATTCCCATTAAAATGTAACTGTTTTTTTTGTTTATATATAGTACATTTTGTAATATATAATCAACCAATTTTAGCTTACTGCATTGGATGTTTAAAGATATTAGGATGCATCTTCGCAGAATGAAAACATGAAATTTAAATTAAAACGAAAACAAGTATTAGGATGCGTTTTAGCTTTACTGGATTGGAAGTTAAACGAGATATTAAGCAAAGTAATTTAATTTATGATTCTTATTTTAATTACTTTATAGTTAATTAATTATTATTTTGTTTTGTACTATGCATTTAATTAAAATGAAACAAGGATACAGAAACTAAAATGAATGCATATTAATCAAAGCAGGTTAATTAAAGAACGCCAAAATAATACAATAGAACGACAGTAATAGTTACAATCTTATTTGCTCCCGCCAATTCCTTAGATGAGAAGCGTAACACAAGTATAAATATCTGCATAGCATAAAGAATTTATTATTCAATCTATAATGTTTGTGTTTGGACTACCTGAAGATTTGTCATCAGTCGTAGATGACGTTAACTATTTCAGCTATCTTATCATCGATTTCATCACGACATCTTCTTGAACTGTTGCGCGCAATAGAAGATAAGTTCATATTCTGCGTTTGTTGCAGTAGAGTTTGTTATGATAGATTTTGATACAATAAATGATTGGCTGGTGAATTCACATTTGGAATGTACTGCTCCTGGTCTTCGGTATCATCTAACGAACTATGGAAAGCATTAGACGTTTGTCCAGTTGTCATCGTCTGTTGAAACTATTGTCGTTACAAATCCAAATTATCAAGTAGTGTTCTTTTATATTTCAAAATATTCCGTCCAAATTTAGTAATAACTAATTACACAGGTCCAAATAATAACAAACATAAGCATGTTTTGGTTAATTCAACGCTGAATGAAGCAGAACATACTGATATCGTTTCAAATACCGTTAGTGTTTTTTTTTTTTTTTTTTTTTTTCTCATTTTATAAATTTCATACAACATATGAAAAGCCATCAAATAGCGCAATTTTATAAATCGTCCAAAACATGAAAAAAAATACGATGTTTTATTTGAAATTACATCACTTTTGATAGACATTTGTAATTAGTTTGAAATTGACCTGCAGGCTGCAAGCATATTAGGTTTTAAGAAGGGGGCCAAACTTGAAAAACCTACTATTTTTTAATTTTTTAATTGTGAATGTGTCACCCTTTTCAGCGGTGGAATGATCTGGCCCAGGCTTTCAAAAGAAAGTTATTGCAATATTTATTCCTGAAATAGATCTCGTTCCAATTACTATATTTGCTTACAAAGTTACGGATCCATCTATGTTCTTTTTTATGGTCAGTTCTACTTTTATGATTAGCTTCAGCACCGTACCATCATATATGCTAGCTGTGATATGCTTTACAGGTAACTACACACGCATTGATTCTGGGTTATCAACTGCACAAAGCATTCCCTTTTTAAATAATTTACAAAAATAACCCTAACATCTTGTGCACGACCTTTTATAACTACTCTGTAGACTCTCAATCATCTGCTAGCCCACAGCAAAACATATTTGATATCTTCGTTTCTTACAAACCATTGAGAAATCTAATAAAAAGGAAATCAATCTCTTTATTCATCTTGCAGTCCATTCAATTTTCAATTTCTTAAAATTTAGTCAGATCAACAACAACAATTACAAAATTCACAATCCTAAGTAGGTTGATTGAATAATAATAATAATAATAATAATAATTTATTATTGAACGTACGATGTTTGTGTTCCGACTATCTAAAGTCATATGAGATATTTTTTTATTCGTCAATCATAGATGACATTAACTATTTCAACTATATTATTGTTGATTTCATTACGATATCTTCTTGAAGTGTTACGTACACCAGAAGATAAACTAGTGTTCTAAGTTTGTTGCAGTAGAGTTTGTTAAGGTAGATTTTGATACGATAAATGATTGACTGATGAATTCAAATTTGGAATGTGTTGCCCTTGGTCTTCGGTATCATCTAACAAAATATGGAAACCATTAGAACCTCATGGATTGTTAGAAGGGGTCAGGGGAGTAGGAATGAATTGTTCTTGAGCATGAGTAGACGTGCAAGATGTTTGTCCAGTTGCAATCATCTCTTGAAACTATATTGTTCTCACATATCCAAGTTATTAAGCAGTGTTCTTTTATATTTTAGAATATCCAGTCCAAATTCCTCCAGATTAAAATATAATTAATAAAAGATTTCAAACATAAAGAATTATAATTATAAAAAATACAATTGCATGATCACTCCACTACTTGTTGGTGTTTGAAACAATTTGCCTATTAAAATATCACCCAACAACAAGTTTGTGATTCATGTTTTTCCATTTGACCGACTTTCGTTTGAAGCTTTTGTATTTTTGATAGACTTTGGTATCGTCAACCAATTCAAAATAGTTGCTTTGTTTGTGCAGGTTGATTTTCTTCACCACTCTATTGAAATTTTCGGTTATAGCTTTGTGCTCACCCTTTTTATCGGTACCATACTTGGCATATGCTGCTATGACCAGTTTCAACAAAAGCCGAGTAGATTTGAGGAACTAATGATGCTTTTGTCGGTTTGATATTCTGAGTCGAAATAGTTTAAAAAAATAATATAAAAATTGCAAAAATAAAAATAAATGTGATGTAAACAAATAGCTAATTCTTATGTTGGACAAATGAAAGATTTTGTTGAGAAAAACAGAGGAAATAAAAGGTGAAGAAGGCGAGATGAAGGAGGATGGAGGGAAGGGATTGTTTTTACTGCATCCGACGTCAATAGACCAATTTTCTCTAGTAAGAAAATGAGTCATTTTGATCAGTTATCATTTTGAATGTGCTCTACACATCGTACGCAATGAATAATGTAACCAATCAAAATTCTTATACGAACATGACCTTACACTTCTTATACTAATATGGTATATTTTCTGGTATAGTTATTGGTATTTTTAAGGGTCTTTTTTAATTTGTTTTGGTTTTTAAAATTTATTATGCATGTAGTGCAGTTTCAAAGCTAATTAGATATGTAATCATGTTTTGGTTAGGTCACCGCTGTGTTAAACAAAATACAATGACATCATTTGAAATACCATTAGTTTTTTTATATAAGTTCCAGACAACAGAGGGGTGAGCGTTCGGTCGGTTCGGTTGGTTTGGACGTAAAAAAACTCAAACCGAATTGAAACCGAAAACTTTCCAAACCGAACCGAACCGAACCAAATTAATTTCGGTTAATTCGGTCGGTAACCGATTTAACCGAACTTGAAGGATGTTTATAGTTCAAATGATGCATTCACTCAAAGTAAACCATACATTCAAGTTTGTATGCATATGAGAGAAATATATATAGATATGTATATATATATATATAATATTCAAAAAAGTTCAAAACAACGAATTGGGAGGGGGAATAGCCGAACTGCACCATTTTTGAAGTCGACCCGAGCCCCATTGGGTCAACTAGGGGTCGATCCAGGGTGTTTGGCTGTCAACTCGTGGCCCGATTCGCCCTAAGGGCTGATGGGCATCTGAGTGTCTTTATTGATAAAATAGTTTGTACAAAGATTTCTTTACACTTATCATGTTGAACTGGTTAAGTGTCTTAGTTAACTTAACCCTACCATTCTTGTTCTAGCTTTAACTAAATAAATTAAAGCCGCTACCACTCACATTAGACAGGTATTGTTGCGACTACTGGATGTGCTGATTGGTTCCGGGCATGTTTACATCGCAACTCAGTCTAACCTCGGGCTAGGCATATTCGTGTTTTCTAAGTTCAAAGGGTTTTAATTTATTTTCAAATCAAGTTTTGAAAATAACCATCCCGTTCATCGGATCAGTTAGGGATAGCCAGGGAGAGCAGGAAACTTGTATTTTCCAAACCCAAGCCTAGACACTATCCTCTCTGTCACCCTAGAACTTCTGGTGTGTCATTAAAAGAGATGTCGTTAATAAACCTTTAATTTGTCTAAATTTATATTTCCTCATTCAGGCCAAATTCTATAAGTAAATTATTTCTAATTTACTTATTTCCTAATTACTCTTTTAATGTAAATTATCTACATTCATTCTTATGGCCCATTTCCCCTTCTAAATCATATTTATGCTTTTTGGTATGTGGACTATATCAAATTAAGTGTCACTAATCATGATTTTGCTAAACCTGCCAATTACTCCCAATTATGGCCAATTTCACATTTATGCCAATATACTTACCGTGCCAAATTAGCTAATCCAATTCCGATTCAACATTCTAATTCTAGACTTATTACTCTAGTTCACTATTCATGTAAATGCTAGATTTACACGTCAATACTAGATTCAAATTACACATCTTATAATTCATGTCAAATTTATCCAATTTGCACTTCTATGAACATGCCACAATACATATTCCCAATTTATGCCAATTTCCAAGTTAAACTACGTTTTTTAGTAAATTTCATATTTTGCCCAAACCGCATTCCCACCGTTCGTATAATCGTGATTCAGTCTAGATTATAAATAAAGCTAGGTTCGTAGAAAATAGGGAATGAACCAAAGATGCTATGCAAAAGATAGACATACTAACTGGCATAAAAAGGGTTGAACGACGTGAGGATTCGAATGACTGCAACGACTATTTTTCTACGAATCATAGCAACGCCATCTTTCTGTTCTAATCTAATCTCTGTAAGTCAGTTATTTCTAGATTTGAACGTTTTTCTCTGTTCGTGACATGAAATTAAAGGAATAAAATAATATGTCAAATCTCTCGTGTAACACCCCACGTCCGTTAGTGTCACTCACAAAGGGAATGCACTAAGTTCTGTGGAGCATTTAGGGTAAAAGATGCAGTTAAATTACAAGACAGACAGAAATTAAATAGCGGAAAATAAAACTTTGCTTTATTGATAAAATAGTTTGTACAAAGATTTCTTTACACTATCAGAGTGTCACCTGTCTTACAAAATAAAGAAGCATAAAAATACATTTATATTCCCCAATTTTAGCAAGGGCCAGCCATAGCATCCGAAAAGAGAATCCAAGCAAACTTCATCACATCTTCAAGCTGGGAAAGAGTGACAGTCCAAATTAACCTGATCTATACAATTGCCTCCTTTACTACCTGGGGGGAGGGGGGAAACAGAAGAAAAGAAGACGAAAGAGAAACAGAGTCAGACATAAAGTCTGAGTAAGTTCAGTAACTTTTAGCATGTGAACATGGAAAAACAAAACGACATGAATTAACTGAATACAAGATTACACCATGACGATAGGGTCAACAAGATTAGACAAGGTAGTCACAAGATATGCTAAGATAGGATAAACTGGATACGCTCTAATACTTTCGCCGCTTCGCTATTTCCTTGTTATACTAGTTTCTACAATTCTGCACCACCTAACTAATGTCCCTACTAGTAACGCTAACGTGATCCCAATCCCTGTATTTTCCATCGCCTTCAGGCATCCATTTATTTATTTGCTGCCTAGATTTAATCTAGGGTTTTCTACCAAGTGTCTTCTAGATTCAACTAGAGTTTACGCTGTCTGCTGAACGCTTCTCGGATTCAGGATTTACGCCACCTAGTTCAACTTGGAATTACGCTACCTGACGAACGATGCCCCCAAGTCTAGGATACACTACCTAGAGTGGTATATGTTCCTATACTTCCCCACGCATGTATCGCGAATCGTTATCGCTTGTCTAGATGCACATGTCCTGTAATGTGCGGTCCGAGTCTTGTGACAGGGCAAATCAAGGAATACAAAACTCGGTCGGGAGCTTTCAGATATCTGCCGATGCAGATGCTAAGATCTGTTTTTATTTCAGTGGCTATGGTCCCACCTGACCCCTCCCTCAACTAATGAAAGACACACCTTGAAAAATGAGAACTATACGCCGGCCCCCGGTGCCCCACTATCCTATGGCCATCCTCACCGATAACTAGATAGCAAGTATATGGTCTTTTGGAGTTCTCCGCCTTTCCGCTTCACGTATCTCGATTGACTCAAGATGGATGGTAGACGACGAGTCGCTATCACAGGGCTACCGTTTGCTCGCCGAATCACGCCGGTCCATCCTAGTCTTTAGGTTGCCATGTATTGCAACCAAGGCATACCCCCGGTTCTTCTACGCAGACCTTAACCTCTGTGGGCCCAGGCGGATCATCTGCAGCCTCACAGAGGGATACCAAGAGTACCCTCACGTCCCCTCGAAGCCTCGGGCTTCGTAACCCAATTCGTTGGAGCCTTCTTTTTAACCAGACGGACGTTCGCTCCTCCTCGTGTTATACTAAGAATTACCACTTAGTTTTGTCAACTAAGGTTTACCACTTAGTTTCCAGAATCGTTGTTTTCTAAACTAAGGTTTACTACTTAGCTCCTTTTAACTAAGGTTTACTACTTAGTTCTCTTTCCCGTCTATTTGGATTGGTTAAGTGTCATTAGTCAATTCAAGCTAACTTAACCCTCTTCGTTTATCCTGTTAAGCTGGTTAGGTGTCATCAGCAATTCACGTTGACTTAACCCTACCACAAACCAAGTTATATTGGTTAAATATTTCTTATTACTTAAACCTACCCCTTCATCCTGTATTGGTTAAGTGTTCCTTTTTAACTTAACCTTGCCCGTCTGTTTTAACTAACATGTTATTAATGGTTAAGTATTATCCCTTCATGTTTTAGACTTAACCTCATTCCTTTATCACAACCTGATGGTTAAGTGTTCAGGTTTACTTAACCCTACGGTCTAGCCCAGCTAACATATCTAAATTGGCTAAGTGTATTAGATTTTACTTAACCCCAACCTCTAGTCTAGTTAACATATTAATTTGGCTAAGTGTATTAACTTTAC
Organism: Allium sativum; assembly: GCA_030737875.1. Lineage (NCBI taxonomy): Eukaryota > Viridiplantae > Streptophyta > Magnoliopsida > Asparagales > Amaryllidaceae > Allium > Allium sativum. The sequence continues at coordinate 25,180 of JASFAX010000065.1, forward strand.
TTAACCCCTACAAGTCTCGTCTTGCTACCTTGAGTTTGGTTAAGTGTCTCTATGGACTTAGCCCTCCCATTCTAGCTTAACTGTGTTAAGTTGGTTAAGTGTTCCTATGGACTTAACCCTCCCATTCTAGCTTAACTGTGTTAAGTTGGTTAAGTGTTCCTATGGACTTAACCCTCCCATTCTAGTTTAACTGTGTTCAGTGTCAGTCTGAACCTAACCCCACCCATCAGTCTAGTTATCATGTTGAACTGGTTAAGTGTCTTAGTTAACTTAACCCTACCATTCTTGTTCTAGCTTTAACTAAATAAATTAAAGCCGCTACCACTCACATTAGACAGGTATTGTTGCGACTACTGGATGTGCCGGTTGGTTCCGGGCAGGTTTACATCGCAACTCAGTCTAACCTCGGGCTAGGCATATTCGTGTTTTCTAAGTTCAAAGGGTTTCAATTTATTTTCAAATCGAGTTTTGAAAGTAACCATCCCGTTCGTCGGACCAGTTAGGGATAGCCAGGGAGAGCAGGAAACTTGTATTTTCCAAACCCAAGCCTAAACACTATCCTCTCTGTCACCCTAGAACTTCTGGTGTGTCATTAAAAGAGATGTCGTTAATAAACCTTTAATTTGTCTAAATTTATATTTCCTCATTCATGCCAAATTCTATAAGTAAATTATTTCTAATTTACTTATTTCCTAATTACTCTTTTAATGTAAATTGTCTACATTCATTCTTATGGCCCATTTCCCCTTCTAAATCATATTTATGCTTTTTGGTATGTGGACTATACCAAATTAAGTGTCACTAATCATGATTTTGCTAAACCTGCCAATTACTCCCAATTATGGCCAATTTCACATTTATGCCAATATACTTACCGTGCCAAATTAGCTAATCCAATTCCGATTCAACATTCTAATTCTAGACTTATTACTCTAGTTCACTATTCATGTAAATGCTAGATTTACACATCAATACTAGATTCGAATTAAACATCTTATAATTCATGTCAAATTTATCCAATTTGCACTTCTATGAACATGCCACAATACATATTCCCAATTAATGCCAATTTCCAAGTTAAACTACGTTTTTAGTAAATTTCATATTTTGCCCAAACCGCATTCCCACCGTTCGTATAATCGTGATTTAGTCTAGATTATAAATAAAGCTAGGTTCGTAGAAAATAGGGAATGAACCAAAGATGCTATGCAAAAGAAAGACATACTAACTGGCATAAAAAGGGTTGAACGACGTCGGTTCAAGAACATGGGTAGACCTAACTTAATAGGTAAATTTCCAAGGTCTAAAACCAAAGAAAACCAAGAATAGACAGAATAGAAACGTAGGTTCAAGAACATGGGTAGACCTAACTTAATAGGTAAATTCCCAAGGTCTAAAACCAAAGAAAACCAAGAATAGACAGAATAGATGATCGGGTTTAGACCCAATTTCATAGTCACAAAACTTAAGCAACACTTTCCTAGTCATGAATCACAGGTGTTTAATCACAGTTGTCCTTGTTATGTCATAGGCAATAGTTTGTATTTCCTAATCAAAGGCATGGGCTTTGTCAAGGAAATAATCCTCATAGTCACAGTCACAGTCATAGGCAATGTTCATAGTCATAGGCAATGTCCATAGTCATAGGCAATGTTCATAGTCATAGGCAAATGTTCCTAGTCATAGGCATATGGTTTTAAGGTCCATAGTTTTCATAGTCACGGTCTTATTTGTCCTCGAATCATAACAGTTCTTAATTAGGTTCAAGAGTATAGGCACTGATTTGAATAGAGAGAGAGATTTGGCATATTCTTTTATTCCTTTAATTTCATGTCACGAACAGAGAAAAACGTTCAAATCTAGAAATAACTGACTTACAGAGATTAGATTAGAACAGAATGATGGCGTTGCTATGATTCGTAGAAAAACAGTCGTTGCAGTCGTTCGAATCCTCACTTGAATTCTAGCTTGAATCTCCTCTTTGAAAGTCTTTGAGCAGCACCTCCTTGTCTTGATTTACTTTATATATATTATTTTATTTATTATTTAATTAAGAGGAGGAGAGGAAGCCATGTTCACTAAGAATCTTTGCAGCATAAGGGTAGAGAAGAATTGTGAATAGAGAAGGAGTCTAGGGCTGTTTATATAGTGTAGAAGTCAACGAATCTAGTCAGAATGGCGTCCGAATACAGAGAAACGAATCTGGTGCAGAAAACAGGAAAAAGAGGGGGGGGGGTCGACCCCCAGGTCGACTACCCAGTCGACCTGGGTGCCCCAGGTCGACTACCCAGTCGACCTGGGTGCCTTGGGCGGGAAAATTCCCGCCCAGCCCAGCCTGGGTCTGTTTTCGAATTTGAATTCCTTTTTCTGCCCTGTTTTGAACTTCGCTGAATCTTCCGAAGGCCATATCTTCCTCATACGTACTCCGATTTACGCAAACTCGGACTCATTTTCATGAAGAATTTCGAGACGAACGCAATGGCGTAGCCCGTTTCCCTTGATTTTGATTTTTAACTTTTAATTCTGCCTTGATTTGTGAATCCTAGTTTTACAGAATTACGGGGTGTTACATTCTCCCCCACTTAACATGATTTCGTCCCCGAAATCTTCAAGTTAGGAAGAATGTGTCCTACCATCCAATCACCCATCTACTCAACCATTCACTCACAGGCATCCATTGTCCTTAAAAGATTTCTAATGTTTTCATGTTCATATGCATAGTGTGTGTATATGTCTTTATCTTCTGTAAAATCAGGCGGTCTACTGATTCAGTCGACCTCCTTAATGCGAATCATGTCAGTGCCATGCGTCCAACCATGTATGCAAGCATCCCTAGTCATGTAAATGCTACATGTGTGCACATCCATTCATCCATATGCAACACCCATATGATAACATATCAAGTTCAATTTACAAACAAATACATATCTGTAAATGCAATATGAAAGCGTCTGAACTGATCTAGAGCCTAATACGTATGCATATGCATTCACAAGCAACCATTAGCAACCACTTGCAACCATCAACCATAACATGTTTCAAATACATGTTTACATCCATTGGCTTCTACCTAAGGATCGAAGATACGACCTAGGTGATATACTTTGGAAAGAGAGAAACAATTATGCGTAAAGCTCCTAAAACAAAGAAATCAAGGATGCACCCTCAAGGAAAAAGGGTACGATGCTTGTATCTAGCCTTCTTGAGCTTTATTCCACTGTATCTTAACTAATTTAACTTCACGATTGTGAAGTTCCGGATCTCCATTTCCAAAATAAACAGATGTCAATCACGGTACTAGGTATACGTACTAAGATGATTAGAGGTTTCCTTCTTATCCGCCATGCCATAACTATAAGAGTCGAAAGGTCACTACGTGCTCTTTGGAGTGCCTGCCACAACTATTCATCTCTCCCGCAAACCATCCAAACCGAACTCGACATTCCTCAAGTACAAGCCCCAAAGGCCTAAACCAATATCAGACAAGCACCCAAGGAATATCTCCCCCGAATTTAGACGATCTACGTGAGATGATATAAGGAAACTCGATAGCTATTCTCAAATCCCTACTAACCAAAAATAAAATGGTCGGACCACCAATTGGATTTGAGACTCTAGTGGGATCTTTCTACTATACAAGTATTATGGTGCAGAGACCCAACTATGGAAGTGGATATGAATAGACGCGAAGCGCTAAAACCTAAGGAAATAGTACGAACGGAAAACTAGACTCTTCCAACCGGACTACCTTTCTCCTAGGTACGCTTGGTGGCGAAAGCATGTACTTGTCCTTTTGAAAATCTTGTTCCCCGTTCTTGCCCTTGTCCTTATATGCCCTATCATACCCTAGTAAAGATACTTCCCCTTGTCTTAGGTTTTATAATTTCTTCCTCCTTCGTGAGCTAAATCTACATCTATGAATTCCTCATCCTAGGGTTGTGCTCCCTAGCCAAACTCCTCATCCCCTTCCGTGTGTAGTCATGTTGACAAATCTCTCGAAAACTGCCTCCATCGTCCGGAAAACCCTATAAGCTTTGAAAGAAAACTGCCCGTAGGTGAAACAACTACGACTATGGATGGAAACCGGGCACTACTTCGCCCATCGATGAGGTTACCTCCCAGAAAGCCAGGAGCCCCAGAGACTCAAGAAAGAAGGAGACAAGAATTCAAACAGAGGAAGAGAAAATAGTGCGTATGGCTTTGGGGAATATGCCTTTAAAACAAATCTTTTCTTTTGAAAATGCTTCTTTTAAAACCGTTTTGAAAATAATTTTTCAAATCCTTTATCTGATCTGGTAACCTTCAGCTCTGATACCACGTGTAACACCCCACGTCCGTTAGTGTCACTCACAAAGGGAATGCACTAAGTTCTGTGGAGCATTTAGGGTAAAAGATGCAGTTAAATTACAAGACAGACAGAAATTAAATAGCGGAAAATAAAACTTTGCTTTATTGATAAAATAGTTTGTATAAAGATTTCTTTACACTATTAGAGTGTCATCTGTCTTACAAAATAAAGAAGCATAAAAATACATTTATGTTCCCCAATTTTAGGAAGAGCCAGCCATAGCATCCGAAAAGAGAATCCAAGCAAACTTCATCAAATCTTCAAGCTGGGAAAGAGTGACAATCCAACTTAACTTGAGCTATACAATTGCCTCCTTTACTACCTGGGGGGGGGGGAACGGAAGAAAAGAAGACGAAAGAAAAACAGAGTCAGACATAAAGCCTGAGTAAGTTCAGTAACTTCTAGCATGTGAACATGGAAAAACAAAACGACATGAATTAACTGAATACAAGATTACTCCATGACGATAGGGTCAACAAGATTAGACAAGGTAGTCACAAGATATGCTAAAATAGGATAAACTGGATACGCTCTAATACTTTCGCCGCTTCGCTATTTCCTTGTTATACTGGTTTCTACAATTCTGCACCACCTAATTAATGTCCCTACTAGTAAAGCTACCGTGATCCCAATCCCTGATTTTCCATCGCCTTCAGGCATCCATTTATTTATTTGCTGCCTAGATTTAATCTAGGGTTTTCTACCAAGTGTCTTCTAGATTCAACTAGAGTTTACGCTGTCTACTGAACACTTCTTGGATTCAGGATTTATGCCACCTAGTTCAACTAGGAATTACGCTACCTGACGAACGATGCCCCCAAGTCTAGGATACACTACCTAGAGTGGTATATGTTCCTATACTTCCCGACGCATGTATCGCGAATCGTAATCGCTTGTCTAGATGCACATGTCCTGTAATGTGCGGTCCGAGTCCTGTGACAGGGCAAATCAAGGAATACAGAACTCGGTTGGGAGCTTTCAGATATCTGCCGATGCAGATGCTAATGTCTGTTTTTATTTCAGCGGCTATGGTCCCACCTGACCCCTCCCTCAACTAATGAAAGGCACACCTTGAAAAATGAGAACTATACGCCGGCCCCCGGTGCCCCACTATCCTATGGCCATCCTCACCCATAACTAGATAGCAAGTATATGGTCTTTTGGAGTTCTCCGCCTTTCCGCTTCACGTATCTCGATTGACTCAAGATGGATGGTAGACGACGAGTCGCTATCACAGGGCTACCGTTTGCTCGCCGAATCACGCCGGTCCATCCTAGTCTTTAGGTTGCCATGTATTGCAACCAAGGCATACCCCCGGTTCTTCTACGCAAACCTTAACCTCTGTGGGCCCAGGCGGATCATCTGCAGCCTCACAGAGGGATACCAAGAGTACCCTCACGTCCCCTCGAAGCCTTGGGCTTCGTAACCCAATTCGTTGGAGCCTTCTTTTTAACCAGACGGACGTTCACTCCTCCTCATGTTATACTAAGAATTACCACTTAGTTTTGTCAACTAAGGTTTACCACTTAGTTTCCAGAATCGTTGTTGTCTTAACTAAGGTTTACTACTTAGCTCCTTTTAACTAAGGTTTACTACTTAGTTCTCTTTCCCGTCAATTTGGATTGGTTAAGTTTCATTAGTCAATTCAAGCTAACTTAACCCTCTTCATTTATCCTGTTAAGCTGGTTAGGTGTCATCAGCAATTCATGTTGACTTAACCCTACCACAAACCAAGTTATATTGGTTAAATATTTCTTATTACTTAACCCTACCCCTTCATCCTGTATTGGTTAAGTGTTCCTTTTTAACTTAACCTTGCCCGTCTGTTTTAACTAACATGTTATTAATGGTTAAGTATTATCCCTTCATGTTTTAGACTTAACCTCATTCCTTTATCACAACCTGATGGTTAAGTGTTCAGGTTTATTTAACCCTACCGTCTAGCCCAGCTAACATATCAAAATTGGCTAAGTGTATTAGATTTTACTTAACCCCAACCTCTAGTCTAGTTAACATATTAATTTGGCTAAGTGTATTAACTTTACTTAACCCCTACAAGTCTCGTCTTGCTACCTTGAGTTTGGTTAAGTGTCTCTATGGACTTAGCCCTCCCATTCTAGCTTAACTGTGTTAAGTTGGTTAAGTGTTCCTATGGACTTAACCCTCCCATTCTAGCTTAACTGTGTTAAGTTGGTTAAGTGTTCCTATGGACTTAACCCTCCCATTCTAGCTTAACTGTGTTAAGTGTCAGTCTGAACCTAACCCCACCCATCAGTCTAGTTATCATGTTGAACTGGTTAAGTGTCTTAGTTAACTTAACCCTACCATTCTTGTTCTAGCTTTAACTAAATAAATTAAAGCCGCTACCACTCACATTAGACAGGTATTGTTGCAACTACTGGATGTGCCGGTTGGTTCCGGGCAGGTTTACATCACAACTCAGTCTAACCTCGGGCTAGGCATATTAGTGTTTTCTAAGTTCAAAGGGTTTCAATTTATTTTCAAATCGAGTTTTGAAAGTAACCATCCCGTTCGTCGGATCAGTTAGGGATAGCCAGGGAGAGCAGGAAACTTGTATTTTCCAAACCCAAGCCTAGACACTATCCTCTCTGTCACCCTAGAACTTCTGGTGTGTCATTAAAAGAGATGTCATTAATAAACCTTTAATTTGTCTAAATTTATATTTCCTCATTCAGGCCAAATTCTATAAGTAAATTATTTCTAATTTACTTATTTCCTAATTACTCTTTTAATGTAAATTGTCTACATTCATTCTTATGGCCCATTTCCCCTTCTAAATCATATTTATGCTTTTTGGTATGTGGACTATACCAAATTAAGTGTCACTAATCATGATTTTGCTAAACCTGCCAATTACTCCCAATTATGGCCAATTTCACATTTATGCCAATATACTTACCGTGCCAAATTAGCTAATCCAATTCCGATTCAACATTCTAATTCTAGACTTATTACTCTAGTTCACTATTCATGTAAATGCTAGATTTACACGTCAATACTAGATTCAAATTACACATCTTAGAATTCATGTCAAATTTATCCAATTTGCACTTCTATGAACATGCCACAATACATATTCCCAATTTATGCCAATTTCCAAGTTAAACTACGTTTTTAGTAAATTTCATATTTTGCCCAAACCGCATTCCCACCGTTCGTATAATCGTGATTCAGTCTAGATTATAAACAAATCTAGGTTCATAGAAAATAGGGAATGAACCAAAGATGCTATGCAAAAGATAGACATACTAACTGGCATAAAAAGGGTTGAACGACGTCGGTTCAAGAACATGGGTAGACCTAACTTAATAGGTAAATTTCCAAGGTCTAAAACCAAAGAAAACCAAGAATAGACAGAATAGAAACGTAGGTTCAAGAACATGGGTAGACCTAACTTAATAGGTAAATTCCCAAGGTCTAAAACCAAATAAAACCAAGAATAGACAGAATATATGATCGGGTTTAGACCCAATTTCATAGTCACAAAACTTAAGCAACACTTTCCTAGTCATGAATCACAGGTGTTTAATCACAGTTGTCCTTGTTATGTCATAGGCAATAGTTTGTATTTCCTAATCAAAGGCATGGGCTTTGTCAAGGAAATAATCCTCATAGTCACAGTCACAGTCATAGGCAATGTTCATAGTCATAGGCAATGTCCATAGTCATAGGCAATGTTCATAGTCATAGGCAAATGTTCCTAGTCATAGGCATATGGTTTTAAGGTCCATAGTTTTCATAGTCACGGTCTTATTTGTCCTCGAATCATAACAGTTCTTAATTAGGTTCAAGAGTATAGGCACTGATTTGAATAGAGAGAGAGATTTGGCATATTCTTTTATTCCTTTAATTTCATGTCACGAACAGAGAAAAACGTTCAAATCTAGAAATAACTGACTTACAGAGATTAGATTAGAACAGAAAGATGGCGTTGCTATGATTCGTAGAAAAACAGTCGTTGCAGTCGTTCGAATCCTCACTTGAATTCTAGCTTGAATCTCCTCTTTGAAAGTCTTTGAGCAGCACCTCCTTGTCTTGATTTACTTTATATATATTATTTTATTTATTATTTAATTAAGAGGAGGAGAGGAAGCCATGTTCACTAAGAATCTTTGCAGCATAAAGGTCGAGAAGAATTGTGAATAGACAAGGAGTCTAGGGCTGTTTATATAGTGTAGAAGTCAACGAATCTAGTCAGGATGGCGTCCGAATACAGAGAAACGAATCTGGTGTAGAAAACAGGAAAAAGAGGGGGGGGGGGGGTCAACCCCCAAGTCGACTACCCAGTCGACCTGGGTGACCCAGGTCGACTACCCAGTCGACCTGGGTGCCTTGGGCGGGAAAATTCCCGCCCAGCCCAACCTGGGTCTGTTTTCGAATTTGAATTCCTTTTTCTGCCCTGTTTTGAACTTCGCTGAATCTTCCGGAGGCCATATCTTCCTCATACGGACTCCGATTTACGCAAACTCGGCGTTTTCATGCAGAATTTCGAGACGAATGCAATGGCGCAGCCCGTTTCCCTTGATTTTGATTTTTAACTTTTAATTCTGCCTTGATTTGTGAATCCTAGTTTTACAGAATTACGAGGTGTTACAGTGGTCCTGATGGTTCTGGTTATCCCTAGGTTAATCCGACGGCTCTTACTAAATTAAACTTCTATAAAAACACTCCTAAACCCCTAACCCTAATCACATTAATTCATAACAAGAGCCGCCATGCCGTCAATGGAGAACCTAGAGTAGCCGCCATACACTTTCAACCCTAAAGCAAGATAGAAGCTTGAATCAAAATCAAATCAAATCTAAATAATGATTAGTCTACATCAAAGGCGAGAAATTCAATTTCAGAATACAGATCCCAGAAAGACAAGACTATTCTTTTTAATTGTGAGTATGATAGCTTTCACAAAATAATTAATTAATTTAATTATGATAAGATATAATTGGTATTATGAGAATATGATTTTGAATCATGCGATGTAAATTATATGTATGTTTGTGGTGTTTAATCATATGTTAGTCTTATGCAAGTTGGATCATATGTTAGTTCTTATGTGAATCTTATGCAAGTTGAATCATATATCTTATGCAAGTTTGTGATGATTGGATCATATATTCATGTATGAATCTTATGCAAATTTGGGTTGTTAAAATATATGTGAGACATGTATATGCATATGCTAGTTTATGTGACATTAACCTTTATGTCTAGATCCATATGCAAGTTTATATCTTTATGTTTAGACCCATATGTAAGTTTACATCTTTATGTTTAGATCTGTACGCAAGTTTACATCTTTATGTTTAGATCCATATGCAAGTTCACACCTTTATGTTTGGATCTATAGCAGTACATAAGTTATGCAATTTTATGCCCATTACATATGCTAGTTTTGTATCATATGCTAGTTTGAATGAAATTCATATGCAAGTTATTGGCTATGTAATCTTATGTCATGATCCTTAGGTCTATTTTATGTGTTATGTGATGTTATTTTTCTTTTTATAAGTTAGACTATTTGCGAGTCTAACATATGTCATATGAAAATGTACGAATAGCGTGGGGATGATGGGATAATATTGAATATACATAAATTGTGAATTGTCATAAAATGGCCTTAAGAGGCATATAATTAATTTGAGACATTAATTGGCATAATTGGTATTTATGGACATAATTTTAAGAGACAATTATGGACATAAATAAATTTGGAATTTATTGTCAAATTTGAAAAGGGATATTAATCCAATTTGGGGTTAAATAAAGATGTGTAATAATTAACCGCCTAAGACACGAGATTAGACTCTTTTGTGGTGTGAGACTGCCCGAACCCGCCCGACAAATCCAGCAGCCACAAATGCCAGTCTAATGTGAGAGGTCAAAGGCACGAATTAAATGTGTAACAATTGTAAATACACGAGGTTAGGCTCATTTGCGGTATAAGACTGGCCGGACCCGCCCGGCAAATCCAGCAACCGCAAATGTCAGCCTAATGTGGGAGGTCTTTATAAGGTTACGGTTCTAATGAATTAAGTAACACTTAACCAGATAAACATGTGGTGGGACATGGGGGGTTAAGTCGGTGCCTTGGGTGGCATGTGAAATTAAGTGGGTGCCATGGATGGCATGTGAAATACGATTAGATGCACTTAACCAAGATTGAAACATGTAAGAAGACATGAATAAGAATGGGGTTAAGTGGAGAAACCTTAGTGGGGACCAAGCATAGGTGGAAGGCTTGTGTCAAGCATGAGGGCCCTTTTCAAACCAGTAACCCATTAAGTATCTTTGTGAGCTCGACCCAAGTCAAGGACGGGGCACGCTTACTGGATTTGATTGTAAGAGGTCAAAACGGGTTAGCGGTGGCAATGCAAGTCCAACGGGGTCATGTGCATGCGTGGGCCCGGGCTGGTAGGTAAGACGTTGTTGCATCGTGTAGATATAAACCGTGCATCTTTGGTGGTATTGGGTTGCCACTTTGGGGAGTGATACACCCCACTATGGGACCAGCACGGGTATCTACGAGTTAGGGAGCCGATCAAATGGGGGTAATGGGTACAACTAGTGGAGATAGGGGCAGACGACACCTATGAAGGCTGCTAGGGGTACACGAAACTACCATTATCATTATTAAGTTCTGTAGACAGGATCAATTTTTAGGGTGACTAGTGGTGGTGCAGTATAGTAATTATCTTATAGTGATTAGGAACGAGATTAAAACCAGAATATTCCTCTTATTTGCTTTGTCATGCCCACTTGTTTCATGATCATATCTTATCTTACCAGTTTATGCCTTATCCTAGTTACTTTAATAATTATATTGTTAAAGTTATTATACTCGCCAGACTTTATGTCTAACCCCCTTGTTTTCGCCTCTTTTCTTCCTTTCCCCCCTCCCCCAGGTTCTCAGGATGGGAGTAGTACTAGTGGAGCTTGATCTCGGATCTCTTTCTCTCTCTTTTGGAAGTGCTTGGGTTGCTGAAAGTAAAGTTCAGCTCATCTCTTTTATGGCTACTTGTGTTAGGGTTTATGCTTTTTATTTTATGTACTCTGAAACAATTTATCAAGATGGATATTAAGTGTACTTGGTTTATGAAGTTGTTGTAATCAAACTATTTCTCCGCTATAATAAAAGTTGTTTTAATTTTTCAAGTACCATTATTTATATCTTTCTTGTTATATTCTGTTCTATACACTAAATACGCTCCATGGAAGTTAATGCATTCCCTTTGTGAGTGACATTAATGGACGTTGGGTGTTACAGGTGGTATCAGAGCTGAAGGTTACCAGACCAGTTATGAATTTTGAAAAACTATTTTTCAAAAAGCATTTTATAAAGAAATACTTTCAAAAGCATGTTTTAAGGAAAGTATTTTCAAGAGAAAAGTTTGTTTTAAAAACATAACCCCCAAGAGCCATATATCTTTCTTTTGAATTCTCCATTTTGAATCTCTTCATTTTCTTTTCAGCATGTCTGGAATTCCCGAGATACCCGAGGGGATACCGATACCAGGATGGTTTAGAAGGTATCTGGAAGCTAGGGCCAATGTCGCAGGCCCAGTAAATGCTCCTCCTCCCCGTGTTGATACTTTTGCAAAGATATGCAAAGATTTTAGGGCAATGGGTGGGAAACCTTTTCACGGATCAGAGATGTTTGTTGAAGCTCGAAATTGGCTTAAGGAGGTGGAAGATCTATTTGGTATTTTCGAAGTAGAAGATGGAAGGAAGGTCCAATTGGCTGCTTGGTTAATGAAAGAAGAAGCCTCGTTTTGGTGGTAGGTTATGAACGGAAAGCGTCCGGTGGAGAAATAGATGGATTTCAAGCGTATGTTCGAAATGAAGTTTCTGACACGAGCAGAGGAGAATTTATATATGGAAAGATTCTTGGCGTTGAAGCAAGGGGATCTATCAGTAAAGGAGTACGTCAACAATTTCAATCAGTTGGCGAGATTTGGCTTGAAATTGGTAAACACACCTGAGAAGAAGGCCCTGAGGTTCATTAAAGGTTTGAATGAGCCGCTACATGGGTTGGCGATGACCCACATTCCGATGGGGGCTATCTTTGAGAAACTGGTTGACATGGCGCTTATGCATGAGGAAGAGAAAGGTGCGAATGCTAATAAGGCACTGGAGAAGAAAGGACACCAGAAGAAGCCACAACAGCAAAACAAGAAAGGCGGGAAGAACAATAATGGAAAAGGAAAGAAGAAGTACTTTAATTGTGGGACACCAGGCCATCTGAGCAAAGACTGTAGGAAAAAGAAGAAGACTGGTTGTTTCCAATATGGAGAGGCAGGTCATCTAGTTAAGGACTGCCCAAGGAAATAGAGGCAAGGGCAAAGAACTTCTGGAGGGTAGCTTCAGGCTCTCATGGCACCAGGGCAGGCGATAGAGCAAATTCAGGCTCTCATGGCACCAGGACAGGAGAGAGGTAGAAACATTTCCGTTGAAAGTTTAGTTTTTCTGTTTGATCATCCTATTCGTACTTTATTTGACTCTGGCGCTTCACACTCGTTTGTATCTGCTTCGTTAGTTGAAACACTGCACCTAAATACTAGTCTACTTACGGATCCCATAGTAGTCTCAAATCCTATTGGTGGTTCGGCTCATCTTTCTATGATTTGTCGGGATTTGAGAGTGTCTATCTTGGGCGTTTGGTTTGAATGCAACGCCTTTGTTCTTGGCTTCATGGGCTACGGCTTGATTCTAGGTATGTATTGGAGAACTAGATATGGTGTCATCCTAGATTGTGAAAGAAGGGTAGTTAGATTGTTGACTCGTTGTGGAAAGACCCTTGATATTTCTTGTGACCCTAGAGGTCCGGTAATGCTTAGCTACCTAGAATCCCTAGACGCATCCAATGATGATTTGAAATCTGTTCGTGTGGTTCGTGAATATAGTGACGTCTTCGATGAAGTTCGAGGTTTACCCCCGAGGCGCGAGATAGACTTTCGAATATATCTAGTAGATAATGCAAAGCCAGTTGCATTACTAGTGCGCCACATGGCTCCGAGAGAGAGAAGAGAACTCAGTAAGCAAGTGAAAGAATTGCTTGAGAAGGGGTTCATAAGAAGAAGTATTTCGGAGTGGGGTGCTCCAGTCGTTTTTACTACAAAAGCTGATGGTTCACTTAGATTGTGCGTGGACTATAGAGAGATGAATAAGCTAACAAAGAATAACATGCACCCATTGATGAGGATAGACGATTTATTCAATCATTTGGTGGGTGCTTCAGTTTTCTCGCAACTGGATTTAGCTACATGGTTTCATCAGCTAAGGGTGGCTGAAGATAGCATCAATAAGACTGCCTTTAGAACTCCTGACGGTTTCTTTGAGTGGCTCGTCATGCCTTTTGGTTTGACGAATGCACCCGCATACTTTGTTGACTTAATGAGTAGGGTGTTTAGGGAGATTCTAAACAAGTTTGTGGTAGTCTTTGTAGACGATATTCTGGTTTTCTCTAAAAATGAAGAAGAGCATGCCCTACATCTTAGGGAAGTCTTAGAGACCCTACGAGCGCATTAGCTAAAAGCTAAGTTCTCCAAGTGCCATTTTTGGAGAAAAGAAGTGAGGTTCTTAGGACACGTGGTCTTCAAGGAAGGGATAGCTGTGGATCCCGCCAAGGTAGTGGCAATCCAAGATTGGAAAACTCCTAAGAACGCAACAGAAGTAAGAAGATTTCTAGGGATGGCTGGCTATTATAGGAAGTTCATTAAGGACTTCACGAAGATATCAGCCCCTCTCACTTGATTAACGAAGAAGAATTTGACTTTTACTTGGGACGTTGATTGTGACGATGCTTTTCAACGTCTTAAGAGGGCTTTGATGACAGCTCCAGTTTTAGTTTTGCCAGACGGGAGTAAGATATTCACTGTATATACCGATGGTTGCGGGACAGGTCTTGGCGCAGTTTTAATGCAAGAGGGAAGGGTGATATGCTATGGTGAAAGACAGTTGATAGCCCACGAGAAAAATTACCCTACCCACGACTTAGAGTTGGCGGCCATAGTTTTTGCGCTTAATTCATGGCGTTATTATTTGGTTGGTGAGAGGTTTGAGTTGTATATTGACCATAAGTCGCTAAAGTACTTATTCTCTCAGAAGGACCTAAACTTGAGGCAACAGAGATGGATGGAGTTTTTGGCATCCTACGATTTTGAGATCGCATATACCCCTGGAAAGGGTAATGTTGTAGCCGAAGCCTTAAATAGAAAGAAGTTAACTTTAAGTCCTTTGTTCATAGAGCGGCAGGGTTTGGAGTATATATCTTCCTTTGACTTCAGACCCTCTGTCGATTATGTACCCGGATTATTGGGATCATTAGAGGTGCAACCTACACTTTTGGCTCGAGTTGGAGATGCACAGCGAAATGACCCATAGTTGGTTGAGATAGTTGGCAAACTTATAGGGGGGAGTCCTCGAGTCATCTTGATAGATATGCTATAAATAAGAGAGGTTGGCTACGTAGAGATGGAAGACTTTGCGTACCACAAGACAAGAGTTTGAAGAAGGCAATTCTTGAAGACTCACATCGCTCTAAGATGACCATACATCCAGGTGGTGATAAGATGTATAGGGATATGAAGCGATTTTTCTTTTGGGCCGGAATGAAGAAGGACATGACCGAGTTCGTTGCTAGATGCTTAGTGTGCCAACAAGTCAAGGCAGAGCAAAAGAAGCCTAGAGGTTTGCTCTATCCCTTAGAGATTCTGCTTTGGAAATGGGAAAGCGTTTCCATGGATTTTGTAGATGGGTTACCAAGATCAAGGAAGGGTAATACGGGGATTTGGGTAATTGTAGACAGACTTACCAAAAGTTCCCATTTTATTCCCATTAAAAGTAGAAGGACCGTCGCGTGGTTAGCATCTGTTTACCTTCGAGAGATAGTTCGTTTGCACGGCATACCTTCTAGCATTGTGAGCGATAGAGATCCCATTTTCACAGTCGAAAAGCTTACAAGAGGCAGTTGGAACGCAATTATGCTTAAGTACCACTTATCATCCTCAGACGGACGGCCAGACCGAGAGAGTAAATCGGGTTCTAGAAGACCTTCTGAGACTATGCATCCTAGACTTTGGAGGAACATGAGAAGAACACCTTCCACTAGTGGAGTTCGCCTATAATAATTGTTTTCAGGCTAGCATTGGCATGGCACCTTTTGAGGCTCTTTATGGACGACTGTGCCGATCACCTACATGTTGGTGGGAATCCACTGATAAGGTTTTGCTTGGACCCGACATGATTAGGGAGACTTCGGAGAAGATAGACCTGATTCGACGAGGAATGAAGACGGCGCATGATCGACAGAAGTCATATGCTGATAGGAGACGAATTGATCTTGAATTCAATATTGGGGACATGGTTTTGGTTAAGGTGTCACCGTTAAGAAACGTAGTCCGTTTTGGATCAGTAGGGAAGTTGACACCGAGGTTCGTAGGACCCTTTCCAATTACGGGAGGATTGGACATATGACGTATAGAGTAAAGTTACCAGAGAAGCTCAGCGGAGTTCATGACGTGTTTCACATTTCGCATTTGCGTAAGTGTTTACATGATACGGCCGAAGTGGTAGAGCTAAGCATGCTCGAAGAAGTGGAAGTAGAGCGCAATGCCACGATCAGACGAGCTCCTACACGCATTCGTGGATCGGAGGTCAAAAAGCTTCGCAACAAAGAGGTCAAGTTGGCCAAAGTGCAATGGGGAGATGATCAAAGAGACGCGACTTGGGAGACGGAAGACAAAATGCATACGCTGTAACCTTTCCTTTTTGAGGGTATGTTTTAATTTCTCCTTTTTCTACCGCTTTGTTGACACTTGTCCTATCTTTTAGCATTATCTTTGCGATGACATCTTCGATCTTTAGTTAGGAAGAACCCTATGGTTGCAAACATGTGTTTGAGACATGTTATGTTTGGTGGATGCAAATGGATGCAAGTGGTTGCTAGTGGTTGCTCGTGGATGCATGTACACACACATTAGGCACTAGATCGGCTCAATCACCTTCATGTTGCATATAAATGCGTGTGCATATCTAAATTAATGGATGTATAATGGTTGTGTTATCAAATGGATGCTGCATTTTGATGAATGGTTGTGCACACATGTATAAATAATGTGTTTATAGGATTCTTTCGCATACATAATGGACGCATAGCATTATCATAATTTGCATTAAGGAGGTCAACTGAAACAGTGGACCGCCTGATCTTTGCATTAGATAAGGAACATATACACACATTTTTCCATAAGTTCATATAGCATTATAAATTTCTTTAAGGACAATGGATGCTCGTGCATGATGGTTGAGTAGATGGATGATTGGTTGGTAGGATACATTCTTAATAACTTAGAGATTTCGGGGACGAAATCACTTAAGGAGGGGAGAATGTAACATCCCGTAATTTTATAACATTAAAATTCACAAAATAGACTATACTTAATTTTTAGTAGAAGAATTAAGTGAAACGGGTTGCGCTATTATGTTCGTCTCAAAATTTTGGGTCAAGATAGACATTTGGTTTGCATAAAACGGATAATTTATAAAGAAGTTATTAAGCCTTGAAGTTTGTATGCATATGAGAAATATATATATATATATATATATATATATATATTCAAAAAAAGTTCAAAACAGCGAATTGGGAGGGGAAATAGCCGAACTGCACCATTTTTGGAGTCGACCCGAGCCCCGCTGGGTCAACTAGGGGTCGATCCAGGGTGTTTGGCTGTCAACCCGTGGCCCGATTCACCCTAAGGGCTGATGTGGCATCTGAGTGGTCCTGATGGTTCTGGTTATCCCTAGGTTAATCCGACGGCTCTTATTAAAGTAAACTTCTATAAAAACACTCCTAAACCCCTAACCCAAATCACATTAATTCATAACAAGAGCCGCCATGCCATCAATGGAGAACCTAGAGTAGCCGCCATACACTTTCAACCCTAAAGCAAGATAGAAGCTTGAATCAAAATCAAATCAAATCTGAATAACGATCAGCCTACATCAAAGGCAAGCAATTCAATTTCAGAATACAGATCCCAGAAAGACAAGATTATTCTTTTTAATTGTGAGTGTGATAGCTTTCACAAATTAATTAATTAATTTAATTATGATAAGATATAATTGGGATTATGAGAATATGATTTTGAATCATGTGATGTAAATTATATGTATGTTTGTGGTGTTGAATCATATGTTAGTCTTATGCATGTTGGATCATATGTTATTTCTTGTGTATCTTATGCAAGTTTGTGATGATTGGATCATATATTCATGTATGAATCTTATGCAAGTTTGGGTTGTTAAAATATATGTGAGACATGTATATGCATATGCTAGTTTATGTGACATTAACCTTTATGTCTAGATCCATATGCAAGTTTACATCTTTATGTTTAGACCCATATGCAAGTTTACATCTTTATGTTTAGATCTATATGCAAGTTTACATCTTTATGTTTAGATCCATATGCAAGTTTACACCTTTATGTTTGGTTCTATAGCAGTACATAAGTTATGCAAGTTTATGCCCATTACCTATGCTAGATTTCTATCATATGCTAGTTTGAATGAAATTCATATGCAAGTTATTGGCTATGTAATCTTATGTCATGATCCTTAGGTCTATTTTATGTGTTATGTGATGTTGTTTTTCTTTTTATAAGTTAGACTATTTGCGAGTCTAAAATATGTCATATGAAAACGTACGAATAGCGTGGGGATGATGGGATAATATTGAATATAAATAAATTGTGAATTGGCATAAAATGGCCTTAAAAGGCATATAATTAATTTGAGACATTAATTGGTATTTATGGACATAATTTTAAGAGACAATTATGGACATAAATAAATTTGGGATTTATTGACAAATTTGAATAGGTATATTAATCCAATTTGGGGTTAAATAAAGATGTGTAATAATTAACCGCCTAAGACACGAGGTTAGACTCTTTTGTGGTGTAAGACTGCCCGGACCCGCCCGACAAATCCAGCAGCCACAAATGCCAGTCTAATGTGAGAGGTCAAAGCACGAATTAAGTGCGTAACAATTGTAAAGACACGAGGTTAGGCTAGTTTGTGGTATAAGACTGCCCGGACCCGCACGGCAAATCCAACAACCGCAAATGTCGGCTTAATGTGGGAGGTCTTTACAAGGTTTCGGTTCTAATGAATTGAGTAACACTTAACCAGATAAACATGTAGTGGGACATGGGGGGTTAAGTGGGTGCCTTGGGTAGCATCTGAAATTAAGTGGGTGCCTTGGGTGGCATGTGAAATAAGATTAGATGCACTTAACCAAGATTGAAGCATGTAAGAAGACATGAACAAGAATGAGGTTAAGTGGGGAAACCTTAGTGGGGACCAAGCGTAGGTGGAAGGCTTGTGTCAAGAATGGGGGCCCTTTTCAAACCAGTAACCCATTAAGTATCTGTAACACCCCACACCCGCTATGGTCACTCTCTAAGGGAATGCCATAACATCGGCGGAGTATTCTAGTGAATATAGAACAGAGAAATTACAGCAAGACAGATATAAGTAATACTTGAAATTTAAAACATCATCTCATAACAGCGGAAATAAACATGTCTGGTTACATCACAAAACCATAATAAGAGTTAAGTACAAATATCCATTCTTGCTAAATAAAAATACATAATCCCAATACTTGAACTGATAGCCATAAAAAAAAGGAAGCTGAGCTCTACATCTACGGTCCAAACTCCAAGAGATAGATAAAGCAAACTGATCAAGGCCCACTAGCACTAGGCCCAACCTGAGGACCTGAGGGGAAAAAGATAAAAACAACGGGGTCAGACATAAGCCTGAGTGAGCCCTATAACCTTAACAATACAATTATTAAAGTAATTAGGGTATGACATGAACTCGGTACGGTACCTTTGGGGATAACGACTACACTAAGTAGCCAACAACATAGGATGAACTAAGATAACCGTAAAGACGCATCTACCCACCCAAGGATAATTACTAACTGCACCCCACCAGTCATTCCTACTTAAAGGTTGATCCCACCCAAGGACTTAAAGAAAGATATAACTAGTAGTTTCATGTACTCCTAGCTGACTACATAGGTGCCGTCTGCCCCTATCTCCACTAGGTGTACCCCACTACCCCAAGCGATCGGCTCCCTAACGTAGATACCCGTGCTGGACCCACAGTGGGGTGTATCACTCCCCCTAAAGTGGCAACCCAATACTATCCACGGTGCACGGCTTATATCTACACGATGCAACAACGACTTATCTACCAGCCCGGGTCCACACACGCATATGAAACCCGTTGGACTCGCGTTGCCACCGCTACCCCGTTTTGGCCTCTTATAGTCAAGCCCTATATGCGTGTCCCGTCACCCGACTAGAGTCGAGCCCACAAAGATACGTTTGGGATATTGGTTGAAATGGGCCCCCACAAGCTACCCACCTAAGCTTGTTACTTATCTAGTGTATCCCACTTAACCCTTTAATCATGTTTAATTACATGTTTCCACTTGGTTAAGTATTCTACTCGTATTTTCTATTGCCACCCAAGGCAACCCACTAGATTTCCACATGCCACCCAAGGCACCCACTTAACCCCTCATGCTCTACTACATGCTTATCTGGTTAAGTGTTTCTTAATTAATTAAGACCGTGATCCTCATAAAGACCTCTCACATTAGACTATCTTTTATGACCGCTGGTTAAGCCGGTTGGGTCCGGGCAGCCTTATGTCATAACCGAGTCTAACCTCGTGTCTTTACATTAATCACGTATTTAGTTTGTGCCTAAGACCTCTCACATTGGGCTAACATTTGTAGCAACTGGTTAAGCCGGTTGGGTCCGGGCAGTTTTACGCTACAACTGAGTCCAACCTCGTGTCTTAGTCGATTAATTACACCTAATTAATCACCCCATATTAATTATCCCTAATTAATATCAAGTTTTTTTTCATAACATGGGTAGACCTAACTCAATAGGTAAATTCCCATGGGGTAGACCTAACTCAATAGGTAAATTCCCACTTATGTTAATTTATTTTTATGGTATGCTTAATCATACCCAACCATACTTTTAATTAACATATTTATTAACCCCATCGTTCCCCACGTAAATCGTTCTCATAAAGGGAAGATCCATCACAAATATCATGGGTTAAACCAAATATTAGCATATTCTTTGTCATGGGTTAAGAGGGTGTCAACTTGCATATATGAGCATATATTAACCCAACTTGCATTTAAGCATACACATAACTTGCATAATTATTCACATGACTTCATAAGCATGCATAACATGTTAATCTTGCATTTGAGCATACACCTAACTTGCATAATCATTCACATAACTTCATAAGCATGCATAACATGTTAATCTTGCATTTAAGCATACACATAACTTGCATAATCATTCACATAACTTCATATGCATGCATAACATGTTAATCTTGCATTTAAGCATACACATAACTTGCATAATCATTCACATAACTTCATATGCATGCATAACATGTTAATCTTGCATTTAAACATACACATAACTTGCATATTTATTCACATAACATGTTGCATAATAGATCAATGTCCAACTTAGTGTTTTGCATCATAATCATCATGAAACATAGCACCAAACTTGCATAAAGATATAACATTAAACTTGTATAAAAATGTCATGAACACATACACTAAACTTGCATGACATAGAGCATATAACTTGCAAAACACATAACATATACAATATTAAGCTTGCATAAACACATTGATCCACAAACATAACCATACATCATCATATCCTATCTTAATCAATTTAACAATTGATTATTAAGGGGATAGAAGCTCACCAAAACAAAATTAGCAAACTAATGAAGAAGATTAAGAGGCTAGAAGTTGATTTGGAATGCTATCCCTTCTCTAATTTTGATGGAGGCTCTCTCAAGTTTCAATTTGCCATAGTTTAGTTACTAGATTTAATTATGAATGAATTAGGGTAGGGTTAGGGTCTTATTTATAGGATTAGGTGAGTGTTTTAGGCCCTTAGATTAACCCTAGATTAGATTAGGACCCTTAGATTTTGGAACTCTCTAGAACCAGCCCTCCAAGCCAGCCTAGAACCCAACCTGGTGCAACCTGGTGCACCCAGGTTCACTGAACGCCGCACCCCTGTCGACAGGCAAGTCGACACCCCCTGTCGACAGGCCTGTCGACAGCCCTGTCGACATGGGTAGGGCGGGAATTTTCCCGCCTGGCCCCGCCTGCTCCATTTTATAATCTGAATTTTTAAATTCTCAATTCTGTTTTTAGTTTTGAATTTTCAGCAAACTTCATCGGGCCATAACTGGGCCATACGGACTCCGATTTTTGAAAACTCGGACTCTATTTTGCGTATTTTTCCGAGATGAACACAATGACGCAGCCCGTTTCCCCCAATTCTCACATCTGAGATTATTTATTCTGTAATTAGTGAATTTTAGTATTAACCAAAATACGGGGTGTTACATTCTCCCCTCCTTAAAGGATTTCGTCCCCGAAATCTCTAAGCTAAGGAGAATGCATATCCTACCATCCAAACAACCATCTACTCAAACCATCAACCACGGGCATCCATTGTCCTTAAACAGTTTCTAATGATGTATGAGCATATGCAAAAAGTGTGTGTATATGTTCCCTATCTAACGTATGAACATATGCAAACCATGATAGTGCCATGCATCCATTATGTATGCGAGAGAACCCTATCGACACATACAATATCTACATGAGTGCACAATCATTCACCAAAATGCATCATCCATATGATAACACAATCATTATACATCCATTAATATAGCTTCCTACACATAATTTTATGCAATATGCAATATGAAGTGATTGAGCCGATCTAGTGCCTAGAGTGTGTGTATATGCATCCACGAGCAACCACTAGCAAACACTTGCATCCACTTGCATCCATCAACCATAACATGTCTCAAACACATGTTTCAACCATAGGTTTACCCTATCTAAAGGTCAAACAGTACTAACGAGAGGACATACTAAAGATAAGATAAGTACTAGACAATGATAGAGGAGAAAGTAAAGACATACCCTCAAAAAGAAATGGGTACAATGAACGCATCTTCGCTTCCGTCTCCCAAGTTGCGTTGCTCTCATCTTCTCCCCATTGCACTTTGACTAGTTGAACCTCTCGATTCCTCAATTTCCTAGTCTCTGACCCAAGGATGCGAGTTGGAGCTCGTCGAATAGTCGCATCACGCTCTACCTCTACATCTCTAAGCAAGCTCGGCTCTACCACCTCTGCCGTCTCATGTAAGCACTTCCTCAGATGTGATACATGGAATACATCATGAACACCACTAAGTCTGTCGGGCAACTCCACCCTATATGCCATTCGCCCAATCCTTTCCTTGATAGGAAACGGCCCAACAAACCTCGGTGCTAACTTCCCAACGGATCCGAAGCGAACAACATTTCTCAACGGAGATACCTTAACAAAAACCATATCCCCAACCTCAAACTCAAGATCCGTCCTTCTCTTGTCCGCATAAGATTTTTGCCTATCTTGCGCTGCTTTCATCCTTCTTCGAATCAAATCGATCTTCTCTAAAGTCTCCCTAACCATATCAGGCCCAAGCAAGATCTTATCCGTAGATTCCCACCAACATGTAGGTGATCGACAAGGCCTTCCATAGAGAGCTTCGAAAGGAGCCATCCCAATACTGGACTGAAAGCTGTTATTATATGCGAACTCCACCAATGGAAGATGCTCTTCCCATGTACCTCCAAAATCTAAGATACAAAGCCTCAAAAGGTCTTCTAGGACACGATTCACCCTCTCCGTCTGGCCGTCCGTCTGAGGATGATATGCAGTGCTCAGACACAATTGAGTCCCCACTGCTTCTTGCAAACTTCTCCAGAACTCGCTAGTGAAGATAGGATCTCGATCACTCACTATGCTAGAGGGTACCCCATGCAATCGAACTATCTCTCGAAGATATACAGAAGCTAGCCATGGAGCGGTCCTCTTGCTCTTCACAAGTATGAAATGGGCGCTCTTAGTAAGTCTGTCTACCACCACCCAAATTCCCGTATTACCCTTTCTTGATCTGGGTAACCCGTCAATAAAATCCATCGAGACGCTATCCCACTTCCATTGCGGAACTTCCAATGGGTGAAGCAACCCACCTGGTTTCTTTTGTTCCGCCTTCACTTGTTGGCACACCAAGCATCGAGCGACATACTCGGCCACATCTTTCTTCATACCGACCCAAAAGAAAACCCTCTTCATGTCTTGGTACATCTTATCCCCACCGGGATGAATGGTCATCCTAGAACGGTGTGCGTCATCAAGAATAGCCTTCCTCAAACCCTCATCTTGCGGTACACAAAGTCTACCGTCTCTACGCAAGCACCCCTTATCGTCTAGGGTGTACCTACTCAAATGGCTGGACGACTCCCCCCTTATGAGCTTTTCTACCAACTCGACCAACTGTGGGTCGTCCCTCTGGGCTTCTCCAATCCGCCCCAAAAGAGTAGGTCTAACTTCCAAAGAAGCTAGCAAACCGGGTACATAGTCAACGGAAGGTCTGAAATCAAACATCGAGATAAATTCCAAGCTTCGTCGTTCCACGAACAATGGACTCAAGGACAACCTCTTCCTACTCAAGGCGTCCGCCACCATGTTACCCTTGCCAGGGGTATATGCTATCTCGAAATCATAGGATGCTAAGAACTCCATCCACCTTTGCTGTCTCAGATTCAAATCCTTCTGAGAAAACAAGTACTTCAATGATTTGTGGTCAGTGAACAATTCGAATCTCTCACCAAGAAGATAATGGCGCCAAATCTTAAGAGCAAAAACAATAGCGGCCAACTCTAGATCATGGGTAGGGTAATTTTTCTCATGCACTCTCAACTGCCTTCCACCATAGGCTATCACCCTTCCCTCTTGCATTAAGACTGCGCCTAGTCCTGTCCCACAAGCATCGGTATAGACAACAAATGGCTTGCTCCCATCTGGCAACACTAAAACTGGAGCAGTGGTTAAAGCTCTCTTTAACCGTCGGAATGCATCATCACAATCTACGTCCCATGCAAAAACAAGATTCTTCTTCGTTAAACGGGTTAATGGGGCTGATATCTTCGCGAAGTCTTTGATAAACTTCCTATAGTAACCCGCCAACCCCAAGAAACTTCTTACTTCGGTAGCATTCTTTGGAACCTTCCAATCCTGAATCGATACTACCTTCGCGGGATCCACAGCTATCCCCTCCTTGGAGACCACGTGCCCCAAGAACCGCACTTCCTTCCTCCAGAAGTGACATTTAGAGAATTTAGCCTTAAGGCTATGCGCTCGAAGAGTCTTCAACACCTCCCCAAGATGTAGGGAATGCTCTTCTTCATTCTTAGAAAATACTAAGATATCATCCACAAAGACCACCACGAATTTATTAAGGAACTCCCTGAACACCCTACTCATCAAATCCACAAAGTATGCAGGGGCGTTCGTCAACCCAAATGGCATCACCAGCCACTCATAGAAACCGTCCGGAGTCCTAAAGGCAGTCTTGTCTATGCTATCCTCAGCCACCCTCAATTGATGGAACCCCGTGGCTAAGTCCAACTGAGAAAATACTGAAGCGTCAACCAACTGATCGAAAAGATCATCAATCCTCGGCAATGGGTGTCTATTCTTCTTTGTGAGCTTGTTGAGTTCTCTATAATCTACACAAAGTCTGAGGGACCCATCCGCCTTCGTGGCAAATACTACTGGAGCACCCCACTCCGATATACTTCGTCTTATGAACCCCTTCTCAAGCAACTCCCCTACTTGCTTATGGAGTTCCCTCCTCTCACGAGGAGCCATGTGGCGCACTGGTAAAGATACAGGTTTAGCATTATCCACCAGATATATTCGGAAGTCAATCTCCCGCTTCGGAGGTAAGCCCTTCACCTCCTCAAACACATCCGGATATTCCCGGACCACTCTAACAGAATGCAAACTCTCGACTGAAGCATCGAGCGATTCAAGATAACTTAGCAAAACAGATTCCATGGGATTACAAGAGATCTCGAGAGTGTTACCCAAACGGGTCAGAAGCCTAACAACTCTCCTTTCACAATCAAGAACGGCACCATTACTGGATAACCAGTCCATGCCCAAAATCAACCTATAGCCCGTGAAGCCCAACACAAAAGCATCACATCTAAACTCAATGCTAAGTATAGAAATCTTCAAACCCAAACATATCATGGACAAATAAGTGGAGCCCCCAATTGGGTTTGAAACAACCAAGGGATCATCTACAAGACTGGTGTCTAAGTGCAGTGACTCAACTAATGATGATGAGATAAACGAATGCGATGCGCCTGAATCAAACAATGTACGGACAGGATGATCAAATAGAAAAACCAGACTTTCAACGGAAATAGTTCTACCTCTCTGCTGAACCGGTGGAACTGAGAGAGCCTGAACTTGCCCCCTGCCTGAGCTGGTGCCATTAGAACTTGCACCTGACCTCCTGAGGTAGATCCCGTCCTTTGCCCCTTCTTAGGACAATCTTTTATTAGATGCCCTGCTTCGCCACAGTGGAAGCAGCCAGTCTTCTTCTTCTTGCGACAATCCTTGCTTAGGTGGCCAGGTGTCCCACAATTGAAACACTTCTTCTTCTTGTCCTTGCCACCGTTGCTTTTCCCACCTTTGTTTTGTTGTTGTTGCTGAGGTCTCTTTTGATCTCCCTTCTTCTCGGGTGCCTTATTAGCATTGGGACCCTTCTCTTCTTCATGCATGAGTGCCATGTCAACTAACTTCTCAAAGGTGGCCCCCATCGGGATATGAGTCATAGCCAACCCATGCATTGGTTCATTCAAGCCTTTCACAAACCTCAAAGCCTTCTTCTCCGGTGTATTCACCATATCTAGGCCAAACCTTGCCAATTGATTAAACTTGTTGACATATTCCTTCACCGAGAGATTTACTTGCTTTAGAGTCAAGAATCTTTCCATATACAAGTTTTCCTCCGCCCTTGAGAGAAACTTTGCCACAAATCTTTGCCTAAAATCCGCCCAAGAGTCAGCGGGGCGTTCTCCATTAGTGACCTCCCACCAGAATGAGGCCTCTCCCTTCATTAACCAAGCAGCCAACTTGACTTTCTTTCCTTCTTCCATCTCAAAGATATCTATCAACTCTTCCACCTCCTTAAGCCAATCTCTAGCCTCCACAAAAGTTTCAGATCCTTGAAAAGGTTTCCCTCCCATAGCTTTGAATTCCTTACAAGTCTTAGCAAAAGTATCCGTGCGAGGAGGAGGGGGAGGAGGAAGATCGGGTGCTACGGTTGGTGGAGGAACATTTGCTGGACCCGCAGTGGTGGCCCTAGCCTCCATCAATCTCCTATACCATACTGGTACCGTCACACCCTCCGGAAAGTTAAGATCCTCAGCCATGCTGAAACGAAAAAGGAAAGATTCAAAACGGAGAATTCGAAAGACAAAGATATGGCTATTGGGATTATGCTTTTCTTTCAAAAACTTTTCTCTTTAAAGACATGTTTTTGAAAATATCTCTTCCAAAAATGTTTTTAGAAAAATAGTTTTCTAAAAAATTTATCTGTTCCGGTAACCTTTGCTCTGATACCACGTGTAACACCCCACACCCGCTATGGTCACTCTCTAAGGGAATGCCATAACATCGGCGGAGTATTCTAGTGAATATAGAACAGAGAAATTACAGCAAGACAGATATAAGTAATACTTGAAATTTAAAACATCATCTCATAACAGCGGAAATAAACATGTCTGGTTACATCACAAAACCATAATAAGAGTTAAGTACAAATATCCATTCTTGCTAAATAAAAATACATAATCCCAATACTTGAACTGATAGCCATAAAAAAAAGGAAGCTGAGCTCTACATCTACGGTCCAAACTCCAAGAGATAGATAAAGCAAACTGATCAAGGCCCACTAGCACTAGGCCCAACCTGAGGACCTGAGGGGAAAAAGATAAAAACAACGGGGTCAGACATAAGCCTGAATGAGCCCTATAACCTTAACAATACAATTATTAAAGTAATTAGGGTATGACATGAACTCGGTACGGTACCTTTGGGGATAACGACTACACTAAGTAGCCAACAACATAGGATGAACTAAGATAACCGTAAAGACGTATCTACCCACCCAAGGATAATTACTAACTGCACCCCACCAGTCATTCCTACTTAAAGGTTGATCCCACCCAAGGACTTAAAGAAAGATATAACTAGTAGTTTCATGTACTCCTAGCTGACTACATAGGTGCCGTCTGCCCCTATCTCCACTAGGTGTACCCCACTACCCCAAGCGATCGGCTCCCTAACGTAGATACCCGTGCTGGACCCATAGTGGGGTGTATCACTCCCCCTAAAGTGGCAACCCAATACTATCCACGGTGCACGGCTTATATCTACACGATGCAACAACGACTTATCTACCAGCCCGGGTCCACACACGCATATGAAACCCGTTGGACTCGCGTTGCCACCGCTACCCCGTTTTGGCCTCTTATAGTCAAGCCCTATATGCGTGTCCCGTCACCCGACTAGAGTCGAGCCCACAAAGATACGTTTGGGATATTGGTTGAAATGGGCCCCCACAAGCTACCCACCTAAGCTTGTTACTTATCTAGTGTATCCCACTTAACCCTTTAATCATGTTTAATTACATGTTTCCACTTGGTTAAGTATTCTACTCGTATTTTCTATTGCCACCCAAGGCAACCCACTAGATTTCCACATGCCACCCAAGGCACCCACTTAACCCCTCATGCTCTACTACATGCTTATCTGGTTAAGTGTTTCTTAATTAATTAAGACCGTGATCCTCATAAAGACCTCTCACATTAGACTATCTTTTATGACCGCTGGTTAAGCCGGTTGGGTCCGGGCAGCCTTATGTCATAACCGAGTCTAACCTCGTGTCTTTACATTAATCACGTATTTAGTTTGTGCCTAAGACCTCTCACATTGGGCTAACATTTGTAGCAACTGGTTAAGCCGGTTGGGTCCGGGCAGTTTTACGCTACAACTGAGTCCAACCTCATGTCTTAGTCGATTAATTACACCTAATTAATCACCCCATATTAATTATCCCTAATTAATATCAAGTTTTTTTTCATAACATGGGTAGACCTAACTCAATAGGTAAATTCCCATGGGGTAGACCTAACTCAATAGGTAAATTCCCACTTATGTTAATTTATTTTTATGGTATGCTTAATCATACCCAACCATACTTTTAATTAACATATTTATTAACCCCATCGTTCCCCACGTAAATCGTTCTCATAAAGGGAAGATCCATCACAAATATCATGGGTTAAACCAAATATTAGCATATTCTTTGTCATGGGTTAAGAGGGTGTCAACTTGCATATATGAGCATATATTAACCCAACTTGCATTTAAGCATACACATAACTTGCATAATTATTCACATGACTTCATAAGCATGCATAACATGTTAATCTTGCATTTGAGCATACACCTAACTTGCATAATCATTCACATAACTTCATAAGCATGCATAACATGTTAATCTTGCATTTAAGCATACACATAACTTGCATAATCATTCACATAACTTCATATGCATGCATAACATGTTAATCTTGCATTTAAGCATACACATAACTTGCATAATCATTCACATAACTTCATATGCATGCATAACATGTTAATCTTGCATTTAACATACACATAACTTGCATATTTATTCACATAACATGTTGCATAATAGATCAATGTCCAACTTAGTGTTTTGCATCATAATCATCATGAAACATAGCACCAAACTTGCATAAAGATATAACATTAAACTTGTATAAAAATGTCATGAACACATACACTAAACTTGCATGACATAGAGCATATAACTTGCAAAACACATAACATATACAATATTAAGCTTGCATAAACACATTGATCCACAAACATAACCATACATCATCATATCCTATCTTAATCAATTTAACAATTGATTATTAAGGGGATAGAAGCTCACCAAAACAAAATTAGCAAACTAATGAAGAAGATTAAGAGGCTAGAAGTTGATTTGGAATGCTATCCCTTCTCTAATTTTGATGGAGGCTCTCTCAAGTTTCAATTTGCCATAGTTTAGTTACTAGATTTAATTATGAATGAATTAGGGTAGGGTTAGGGTCTTATTTATAGGATTAGGTGAGTGTTTTAGGCCCTTAGATTAACCCTAGATTAGATTAGGACCCTTAGATTTCGGAACTCTCTAGAACCAGCCCTCCAAGCCAGCCTAGAACCCAACCTGGTGCAACCTGGTGCACCCAGGTTCACTGAACGCCGCACCCCTGTCGACAGGCAAGTCGACAGGCAAGTCGACACCCCCTGTCGACAGGCCTGTCGACATGGGTAGGGCGGGAATTTTCCCGCCTGGCCCCGCCTGCTCCATTTTATAATCTGAATTTTTAAATTCTCAATTCTGTTTTTAGTTTTGAATTTTCAGCAAACTTCATCGGGCCATAACTGGGCCATACGGACTCCGATTTTCGAAAACTCGGACTCTATTTTGCGTATTTTTCCGAGACGAACACAATGACGCAGCCCGTTTCCCCCAATTCTCACATCTGAGATTATTTATTCTGTAATTAGTGAATTTTAGTATTAACCAAAATACGGGGTGTTACAGTATCTTTGTGAGATCGACCCAAGTCGAGGACGGGACAGCTTACTGGATTTGATTGTAAGAGGTCAAAACAGGTTAGCGGTGGCAACGCAAGTCCAACGGGGTCATGTGTGTGCGTGGGCCCGGGCTGGTAGGTAAGACGTTGTTGCATCGTGTAGATATAAGCCGTGCATCTTTGGTGGTATCGGGTTGCCACTTTGGGGAGTGATACACCCCACTGTGGGACCAACACAGGTATCTACGAGTTAGGGGCCGATCGAATGGGGGTAGTGGGTATAACTAGTGGAGATAGGGGCAGACGGCACCTATGAAGGCAGCTAGGGATACACGAAACTACCATTATCATTTTTAAGTTCTGTAGGCGGTATCAACTTTTAGGGTGACTAGTGGTGGTGCGGTATAGTAATTATCTTATAATGATTAGGAACGAGATTAACGCCAGAATATTCCTCTTATTTGCTTTGTCATGCCCACTTGTTTCATGATCATATCTTATCTTACCAGTTTTTGCCTTATCTTAGTTACTTTAATAATTATATTGTTAAAGTTATTATACTC
This sequence comes from Allium sativum, assembly GCA_030737875.1. NCBI lineage: Eukaryota > Viridiplantae > Streptophyta > Magnoliopsida > Asparagales > Amaryllidaceae > Allium > Allium sativum. The sequence goes on from JASFAX010000065.1 coordinate 55,790, forward strand.
GCCAGACTTTATGTCTGACCCCCTTGTTTTCGCCTCTTTTCTTCCTTTCCCCCCAGGTTCTCACGGTGGGAGTAGTACTAGTGGAGCTTGATCTCGGATCTCTTTTTCTCTCTTTTGGAAGTGCTTGGATTGCTGAAAGTAAAGTTCAGCTCATCTCTTTTATGGCTACTTGTGTTGGGGTTTATGATTTTTATTTTATGTACTCTGAAACAATTTATCAAGATGGATATTAAGTGTACTTGGTTTATGAAGTTGTTGTAATCAAACTACTTCTCCGCTGCAACAAAAGTTTTTTTAAAATTTTCAAGTACCATTATTTATATCTGTCTTGTTATATTCTGTTCTATACACTAAATATGCTCCACGGAAGTTAATGCATTCTCTTTGTGAGTGACACTAATGGACGTGGGGTGTTACACTATGGGTTGAGTACACTTGCCAGATAGTCATATTGTGTCGAGTTGTTTGCTCCCGCATGTGATTGCACACATGCAGGTCATTAACATGCAACGTCTTTCTTTACGCAAGTTGAGTGCATTGTCAGATTGTTGCATGTGAGCCGAAACGTGAAGTATCAACCAAGTCAGGGAAATGTCAGAATTTCTATTTCCAGTTTCTCCTTCTTCTTTTTTTGTCGATTCAATGATCAAGATGGATTCTGGATCGGACATGTCAAATCACAAAGGAAGGGGAAGTGTCACTCAAGTTTTTCCTATATATATTGCGCCCACATATTTTCCCCTTTTTTACTTTCGCTTCTCATTTATCAAACCAAAGAAATTTCTATCTCCTCCAAACTCTAATTTTCCTCAAACCGACTTCGATCCATTACACAAAAACAGCCTGGAATCTCGACATAAAATCAAAATATGTGGGTTTGATTAGAATCATCCAGCTTTTCTTGTTGAGTTTGGGTTTTGATTTCAAAATTTTTGGAGGAGTTTGTTGTTGCTGGCGTTGGAGGCGATGGCAACAGTGACAGAGTTGTCATCGAGCCAGGGTAGTGACCAAAGAGGTCGAGGTGGCTGGCGATCTGAGTTTGGATGGATGAGTTGACATGGAGAGCTCGATAAGACGATGGAGTAGTCAAAGTGGAGTTGGAGAAAAGATGTGCTTCGTGGTTGGTCTCCGAATCGACTATGTAACACCCCATACTTTTCTAAGCCTGAGTTTCGATAAAAATCGAAACTCAAAATCATTCAAGCATGGACGGTATAAATATGGTACTTATAAACAATGAGCATGAGCATAATCAGAGTGCAATAAAACTAACTCAGTAGAAACAAGATAGGACAACAAGTATCGACTAAGACAACTACCTTAAAAGAAGATCACCACATCAATACCGAGTACGAGAGAACACGAATAGAAAACCAACTTAATACTTGTAAAGGCTTATCTTCCTCGACATAAATCTGAGATTTATTATGAGCAGGGGTTAAAACAACATGTTCTGGTGAGTACAAAATGTATAACACTGTCCACAATACACAAATGCATCTCGTTTGGTTTCACCCAAATATTATGTCTAACAAAGCTAGTGATTCTAACCTAACCTTGTAAAGATTATCCACGACGAATAACTACCATACCTAAGGTAGCACTTCCCAAAGTGACGTTATCGCTATATACTGAGATATAACTTTTACATATAAGTATGAAGCCTTTAAACCACCATTCAAATAGACACTAAAGCTAAGAGGCGGGAACCCCACCACTCAGTTTCTTATTAACAATGGAGGTGAACTATATAGAGCCATTTATAGCTTCACTCACAATATAATATGTATATATAGAGGTGAATCCCTATGATCACTTAATAACTTACTAGGTGGTTTACAACACGCCAACATAAATTAGAGGACATTAGTTACTAGGTCTTACAAATTTAAGACTTCCATCATTCACGTATATTCCCAGCCCCGCATAAGACGAGCGATGGTAAATAGTCACTTATTACCTACAGGGTAGAAAGATGACTAATCATCATTTATGACCTTTTCTCGGTGGATCCTTGTGTTACTATCTAGCTGTTCTTATTAGATAATCCCCAAGTCACTTGATACTATGACATGATAGGCAGTCCTATGGACATTTAGCACCTTATCCCAAGGCAGATTTGACACAAATACTTACAACCTAGAGGTAGCAGACTGTCATGGAGATTACCGATCTCGCACCCCATTAGTCATTTAATGCTTCTTATTTATAGGGAGGTGAGCTATCCGATCACTTAACACCTGTTAAGGGCGGACCTTTTGACTCTACCCTTAGGGGGAAGAGCGAATCCAATCACTTAATACCCAATAAGCGGGTCCTATTAGTTAATACCTCTATGTTGTATATAACAGTGTGTATACACAATTATATGATTTTTGTTTGATGATAACAACCAAATATATTTCTATTATAAATGTGTTTGTTACTGTACTGTTTCATATATACATCACATACAGGAGTATAATATTTTTATTTAAATAGAATATGACTGTAAAGACATTCAGATATTTACAAAGTATTTTGTTTAAAGATAAATATTTTATTTTAGTTTTCAAATAGTACAGTTTTACAACTCCACTATTTGTACACTTCACTAATATTTCACATTTCATATACATCCACAAATTATTGTACTTGTAAATAAACTGAATATAATAGACAAGTTTGTTTGAACACAATAAAATAATATTTTATTTCAAACAAAATTTGTTTGTTGCAAATATCAGTACAATTCTCTCTATAACATTCATACTGTCACTCTGTCTATACAAATCATATATACATACAATTTCACTTTCATATACAAACACATTTACTCACACTGCTTCATTCATTGCCAACTTCTGTCTTCAGACTTCAGTCTTCATAGCACTTCACTGTCAATCCAGTCATCTTTTGCTTATCTGTAAAATTAAGCAGAAACACACATAGTACGCTGCAATAGAAATAAAATATGGATACACGTGAATATAAAATTTATTTTTAAAATTTTTATTTGCCTCATATTTCTGGTGTGTTTCTCATCATTTTTCATGACTTGATCTGATTTATCTATGTCTAGTCAGTTTGTATATGTATATTACAGGGACAGGAAATCTTGTCTGATGGCTGCATATACACACGTGTATAGATATACACGTGTGCACTGCCTTGCTAATCAGCGAGCAACTGAGGAGTAGCCACATGGACCATCTCGACTCAGTACTACATAATCATGTGTTGTCGAGCACAGTGGCACAACAAATAAGTAAAATAAAAGAGAAAATGGGGCCGAGCCACCTCACAAGACAAGACATTGCAGAAAGGCAAGAATATCAAACAGCAGCTTTTCAAATGGCACAAAAGCAAATGTGAGAGACATGCATGTGCAACTCAGTGACATAATGGAGTACAGAAAAAGTCAACATACACACAACAAGTGCGTACATACTGAGTTCATGAAATGATACACAAAGAGGAGCAGTAATACATGATCATGATGCAGCATGTTTCAAAACATAATTCAGCATCACAAGTGTGAAATCAATGGTGCAAAATGATGATGCATGAACATAACAGGGTGATTGAGAACTTTTTCACATACAATAATGTATTTCAAGTAGATGTATACCAGGCAATCAGCATACACATACACATACACAAGGAGTTGGTGCACAAACAAATAGCCTAAATAAACACATACACAAACATGGTCGAGCAGCAACAAAGTTAGTTATGCATGGAAGTGGACGAAAATATTGGCTCACGTAAAAAGCTCATGAGCTCAATGAACAAGGTGTTGCAGCAAAACAAGTTGAACTCAAAATATGGCATACAAAGATTCACAATTACATTCTGGTTCAGGTCAGATCTATTTTCAAGTGCAGAAGTAAATATATACAAGCATTACAACATAACTGCATGTACATGAGTTGCACACAAGTCAGAAAGTAGCCAACAAGGAATAGCAAGGATCAAGCATGGTTAGTTCATGTAAGTGAGCTGTGTCAAGCCAAATATATATGGTGCAAATATAGCATGGGTACAGCAATATGCATGTGTGCACAAACCCAGACAACAAACTTCAATATGGTCAAACATGTCAAGGGTGAGGACAAGGCAAGGAATCATTTTTCAGTAAAACATATATGGACAATTATCAAAATTTCCAGAATTGATTTAATCAATCAAGCCGAAGGTTTTCACCTTATTTAATTTGTCAATATTTTTTTTTGGAAAGTTATTTATTGTTGAAAAGATTTTAATCTGTCAAGATTTTCTGCCAAACTGTCAAATGATCATATATGGTACATCACATTCAAGAAATCAGAAATTAATTTTTGTTTTGGCAAAAACTCTTTTTTGATTTATTTCCGAAATTGCCCAGGGACATAAAATCGAATTGCAAGGGATTTAATGGTTTCAAGTTTTTCCAAAATGATTCCAGAAATCATATATAGCATGGTGTCAAGGCCAAGAGATTTTTTTAAGGCAACAAATTCAGAAATTGACAGGATAAATATCACTTCGAATTCAAAAGAGGAAAACAATTTTTTTCCACATTAAATGAAGGCCAAATATTCATGTCCAGGTACTCAATCAAGAAATCACGCAACGCATTAGTTCAAGGCAATTAAAAGGGCAAATTCGGGTAATCAAGGCAACTATGAATTTAGACAAAATCAAATCCAAGTCATTATCATGAAATCAGAGTTATTAGGGTTTTGTTTTACCCTATAAATACATACACAACCAATTCATCACGGGCATAGAAGATCGAATCCACAAAAACCGACAAAATCAATTCAAGCAACCATAGTTTAAAATTCAAAGAGCTTACAGCTTCTAGGGTTTCGATCTAAAGCCATCAGAATTTCCCAGTCGAAAACAAGGTAAACCCACACAGTTTCTAGCATCAAAGAGAAATCCAGATCAACATCAATCGATTTAACTGGGGAAGAATTGGCAAACCCTAGAGTTTCATCAGAGCAGCAGCCCTTTTTTTTATCTCAACAAAACAAGGAGGATGGGAATAAGGAAGGGTGCAACACAAATAAAAAAGGGGCCGACCATCTTTGATTTAAAAGGGGATAACCCTCATTTTAACTCCTAGGGTTTTTCATTTTGTTTTTTATGTCTTATTGTTTTCAATTTGTGTTGTAACACAATCCTGAACAGTTCTAGAGTCTGTAAAATCTAGGGAGATGAGGTCAGGGTGTTGACTAACAGTTGCTAGAGTCTGTAAAATCTAGATTACTATTACGGTGTCGTAATCAGGGGAAATCTGATCGAGGGGATATCGGTCAGTCTAGAGTTTTGAGTGTAGGATTAGAATAGGAGTGAGGGGTTCGCGAGTTTACATGGTGTTGTATGCGAGATCTGTTCTTTTACCTAGTAGAAAGCTTAGGAATGCAACAGTAAGCACGGTTTTGCCGAAGCTGGGTATATCTGTGTGTGATTTATTTTCTGCACTTTTATTTTTGCTGCATTCTGTAATCTGTTTTTTTATTGTAATATCCTGTCAGATTTTTAATTCAATTAAAAACTGTGATAAACCCTATTCACCCCCCTCTAGGGTTAATCTAGATCCAACAAGTGGTATCAGAGCCTGGTGATTTCATTAACCCTAGAATCATGGATCCTAGTTGTCAGCCGATAGAGAGTCAGTCCAGTTCATCTCCAATTATTTTCAATGGAACAGATTTTTTAAACTGGAAATCCAAAATTGAATTTTATTTAAAATCTGTTAATATTAATTGTTGGGATGTTCTTATCAATGGGTTTGGTAGTGTAGATATTACTTTCAATGCTCGTGCTATGAAAATTATATTTGATAATCTTAGTACTGAATAGTTTAATCTTATCTGTCATTGTTTATCTGCACAGGAAATATGGGATACTCTCAATACAAAGTATGGAAGATTTGACAACTACAGCTAAAAACCCCAAAATGTCAACTCAAATTCAGATCTATGCTTAACAGATCGTGGAGATGAAATTTCAGATGGATCAGATGATGGAGAATCAACAGATGCTGGAACGGAGAATTTCACATACGAAGATTTAGTGTATATGTGTGCTGATTTAAAAAAAATCTGTTGATAAACTCCAACTGAAAAATAAATCTCTGAAATCTAAGAATTCTAAGTTGACCAGCAAAATTGATAATTTGGAATTACAACCTGAATATTTCAAAAATTCTTCAAATTCAGATTGCAAACATTGTTTGAAATTGGAAACCAATCTTGTTCATTGTTAGCCCACTTTGTGAACTGGGCAACACAAAGTCAAGATGTGAAATATTGAAGAACTTGAGAAACACTGAAGCGGGTCGGATCGGAGCAATGTAGCGGTTCAGATCGGATAAAGTCTGCTGTTCGGATCGGTGAACCATTGTTGTTGGAATCAGAGAGGCTCGGCTGTTCGGATCGGAGAGCAACCTACTTCCAGTTAGAGCGGAGAGCAACTTGCTATAAAGACAGATCAGAGCAGAGCAGAGTAAAAACAAGAATTAGTCCTAAGTTAACCCGGGTCGGATCGGGTACTCCGATCCGAATCCCTTGTGCACACCCTTCCGATCCGAGCCTGTCTTCCACGTCACTCCCTTGCATGAGCGCCTGGTTATTCGGAGCGGCTATGACCAGTTCCTACCCACAGCGTCCACTGCTCTGATGCGTTGTCAACATAGAAATCCATCCGAACCCGAGGCTGATGGGATGGATGACACGTGGCCCCGATCTGGATCGGGTTCTGAGCAAATTCTCACCTATAAATACCCTGTCTGGAGACAAAGAAAAGGATCTTTTTTCTGGCACTTTGAGAGTTCAACCACCTCCATAACCCGAATTCCAGCACTCCCGGAAAATCCAAATCTTCTTTCATTATTTGTTTTTAGGCAATTGAGTGAATGAAAGTGAGTTTTGAGAGAAATTCAGTGAATATTTTATTGTAATTGCAATTTCATTATTGAAAATAGTGAAAAACAAGTGGACGTAGGCATTTCTTCGCCGAACCACTATAAATCCTGTGTGTTCATTTTATTTTTATCTTATTTCATTCTGCTTTTAATCAATTTGGGTGTTAGAACCACTTTTTGGTCTAACATTTTGGTGCTTTCACTGAGAACTATCTGAATTCTCTGTTTTTCGGGATTATCATTCTACTTTTTGGACCGTTGAGTTCAAAGAAGTTAATCCTCAAGTTTCGAAGCTCTTAGATATTTGTTGAATTGATTGTTGAAGAACCATGGCCAAAGGAAAAGGCAAAGAAGTTCAATCTAGTCGAGGAAATGGAGTTGGCGAAGATCAGCAAAATGCGGTCGTGACAAGGTCTCGTGGACAGAGCTCAGCAGCAGGACGAATCGATACAGGAAATCCGAACCGCCTCCAGGGGGAGAGCTCCGATCCGATCCGGGTAGGAGATTCTGAAGCAGTGCATTCCCCCAACCTGAACCGACCCGAGCAGCTTGCCATGTACCGACCCGACCAGGCTCCCCAGCTCCGAACCGACCCGATCTCCCATCTCCGAACCGATCCGACACTTGGTGATGTTGGAACCTCTACTCGAGTCCCTACAAATGCTCCGATTCCAGCCACCAGGGTCAATGATCAGGTCAATCCATCCGCGCCCATTACTCAAGGAGATTTCTCGCGCCTACTTGACATGCTTGAGAGTACTAGGGAGGCTATGAAAATCCACGAGCGCACCAATCTCATGATGCAAGAAAATATGAGACTCATGAGCAGGGAAATTATCGAGCTCCGAAGACAGAGAACCCCATCCCCAGTTCGTCACACACCAGTGGATCAGTCTTCTTCTTCCGAGGAAGAGCGGCCCCGTGAACGAAGGCCGCTCGAACGACCTCAGAATTTAGAGCAGCTGACATTCGGATCTTTGGGATCTCGCGAGGATATTGCACGAGAACTAGGAAACAATGATCCCACTCGGGGGCAAAGGCTCCAGTCCCCTCCTCCCGAGATCGACCGGGAGCGTAGGGAACGGAGTAGAGCAGAAGCAGCTCAAAGAAGGAGGGCATCTCCTGAACGGGAGCCCAGAAGGAACCCGGATACCAGGGCCAGGGAACCTGAACGACCCCTAACTAATGCTGATGTACAGGCAATGGTGCGCCAGATTATGTCCAAGAGCCGGAACTATACCAATGAAGATTATGGCATTGAGCGAAGCCATACTCCTTTCACCGACGACATCCTCGACTTTCAGTTTCCCCGGTGTTTTAACCTGCCGCAGATGGACAAGTACAATGGGAGAACTGATCCGGGACAACATTTGATGCAATACTCGTGGCTCATGAATGCTGCTGCTGCCCCTGATGCAGTGAAGTGTAAAGCATTCCCGATCTATTTAGAAGATGTGGCGCTGTTCTGGTTTACCCGACTTCCCCCTCGTTCGGTTTCGAATTATAGGGAACTGAGCGAACGTTTTATGAATCAGTTCCGACTCCATACCCGAAAGTCCAAAAGTGTTATTGAATTATCAAGAATTAAGCAGGCGCCAGGAGAGTCTTTGAGGTCACATCTTGACCGCTTTAACTTAGCTGTGACTGAAGTTAGAGACCCGCATGAGCCCACCATTCTATTGGCATTAAAGGAAGGAGTCGATCCTGAATCCGAGTTTGGAGATTACCTTTCTGGAAAGACACCCTCCACAAGAGAGATATTCTATGAAAAGGCCGATATTTATTTAAGACGAGAGGAAGCCAGGGCAAACCGAAAGAGAAAGTCTGAAGCGGCTTCAAAAGAAAATGTTCAGAGTAACGTCGCTGTGAAGCAGTCTGGGGAAAGTTCCGGAAAAGTTGAAGTGAATGTGGGAAACAAGAGTGGAAATGACAATTCTGGAAACGGGGGCAACAACAATAATCGTAACGCGAATGGTAACAGAAGAAATAGAAATAGGGGAAGTGATCCTAACAAAAGACCCCGGTTCCAGACTTATGAGAATTATACACCGTTGAACGACACTCTGGAGAACATTTACTTGGATACATACAATGTTTTGTAATATAAAAGACCGCCACCTCGTGACTCAACGGAGAAAGAAATGGCAACTGGGAAGTTTTGTTTGTTTCATGGAACTCATGGGCATTCAACCAATGAGTGTCGGCATTTGAGAGACTTGATTGAGAAGCTGCTGCGCGAAGGGAAACTGGATGAATATAAGGTTGCCCCGAGGGACAGGGGACAAGGAGAGCAGGCTTCAAAACAGATTCAATCTTCTCCCAAGCCTACAGCGCAGCAGAAAGGCAAGGGAATTGTTATCAACTCCATAGTGGGTGGACCTCACCCAGCAATCCGTAGTTTTAGAGCAATGGATCAATATGTAAATGCTACCAAGCACGTAGATGTGAATGAAGGTGATGATTTGGAAGATATCGCCCCCATAAAACAACAGAAGGCAATGTTTGATGACGTGGTATTCCGCAGCAGAGATAATACTGGGATCCAATCACCCACTGATGATCCGTTGGTCATTACTACCACCATTGGGCCGGCCTTGGTTCATAAGGTGTTAGTAGACAACGGAAGTTCCGTTAATATTTTATTTAAAAAGTCATTCGATCAGATGAAGCTTGAATCTGAAGATTTGAAGCCATGTGAAGGATGGATCAGAGGCTTCAACGGGGCGTCAACAGCTCCCATGGGATACATAGAATTGCCCGTGACCTTGGGGCAAGGAGAACGCAGAAGAGTGCGGATGCTTCAGTTCGTAGTATTGGACGTAGATTTGCCTTATAATGCATTTTTGGGGAGGCCTGCCCTTGCTGAGTTCAGAGCTTGTATCGCCCCTTGGTGTTTATTGCTTAAGTTCCCAACCGAAGCCGGAACTGGAGTAATGAGAGGGGATCAAGTTTCCGGACGGGCCTGCTATGTTGCCGAATTAAAGATGTTGATGAAAGGACTTAACATCGAGAGTAAAGATGCCTCACCTCCCCCAAAGGGGGGCTCGGCATAGCAATTAGAGAGATCAGCCCCGAAGGAGTTGCCCAAAGGAACGCCTGAAGACCTGGATCCCAGAAAAGACGAGGAACCCGAGACTAGAAATGCAACTCCTAATGAAGCGACAGTGGAAATTCCCATTGATGAAGCTGATCCGACAAGATTCTTGAAGATTGGATCTCAATTGGATCCACGTCGGGCCAAAGAATTAACGGACTTCTTGAAGGCGAACTTGGACGTGTTTGCCTGGACCCACGCTGACATGTATGGGATATCGCCATCCATCATAAGTCACACACTAAATGTAAACCCGAAACATCCGCCTGTGAAGCAAAAGAGACGTATGCTGGGCCCAGAGAGGTCGGCTGCTCTCAAAGAGGAGGTGGAGAAGCTGAAGCAGAATGGATTTATTCGAGATTCGACATATCCCGACTGGATATCGAATCCCGTCTTGGTAAAGAAGCCGAATGGAAAGTGGCGGACTTGCATTGATTTTTCAGATTTGAACAAAGCTTGCCCAAAAGATAGTTTTCCACTTCCCAGGATTGACCAGCTTGTAGATTCGACAGCAGGTCATGAACTTCTCTCTTTCATTGATGCATATTCTGGGTACAACCAAATTCCTATGCACGTGCCAGATCAAGAACATACGAGCTTCATTACAAATTTGGGGTTATATTGTTATGTTGTAATGCCATTCGGATTGAAAAACGCCGGAGCCACTTATCAGCGCTTGGTGAACAGAATGTTTTATAATCAAATAGGGAAGACTATGGAAGTTTACGTGGATGATATGCTTGTCAAATCGAAACAGTCCTCCAGCCATACGCAAGACTTGGCGGAAATGTTTGGTATCCTGCAAAAGTATCGGATGAAGTTGAATCCTTTGAAATGCTCATTTGGAGTGGCATCGGGAAAGTTCCTAGGCTTCATTGTGAGCTCCCGAGGAATTGAAATCAATCCTAGCCAAATAGCAGCGATTAGAAACATTGAAGAGCCGAGGAGAATTAAAGACGTCCAAAGTCTTCCAGGGAAAGTAGCTGCGCTGAGTAGATTTATCTCTAAAGCCACAGATAAATGCGTCCCGTTTTTTGATTTGATTAAGAGGGGAAAGAAGAACTTCGAGTGGACTCCGGACTGTGTTGAGGCCTTTCGAAATTTATTGGAACTACTAGAAAAATCGCCGATTTTGTCAAAGCCAGTGGATCACGAAGAATTATTTGTTTACTTGGCAGTCTCGGCTCACGCTGTTAGCACAGCCTTGGTTCGAGAAGAAGACAAAGTACAAAGGCCAGTATATTATGTAAGCAAGAAATTAGCAGCGGCAGAGCGCAACTACCCAAAGATTGAGAAGCTCGCTTACAGCCTCCTAATCGCATCCCGAAAACTTCGTCACTATTTCCAAGCTCATCCAATAACCATATACACTGACCAGCCCCTGAGGCAGGTGTTGCAGAGACCCGAAGCATCGGGAAGGTTGATCAAATGGAATATAGAATTAAGTCAGTTTGATTTAAATTTTCAACCACGAAGGTCGATCAGGGGGCAAGCTCTGGCAGACTTTATAGCAGAGTTCACCATCCCAGAGGAGGAAGTAATCGATGACAGAGTGGTTAAGTCCGAGGATGAGTTAAAGATAGATCCATGGAAACTATACACAGATGGAGCCAAGAACAACCGAAGGTCCGGAGCTGGAATCGTCTTAGTCACTCCTGAAGGACGGTCGTTATATTACGCTCTACGATTAGAATTTTCGGCGACGAACAATGACTCTGAATACGAAGCCCTGATTGCCGGGCTGAAGCTTGCTAAAGACCTCGGAATAAAAATGTTGGACATATTCTGTGACTCCAAGATCGTTGTTTGCCAAGTGCGAGAGGAATTTGTGGCTCGGGGACCTCGACTTATCGCCTACCTCGGGAAAGTGAGAGAGCTATTGAGCAACTTGGAGCGGTACAATATAAAACATATCCCAAGAGCTGAAAACCAGAAGGCGGATAGGCTGGCAAAGCTGGCTAGTTCCGACAATCCAGAAGAGACTGAAATAATTCCAATTGAAACGTTGGAATCGCCAAGCTTTGAGTTGATGGAAATTGAGTTCGCTTTCGAAGCGGAACCGGAGAAGGAATCGTGGATGACCCCAATTAAGAACTTCCTTAAGAATGGGACACTCCCATCAAAGAAGAGTGAGAAAAGGGCTATAGTTCGCAAGGCTACCAGATATGTCATACAAGATGATATTCTTTATAGGCAAGGATTTTCTATGCCCCTGTTACGATGTATAGCACACGACGACATCAAACGTGTACTAAGAGAAGTGGACGAAGGTGAGTGTGGAGATCATACAGGAGGTCAGACTTTAGCGAAAAAGATATTGCGATATGGATACTTCTGGCCCACAATTAATAAAGATGCAGCTGATTATTCACGACGCTGCGATAAGTGCTAGAGATTCGCCAAAATCCCCAGAGCACCGTCGACCCAACTCAAATCAATGGTGAGTCCTTGGCCATTTGCCACGTGGGGAATTGATATCATTGGAGTTCTACCGATTGCTAAAGGAGGAGCGAAATATGCAATAGTCGCTGTGGACTATTTTACGAAGTGGGTGGAAGCTGAGCCCTTGACCAAAATCACGGCAAGAAAGGTGATAAGTTTCGTGGTTAGAAATATTATATGTCGGTTCGGGATCCCAAGGACCATTATAACTGACAACGGAACCCAGTTTGATGGTACTGAATTCAGAAATTTCTGCCAGAAGTATAAGATCGACAAGCGATACACTACAGTTGCTTATCCGCAGTCGAATGGGAAAGTTGAGGTAATAAACAAAGTAATAAAATCCATCCTCAAGAAACGGTTAGAGCGCGCAAAGGCAAAATGGGTTGACGAATTGCCCCTAGCTTTGTGGGCATATCGGACAACATTTAAGACGACTACTGGTCACACCCCTTTCTCTCTCTCTTTTGGCTCAGAAGCAGTAATTCCAGTTGAGCTGGAAGTTCCTTCCCACAGGGTGACGTATTATAACCCGATGACGAATCAGGCACTCTTACTTGAGTCTCTTGATGAAGTCGAAGAAAAAAGGGACGAAGCAGATTTGTGTGCGGCAAGACATCGACGTCAGATGGCACGCTATTACGACAAAAAAGTTCGCCTTAGGACTTTTGAACCAGGAGATTTGGTGCTAAAAAGAGTCTTTCCCTCCCTTCCTCACCTCGGTCCAAAGTGGGAAGGACCCTTTGTCATCCAACGGAAACTTGAAAAGGGAACCTTCAAGTTAACGACCGTAGATGGCGAAGAAGTCCCTAGGGCATGGAATGCCCAACACTTGATGCGATATTTGGATTAGAAATGTTGTACTCTTTGTTATTTTTCTTATGAACTTTGTAATAAGGCACGACTTGCCTTGGGAAAATCTGATGATATGAATAAAGGACTATAAAGTGGATGTAGGCTACGACTTAGCCGAACCACTATAAAAATATCGTGTGTTATTTACTTTTATGCATTATATATATACATTCATCGACTATTCTGTTGTGATTATGGAATATAAGATGGTTCAAAACCTGAAAAGGTTGAAAACAGTTTAAACATAAGAAAAAGCACAACGACTATTTGTGCGACAAGACATAAAAGAATGAGAAAACGACATTCTTAACTCTAACTCTCCAGAGAGAGAGAGAGTATAAAAGCGTCTCCGACTGAGCGCTGAGAAAGAGATCCTTCCCCGCTGAAAGACCGGGGGGTGGATAGATTGCTGAGCTCGAACTCTAACTCTCCAGAGAGAGAGAGTATAAAAGGATGGGAAGACGACGTCCTCTGAGGCGTGAAGGTGTACCCAGAAAAGAGACCGCCTCAGTAAGAACTCTAACCTGAGTATAAGACAGGAGAGTATAAAAAAAATGCCAGAAAAAACGACAGGCATTGACGATACAGAAAATGCTATCCCATCAGAAAACCGGGAGCATTCAGATTGCTTGATTAAGCCTTAAATAATTTTTAAGAATTGACTGGGGGCATATATGTATACACATATCTCCTCCCTCCGTAACTTCATTTCATAACTATAGTAAGACATGCATTTTTACATAAGTGCAGAACTACTGACAAATAGACATTGCAGAAAATGAATTATTTTTTATTTACCAAGGAATGAATTTGTACAGGAAAATAGCTAAAAAAGAAGGTGCAAGAGCCACTCTTGTAGCAGCAATTATTGATCTACCAAATACTAAAACAATGCAAGACAACCCACTATTTAGATTTCGAGGGAGTCTTGGACTTCTTGGCGGCTTTCTCCGCATCTTTGCCTCTTTCTCGGCTTCAGTCAAGATGCGCTTTGATTTTTTCTTTCCTGAAGATGCGGTGCTGGAACCGGTTGACTTCTTCCCGGAGGGCGGAGCGCTGGAATCAAGAGAAGATTTTTTAGCGATTTCCTCTGTAATAGATCTAGTTGAGAGCTTAACAACTAACCTTGATCCCGCATCCACAACTGCGAGAGGCTTGAGGGCTTCAGGGTCTAAGTCTTCGGCTTTTAACTGCAAGCGTTTATCTTGATCATCTTTCATTGCAGCCAAAGTAACATCATCAGCATTTTTTGACTCCCCGACTATCGCCACCTCTGGGTCTTCCTCATGTCCTCCGTCACCGCCATCATCCTTTAAGGCTACTATCATTTCTTCATCATGGGGAGTGTCAGCCTTAGTCGGCTCACTTCCTTCTCCCAAGTCTATAGGAGCAGCCTTGTCCTTCCTTCCTTTTGTCTTTTCCGTAGGCTCTGCCCCAGAGGCGGCTCCCTGAGTCACATCTGTCTTTTCAGATGGCTCAATACCTACAGAGTGAGAAGCAACAGTTATCAACTCAGGAGAAAATAATGGGTTTTTCATCGATTGCTCAATCACGTGGCGAAAGGTAGAAATAACCTTGACGAATTGAGGAGAAAAGGTAGGGATACCTTCCGAAGACTTCTCAACGGGGGTAACTGCTGTCTCTGATGCCATTTCAGGGATTGGGGATAGCAGAGTTGTTCGAGGGATTCCCGGGTGTTCAGGATCATATCCCTCTACTTCAGGAGTTGCGGGGGCAGCAAAAGAGGAACCAGTCTCGGGAATGTTTTTCTGTTTAGTTCTCCGCCTCTCTTCTTCCATAGCATCAGCAATGAGGCGGCGCCCTTCAGCTAGGCGTTCTGGCTCATCATCCCTTAAGTATTTCTCCATCAGCTTGTCTTCATCGATGCAGTCAACCTTAAGCTCCTCTTTTTCCCACTCAACAATCTGACTCCATACTTGGACTAGAGTGGATGGATAATCCTCAATCCAAGAAATGTTCCGGCGCCGGATGATGTGTGCGAAGAATTCAATCATTAATTCGCCGAAACCCTGAATATCTGCCTCCGCCTCTGACAATTGTTTGCGGGCCTCCTCCGCAGATTTGATTGCACACTCAACGTTGCCCTCCGCCAGGGCAGCTCTGTTCTCTGCCTCCAGTAGCTTTGAAGCCAAGTTAGAATTTTTCTTTTCTAGCTCAGCATTCTTCCTTGACAACTCGGCGTTTTTCCGTTCAAGATCAGTGTAAGCAAGGCGCGTCTTAGCGGCTTCTGACTTAGCATCATCAGCTTGCTTTTTTAATTCAGAACGCTCTTGAGTGTGAGATTCAAGCAAATCATGATAACGTTTTTGCATGTCTTCAAATTGTTGTTTGAAATTAGAAGCGTCCCTTTGAGCAACAGCGAGCTGGGCCTGTGTGTCCTCTAAATCTTTTCCTAGATTCTTTAAGGCCTTTGCATCTTCCTCCGCGGTTTTTTGCATTGAATCAGCATTCGTAATTAGAGTACGAATAATTCTGGAAAGGTTGCGTGAATATTTGAACATTTCAGAATACTGTTTTTCAACTGCGTCTATCTTTGCTTTGGCCTCGTCTGCCCACCTGGAAGAAATAGGTTCGAGGGCAGGTAAAAAAGTTAAAGTCTCGAAGTAATGTTCGGGAAATTGCTTCTCCAAATACGCCCGCTTGATTGCAGCTTCCGCATCTAGTGGTGGAGGAGCGGGGATTGTCAATTCAGTGTCCCTGTGTGTGGAGGATTCAATAGTTTCTTTATCTGTCCTAGGCCGTTTAGTAGCAGGGACCTTGCGTTTACTTCGAGACTCAGTATCTTTTGGAGGACTTCTCTCTCTGCTGCGCTTTTCGTGGGAAGAGGTGGAGTCTTTCGATTGTGGCCTGTCCTCTTCCCTACGACTTTGATAACCTTTATATTTCTCTTGGTCCGACCGAACGGGAGAGCAAGAACGTGAGGTTCGAGAGCGATAGGGTTCATAAGGCCTTCTCTCCTCCCTACCGCGATCATCGCGGCGATCATACTCGATATCCTGAGGTGGATTAGACATGCTGCGGCGGAGCTTTCTGATATCATAGTAAGATCGGGACATCGTGCCTGCACAATAAGACAAATGAAATTCAGAATCAATAGTTTCACTGAGAGAAATATGCAATGAATGCTAATGCTATTGTGTAAAGCGTGTCCTAAGTGGTGTGTTTCCCCCCAACCAACCCGAGTCCGAAGCTAGACTAGTACGTGCAGGCTCTTTGGCCTTAGCAGGAGTGGTCTCTTCAGAAGAGGTGAAGACTAAAGGATCCTTCCTAAAATCCTCTGAGGTGTATATAGTTTCAGGTAAAGCGATATCCCCCAAACCCTGAAATAATGGATCATCAGTACTAGGGACGTCTCCTTCGGAAGCATCAAGTGGCGACTCTTTGGAGGATGTTGACTTTTCCGGAGAAGTAGCCTCTCAGGGGCAGTATACCCTTCACGATGCTTTTCGGCCAAGTTAGCCAATTCGTCATCTTGAGTGGAAGATGGAGAAGGTGAAGTTTGAAGAGGCACTGTAGGAGCTCCCGAACCTTCTCCTGTCTCTGGGACTACATCCACTGGAGGAATATATACGTATGGAGCCGTCCCATGACCGATACTACGAAAAACGGATAACAGCCCATGAAAGTGAAGATATTCGTCCTTAAGGACTTCATCAATAGTCAGGAATTTCTGGTCGCCATTAAGAAGCTGGTGCATCCGGTCAAAGAACACCTGATCTGATATTTGTTTTGGGTTGTCGACTGCAAGCAAAAAGAAAAACAAGTTAAGGCGATGACTCGAGTGTATAGAGCCCGGATTTAGAAAATTAGTGCCTTACTTGATTTCGTCCACCTCCTGGCACATCCAGGCTGTCGCTTCACATAGAACCATTCCAGTCTGGAATCTCCAGCTTTACTGCTGAATGGCGTTGAGATTATCTTCCTCTTAGGAACAGACTCAAAATAGCAGAAAGATGGAGTCTCTCGAGTCCGATGCTTGAAGTTCTAGAAAAAATGAACGTCATCGAAAGTGAGCTCTATGCCTAAGATCTCACGGTATGCTATGTATAAAGTAGGCATAAGAATTGGGATGCAGCTGCATGGGGGCAATCCGCATTTGTCTTAGAAAGTCAACGATGAAGGGAGAAAATGGAGGGATAGCGCCGACCATACACATCAACCGAGTGACCGCCATATATCCTTCTGGAGGGTTGTGGGGACGGTCAGATCTCGAAGGCACTAGAGTGTCCCTTTTCATTATCCCGTATTTTAAACAAATTCGGATAAGCCGGTCGTTGTCGATTGTTGATTCAACAGAATGTGGGGGTGATTCCAATATGACAGTCGATTCAAACTCATCAGGAGCCCGGTCGTCACCAACCCCTCCTTCCTCTTCAAAACCTAGGGAAACTTCATTCTCTGAAGACACTTCGTCACTTTCACGATTTCCAACCCCGTAGTCTGAACCCTCATTATTCCATTCTGGATCCGACAGAGAAGATATGTCCTCGAGAGTAATTTTGTTAGAGGTTTCCGGGGCTTCTTTCCTCTCAGCTAGTCTGGAAGAGCGTCTGGGTCTCATGGTCATAAAACTATTGAAGAAGCAATAGCACAAATTAGAGCAAATTAGCCCGTATCCCCCCGTGCATGTGTGCAAACTAAAGTGTAAGCAATGTATACGGAAAGTGAAAAGTAAATGTTTAAAAGTGCAATGAAAATTTTTGGCAAAATATAAAGAGTTGAAGTAGTTCTTGATGTCCAGTTACGTTTGCAAGGCACTATCCTAACTGTCCATTAGGTTGAAGATTATGCCAAAAGTTGATTGGGCCAGTTAAACAAGTTTTCATATATTGAGGTGAACTGCTCTTCGGTTCGGTTCGGGTGCATTTATGGGGATCGGATCGGAGGTGCGGCCCCGACTTGAGCTCAGAAAAGATGTGGAACTCAGAAATCAAAAGCGGATCGGTTCGGAGGTAAAGTCCCCTGACGGTTCGGATCGGATCACATAGTCATACTTCTCCTCCTTTTATCTTACGGTCCGACCCGATCCGGTTAGGTGAGCTCCCTTTCCCCCTTCTTTAAATACTTGTTCCGACCCGATCCGATCTCCTGGATGTCTTTTCTTTTTCCTTTCTTTACTTGCTCCGACCCGGTCCGACTGCCTGAACTTCCTTCCTCTTTCTCTTATTTTTTCACCTTCCATATCCCTCCGAACCGAACCGATTCCCTGCTATCTTCTTCTTCTCCTTCATCCTATTTCTTCCCTAACCAACGCCAAGGCCAGTTTCGTGCCCATCACCCAAATCAAAGCCAAGCGACTATGCGCTGGCGCATTCAACCACGAATTCTAACCCCCTCTGTTACTACCTCGAGGTAACGACGAGTCTACTGGCGACGATGACGAGGGGGGTCGCGGTGGCAAGGTCATCCAAATTCCATGCTCAGATCGTCCTAATCATCTACGAATTCGAATCGAAATCAATTAAAAAAGGAATTATCTAAAGTTTTATAACCTACAAATGTAACTACTTCGAGAATTAAAAGGAATTTTGATGCTTCACGAATTAGGTTTTTTCTCGTTTTGTAGAACTTGGGGAGTAAAATAGTAAAAGTGAGAGAAGGAAGAGGACTCAGCTTATATAGATGAGTAGAGTGTCCATTCGTCTCCCCATTCGGATCGGCAGCCCAGTAGAAGAACCCCCCGTTCGAATCGGATGGACATTCCAGAAGCAAAGCTTGGCCCAATAGTCCAGTGAAAAATAGAAAGGAGAAGGGGTCTGTTCGGATCGGAATCCGAACCGAACCGAGTTCTTTGGCTCAGCAACAAATTAAATTGAAATTTGAAGAAAAAGATGAAAACACAAGGAAAATCAAAAGAAAAATCACCTCGAAGAGCGCTGCGCAATGATAGTCAAAGCATGCTCCGTCTCCAACAGAAGCATCCTTTGAGGGGGCAAAATGTTAGCCCACTTTGTGAACTGGGCAACACAAAGTCAAGATGTGAAATATTGAAGAACTTGAGAAACACTGAAGCGGGTCGGATCAGAGCAGTGTAGCGGTTCGGATCGGATAAAGTCTGCTGTTCGGATCGGTGAACCATTGTTGTTGGAATCAGAGAGGCTCGGCTGTTCGGATCGGAGAGCCACCTACTTCCAGTTAGAGCGGAGAGCAACTTGCTACAAAGACAGATCGGAGCGGAGCAAAGTAAAAACAAGAATTAGTCCTAAGTTAACCCGGGTCGGATCGGGTACTCCGATCTGAATCCCTTGTGCACACCCTTCCGATCCGAGCCTGTCTTCCACGTCACTCCCCTGCATGAGCGCCTGGTTATTCGGAGCGGCTATGACCAGTTCCTACCCACAACGTCCACTGCTCTTATGCGTTGTCAACATAGAAATCCATCCGAACCCGAGGCTGATGGGATGGATGACACGTGGCCCCGATCCGGATCGGGTTCTGAGCAAATTCTCACCTATAAATACCCTGTCTGGAGACAAAGAAAAGGATCTTTTTTCTGGCACTTTGAGAGTTCAACCACCTCCATAACCCGAATTCCAGCACTCCCGGAAAATCCAAATCTTCTTTCATTATTTGTTTTTAGGCAATTGAGTGAATGAAAGTGAGTTTTGAGAGAAATTCAGTGAATATTTTATTGTAATTGCAATTTCATTATTGAAAATAGTGAAAAACAAGTGGACGTAGGCATTTCTTCGCCAAACCACTATAAATCCTGTGTGTTCATTTTATTTTTGATCTTATTTCATTCTGCTTTTAATCAATTTGGGTGATAGAACCACTTTTTGGTCTAACATTTTGGTGCTTTCACTGAGAACTATCTGAATTCTTTGTTTTTCGGGATTATCGTTCTACTTTTTGGACCGTTGAGTTCAAAGAAGTTAATCCTCAAGTTTCGAAGCTCTTGGATATCTGTTGAATTGATTGTTGAAGAACCATGGCCAAAGGAAAAGGCAAAGAAGTTCAGTCTAGTCGAGGAAATGGAGTTGGCGAAGATCAGCAAAATGCGATCGTGACAAGGTCTCGTGGACAGAGCTCAGCAGCAGGACGAACCGATAGGAAATTCGAACCGCCTCCAGGGGGAGAGCTCCGATCCGATCCGGGTAGGAGATTCTGAAGCAGTGCATTCCCCCAACCTGAACCGACCCGAGCAGCTTGCCATGTACCGACCCGACCAGGCTCCCCAGCTCCGAACCGACCCGATCTCCCATCTCCGAACCGATCCGACACTTGGTGATGTTGGAACCTCTACTCGAGTCCCTACAAATGCTCCGATTCCAGCCACCAGGGTCAATGATCAGGTCAATCCATCCGCGCCCATTACTCAAGGAGATTTCTCGCGCCTACTTGACATGCTTGAGAGTACTAGGGCGGCTATGAAAATCCACGAGCGCACCAATCTCATGATGCTAAAAAATATGAGACTCATGAGCAGGGAAATTAGCGAGCTCCGAAGACAGAGAACCCCATCCCCAGTTCGTCACACACCAGTGGATCAGTCTTCTTCTTCCGAGGAAGAGCGGCCCCGTGAACGAAGGCCGCTCGAACGACCTCAGATTTTATTTATATTTTCATGATGGTTGAATAATTATTATAATATCTTTGAACGGGCAATTATTTCATGACCATCTTCTTTATCTACCATCATTCTGCCATCCATCGTTATTTTATATAATATGGAGAGTTAATTTGTTTTCTCCTTTTGAAAAACAGTGGAAATATCTGTGATAGAAATTGGACTATGTTATTATTCAGAAGTAGTGATAACTGAAAATTTTCAATGATCCCGGTACAGTCGAGCATACTTCATAATATAATTAATTTAGAATTTATTTCACAGTTCATTCTGTACCTACCACATTTCTATCATTCATACTGGTTTTATATACCGAGAAGTTTTTCTTTTGAAGCTTAAAACAATAAATATATAATTAATATATAAGTGTTTCTCTAACCTCATTTAAAAATCCAAGCTCTTATCATGCATGGTTAAGAGACAACTTATAATTTAAGCTACGACTGACCTCATTTAAAAATCCCAGCTCTGGTTATGCATGGTCAGTGTGCCCTTAAATTAAAAAATGGAAATAATATGCTATAAATTGTAGTAAGTATGAAATTATCCTTTGTGTATAAAAACCAGCCTATCAATCCATTTTCTAATATGTGAAATGTGTTAATATCTTATGACATATTAAGATTTGTTGATTGATAGCTATTGAGATTTGAGATTATTTGATTTTGTCACTTAGATTGAATTTTTAATTACAATCCAAGTCCGTCACTGTTTTTGAACTTCATTTTTTATAAAATCTTTTGAAAATAATTGAAATTCAAATTTTTGTAACTCTCCTCACTTTTATACAATTCATCGTAAATCCATCGTTCTACAATGTGAAACATGCCACCTGTTCTCAGTTTATTATGATTTTTGTTTGGCTGATTGAGATTTATGATGTCCGTTTCTTCCTCTTATGCTGAAATTATATTTTTAGTCATTTTTTATCTATATTTTAAAATCCGAATCCTTTTGATGATAACAAAAGGGGCAGAATGGGTTGAGATTTTGATTTATGAGTGAGTATTTTATAAATATTTTTAGTTTTGAAAATTTATTCATTTCACTCATGCACAGTTAAAGGGGGAGTTTCTGTTGTTGGGGGAGCATTCAAATAGGGGGAGTTCTGTTCTTTACAGTCAAAACATATATACTATTTTCAAAATCTTCATATTTGTTTGTTATCATCAAAAGGGGGAGATTGTTGTATATAACGTTGTTGTATACACAATTATAGGATTTTTGTTTGATGATAACAACCAAATATATTTCTATTATAAATGTGTTTGTTACTGTACTGTTTCATATATACATCACAGACAGGAATATAATATTTATATTTAAATAAAATACGACTGTACAGACATTCAGATATTTACACAGTATTTTTTTTAAATATAAATATTTTATTTTAGTTTTCAAATAGTATAGTTTTACAACTCCATTATTTGTACACTTCACTAATATTTCACATTTCATATACATCCACAAATTATTGTACTTGTAAATAAACTGAATATAATAGAAAAGTTTGTTTGAACAAAATAATATAATATTTTATTTCAAACAAAATTTGTTTGTTACAAATATCAGTACAATTCTCTCTATGACACTCATACTGTCACTCTGTCTATACAAATCATATATACATACATTTTAACTTTCATATACAAACACATTTACTAACACTGCTTCATTCATTATCAACTTCTGTGTTCAGACTTCAGTCTTCACAGCACTTTACTATCAGTCCAGTCATCTTCTGCTTATCTGTCAAATAAAATAGAAACACACACAGTACACTGCAATAGAAATAAAACATGGATACACGCGAATATAAATTCTATTTTTAAAATTTTTATTTGCCTCAGATTTCTGGTGTGTTTCTCATCATTTTTCATGACTTGATCTGATTTATCAGTGTCTAGTTAGTTTGTATATGTATAGACATGGACATGAAATCTTGTCTGATGGCTGCAAATACACACGTGTATAGATATGCACGTGTGCACTGCCTCGCCAATCAATGAGCAACTGAGGAGTAGCCACATGGACTATCTCGACTCAGTGCTACATAATCATGTATTGTCGAGCACAGTGGCACAACAAATAAGCAAAATAAAAGAGAAATGGGGCCGAGCCACCTCACTAGACAAGACAGTGCAGAAACGCAAGAATATTAAATAGCAGCTTTTCAAATGGCGCAACGGCAAATGTGAGAGACATGCATGTGCAACTCAGTGACATAATGGAGAATAGAAAAAGTCAGCATACACACAACAAGTGTGTACATACTGAATTTATGAAATGATACACAAAGAGGAGCAGTAATACATGATCATGGTGCAACATGTTTCAAAACATAATTCAGCATCACAAGTGTGAAATCAATGGTGCAAAATGATGATACATGAACATAACAGGTGATTGAGAACTTTTTCACATAAAATAATGTATTTCAAGTAGAAGCAGACTAGGCAGTCAGCATACACATGCACAAGGAGTTGGTGCACAAACAAATAGCCCAAATAAACACATACATGACATGGTCGAGTAGCAACAAAGTTAGTTATGCATGGAAGTGGACGAAAATATTGGCTCAAGTAAAAAGCTCATGAGCTCAGTGAACAAGGTGTAGCAGCAAAACAAGTTGAACTCAAATTATGGCATACAAAGCTTCACAAATACATTCTGGTTCTGGTCAGATTTATTTTCAAGTGCAAAAGTAAATATATACGAGCATTACAACATAACTGCATGTACATGAGTTGTACACAAGTCAGAAAGTAGCCAACAATGAACACCAACGATCAGGCATAGATAGTTCATGTAAGTGAGCTGTGTCAAGCCAAATATACATGGTGCAAATATAGCATGGGTACAACAATATGCATGTGTGCACAAACCCAGACAACAAACTTCAATATGGTCAAACATGTCAAAGGTGAGGACAAGGCAAGGAATCATTTTTCAGTAAAACATATGTGGACAGTTATCAAAATCTCCAGAATTGATTTAATCAATCAAGCCAAAGGTTTTCACCTTATTTAATTTGTCAACATTATTTTTTGGAAAGTTATTTATTGCTGAAAAGATTTTAATCTGTCAACATTTTCTGCCAAACTATGATCATATATGGCATATCACATTCAAGAAATCAGAAATCAGAAATTAATTTTTGTTTTGGCAAAAATTCTTTTTTGATTTATTTCCAGAATTGCGCAGGGACATAAAATCGAATTGCAAGGGATTTAATGGTTTCAAGTTTTTTCAAAATGATTCCAGAAATCATATATAGCATGGTGTCAAGGCCAAGAGATTTTTTTATGGCAACAAATTCAGAAATTCACAAGATAAATATCACTTAGAATTCAAAAGTGGAAAACAGTTTTTTTTTTAGATTAAATGAAGGCCAAATATTCATGTCCAGGTACTCAATCAAGCAATCACGCAACACATTAGTTAAAGATAATCAAAAGGGGAAAATTCGAGCAATCGAGACAAATACGAATTTAAATAAAATCAAATCCAAGTCATTATCACGAAATCAGGGTTATTAGGGTTTTATTTTACCCCATAAATACATACACAACCAATTCATCATGGGCATAAAAGATCGAATCCACAAAAACCAATAAAATCAATTCAAGCAACCAAAGTTTGAAATTCAGAGAGCTTGCAGCTTCTAGGGTTTCAATTGAAAGCCATCAGAATTTCCCTGTCGAAGATAAGGATAAACCCACACAGTTTCGAGCATCAAAGAGATATCCAGATCAAAATCAGTCAATCAAATTGGGGAAGAATTGGCAAACCCTAGAGTTTCATCAGAGCAGCCGCCATTTTTTTTATCTCAACAAAACAAGGAGGACGGGAATAAGGAAGGGTGCAACACAAATAAAAAAGGGGCTGACCATCTTTGATTTGAAAGGGGATAACCCTCATTTTAACTCCTGGGGTTTTTCATTTTGTTTTTTATGTCTTATTGTTTTCAATTTGTGTTGTAAAACAATCCTGAACAGTTCTAGAATCTGTAAAATCTAGGGAGATTCAGTCAGGGTGTTGACTGACAGTTACAAGGGTCTGTAAAATCTAGGTTACTGTTATGGGGTCGTAAGCATGGGAAATCTGATCGAGGGGATATTGGTCAGTCTAGGGTTTTGAGCGTAGGATTAGAACAGGAGCGAGGGGTTCGCAAGTTTACATGGACTTGTATGCGGGATCTATTCTTTTACCCAGTACAAACCTTAGGAATGCAGCAGTAGGCATGGTTTTGCCGAAGCTGGGTATATCTGTGCGTGATTTATTTTCTGCACTTTTATTTTGGCTGCACTCAGTGATCTGTTTATTATTGTAATATCCTGTCAGTTTTTTAATTCAGTTAAAAACTGTGATAAACCCTATTCACCCCCCCTTTAGGGTTAATCTAGATTCAACACTCTAATCCCGAAATAGGCTATCCTATGAATCGTTCCTTTTTTGTTTCTTCTTTCGGAAGGGATGCGGTCCCTACAGCCACTTAAAACCTAAACACTTGAAGTAAGCCTTTTAGGATAAATCTGCATTACGCAATCCATTATCGTCATGGGTTTCTGTGGTTACATCAGTTGTACATATATCTAACTATTGGAAAGTGAAAAATTCTATCGGATAACGCAAATAATCTCACATCATTAACCTATTAAGTCCAATATTCATTAATCATTTGAAATTCAATTTTAATCGTTATTGAAAAGTATTGCAAAAATGTCATCTTACTTCATTAAAACGACTTTTAACATTCATGCAATTTACTTAAATCACTTTTAAAATATTTTTAATGATTTATAAGATTTATTTCTTATTTTTAAAAGATTAAAAATCTCATCTTTTAACAATCACATTTACAGGATTTTGAACTATAAAACCGCGATGTTTTTCCAAATTTTCTTTTGGTTATATTTCAAAATCTATCCAATGGAATCTTGATTTTATCAATTCTTTGGAAAGATATGGTTATCAGGATTCAAAAAAATCTTGCTTTAATGAATTTGGTTTCATATTTTTTAAGATACAAAAGATTCACTTTTTAAATAGTGACGAGTTACCAATTCGGGACACTCCAAAATTGCTTTAAATTTCATGTTCTTTTCAAACTTCATTTATACACTTGGAAGTGTTTACATTTCATTTCTAAAACATTTCAAATCATTTTTAAGAGGTTTAACAATCTATTTTTCACCATTTCATTCAATGAAAGGAAATTTGTTTCCTTTGTATTTAATGACGTGTATTTAACATGACTTGTTAAACATCCATACAGTCAAACATATAATCATATAAACTTCTCAAACATTCAACGCAACATTTAACATTCATATAGAAGTAGCTCAGCATTCACAAACAACCATTTACTTGTGTGTAGTTAGGGTTATTTAAGGTTGAGAATATTTCTCACCTTCATGGCTTCTACTTTCCTCAATGATCATGGCCTCCCTTAGATGGAGTTCCTATCCTTATCGCCTTGGCTTCAAACTTGGTATAGAAGCTTCTGATGATGATATAAGGACCTTATAAGAGTTTGAGTAGGTTTCGATTTCATTTGATACAATTTTGAAAAAGTTAGTAAGGTAAAAGGTTAATTTTTTCTAAGGCTTGGAAGCCATTATTGTGTTTTATTAAGTGCTTAAAAAGGAGGAAGAAGAGAAGAAAACAGTGTAAAGAATTGGGGTGAAATTGGTGTGTATTTATAGGAATAACTTGGAACAAAATATCTTGATGGAAAATTACCAAAATACCCCAACCCTGCCCCCTTACACAGCTTTACCCCCTAGAGTTGTTTTATCATGTTTGATGGTTGTTTAAGAGTAATTATGACGGGGAGTGGTATTATTTTTATTAAAGAAAAATCATTTTTGTCTTCTTATACTTACTTTTCTAATCTCTTCTTAGCTTAATTAATTACTTCATTAACTTATTATGGCTATATTATCATAGTATCATATGTGTGTACATGTATATTACACCTTTTTACAACTTTTATACATCAAACCATGGAGAATCCAGGGTTCAGTTTTCAGTCACATTTTCTGTTTTCACTTGAAATATTTATCTAGGTGAATAAAATTCAAAAATGGATTCCTTATTATTATTATTATTATTATAAAATAATCAAAACATGATTATTTATTCATTAAAACCCTATTAAATAATATTTATCTAGTATTTATGAAATTTACATTTTACTGATAAAGCGATACTGATTTCTCCTATATTTTCAAGTCAAGTATATTTCTTCATACAACTTGTTTCTAATTGATTTATCATAGCAGGATAACATGTCTAAAATGGTTTCTTATCGTTTATGTCCTTATTTGAATGATTATGATGGTTATCAAATTATTAAATTTTCCATTTAAATCCATAAATCAATAATATCCTTATTGATGATGTCATCAATTCATTAAATTTTTAAAGATTTAAATTATAACATCTTATTTCATATTATTACTCATGTGTATATACCCAAAACCATTTACGATTCTTATGGATAGAAATCAATTTTATTGATTAAACGATTTTGGTTATTTCGTGATTATTTCCCCAGAGGAATATTTTCCATACTGATTCCTTAATAACAAGTTTATTATTACTGTTTTTTACCTTAAACTCATCATTAGGCAGAATTAATCCATATTTGGATATTTAAAATTATTTAAATATCCCTAATTAAGGTCGCTAAATTCTCTATTGTTTCACAGTTCAACACATTTTATTAAGCTTAGGTTTCTTCTTAGTTGTATGTGTTTAATTTCTTCCCAATATACTTACCATTATATAGTATAAACACTACTCAAGAATTTCTTTTACACATAGCTCAATGAACTAGGCGCTTAGCCGAAACATTCTATTAGTTTCTACTACACGCTCTGATCTTCTAAGTCATTCACATCTATCCCATTAAAAGTTTCAATTTTTATCCACTTGGTTATTACTTAACCTCTATGGAACTTAGACTCTCAAGACTGAACACAATAAACGAGAAATGAACCTAATTTCTGATTATTAACATAATTATTTCCCAATAAAGAGCACTACATACAAAATGATAGCATTGGAGAAGCTAATGCGATTAGATCACTAATATCACCTCAAGATTAGCTCATAATGATTTTTTTTCAACTCAAAATCCTATCCTCTAGGTGTAACACCCCAAATTTTGGGACTAATTTAAAATTTAATTTTAATAGATTTTACAAGGATTTACAGTCGATTTTAAGAATTTACGACTTAGAATTTATTTAAAACAAAGTTTGAACGTAAGAATTTAAAATTTAATTAAAATGAGCTCGTAACGTCATGGTAGTTCGTAATAATACGTTTTGAACTTTAAACGAATATATAGAACTTAAAATAAGTCGGATTTCAGTAAAACAAGAAACGTTAGGATCCATTTAAAAATACCATTCTTACTAAATATGAAAATTTTAGATTTCATATTATAAATTATAAGTTATATCCAAACAAAAATTTAAAATAGCCGTTATTAATTCGTTTATAAAATATAACGATTTAATAAATTAAATAAAAGAATTTTCATGGAAATTGAACACTGTTTGACTAGAAAATAGTAATATCGAGTTATAAACTCAAGTATGTTTATTTTACGTCTGTATAATACTTCATTTGGATATATATGATAGTATTAATTTATTATTATTATTATTATTTATTTAAAATTGTATTTGAATTTATTGACATGTTATCGATATTACATAGCCCTTAAAAATGGACATTTTGCAAACGACCTTCGTTTTCGATGAAATAAATTTTGTCGGATCCAGAATACTAAACTATTGCGAAATTTCAAATTTCGTGATTTTTGGAGCTAGTATGTGGCCGTGTGCTATTTTAATGTGAAAAACAGTTAAAATTTTGACTTTAAAAATACGCCATCGGAGAAAATGGACTCAAAATTCGGCAAAACTAGTTTCATTGGATCCATAATATCAAGACATAGCTAAATGTCAATTTTCATCAAGAATAGAATCCTTATGTGATCATACGAATATTTAAACGATGAAAACAAGCAACTATTGGGTATAATTAAATATAAAGTCTACAAAAACTAATTAGCCTCTACCATAAATTGTCAACACATTTAACCTAACCCTGAATCGCAAATTCACGCATCCCCCTTTTCTTCCCTAAACCTAATTTTGCAACTTCAAAATCAAAACAAATCAAACTCTCTTCTAAAAATCATGAAATAAATATATATGCGATCCTTGGAGCATGCTCTTTAAATTGGCATGGGTATTGGAAGGGTTCAAGAGGATTTTGTGTGTTGCATTTTTTACAGCATTGAAATGAGAGTTCGGGTAGAGGTACTCGTGAATTTGGTGCTTCAATGCACGAAATGAAGTTGATATTTGGATTCGTGAGGTGATTTGAAGCTTGTACACAAAGTTTGAAGTGATTTGGTGTCGAAGTTTGTCGAGCCATCTACAGGTCAGCGTGCGTGTGACAGCAGGCGATGGGTTTTGGGGGAGCTCATGCTCGAGTTAGTGGTGATAGAATCAAAGAGGAGGTGAAGAGAAGAAGAATGGTTTTGGTTTCATGGAATTTCGTGAAGTGTAGTGAGAGGAAAGGGGACAGGAACTTGTGTGAATGGCCATGAAAGGGGTTGCGTTTTTTGGCCTGGTACGTGTAGTTTAGGAGAGGAAGAAAGGATTAGAGGAAGTGATTAGAAGGATCAAGGTAGTTAATTAATTGATTACTAATGTTAATGACTTTTATATGCGTATGAACTTGTAAAAATCATAACTTCTTCATATGAAATCGGAATTTGACGATTTCAGATGCGTTGAGAGCTTCACAACAAATATAATTTAGAGTGATTTGGAGCTCGTTGCAACTTTTAGCAGAAGAAAAAGTTTGATGTATTTGATCGACGTTTACCGTTATTTAGCGATAAACGAATAATGTGAGAACTCTCACTCAAACTAATTTTTTTACAGTTATTATAATCGTAACTGAATATATATTGATTGCCGATGCTGATTTTATTTAGTTAATTATCACAAAATGTTATTCGGTATATAGTAGCTCACATCACAAATTGCTTGCAAACCTGATGGATGAATGGATGATTCATTGTATTATGATTTGGATGTGATTCTGAGTTAATTAACATGTTAAAAACGATGTTAAAATATTTGTGGTAGTTGATATTAGATTAAACATCCATTTACAAGTCGAATGACTTGTTCATGTTCACTTATTTAAGTGGTATCGATTAAATTGAATAATAACTTGAATTTAATAATTTATGGTTAATTTGTATTGATCAAATAAATTATCAATTGATTGTTGGTTGAAAACCCACATGGTATTGGGATGATATGTGACCTACTCAAATCCCAAGTATGCAGTTTGAATGTTAATCGGTTGATTGATCGATAGATATAAGCGATAAATAATTATTTAAAGCTTATATGAAGTAAGTGCATACTAGATGTTAATTGGATGTTTGGTAGTTGTTTACAACTATTGTTGGATGCATAAAATCCATGCAAATGGAATTATATGGTGTTTTCTTGAAATTCAATCCAATCCGAAATAAATATGAATATTTTAATAATATAATATTCAGTGAAAGATAAAAGTTAATCGAATATGGAAATCCGTGATTATAAAGAAAAACGATGGAAATAGAGTTTTCAAAGATTATTATTTATAACTTCATATAATTTATAAAGTCGAATTAGAGAGTATATCAATTTATTTCTAAATTATAAATCGAATCGAGTTTTGAATAGAACGCATCACACAATGACAATTTGCAAACGTCAACCCGTAGCTTCGAATTGACATAGCGGGAGATCGACCGTCGGATTCTCCTAAAGTTGGAACCGTTGGAACCGTAATAAAAAGAGATTTCAAATAAAATAAGAATTTTTAAGATCCAACTGTCAGATTTTAAAATAAGTCAAAAATCTGTTATGGAAAAAAGTTGCTATAGAAGCAGTTCGGTGGCCGGAATTGGAAATCAACTGTAAGGTCTTTATAAAATTATTAAAAGGGTGAATAAATTACGTTAAATCATAATTAATGATTTGGAAATATTTATGGATGAAATACTCCAAATTTGTAAAAGATAAAAGATATTTTATCTGAATGAGCTAGCTAACAACTAGAATAAAGAACCAAAAGGAATATACGATGATTCCTGAGAGTACAGTCTAGTATCACCCATGAGATCTAACTAGAAATTATTCCGTTAGGCAAGAGGTGGTAAGAACCCAAAGGAACATCAAATATTCAACTAAGATCAGACGATGTTTTCCTAAAGATGAAGAATCTAATGGTTTTAAATTTACATATTGGACTGTAAATAGTTTTAATATAACCAGGATTTTCCAACGTATAAATTGGAAAGGGTTTGAATGGAAATAATATTCGGATATTTTGATATTGGATTCCATGATTATACGGACACTGTTTTGAGGAATTTGGAAGATAGAGATATCGTTATTCCAAATATGGTATTTGTTCGTTTCAGAATTTGATATTGAATATAAGTTGATATGATTTCTATTCAAAGCCTTGTATTTAATATCAAATTGGATTTTGGGTTTGTTGTGAATGGTGTCTTCAATAACATTGTTCTTGAACCCAGTTGAAGATGAACTTTATGGAACGGATCATTTAATTAAGATTGAATGAAGTCTTTTGAATTGTAGTTTTCTTAATTAATTACTTTAATTGGAATGGAATTGAAGTTTAATTTTGGGTTTATTGTGAACGATGTTTTAAATAACATTAGTTCTTTAACCTAATTAACAATGAAGTTACGGTTTGGAATTTATAAATCCTTTAATTAAGATTTAATGGAATTTTCCAAAGTTAAGTTTTCCAATTTAAAATACTAAATTGGAATTGAACAGAATTCAATTTAATAGTGATGGAGATGAGCTTCTGTGAAGGAAGGCCTTTACTATTTATGGAATTTAAAAGGCTTTGCCGTTATTCCGCTTATAGCATTAGCCTGATACAGAAATTTATATCGATTATACATTATTATGAATTTCATGAAAATTCCATTTTTAACGGAAGTTGATTTGGGTTTATTGTGAACAATGTTTTAAATGCAAATTGTTCTTTAATCCAGTTAAAGATAGGATTAACTTCCTAAAGTTGAATAATCATTAAATAATGATTTTTGAAGATTAAAACTGTATTGGAGTTTTAATGAATCTTTAATTAGATTGAAAATGTGAAGAAGGTAATTATGTTTACTGTAACACAATGGGGGTTAGATATGGCGTACTACCATTTTTGCTCCATGGGATGAATAGATTAGGATGAGATAACGATATGAAGTATTATCTTTTTCGTAAGGCTCGTTGATCCTGATAATGATTATAAACCTTAATTTGGTTTAAGTGGAGAAAATATATTATAAAATCTGTTGAAATGATTCCGAAGGAAGATTTAAACAACAGGTTTAAATGAGATAATCTTTGATAAGATTAATGGGAACCATTCCCCGTGTAAAGAATATTTGAATAAAATAATATTCTGGGTTGGAATGAGATGTGTGTTATCTTTATATATATCACTTGATTTAAAGATACACGAGTTATTTGGAAAGGTCGGGTTTAACCCATTCTGAATAATTGATACCAAGATTAAAAGTCGAAGAATGAAGAGGGTGGTTGAAGATCGGAGATCTTCACATCGTTTGGATTATTTCCGATGCCTAGGGCAGCTCCTGTTATAAGGTTACAGTGGTGGTCTTCCAAACGTATTTGGAGATCAACCGGATATGCGAGGGCTTCTCTTCTGTATTGGACATATGGGATGAGGAAGAAGGAGCCTCCGGTTTCGTTCAGACCCAGAACAAACTTGCAAATGATTTATGTGTCAGACATTGTATTTTATGCTGTATCAGTTGATTTCTATGAAATATATATCTGTTTGCTGGCGGAGAATTTATTCTCTTAGCTTAACACCCTTCTCTGAGACGTATGAGCTTAGAGGTTATATATTGGTTGACATCACTGGTATGGTGTGAATTGACAATGTGGCATGCTAAGATGCATGGATTAATGCTTTTGTTGAAAAGTAGAGCTTTGTGGATGATGATCAAATCATGACTAATATAGCCTAGCTTTGTGTATGGCGTTAATTCGCGAGCTTCACACCTCGGTATGAACCAAAAACAGAATGAAGGACAATAGAGAAAGGACATGCATTCCTTTCTAGCTAAGAGTGATGCCATGGTATGGAGCCTAAGCAATTTACAGGATATTGGAAATTAAGGTACCTAATATATGGCCGCACGAGGCCAAGATTGTTGACATACTAACCAGATTTTAGGTTCGATAGGACTGGGGAACATAATGTTCAGGAGAAACCCGAACTCACTGCGAAGAGGTGGGCCGACTCTGCCGCTCCAAGGGTCGATTCGTTCTATCCTTAGGACAAGTGCTAGAGTGTTCCGGATTCGGTAAGAAGAGATCCCTTGTCTTAGTTCATGATGGAATCCAATTTCCAATACGAGACTTTATGATTTCAGTTGTAACCTATATGACGACATAATAGGATGTGGTATTATGCCATCCAAGATCGATCCATTTACTTTTGAACTTGTTTTTCGTACTATACACTAGTAATAATATCAAAAGTATTTGTTTTAAATCGTATCAAGCATGTTTGGCTATTATAAGGTAAAACTCTGTCCTTCAGCTTGTGCTTGCATTGTGTGATGGGACCTGAGCCTTATAATAGCTTAGTTTTTCAAAAAGCATTGCGAGTTTAGTTTAGTTTTTAAGGTATTCACGTGGAGGAATCTCATTCCATGTCATAGGGCGTGATCCCGTGATTTACCCAAATTTTATTTAAAGTGAAGCTTTAATAACTGTTTTAAGTTCTCACCCCAGTCCCATGACTGACCTGGAGTTTATTGTTTTCACCTAAACACCGGGTGTCTATATATTCCACATGGGCAGTCAGTAGTTTTGGTTTTTCAGATCTTTTCTTTTCACAGGATCCTGGATTATGGCTGGAGTTGTACTCTGGATTTCTTTGTATCCATGTATTTCTTTCAGCTGTGTTAGTTGATGTATTTCCGCTGTGAATTGTATTCATGTATTTACATTTCCGCTGCTATGTAATTTCTTTATTCTCAGATATTGTTTTCTTCTATGTATCTTTATTTTTTGCACTCTAATATTATGTACTCTGATGTAAATTGTTGTAATAACAATGAAAGGTTCTTTTGTCCAGTGTTATGATGCACTGTGTTCTCATAACGATACGTCATTTTGAATGGTCTTGGTTGGTTTAGTGGTCGATTCAGGCTAGGCAAAAATCGGGTCATTACACTAGGCATCTTTGAGGGAAGATGATTAATAACTAAATTAGAGGAATAAGATCACTATAAAACCCAACTGCATACTTGGGTGGTAATCCTATGACTGGCCCAAACACAGAAGCTCAAAAGAAATTCATAACAATAGGAATTCGAGATGAGTTATCATCTTGCTCAAGACATTATATGGGGGTTTCGGGGCCATATATAAAGTCCTGAAGCAAAAGATATATCGAGCTAAATTTAGTTGGGACACCTGAGATACACGATTGCCATGATTTGAAATTCTTATTGAACGAACTGCTTCATTTTCAAAATTTATCATGAAGTAAAGACAGGGAATTCCATACTGATTCATATGGAAAGAAAGTTAAAAGAAAAATCCCTAACGTCAATATTAAACATCCATCAAGTATTATAATTTCTTTATAGATATTTTATTTATAAAAGCTGTCACCAATCACTATTTTTATAAAGGACACATCATTACATGTTCAACTAATATATATGAGTACAATGTATCCATTTTGGAAAAAAAATCAAATAAACAATTCTTGAGTCACAAGAATTTTTTTCAAAATAATATAGAATAGGGCACCTTCGAGTCATAAAGGTCCACCAAAAGTATTCCTAACAATGAGCTTTTCAAAACTAGTTTTGTTTTGCTTTCTGGGGCACGAGAAGATCTTATGCCCCTCTTTCTTACAGTAGCGACATATAAGAGGTTTAAGGCAATCACGGGCAAGGTGAGCAACAATGTTGCAATATAGCATACCCGTTATCGAAGGAATGCTACACCTGAAGGACTAGGGTCAATAACTTTCCCTTCTTTTTAAACAGAATTGATCACAGTTCATGGGAAGGAAGCCTTTTATTATTCGAATTCCTTTGAACTACCAATTCATGAATATGCACCTTCCCTTTATCGACTGCTTCTAAATAAAGAAAGTCAACTGGTTCTCCATCATAAATTTTGAGCTAAAGTGTCACTTCCTTCTTTTGTGAAGGAGATGATCCAATAGAAGTTGAAGCTGAAGACTGAATGCTACGACTCAGCTCCATGAACTGTTCAGCCGACAAATGAATTCTGTCTGGGTGGAGATCTCCATACTGCTTGGCATTAGAGTTTCCAGCACTTCTTTTCTCAACCATAAGCTGAAAGAACAAGATAATATCAATATCATTCATATGGGTAAGATATTATTTGAATTCAACATATGGAATACTGCCGAATTTAAAGTTGCATTCCTAGATGCATTTTCCTTTTTTCCATCTGCCCCAAAGGACACGAGGAAGGCTAAGGACTTAGATAAAGATGACTCGAGATGGGAATGATACAATATTTGTATTGCACTTCGATGTAATGTATTGCGTACACTATTCTAT
Source organism: Allium sativum (assembly GCA_030737875.1). Taxonomy (NCBI): domain Eukaryota; kingdom Viridiplantae; phylum Streptophyta; class Magnoliopsida; order Asparagales; family Amaryllidaceae; genus Allium; species Allium sativum. The sequence goes on from JASFAX010000065.1 coordinate 91,389, forward strand.
GTTTCATCGTGTTTTGTTCTGAATTTAACTTGGATACCAAATTGTACCATCCCACCCAAGACTTATATTAACAAAGAGTATTAACAAGCAATAATATTTGTTAATACAGAGAATAGGCTGGTTAAGAACGACCATACATAATCTTATATTAAACAAGTCTTAAATACGTCGATGGAGTGCTCTTTTTTATTCATGTGGTCCAATATACTTAATACTTATATAATACAATAATACTGACTACAGGATCAATGCAGAACAAGATGTGATCAGAGTAATATTTCATGATTCACAAATCAATATCACAGCCATATATGTATAAACATACATACATACACACATACATGTTATTGTAATAAAATAATATACATTCGTCCATTCCCATGAATGAATATTTACAATAATCAATGTTTAGAACAAATATTAAGTACATTCAAAACTCGCTAGAGCGAACAAAATAAGGTAGGTCATCCATAAATAAAGCTATGCAGAAGAGTGTCAACATCAGGTACTACTTGCAAAATCTCGATCTGACCCAAGTAATAAATACAGGGTCCATCTAACTGAAACATTTAGGGTATGAGATGATAGGATAATAAGCATTATGGGATACATCCCCTTGAAGAGATACCACGACATGAAATACTCCACATTATGTGGCTAATAATCATCGAATGATATACAACATAAGTTAGAGGATTACGATACATCATAATTAGCGAGCACTTAAAGCTATGCATAAGGGTATTGATTATCATATCACTCCACACGTAAGGAAATCTACACCATCATCGCCACCAACGCAACATGAACTTTCAAATGATATGAATGAAATCACCTAACAATCTATCATAGATCACCCACTAGCTAGATATATATATAAATGAAATCACATCAAATCGGTTAAAACATTCAAATCATTACAATTTCAAAAAGTACTAATAATATAAAACCTTGGCCTCACTAGTCCAAGTCGCTTATCAACTATAAATTAGGACCTCTTAGTCCAATATATGGTCTACCAGCTTGCCAGGTACTATACACTAGAGACCTACTAGTCTCTTGTAGGACACCCAGTCCAGATTCACCCACCAGCTATGTATGTGTATTTAGGACCCATTGGTCCAATATATGTGCACTTAGGACCCACCAGACCAATTACCAACAATAATAACACCAGAGAACATGTCACAGACTACCAAACAGTAACTCGAATAAAGAAAACCATACATCCCATACCGTATGTTTCCGCTAATCGATATACTATCAAATAGCTTACTCCACACTAGAAATCGGCAAATTACTTTGATCGACGAGTCTAGAATTAACCAATATAACTAATTTATGTGTACAATACTATATGATTTGTTGTATCATTCAAATTGCATTCTCGCTCTCAAAAATGCAAAAAGTGTATTTTATATTCTTTTGAACAACACACACACACACACACACACACACATATATATATATATAACAAAAAGGAGAATCTAGCCATTCTCCAATGGCTTACAAAATCAGATTATTTTGAAATGGCCACATAATCTGTGCACACACAAATAAGATAATAAAAATACTGCTGAGGTGCACAAATAAACACAACAAGAAACAAACGACAAAGCAATCCACTAGCAAGCGGACCCTCGGAGGACAGTCATAGATGCGCCAGGGCCTCCACAAATCCAAAGTACAAGGAACCAGAGCCAGAGCAATCCCTCCAATTGGGCTAAATGCTTATTTAGTCATCTAAAAACTCCCACTCCTGAACTGGTAAGAAAGCACCAGAAAGCTCCATAACCCTATCCAGAGCTCCATCTCTAGAATGACCATGAAAATTGAATCCCCTCGACCAAGCTTAGATCCCAAGGAAAATTCATCCGGAAGAAACCTAAAAACCCAAACTCGCGACAATAGCGAACAACATAAGACATTAACGGGGAGGGGGAGAGGGAGGTAGAGATGAAGGTTAGAGGGGTAACATTGGAAAACTGCCCGAAGTCTCAAAAATTCGGATGGGATTCGGCTGATCCCTGCTCTCGGAGCAGCAGGAACATATGAAACAGACATAAAATTCGCATAGTGCGAAAACAAGTGTATTTTATATATTGGAAGTACTTGACTTGAGAAAACAAGTTTATAAAACTGGTTTCAAAATGTTTGTATTAATTCTTTAAAATCTATATACATCGGAAAACATTGTTTATATTGCCTTGAGACAGTTTTATTTATGGTCCGTTTGGCACAGGCCCCTATAAAGTTTCAAAATTAGGCTCACATCCGATTCAAAACTTATTGTATATTTAGTCCCTATTTTTCGAAAATTCAGTAAATAAAAAAATCATATAAATTCATATTTAAATAAAACACGTAAACGTTAAAAAAATCAAGTAAAAAAACCATCAAAAAGGACGTTAGAAATGAAAAAAACAGAAAAACAACGAAATTGCAGTTAAATGCATAATAATATGCACGTATTTTAATTTTCTTGCATGCTTCGATGCAAGTATTTCAGTTATGCATCTGGGTTGGTTTCTTGTAGACGTCTGTGCAAGTATTGTAGAATTCTTGCATAAAAGTGTCAATAATTCGTAACCGTGCAAATCAGTTCACATTTATTTGCATTCAAGTGTGCAATAAAACAGAAAAGTTGCACACATGCGTGCAACAATCTGCAGGAAAATTTTTAGTTAAGTTTTCTTCATTAAATACTTGCATACATGTTTGCAAGTATTTCAAATAATTGCACACATGTATGCAAGTTTCGGTACAAATTTTCAATGTAAACAGCTTCTACAATAGTTGCACACATGTATGGAACTATTGGTGATAGTTGCATACATGTATGCAACTTTTTTTTAATTTGTGTGGACTTCCGAGAAGTTTTCTAGATTTTAATAGTTGCATACATGTATGCAACTATTGGCCCGCCTCGAACCTGCCGACATTTCCTTCGAAATGCGTTGCCAATACCCGATTAGCACGGGACGGTCGTCAAAACAAAAGGATTTTGAAACGATGAATCACCAAGAATCTGTAGTATATGTCACAGCGCATGAAATAAAATATAATAGTAACGTAACTTGACATAAAACAGGCGAGACAGTGCATAAGATGAAAACTAAACCATCATAGCAGCGGAATCCAAAATACAGCTTATGATCCAAACCATTATTACAACTTCAGAATACTGTCACTAAAGCAAAATAGAAAAGGTACACTACTAATGCCCAAAGCAGTGACCAACAACAACACAAGGAGAATATATGTATATAGTACGTGGAAGCCTCCTGCTCGTCTCCGGCAGCTACTCGTGCATACCACCTAACCTGTCTCTAGTCTGCTCGTTTAGGAGCACCCAGAGTAATAAGAAGAGACATAAAACTCTGGGTCAGACAAAAGTCTGGTATGAGCGATAGCAGCAAAACAAAACAATAACAGGTATAAATAATCATACCTGAACCAAGACCTGCAACCAAAGAGTTAGCACAACAAGATGTACAGTACTCTAAGGTAACACTAATATAAAGTGTAAAATGGGAGTGCACATGTCATGATGATAGCAAGCATCAAACATAGCAATCATCCTCACATCTCTCACTCAGTGCGTAAAGCATACAATATCCACCACTTTGATTACCAAATCCTTTTCTATTACTACGACCACTTTGCCCCTTTGTGGCCATGATGACCCCACTGCACTGGTCCATAGTCAACAACCCCGTGCTACGATCAATTTGCCCCTTTGGAATCAAGACGACTCCATTGCACTGATCCAGAGCCATGCTACGATCACTTTGCCCTTCGGAGTCATAACTACTCCACTGCACTGATCCATAGCCTAAAATTCATATCTTAGTGGTGAACCAAAGTTATGCATATCGATAACCCCTTTGCACACATCCCGCAGCAAAGCCCAACTCATGAAGTTAACTCGTTGGCTCCCATCTGGATCCTGAGTTCTAACTTCTTATTTGGACAACCTTTGCATCTCGGGTTTTAGTTTTCTTCGGTTCGGTTCGAAGATCAAGCTTCCCTTCGGTTCGGAGATTTCGGATTGATCATGCTTGGTTCGTGGGTCCCATTTGGCTCGTGGGAAGGCGGCTCAAGTGCTCCGGTTCGTCACCCAATCTCCGATTCGGCTCGTGGTACGATGGTGCTCCGGTTCGTGGTGCAGCAGCTCGGTTCGTGACCGGCCTCTGAGTTCGGGTCGGGTCATGACATCAGTTCGAAGAAGCGGTATGTGGATGTTGGTTCTTGATGGCTCCCTCCTATTCGTTGTTCACCATTCTGGTTCGTGGGGGTGCTTCATGATCGGGTCGTGAGGGTGGTGTCATGACCAGGTCGGGTCCGACCAATTTCCTGCAACTTTTCCAGCGAGCTATTTACGCCATACAACGACGTTTTCGACCATTCTAGCTTTCCCATGCAATCTCAAAGCATACCAAAAAGTAATAATAACATATAAAATCAACCATAAAAACCAAAACAACACTTTAACATGTTAATATGGATCAAACACACCCAAAACCCATGTTTTCCCCTTAATCAAGTTTAGCTATAGGATTAGCAAACTAAATCCAAATTAGCCCAAATTTATATCAGAGGCATAAAATAATATTTAATAATTTCTACATATTTTTCCAGATTTTTATGATGCATAATTTTGCTAATTATCACTAATCACCCATAATTAGCCGTAATTGGTGAATAAAAGTGCAAATCACTCACCTTATCCACAAGTAAATTTCAGATATGAAACTCTAACTGATTTGGCATGGATCCCAATGTATTCAGCAGCTCTATCTCAATTTTTATGCTAATCCGCCTTAATTTAATGTGGATTTGGCTAATATGTGATTAGAAAGTGATTAAAGATGAATTTAGAAGGTGGAGGCCATTTCTAGAGTTCAAGGAATGTAAGTGGCGGCTAGAAAACTAAAATGAAATGTTTTCCCAAACCCTTTCCGCCCTCCCATAACCCTAATCCCGAAATGGGTTATGGGCTTAGTCTAATCACCCTATTAAGCATGGTTAAGCTGTTTTTCATTTTCCAAACCTTATTTCAGCCATATCTCCCAAACGGTAAGTCCCTTTGATTAATGTGATCATTCTACGGAAAGGTAAACCATCATCCGAATTCAATGGAAGTGGTTTCAGGTCGAAACTCCTTACCAATCAAAAGTTATAGGTGAAACAAGATTCTCCAGTGGTAAAACGGTCATTTAAAATTCGACAAAAATCATGAACATGGGAAGTGACCCCAGTAGTCGTTTCCCAAAGTTACACGACCATACGACTTCATATGAAAATAAAATAAATATTTTACGATCCTCTGATACATAGAATGCGGGTTGTTACACTCTCCCCCCTTAAGAAATTTCGGCCCCAAAATCCCTTAATCAAGAAAACATACAATGGTGTCCCACATGCCTATTAACCACTTACAAACAATCAAACATACATAACAACACAACAAGCCTATCCTAGAATGCAGTTTACTAACAAGGGAATAACTACATCGTGATTAAAACCTTACCAGACAAAGAGTTCTGGATATGACTTCCTTATGCTCTCCTCGGTTTCCCAAATACAGTCATTCTCATTATCACCCCACTGGACCTTGACTACTTTCACCGTCTTTCTTCGGAGTTGCTTCGTATTGTGCTCGACAATACGAATCGGTCTGCGGTTCCAACCGCCTTAGGTTCCATCTCGATATCATCCAATTGATCTGGTGAAATAGTCATATCAGAATCGTGCACGAACTTCCTTAACTGGGAAATATGAAATACGCTGTGAACTCCCACCATCTTGTCAGGTAATTCGACTATATACGCTAAATTCCCTACTTGCTCTAGAACTAGAAATGGACCAACAAATCTTGGTGCCAATTTACCTCTCCTACCAAATCGAATCACACTCTTCAATAGAGAAATCTTGATGAATACCAAGTCGCCAATGGAGAATCTCAATTCTCTTCGTCTTTTATCAGCATAACTTTTCTGTCTATCATGGGCAACCTTCATTCGCTGTAGGATAAGCTTGATCTTATCTAAAGTTTCTCTTATTACATCTGGCCCAAGCATAAATTTCTCACCGGTTTCCAACCAACATGATGGTGAGTTGCACAGTCTTCCATACAAAGCTTCAAATGAAGCCGTACCAATACTGGATTGATAACTATTATTGTAGGCGAACTCAGCTAGATGCAAATGGTCATCCCATGACCCTCCGAAATCCAATATACAAGCTCTCCAGAGATCCTTTCATACATGATTCACCCTCTCTGTTTGACCGTTGGTTTGAGGATGGTACGCGGTACTGAGATGTAATTCTGGCCTTAAAGCCTCTTGTAAGCTCTTCCAAAACCCATTAGTTAATTATGGATCTTGGTCACTCACGATACCTTTGGGTGAAATCTCACCATCCACTTCATATATAGTTCTGCTAACTTAGCTGTCATTCTATTTGATTTGACTGGTATAAACCTTGCACTCTTGGTCAATTGATCCACAATCACCCAAATACTATCATGACCTGATCTAGTCCTTGGCAAACCATCAATGAAATCCATTGAGACTTGTTCCCATTTCCATTCGGGAATTTACAACGGTAGTAACAAACCACTTGGCTTCTTTTGCTCGGCTTTAATTAACTGGCAATTCGTGCACTTGGATATAAACTTACCAACGTCTCTCTTCATCCCTTCTCAGTAGTAGGTCTACTTCATGTCTCGATACATCTTGTTACCACTAGGATGTATAATTAGTTTCGAGTGATGACACTCTCTAAGCACTTCATCCCTCAATCCATTAACATTGGGTACCACTAGTCTCCCATTCTTTCGAAGCCATCCTTCTCTGTCAAGTGCATACTTGTTCATCTCCTCAACATCGATACCCATCTCTATCTTGGAGATGATTTCCAATAGGTTAGGATCGTCCCTTTGAATGAAACCAATCCGCTCAATCAAAGTCGATTTGATCGTCAAACTTGCTAACATCTCTAGATCCAGTTCACACTTAGGTCTGAAATCATATCCTGCGATATACTCCAGTTGCTTCCATTCAAGAAACATATCACCCAGACTGGCATGTCTCCTGCTCAATGCAACAGCTACCACATTACCTTTCCTGGGTGTGTATGCGATATAGAAATCATATGAAGCCAAGAACTCTAACCATCTCCGCTGACGAAGATTTATATCCTTTTGAGAGAAAAGATACTTTAATGACTTATGATCGGTAAACAACTCAAATCTTTCTCCAAGAGATAATGTCTCCACATCTTTAACGCGAACACAATCGCTGCCAATTCCAAATCATGGGTAGGATATCTTTTCTCATGCGGTTTCAGTTGCCGACTAGCATATGCTACAACCCTACCTCCTTGCATCAGTACAACACCCGGTCTGGTACCACAAGCATCTATGTATACCGTCATTTCTTCGTTTCCCTTAGGAATAACTAACACCAATGCACACGTCAACTTCTCCTTTAGGATCTTAAATGCATTCTTACATCTTTCGTCCTAAAGAAAAGCTTGATTCTTCTTGGTAAACTGAGTTAACAGTGCCGCTATCTTGGAGAAGTTTTAGATAAATGTACGATAATATCCAGCTAGCCCCAAGAAACTTCTCACGTCCATTGCATTATTCAGCGTAGACCAGTCTTGTACCGTAGCCACCTTCACAGGGTCCACGACAATACCATTTTCTGAAACAACAGGGCCTAAGAATCTTATTTCCCTCCTCCAGAAGTGACACTTAGAAATTTTGCTTTCAATTGGTGTTTCCTCAACATCTCCATCACTATCCTCAAATGCTCCTTGTGTTGTTCCTTTGTCCTCGAGTAAACCAAGATATCGTCCATAAACAAAAGAACAAACTTATTTAACTAATCTCTGAAAATTCTATTCATAAGATCCACAAAATATAAGGGTGCATTGGTCAACCCGAATGGCATGACCAACCACTCATAGAATCCAGACGGCATCCGAAATGCCGTTTTAGGTATACTCTCAGTTGCTACTCGGAGCTGATGAAAACCTATCGCGAGATCTAGCTGGGAGAACACTCTCGCTCCATTCAACTGATCAAAAAAATCGTCTATCCGCGGAAGAGGATACTTGTTCTTCGTAGTCACCTTGTTCAACTCGATGTATTCCACACATAAGCGAAGGGAACCATCGGCCTTAATGGCAAATACAACTGGTGCTCCCTACTTGGAAACACTTTTTCAGACAAATCCCTTCTTCAAAAGATCGCTTACTTGCACCCCGAGCTCTCGCTGCTCCCATAGCGACATACGACGAAGAGGCATCACTATAGGCTTGGCATCTTTCACTAAATCAATATGAAACTTGATCTCTCGGTGTGGTGGAAGTCCAGTCACTTCCCCAAAGATGTCCAGATATTCGCCAGCAATAGGCACATCTGACAACTCATCATGCGGGATGTCGAGGGAATTTAGAAAACTATCCATCACCCTATCACTAGGTAGGCTACCAAACAATACCCTCCGCCCATCATCCGCTCTAATGGTCACCGAAGACCCCTCACAGTCCAACACCACACCATACCTTTGGAGCCAATCGACTCCCAAAATAATGCCAAACCTAGTAAAGCCCAAATCAAAGCATTTACAAGCAAACATACATCCATGACTCAATAAGACCAAATTATGGCAAATAATACTAAGGCTAGTCGAATCACCGATCAGGTTCGTCACAACTAAAGGTCATCGACTATCTCGGGTTCCAATCCCAACCTATCTACCAGGTCACTAAATACGAAGAATTGGGAATCACCGGTATCAAACAACACTCGAATAGGAACATCATAAACTGAAAGCATACCTTGAATAACGACGCCCTTTCCCTTTTGCACCGCAGTTGGGGCATTCAACGAAGAAGGAACAATGTTGATAGCATGTGCTTTCACGATCTGCTTCTCTTTAGGTGGTTACGTACAATTATCCTTGAGATGTCCCACTTGGCCACAGTTGAAGCACTTCATGTCCGCTGGCTTTGCTCGACAATCTCTAGAATAATGGCCCTTCTGTCCACATTTATAACACTCGACATCTTTCTTATTCCTCTTTTTCTGATCATCCATGGTTTGGTTCTGTTTTCTCTTATTCTGGGAATTATTCTTGCCTCCACTGCTTGCCTGCGGGTTTGGCCCCTCGGCAGATATAATAGCAATCTCGGTCTTCGACTTACGGTAAAGGCTCTCAAATCTCAATGCCTTCCCTACAATAGACTTGAATGTCTCTTCGATGTGGTTTATATGACTTTCCCCCAAGTACTCATCTTTGCCAGTTATGAACTTCTCATTCTTCTTCTCAGCAGTATCGATAAGAGATAATCCATATTTCGATAAAGTATCGAACTCAGCAATATATTCCAAGACTTCCCTACCATTCTGCTTAAGCACCAAAAATTTCCTAAACAATTCTGAATTTTGAACAGTTGGAATAAACTTGTCACTGAAGCGAGTCTTAAACTGATTCCAAGTAACTTGATCCTCAGGAGTAGCAGCTTTAATAGCATTCCACCAATTCATAGCCTATAATTGAAGTTGACGCGATGCTAACTTTCTTTTCATTGCATCATCAATTCCTAAATCCTCGAAGATGCACTCACAACTATCAAGCCAATCTTGAACATCCTTAGCCGATTCCGTTCCATGGAACGACTTCCCACCAAGACTAGTATAATCCTTGTAGAACTTGGCAAAATCGGCTCTAAGCGCCTGCACTACCGCACCATAACCATTAGCAGCATTAGGGACTACTCCCCGAACATCCCTAAGCATCTCTTGCATGAAGGTTGTGAACATCGTCCTCAAATCAAGGACATTCCTATCATTGGCCCCTGAACTCAGACTCCTCGTATTTTGGCTCATCGTTCAATCTGTAAAGAGAAAACGATTAACCATCTCCTTAGTGGTGCCAGTGCAGTGCGAATTCATCCTTAGATATACTAATAGTACATATATATAGTTTTTAAAAACCAAAATATCACAAATACGCACTCTTATATACGTATACTATCTTTTCCTGATGTCTTCCCCTGGGTTAGACTACGCAACCTAGGCTCTGATACCAAGTGTGACGACCCGCCGCGAACCAGCCGACATTTCCTTCGAAATGCGTTGCCAATGCCTGACTAGCATGGGACGGTCGTCAAAAGGAAAGGATTTTGAAACGATGAATCACCAAGAACCTGTAGTATATCTCACAGCATATGGAATAAAATATAATAGTTACATAACTTGACATAAAACAGGCATGACATTGCATAAGCTGAAAACTAAACCATCATAGCAACGGAATCCAAAATACAGCTTATGATCCATAGTCTATAATCCGTCTCTCATTGGTGAACCAAAAGTTATGAATATCGATGACCCTTTTGCACACGTCCCGCAGCAAAGCCCAACTCATGAAGTTAACTCGTAGGCTCCCATCTGGATCCTGAGTTCTAACTTCTTATTTGGACTACCCTTGCATCTCGGGTTTTAGTCTTCTCCAGTTCGGTTCGAAGATCAATCTTCCCTTCGATTCGGTTATGCTCGGTTCGTGGGAAGGCAGCTCGAGTGCTCTGGTTCATCACCTAATCTCCAGTTCAGCTCGTAGTACGATGGTGCTCCGGTTAATGGTGCAGCTGCTTGGTTTGTGACCGGCCTCTGAGTTCGGGTCGGGTCGTGACATCAATTTGGAGAAGCGGTTCGTGGATGCTGGCTCGTGATGGCTCCCTCCGGTTCATGGCTCACCATTCCAGTTCGTGGGGGTGCTTCACGATCAGGTCGGGTCACAAGGGTGGTGTCACGTCCGGGGTTGGTGTGACACCCATGTCTGTTAATGTCACTCACTAAGGGAATGCATTAAGTTTCGTGAAGCATTATAGGTAAACAAACACAGAATAATTACAAGACAGATATAAGTAAGATAGCAGCAGAAATTTAAATTTTTATTTCAAAAATAAATCATAATACCGTGGTCCACAATACCATAAGTCACAAGAAAATTACAATAAAGTAACTTTTGTCTTGCACTATCAGAGTACATAAGTATATAAAAGGCATAATTCCCCAATTAAACGAGTTAAGCCATAGTAGAGACAAGAACTTGAGCCATACTTCAGAAGTAGCTCCTAACAAGATGATATCTGAGTCCTAACTAAGCCTGAGTGTTTCCTCCCTGAGAACCTGGAGGAAAACGGAAGAAAGAAGGGGAAACAAAAAGGGTCAGACATAAAGTCTGGCAAGTCTAGTTACTTTTAGCCAGTAAATAAATAAAAGTAACACGATAGGCATATAAAGTGGATAAGAGATATCACTACATAAATGGCAGGTGTGACAAGGTTAACAGGGTAAGGTGTTTAAACTTCTCTAATGATTACTCTGCACTATTACTAGTATAACTAGAATGAGATGATCCCTTCCACTATAAGTTGGTAGACTTAGGGCATACATCCGAGTGTACCCTAACCAATACCCTAATCGATCGGTTGCCCACTCCATAGATATCCTGTGTTGGACCCATAGTAGGAGGTATCACTTCCTAAAGTGGCAACCCTTCATTTCCCAAGATGTGCACAACCATATCTATTGGTGTCACGGTCGTCTTATCCCCCTCTGCCCAGCTCATGCACGCACATGGCCCGGTCGATTTGCGCCACCCACATCGTCCGTTACGTTTGGATCTCTTACGATCAGTCAGTTAGCGTGTCCCCTCTTCGCCTAGTACGGAGTACTTTTATTTGATACCTACTCTGGGTTACTGACTGAAATGGGTCCCAAACAATATGATATAAGTCCTCCCCTTTTGTCTTGTATCCCCCATTAAGTTTTTCACTGACAATGTACGCCACTAGGTGTCTTTAATTACATAGCCCTATACCAGTTATGCTTACCCTAAAAGGTGTCTTTAATTACATAAATTCATTATTTCCTCCGGTTATTTACATAACCTTATCGGGTTAATTTGTGGGCCTATATGTAAATATTACCCACCCCTTCCAGATTTGCTTAACCCATCCACTATCCAATCTATTTACTTAACCCTAACTTTAGTTCACAATCATACAATCCCTATGGATTATATTTGGTTAAGTATTCCAATTCATTACCATGTCCATTTATGGTTTACAATGGGCAAGAGCTCCCACATTAGGCCTACAACGTGTGGATGCTTGATATGCCGGTCGGGTCAAGGCAGTCTTATTCCACAGTTGGGCCTAACCTCGTGTCTTTGCCCGATTCGTATTTGCGTACTTAAACCTCCCACATTAGGTTCAACATTAGTGGCAGCTGGATATGTCGGTCGAGTCCGGGCATACTTCCACCACTAATGTAACCTAATCTCGTGTCATAAGTACGATTATAATTCCTAATTGTAATTACAAGACATTCCATTATTAATTAATTAATCCTTTCCCTTTATATGTTTTAATGCCCACTCTACCCAATGATTTGAACTTTATGTCCAAGAATGTTCATATTCAAATTATGCCAATACTAACCCATTTCCCCGTTCCCTAACTAGCGTACTCATAAACTGGCGGCATGCCTAGGCTAGACAATAGCCTAGTCACAAACGATAATAGGGAAAATAATGGGAATATAACCAAAGTGATCATCTTGACATAAACATAAACTAGCATGATGATAAGGTGAATGGACATGTAATTAACAGCATAACAAGGTGGACATAAAACTGATGAATTGGCGGCAGTCAATTGATTCTATCATAACTATGATGTCACAATAAGCATAGTAAGATTTAAATTAGCAGTTTAAATGTCCAATGGGTTTAGATCCAACATGGTAACACAAGGTGATAAATTAGATCACATAATTCAAATCTAGAGGTTAAAATAGATCTAACACCATTAGAATGACATAATAGCATGTTTAGATATAAATATGAGTCCTTATGTCCAACTTACCACATATCTAAGTTGATCGCAATATGACAGGTAAAAGGTGATTTACATAAAGAATTGGACCTAACCAATGATGCGACCATCCAAATTATCAGATTTACATTCACCACAATATAGTTACAAGTCAAGATCCACATAGGTAACATAATAGAATAACCACAATTGCATTAGATCTAAAGTAGTAGATCTATCATGAAACAATATAAGATTCAATAATAGCATAGATTCATAGTTTACATCGTATCCAATTCAGTGTCTTTCACAATTTACTTTTATTTATCTAAACCAAAAAGCAACTAGAAACTCACAGCGTTAGGTTTAGAGAATAAAGAGAATGGATCTTGAGTTTCTGGATTTGATTTGCAAAGTTGAAATGTTGTTCGTTGTTGAAGAAAACGAAGTCGTCTCAGTTCGTACACCGATAGCATTTGACTCCCACGATTCCCAATGAAGAAATATGAAAAATAGCCACGTATTTATAGCTGCAGAACCCCCTAAAACTGACTGCCACGTAAGCCCTAAGGGTGTCGATAGCCCTGTGGGTGGGTCGACCCCTGTGTCGACACCCTCTAGGGCGGTCGACCCCGTAGAGCGGGAAACTTTCCGCCTTGCCGAATTTTTGATTTTCGAACTGTTATGGATAGGGTCTGACTCATATCTGACTCATACGTGACTCATATGTGTATATATGTTCTTTCTGCATGTATACAAACTTAAAGCCCTCATAACTTCTTCATACGGTGTCCGTTTTACGCAAACCAAACATCTATCTTGATCAGAATTTCGAGACAGACACGATGGCACAATCCGTTTTCCTTAATTCTGAAATTTTAAATTAATTATAATTTAATTTATCCTCTTTTAGTGTCGTTAAAAATTTGGGGTGTTACATTCTCCCCTACTCAAAGGATTTCGTCCCCGAAATCTCTAAGTTCAGAAGAATGCATATCCTACCATCTATCATCCATCTACTCATCCAACAACCACTGGCATCTATTGTCCTTAAAGACTTCTAATGCTTATATGAATATATGCAACAGTGTGTATATATGTCCCGATACTAATGCGAAAGATCAGGTGGTCTACTGATTCAGTCAACCTCCTTAATGCAATGTATGTTAGTGCCATGAATCCAATATGTATGCAAATAAACCTATCATATCATATAAGTTCTATGTGTGTGCACACTCATTCGTCCAAATGCAACACCCATATGCTAGTTCATCCATTTCCATCCATAAAAGAAAAGAAAACGCACACACACCCATATGTAGTATGAAAGTGATTGAGTCGATCTTAGTGCCTAATGTGTGTGTATATACGTCCATAGGAAACCACTAGCAAACACTTGCATCCATCAAGCATAACATGTTTCAAATACATGTTTACATCCATAGGATTCCTATCTAAAGGTCGAAAAATACTATGGATAAGATGTACTCAAATGATAGAAACAAGCACTGATAAAACTTAGGAAAAAGGAGTTAAGAACATACCCTCGAAAAGGAAAGGGTATAAAGCACGAATCTTGTCTTCGGTTTCCCAAGTCACACCCTCTGGGTTGTCTCCCCATTGAACCTTTAGCAACTTGATCTCTTTATTGCATAGCTTCCTAAATTTTGATCCTAGAATACGGATAGGGACTCACCTAACTGTCGCCACCCGTTCCACTTCTACCTCTTCCAACACACTCGGCTCAACGATTACTGCGGTGTCATGCAGGAACTTCAGCAAATGAGAAACATGGAATACATCATGAACACCGGATAGATTTTTTGGGTGTTTTACTCTATAGGTCATTTGGCCAATCCTCTCGATTATGGGAAATGGTCCCACAAACCTAGGTGCTAACTTCCCTATTGATCCAAAGCGAACCACATTCCTCAGAGGTGACACTTTGATAAAAACTAAGTCTCCCACTTCAAATTCGATGTCAGTCCTTTTTTTGTCTACATAGGATTTCTGCCTATCTTGAACTGTCTTCATCCACCGTCGAATAAGGTCAATCTTTTTGGACGTTTCCCTAACCATATCTAGTCCCACTAATAATCTTTCTGTAGATTCCCACCGACAAGTTGGTGATCTACATGGTCGCCTGTACAATGCTTCAAAGGTTGCCATGTTGATGCTAGCTTGATAACTGTTATTAAGGCAAACTCTACTAAAGGAAGATGCTCTTCCCAAGTCCCTCCAATGTCTAGGATACACAGCCTCAAAAGATCTTCAAGAATCCTTCTCATCCTCTCTGTCTATCCATCGGTCTGTGGATGATAAGCGGTGCTCAAACACAACTGTGTACCTAATGCTTCTTGCAAGCTCCTCCAAAATTCGCTAGTAAAGATGGGGTCACGATTTCTCATGATACTGGAAGTTACTCCATGAAGACGAACTATCTCACGAACATAAATTGCTGTCAACCATGATGCCGTCCTCTTACTCTTAACTGGAACAAAGTGAGCACTCTTAGAGATTCTTTCCACCACAACCCAGATACTGGTGTTGCCTTTCTTCAATCTAGGCAAACCATATATGAAATCCATGGAGACGCACCCTCAATTCCATTGCGGAACCTCCAACAGATGAAGTAATCCTCCAGGCTTCTTTTGCTCATCTTTAACTTGCTGGCAAACTAAACATTGGGAAACAAATTCAGCCACATCTTTCTTTATCTCAGCCTAAAAGAAAACCCTCTTCATGTCCCTGTACATCTTATCATCGCTTGGATGAATGGTCATCTTAGAATGGTGGGCTTCTTCTAGGACTACTTTTATTAAGCTTCCAGTTTGAGGAACACAAAGCCTTCCATCTCGTCGCAACCATCCCTTTTCATCTATGGCATATCTACTAACTAGAAGCTCCCCTCTTCTGAGCTTATCCAAGATGCCCAGAATCTGTGGGTCACCTTGTCGCGAAGCTCCTATCTAGTCCATAAGAGTTGGTCGTATCTCCAAGGATGCAAACAAATCAGGCAAAATCTCGATGGAGGTTCTAAAATCAAAAGCTGATATGAACTCCAAGTTCTTTCTTTCCACAAACAGAGGACTCAGGGCTACCCTCTGCCCACTTAGTGCATCTGCTACCACATTACCCTTGCCAGGGGTATAAGAAATCTCAAAATCAAAAGAAGCTAGAAACTCCATCCACCGTTGTTGCCTTAAATTGAGATCCTTCTGCGAGAACAAATACTTGAGAGATTTATGGTCGGTGTATAAATCGAACTTCTCTCCAAGTAAATAATGATGTCACGTCTTTAACGCAAACACTATGGCGGCCAGCTCTAGATCATGGGTGGGGTAGTTCTTTTCATGAAATCTCAACTATCTACCCCCATAACACACTACTTTCCCTTCTTGCATTAGAACCGCACAAAGCCCTGTACCACAT
Organism: Allium sativum; assembly: GCA_030737875.1. Classification (NCBI taxonomy): domain Eukaryota; kingdom Viridiplantae; phylum Streptophyta; class Magnoliopsida; order Asparagales; family Amaryllidaceae; genus Allium; species Allium sativum. Next base: position 107,721 of record JASFAX010000065.1, read on the forward strand.
GCATCAGTGTAAACAGTAAATACCTTACCTCCGTCAGTCAAATTCAAGACTGGGGTTGTTGTAGAGCCCTCTTCGGTCATTGGAAAGCAACGTCACAGTCTATATCCATGAAAATGCCAAGTTCTTCTTCGTTAGCCTAGTGAGTGGGGCTGATATCTTTGCGAAGTCCTTAATGAAATTCCTATAGTAACCTTCCAACCCAAGAAAGCTTCTCACCTCGGTTGCATTTTTAGGAATCTGCCAATCTTGCACTGCAACCACCTTTGCGAGATCTACAGCAATCCCTTCTTTAGAGACCACATGCCCTAAGAATCTCACCTCTTTCCTCTAAAATGGCATTTGGAGAACTTTTCTTTAAGTTGATGGTCACGGAGAGTTTTCAAAACTACTCTCAAATGTTGGGCATGCTCTTCTTTGCTTTTGGAGAAGATCAAAATACCATCGACAAAGACTACAACAAATTTATTTAGGAACTCCCGAAACACCCTACTCATCAGATCAAAAAAATAGGCGGGTGCATTCGTCAACCCAAAAGGCATAACTATCCATTCAAAGAAACCGTTTGGAGTCCTAAAGGTAGCCTTATCTATGCTGTCCTCAGCCATCCTCAATTGATGGAACCCCGTGGCCAAGTCTAACTGGGAAAATACCGAGGCACCAACAAGCTGATCAAATAAATCATCAATCATCGGAAGCGAGTATCTATTCTTCTTTGTGAGTTTATTCAGCTCTCTATAATCAACAAACAAACGAAGCGAACCATCCGCCTTAGTTGTGAATACTACTGGAACACCCCATTCAGATATGCTTTGTCTGATAAATCCCTTCTAAAGTAGCTCCCCTACTTGCTTACTCAGCTCCCTCCTTTCCCTCGGAGCCATGTGGCGCACTGGCAATACAACTAGCTTTGCATTGTCCACCAAGTATATACTAAAGTCAATTTCATGCCTCAGAGGTAAACCCCGAACCTCATCAAAAACATTGGAAAAATCTCGGACTACTGGAACAGATTGCAGATCATCGATAGATGCATCAAGAGACTCCAGGAAACTAAGCATAATCGACCCTTATGGGTCACACAAAATCTTGAGGGTTCTCCCATGACAAGTTAGAAGCCTAACAACCCTCTTTTCACAATCCAGAATGGCACCATACGTGGTAAGCCAATCCATTCCTAGAATCAACCCATAGCCCATATACCCGAGCACATACGCGTCGCATTCAAACTCGATTCCTAACACAGATATTTTCAAACCCCGACAAATCGTAGATAAATGAGCCAAACCACCGATAGGGTTTGAAACAACTACGGGATCCACTACCATACTAGTAATTAAGTGCAGAGATTCAATTATAGAACTTGATATAAATGAATGCGAGGCACCAGAATCAAAAAGTGTCCTAATAGGATAGTTTGAAAGAGAAATTAAACCTTCCACAGAAATTTTTCTACCTCTATCAAGAGCACTAATCGCGAGAGAATGCACCTGCCCTCCAGAGGTCCCTGTCTTCTGACCCTGTCCCTGTGATCCCTGTTTCTTCGGACACTCTCTAGCAAAGTGTCCAGCCTCTCCACAGTGGTTGCAAGAGTTCTTCCTTCGCTTATAGTCTTTAATCAAATGACCTTCCTTCCCACAATGTTGACATTTTCTTTTATCCTTGCCTTTGTCATTTTTCCTCCTTTCTTTTGCTGTTGTTGTTGTTGCTGCCCCTTCTTGGGCCATATCTTCTTATTTTGCGATGTCTCCTCAGCCTTCTTTTCTCCCTTGTCTTCCTCATGCATTAGGGCTATATCGACAAGCTTTTCAAAAGTGGCCCCCATTGGAATATGGGACATGGCTAAACCATGCAGAGGCTCATTCAGCCCTTTAGCGAACCACAAAGCCCTTTTGTGTGGCATATCCACCAACTCTAAACCGAACCTTTCTAGCTTGTTGAATTTATTCACATACTCTTTTACCGTCAATTTTCCTTGTTTGAATTCTAAGAATCTCTCCATCCGCATACTGCTTTCGGCTTGGGAAAGAAATTTCATTTCGAACCTCTGTCTAAAATCTTCTCAAGTTTCCACCGGACGTCCAGCTTGAGTTACTTCCCACAAAAATGAGGCTTCGTCCTTCATTAGCTAGGCGGCTAACTGAACCTTCCTTCTATCCGCTACTTCAAAGATTACGAATAAGTCCTCAGTCTCCTTGAGCCAATTCCGAGCTTCTACGAATGTCTCGTTCCCATGGAATGGCTTCCCTCCTATGGCACGGAAATCCTTGCAAATCTTGGCGAAGTTATCTGCTCTTGGAAGGGGAGGAGGAATGACTGGTGCAGCTGGGGGAGGAACATTTCCTTGGCCTTCGGCGGGCACCGTGGCCTCCAAATATCTACGGAACCATCCGGGTATTGTGACGCCCTCGTGGATATTAGGAATGTTTTATTACCCAGACATGCTGAAAAAGGAAAAAGGAAGAAATTTAGATAAAGGAATGAAGGATACTACATATGGCTTTTTGGGGAATGCTTTTCAAAACAGACATTTCTTTTTGAAAATGCTTTCTTTTAAAACCTTTTTGAAAATAATTTTCAAAAACTTTTATCTAATCTGGTAACCTTCAGCTCTGATACCAAGTGTGACACCCCATGCCTATTAATGTCACTCACTAAGGGAAAGCATTACGTTTCATGAAGCATTATAGGTAAACGGAAATAGAATAATTACAAGACAGATATAAATAAGATAGCAGCAGAAATTTAAATTTTTATTTCAAACATAAATCATAATACCGTGGTCCACAATACCATAAGTCACAAAAATCGTTACAATAAAATAAGTTCTGTCTTGCACCATCAGAGTACATAAGTATATAAAAAGCATAATTCCCCAATTAAAAGAGTTAAGCCATAGTAGAGACAAGAACTTGAGCCATACTACAGAAGTAGCTCCTAGCAAGATGATATCTGAGTCCTGACTAAGCCCGAGTGTTTCCTCCCTGAGAACCTGAGGGGTGGGGGGAGGGGGAGGAACGGAAGAAAGAAGGGGAAACAAAAAGGGTCAGACATAAAGTCTGGCGAGTCTAGTTTGTTTTATCCAGTAAATAAATAAAAGTAACATGATAGGCATATAAAGTGGATAAGAGATATCACTACATAAATGGCAGGTGTGACAAGGTAGACAGGGTAAGGTGTATACACTTCTCTAATGATTACACTGCACTATTACAAGTATAACCAGAATGAGATGATTCCTTCCACTATAAGTTGGTAGATTTAGGGCATACGTCCGAGTATACCCTAACCACTACCATAATCGATCGGCTCCCTACTGCATAGAAATCCTGTGCTGGCCCCACAATAGGAGGTATCACTTCCTAAAGTGGCAACCCTTCATTTCCCAAGATGTGCACAACCATATATACTGGTGTCACGGTCGTCTTATCCCCATCTGCCCGACTCATGCACGCACATGGCCCGGTCGGTTTGTGCCGCCCACACCGTCCTTCACGATTGGATCTCTTACGATCAGTTAGTAAGCATGTCCCCTCTCCGCCTAGTACGGAGGACTTTTATTTGATACCTAATCTGGGTTACTGACTGAAATGGGTCCCACACAATATGATACAAGTCCTCCCCTCTTGTCTTATTTCCCCCACTAGGTTTTTCACTGACTATGTATGCCACTAGGTGACTTTAATTACATTGCCCTATATCAGTTATGCTCGTCCTAAAAGGTGTCTTTAATTTCATAACTTCATTACTTCCTCCGGTTCTGTATACCACTAGGTGTCTTTTATTACACAACCTTATCGGGTTAAGTTGTAGGCCTATATGTAAATATTACCCACTCCTTCCAGATTTGCTTAACCCATCCACTATCCAATCTATTTACTTAACACTAACTTTAGTTCACAATCATACAATCCCTATGGATTAGATTTGGTTAAGTAGTTCAATTCATTACCTTGTCCATTTATGGTTTACAATGGGCTAGGCCTCCCACATTAGGCCTACAACGTGTGGATGCTGGATATGTCGGTCGGGTCCGGGCAGTCTTATTCCACAGTTGGGCCTAACTTCGTGTCTTAGCCCGATTCGTATTTGCATACTTAAACCTCCCACATGAGGTTCAACAGTAGTGGCTGTTGGATATGCCGGTCGGGTCCGGGCATACTTCCACCACTAATGTAGCCTAACGTTATGTCGTAAGTACAATTACAATTCCTAATTGTAATTACTAGACATTCCATTACTAATTAATTAATCAATTAATTAATCCTTTCCCTTTATGGGTGTTAATGCCCACTCTACCCAATAATTTTAACTTTATGTCCAAGAATGTTAATATTCAAATTATGCTAATATTAACCCTTTTCCCCCGTTCTCAAACTAGCGTACTTATAAACTGGCGGCATGCCTAGACTAGACAATAGCCTAGTCACAAATGATAATAGGTAAAATAATGGGAATATAACAAAAGTGGTCATCTTGACATAAACATAAACTAGCATGATGATAAAGTGAATGGACATGTAACTAACATTATAACAAGGTGGACATAAAACTGATGAACCGGTGGCAGTCTATTGATTCTATCATAACTATGATGTCACAATAAGCATAGTAAGATCCAAATTAACAATTTAGATGTCCAATTGGTTTAGATCTAACATGATAACACAAGGTGATAAAATATATCACATAATTCAGATCTAGAGGTTAAAATAGATCTAACACCATTAGAATGACATAATAGCATGTTTAGATCTAAATATGAGTTCTCATGTCCAACTTACCACATATCTAAGTTGATCTCAATATGACAAGTGAAAGGTGATTTACATAAAGAATTCGATCTAACCAATGTTGCAACTGTCCAAATTAACAAATTTACATTCACCACAATATAGTTACAAGTCAATATCCACATAGGTAACACAATAGAATTACCACAATTGCATTTGATCTAAAGGTGTCGATCTATCATGAAACAATATAAGATTTAACAATAGCATAGATTCATAGTTTACATCGTAACCAATTCACAGTCTTTCACAATTTACTTTTATTTATCTAAACCTAAGAGCAACTAGAAACTCACTACATTAGGTTTAGAGAATAGAGAGAATGGACCTTGAATTTGTGGATTTGATTTGCAAAGTTGAAATGCTGTTCGTTGTTGAAGAAAACGAATCCGTCTCAGTTCACCCACCGGCAGTATTTGGCTCCTATGATTTCCAATGAATAAATATGAGAAATAGCCAGATATTTATAGCTATAGAACCCCCTGAAAACGACTGTCCCATAGCCCTAGGGGTGTCGGCACCCCTGTGGGTGGGTCGACCAATAGGTCGACACCCACTTAAGGGGGTCGACCCCTGTGTCGATTGCCCTATAAGGGGGTCGACCCCCTAGAGTGGGAAATTTGCCGCCTTGCTGAATTTTTGTTTTTCGAACTGTTCTAGATAGGGTCTGACTCATACGTGACTCATATGTGTATATATGTTATTTCTGTTTCTATGCGTATACAAACTTAAAACCCTCACAACTTCTTCATACGGTGTCCGTTTATGCAAACCAAATGTCCATCTTGACCAGAATTTCGAGATGAACGTGATGGCGCAGTCCGTTTTCCTTAATTCTAAAAATTTAAATTAATTATTGTTTAATTTATCTTCTTTTAGTGTCGTTAAAAATTCGGGGTTACATCGGGTCTGACCAATTTCCTGCAACTTTTCCAGCAAGCTATTTACCCCATATGACAGCGTTTTCGACCGTTATAGATTTCCTATGCAATCTCAAAGCATACCAAATAGTAACAATAACATATAGAATCAACCATAAACACCAAAAAATAATTTATCATGTTAATAGGGATCAAACATACCCAAAACCCATGTTTTTCCCTTAATCATGTTTAGCTATAGGATTAACAAACTTAATCCAAATAGGCCAAATTTATATTAGAGGCATAAAATAATATTTAAGAATTTCTACATGTTTTTCTAGATTTTTATGATGCATAATTTCGCTAATTATCACTAATCACCCCTAATTAGCCATAATTAGTGAATAAAAGTGCAAATCACTCACCTTGGCCACAAATAAATTTCAAATCTAAAACTGTAACTGATTTGGCGTGGATCCTAATGTATTCCAGCAGCTCTATCTCGATTTCTATGCTAATCCGCCTTAATTTGATGTAGATTTGGCTAATATGTGATTAGAAAGTGATTAAAGATGAATTTAGAAGGTAGAGGCCATTACTAGGGTTCAAGGAATGTAAGTGGCGGCTAGAAAACTGAAATGAAATGTTTTCCCAAACCCTTTCAGCCCTCTTATAACCCTAATCCCGAAATGGGTTATGGGCTTAGTTGCTAATCACCCTATTAAGACCGGTTAAGCTGTTTTTCATCTTCCAAACCTTATTTCAGTCATATCTCCCAAACGGTAAGTCCGTTTGATTAATGCGACCACTCTACGGAAAGGTAAAAGTGGTTTTAGGTCAAAACTCCTTACCAATCACACGTTATAGGCAAAATAATATTTGTTAGGGGTAAAACGGTCATTTAAAATTTGGCAAAAATCATGAACATGGGAAATGACCCTAATAGTCGTTTCCCAAATTTACACGACCGTGCAACTTCATATGAAAACAAAATAAATATTCTACAATCCTTCGATATGTAGAATGCTTGGATTTGCATTTATTAATAGTTGTTTATGGCCTCAATAGGCTTTCCTACATTAACAAATCCAGTAATAATAGTAGGCCATGAGACTAAATCTTTGTTATTCATTGCTTGGAATACTTCCATTGCTCTTTCCATTTTCCCGCATTTTGCATACATGTTAATCAAGGAAGCGGAGACAAACTGTTGCAACAAATCAACGCATGAATAATGGAGTTTTAAGTTTGAATAAGTTTGTATTTGAGAATTAGTCAAATAATGACCGAGTATCAGAGATATAATTGCAGTAGCAGAGATATATTCTTATGCTGTAAAATTAGGAGTTTCAGATATTTGTAAAGGCTATATATAGCCATCGTATTTCAATGAATAAAGTAAGTTTTCAGAATCCTAAACATTGAGTTTAATACCTATTACAAATTAGTATCAGAGCTCTTATTGGATCTTTGAGAACTAAGAAGCTACAACTTCAAAACACAGGTGTGAAGAGTGATGGAAGATGACAAAATGAAATTGCCTCAGTTCGATGGGCACTGGGATCACTGGAGTGAAGTCATGGAGAACTTCTTCAGAGCAAGAAGATTGTGGAGCCTGGTCGAGATTGGGTTCGAGGAGCCTGCAATCACAACGATGCTTTCGACAGAGCAGATGCAGCAGCTAGACGATACCAAGATGAATGATCATAAGGTCAAACACTATCTCTATCAATCCATCGAGAGTATAACTTTTGAACATATTCTGGACAGGAGATTATCCAAGGTCACATGGGATTTGATGAAGAGGAAGTTTGGAGGTAATGATCAGGTGAAGAAGTCCCTGCAGCAGAAGCTGAGAAGAGATTTTGAGGTATTAGAGATGAAAGAATATGAGAATGTGGAGGAATACTTCACTCGAGTGCTGGCTATCACTAACCAGATGAGGAGTAATGGAGAAGTTATGACTGACTCAAAGGTGGTGGAGAAAATTCTCCGAACTCTCAGTGAAAAGTTCATGTATGTGGTGGTCTCCATAGAAGAGTCCAAGGACATTGAAAGCATTTCATTAGATGAATTGCAGAGCTCTTTGGTGGTCCTTGAACAAAAGTTCAAAAATCCTGACAAAGTAGATGATCAAGCGTTAAATATAACACAGGGAAGAGGAATGGGAGCCAGAGGAAGAGACTTCATTGGAATAGGTAGAGGACGAGGTCGAGGTCGAGGAAGAACGTTTCTCGACAAAAGCGTGGTAGAATGCTACAACTGTCACCAACTCGGGCATTTCCAGAATGAATGTCCAAAATGGGAAGAGGAAGCAAACTATGCAGACTTTGATGAGAAGGAAGAGATGTTACTGATGGCATGCATCGAAGAGGAGATGAATGGTGATGAATCTGAAACTTATGTGGAATATGCTGCAGAGATGTTACTGATGATGAAATCTGAAAAACAAGAGAACATGAGAAGAAGAGCATGTTCCCTTGACTTGGGCAGTTCAAACCATATGAGTGGAGATCGAGACTTGTTCTCAACAATGAATACCAACTTCAAGCACTCGGTCAAACTGGGAAATGACAAGAAGATGGAGGTCATTGGCAAGGGCAATATGAAGCTGATTCTGAATAATGAAGCATACACAATAAGCAATGTATATTACATACCTGATCTCAAAACTAACCTATTAAGTCTCAGAGAACTCCAAGAAAAGGAGCTAACCATCATTATACAAAGAGGGACCTGTAAGATCTATCATGAAAGAAGAGGGCTGGTAGTAGAAAGCAAGATGAGCACAAGCGAAATGTTCATACTATTTGATCAAGGCAATGATGAAGCTAAACCAAGACAACAACGATGTCTACAAACGATCTCAGAGGACATATCAAGACTGTGGCACGAACGCTTTGATCATCTTAGTCATCTTGGTTAAAAACACTACAGAGCAAGAAGATGGTGCATGGTCTCCTAAACTTTTAACGCACAGAAATTCACTTGCTCCGATTGTTTGGTGAGCAAGCAACCGAGAAACCCCATTCCAAAGAAAAGTACATGGAGAGCTAAAGAAGTTCTTGAGCTGCTACACTCAGACATTTGTGCCCAATCAGTCTTGTGTCCACCAGCGGAAAGAGATACATTTTATGCTTTATAGATGACTACATAAGGAAAGCATGGGTGTATTTCTTGAAAGAGAAATCAGAAGCTTATGGTCGCTTCAAGGTGTTCAAGAAAAAAGTGGAGACTGAGACAGGAAAGAGAATCAAATGCCTGAGAACTAATCGTGGAGGGGAGTACACTTCGTTTGAGTTCACTGACTACTATAAAGAGCACGGGATTCATAGACAGCTAACCACCACTTACACACCGCAACAGAACGGTATTGCGGAGAGGAAGAATCGTACAGTTATGAATATGGTTAGGTCCATGCTCTCAACAAGAGAGGTACCGAAAGTTTTTTGGGCAGAAGCAGTGAACTAGACATTTTATATCCTCAACAGATCTCCTACTCTTGCTGTAAAAAATGTTGTACCACAAGAAGCTTGGAGTGGAGTTAAGACAAGTGTGATGCACTTTAGATTATGGAGAAGCCTTGCGCATGTGCATGTCCCGGATGAGAAACGAGGCAAACTTGATGAAAAAGCACCACCTGCATATTACTGGGTTTCTCAGAAGAGTCAAAAGGTTACACACTGTACAACCCGAAGACCAAGAAGGTTATAGTAAGCAGAGATGTGGTATTTGAGGAGACAAAAGGATGGAATAGGGAAGAAGAACAAGACCATACAAACTCTGAGTTAACTTGGAATGATGATATGACATGGGAGGAAAGTGAAGATGAGAATAGTGATGAGGAAGACTTAGGTGACGAAGCAGAACAACCTGTAGAAGTTGTAGAAGAAGCTCAAGTTGAACAACATGTTAAATGCAGGGAGAGACAAATGACAAGGCCTCTATGGTACCTCAATGACTATGTCACTGGTAATGAAGTTGATGATGAAGAATATGAAGTCAACATGGTAGAGATTAACACATCCGATCCCTCAACTTTTGAAGAAGCAAAGAAAAGCTTGAAATGGAGAGAAGCCATGGACGAAGAATGAATCCAATCATAAAGAATCAGACATGGGTACTTTCAGAGCTACCAAAAGGAGCAAAATGCATTGGAGTAAAGTGGATTTATAAAATCAAACTCAATGAACATGAAGAGGTAAACAAATACAAGGCTCATTTAGTGGCTAAGGGATATTCTCAAAAACATGGAATCGATTACACTGAAGTATATGCACCTGTTGCTCGAATGGACACCATCAAAACAATTGTATATACAGTAGCACAGAAGGCTTGGGATATCTATCAACTTGATGTCAAGTCCGCTTTTCTCCATGGAGTACTTGTAGCGGATGTATACATTCAGCAACCGAAAGGATACATGGTCAGAGGAGATGAAGACGAGGTGTACAAACTCCATAAGGCTCTATATGGATTAATGCAAGCCCCAAGGGCTCGGTTCAACCGATTGAAGAATTCTTCATCAAGGAAGGTTTCATAAAGTCTCAGAATGAAGAAACTTTGTTTCTTAAGAAAAAAAAACTCGATAACTGTCTGTTTGTCAATGTTTATGTAGATGATCTTATCTATACAGGAGATGCTGTCTCAATGATAAAAGATTTCAAGAAGTCGATGCAAAAGGAGTTCAATATGACGAATCTAGGAAAAATGAGATATGTTTTGGGAATCGAGGTGTTGCAGACATCGCATAGGATTCACATATCGCAAGAAAGTGTGTTTTTGAAGTTCTGAACTGTTTTGGTATGGAAAATTGCAATACGGTTTGTAATCCAATGGTGCCTAGAAGCAAACTTGACATGGATGATAAAGGAGAACATGTTGATGAGACTTTCTACAAGAAGATAATAGGGAGTCTCATGTACATCACAACAACGAGGCCTGTCCTGCAATTCACTGTAAGTCTTCTAAGTCGATACATGGGTAATCCTACACAGCTACATTTACAAGCAGCTAAGAGAGTTCTGAGGTACTTAAGTGGTACTGTGAATTTTGGCATTTGGTATAAGAGAGGAGGAATTGGAGAAGTATTGGTCTACACTAAAAGTGACTTTGCTGGAGATGCTGATAGTAGAAAGAGCACGTCCGGTTACATTTTTCTCATGAATGATGCAGCAGTTGCTTGGTCATCAAAGAAGCAACCAATTATTACGCTCTCCACCACAGAAGCTGAGTACATGGCTGCGTTAGCATTTTCTTGTCAAGCTATATGTTTCAAGAGGATTTTGGAGGAATTGGGATATGATGTAGAAGGAAGTACTGTCATTCTGTGTGACAATACCTCAACTATCAAGCTTTCTAAGAATCCTGTTTCTCATGGAAGATGCAAGCATATAGGTGTTCATTTTCATTTCTTAAGAGATCTAGTCAATGAAGGGCTGATACGTCTTGAACACTGTGGATCGCATGAGCATGTTGCTGACATTTTAACAAAACCGTTGAAGCGTGAAACGTTTGAAAAGTTGAGAAGCAAGCTTGGGATGTGTTCTGTTGGAGATAAGCTAAGTCTTATGCACCAAGCTTAGTTTAAGGAGGGTTTGTTGGAACAAATCAACGCACAAATAAAGGAGTTTTAAGTTTGAATAAGTTTTTATTTGAGAACTAGTCAAATAATGACCAAGTATTAGAGATATAATTGCAGTAGTAGAGATATATTCTTATGCAGTAAAATTAGGAGTTTCAGATATTTGTAAAGGCTATATATAGCCATCGTATTTCAATGAATAAAGTAAGTTTTCAAAATCCTAAACATTGAGTTTAATACCTATCACACAAACACATCTTTTTCATATTCGAAATTATAAGCAGTGGTCTTAATTTCCTCAGTCAACTTCAAGTCGAACAATTGCGTGCAAGCTTTAATAGCAATTGTAAAGTAGAGCCATTTGGTCGGGTTATATTGGTTGATACAAGTTTTTTGTAGAGTTTTATGACTTTGGAAGGTGAATTACTGCAGGAATACGCGATCATTAGTGCGTTATATACATAAATTGTTGGGTTGGGAATTGAATCGAACACTTTGCTTGTAGATGAGAGATTGCTAAGGCGAGAGTAGGCAGAGATCAATTGGCGAAGAGATTGAGGTTGTGATAACGAACTGCTTATCAGTAAAAGAGCATGAAATTTCGATAGTGTTCGAGATCTATTAATTGACTTCAGTAGATTTTTGGGTTTTTCAGATAAAAAAGAGGGGAGTTGAGCATTTCAGTGGAGGACTTGGATCGTGGTAAGATCGACTAGAGTGTTCAAAGAAGAAATTGGATTAAAAGGAAAAATCATTGGATATAGATATAAGTTAAGGTAAAACTCAGCGACGAAGAAGGCCAAGTGTAAAAAAAGGGAAGGAAAAAAATAGTTTGGAAAGAAAAAGAAATATGATGCCTGAGAGATTTGAACTATCACGGGGAGACCCCATGTACTTAGCAGGGACACACCTTAACCACTCGGCCAAAGCACCGTTGTGCTGGTTAGCCTCCAGTTATTAAGTTGGATAAATACATTTTGTTGTTGTTAAGAGTTCAGTCTGACCTGAAATCAAGATTTGGATAGATGCAGAGGAAAAGATAAACACAAGTTCAAACGATAGAGATCAATGAAGTAGAGGATATTGAATTGATTTTTCATTAATTTGGATTTTCCTCGGCCTTGCCACAACTTTTGTTTATTCAAAAGGTTAACTTATTTTTTCTGATTTACTGATGTCTATACTATATTGTCCTAATCTTAATGTCCAATGATGGCCCTTTCGAAAATGGAGTTTTGTGCAAAAAGGACTTTTGCTGAACTGCTAAAAGAAAATGCTTATAAATGGCTTTCGCCCTACTGTTAGAGTTTAGGGAGTGTGCTAAGTATTATTATTATTATTTTCATAGAGACGGAATGCTGTGAGGCTTGCTTGTTGGGTTGAGGTCGTGACCGCCATTTTTACTAGAAAATGATCGAAGGATTGCTCTGATGACTGAAATGCGAACGATCTTAGTTTAGGCTATGTTTGTTTTTCTAAAAAAGCACTTTTTCAGAGTTGAATTGAAAATTCTTAATGCATTAAGTGCTTTTAAAGCATTTGGGTGGATGAATCATTAAGCGCTTAATCATTGAAAATAGCTTAATGGTAAAAGCATATAGTTTAATCTTTTTGAGCTACTGATTGCTAGTAAGGGCTGATTTATAGTGTTGTCCTTCTTCTTTATGTATAGCAGCAGCAAATACTTTTATATTTACAAAAGCAGCAACATTTTCTTTCGTTGCACTGGTCAAAACAATATATTGAACGAGGTAACCTCTTCATTTTCCTTCCGTTTACTTTGCATATAATATATGGTTGTAATAGTATTCATTTGTTTTTATATATCTTTTATATTTTGATGTGATAAAAGCAAAAGTACTGGGTTAAAAGCTAAAACGACATTACTGGAATAAAAATGGTAGTAGCGTATACTTTTATAACTACTTTATATGCTCTTATATTTGCTGAGTTAAAAAGGACATTGATGGATTGGAATGTTCCCATGGCTTGAGTTATAATAAATTTGTATATGCACCATTGATAAAATTAATAATTGCATTTATGTAGATTTTAGAATCCGATATAGTTATCCTTTAGGAAATGGATGAGTAAGGGTTCTTTTAAACACTTTTGTTTTGTTTAAACTAAAGTATTCTTTTCATTTTTAATGACACTTAAAAAATATGTACACACAACTAGTATTCAGACAATAAAAATGAAGGGCAAATTTCTCAATAAAAAATATATCACAATAAACCAGAACAGGGACGAGAAAAGGTTGCAAGGCATAAGGCTTATATTACAGCTATATATGTGCAGGTGCACACACACATCATTATACATGTGCACGGTGCACATGCACAAAATCCAATATTCTTTTCTTGCCTATGCTTCTCCGTAGGCAGTAGGCTTTATATAGTCTTCCTTTATTTTCTGATGCTGACCCTTCGAACTGATGTCTGATGAGTGATAGATGAAGATGACTTCAACCATTGCCGATGACTTTTTTTAATTCCTTCTCTTTTTTTCCTCTTCCTTCACATTGAATGTATGTACTCCTACAGAGCACAAGTGGAAAGTATCGTTGAAAGACTCAAATTTCATTGTTTGGTACTCAGTGTGCAGGTCTAGTGTTGGTAATTTTGCTTGATGGCCGGTAATTCTTCCAAGTAGACCCTTCCATATAGGCTTTTGTTTTAGTATGATTAAAACTTGACTGGCACCTTTATCCTTTGTATTTATCATTTTTTTTCCCCCGTTGAACTATTATGTTTCTTGGTGTAAATATACGACAATATATATGCCATAGTGTTCTAATTTGTTTCAGAGTTTAAGTGGATTAAAGTTGGGTGTTATCATAAGAGTTTTCGATGTGGTCTGAAATCAATGTTTGGATAGATGTAGTGGAACAGATATTGTTTGAGACGCATCTCGACGACCAATTGGTGGATTTCCGTTAACTACCCCGTTTTTGTGGTTTTAACACACCATTTTCTCTATTTTAGTACCATGTTTAACCTTTAATTACTTTGTATACCTCTAATTTCCCTTATTTGAATATCCATAATTGTCATGTTTAAATATCCCTCTTGAAAAACGCAAATGCATTTACCGTTTAACTCACAATCTCATTTCAGTTACCCGTTTAAATGCCTCATTTATCATAAACGCACCCTTCATTTCCAATGATAGTCTTTTTTATATATAAAAATGGATTTTTGGGCCTATGTATTGCAAAGAGGAAGTTTGCGGAACTACTATGTTTATCAAAGACATTCGGTCTTATTAGCGAGGGTGCAATCATTGTATGTAAAATGCACAGTGGCCTTTTTTAGTACATATGCAATGCTTTGAGGCTCGCTTGTCGGGTTGAAATAAGAGAATTACGCCTTCATCAATTTAACCTGTGTTTTTATATTAGGATTTCAAGGGCTGTACATTCGAATATCTGAACGGTTGAATGAGTCAAAATCGGTGGTACATATATTGATTGTATACTGTATGGGGTATTGTATTATTTGAATCGGTTTACAGTACAACTATATAAAGCATTTTACATTCAACATTACTTTTCTCTTTTCTCAATTTGGTATCAAAGCCATAACCAGCCTCTTGGCAAGTGCCACACCGGAAGATCATCAGTGTTTTCACCAAAAAATGGCTCAAAAACCAGTGGTACGTGATCCGTACTTCACCAATGTGGTTAGAGGGTAAATGGAGCCGCAGTCAACAATAGCTAAAAGCAAAAATGTGAAGGAAGTAAAATGGAGACAAGGTTTTTAGAGTGGTTCAACCCTAAGCTAGGCCTACGTCCACTATGAAGGTAGCTTGCATTATCATGACAATGATTACAAGGCATATAAACTCTCTTTGCACATACATCTTCTCACTTTCACAACATATTCTCTCTCTCTCACATACAAATCTCACTTAGATTCAAGGAATTCAATGGGGAAATGTTAAGATCCGCGGAGGAGAAGGATAATGTCTCTGGTTGAGAGGAGAATGGTGGAGGATCTTTGATCTCTTTTCCAGTTAGATGGTCCTAATGGGTGCCATAGCCAAATGGATGAACGATCTTCAAGTGGAGATGATGATGATGATCGTTGAAATGCTAAGGAATGGTGAAGGAAAGAATTTGGCAGCACTTCGTGGTCGCCAAGAGTCGATCCCTTTTTTGGTGGAAGCCATGGCCTGTTTATAGGTGTGCACCCCGAAGAAATGAGCTAAAATCCATGTATGCAGGCTACGGGTCGCTCGTCCCATTAATTACTAAAATGCAACCACTTAGTTGTAGCCAACTGTAGACAGCCTTATTCTGTTGTCTTGTGCAAGCGACTTCATAGGAGCAAGTGGTTGCATGGATCTGAGCAGACTGGTCGGGCGGTCAGGTAATGAGTACACGGGCGACTAGTTAGAGCTTTTGGATTGGTGTATGGGAGACCGATTGCGCGCCATGTTAAGCCTTTTAACGTTTAACTGATATGTGGTATCCGGTTGACACAGCTATCTCTAATTGTAGATGAACAGGCGACCGTCACCGTAGTCTGTAGGCGAGCGACTAGGGCTTGTAAGTGCGACCCTTTGAAGCTGGTATCTGGCCGACCAGTTGATAACATCTAACTGAATTGGTTGAGGAGCAAACGACTGAGGTTGCAATCCATGAGCGATCATAGGATGCATGTGCGACCTCTGGTATCTTTGGGTTCCTTACTTAGAATCAACCAGGAAAGCGTGAATGAACAACTGCAGAGTGGAATAAGAGATCGACACCAATTCTCCTCCTTGTTTTGCATGACCGACCTATTTTGATATGGGAACGCGCGACTAAGAAGAAGAAGACCGGGCGACTTCATATTGTATTTGAGTTGTACTGTCTTTCAGACTTGGTCTATATGTATGACCCCTCTGCATGGTTAACTTATACCTGACCACATTATGATGGGGGAACGACCCGAATGGTCTGATGAACGGAGCGGGCTATGTTTATGCGCGAGCCACTTTGATAGGATTGAGCAACTAGGGGGAAAAGAACGGGAGAATCTTAATATGGGCGAACTTTATAGGATGTATAAACCTTACTGTCCTTGTGTCGTGCAGCACTTAAGTTCACTTTGTGTGCACGTCCTCATTGTACGATCGATCCTAGCTGTGTTGAGTAGATGACCCACCTGTTCTGATATGTGTGACCTTCCCTGTCATATTCGACCCTTCATGCCATGCTTAACCTTTAGCTGGTACTTTACCTTTGTTGTGTTTGATCGTCCCTTACCTTCCACAGACCGTCTGGGTGTATTAGATTGAACTATGCTTGACTGTGCCTAATAACACTCGATCTGTAGTTTCTACACAAATTTAATAGACCAACATATGTATGGTTTTTAAGGGATAAACATTTTCCCCTCGAAGTTTGTAATTTTTAATTTGTGAAAAATTACAGGCTTTGAAATAATTGATCATAACATATTTTGGTATATTAAATCTGGTTTTTCCAAGGAACGACCACACATAACTTAGGATCGCTTAGGTAAAGACGATTGGGTCGCTCGCACTTTCTGTTTTGAGTTGAAGTGTCATCATGGGTGTGCAAACCATGTAGACTCGGGTAAGCTAGCTGGATCTGGTTGGTCACTTATATTTGCGCAATCAAGTATTTAAACATAATTGAGCTGACGTTGCAAGAACAATCTGGATGCGAGTCTCTTAGTCTTCCCCTTAGTTTTCCTACTCCTCACTTTAGTTCGCTTTCCGTTTTTCAGAGTAAATACATTGATGGCAGCCACTTCATTTCCTGAAAAACCCTAATTCCAATCATCCCAACTTCGACTTCCTTTCGATCAGATTTTCCAGTCAAAAAGCTTCGTACTTTTTCATATTGTAAATCTGTAGAGCGCAGGTTTTGCAAATCCTTGTTTATGCTTGTTTCTTTTCTGAATTGATAGTACATGTCTTAATAGGAATAAGCCCTTCTTTATGCTTTCTTGACTGCTCTCTTATGATCACTAGATATGATTTGCGTTGTTGTTGAACCTTTTATGATGATAATAGTCGGAATTTATGAGTGGATCCGATTTGTTTTGTGCATGCACTTGTCTGAGAAAATTCAACTCCAATATACCTTTTTTCTCTGGTTTTAAACTTTGTACACATGACATGCTTGTTGAAATGCTTTAAACAAGTTCATATTTTGCACAATTTCTAGTCTTATGACTATGTGCCAACGATTTGTTCCCAGTTATCTATTTTACACATATGATGCTCGATGAAATGTTTAAGCCGTGTGGCTTTGATATTGTTGTTATGACTTATACTTCTAGTTTGACCGTTATGATTGCTCAAGTGCATTTAACAGAGGGTCATTCTTGTTTTTCCCTTAAGTCAATCCTGAAAGGTCCTGTCTCAGTTAAGTATGAGCAACAGTTTTGAGTCAAGCATGTGAGAACGACATGAACTTGTCACGCACGGCCAGGGATGGAGGGACTGGTCGTCCGCGGTTCTGCTTTTGGCCGCGCCACTTGTTTTATCTTGATCGACCCTTTAAATCCCTGAATTGTATAATTACTGATTAATTCACTTGCACATGATGGATATATCTCAGGAGCGACGTAGGCTGGAATTTTTTTTTGATTTGTATGTTGAGGCGACTGAAGTTCAATCGACTGGTTAGACGTTTGTGAATTCTCACCTCAGCGACTCATGCAGAACTTCAAACAATTATTAGCAGGCCACGTTATGACCCCAAGCCATGCAGTCCTAAGCTTGCTAAATGACTCAAAGGCTGGAGTCTACAGGGGTGTCTTTTAATGTGGATATATCTCCATATGACCATCGAACTTTTTCTGGTGATATGATTGCCGCGAAGGCTCAGATGCTTGCCCGATTTGAGACTGCCATGTACCAATTTGGGAAGCAAATGGATATGCTCAAGGATCATTCTGCAAAACAAATGAGTGGTTGGCACACACTAGCTTGCAATCTCCAAAGGATTCATAGGGATAATCTCGAGCGCATCTCCGCCCTAGAGAATGACAAGGCAAAGTTAATCCAGGCTCTTAGATCCATAGACAGTGTCGTTGCCTCTTTTGCTCCAGGAGACGTTGAGTTGGCAGTTCCAGAGCG
Organism: Allium sativum; assembly: GCA_030737875.1. NCBI lineage: Eukaryota > Viridiplantae > Streptophyta > Magnoliopsida > Asparagales > Amaryllidaceae > Allium > Allium sativum. The sequence goes on from JASFAX010000065.1 coordinate 126,059, forward strand.
CAAAAAGCCCTTGGTAGATGAACCTCCGTCCTTCTGTACTCAGGTTAAAAGGAAGGTTGGTAGGCCTAGGAAGAACAAGGATCTGTAGTTTTTCTATCTTGCCTCTGGTCGTTTCTCTTTTGTGAACTATGCCTTAGATCGGTTGTATAAGCGAGAGCCGATCCTTGCATTTAAATTTATGCTAGTATGTGTTGCGACTTACGCTTATGTTGGTGTTTTGGTGGCCTCGTGACTGGTTTGTGACTTTGTGATGTCACTGTGCTTTGCTTTATTAGTACGGGACGGTGCTTTTGTTTGTCATTCTACAGCCTTTTATCCCGTTTTGCCGCACTTTTACTTGTACCTTGCATGTTGAACTTGCACCACAATTCACTTTGTTGACCACGTGATCGTGGCGAGCCTACGATATGTAATTTTAACATTGCCGATTCGCTTTCGATGCAATAGTAGATTGCTATGGCCTTATCAGGCTGGAAGTGATCAGTTTTTCCAAATTCCATTGGGCATACTTAGAACTCAATTTAGTCGATTGTTTTCATGTAACTTTTCAGTCCTCCCTTTGGGGTTCATGCATTCATCTGCATTCTCACTAACCTGGTAGTCCAAGCCTTTCGGAGTTTGAATATGAATGCATGCCCCCCCAAAGAGGGTTATTTATTTTGCAATGTTTTCAATCATAGTTCTCACTAACCTGGTGACCCAAGCCCTTTGGAGATTCGATTTATTCAACCATATTTCTCACTAACTCATGGACTCGAGCCCTTCGGAGATTAGGTTTAAATACGTGTAAGTTCAACCTAACTTTATACCTTCCCTATTCTGATTAGCTCAGATTTGAGAAGATTAAGTCGGATACCCCCTTTCGGCTAGGATTTCTGTTACCCCCTTTCGGCTAAGATTTCTGTTACCCCTTTCGACTAGGATTTCTATTTGCGCTGGTCCTTCTAGCATGTTTATCGGTCCTTCTGGCACTAAGACTAGTGCTTCTAGCCTAGGTTTGTCGGTCCTTCCAACTGCTGGTCCTTCGAACTTTTTATCGCTCCTTCTAGCACTAGGACTGGTACTTCCAGCCTAGGTTTTGTTGGTCCTCCCGACTTTATGCTTCATCCTGGAAGGTAGACACTAGTTCTTCTTATCGAGTTTTATTTCGATTTAAAGAATTCGTGTCCTACACCTAACAAGGTGCCTCTTTTTGGGACTAGCAATATTTTATCCGTCGGACAAATTGGGTTGCTTCCACCTTTGCGTTATTTTCATGGCTTGGTACCAATCCTTTTGCTAGGCGCCTGCTAAGGATTTGGGTTTTTTGTGATGAAAGTTGCAGCTTTCCGACTCGATTCCTATTTGCTTGCTTAATTTGCATGATGCTTTTGACATTTAATGTTTGAGTTGTTCCAACCGGGATACACTTAGAAATCTCCCAGCTATGGTTGAATTTTGAAAGAATGATCGTTCTTGTTTTCCTACACAAGGAAATCAACTTTTAGCAAGAACTTGCAATTATATGATTTGTGCAAGCAAGTAGACTTTCTCACTCATGGATTTTTATATATACATAGCTCAAATGCAAAGTTTGCAAATATGTACAACTTTTTACAATAGATTTGAATAATGCGTTATAGAAAGTAACGACGGATGTGCTCGTTATTCCAAGCTCGAGGAATATGGGCTCCATCCGTGGTGGTCAATTTGAAAGTGCCATCTTGAAGTTTTTGGTTTATAATATAAGTCCCTTCCTAGTTTGGTCCAAAAACCCCGGTTCCGGTCATTACTTTTTCAGTACGAGGTCTTCGATCTTGAAAGTCTTGTGTCTGACTTTTGAATTAAATGTCTGGCCCCCCTTCTCTGATGGGCAGCAACTCTGAGTTCTGCCTCCTTTCTTTTCTCTTCGAGTTGGTCGAGGGCCTCAAGTTCTAATCTCTCATTTTCCTCTTGGTTGAAGTGAATTCTCCTATGAGTGGGAACTTCCAGTTCCACCAAAATCATAGCTTCAGAGCCAAAAGCTAAAGAAAAGGGAGTGTGCCCAGTCGCAGTTTTATGACTGGTGTGGTACGCCCATAGTGCTAGTGGAAGCTCATCTATCCAACCACCTTTGGATTTCTCTAATCACTTTTTAATGGTTGATTTTATGATTTTGTTCACTGCTTCCACTTGCTCGTTTTCCTGTGGACGAGCTACTGCAGAAAAGCTTTTCTGGATTTTATATTTTGCACAGAAATTTTGAAACTCTTCGCTTTCAAATTGGGTTCCGTTGTCTATGAATATTTTTTGTGGCACCCCAAACCTGCAAATGGTATTTTTCAAGACAAAGCTAATAACTTTCTTTGAGGTTATAGTTGCCAATGGTTCTGCTTCAGCCCATTTTGTAAAATAATCAACAACGAAAATGGCATATTTAAAACCAGATTTTGCGGTGGGAAGTGTTCTGATGAGATCAATGCCCCAGATGGAAAATGGCATAGGCTAACCATCTGGGTTGTAGCTGTTGATGGCATCCTTGGAATTTTTGCAAATCTATGACATCTATCACATTTTTTGGTATATGCTATGGAGTCCTTATTTATGTCTGGCCAGAAGTAACCATATCGCAGAATTTTCTTGGCCAATGTCTGACCACCAGTATGACCTCCGCATTCAACCTCATGTAATTCTGTCATGATTGCCTTTGATTCCTTCTTCGTAACACAAAGAAGCAAGGGCGTAGAAAACCCTCGCCTGTATAGCCGTTCATCCTGAATGAGGTACATAGGAGCTTTTCGTAAGATCTTCCTTCGTTTTTTAATTTCCGTTGGGAGTGCACCACTCATGAGATATTCTCTTATTAGTGTCATCCATGAGCCTGGTTCATCAGCTAACTCCATGATCTAATCCATCTCAATTTGTTCCGTGCTGGGGCTGGAAAGGACTTCCATTGGAACTAATCCTATAAGTTGTGCATCTCATGTGCTTGCATATTTCGCCAGTGAATTCGCCTTGGTGTTCTCTTCTCTCGGAATGTGAGATATGGTATAATGCTTGAAGCTTCTTAGTAGTTCCAAGGCCTTAGATAGATAACTTGGTAAGTTACACATTTTGGCTTGGAACTCTCCTCGGACCTGACACCACTAGTTGGGAGTCACTGAAGATTTATATGGTCTTTAGATGTAATTCTTTTGTTAGCCTTATTCCCATAATAAGGGCTTCATACTCAGCCTCGTTATTTGTTGATGGAAATTATAATCTTAGGGCATAGCATATAGATCTTCCTTCAGGTGTTTCCAGGATTACCCCTGCTCCAGAACAGTAATCGTTTGACACTCCATCAACAAATAGTTTCCATTGAATGTTGGCTTCGGTATCAAGCTCCTCTTTTGTCTCGCCTCGGTCGGTAAATTCTGCGATAAAATCTGCAAGTGCTTGTCCGTTGATTGCTTTTCGTGGGTGGTATGTAATATCATATTGACTGAGCTCAACGCTCCATTTTAACAACCAACCGGAGGTCTCTGGTCGAAACAAAACCTGCCTCAGAGGTTGATCCGTGAGGACTTTGATAGGATGAGCCTGAAAGTAGGTTCGAAGCTTCTTTGAGGCGATAAGCAAACAATAAGTGAGCTTTTCCAGTTTCGGGTAGTTCGATTCTGCCCCAGTTAATCTCTTACTAATGTAATAAACTAGCCTTTGAACCTTCGAAACTTCCCTTACCAGTGCTGTGCTTAGAGCATGGGCAGACATTGCCAGATACAAGAACAAATCTTCTCAATCGCTAGGCTTTGTCAGCATTGGAGGTGTTGCCATGTGTTGGACTAGTTCTTCAAAAGCTTTTTGGCATTTAGAAGTCCATTTTATCTCTTTCTTTCCTTTTCGTAGGGCATCGAAGAAGGGAAGACACCAGTCTGTTGCCCTGGATATGAAGCGATTTAAAGCTGCAACTTTTCCATTTAAACACTGAAGTTCTTTCTTGGAGACCCAATTTGGACAAGTAGATTCCCTGATGAAGCCATTTTTCATTAACCTATCGACTTTTTCTTTTAAGGCCCTTAATTTTTACGGCCCTTGGGTCCTCCTTTTCTTTTTAACAAATGGAATATGTGGATCAATGTTAAGCTTATGAACTGCAATATCTGGAGATATGCCACAAATGTCAAAGTGGCTCCACGTGAACATATCTAAATTAGCCTTCAAAAAGATGATCAATTGATTCTTCAATTCAGGGCTCAACTGAGATCTTATATTCAACACGCGGTTCAGATATTTCGGGTTAACAGCTATAGGAATTATGATCTCAGCTGGAGTTGCTCTCTCATCCCCTGCACTAGTTTTTCTAGAATTAATTTCTTTTTATGCCCTGCTGTGTTCGCTAGTGCAGGGACCACTCCTTAATTGCTATAAGGGGTGTTCCCAAATGTGAAGCGGAGCCTCCGCATTTTTTGCCAAGACTTTCTTCTTAGCCTCACTCAGCTCTGTCACGTATTAATCCCTCGTAGTGGCCTGATTGCCCTTAATTACGCCAACTCCATTCTCAGTTGGAAACTTCATAGTTAAACACCATGGAGCTAGCACAATCTTAAAGCCTGCAAGAGTCGGTCGCCCGAGGAATGCATTGTAGGCGGAGAGTTCATCCACTAAGATGAAAGTTTGCATCATAGAGACTTTGTGTTCTCCGTCTGCCAGTTCGACAAGCAAGTCAATTATATCAACGGGTTGTATGGGTTGTCTGGTAAATCCATGGATTTTGTTTGGATAGGCTTGCACTTCTTCCATAGAGAGGTTCGTTTTCTGAAATGTATTTATGAAGATCACATTAACTGATGCCCCCGTGTCAACTAGGACTCTTTTTACAACTGCAGGGCCAAGGCCAATTGCGATCACTATGGCATCAACAGTTGGCGTAAGTAGTCCGTCAAAATATCTATCCCTGAGTACCACATCATCGACTGAAGTTTTAGGCATCTTCATCGGAAGTTCGTTGCTTAGGATCATGCATCTTTCTTCTTTCGAGACACTCTTCAGGTCGTTAGCATACCTCTCCATATCTACCCAGCTGCTTCCGGCTGGGTGGGGCCCTCCAAAAAAATGTTGATTACTGGTCTTGAATCAATAGGTGCTTGGGCTTTCTCACCTATGTCGGACTGATTGGTGGTATTGGTTTGCCCCTGGGCAATTGGAGCGTTTTGAGGATTCTTCACGTACTGTTGAAGCTGGTTCTTTCTAATGAGTTCTTCAATCAAACTTTCAGGTGTCAACATTCGTTAGTGCTATGCCCCGGTTGGTTATGAAATCGGCAGAATTTGCCGGAGTTGGCTAGCTACTCTGTAATTTTCTGCGGCTTAATCTGAGGAAAGATGCCTAAATCCTTTGTAGCGGAGTGAATCCTCTCTGGGGTTTCATTTAGGAGAGTCAACTCTAAATGCTTGCAGAGTCGTGTTTTCTTATGGGTTTTGATATCCTTCTCTTCATTTCCCCTCTTTTGCCCAGAGTCGTTCTTTTTTTTGGTTTGGACCTCGCCGCCTTTCCTTTCTTCGGTAGCACTATTTCCATAACCTTCCGGATATTTGGTGGATCCTCTTCCATGCTCATATACTCTTCGGGTTTCTTGTAGAACTTCTTTAGAGTCTTGGGTTTCTTTATCTTAAGCCAGTTCCCAAATTCTGATTTCTTATCAATAGCATCCTTCAAATTTACCAATAAGTACCAAGGTTCTAATTCTATGACTTCGGCTGCCGTAGCATGGAATCGTGTAAGAAAATCTTCGATGGTTTCTCCAGACATTTGTTCCATCTCGCTAAGCGACATTATATCCTTTGCTTTGGTAGTTTGAAGACGGAACTGGTCTTGGAATCTTCTCGCCAAGTTGGTGAATTGGTAAACGCATTTAGGTGGAAGTCTAGTGAACCATAGGGAGGCCACCCCTTCTAAGCATACGGGAAAGTATAAGCAGTTTACCTCATCGCTGGCCCTAGCTCCGTTCATGTGTTGATCGTATTTGAATAGGAAGATGTTAAGATCTCCCGTTCCGCCATAAGGTGCTATTGTCGGAGGTATGAATTTCTTTGGAAACTTCGCTTGACGGATCCTTTCCGTAAATGGGTTCTTGTTGGATGAGAACTCCCATTCTTTCTCATCATCTTCATGAGCCGAATTTTCTTTCATTATTCGTTGGATCATATCCGTAATATGCTTCTTATCACCCGCTCGTTCCACGGGACAGACACCAGTCCTTTTACTGACTTGATCGCTGCTCAAGTTCTGATGTCTTGCACTTCTTCTAGGAGGTGCCCCTTTGGTGGGACTTGCGGCGCTTCGAGTTGCACGCTTTTATCATGCTGTGGAGCTTTGTCCTTAGAGTCCCCAACACTGGCCTCCCCTTTGTCTTCCACTAAGAAGTGGGATCGATTAGGGTCTGAGGCGGAAGAGTCCTCTTTTCCGTCAACATTGTCCACCGTATTTGGTGGTGGGGGATTGGCTTGAACATTAAGTAAGGCATCAAGCTTGTCCATCATCATTTTAGTCGTAGCATCCATTTTTTCATTCAAGCCGGTTATAGCCACATTTAACTCATCTCGTGTTATAGATGGTTCAGAAGAATTTTCAACTTCTCGATTTAGAGTTTGTGGCGTGGCTTTATTATCATGAGCATCCTTGACAACCATAGTAGCTTTAAGAGATTTGCTGTTTCTCTTCGAACTGACCATGACTTCGAGGAAGGAGGAGGATTAGGACTTCAACAGTAGACTGTTGGAATTGGAGGGAAGTGTGAACACGGCCCCATGGTGGGCGCTAAATGTTTTCACCAAAAAATGGCTCAAATACCAATGGTACGTGATCCGTACTTCACCAATGTGGTTAGAAGGTAAATGGATCCGCAATCAACAAGTGCTAAAAGCAAAAATGTAAAGGAACTAAAATGGAGGCAAGGTTTTTAGAGTAGTTCGACCCTAAGCTGGGCCTACGTCCACTATAAAGGTAGCTTGCATTATCATGAAAATGATTACAAAGCATATATACTCTCTTTGCACGTACATCTTTTCACTATCACAACATATTCTCTCTCTCACATACAAATCTCACTTACATTCATGGAATTCAATGGGGTAATGGTAAGATCCGCGGAGGAGAAGGATAATGTCTCTATTTGAGAGGAGAATGGAGGAGGATCTTTGATCTCTTTTCCACTTTGATGATCCTAATGGATGAAATGGCCAAATGGATGAACGATCTTCAAGTGGAGATGATGATGATCGTTGAAATGCTAAGGAACGGTGGAGCAAAGAATTCAGCAGCACTTCGCGGTCGCCAGGAGTCGATCCCCTTTTTGGTGGAAGCTATGGCCTATTTATAGGTGTGCCCCCCGAAGAAATGAGCTGAAATCCATATATGTAGGCTGCGGGTCGCTCGTCCCATTAATTATAAAATGTCACCACTTAGTTGTTGCCAATTGTTGATAGCCTTATTCAGTTGTCTTGTGCGAGCAACTTCATAGGAACGAGTGGTTGCATAGATCTGAGCAGACTGATCGGGCAGTCAGGCAATGAGTACACGGGCGACTAGTTAAAGCTTTTGGATTGGTGTATGGGCGACCAATTGCGCGCCATGTTAATCCTTTTAACGTTTAACTTATATGTGGTATCTGGTTGACACAGCTATCTCTGATTGTAGATGAACGGGCAACCATCACCGTAGTCTATAGGCGAGCGATTAGGGCTTGTAAGTGCGATCCTTCAGAAGCTGGTATCTGGCCGATCGGTAGATAGCATCTGATTGAATTGATTGAGGAGCAAACGACTGAGGTTGCAATCTATAAGCGGTCATAGGATGCGTGCGCGACCTTTAGTATCTTTGGGTTCCTTACTTAGAATCAACCAGGATAGCATGAATGAAGAACTGTAGAGTGGAATATGCGATCGATACCAATTCTTCTGTTTGTTTTGCATAACCGACCTCTTTTGATATGGGAACGTGCTACTAAGAAGAAGAAGACCGGGCGACCTCATATTGTATTTGAGCTGTACTGTCTTTCTGTCTTGGTCTACATGTACGACCCCTCTGCATGGTTAACTTATACCTGACCACATTATGATGGGGGAATGAACCGGATGGTCTGATGAACGGAGCGGGCTATGTTTATGCGCGAGCGGTCTCCAAGGATGTAGGAGTTGTTCTGTACCCATGTTTCCCAGTGCTTGAACGACCGGCCTCTTTGATACTGAATTAAGCAACTAGGGGAAAAAAGAACGGGTGACTCTTAATATGGGCGACCTTTATAGGATGTATGAACTTTACTGTCTTTGTGCCATACCGCACTTAAGTTCGCTTTGTGTGCACGTCCTCTTTGTATGATCGATCCTAGCTGTGTTGAGTGGACGACCCACCTGTTCTGATATGTGCGACCTTCCCTGTCATATTCGACCCTTCATGCCATGCTTAATCTTTAACTGGTGCTTTACTTTGTTGTGTATGATCGTCCCTTACCTTCCACAGACCGTCTGGGTGTATTGGATTGAACTATGCACGACCATGCCTAATAACACTCGATCTTTAGTTTCTACACAAATTTAATAGACCAACATATGTATGATTTTTAAGGGATAAACAATCAGAAAAATCATCATAACTTGAATCTTTACCAACTATGCAAGCTTTTCTCTCCTTTTCATCAGAAAGTTGACATTATTTGAGTAGACCAAGGTCAAGATAATGTGAGTACCAGTTGGAATCAGCGATCATGCGCTTATACACATCTAGGGATGGAAATGGGGCGGGTCTAGGGTCCAAACCCGCTTGACCCGCCCCTGTTTTGACCCATTTAAATCCGCTCCATAGGGTCTTCAAGCGGGTAGACCCGCGACCCTCTTTTGGAGGTCCGGGTTTAGGGTCGGGACTGGGGTATGGCTAACCCGCCCCAACTCGACCCGCATGATTGAAATATCATTAAAACACTTTATAACTATAATGATTACTTGTTAATCTTCTTTGGTATACATGGTTAATACTTGACTATTATATTATTTCAATCGACAAATTAAAAAAAATTCATAGTATTAAGTTGAATCAATGACAACCATACAATAACAAATGCATACATTTTGAAACATAATCTTATAATTCATTTTATTATATTCTATTTTGATTGTGAACAAACTATAATATGTATATAATTTATCATTTAATGATAAAAAATATAAGTATATAACTTTGTGTACATTAGAACACAATATCACCGGGTCGTGGGGTGGGTCGGGTCTACCCTGACCCATATGGGTTTCGGGTACGAAGTGAAATTCCAAACCTACACCGGGTCTACGGGGCGGGTCTGGGGCGGGGTTTAAAAAATCCGGGTCGGGTCTGGGGCATGAGAAACCCGCCCCATTGCCATTCCTATACACATCAGAAAAGAGATTTTCATCACCTGAGTTACATGAGAATAGTGCGTATCGTTCATACTAATGTTCTTGTGTTATTTTTATGTTCTACAACATCATTGGTCTAGTAAAATCTTGTGCCTTGACATCAAATTCGTTAGAATTTGTGTTTGCGCAAATACAATACTTCAGTAACCATCCAATCTGTTGACTCGCCTTTTTGTAAGACCATCATGCTTCAGAGTTCCATTGTAGGATCGCTTGGGACTCAGCATGGACTTATACAACTTAAAAAAGCTTGGTTAATGCAATGGACTTCACAAACTCATGGAGTATTAGACGACTTCGATCTAGGTCGGCATATTCATTGTGCCCCGGATTGGCCTACTTTCCTAACATCGGGTCGGCTTGCATTTGATTGCCTTAGTTCGACATAGTCAATAGTTCTAGATCAACTAGCGCACTACGTCCCAGCATGGCCAACATGCCATATTCCGAGCCGGTCTTGTGATTTACATTCGCATGAAATTACATTAACCTCGCTGTAACTTGAGGTTCCCATGACTTCAACATAACATGATGAAGCATTCTGAATCGACATACATACATTCTCCACAAACCAGCGACGAAATGAATCTAGGAAGAAAGAGTGAATCCAGGTCGGAATTAACCCAGAATCCTCCTTGGAGGATGGGAATACGACTTTATAGGATTGGTCTACCTACATCTCCGAGTTTTCTCCATGATCCCAGACCGATCTGAGCATTCTACAACCTATAAATAGAAGACCCTTTGATGGTAGAAGGATCTTGTGGCTCTCTAACAACTCCTTGACATTTTTATCTTTGTAAGCAAGTTTATTTCAGCCTAAAAAAGCTTGTGCTCACTCAAGTTAATCAGTAAAAACAAAATAGGGCAAGTGGACGTTTGCAATCTTATGTCAAACGGTTATATAATGTGTTATCTTTTTTACTCATTTTCCATTTATATTTCTTTGCTTTTCTCCTCTACGCAAGCAATTTGAGTGTTGAACCAATTTTGTTAACAACATTTTTGGTTCTTCCATTGGAAAGAAGAATTTCTTAGTCACGGGATCTTTAAATCTACTATCTAGTTTTCTAATCCATTGAGAAGTCCCTATCTATTCATTTTTCCTACAAATGTTTAAGCTTTCCAAATTTGCAATTGACAATGATGTTAAGGAAAGGTGCCTTTTTCTCAAGGCTAATGAACCAAGCTCAAGACAAACCTAGCTAACGACCTAGCAATGCCGGAAACGTGGTGGCAACCACCGCAATGACTATTGTTATGCCATCCTCCAATTAGTAACGAGAGATGACCAAATGTAGTGATGACAAGGCTGGAGGTGATCAGTAGTTCCCTAAACCTGCAAATGCACGAGAACATCGAGTTAAAGGGGGAATATACCAAATGATGGCATAATGGAACGAACTGATAAGGAAAAGGACACTACTTCACCGCACTATCATTCAGAGGAATCATCATTAGGCAGAAGTAGGGATATGCAACGACATGGAACATGCAGAAGCAGGGATATATACTCTAATCCCTGTTTATTTCCATTGTTCACTACTTTGGGCATATTAGTAATTTATTTAGAGACAATATTTTAGGGATGTATCTATGTATGACTCATTAGTCGTTATATTATGATGTGAATCTACTACCCTGATGCATATGTGTTAGACCAAATCTGGGCCTAACACCCAAATGCAGATCACAGGTCGCATAATGCAGAAAATAGTAAATAACAGGAGACACATGAAGTTTTTTTAGTGGTTCGGCTCAAACCAAGCCTACGTCCACTTTATCTCTTCTTAAATCCTTAGAAGTTACAAGTACAATTCTCTTGGTTGATACATGAAGTCCTCTTGTTTACAGTGAAAAAAAAGTGAAAAAAATGAAGATTATACACGAAATCCTCGTGTTGTAGTGCGGAATTTGGTTTCTTTGCTGCTAAAAATGTTTTGCAAAGAGCAACGGTGGAAGACGTAAGGAGTTAGAGCCAAAAGATCCTTGAAAATGCCTTCAAATGGTGTATTTATAGCTATAGGAGAGCTTCTGGGAAGACCGGTTCGTGATGGGGTACGTGGCACCCGATCCGGGAAAGTAGGAGTGCGAGTAGCCTTGAGAACAGGTCAAGATCTATGTATGTATTAGCAGGTTCGGTGGTCGGATCGCGGGTCACGAATGGGGTCAGAACGTGGCATATGGGGTTACCACGAGCGGGTCGTGATTGATGGGAACACCACGAGTCGAGGAGGGTGCTTCACGAGTGGAAGGAGAGGGCGATCCGATGAGGGGCGAGCAGAGTTGACGAGCCGGGTTCCTGCTCACTAGTCGAGGTGGATCCCACGAGCCAAGGTGGGTCCCACGAGCCGATCCATATTCTGAACTTTCTGATTTTTCGTCACTTCAAGCGATTGCCAGATTACACCAGTTTACGGAAACGGGCATAATTTCCAAACCGTAAGTCCGATTGAGCCAAACGAAAGCTCAACTTGAAGCTTATTCAGAGAGCTACAGTTTTTATAGTGCAAAGCACCATAGTTGCTGTTTTTGGGCCCAAAATAGGTGGTCTGATAGGAGTTTCGGGCCATTCTTTGTTTGTGATGCGATTTCGGTCAAGTTGTTTTATGTCTGCTGACGATGTTTTCAGTGCCTGCATATGCTGTTATCTAGATATTTCATGTGTGACAACTTTTACCAAAAAATGTGTCAACAAGCTTGCCTCCCAGAACATATCTTGCTGGTTGAAGGAAGATGTGTTCTAGATAATCCAGAAAATCTATAAGCCATAGAAATCCGACAACACCATGATCTCGCTTGTCTGCCAGCTACAAATATAATCCATATCTGTAAAGGGATAAAGGTAAAACGAATGTGTCAAATCTTGACAGTATTATTCAAACTTTCTGAGCATATACTATGCTTCGACGTCTAATGAGCATAAATCATACTCAGGAGACGTATGAGTTATCCTGCCAAATCCTGGGAAGTGCCAAACTTTCTAGGCATAATCCATACCTAGAAGTTCAAACCGAGTATAATCCATACCCGATTTCCTTTGTCACATCATGACAAGACCATTTGTCATTCCTAAGCATAATCCATACTTAGGAGTCCAAAGTGAGTATAAACCATACTCAGTCCTGAAGTAGAGTCATCCATACAAATCCTGGCAGGGGCCAAACTTTCTAGGCATAATCCATACCTAGAAGTTCAAACTTAGTATAATCCATACCCGATTTCTTTTGTCACATCCTGACAAGACCATTTGTCGTTCCTAAGTATATAATCCATACTTAGGATTCCAAAGTGAGTATAAACCATACTCGAGCTATCAATCTGAGTATCATCCATACTCATATCCAAAGGAAACTATATTTTCCACAGCCTGACAAGATAGTTCGACCCTAGGCATAATCCACACCTAATGTTTCAAAATAAGTATAAGCCATACTTTAACGGAGGTTGAGGACCTTGCCACATCCTGACAAGATACTTAAATTCACCAAACATAATCCATGCTTGGAAAATCCCTCCTTATTCAATTCAAAATGCAAAACCAAATCAAATCCTGATTGGTTTAACACCGAGTCCAGAGCACGCTTAGGGGCTATATCCTAACCCCGTACGTGTGTATTCCGAAACCAATCGGAAAACCTAATGAAAGAAAAAACAAATCTTAAAGCCTAAGAAATGCAGAAAATGAAAGTTGATCTTATCCAGATCAGTTGATGATGAGCCCACGAGAGCTCGATCCAGGGTCATTCCCTCTCCGGGGAGCAGGTGGTGGCCGCGCAGGTGCAGGCGCTGTTAGTAGTTTCACATACTCGGGCAGCTCTCCACGTCTAACCTGTTCCTCAATCAAATCACGAAGGTGCCTGCAATCATCAGTGTTATGACCGTCCATGTCATGAAATATGCAGTGTTTTCCAGAGTCACGTTCTCTTTGCGATGGCTCCCTCCTGGGAGGCTTTGGGTAGGAGACAGCATCGTTCGTGTCTATGTAGATGTCCGATAGTGGAGCATTGAGCTCAGTATACTTTTCATACCTGGGCCCTCTCCGGCGCTGAGGGTTGCGGTCATTTTTGACAGCGGCTTTTCCTTTACCATTTCCAGAATCAGACGGTTCTCCCTCTTTGAGCATGTTGACGTTGAGAATGCGTTTCTCAGAAGTCGCATCTTCTTCCCGTAGAAATCTATCTGCTTCAAGATAGAATTCGCCGAGATTTCACGGTGGATCTCGATACAAAGATTTTTTGAATTCTGTGTTATCTAAAATGCCGGATACTGCTGCCATCAGTACCATTGACGGTTCAGGGCAATCAACTGATGCTGTTGCAACGTTGAATCTTTCCAGGAATGAACGCAGAGTTTCTCTGGGCCTCTGCTTGATTGTAGTGAGTGACATGACATTCTTGGTCGAGCGATGTGAACCCGAAATTGTTCAAGGAAGCGAGCGACCAACATATTCCAGTTGTTGATCGATTCCGTTTCTAACTGTTGAATCCACATAGCTGCTATATCAGTCAGAAAGAGGGGAAAACACTTTGCCATAACGTTTTCCGATGCCGATTGAATCTTCATGTGCCGTTTGTAGCACATGAGATGCACAGTAGGATCTGTCCTGCCATTGTAGGGCTCCAATTGTGGAAGTTTGAAATCCGGGAGATTGCGGGAATTCCTGATTTCCTGAGTGAATGGAGTGTGATTGACGTCATCCATGTCATTCTGACAAGTGCGGCCTCTCGAGAGGCGTTGAATGAGATTGGCAAGCCGATCGCCTTCAAAAAGTTGTTGCCAGTTGCCAAGATTAGAGCTGGTACCCCCAGCGTTGAGCGCGAGAGAAGGAAGCTACTGGTGAGCTATCGTGAGCGGGTCGCGGGTCGCGGTTCGTGGATCAAGGGGGGCGACCCGATCCGGCCGTGAGTCAGGGAGATCAGCTCGTAAGGTAGGTTCGTGGAGGGAGGCTCGTGGCTCGAGAGGGGTGACCCGACCCGGTGTTGGAGGCCTATCACGAGCCGATTCGTGCTGCAGTCTAATGGGAGCTTTAGGGTTCACGAGCCGCTCAAAGGGCGACCCGACCCGTCCGTGAGGGGCTTGTCGAGCTGCTTCGGTAGCTTGATTTCCAGTAGGTTGTTCATTTCCGCTTGGCCTGCCATCCATCCGAGCAAAGAATTCGTCCATCATTTTCTGTTATTTTTGGTGGAGATCGTCTTGCCTTGCCATTTAATCACTTAATTCAGGGAGAACGCCGTCCATCTCGTCTCTAGTTAAGTAAGCAGAGGGATCTCCATGAGAGGAAGCCTCCGGGCTTGCCTCGTTCCTCGCGTCTTCGTTGCCAACATCCTCAACACCTTCAGTATGGGAGAGGCTTCCATCCTTCTTTCTTTTAACCATTGATCCAGTAGCCAAAAATTCCAAGCAGAAGTTGAAGTTGTCATGTGTCCCCTTCCTGGCGCACCAAAATGTTAGACCAAAATCTGGGCCTAACATCCAAATGTAGAAGACAGATCACATAATGCAGAAAATAATAAATAATAGGAGACACACGAAGTTTTTATAGTGGTTCAGCTCAAACTAAGCCTACGTCCACTTTATCTCTTCTTAAATCCTAAGAAGTTACAAGTACAATTCTCTTAGTTTATACACGAAGTCCTCGTGTTTACAATGAAAAAGAAGTGAGAAAAATGAAGATTATACACGAAATCCTCGTGTTGTAGTGTGGAATTTGGTTCCTTTGTTGCTGAAAATGTTTTGCAAAGAGCAATGGTGGAAGTGGTAAGGAGTTAGAGCCAAAAGATCCTTGAAAATGCCTTCAAATGGTGTATTTATAGCTGTAGGAGAGCTTCTGGGAAGACTGGATCATGATGAGTTACGTGGCACCCGATCCGGGAAAGTAGGAGCGCGAGTAACCTTGAGAATAGGTCAAGATCTATGCATGTATTAGCATGTTCTGTGGTCGGATCGTGGGTTGCGAATGGGGTCGGGTCGTGGCATATGGGGGTACCACGAGCAGGTCGTGATTGATAGGAACACCACGAGTCGAGGAGGGTGCTTCGCGAGTGGAAGGAGAGGGCGATCCGATGAGGGGCGAGTAGAGTTGACGAGCCAGGTTCCTTCTCACGAGTCGAGGTGGATCCCATGAGCCGATCCATATTCTGAACTTTCTGATGATTCATCACTTCATCCAAGCGATTGCCAGATTACACCAGTTTACGGAAACAGACATAACTTCCAAACCGTAAGTCCGATTGAGCCAAACGAAAGCTCAACCTGAAGCTTATTCAGAGAGCTATAGGTTTTACAGTGCAAAGCACTGTAGTTGCTGTTTTTTGGCCAAAATAGGTGGTCTGATAGGAGTTTCGGGCCATTCTTTGTTTGTGATGCGATTTCGGTCAAACTGTTTCATGTCTGCTGACGATGTTTTCAGTGCCTGTGCAAGCTGTTATCCAGATATTTCACATGTGACGGTCTTTTACCAAAAAGTGTGTCGACAATATGATTCAGTTTCAGCTTATATATTGTCTCACCTATTTCATATCGTTATATGTTATTATGATATTTTGTTCCATGCAGTGTGAGATATACGATAGGTTATTTGGGTTACTTTTCTTACCAGCCTTGATGATCATCTCGCATTAGCCGAACATCATTACAACACACTACTTTCATGTTAGTAGTGCAGGGCGGTCATCACAGAGTCACAAAATATCTCCTCTGATGAACTCCTCCTCATTATCGTCATCATGGACACATTTGTCCTCCTAGGCGCCAACCACCTACTCTTCAGCAAGGAAACGCCGGGAAGCTTGACAGGGGGCACATCCACTTGCGGACCAGGAGGTACATCTCCTCCCTTAGCTTCTGCCTCTTCTTCATCACCATCCTTACAACCTGTTGAGCAACCCTTGGGAAGTAAGCCCGCTAATTGGAGAAGATAGTCTGACAGTAGAGTCCAGGCATCATGATAAACACTCCCAACGTCCCTCAGGACCAAGACTCGGAAGATAGATATTATTCCTTGGAATGTAGGCGATACTTGCCACATTAAATCTTCAGTTAGTTTAGAGCTTACGCCTCGATTAACTTGAAATGCATCATAAGTATTAGAAGATTTACGACCGTCGAGCCATCTCCTTGCAAATCTAGGTGGGCACCGAACATAGAACCAAACATGTTTAAAGTCACTTAGCTTGGTCCATACCGCCAGGATGACACAATTCCTGGCCCGTGCCTCAAAAAAGACGAGGGAGGATGTTGATCTTCTTCTTTTAATGGAGTAAAGGTATTGAATGTCCCCTCTGGTTGGTCCCATGCCCAAATCCTCTATGTATTGAATGTAGGGTCTGAGCGGGAAGGCATACACGTTCGGATGTAGCTGCATTGATGCTAGGGAAAGAAGCACAACCTATCTCAGAAAAATGGGAAGAATGGGGGCACGCACCCATAGAACACATGTGTCTATTCCATGCATTATATCCTTCCGGAGTGCGCGTGCCCTGTCGTCCCTTCCGGCAGCCTGGACTTCATTCTGAGGTATATTATACCTCTCACAAATACATCTCAACGCAGCCTTATCAATTCGCAAGGCAACCAGTTCTAAAGTAACCTCAAGAATAACAATATCACCCATTATGTCCAGTGCTGTTGGAACATCTTCCTGCTCGTCACCTTCATCCTCACACTCTTGCGAGTCTCCTTCGACTTCCTTTTCCACTTCCTTGGCGGTCAACCCATGTACGTGCTGGTCTGAATGTTGCGATCCTTCGGATTGCTCCTCCTGATCGTGCATGTCAGGCGAGTTCACTTCCTGGGAAGGGGCAGAGGCTTTAGAGATCTCATGTTCGCTAATGGTTGGGATGGAATCATATGAAGATTCATTTGAACTCGAAGACGGTTTTGTAGCTTCAACCGATAAGCTTAACCGACATCACGAAATTTGGATAGAGTTGCTATTACGTCATGATTGGATTGAGAATCAAGTTCTGGAATCAATAGTTCAGTCAAATGTCAACAGTCCAGTTTTATGCTCTAATCTTATGTGCATATCTCAATCGTCGGTCCAAATAGGTTTGTTCTTTTGAGCGTTAAGGTGTTAGGGTATGGTACGTTCAGTTTCAATCCCAACTCAATCGTGCGACGTTGCGAAGCAATTCAAGTTGACGAACTTGAGTTTGAGAATCAAAAAATTTCTCTGAGTTTCCAAGATATGAAATTTTATTACGTATCCCCATGCAATTAGAAAATTTTCCTCTAAACTCTACTCCACTTTCTTTATTCTTCTCCTAAGAAGGTCTGAAAAATGCTAAGTTTTTAGGATAGGAAAATTTATTTCGTATCCCCAAAAAAACGAAGTGTTCGAAGTACGAAATAAATTTTCATATCCCTAAACACTTAACCTTTTTCTCTCCTCTCCATTATTATTTCCTCTCCTTTTCCATCCACGGGGACTTGGAAAAATGTCAAAGGTTCAAGGATATGAAGTGTCAATTTGTATCCCCGAGACTTAAAAGCAAAATAACCAAGACTTCGGGATATGAATTGAAACTTCGTATCCCCAAGGCTTAGCTTTTTTACCGTTTCCCCATTCTTCCTACATCGATCCTGGGGACCCCCCCATTTCGTATTCCTCCACTTCATACACCTCTTCGACTCTTCTTCCTTCCTCCCAAAATCAACCACTCCACCCATCGGCCATAAAGCCACCACCTTTTCCCTTACCATTGCTCCAACTTCCACCCTCGACTCCAACGTCGTAGCCACCTATATCTCCCTCTGTCTTTATAATTACAAACCCAAGTTAGAAATTTTCCACTTTAAGAACACATCTGAATTGAATCGAGAATGGAGAGGTTAAGTGCTATAGGGCATCCTTTGTCTAGGGTGACCGGAGTAAGGAGGTATGACGTTCAACGATGAGGTGATGGAGGAGTTCAAATCTTTGGGAAGCTTTGAAAGTTTTTAACTAGATGGAAGTACAAAGTAGAGAAAGGGAAATAAAGGAGGTGATCTGGGTATATATACGTATGAGTAGGAAGGAGTTTGATTCTCCAAAAAAAATTGAGAAAATTTCTAAGTGTTTTGGGGCCGGTATCGATCCCACATTAAAAAAGGAGAAGGATGCAAGAGAACGAAAGAAAGAAATGGAGAAATTCATGGACCGGTGAATTATTTTTTGAACACAAAGGTGCAGCCACGATCGCACATACGTGTTTTCAAACTCAAATCGTTGAATAAACTTGAGTCATTAACCAATCATGTACTCACCAAACTTAATGGTTCAAGAGTACACGTCCAACGACTGAGTTCAAATCCGCTATCCTTTTGAGAACTAACTTACGCGATCATACACCCGGAACATATCATCTCCATTATGTTTCCTATTACAAACTACTGTCGTATCGTGCGAAAATCATATGCAAACATGTGAGCACATATACAACTTTGTGACTGACAACGTCTCGTTTACGCTTCGGTATAAGCGAGAGTCGACGACTAACATTTAATTTCTTGAATCGATGGAAATTAGACACTTACTTGAGAAATCAAATATTTTCTAGTCCAAGCAACGAAGTTCAAAGTAAACAGAGTTCTCAACAATGCTGGAACTGCGTAATATACCAACAAGCTCCAACAAAGTGTTACAAATGCTTAAAAATGATGGACCTCTTGGAATGTACTACTCAACGAAAAGGTCAAGACTATTTGCTAAACACAACTTGTAGATCTTTTTCGGATATCAAAAGACTTGTCTCAATTCAAAACACGTCATGTTAACATAGGACATACTTTGAGGGGCAAATGTTATCTGACCTTTTTGCTTGGCCATCAGAAGCAATCCACGCCAACACGACTTGACCATCGCATGGCTATACAATTCAGAAGTATCATGCAAACACCCAGAAGGTCCAGACAGAGTCTTGTAAGCATTATCGTCCTAGCTCATCAAAACAGCTCCCAGTTGGCTAAGTGTTTGAGGGTCGGTGTAAATTCATACCAGGGTCGGTATGAATGCCCATACTCCAAACGGCTCAATAAATAAGTCTAAGGCATCGGGGTTTGGTATGAATCCCTATTCCTTAAAATTTTCTCTAAATCGTCTTGGGTCAATA
Organism: Allium sativum; assembly: GCA_030737875.1. Taxonomy (NCBI): domain Eukaryota; kingdom Viridiplantae; phylum Streptophyta; class Magnoliopsida; order Asparagales; family Amaryllidaceae; genus Allium; species Allium sativum. Next base: position 145,539 of record JASFAX010000065.1, read on the forward strand.
GGAGTATCAAAACCTACCGGGATCCATAGGAACCCTGACAATATCAGAGGTGGTGTAACTCCCGAAGTCAGTAAATCCTTAAAATGTTGCAAGATCGGAATTACTTCAAAAGACCTTGGGGTTGGTGTGGATCCCTGATTCCAACATTTACGTCCAACTTCAAGGCTTTAACTCCCCGATTCAAAAAGCAACCTCAAACCAGATTTCAACATGAAGAAGAGCAAGGAAAGGGGAAGACAAATATGACGTCCAAAGCTCCAAAATACAACTAAATAGTAGGGGATCGAAACTGACCCCACTTGATTATTGCATTGGGATTTGGGCCACTTCATGGGCTCCTTCCCACGCACCTACTCATCTTCCCTCGAATTCCCTACCATAAGTAGCTCTGGCCAGCATGAAGAATGGACCTTTGGTCTTTGGCACTTGGAGACTTTTCAGGATCTTCCTCAGCTCTTGTTTATACTTGTTCCACCATTGCTTTTGTAAGCTCCGAGAAATTATGACCCCGATTTGTAAATTTGAGACATACGTGAATAAAGTGCTAAAACTTCAAAGTGAACGTAGGCTTTTACAAACTGTACCACTATAAACGCTGTGTCACTATTTTCTTGTGTTCTCTCTACTTAAATTCATCATTTTACATTTAGTTTCATTATCTTGGAAATCTTTGGTTGTTGTGCCAATTTTTGGACACCAACATGAGAATTTCTAGTTTCGTTGTTTGGAGCAACATAATATTTTCTTGAAAATTTTCATATTTAGTTTTTTATAGAAATTATTACATGTTTAGATAACTTTTGAAAATATTTACAGATATAGACCTACTTTATTAGATGTGTAGTTGAGTATGATTTTTTAGTTGGTGACTTTTTAAAAATCGCCAACTGACTATTTTTCAAAATAGCCAACATGGAAAAAAAAACTTGTTAGCGATTTTTGGAAAGTCACCAACTAATTTTAATTTCTTATGCGTTGGCGATTTTTCATGAAGCGCTATTTGGCGACTTTTAAAAAATTCTCAACTAAAATGCACCAACAAAATGCACTTGTTACCCGAAAATGGTCTATTTCTGTAAATACTTTCAAAATGGCATGAACGTATCATAATTTTTAAATGGGACGGTTTGGCAAAGGTCTCTGTTTAAGTTCAAAATACACAAAAACTCACTATCTTAAAACTTTATAAATTAGGTTCTTGCTTTTTAAAAATCATCGAAATTCAAAATTTAATTCAATACATAATAATATTCATATTCATGTAAGAAAAGCAAAAAATGTTTCAATTTTTTTTTAAAAAGATATTCACATTTCAGAGAAATCCTGCAATTTTTCAAAAAAAATGTAGACATCGCAACAACTGTATCAAAATATTGCAGATTTTCATGCAATTTTTGCTAATTTGCTTCAGACCATTAAATTCAATGCCTACATTTATTTAAACATCACATTGTTGCATTAAAAACATTAAAAAATTTCAAAAATTGAATATAAATGAAAAATAATTCATTTTCTGCAAAATTGCAGAGAAAGCAACTATTTGCAAAAATAGAAAATATATCTGCATTTTTTTCATATAATAACTAATGTCTGCAATATTATGTAAAAAGGTTGCAGATATGTCTGCACTTATTTACAATAAGTTTAGACATTGCTACACTTGTTTTTTCGTCTTCATTACATGCGTTACACTGTGTGAATAATTGCAGAAATGTCTGCGCTTATTCGCAAAAGGTGCAGATATTTCTGCAATTTTTTTTTAATTCCAGCAATTTACTCTTAATATTCACAAGTTTTAGAATTTTTTTATGCAGTAGCGTGAAAAATAACATACAACACATTGATACAGAAATAAGGACCCACTTTAAATGAAAAGTTACGGAGAAATGTTATTAACAATGAAACGACCTAGACTTCCCCAATCCCTGAAGAGACGGAGGAGCCCGAATTGTTTTGAGAACACGTCGCATCGGAACACAAGCAATAGAACATTTCATTGCTAGCGCAAAAATTACATCAGAGTATAAGAATATACTAGAGTACGAATAATATTACACAGCGGAAAAATAATATCAGAGATTAAAATACATATCAACGAAAATTTAAATATATATATATATATATGCAATGTACAGCGGAAAATACATCAACTAATGCAACTAAAGGAAATACACGAATACAAAGCTTTCCGAATATAGCTCCAGCTGTAATCCAGGATCATGTGAAAAGAAATATCTGCGAAAACCAAAACTACTAGCTGCCCGTGTGGAAAATATGGACACCCAGAGTTTAGGTGGAAATTATAAACTCCAAGTCAATCATGAGACCAGTGTGAGAACTAAAACAGTTATTAACTTTATTTTAAAGTTGGGTAAATCAAGGGACCAGGCCATATAACACGGAACGAGTTCACTCCCATGTATACTCTGAAATAAAACAATCTATAAACAACGCAATTCTTTTCGAAAAATGGAGCTATTATAAGACTCAGGTCCCATCACATAATGCAAACCGGAGGATAGAGTTTTACCTTATAATAGTCAAACATGCTTTATACGCTTTAAAACAAATCATTTTGATATTACTATAAGTGGATGGTGTCAAAACAACTTCAAATATAAACGTATCAATCATAGACGGCATAGTACCCCATCCTACTATGTCGCCATATAGGTTTACAATTAAAACCGAAAAGTCGCGTATTGGAAATTGGATTCCATCTATGAGTCGAGACAAGGGATCTTCCTCAATGGTTTCGAGACACTCTAGCAAATGCCTCAGGACTCGTACGCTGGCGAGCCCTTGGATCTTCAGGACCGGTCCACACTTACTTTAGTGGATTGGTTATTCCTGAACACACATTTCCCGGTCCTATCGGACCTATCTTTGAGCCATTAAAGACTCAATATCCGAGGCGCCTCATTCCATCATCCACATAAGTAAAAAATGTCTGAGCTCCATACCATGACTCCACTTCTAGCTAGAAGAAAAGTCGTGCACTTCCTGTAGTCACTAAATCATTTTTGACTCATACCTGGGTGTTAGGATCGCGAATTAACGCTATAGACAAAGCTATGCTACTTAAAGTTGTGCTTTAACCATCATCCAAAAGGCCCTGCTTTTCAACAAACGCCTTAACATTTGCGTCTTAGCATGCCACATTGTCAATCCATACCGTACCACTGATTTCCACCAATATATAACCTCTAAGCTCGTACGTATCAGAGAAGGGTGTTAAACAAGATAATAAATTCTCCGCCACCAAACAGATATATATTTAATAGAGACCAATGAATATAGTATAAAGGAATACAATGTCGGACATACCATCCATTTACAAGTCTGTTCTGGGTCTAAACGAAACTGGAGGCTCCTTATTCCTCGTCCCATATGTCCAGTATAGGAGAGAGGTCCTCACATATCCGGTCGATCTCCAAATACGTCTGGACGATCACCACTTATTACCTTGTCTTGGGTGTACAACCCAATCAAGAAATTAGTAATCATCCAAACGATGTGAAGATCTCCGGTCTTCAACCACTGTCTTCATATCATCGACTTTTAGTCGTCGTACCAGTTATTCAGAATGAGATAAACCCGGTCTTTCCGAATAAGTCATGTGTTTCATAATCAATAATCAAGTGCTGCAAAAACACAACCTAAGCCTCATTCCAATTCAGAATATTCTCTTATTCAAATATTCACATCTTAGGGGAAAGGTTCCCATTAATTTTATTAAAGATAAGTTCTTTTAAACTTATTCTTTAATCTTCCTTTGGATATCAATTTCAAAAGAATTTATTTTATCCTTTAATAATTCTAAACCAAATTAAGGTTTATAAAACTAGTCGGGATTATCGAGCCTTACCAAAGTAATCATTTATTTTATTATCCCAATCCCAACCTGTTCATCCCATGGAGCAAAACTGGTAGTACTCCATATCTAACACCCACGGTGTTATCAGTAAATTTAATTACCATCTCACGTTCAAATCCAATTAAAGATTTAAGCAACGCCTAGAGTAAAACTGGCGGTACTCCATTCTCGATCATTTCACGAATTCGATAAATTTAATTATCCCATTCACATTTTTTAATCTACTTAAAGATTCATTAAAACTCTAGTTTAGTTTTAATCTCAAAAATCATTACTTAATGATTATCCAAATTTTAGGAAATAAACCTGTAACACCCCGTAATTTTATAACATTAAAATTCACAAATTAAAGTATACTTAATTTTTAGAAAAGAATTAAGTGAAATGGGTTGCGTAGAGAAATATATATATTGATATATATATATATAAAAATTAAAAATTTAATAAATAAATATGTGAAAAAGTTCAAAACAGTGAATTGGGAGGGGAAATAACCGAACCGACCCATTTTTGAGGTCGACCCAAGCCCCGCTTGGGTCGACCAGGGGTTAATCCAGGGTGTTTGGCTGTCAACACGTGGGCCGATTCGCTCAAATGCAGATTTTGCATTTGATTGGTTCTCATGGTTCAGGGTTAATCTAATGGTCCTAAATAACTTCCTACACCTATAAATACATCCTAATGCTAACCCTAAACCTAATTAAAATAGAATAGTTACCGTCATACCATCGCCATGGAAATTAATGGAGCCACCGCCAACTAAGAAAGAAGAAAAGCAAATTCAATTCTAATTCTCTCAACCCTAAAGCAAAGAAAAACTCTCTCTTTTCTTCTCTAAATTGTGAGTATGATGATCTAAACAAGATTATTATCATTTTAATTAGGTTGAGTTATGAATGGATTATGAGTAGATGATGTGAATTATCATATATGTTGTTGTAAACCCCTTTTGCTATCATGTATATTGTAAATCCAATGTTATGTGATGATGATATCTTATATGTTGTAAGTCATGCTATGATGATGTTATGTATGTTGAAAGTTTCTATGCTAAGTTGTGATGAATCATACATGTTAAAAAGGCCATGATGTTACCATCTATGCTAGTTAGTTCATATTAATTAAATCATCATGTTTGGGTTATGTTGATCTATATGACAAGTCACATATGCAAGTTAGATTGATTAGAAAAGTTATGAACATATACCAAGACATCTATTATGACATCTAGAATTATGCTATGACATATGTGATATCCTATGCTAGTTCACACCATCATTATGTTGCCTAAAAACCCCATATGCAAGTTTATGTATAGATTTGGGCTATGATCATATCATATAGATTGAGACATTTAACAAGTTGACACCTTTTGATCCTTAACATGTGTAGTTTATGCAAGTTTCACCCCTATTATGATTAGATTTATTTTAATTGTCTATATGTTGTGATAATTTATCTTTGTGCTAGGTGTTAGACTATACTAGTCTAGCCTATATTATGCGTTGAATAAGCGAACGTATAAACGTGGGGTAGGGGTAATATTAAGGATTTAATATTAAAAATTTGGGGTGCAATTGATATGATTTTGCTTGCCATAAGTGGATGGCCATAATTGAGTCAATTATGGACATCATTAAAAGTTGACTTAATTAATAATTTGAATAGGGAATTATTAAAACTGGGGTAAAAGATTTTAAGTGTTAATCAATGCTTAGGACACGAGGTTGGACTCGTTTGTGACGTAAACCTGCCCGGACCCGCCCGGAAAATCCAGTGGTCACAAATGTCAGCCCAATGTGAGAGGTCCTAGGCCTAAACTAAAGCATAACCATTGTAAAGACACGAGGTTAGACTCTTTTATGGTGTAAAACTGCCCGGACCCGCCCGGCAAATGCAGCTGCCATAAATGCCAGTCTAATGTGAGAGGTCTTTATGAGGTTATGGCCTGAATGAATTAAGAAATACTTAACCAGATAAACATGTAAGGTGGGACATGGGGGTTAAGTAGGTGCCTTGGGTGGCATGAGGAATCTAGGGGGTGCCCTTAGTGGCATGTGAAATACGATTAGTAAGACTTAACCAAACACACATGTAAATGAACATGACTAAGAGGGTTAAGTGGGATATACTAGTGACAAGCTTAGGTGGGTAGCTTGTGGGGGCCCATTTCGACCAGTATCCCAAACGTATCTTTGTGGGCTCGACCCAAGTCGAGGACGGGACACGTAAGCTGGGTTTGACTGTAAGAGGCCAAAACGGGGAGCGGTGGCAACGCAAGTCCAACGGGTTTCATATGCGTGTGTGGACCCGGGCTGGTAGGTAAGACATTGTTGCATCGTGTAGGTATAAGCCGTGCATTCTCAAGTTGTATCGGGTTGCCACTTTAGGGGAGTGATAAACCCCACTGTGGGGCCAGCACGGGTATCTACGAGTAGGGAGCCGATCGAAAGTGGGTAGTGGGGTACACCTAGTGGAGATAGGGGCAGACGACACCTATGTAGTCAGCTTGGGGTACGTAAGGCTATTTATAAAGTTTCTGTGTGAAGCAAGTGGGATCAAACAATAGGGTGACTGGTGTGGTGCAGTGTAGTAATGTGCGGTGCAGTGTAGTAATCATTCTTTAGTAATTAGGTGTGCCTTTACCGTTATCTTAAACACTATCTTTATCTTCCTAGGAGTTCATAGACATTTACTTGTCTTCCAGCTTATGCCTTAGTCTAGTTATTTTGATAATAGTATTGTTAGAATTATCATACTCGCCAGACTTTATGTCTGACCCCCTCTATTTCTATCCTTTTTCCCCCTCCAGGTCCTCAGGTTGGGCCCAGCTCTAGTGGACTTTGATTGAATTATTTCATCTCTCTTTGGAAAGCCTGGACCGTTGAAGTAAAGTCCAGCTTTTATCTTTTTAATGGCTATTTATGTAATGGGATTATGTATTTTGTTTTTATGAAGATGGATATTGTACTTGGTTATGATCTATGGTTTTATGATGTAACAAACATGTTTAATTTCCGCTGCAAAAAAAATGATGTTTTAGATTTCCAAGTACTATTTACTATCTGTCTTGTTGTAATTTTTCTGTTCTATATTCACTTATAACCTCCATGGAAGTTAATGCATTCCCTTCATGAGTGACATTAATGGACGTGGGGTGTTACACGTGGTATCAGAGCTTATGGTTACCAGAACAGATAAAAATACTTTAGAAAAATAGTTATTTTTGGAAGAAGTGCTTTCAAAAACATGTTTTAATGAGAAATTTAAAGAGAAAAGTTTTTAAGAAAAAAACCATAATCCCCAATAGCCCATATCTTTATCTTTCGAATTCTCCATTCTGAATCTTTCCTTTTTCGTTTCAGCATGGCTGAAGATCTTAATCTACCCGACGGTGTAACGATACCAGGATGGTATAGGAGGTTATTAGAGGCTAGGGCCGCTGCAGGTCCAGCTAATGTTCCTCCACCACCAGTTGCACCCGTTCCTCCTCCTCTTCGCGTAGATACTTTTGCAAAGACGTGCAAGGAATTCAAGGCTATGGGTGGGAAACCATTTCAAGGGTCAGAAACGTTTGTGGAAGCTAGAGATTGGCTTAAGGAGGTGGAAGAATTGCTAGAAATCTTTGAAGTAGAAGAAGGGAAGAGAGTTCGTTTAGCAGCTTGGTTGATGAAGGGAGAGGCCTGGTTTTGGTGGGAGGTCACTAATGGGGAGCGTACTGTTGATTCTTGGGCAGATTTTAGACGTAGGTTCGAGGCGAATTTTCTCTCAAGGGTGGAAGAAAATCTATATATGGAAAGGTTCTTGACATTGAAGCAAGGAAGCTTATCAGTGAAAGAATATGTCAACAAATTTAATCAGCTAGCAAGGTTTGGTTTGGACTTAGTAAACACGCTGGAGAAGAAGGCTCTGAGGTTCGTTAATGGCTTGAATGAACCGTTGCAAGGGTTGGCCATGACCCACATCCCTATGGGGGCTACCTTTGAGAAGCTAGTAGAAATGGCGCTCATGCATGAGGAGAAAAGCGCTAAAGTTGATAAGGCACCCGAGAAGAAAGGGGATCAGAAGAAACCACAACAGCAAAACAAGAAGGGTGGTAAAGACAATAATGGCAAGGTAAAGAAGAAATGCTTTAACTGTGGGACCCCAGGCCATCTCAGCAAGGACTGCCGAAAGAAAAAGAAGACTGGCTGCTTTCATTGTGGCGATGCGGGACATTTAGTGAAGGACTGCCCAAGGAAGGGGCAGAGGGCAGGGGCTACCTCGGTAGGACAGATGCAGGCTCTTATAGCACCAGGGCAGGCAAGGGGACAAGTTCAGGCTCTCGCGGTCCCACCGCTGCAAGAACGATGTAGAACCATTTCTGTTGAAAGCTTAGTTTTTCTATTTGATCATCATGTCCGTACCTTATTCGATTCGGGCGCATCGCATTCGTTTATCTCTACATCATTAGTTGAATCACTGCACTTAAACACCAGTTTAGTAGAGGATCCCTTAGTTGTTTCGAATCCAATTGGGGGCTCAACTTATTTGTCTATGATGTGTTTGGATTTGAAAATTTCCATACTTAGCGTTGAGTTTAGATGTGATGCTTATGTGTTGGGCTTCACAGGCTATGGGCTAATTTTAGAATGGATTGGTTATCCAGAAATGGGGCCGTTCTTGATTGTGAAAGGAGAGTAGTTAGGCTCGTGACTCGCCTTGGCAACACTCTCGAAATCTTCTGTAATCCCATAAATTCGATTATGCTAAGTTATCTAGAATCGCTTGACGCGTCTGAGGAAAATCTACGATCTATTAAAGTGGTCCGAGAATATTCGGATGTGTTTGAGGAGGTGAAGGGCTTGCCTCCGAAGCGGGAGATAGATTTTCGAATATATCTTGTGGATAATGCGAAACCAGTATCTTTGCCAGTACGCCATATGGCTCCACGTGAAAGGAGGGAACTCAATAAGCAAGTGAAGGAGTTGCTTGAGAAGGGGTTCATAAGACAAAGTATATCGGAGTAGGGGGCTCCAGTAGTATTTGCCACGAAGGCAGATGGGTCCCTTAGACTGTGTGTGGACTATAGAGAACTTAATAAACTTACTAAGAAGAACAGACACCCACTGCCGAGGATTGACGATCTCTTCGATCAGTTAGTTGGCGCCTCAGTGTTTTCGCAGTTGGACTTAGCCACTGGGTTCCATCAGTTGAGAGTGGCTGAGGATAGCATAGACAAGACTGCCTTTAGGACTCCGGACGGTTTCTATGAATGGCTAGTGATGCCCTTCGGTTTGACAAACGCCCCAGCATATTTTGTTGATTTGATGAGTAGGGTGTTTAGGGAGTACCTTAACAAATTCGTGGTAGTCTTTGTAGATGACATCTTGATCTTTTCTAAGGATGAAGAAGAGCATGCCCTACATCTTAGGGAAGTGTTGGAGACCCTACGAGCGCATAGCCTTAAGGCTAAATTTTCTAAGTGTCACTTCTGGAGGAAGGAAGTACGGTTCTTGGGGCACGTGGTTTCCAAAGAAGGGATAGCCGTGGATCCCACGAAGGCGGTGGCCATCCAAGATTGGAAGGTCCCTAAAAATGCTACCGAAGTGAGAAGTTTCTTGGGGTTGGCTGGCTACTATAGGAAGTTTATCAAAGACTTCGCAAAGATATCAGCTCCACTGACACACTTGACGAAGAAGAACCTAGTTTTCACATGGGACGTAGATTGTGATGATGCGTTCCAACGTTTGAAAAGAGCTTTGACTTCAGCCCCAGTCTTAGTATTGCCAGACGGGAGTAAGCCGTTTACCGTTTATACGGACGTTTGTGGGACAGGACTAGGCGCAGTCTTAATGCAAGAGGGCAGGGTAATGGCCTATGGTGGAAGGCAGTTGAGAGCGCATGAGAAGAATTACCCCACACATGACCTACAGTTGGCCGCTATTGTTTCGCGCTTAAGTCATGGCGTCATTATCTTCTTGGCGAGAAATTCGAATTATTCACTGACCACAAGTCTTTAAAATACCTATTCTCACAAAAGGACTTGAACTTAAGGCAGCAAAGGTGGATGGAGTTCTTAGCGTCCTACGACTTCGAAATAGCCTATACCCCTGGCAAGGGTAACGTGGTGGCAGACGCCTTAAGTAGAAAAAGATTATCCTTAAGTCCTTTGTTTGTTGAGTGGCGAAGTTTAGAATTCATTTCGATGTTTGACTTTAGACCTTCCGTTGACTTCGTACCCGGTTTGCTAGCATCCTTGGAGGTCAGACCTACGCTTTTGGGTCGGATTGGCGAGGCACAGCGAGACGACCCACAGTTAGTTGAGTTAGTAGAAAAGCTCAAAGGAGGGGAGTCATCAAGCTATCTCCGTAGGTATACCCTAGATGATAAGGGTTGGTTACGTAGGGACGGTAGACTTTGTGTACCAAAAGGCGATGACCTAAGGAAGACTATTCTTGACGAAGCACATCGTTCGAAGATGACCATTCATCCCGGCGGGGACAAGATGTACAAAGACATGAAGAGAGTTTACTTTTGGGCCGGCATGAAGAAAGACGTGGCCGAGTATGTCGCTAGATGCTTGGTGTGCCAACAAGTAAAAGCGGAGCAAAAGAAACCCGGTGGGTTACTTCACCCATTGGAGGTTCCACTATGGAAGTGGGAAAGCGTCTCGATGGATTTTGTGGATGGATTACCGCGATCGAGGAAGGGTAATACGGGAATTTGGGTTATAGTAGATAGACTTACTAAAAGCGCCCATTTCATTCCCGTAAAGAGTAAGAGGACTGCTCCATGGTTAGCCTCCGTATACGTTCGAGAAATAGTTCGTTTGCACGGTGTTCCTTCTAGCATAGTGAGCGACCGCGATCCTATTTTCACTAGCGAATTTTGGAGAAGCTTACAAGAGGCGGTAGGGACTCAGTTATGTTTAAGCACCGCATATCATCCTCAGACGGACGGCCAAACCGAGAGGGTGAATCGCATTCTAGAGGATATTTTGAGACTATGTATCCTAGACTTTAGGGGTACATGGGAAGAGCATCTTCCACTGGTGGAGTTCGCATATAATAACAGCTTTCAGTCTAGCATTGGTATGGCACCATTCGAAGCTCTTTATGGACGGCCATGTCGTTCGCCTACATGTTGGTGGGAGTCTACGGATAAGATCTTACTTAGGCCCGATATGATTAGGGAGACTTCGGAGAAGGTCGACTTGATTCGGAGGAGGTTGAAAGCAGCGCAAGAAAGGCAGAAATCATATGCGGATAAGAGGAGGACGGATCTTGAATTTGAGGTTGGGGACATGGTCTTTGTCAAAGTGTCTCCATTACGAAACGCTGTTCGCTTTGGGTCCGTTGGAAAATTAGCACCAAGGTTCGTAGGACCGTTTCCTATTAAGGAGAAGATTGGGCAAATGGCGTATAGATTGGAGTTGCCCGAGAGACTTAGTGGTGTACATGACGTATTCCATGTGTCACATTTTAGGAAGTGCTTGCACGAGACCGCGGAAGTGGTATAGCCGAGCTTGCTTAGAGAGGTGGAGATAGAGCGTGATGCGACAATTCGACGAGCTCCTACGCGCATTCTTGGGTCGGAGATCAAGAGGTTGAGGAATCGAGAGGTCAGACTAGTCAAAGTGCAATGGGGAGATGATGAGAGCAACGACTTGGGAGACGGAAGAGAAGATGCGTTCACGATACCCTTTTCTTTTTGAGGGTATGTCCTTTAATTTCTCCTTTATCGCTTAGCTTGTACTTATCTTATCTTTAGTATATCCTCTCGCTAGTATCTTTGACCTTTAGTTAGGATAATCCTATGGTTGAAACATGTGTTTGAGACATGTTATGTACGGTGGATGCAAAGTGGATGCAAGTGTTTGCTAGTGGTTGCTCGTGGATGCATATACACACACTATTAGGCACCAGATCGGCTCAGTCACTTCATATAGCATATTGCATATATATGGATGTATTTAGTAAAATGGATGTATAATGGTTGTATTATCATATAGTTGCTGCATTCGGGTGGATGGTTGTGCACGCATATAGAATTAATATGTATCATTAGGAATCTTTTGCATACATATTGGACGCATGGCACTATCATGAATTGCACTAAGGAGGTCGACTGAATCAGTAGACCGCCTAATTTTGCATTAGATATGGACATATACACACACTGTGCATATAAACAATAAAGCATTAGAAGTCTTTTAAGGACAATGGATGCTGGTGTTTGATGGTTGAGTAGATGGACGATTAGATGGTAGGATATACATTCTTCTTGACTTGGAGATTTCGGGGACGAAATCCTTTAAGGAGGGGAGAATGTAACACCCCGTAATTTTATAACATTAAAATTCACAAATTAATGTATACTTAATTTTTAGAAAAGAATTAAGTGAAATGGGTTGCGCAGAGAAATATATATATATTAAGTGTAACAAAACTAGCAAATTAGGCAAATATAACAGATTTAATCATTTCTTAAAGTTTCACAAACGTATCTTGCCTAATTATAAATCTTGCCTAAGTTCACATGCATAAATAATTGTTATGATTCACAATATGATTATATACCAAATATAGCCATCTATTACTATGCATGTCATATATCCCAAAGATCCCTTACTTAGGTGTTTATTTACATTAATAGATGCCCTACCTTAATGTAAATCTTTATACTTAAGCCATATTTTCTTTGTCTCAAGTCATGTGTTAACATACCATGGTTCCTCTTCTTCCAATTCACAGAACATGCATAGATCTAAATCTAGTTTACAACCTATGTCCTTTTTCTTAAATCAGTCACAGATTATCCATGTCCAATAATTCCACATTCATTATTTGTCCCAAACATTTTTGCGTTCGTGCGTTAATCTCTTAGGAGATTGGCGCAGGCTCGTAGTAGCCTGGCTATAGAACAGAAAGAAGAAGAGATACAGAATAAAATAGATCAGAACAGAACATACACAATCTCAAATTCAGATTTACAATCATGTCAAAATTATGATTAAAGTTTATATCGAAAAATAACTGCCCCTGCAGGTCGACTTGGTCAGCCTGTTTCGGTCCAGAACACGTTTTTGAAGCCCTGGGATGATTTTTGATGGCCCGGATTGGTTTTAGGGTTAATCTGATGGATGAAATGAGTTCCTACACCTATAAATATACCCTAAGACCTAGCCTCCTCTACACACAATTATATTCTTCTTCTTCTCTGCCTCTGTAACATGTTAATAGCCTTACGTACCCCTAGCTGACTACATAGGTGCCATCCTAGATTGTGAAAGGAGGGTAGTTAGACTATTGATTCATTATGGAAAGACCCTCATATTTCTTGTGACCCTAGGGGTTCAGTGACGTTTAGCTGTCTAGAATCTCTTGACGTATCCAACGGTGATTTGGAATCTTTTCGTGTGGTCCGTGAGTATAGTGACGTATTCGATGAAGTGCGGGGTTTACCTAGAGGCACGAGGTATTCGTGTGTGTCTAGGGGATAATGCAAAGTCAGTTAGGTGATTAGTGATGGTTTTGAAGCAAGACTGGCGAGGACAGCCGGAGTCGGTTAAGTGCCCAATTATTTGTTTTACTAGTATCATCTCACGTAGACTATCTGAAATCGGAGGAGGTATTCCTCGGGTGCTTGTGTGATATTGGTTTAGGCCTTTGGGGCTTGTGCTTGGGGGATGTCGAGTTCGAATAGGACGGCTAGCGTGGGAGATGGATAGTTGCGATGAGTTCACATGGATAATACCTCGATAGATTTTGTTGATGGATTACCAAGATCGAGGAAGGGTAATACGGGGATTTGGGTTATAGTAGATAGACTTACTAAGAGCGCCCATTTTATTCCCGTGAAGAGTAAGAGGACTGCTCCATGGTTAGGTTCTGTATACGTTCGAGAGATAGTTCGTTTGCACGGTGTTCCTTCTAGCATAGTGAGCGACCGCGATCCTATTTTCACTAGCGAATTTTGGAGAAGCTTACAAGAGGCGGTAGGGACTCAGTTATGTTTGAGCACCGCATATCATCCTCTGACGGACGGCCAGACTGAGAGGGTGAATCGCATTCTTGAGGATCTGTTGAGGCTATGTATCCTAGACTTTGGGGGTACATGGGAAGAGCATCTTCCATTGGTTGAGTTCGCATATAATAACAGCTTTCAGTCCAGCATTGGTATGGCACCATTCGAATCTTTTTATGGACGACCTTGTCGTTCACCTACATGTTGGTGGGAATCTACTGATAAGATCTTACTTGGGCCCGATATGATTAGAGAGACTTCAGAGAAGATTGATTTGATTCGAAGAAGGATGAAAGCAGCGCAAGATAGGCAGAAATCTTATGCGGATATAAGGAGGACAGATCTTGAGTTTGAGGTTGGGGACATGGTCTTTATCAAAGTGTCTCCATTACGGAATGTTGTTCGCTTTGGGTCCGTTGGGAAATTAGCACCAAGGTTCGTAGGGCCGTTTCCTATAAAGGAGAAGATTGGTCAGATGGCGTATAGAGGGGAGTTGCATGAGAGACTTAGTGGTGTACACGACGTATTCCATGTATCACATTTGAGGAAGTGCTTACACGAGACCGTGGAGGTAGTGGAGCCGAGCTTGCTTAGAGAGGTGGAAATAGAGCGTGATACGACGATTCGACGAGCTCCTACATGCATTCTTGGGTCGGAGATCAAGAAGTTGAGAAATCGAGAGGTCAGACTAGTCAAAGTACAATGGGGAGACGATGAGAGTAACGCTACTTGGGGGACGGAAGAGAAGATGCGTTCATTATACCCTTTTCTTTTCGAGGGTATGTCTTTTAATTTCTCCTTTATCGCTTAGCTTGTGCTTATCTTATCTTTAGTATGTCCTCTCGCTAGTATCTTTGACCTTTAGTTAGGGAAATCCTATTGTTGAAACATGTGTTTGAGACATGTTATATATGATGGATGCAAAGTGGATGCAAGTGTTCGCTAGTGGTTGCTCGTGGATGCATATACACACACTATTAGGCACCAGATCGGCTCAGTCACTTCATATTGCATATTTCATATATATATGGATGTATTTAGTAAAATGGATGTATAATGGTTGTATTATCATATGGTTGCTGCATTCGGGTGGATGGTTGTGCACGCATATAGAATTAATATGTATCATTAGGAATCTTTTGTATACATGTTGGACGCATGGCACTATCATGAATTGCACTAAGGAGGTCGACTGAATCAGTAGACCGCCTAATTTTGCATTAGATATGGACATATACACACACTGTGCATATAAACATTAAAGCATTAGAAGTCTTTTAAGGATAATGGATGCTGGTGTTTGATGGTTGAGTAGATGGACGATTAGATGGTAGGATATACATTCTTCTTGACTTGGAGATTTCGGGGACGAAATCCTTTAAGGAGGGGAGAATGTAACACCCCGTAATTTTATAACATTAAAATTCACAAATTAAAGTATACTTAATTTTTAGAAAAGAATTAAGTGAAATGGGTTGCACAGAGAAATATATATATATTGATATATATATATATATAAATTAAAAATTAAATATGCGAAAAAGTTCAAAACCGCGAATTGGGAGGGGGAATAACCGAACCGGCCCATTTTTGTGGTCGACCCGAGCCTTGCTGGGTCGACTAGGGGTTAATCCAGGGTGTTTGGCTGTCAACCCGTGGGCCGATTCGCTCAAATGCATATTTTGCATCTGATTGGTTCTCATGGTTCAGGGCTAATCTAATGGCCCTAAATAACTTCCTACACCTATAAATACATCCTAATGCTAACCCTAAACCTAATTAAAATTGGAACCAAAGTCGTTATGTCGTCGCCATGGAACTCAGTGTAGCCGCCGCCAACTAAAGAGGAAGATAGCTAATCAATTCAACCTAATTCAAGCTTAGAGCTTCAACAACGAATCAATTAACGTCGCTACAACAATTCTACATCAAGTTTGATCAATTGTTCATAATTCTTTAACCACGAAAGGCAAGTTCGATTTCTCTAATCAAGATAATTATTAAATTAAGTAAGATTAGATATAATTGTGGATTATATGGATATGATGTGAATTATTGACCGTATGATATGATTATGTTGTTAAATTGTGATGTTATCATACATGTTGTAAATTCTATGATTTTATGTTGTCATCTATGTTGTAAAGTTATGATCTATGTTGTAATTCTACGATTGGCTTACGTGTAATCAAATCATCATGTTGTTTAAATGCTAGTTTGGTTATGTTGATTCATATGATAGATCATATGTATGTATGCAAGATTAGATGTTGATTTAGACGTAAATCACATGCAAGTTAGTAAATATTATGACATCTATTTTAGATCAAAAGTTAGGCTATGATATGCATAAGTTACATGCCAAATTTGTACATGCTAGTTTGTATATTTAGAGGTAAATTTACACCATTGTTATGTTGCATAAATCACATATGCAAGTTTAAATAAAAATATGAGTTTGGAATATGAATCATGTTATGCAAGTTTTTGGTTATTGCCTATGTAAGTTTTGTGATGAAAATCTTGTTCATAACATGTAGGTTCATACTTTTAGGCCTATGTTTAGATCGATGATTTTATGCAGGTTATGTGGTAAATTCTCATATGCAAGTTAGGCCTATTTTGTATGTTATGTGAATATGTGGTGTTTTCCCTTTTCCATGTGTTAGACTATTTCTTAGTCTATCATATATTCTATGCGAATGGACGCCGCGGGGGTTATGGGGAAAAATATTGATTATGTTAATAAATGTGAATTGGCATGTAATGGCCTTAAAAGAGGCATATATGTAAATTGAAATATTAATTGGTAAAGTGATATATGGACATAATTAATGTGAATTATGGTCATAAAGATAATTGGAATTTTATTAACATATTTGGTTAGGAATAATTAATCCAAATATGGGATGAAAATATTACGTTAATAAATGTGAATTGGAATGTAAATGAGTCATATATGTAAATTAATTTGAATTTGAATAGGGATATTAAATAGTGAGATAAAAGGCCTTTAATGGCATATAATAAACTTGTGACGAAATTGGTATAATTTTGCATACCATAAATGGATGGACATAATTGAGTCAATTATGGACATCGTTAAATTTGGAATTAATTGATAATTTGAATAGGGAAAATAATTCAAATTGAGGTAAAGGATTATAAGTGATAATCAATGCTTAAGACACGAGGTTGGACTCATTTGTGACGTAAAACTGCCCGGACCCGCCCGGCAAATCCAGTAGTCACAAATGGTAGCCCAATGTGAGAGGTCCTAGGCCCAAATTAAAAGCGTAACAGTTGTAAAGACACGAGGTTTGGCTCCTTTATGGTGTAAGACTACCCGGACCTGCCCGACAAATCCAGCTGCCATAAATGTCAGTCTAATGTGAGAGGTCTTTATAAGGTTACGGCCTTAATGAATTAAGAAATACTTAACCAGATAAGCATGTAGTGGGACATGAGGGGGTTTAGTGGGTGCCTTGGGTGGCATGAGGAATCTAGTGGGTGACATGTGAATGTCATGAGAAATACGATTAGAAAAATGGAGTAATTTGAATATAAACAATTATGACATGTAATTCAAATTATTGGATAGACACCTATGAAGGGAAAGGTTCTAATTAATTGATTAATTAAAAATGGACATGGTAAATGAAATGGACTACTTAACCAAATCTGATCCCTAGGGATTGTAAGAACTTAAGTTTAAGTTGGGGGTTAAGTAAACTGGGTTATACGGAATGATTGGGTTAAGTAAATCTTGGGTAGGTGGGTAATATTAGTACATATAGGCCCACAAACTTAACCGTAAATTAAATATGTCCGAACCAGTGAGAGGGTTAAGTAAATCTTGGGTAGGTGGGTAATATTTGTGTATATAAGCCCACAGACTTAACCAATACAACCTGTTAATTAAACAAAAGGGTGAGGCTAGGTTAAATTAGAAAACACTTAACCAAATTTATACATGTAAGCGGACATGGTGTTAAGTGGGATGTATTAGAGGGGACCAAGCCTAGGTGGGAAGCTTGGTGGGGGCCCTTTTCAGTCCAGTAGCCCATTAAGTATCTTTGTGAGCTCGACCCAAGTCGAGGACGGGACACGCCTACTGGGCCTGATTGTTAGAGGCCAAAATGGGTTAGCGGTGGCAACGCAAGTCCAACGGGGTCATGTGCGTGCGTGGGCCCGAGCTGGTAGGTAAGACGTTGTTGCATCGTGTAGGTATAAGCCGTGCATTCCTTGCGTAGTATAAGGTTGCCATATTGGGGAGTGATACACCCCACTGTGGGACCTGCCCGGGTATCTACGAGTAGGGAGCCGATCGAAAGTGGGTAGTGGGGTACACCTAGTGGAGATAGGGGCAGACGGCACCTATGTAGTCAGCTAGGGGTACGTAAGGCTATTTATAAAGTTTCTGTGTGAAGCAAGTGGGATCAAACAATAGGGTGACTGGTGTGGTGCAGTGTAGTAATGTGCGGTGCAGTGTAGTAATCATTCGTTAGTAATTAGGTGTGCCTTTACCGTTATCTTTAACGTTATCTTAAACGCTATCTTTATCTTCCTAAGAGTTCATAGACATTTACTTGTCTTCCAGCTTATGCCTTAGTCTAGTTATTTTGATAATAGTATTGTTAGAATTATCATACTTGCCAGACTTTATGTCTGACCCCCTTTGTTTCCACCTCTTTTCTTCCTCCCCCCCCCCCAGGTTCTTAGGGTGGGAAGCTTGATTTGGATCTCTTTGGGAGCACTTGGATTTGGATTGCTGAAGTAAAGCTCAACCTATCTCTTTTATGGCTATTTATGGGATTATGCTTTTTATATTATGTACTCTGATTTTGTCAAGATGGATATTATTTACTTGACTTTAGTCTTTGGGTTTTGGTGATGTAACCAAACATATTTACCTTCCGTTGCAATAAATAAAGTTTTAAATTTTCAAGGACTATTTCATATCTGTCTTGTTGTGATTTTCTGTTCTATATTCACTTAAAACGCTCCATAGAAGTTAATCCATTCCCTTTGAGTGACATTAATGGACATGGGGTGTTACACGTGGTATCAGAGCTTTGTAGGATTAATCACTGGACATAACTGAAATGGTTGTGCACTCATATAGAAATGAGTTTAATGGTTACAAGACAGATAAAACAGTACTTGAAAAATTTATAACTTTATTTCAACAGAAACCGAAATAAACTTGGTTACATCCTTTCAAATCACATTATCAGAATTCAAGTACAAAATATCAGTCTTGTACAAAAGCCTTCAGAGTGCATAGTTTAAAATCATAATCCCCATAGAACGGAAGCTATATAGAGCCAAGCCATACTTTAAGCACTTCAAGCAGAAGAAATCCGGATCAAGCTAAAGTATTCCCTCCTTGGATAACCTGGGGGGAAACGGAAGAAAGGAGGCGAAAACAACAAGTGTCAGACAAAAAGTCTAGCAAGTCCAGTGATTTTCAGTTATGAACAGATAATAATAACATGACATGAAAATAAAACTGGATGAGAGATAACTGTAACAGGTGTAACAGATATAACAGAAGAACAGAATGATATAAGCTATTGTTTTACAATTCTCTGCACTAATACTAGTTTAACAGGAATAGGTGTCACCCTAATGTCTAAACCGAAACAGAAGCGGGTACAGAATAATTTAACAGAAACAGAACGCTAATAATGGGCATTTACTACCCGATCAGAAACAGACAGAAGCAGAAACAGATTAATCCCTATGGAAACAGAATGTAGAATTAGGTGTACACTAGTAATGGGCCTTTACCACTCGAACAGACGGTACCATGCAGAAACAGACAGGTGTTACCACCCAACAGAAACAGACGGTACCAAGCAGAAACAGACAGAACTAAGTGTACCCTAAAACCCTACCCCAAGCGATCGGCTCCCTAATACATAAATATCCTGTGTCGGCCCCACAGTAGGGTGTATCACTCCCTAAAGTGACAACCAATTGGCACAGACCTATTTACAGATGTCACGGCGTCTTACATCCTCAGAGGCAGACCGGGATCCATGCACGCACATGACCCGGTTGGAACGCGTCATCAACACCCCTCGCCATTATCAGAATGAACCGCTTATAATTAGTTCAGTAAGCGTGCCCGGACCCTACTTACTGTTGGATCAAAGTTTTGATACCAGAAAGGGGTTACTGACTAATATGGGTCCCAAACAACAGATGACACAAGTGATTCCCCTCCTAACCTGGTGTCCCCAGACTAACAGATTTCATCTTAACTTGTCTACAAGTTTCAAACATACAAAATTTAGATTAACTAGTTCACAGATCAGACAATCAAGTTAACAAGTTTTCAGACTAACAGATCAGATGTTCGGATTAACAGGCTTACAGATTAACTGGTTACAGATTATCTAACTTTGTATTGGGCCTACGGATTCATGAAACGGGTTTATCAGATTCATTGGTCCAATTGGTTTAACCTTACCCAACACGTTTTAAACATCATAATTATCTCAGACTTTCATTAATTAAATATTAATGCCAAAACCTCTCACATTAGACTGACAGTTTGCGGCTACTGGTTAGGCCGGTTGGTTTCGGGCAGGTTTCTGTCGCAAACTGAGTCTAACCTCGGGTTTCAAGCACGTTATGACTAACTTCTCACATTAGAACCTATTGTTTGTGACCACTGGAATATGCCGGGCGGTTCCGGGCAGAATTACGCCGCAAACTCATTCTAACCTCGAGTTAGCCATGTTTATCTTTGCGGCCAATTAATTAATGATTTACCATTTATACCCACGCCTAATATACATGTCAATTATTCATAGCTAATTCAGATTATGTCAATAGCGGACTAATTATACCAACTCAACAGATATAGCAGATAACAGATTCTTCAGATTAGGCGACTTAACGGATTTATCAGATTAAGCAAACTAGCAGATTTAGCATTTTCAACAGACTTAGCAGATGACAGATTTGGCAGATGAACAGATCTAGCAGACTAGGCAGTAGAGCAGAACTAGCAGATTAAGCAATATAACAGAACTAGCAGATTAGGCAATGTAACAAAACTGGAAAATTAGGCAAATATAACAGATTTAATCATTTCTTAAAGTTTCACAAACATATCTTGCCTAATTATAAATCTTGCCTAAGTTCACATGCATAAATATTTGTCATGATTCACAATATAATTATATACCAAATATAGCCATCTATTACTATGCATGTCATATATCCCAAAGATCCCTTACTTAGGTGTTTATTTACATTAATAGATGCCCTACTCTCATGTAAATCTTTATACCTAAGCCATATTCTTTTTATCACAAATCATATGTCAATACCCATTTATGTTATAAATATAACATGTCCAGTCATATGTCTCAGATTTTGTTCTAGCTACAGTCCTTGTTCCTTCCTCAAATCAGTCACCTATTGGTCATGCCCAATTTATGCATCATTCATTATACTATCCCAAATATTTTAGCGTAGGTTAATCTCTTATGTGATTGGCTCAGGCTCGTGGTAGCCTGGCTATAGAACCGAAAGAGGAAAAAGATACAAAATAAGATAGATCCAAACAGAACAGAACAGATATAACCTCAGATTCAGATTTATAATTCATGTCACAATCAAAATTAACGTTTATATCGGAAAATAACTGCACTTTCCTTGATTGGATTAAAGAAAGAACTTTAGTTGTTGTAGAATTGTTGCAGAAGCTTTAATCTCTAATTTGAATTGAGTTGCTTAGGTTGATGTTGATTAGCTTCTAGTTTTGATTCCAGCAGAGTAGCGACGCCATTTTTATTTTTATTTAGAACAAAGGCAGAGAAGAAGAAGAATTGTGTGTAGAGGAGGCTAGGTCTTAGGGTGTATTTATAGGTGTAGGAACTCATTTCAGCCATCAGATTAACCCTAAAACCAATCCGGACCATCAAAAATCATCCCAGGGCTTCAAAAACGTGTTCCGGGCCGAAACAGGCTGACCAGGTCGACCTGCGGGGGGGGGGGGGGGGTTCAACACTATAGTCGACCCCCATGGGGAAGGTCGACTCCCAGGTCGACCCCCTGGTCGACCTGGGCCCCAGGTCGACCCCCGGGTCGACCTGCCCAGTTCTATGCTGACCGAAACCTTCTGAATCTTCTACAGGCCATAACTTCTTCATCCGGACTCCGATTTTCGAAAACTCAGACTCTATTTCATGTAAAATTTAGATAGGAACGCAATGGTGATGTCCATTTTAACTAATTCCTGATTCTTAAATTAATTATCCTCATTTTACTATCTTTTCCGTTACACACACCGTTATCGAACTAATTTTTCTTTTCTTTCATGTATTAATTAATTCTTCTTATGCATCACCATTATTTACCTATCATAAGCATATTTTCATATATTTTATTTCAATTTTAATTATACTTAAAAATGCAGGGTGTTACATTCTCCCCTCCTTAAAGGATTTCGTCCCCGAAATCTTCGAGTTAAGAAGAATGTGTCCTACCATCCAATCATCCATCTACTCAATCACCAATCACATGCATTCATTGTCCTTAAGAGATTTCTAATGTTGTATGAACATATGCAAGAAGTGTGTGTATATGTTCCTTGTCTAATGCAAAGATCAGGCGGTCCACTGATTCAGTTGACCTCCTAAATGCGAATTATGCCAGTGCCATGAGTGCAACATGTATGCAATTTTCCTACTCGATACAAATCATTTCTATATGAGTGCACAACCATTCAGTCATATGCAACATCCATGTGCCGAGTCAATCATTTTGCATCACCATTAAAAATTAACCATTCAGTCATATGAAACATACACGTTTTTAAAAGAGATACAAAATAAGATAGATCCAAACAGAACAGAACAGAACAGATATAACCTCAGATTCAGATTTACAATTCATGTCACAATCAAAATTAACGTTTATATCTGAAAATAACTGTACTTGCCTTGATTGGATTAAAGAAAGAACTTTAGTTGTTGTAGAATCGTTGTAGAAGCTTTAATCTCTAATTTGAATTGAGTTGCTTAGGTTGATGTTGATTAGCTTCTAGTTTTGATTCCAGCAGAGTAGCGACGCCATTTTTATTTTTATTTAGAACAGAGGCAGAGAAGAAGCAGAATATAATTGTGTGTAGAGAAGGCTAGGTCTTAGGTTGTTTTTATAGGTGTAGCAATTCATTTCAGCCATCAGATTAACCCTAAAACCAATCCGGACCATCAAAAATCGTCCCTGGGCTTCAAAAACGTGTTCTGGACAGAAACAGGTCGACCAGGTCGACCTGTAGGGGGGTAGGTCGACACTATAGTCGACCCCCATGGGGGAGGTCGACTCCTTTAAGGAGGGGAGAATGTAACACCCCGTAATTTTATAACATTAAAATTCACAAATTAAAGTATACTTAGTTTTTAAGAAAAAAAAACATAATTCCCAATAGCCCATATCTTTATCTTTCGAATTCTCCATTCTGAATCTTTCCTTTTTCGTTTCAGCATGGCTGAAGAAAGACATGGCCGAGTATGTCGCTAGATGCTTGGTGTGCCAACAAGTAAAAGCGGAGCAAAAGAAATCCGGTGGGTTGCTTCACCCATTGGAGGTTCCACTATGGAAATGGGAAAGCATCTCGATGGATTTTGTGGATGGATTACCACGAACGAGGAAGGGTAATACGGGAATTCGGGTTATAGTAGATAGACTTACTAAGAGCGCCCATTTTATTCCCGTGAAGAGTAAGAGGACTGCTCCATGGTTAGCTTCTGTATACGTTCGAGAGATAGTTCGTTTGCACGGTGTTCCTTCTAGCATAGTGAGCGATCGCGATCCTATTTTCACTGGCGAATTTTGGAGAAGCTTACAAGAGGCGGTAGGGACTCAGTTATGTTTGAGCACCACATATCATCCTCAGACGGACGGCCAGACTGAGAGGGTGAATCGCATTCTAGAGGATTTGTTGAGGCTATGTATCCTAGACTTTGGGGGTACATGGGAAGAGCATCTTCCATGGGTTGAGTTCGCATATAATAATAGCTTTCAGTCCAGCATTGGTATGGCACCATTCGAAGTGGGAGATAGATTTTCGAATATATCTTGTGGATAATGCGAAACCAGTATCTTTGCCAGAACGCCACATGGCTCCACGTGAAAGGAGGGAACTCGATAAGCAAGTGAAGGAGTTGCTTGAGAAGGGGCTCATAAGACGAAGTATATCGGAGTGGGGTGCTCCAGTAGTATTTGCCACGAAGGCGGATGGGTCCCTTAGACTGTGTGTCGACTATAGAGAACTTAATAAGCTTCCTAAGAAGAACAGACATCCACTGCCTAGGATTGACGATCTCTTCGATCAGTTAGTTGGCGCCTCAGTGTTTTCGCAGTTGGACTTAGCCACTGGTTTCCATCAGTTGAGAGTGGCTGAGGATAGCATTGACAAGACTGCCTTTAGGACTCCGGACGGTTTCTATGAATGGCTAGTGATGCCCTTCGGTTTGACAAACGCCCCAGCATATTTTGTTGATTTGATGAGTAGGGTGTTTAGGGAGTACCTTAACAAATTCGTGGTAGTCTTTGTAGATGACATCTTGATCTTTTCTAAGAAAGAAGAAAAGCAAATTAAATTCTAATTCTCTCAACCCTAAAGCAAAGCAAAACTCTCTCTTTTCTTCTCTAAATTGTGAGTATGATGATCTTAACAAGATTATTATCATTTTAATTAGGTTGAGTTATGAATGGATTATGAGTAGATGATGTGAATTATCATATATGTTGTTGTAAATCCCTTTTGCTATCGTCTATATTGTAAATCCAATGTTATGTGATGATGATATCTTATATGTTGTAAATCATGCTATGATGATGTTATGTATGTTGAAAGTTTCTATGCTAAGTTGTGATGAATCATACATGTTAAAAAGGCCATGATGTTACCATCTATGCTAGTTAGTTCATATTAATTAAATCATCATGTTTGGGTTATGTTGATCTATATGACAAGTCACATATGCAAGTTAGATTGATTAGAAAAGTTATGAACATATGCCAAGACATCTATTATGACATCTATAATTATGCTATGACATATGTGATATCCTATGCTAGTTCACACCATCATTATGTTGCCTAAAAACCCCATATGCAAGTTTATGTATAGATTTGGGCTATGATCATATCATGTAAATTGAGACATTTAACAAGTTGACACCTTTTGATCCTTAACATGTGTAGTTTATGCAAGTTTCACCCCTATTATGATTAGATTTATTTTAGTTGTCTATATGTTGTGATAATTTATCTTTGTGCTAGGTGTTAGACTATACAAGTCTAGCCTATATTATGCGTTGAATAAGCGAATGTATAAACATGGGGTAGGGGTAATATTAAGGATTTAATATTAAAAAGTTAGGGTGCAATTGATATGATTTTGCATGCCATAAGTGGATGGCCATAATTGAGTCAATTATGGACATCATTAAAAGTTGACTTAATTAATAATTTGAATAGGGAATTATTAAAACTGGGGTAAAATATTTTAAGTGTTAATCAATGCTTAGGACACGAGGTTGGACTCGTTTGTGACGTAAACCTGCCCGGACCCGCCCGGCAAATCCAGTGGTCACAAATGTCAGCTCAATGTGAGAGGTCCTAGGCCTAAACTAAAGCATATCAGTTGTAAAGACACGAGGTTAGACTCTTTTATGGTGTAAGACTGCCCGGACCCGCCCGGCAAATCCAGCTGCCATAAATGCCAGTCTAATGTGAGAGGTCTTTATGAGGTTATGGCCTGAATGAATTAAGAAATACTTAACCAGATAAACATGTAAGGTGGGACATGGGGGTTAAGTAGGTGCCTTGGGTGGCATGAGGAATCTAGGGGGTGCCCTTAGTGGCATGTGAAATACGATTAGTATGACTTAACCAAACACACATGTAAATGAACATGACTAAGAGGGTTAAGTGGGATATACTAGTGACAAGCTTAGGTGGGTAGCTTGTGGGGGCCCATTTCGACCAGTATCCCTAACGTATCTTTGTGGGCTCGACCCAAGTCGAGGACGGGACACGCATGTTGGGTTTGACTGTAAGAGGCCAAAACGGGGAGTGGTGGCAACGCAAGTCCAACGGGTTTCATATGCGTGTGTGGACCCGGGCTGGTAGATAAGACGTTGTTGCATCGTGTAGGTATAAGCCGTGCATTCACAAGTTGTATCGGGTTGCCACTTTAGGGGAGTGATACACCCCACTGTGGGGCCAGCACGGGTATCTACGAGTAGGGAGCCGATCGAAAGTGGGTAGTGGGGTACACCTAGTGGAGATAGGGGCAGACGGCACCTATGTAGTCAACTAGGGGTACGTAAGACTATTTATAAAGTTTCAGTGTGAAGCAAGTGGGATCAAACAATAGGGTGACTGGTGTGGTGCAGTGTAGTAATGTGTGGTGCAGTGTAGTAATGTGCGGTGCAGTGTAGTAATCATTCGTTAGTAATCAGGTGTGCCTTTACCGTTATCTTTAACGTTATCTTAAACGCTATCTTTATCTTCCTAAGAGTTCATAGACATTTACTTGTCTTCCAGCTTATGCCTTAGTCTAGTTATTTTGATAATAGTATTGTTAGAATTATCATACTCGCCAGACTTTATGTCTGACCCCCTCCATTTCTATCCTTTTTCCCCCTCCAGGTCCTCAGGTTGGGCCCAGCTCTAGTGGAGTTTGATTGGATTGCTTCATCTCTCTTGGAAAGCTTGGACCGTTGAAGTAAAGTCCAGCTTGTTATCATTTTAATGGCTATTTATGTAATGGGATTATGTCTTTTGTTTTATGGAGATGGATATTGTACTTGGTTTTATGATGAAACAAACATGTTTAATTTCCGCTGCAATAGAATGAAGTTTTAGATTTCCAAGTACTATTTATTATCTGTCTTGTTGTAATTTTTCTGTTCTATATTCACTTATAACCTCCATGGAAATTAATGCATTCCCTTTGTGAGTGACATTAATGCATTCCCTTTGTTAGTGACATTAACTGTAAGAGGCCAATCACAGGCATTCATTGTCCTTAAGAGATTTCTAATGCTGTATGAACATATGCAAGAAGTGTGTGTATATGTTCCTTGTCTAATGCAAAGATCAGGCGGTCCACTGATTCAGTTGACCTCCTTAATGCGAATTATGCCAGTGCCATGAGTCCAACATGTATGCAATTTTCCTACTCGATACATATCATTTCTATATGAGTGCACAACCATTCAGTCATATGCAACATCCATGTGCTGAGTCAATCATTTTGCATCCATAGAAATTGAAAATGCTCACACATCCATATGCAGTATGAGAGTGTTTTCGAGCCGATCTAGTGCCTAGTGTGCTAGATCTGTTCATCTGCCAAATCTGTCATCTGCTAAGTCTGTTGAAAATGCTAAATCTGCTAGTTTGCTTAATCTGATAAATCTGTTAAGTCGCCTAATCTGAAGAATCTGTTATCTGCTATATCTGTTGAGTTGGTATAATTAGTCCGCTATTGACATAATCTGAATTAGCTATGAATAATTGACATGTATATTAGGCGTGAGTATAAATGGTAAATCATTAATTAATTGGCCGCAAAGATAAACATGGCTAACTCGAGGTTAGAATGAGTTTGTGGCGTAATTCTGCCCAGAACTGCCCGACATATTCCAGTGGTCGCAAACAATAGGTTCTAATGTGAGAAGTTAGTCATAACATGCTTGAAACCCGAGGTTAGACTCAGTTTGCGACAGAAACCTTCCCGGAACCAACCGGCCTAACCAGTAGCCGCAAACTGTCAGTCTAATGTGAGAGGTTTGGGCATTAATATTTAATTAATGAAAATCTGAGATAATTATGATGTTTAAAACGTGTTGGGTAAGGTTAAACCAATTGGACCAATGAATCTGATAAACCCGTTACATGAATCCGTAGCCCCAATACAAAGTTAGATAATCTATAACCAGTTAATCTGTAAGTCTGTTAATCTGTAACCAGTTAATCTCTAAGCCTGTTAATCCGAACATCTGATCCGTTAGTCTAAAAACCTGTTAACTTGATTGTCTGATCTGTGAACTAGTTAATGTAAATTTTGTATATCTGAAACTTGTAGACAAGTTAAGCTGAAATCTGTTAGTCTAGGGACACAAGGTTAGGAGGGGAATCACTTGTGTCATCTATTGTTTGGGACCCATATTAGTCAGTAACCCTTTCTGGTATCAAAACTTTGACCCAACAGTAAGTAGGGTCCGGGCACGCTTACTGAACTAATTATAAGCGGTTCATTCTGATAATGGCGAGGGGTGTTGATGGTGCGTTCCAACCGGGTCATGTGCGTGCATGGATCTCGGTCTGCCTCTGAGGATGTAAGACGCCGTGACATCTGTAAATAGGTCTGTGCCAATTGGTTGTCACTTTAGGGAGTGATACACCCTACTGTGGGGCCGACACAGGATATTTATGTATTAGGGAGCCGATCGCTTGGGGTAGGGTTTTAGGGTACACTTAGTTCTGTCTGTTTCTGTTGGTACCGTCTGTTTCTGTTGGGTGGTAACACCTGTCTGTTTCTGCGTGGTACCGTCTGTTCAGGTGGTAAAGGCCCATTACTAGTGTACACCTAATTCTACATTCTGTTTCCGTAGGGATTAATCTGTTTCTGCTTCTGTCTGTTTCTGATCGGGTAGTAAAGGCCCATTATTAGCGTTTTGTTTCTGTTAAATTATTTTGTACCTGCTTCTGTTTCAGTTTAGACATTAGGGTGACACCTAATCCTATTAAACTAGTATTAGTGTAGAGAAGTGTAAAGAAATAGCTTATGTCATTCTGTTATTCTGTTTTATCTGCTACACCTGTTATAGTTATCTCTCATCCAGTTTTATGTTCATGTCATGTTATTATTATCTGTTCATAACTGAAAATCACTGGACTTGCCAGACTTTTTGTCTGACCCTTGTTGTTTCGCCTCCTTTCTTCCGTTTCCCCCCCAGGTTATCCAAGGAGGGAATACTTTTGCTTGATCCGGATTTCTTCTGCTTGAAGTGCTTAACGTATGGCTTGGCTCTGTATAGCTTCCGTTCTATGGGGATTATGATTTTAAACTATGCATTCTGAAGGCTTTTGTATAAGACTGATATTTTGTACTTGAATTCTGATAATGTAATTTGAAAGGATGTAACCAAATTTATTTCGGTTTCTGATGAAATAAAGTTATAAATTTTTCAAGTACTATTCCATCTGTCTTGTAAGTTTCTGTTCTGTTTACTAAAATGCTCCACCAAAGTTAAGGCATTCCCTTTGTGAGTGACCTTAACGAAGGTGGGGTGTTACACTTGGTATCAGAGCCAAGTTTCTGTTCTGTTTACTAAATTGCATACATGTTGGACTCATGGCACTGGCATAATTCGCATTAAGGAGGTCAACTGAATCAGTGGACCGCCTGATCTTTGCATTAGACAAGGAACGATACAGAGAAGAAAAATTAATTCGATAACGGTGTGTGTAACGGAAAAGATAGTAAAATGAGGATAATTAATTTAAGAATCAGGAATTAGGTAAAATGGACATCACCATTGCGCTCCTCTCGAAATTTTACATGAAATAGAGTCCGAGTTTTCGAAAATCGGAGTCCGGATGAAGAAGTTATGGCCTGTAGAAGATTCAGAAGGTTTCGGTCAGCACAGAATTGGGCAGGTCGACCCGGGGGTCGACCTGGGGCCAGGTCGACCAGGGGGTCGACCTGGGAGTCGACCTCCCCCATGGGGGTCGACTATAGTGTCAACCTCCCCCTACAGGTCGACCTGGTCGGCCTGTTTCGGTCCAGAACACGTTTTTGAAGCCCAGGGACGATTTTTGATGGTAACAACCATTTCTATATTGTTACACGTGCTCTGATACCAAGTGTAACACCCCACCTCCGTTAAGGTCACTCACAAAGGGAATGCCTTAACTTTGGTGGAGCATTTTAGTAAACAGAAACAGAATACTACAAGATAGATAAACAGTACTTGAAAAATTATAACTTTATTTCAAACAGAAGCTTGGTTACATCCTTTCAAATCACAATATCAGAATTTAAGTACAAAATATCAGTCTTGTACAAAAGCCTTCAGAATGCATAGTTTAAAATCATAATCCCCACAGAAGAAGACAAGCCATACTTTAAGCACTGTAAGCGGAAGAAATTTGGATCAAGCTAGAGTATTCCCTTCTACAAAACCTGAGGGGGGAACAGAAGAAAGGAGGCGAAACAACAAGGGTCAGACAAAAGTCTGGCAAGTCCAGTGATTTTCAGTTATGAACAGATAATAATGACATGACATGAAAATAAAATTGGATGAGAGATAACTGTAACAGATGTAGCAGATATAACAGAAGAACAGAATGATATAAGCTATTGCTTTACACTTCTCTGTACTAATACTAGTAGAACAGAATTAGGTGTCACCCTAATGTCTAAACTGAAACAGAAACGGGTACAGAATAATTTAACCGAAACAGAATGCTAATAATGGGCCTTTACTACCCGATCAGAAACAGACAGAAGCAGAAACAGATTAATCCCTGCGGAAACAGAATGTAGAATTAGGTGTACACTAGTAATGGGCCTTTACCACCCGAACATACGGTACCACGCAGAAACAGATAGGTGTTACCACCCAACAGAAACAGACGGTACCAACAAAAACAGACAGAACTAAGTGTACCCTAAAACCCTACCCCAAGCGATCGGCTCCCTAATACATAAATATCCTGTGTCGGCCCCACAGTAGGGTGTATCACTCCCTAAAGTGACAACCAATTGGCACAGACCTATTTACAGATTAGCCATGTCCAATTATGCCATCATTCATTATTTGTCCCAAAGTTTAACGTTCGTGCGTTAATCTCTTATGAGATTTGGCGCAGGCTCGGGGTAGCCTGGCTATAGAACAGAAAGAAGAAAGAGATATAGAATAAAATAGATCAGAACAGAACATACGCAATCTCAAATTCAGATTTACAATCATGTCACAATTATAATTAAAGTTTATATCGGAAAATAACTACACTTGCCTTGGTTGGATTCTAAAAGAAAAAGGTGTTGTAGTTGTTCTCTTTTAATCCTAATCAGAATTGGAGGAAGAAGAAGCACAAGTCCTAGCTTAGGTTTCAGCAGAGTAGAGAAGCCATTGATTTATTTATTTTTAGAGAGGAAGAGAGCAATGGAGGCTAGAGAATTGTATATGAGATTTAGGTTTAGGTTAGGGATGTATATATAGGTGTAGGAAGTTATTTAGGACCATTAGATTAACCCTGAATCATGAGAACCATTCAAATGCAAAATTTGCATTTGAGCGAATCGGCCCACGGGATGACAGCCAAACACCCTGGATTAACCCCTAGTCGACCTAGCGCGGCTCGTGTCAACCTCAAAAATGGGACGGTTCGGTTATTCCCCCTCCCAATCCACTGTTTTGAACCTTTTTTGCATGTTTATTTATTTAATTTTTATATATATCTATATATATTTCTCTCATATGCATATAAACTTCAAGGCTTAATAACTTCTTCATAATTAACCATTTTTTTTAATATTCTCAGAAAATACGGGGGGGTGTTACATTCTCCCCTCCTTAAAGGATTTCGTCCCCGAAATCTTCAAGTTAAGAAGAATGTATCCTAACATCCAACATCCATCTACTCAACCATTCAATCACAGGCATCCATTGTCCTTAAAAGGTTTCTAATGCCGTATGAACATATGCAAAGTGTGTGTATATGTTTCTTATCTAATGCAAAATCGGGCGGTCTACTTATCCAATTGACCTCCTTAATTCGAATCATGTTAGTGTCATGAGTCCAAATATGTATGCAAGAAATCCTTTTTGATGCACATCATTTCTATATGAGTGCATAACCATTCATCCAAATGCAACATCCATGTGAGGAGTCAATCATTCTGCATCCAAAAAAATTGAAAAATGCACACACATCCATATCAATGTGAGCCCAACGTCCTCGTTGGCTCATATCACTCACCACCCAGGCGTTGTGCATGTAACCCGCATTAGTACCACACAGACTAACATCCGCAGCATTACACACACAATTCAGGCTGGGTATAGGCTCTGATACCAAATGTGAGAACCCGGATTCGAACCCCCGACCTCCCGGAAAGCAACACCATACACTAACCACTGTGCTAAAAGATCTTTGTGTTAGCTTTTCGAAAGGGGTGTTACAGGATGCCACAGGAATATGCCGGGCGGTTCCGGGCAGAATTACACCGCAAACTCATTCTAACCTCGAGTTAGCCATGTTTATCTTTGCGGCCAATTAATTAATGATTTACCATTTATACCCACGCCTAATATACATGTCATTTATTCATAACTATAGCCAATTCAGATTATGTCAATAGTGGACTAATTATATCAACTCAACAGATATAGCAGATAACAGATTTTTCAGATTAGGCGACTTAACGGATTTAGCAGATTAAGCAAACTAGCAGATTTAGCATTTTCAACAGACTTAGCAGATGACAGATTTGGCAGATGAACAGATCTAGCAGACTAGGCAGTAGAGCAGAACTAGCAGATTAAGCAATATAATAGAACTAGCAGATTAGGCAATGTAACAAAACTAGCAAATTAGGCAAATATGACAGATTTAATCATTTCTTAAAGTTTCACAAACATATCTTGCCTAATTATAAATATTGCCTAAGTTCACATGCATAAATACTAGTCTTGATTCGAAATATTATCATATACCCCATGTTTGTATTAAATTTACATAGCACAGATTATGGTCATAAATTTACCATATATCATATGTTTCAATTTTTATTAAACTTGCATAGTACATAAGATCCCTATATAAATTATACCAAATATAGCCATCGATTACTATGCATATCATATATCCCAAAGATCCCTTACTTAGGTGTTTGTTTACATTAATAGATACCCTACTCTCATGTAAATCTTTATGCCTAAGCCATATTCTCTTTATCTCAAATCATATGTTCAATACAATTTATATTATAAATATAACATGTCCAGTCATATGTCTCAGATTTTGTTCTAGCTACAGTCCATGTTCTTTCCTCAAATCAGTCACCTATTGGTCATGCCCAATTCATGCATCATTCATTTTATTGTCCCAAACATTTTAGCGTATGTTAATCTCTTATGAGATTGGCTCAGGCTCGTGGTAGCCTGGCTATAGAACAGAAAGAGGAAAGAGATACAAAATAAGATAGATCCAAACAGAATAGAACAGATATAACCTCAGATTCAGATTTATAATTCATGTCACAATCAGAATTAATGTTTATATCGGAAAATAACTGTACTTGCCTTGATTGGATTAAAGAAAGAACTTTAATTGTTGTAGAATCGTTGTAGAAGCTTTAATCTCTAATTTGAATTGAGTTGCTTAGGTTGATGTTGATTAGCTTCTAGTTTTGATTCCAGTAGAGTAGCGATGCCATTTTTATTTTTATTTAGAACGGAGGCAGAGAAGAAGCAGAATAGAATTGTGTGTAGAGGAGGCAAGGTCTTAGGGTGTATTTATAGGTGTAGGAACTCATTTCAGCCATCAGATTAACCCTAAAACCAATCCGGAACATCAAAAATCGTTCCTGGGCTTCAAAATCATGTTCTGGACCGAAACAGGACGACCAGGTCGACCTGCAGGGGGGAGGTCGACACTATAGTCGACCCGGACAGACGGTAATGGGCCTTTACCACTCGAACAGACGGTACCACGCAGAAACAGACAGGTGTTACCACCCAACAGAAACAGACGGTACCAATAGAAACAGACAGAACTAAGTGTACCCTAAAACCCTACCCCAAGCGATCGGCTCCCTAATACATAAATATCCTGTGTCGGCCCCACAGTAGGGTGTATCACTCCCTAAAGTGACAACCAATTGGCACAGACCTATTTACAGATGTCAAGGCGTCTTACATCCTCAGAGGCAGACCGGGATCCATGCACGCACATGACCCGGTTGGAACGCACCATCAACACCCCTCGCCATTATCAGAATGAACCTCTTATAATTAGTTCAGTAAGCGTGCCGGGACCCTACTTACTGTTGGGTCAAAGTTTTGATACCAGAAAGGGTTACTGACTAATATGGGTCCCAAACAACAGAAGACACAAGTAATTCCCCTCCTAACCTTGTGTCCCCAGACTAACAGATTTCAACTTAACTTGTCTACAAGTTTCAGACATACAAAATTTAGACTAACTAGTTCGCAGATCAGACAATCAAGTTAACAGGTTTTCAGACTAACTGATCAGATGTTCGGATTAATAGGCTTACAGATTAACTGGTTACAGATTAACAGACTTACAGATTAACTGGTTACGGATTATCTAAGTTTGTATTGGGCCTACGGATTCACGAAACGGGTTTATCAGATTCATTGGTCCAATTGGTTTAACCTTACCCAACACGTTTTAGACATCATAATTATCTCAGATTTTCATTAATTAAATATTAATGCCCAAACCTCTCACATTAGACTGACAGTTTGCGGCTACTGGTTAGGCCGGTTGGTTCCGGGCAGGTTTCTGTCGCAAACTGAGTCTAAACTCGGGTTTCAAGCACGTTATGACTAACTTCTCACATTAGAACCTATTGTTTGCGACCACTGGAATATGTCGGGCGGTTCCGGGCAGAATTACACCGCAAACTCATTCTAACCTCGAGTTAGCCATGTTTATCTTTGCGGCCAATTAATTAATGATTTACCATTTATACCCACGCCTAATATACATGTCAATTATTCATAACTATAGCCAATTCAGATTATGTCAATAGCGGACTAATTTTATCAACTCAACAGATATTGCAGATAACAGATTTTTCAGATTAGGCGACTTAACGGATTTAGCAGATTAAGCAAACTATCAGATCTAGCATTTTCAACAGACTTAGCAGATGACAGATTTGGTAGATGAACAAATCTAGCAGACTAGGCAGTAGAGCAGAACTAGTAGATTAAGCAATATAACAGAACTAGCAGATTAAGCAATATAGCAGAACTAGCAGATTAGGCAAATGTAACAGATTTAATCATTCCTTAAAGTTTCACAAACGCATCTTGCCTAATTATAAATCTTGCCTAAGTTCACATGCATAAATAATTGTTATGATTCACAATATGATTATATACCAAATATTGCCATCTATTACTATGCATGTCATATATCCCAAAGATCCCTTACTTAGGTGTTTATTTACATTAATAGATGCCCTACCTTAATGTAAATCTTTATACCTAAGCCATATTTTCTTTGTCTCAAGTCATATGTTAACATACCATGGTTCCTCTTCTTCCAATTCACAGAACATGCATAGATCTAAATCTAGTTTACAACCTATGTCCTTTTTCTTAAATCGGTCACAGATTATCCATGTCCAATTATTCCACATTCATTATTTGTCCCAAACATTTTTGCATTCGTGCGTAAATCTCTTAGGAGATTGGCGCAGGCTCGTAGTAGCCTGACTATAGAACAGAAAGAAGAAGAGATACAGAATAAAATAGATCAGAACAGAACATACACAATCTCAAATTCAGATTTACAATCATGTCACAATTATGATTAAAGTTTATATCGGAAAATAACTGCACTTGCCTTGGTCGACCTGCAGGGGGGGTCGACACTATAGTCGACCCCCATGGGGGAGGTCGACCCCCTGGTCGACCTGCCCAGTTCTGTGCTGACCGAAACCTTCTGAATTTTCTACAGACCATAACTTCTTCATCCAGACTCCGATTTTCGAAATCTCGGACTCTATTTCATGTAAAATTTCGAGAGGAACGCAATGGTGATGTCCATTTTACCTAATTCTCTTTGTGAGATGTTTGACTTTAGACCTTCCGTTTGACTTCGTACCCGGTTTGCTAGCATCCTTGGAGGTCAGACCTACGCTTTTGGGACGGATTGGCGAGGCACAGCGAGACGACCCACAGTTAGTTGAGTTAGTAGAAAAGCTCAAAGGAGGGGAGTCATCAAGCTATCTCCGTAGGTATACCCTAGATGATAAGGGTTGGTTACGTAGAGACGGTAGACTTTGTGTTCCAAAAGACGATGACCTAAGGAAGACTATTCTTGATGAAGCACGTCGTTCGAAGATGACCATTCATCCCGGCGGGGACAAGATGTACAAAGACACGAAGAGAGTTTACTTTTGTGCCGGCATGAATAAAGACGTGGCCGAGTATGTCGCTAGATGCTCGGTGTGCCAACAAGTAAAAGCGGAGCAAAAGAAACCCGGTGGGTTACTTCACCCATTGAAGGTTCCACTATGGAAGTGGGAAAGCGTCTCGATGGATTTTGTGGATGGATTACCGCGATCGAGGAAGGGTAATACGGGAATTTGGGTTATAGTAGATAGACTTACTAAAAGTGCCCATTTCATTCCCGTAAAGAGTAAGAGGACTGCTCCATGGTTAGCCTCCGTATACGTTCGAGAAATAGTTCGTTTGCACGGTGTTCCTTCTAGAATAGTGAGCGACCGCGATCTTATTTTCACTAGCGAATTTTGGAGAAGCTTACAAGAGGCGGTAGGGACTCAGTTATGTTTAAGCACCGCATATCATCCTCAGACGGACGGCCAAACCGAGAGGGTGAATCGCATTCTAGAGGATCTTTTGAGACTATGTATCCTAGACTTTGGGGGTACATGGGAAGAGCATCTTCCACTGGTGGAGTTCGCATATAATAACAGCTTTCAGTCTAGCATTGGTATGGCACCATTCGAAGCTCTTTATGGACGACCGTGTCGTTCGCCTACATGTTGGTGGGAGTCTACGGATAAGATCTTACTTGGGCCCGATATGATTAGGGAGACTTCGGAGAAGGTCGACTTGATTCGGAGGAGGATGGAAGCAGCGCAAGATAGGCAGAAATCATATGCGGATAAGAGAAGGACGGATCTTGAATTTGAGGTTGGGGACATGGTCTTTGTCAAAGTGTCTCCATTACGAAACGTTGTTCTCTTTTGGGTCCATTGGGAAATTAGCACCAAGGTTCGTAGGACCGTTTCCTATTAAGGAGAAGATTGGGCAAATGGCGTATAGAGTGGAGTTGCCCGAGTGACTTAGTGGTGTACATGACGTATTCCATGTGTCACATTTGAGGAAGTGCTTGCACGAGACCGCGGAAGTGGTAGAGCCGAGCTTGCTTAGAGAGGTGGAGATAGAGCGTGATGCGACAATTCGACGAGCTCCTACGCGCATTCTTGGGTCGGAGATCAAGAGGTTGAGGAATCGAGAGGTCAGACTAGTCAAAGTGCAATGGGGAGATGATGAGAGCAACGCTACTTGGGAGACGGAAGAGAAGATGCGTTCACGATACCCTTTTCTTTTTTAGGGTATGTCCTTTAATTTCTCCTTTATCGCTTAGCTTGTACTTATCTTATCTTTAGTATATCCTCTCGCTAGTATCTTTGACCTTTAGTTAGGATAATCCTATGGTTGAAACATGTGTTTGAGACATGTTATGTATGGTGGATGCAAAGTGGATGCAAGTGTTTGCTAGTGGTTGCTCGTGGATGCATATACACACACTATTAGGCACCAGATCGGCTCAGTCACTTCATATTGCATATATATGGATGTATTTAGTAAAATGGATGTATAATGGTTGTATTATCATATAGTTGCTGCATTCGGGTGGATGGTTGTGCACGCATATAGAATTAATATGTATCATTAGGAATCTTTTGCATACATATTGGACGCATGGCACTATCATGAATTGCACTAAGGAGGTCGACTGAATCAGTAGACCGCCTAATTTTGCATTAGATATGGACATATACACACACTGTGCAGATAAACATTAAAGCATTAAAAGTCTTTTAAGGACAATGGATGCTGGTGTTTGATGGTTGAGTAGATGGACGATTAGATGGTAGGATATACATTCTTCTTGACTTGGAGATTTCGGGGACGAAATCCTTTAAGGAGGGGAGAATGTAACACCCCGTAATTTTATAACATTAAAATTCACAAATTAAAGTATACTTAATTTTTAGAAAAGAATTAAGTGAAATGGGTTGCGCAGAGAAATATATATATATATGTATTGATATATATATATATATAAATTAAAAATTAAATAAATAAATATGCGAAAAAGTTCAAAACAGCGAATTGGGAGGGGAAATAACCGAACCGACCCATTTTTGAGGTTGACCCAACCCTGCTGGGTCGATTAGGGGTTAATCCAGGGAGTTTGGCTGTCAACCCGTGGGCCGATTCGCTCAAATGCAGATTTTGCATTTGATTGGTTCTCATGGTTCAGGGTTAATCTAATGGTCCTAAATAACTTCCTAACCTATAAATACATCCAAATGCTAACCCTAAACCTAATTAAAATAGAATAGTTACCGTCATACCATCGCCATGGAAATCAATGGAGCCGCCGCCAACTAAGAAAGAAGAAAAGCAAATTCAATTCTAATTCTCTCAACCCAAAAGCAAAGAAAAACTCTCTCTTTTCTTCTCTAAATTGTGAGTATGATGATCTTAACAAGATTATTATCATTTTAGTTAGGTTGAGTTATGAATGGATTATGAGTAGATGATGTGAATTATCATATATGTTGTTGTAATCCCCTTTTGCTATCATGTATATTGTAAATCCAATGTTATGTGATGATGATATCTTATATGTTGTAAATCATGCTATGATGATGTTATGTATGTTGAAAGTTTCTATGCTAAGTTGTGATGAATCATACATGTTAAAAAGGCCATGATGTTACCATCTATGCTAGTTAGTTCATATTAATTAAATCATCATGTTTGGGTTATGTTGATCTATATGACAAGTCACATATGCAAGTTAGATTGATTAGAAAAGTTATGAACATATACCAAGACATCTATTATGACATCTAGAATTATGCTATGACATATGTGATATCATATGCTAGTTCACACCATCATTATGTTGCCTAAAAACCCCATATGCAAGTTTATGTATAGATTTGGGCTATGATCATATCATATAAATTGAGACATTTAACAAGTTGACACCTTTTGATCCTTAACATGTGTAGTTTATGCAAGTTTCACCCCTATTATGATTAGATTTATTTTAATTGTCTATATGTTGTGATAATTTATCTTTGTGCTAGGTGTTAGACTATACAAGTCTAGCCTATATTATGCGTTGAATAAGCGAACGTATAAACGTGGGGTAGGGGTAATATTAAGGATTTAATATTAAAAAGTTGGGGTGTAATTGATATGATTTGCATGCCATAAGTGGATGGCCATAATTGAGTCAATTATGGACATCATTAAAAGTTGACTTAATTAATAATTTGAATAGGGAATTATTAAAACTGGGGTAAAAGATTTTAAGTGTTAATCAATGCTTAGGACATGAGGTTGGACTCGTTTGTGACGTAAACCTCCCCGGACCCGCCCGGCAAATCCAGTGGTCACAAATGTCAGCCCAATGTGAGAGGTCCTAGGCCTAAACTAAAGCATAACCGTTGTAAAGACACGAGTTTAGACTCTTTTATGGTGTAAGACTGCCCGGACCCGCCCGGCAAATCCAGCTGCCATAAATGCCAGTCTAATGTGAGAGGTCTTTATGAGGTTATGGCCTGAATGAATTAAGAAATACTTAACCAGATAAACATGTAAGGTGGGACATGGGGGTTAAGTAGGTGCCTTAGGTGGCATGAGGAATCTAGGGGGTGCCCTTAGTGGCATGTGAAATACGATTAGTAAGACTTAACCAAACACACATGTAAATGAACATGACTAAGAGGGTTAAGTGGGATATACTAGTGACAAGCTTAGGTAGGTAGCTTGTGGGGGCCCATTTCGACCAGTATCCCAAACGTATCTTTGTGGGCTCGATCCAAGTCGAGGACGAGACACGCATGCTGGGTTCGACTGTAAGAGGCCAAAACGGGGAGCGGTGGCAACGCAAGTCCAATGGGTTTCCTATGCGTGTGTGGCCCCGGGCTGGTAGGTAAGACGTTGTTGCATCGTGTAGGTATAAGCCGTGCATTCTCAGGTTGTATCGGGTTGCCACTTTAGGGGAGTGATACACCCCACTGTGGGGCCAGCACGGGTATCTACGAGTAGGGAGCCGATTGAAAGTGGGTAGTGGGGTACACCTAGTGGAGATAGGGGCAGACGACACCTATGTAGTCAGCTAGGGGTACGTAAGGCTATTTATAAAGTTTCTGTGTGAAGCAAGTGGGATCAAACAATAGGGTGACTGGTGTGGTGCAGTGTAGTAATGTGCGGTGCAGTGTAGTAATCATTCTTTAGTAATTAGGTGTGCCTTTACCGTTATCTTTAACGTTATCTTAAACGCTATCTTTATCTTCCTAGGAGTTCATAGACATTTACTTGTCTTCCAGCTTATGCCTTAGTCTAGTTATTTTGATAATAGTATTGTTAGAATTATCATACTCGCCAGACTTTATGTCTGACACCCTCTATTTCTATCCTTTTTCCCCCTCCAGGTCCTCAGGTTGGGCCCAGCTCTAGTGAAGTTTGATTGAATTGTTTCATCTCTCTTTGGAAAGCCTGGACCGTTGAAGTAAAGTCCATCTTGTTATCTTTTTAATGGCTATTTATGTAATGGGATTATGTATTTTGTTTTTATGAAGATGGATATTGTACTTGGTTATGATCTATGGTTTTATGATGTAACAAACATGTTTAATTTGCGCTGCAAAAAAATGAAGTTTTAGATTTCCAAGTACTATTTACTATCTGTCTTGTTGTAATTTTTCTGTTCTATATTCACTTATAACCTCCATGGAAGTTAATGCATTCCCTTCGTGAGTGACATTAATGGACGTGGGGTGTTACAAAACCTGTCTTTACTTTGGTTAAAGAGCAAATGTCATTTAAAACATTATTAACGACAAACCCAAAATCATCTT
This sequence comes from Allium sativum, assembly GCA_030737875.1. Classification (NCBI taxonomy): domain Eukaryota; kingdom Viridiplantae; phylum Streptophyta; class Magnoliopsida; order Asparagales; family Amaryllidaceae; genus Allium; species Allium sativum. Next base: position 186,371 of record JASFAX010000065.1, read on the forward strand.
CTATCAAAATGAAATCTTCACAGAAAACAGAGCAATATATAATCGATATATATATTTCCGTATCAGACTAATAATATTAATGGAATAACGGTAAAGCCTTTTAAATTCCATATATAGTAACGGTCTTCATTCACAAAAGCTCATCTCGATTATTATTGAACCGAATTCCATTCAATTCTATTTTAGTGTATTAAATTGGAAAACTTTACTTTTGGAAAATTTCCATTAAATCTTAATAAAAGGATTTATAAATTACAAATCATATCCTCACTGTTGATTGGGTTTTGAGAACAAATGTTATTTAAAGCATTGTTCACAAGCAACTCAAATTCAACTACCATTTAATTTCAATTTATATTTATAAATTGGAAAACTTCATTAATCTTAATCAAAATATTTATTCCTTTCTCAACGGGGTTTAAGAATGGTGTTATTGAGGACACCATTCACGAAAAATCCAAAATTCAATTTGATAATAAACACAATGCTCTGAATAGAAATCATATCGTCTTATATTCAATATCGAATTCTGAAACTAATAGATATCATATTGGGAATAACGATATCTGTATCGTCCAAATTCCTCGATAATATCCGTATAATCACGGAATCCAATATCGAAATATTCCGAAAATTATTTCCATTCAAATCCATTCCAATTTATACGTTGGAAAATTCTGGTTATATTAGAACCATTCACAATTCAAATTTATTAATTTAAAAATTATTGGATTTCAAATCTAGTTGTTAACTAGTTCATTTAGATAAAAATTTCTTTTATCTCTTCCAAACATGAAATATTTAATCCAAAATCTTTCCAAATCCATGATTTTACATAATTTATTCATAATTTTAATAATTTTATTAAGGCCTTTATAGTCGGTTTCCAATATCAGCAACCGAACTACACCCATAGCGACCTTTTCCAAAACTGATTTGGACATATCTTAAAATCTAACCTTTAGATTTTAAATCTTTTATTATCATTCGAAATCTTTTTTCGATACGAACCCAATGGTTCTGGTTTTAGGAGAATCCGACGGTCGGATCTCCTGTTATGCCAATTCGAAGTTAATGGTCAAAATTTGCGAACGGTCATTGCGCTGCGTATTCTATTCAGGCCATTGAAATATATATAATATATTTCGTCCATTTCCACTTAAAACTTATTTAGTAAATCGTTTATGAAATCGCTTTAAAAATGATTCCAACTTCCATTTCAATTTTAAATCAAATTTGAATATTCCATATCATTATAATATTAAAATGATAATGCTTTCAAAATATCAGATTTTGAAATCAAAGCTTTTCGATATTCATTATAAAATAAATAAAATGGACAAAAAAATCCGTTTGAGTTAAAATGGCGTATATCTACGCAACTCGGCTTCATATATCAATATGTTCACGTCCATCCAAAATCGGACATCAAAATAATATTTTGATTCTTTACTGAATATTATTTTAAAATATTCGTTTATATTCTAAATTGGAATCAGACTCAAACAATTACCATATAATTTTATTTATATGAATTCCATACATCGCATGTATTCAAAAATAGCTATAAACAACTTTTGAACATTCCATTCACATCTAGAGTGCAATTTACAACTGCATAAACATTAAGTGATTAAATAACGATTATAGCAGTCTCTCAATCAATCGGTTGACATGCAATTAAATCCAAGGGAGATATGAATTAATTATCATCCCCAGACCCGTGTGAAGTTTTCAACCATCAACAAATAATTAGGCGATGTGTAAAATTATCATCCCAATACCCGTGTGGGGTTTACATCACAATCCATGTAAATTTATTTACAGTTTAATAATAATGGTATTAACACTGTAAATGTCTATCAATCATCAAAAAAATATTACAATCACAAGCAAAAAATATATATTCAGTTATAAAAATAAATAACTATACAAAATTTTGAGTGAGAGAGTTCTCACTTTGGATTCCACTCTGTCAGTCTTTAATGGAGGATTTATTTTTAAATTAATTAAACATGCCTTTAATTTAGCTCAAAAATTCAACTTGCTCTGTTTCTGTTCTGGTCAATTTCATGTTGTAGAGTTCATCTCCACGATCGTAACGCAACTGAAATCGTCGGATTTCGATCTCGTATGAAAAAGATATGATAATTAATACGTTGATTACATAAATTAATTATTAAATAATAATTAACCTCCAATTACTTTCTCTAATTATCATCACCATTCGTTAATTATTCCTGCAACCTCAAAACCCTCGTCGGCTTCGAGAAACCATCGCTACCCGCTTCCTGGAGCTACCGGACCTAAATCAGATGGGCCCACGTGGAGCGGCGCCGTTTGAACGATGCACATTTGGACGGGAAATTCTCACAAACCACTGGCTGAAAAACGATCATCACCATACCAATTCGAAGAGCAAGAAAATCTCTTCAATCTTCATGCAGAAATCCTGATTTAATTCGCGTTGGATTTGGTATTTTGGGGCCATTGGTTTTCGCTAGAGGCGGCTCCAAATAGAGTTGACCACACTGAAATATGGACTAGGGTTTTGACTAGGAGATTATATAGGGTTATTCATTAATATTTAATTCTAATTTAACTTGTTTAACACTACACACTCCAAACAAACCCCGACGACTGTCACTCCAAACCAAATACCCTCATCCCGGATAAAATGGGATGTGTTTCGTAAGCTAATTCGACTATTTCGATCAGTTTTTGTCAAAATTAAAATATAAATTAATTTAACGGTCAATATTGAATTTCAACGTACATTTTAATTTACTGGGGCCACATACTGACTCCAAAAATTATGAAAATTGAAATCTTTCTATGTTTAACGGCACGGTCCTAATAAAATTAATTTCATCGAATTTGGAGGCCGTTTGAAAAATAGCCTTTTATTAGCTTCTTAAATTCAAATTGAAATTGAAAACACGTTTAAATTCACTACGCTCATATACTAAGTCCAAATGACATGAAATTTTAAATCTAACAATAATTTGACATTCCAGATCCAACAAAAGTGGTTTCGTCGAAAACAAAGGTCATTTACAAAATGCCTATTTTTGAGGGCTATATATAATATTAATATATATATATATATATACATAAATTCTATAGTGACTATTTTAAATTTTAAGCTGGACATAACTTACAATTTATAAAGTAAAATCTTAGTTTCTTACATTCGTTAGAAACATATAATTAAATAGATTCTAACATTTCTTGTTTCATCAAATTCTGTCTTATACTGAATTCAGTATATTCAATTGAAGTTAAAAATCGAATTTTCAAACTACCGCGCCATTTTGAGTTTGTTTTAATTAAATTTTAAATTTGTACATTCTAAAGTCAATTTAAATAAATTTTAAATCGTTAATTCTCAAAATAAATCATTTTAAATTCTTAAAATCCATTAAATCGATTAAAAATAAAATTTTAAATTGGTTCCAAAATTTGGGTTGTTACAAATAACATCTTTCATTATAGGGACTTGTCCCTTATATTTACTTTTTAAAAAATAAGCTCAAATGCAAAAAAAATCCTATTTTTATTCTTGTCCCTAGCCTTTTTCAAAATAATAATATTTTTCTTGCATTGAGAGTATCTCCAGCAGTCCTCCATTTTTAGTGAGGAGCAACATAAAATAATAAGCCACATACCACTGCTCTTCCAGCAGCCAGCGGAGGGTTTTTCTTTATTTCTTTTTTTATTCCTTATAAACAGTAAAAAGAAAACCGTTATAGGGTTTATATGGTTTTCATCTTACCGTATACCTTAATAATAGTTTTCTTTTAATCATTTATAGAGAATTTTTTTGGAGCTAATTATATATATATATATGTATATGTGTGTGTGTGCATATATTTATAAACGAACGAGGTTCCAAATCCCATGTAAATTATGAATGGGGTTTAGAATCCCGTTTAGAACACCCACTCAAAATAAAAGAATGGGGCTTTGCTCCATTCGAATTGACTTTTCATGCTTGAACTCACACTGCTCGAGCGTGGGTTTCACATTTCAAATGGGGGGTGCCCAATTTAGCCAAAAGAGAGAAGCGACTAGATTGAATAGCGTTTAGATTTTGATCAGACGTTGTTTATCAAGCAAAGATTCTTTATTTCCTGCATATGCGTATATTAATGAATGTTGTTTGATTAATGTATTGGGCTGATTTCTCAACATAGTCTAAAAAATCTTTTTAAATAGTTTAAGCATTATACTAACACAAATCCTGATGCGCAAAAATGAAGAAAATAACTACAAATATTTCTATAAAGCTCAAAAAATAATATTTATTCATGAATTTTATACGAATTGTACGTTTTGTACCGAAGCATGTATTTTGCATGTAACTAGAAGTGTTTATGATACAGGTATGAAAAAGATATCAAATCTAAATATATACCGAATATTTGAAATTCCTGAAACAAAATCAAAAATTTGAAATTTCTTAACGATCGGAGAGAAAATGGAAAGAAAAATTTTAAACTTTGATTATAAGATAACTTCTAAGTATTATGATTTAGTACAGCCATGTTTTGAGAGTCAAAGATCAATCAAGTTAAAATCCTACATTTTCGCTCCAAATCAATTTCTGGGTTTTATTAATTAGACTATTTATGTTGGTTGGTTAAGATTTATAGACAGGTCGGAGACAACTAAAATACCATGTCCTCAAATCTTCATGTCATTTTGTACCCTCTTTATTATAGATCAATTATGGGTGCGGCATACAAGAAACTGGAGCCGACGAAAACTTGTATGCTTATATTGTAATAGGTATCCAAGCCCATCAGCAAAATGTTTTCAAATAAGCACAATTTCATATCCATGTCCGCATCCGAAATCAATTTAGAATATTCAATATTTGCATATGCAAATATAATTGTATATTATATAACTATCACATATGTTAAAATTAAATTGAAAATTTTACCTAAAACATTTTTTTTCAATCACATCAATTATTAAAATGTTAAAATTAAGCATATACAATTATAATTGATAGTTTTAATCAGTTAATTTACACGTAGTGTGTAAATTATATACATCTAACTAGATAAAATAGTAAATAATTATCTTTTATTTTTCCAAAATACACATTGTTTAAATTATAATTCTAAAAAGTTTAATGAACAATTTTTAAATGCAAATGTTTTTGTGTTCGCATACATTTTTCGGATATTTACTCTCTTTTCGGAAATTGATGCATATAAATTTTGAACTTTATGAGTATTCATTAGTAGCCCTAGGATTATCTGTATGTTGTAATCAATCTTAGAGTTGATACTTGTGATGTCAAAATTCTCATAGTTTCATAGAATGCGTTGAGTTGATAACGCGTTAGCGCTTTTCTATTGCATATACATACGCCCATAATTGTGAAGACCAAACCGTTAGTTAAACCATAGCAGTGCAAGGTCAAAGGTTCTTGTGGTTCAACCGATTAAACCGTGATAACCACGCTGATAGTTTATTTCTATTTTTCTGATCTAAACGTAGAATTATTTTAAATGTGGATAAAATTTAACTAATGACAAGCATCTTTGTACAAAATAGTAGGGATACTAACATAATACAAGATGTCATGGATTCAATTTTCGTCTTCAACCCACTTATCATCTAGTATATTATAAACTACTTAATTGGAATAATTTTATAACAACTTATCATACCAAAATTGTAAATTTACTAATTTTTTATAACAAAAGAGGATTAAATCAACAATAATTTGTAAAATATACACTAATAATGAATTATGTCATCCAAAACTTAATGATAAATGCTATGAAATTATTTATTATGTCAAAAATGAAGAGTGAAGGGATTATATTTTTCCCTCAAATTTAAAGAACCGTGAGGTTCAAGAGGTCGGTCTAGAGGTTTTTGAAGGGTTTTTAAGAATGAACCGTGGGTTTGTGCAGGAGCAAGGTTATTTCATTTTCAGAGTCGTAGCACTTCAAGGTCGAAGGTTCGAACCGAGGTTGGGTTTAAAACACTGCATACACTACACTGAAAATTCAAACAACAAACCCATTGCACGAATTAATGTCTTTTCGTGTTCCTCCATCAAATAAAAAATTAGTAACCAAGTGCTCCCAAATCGAGAAAGATGCAGGCACCAGCAGCACATGCCATGACCAACTGTAGCGTGCAATCTTCATCTCCTTTGCATGTGCCTTCGATTCTCAACAAATATTCATCAACATCTTCACCGACTCTAACCCCGTAATGGCACTGCACCACCACACCATGCCCTTCTTTGTCCTACTCCTCCCTATTTGGGCTATCCACCAACTGATGGGCCTTTGACGACCTAGCCCACTCCTCTATCATCTCTGGCTGGCCCCCCTACTGCTCTCCCTTTACCTCTGGCCTCCCCTCCTCCTTCTTCCTCGGTTTCCTTCTCGGAGGCTTTCTCTTCTCCACTCTGGCCACCTCAAATCTAGGTAGAAAGAACATGCTCATCCTCACATGCATCACCATGTCCCTCTTTTGCTTCCTATCATCATTCTCTCCCAACCTATACATATATTCCACACTTCGATTCATTTGTGGACCGGGAAGAGCGACCCTGGGTACAAGTTCCCTTGTTCTCTCCACTAAAATCGTAGAAGAAAATGGCGGGATCACACTAGCATCCTTTGTTTCCTTTTCTTCTCCTTCGCCTTGTTGTCTCTCCCACTTATAGCCTATGTTCAAAGAAACTCTCAATGGAGATGTTGAAATATGCGATACTATGTGAGGAGGAAATTTCGGATCTGGAGGATATTTCTAGATCTGGAGAATATTTCGGGATATTTCGAATATTTCGGATCTAGAGGAAATTTCAGATCTGAAATATATTTCGAATATTTCAGATCTAAAGGAAATTTTGGGAATTTCCATATACTTCCCTATGCCTATATAAGCTACATCAGATCCAAAAGGAGAACACACAACAAAATCAAGAGATTAGATCAAGGTTTATTCTAATTTGGGTTTAGGCAATCCTAATCTTCTTCAATTCCTTTCTCTACAAAGTCAAAATTTTCTACTAAATTTGTTCATTTTAATCAATCTCTTGTACTCTTCTATTGATATTAATAAAGGTTTCCCTCTCAAAGTGGACGTACATTGACAAGTGTCGGTGGAACCACTATAAATCCCTGTGTGATTTAGTTTCTCGTTATTGCTTTATTATTTCCATTGTTTGGTGATTTTGATTGGCTTGGATAAGATTGAGATTGTTCGATTGGTTGTTTTTGCACTATTACAACGATCTCATTTTCCGCAGTGTTGGGGATTTTTGATTTGAGCGGTCTTGAATCAAATTTCTCTATAACATTTGGTATCAGAGCATTGGTGTTGGTAGATAGCTGTAGAAATGTTGGAATCAAGTTCAAATAATCCATCAACAGTTGGTCCAAGTGGTGTAGCTCCTTATATACGTGGGTCGTATGCAGTTGCTGGTTCACAATTGGTTATCGACAAGTGGAATGACGATAATTATTTCGAAAAGTGGCAATGAAAGATGAAAGCGGTTCTTAGGCAGAATCAGGTACATCGCGTAGTGTTTGATACACATTTATTGCCAGGGGACATCTCAGATATGGAGAGAGAAGAAATGGAAGAGTGGGCATTCACTACACTTCAACTTGCCATGGGGGAGAATGTTATTTCCAAAATTAGTGGTGAGATGACTGCTAAAGGTATCTGGAACAAGTTGGAGGAGTTGAATATATATGCAGAAATCACTGGCAAATCGACTGATTTTGTTGCGGACTTTCTTTACCTACAAGATGAAGGAAGGAACTTCGCTAAAGGCACACTTAAATGTGTTTGATGATTTCCTAGTGAAGATGAAGGCGGTAGATTTGAAGATTGAGGAGGAGCAGAAGGCGATAATATTACTATGTTCGTTGCCTGAGCGCTATACTAGGTTCTCAAACAGTTTGATCTATGTACGAGATACATTGACTCTAAATGATGTTAAGACGGGTCTTCTTAGTGAGGAATTGCGAGATAAGATGAAGGAACCGAGTGATGGTAGTAGTTGTGCCGGTAATGGTCAAGGTTTATTTGCGGAGAAAGAAAATCAGAGAAGAAGGGAAACCGGGGGCGTTCTAAGTCTAAGAAGCCCGGTGGAAGAGGAAAGTCAAAGGAAAGAAATGGCAAGTGCTTTATATGTAAGAAACCTGGTCACTGGAAGAATGATTGTCCAGACAAGGGGAAGAAGGAAGTCGCATCTTCATCAGTTGCGGTGGAGAGAGATGTTAGTGAGGGAGACATAGATGTTTTGTCAGCAGTAGCATCAGATGTTTCGGGCAGCGATTGGGTGCTTGATTCGCGGGCTTCATGTCACATGACGCCTAATAGGAATTGTTTTTCTTCTTATGTTGAATGGGAAGGAAAATCAATTGTCATGGGAAATGGTGCAGTTTGCAAGTCGAAGGGCATTGGATCTGTGCAAATTCGAATGTTTGACGGAGTGGTTCGTACTCTCACTAATATGCGCAATGTTCGGGACTACGGAAGTCACTTATCTCTTTGGGACAGTTGGGTTCTTTAGGTTGCAAGATCACTATTAAGAGTGATTGCTGGAGGGTTTTGAAGGGTACGCTTGTGGTTATGAAGGGTGTTAGAACTCATGGTATTTATTTGCTTCAAGGAGTGAATGTGGAAGGCAAAACTTGTGTCAGTGTTGATAGTTCTCGTGGCTTAGATGCTACACGGCTGTGGCATTTGAGATTGGGTCATGTCTCAAAGAAGAGTTTAGATGTTCTACATCAAAGGGAGATGATTGATGCTGAGAGTTTCAGCAAGTTGGAGTTTTGCAAGGAATGTGTCATGGGAAAGCAAACTAGAGTGTCATTCGGTAAAGGAAAACATGATCCAAGAAATATTCTTGAGTATGTGCACACGGATGTTTGGGGACCAACGCCTATAGCTTCTTTGGGAGGAGCGAGATATTATATTTCTTTCATTGATGATTTTTCTTGGAAGGTTTGGGTGTATGTAATTAAGGCCAAGTCGGAGGCATTTGCAAGATTCAAAGAATGGAAGGCTCTTATTGAGAATGAGAGTGGAAAAACTTTGAAGGTTCTTAGGTCCGATAATGGCGGCGAATATGTTTCCGGAGAGTTTCTGAATTTTTGCAAGCATCATGGCATTCAGAGGCATTTTACTACATCGGGAGATCCGCAATCTAATGGAGTGGTGGAGAGAATGAACCGAACTCTACTAGAGAAAGCTCGATGCTTGAGATTGACATCAGGTTTGTCTAAGGGATTTTGGGCTGAAGCTTTGTCAACCGCGGTGGATGTTATTAATCAGATTCCGTGCTCAGCTATTGATAACAAAATTACGGTGGAAGTGTGGAAGGGGAAGAGCATTGACTTGAGTTGTCTTCGTTTATTTGGCAGTCCTGTTTATGTGCATGATCCGGGGAATAATAAGCTCGCACCTAGGGCTTTCAAAGGGATTTTTCTCGGTTATATGGATGGCGTCAAAGGCTGTCGGATTTGGAATCCGGAAACAAAGAAGGCTATGGTTTCTCGTCTTGTTACTTTTGATGAGTCGGCTTTGTTCAAGGAGAACAAAGGCTCATTAGATGTTCCGGATTTGGTTCATGGTGAATCAAAGGAGAAGGAAGTTATTCCCACTTTTAGGCTTAGAGAGATTAGAGTTGTTGGAGGTGCTTGCGAGGTGAATGCGATTGATGTTACATCACATAGTCCATAGGATTCCTCTAATAGTGTTAGATGTTCACGAGCCTAGAGAAGATTCAGTTCAAGGTGGAGCTGAAGGAAGACCGAGTGATGGTATTGCTACTCGAGTTAGTCGTCGATCTATAAGACCACCCGAAAGATATGGTGATTGGAACTATCTTAGCTTTTGTGAGAATTTGGACTATTCTCTTCATGTAGTCCAAGATGAGCCAATGGACCTTGATGACGTCATGGATTCGAGTGATATCTCGAAGTGGATTTGCGCCGTGGAGGACCAGACTTGGGAGTTGGTTCCGCTTCCTCAAGGAAACCGTGCTATTGGGTGCAAATGGATATATAAGGTGAAGGAAGATGGAAGATACAAAGCTAGGCGAGTGGATAAGGGGTTTGCACAGAGGAAAGGAAAGGAGTATGATGAGATCTTCGCACCGGTTGTGAGGCATACTTCTATCCGGATATTACTTGCATTAGTTGCTATTTACGACTTAGAGTTGGAGCAACTAGATGTGAAAACCGCCTTCTAGCATGGAGACTTGGATGAAGACATATACATGGAGCAACCAGAAGGGTTTGTTGTATAAGGTAAGTCAGAACTAGTTTGCAAGTTGAAGAAATCACTATATGGTTTAAAGCAATCACCTAGGCAATGGTACAAGAGATTTGATCATTTCATGCTTGAAAATGGCTTCCATCGAAGCATCAAGGATGCTTGCGTTTACTTCAAGAGGTTAGGAAATGATTGTTGGGTGTATTTACTCTTGTATGTGGACGATATGCTCATTGCTTCTAAGGACAAGGTAGAAATCAACAAGTTGAAAGAAAAATTAAAGGCGGAGTTCGAAATGAAAGATCTTGGAGAAGCAAGGAAAATCTTGGGCATGGAAATTGAAAGAGATCGAAAGCATTTTGAGTTGAGATTGACTCAAAAAGAGTACATTAAGAAGGTGCTTTTCCGGTTTAGCATGGAGAATGCAAAGGTGTTAAATACACCTTTACCTTTACATATGAAGCTTTCAAATAAGGGATCACCTATTGGAGAGAAAGACAAGGCTTATATGGCAAATGTGTCATATGCAAAGTGCGGTTGGTAGTTTAATGTATGCCATGGTATGTACAAGGCCCGATATTGCAAATGCCGTCGGGGTGTTTAGCCGGTATATGGCTAATCCGGGAAATCACATTGGGAAGCCGTGAAGGCTATATTGAGATACTTGAAAGGCACAACATCTCATGGCCTTGTTTTTAGGGGTAGTAAATAGAAGAATTGCATGTTGGTTGGTTACTGTGATTCAGACTACGCTGGTGATAGGGATCGAAGAAAATCAACTTCCGGATATGTTTTCACTCTTGGCGGTACAAACATTAGTTAGAGATCGAGATTGCAAACCGTAGTTGTTTTATCCACTACAGAGGCGGAGTTGATAGCCGCTGTGGAAGCGGCAAAGGAGGCACTCTATTTGAAGCGACTATTGTGTGACTTGGGTTTCGAACATGAGAGTATCGATGTTCGATGTGATGGCAAAATGCTATACATTTGGCAGAGAATTTGGCGTTTAGCACATGAACGAAGTATTGAAGTGAGGGAATCATTTCTAGTAGCTATGGATAAAGACAAGCAAGTATGCCTTCGGAAAGTGCACACAAAGGATAACGCGATGAACATGTTCACTAAGGCATTGCCGGTTGGGAATTTTGAGCATTGCTCGAAGTTAGTTCGCTTGGAGAGATGCTAGGTGCCACGGGGTGACACAGTTGAGAGAGAAACTTGGACGTAGAAGAGTATCGGTAAGAGGTTGGTGCTCTATCTTCATGGTAAGTACTCGTTTTCACTCCCGAGTACATTATCTTTTGGTGAGACTAGTTTAGGAGTTGGATGTTTCAACACTTCATTGACGAGTGGGGGCTATGCCTGAACTCGTTAGTGAAGTGCAATGGGTGGTGGCTGTGCCGGAGTTCATTGGGGAAACATTCAAGCTTTCTTGTTGGAAGATAGAAGGAAATGATTGGGTGCATTGAAATTTTTGATGTAGACGGATATAGTATCGAGGTGGAGTGTTGAAGTATGCGATACTATGTGAGGAGGAAATTTCGGATCTGGAGGATGTTAACCCCGTTCTTAGAACACGGTTCAGAACTAAGAAGTATTCACAGACAATGACACACGACATAACTAACTCATATCGTTTCTACGACATGGATCATATAGTCATCCACGCCACATGATTTTAAGTTGCTGGCACAAGTTGGATTCAAGTCGTTAATGCAACATGAGCCTAAGACATTCTAAATCATGGCGCAAGCTCTCTTGTCGTCTGGAGCAATAACATTCGAGTCGCCATGCAAACCATAGTGCGATAATCAAGTCGTTAAATCCATGATGCATGGATTATGTTATCGGTAGTTCAGAGCGAAGGCCATTCAAGGCGCACCTCATTCATGTCATAAGGCATTTCAAAGCACAAGCTAAGGACCATGACAGCTCATCAAAGTTGTGATACAATGCCATAGTACCAATGTCGCATTCCAGTCCAAGCAAGTCTTAGCGTATCAAGCCAACATTCGGTGTTAAACTCTGAAATGGAACGACATGCATGCGCTCTACCAGCTAGCCAAGTCGCTCTTTGTGTTATCACGCCATGATTGGCCAGGAGCGAGTGGTTTGCAGCATTATTCATGTCGCGTACATGATTGGAAGGACAAGATATTTCCACATGTGTTCATACAAAATAGCTGAACATTTATATTTATGCAAATATTCAAGTCATGCAGTATACTGCCAAATCGCCCTAGTACAAAGCATGTCGCAAGAAGCTTCATGACGATCAAACCATGCCGCAGATGCCACCATGTCATGAAGACTCATGAAGTTGAGACATTACGAATTAAGTAATGCCGTGTGAAAGGACTCGCATGACATTCATTTAAAGGCTGTTATGTCATGCCGCATTCCACAAATATCTTCCATGTCGCCAAACTCATGCCGTGAGAAGTAAGATGCAGTTCAAGTCGTGAGTCTCACATGATTACATCATGTCATTGGCATCATTCAGGTCGTGGCGCATATCAGCAGGGTGCTTTACTTCCCCATGTCGTGTGATGGAACTACCGTCAGCTGTACATAAGAATTGAAAGACCGCAAAGATCATAACACGTAAACAAAGCGAAAGTATGAGTTAACAACAGCTGGCAATACACATTAGCGATTGTGAAGTATTGGTTAGGCATAGGACATCAGAAAGCATGACGTTGATTTCATGTCGTGTGGGAAGGCATGTCATGGTGGAAAGTATGTTATGAGTACAGGAGTTAGACGTAGCCTAAGAGAAACTATGTGAGGCGTTTTGTCCATATATTTAAATAATAAGTCGAGCCAAGTACCACTAAAAGCATGTCATTCCCCACCACAAGTAACTATGTCGTTCCCTACTCAATCCGTTCTACTTCATGCCGCTCATAAAGCATATCGCCTACTAGCCTGTCAACGGCTGTGATGTATGAAACTCCAGTTACACACCTTATTTACTAAAGTGCCACTCCACTGTATAAAAAGGGAACCGACCTAAAATAATTGAGGGTGTTCAGACCATTCATGTCGGATTGAGTCATGTCGAAAGTGAGTCATGGCGTTTTTCTGCATAATTACAGAATTGCCACCCGAGCTAAAATCACCTATAAATACCCCTCATAATTCACTTGAGGAGGGGGACCGAAAATTGATTGCTACAAGGAGACTCCGTCAAATTCAAAGATCATCTACAACTTCTCTAATGGCTTCCATGGATTCAACAACACTTTTCTAACTTCATGAAGATCAAATCCAAATCAATGATCATTAGAGCTTTCTACAATTGAATCTAAACTCCTTCAATCTCATTTAAGGTACATAATAAACCTCTCAAGCATCATTCAAACGATCTCGAGTCCTCTCCAAAGCCTAAATTGAATGCTAATTCACTATGAAATCTATGAAAATCATGGAAAAGGATCAAAGCACACAAGTGGTTGAAGATTCATCACAAAGCTAAAAGATCTCTTCATTTTCTTCACCAAATTCAAGTGAAATTAGATCATAAGGAAGGAAAAAAGAGAGAAATGATTATAATGAGGGAAAATTCATATGTTGTAAGCTTGAATATCATAATTAGAATGGATTGAAAGTGGACATAGATTCATAGAGAATCGAACCACTATAAAAATTCCTTTGTGCTCTTACTTGCTTTTATCCGTTTATTTAGCAATTTCACGGTTCCATATTCTTACCGAATAGGTGAAGTGTAGCTTTTACACCTTTGGTGTTTGATTCAAAATTTGGAGCAAACATTTGGCGCCCACCGTGGGGCCGCGTTCGCATCTCCTACCTTCTCTCACACTCTCACGACGTTAGGAGACTCGCATTGAAGTGCCGCATCCTTCTCCGAAATTATGGCCAAATATAAGAAGACCACTAGCAAAACCGTGGTAGAAGCCGATGATGTTGCTAATGAAGAGACACCACTTACTAACCATTTCGATATTAGTGAAAACTCGATAAGTGGAGCTGGCGTGACTAGAAATGAACTAAATGTCGTTATTGCCAACGTGAACCGCCGAATTGGAACTTCAAATAAAACTTTGATGGATGTTAATGATGCTCTAATGGAAAAAATGAATGCTCTTCTAAATGCTCAACCAATTCAAGCCTCTCCAAAAGTGCATGAGGATCTCGAGGAGAATGATAAATCGCCCACTTCCGATCGTAACCGCAACGACAATATGGAAGACAATTATGATTGGACAAGTAGCAAAGATGAAGCTAATATCGAAGAATTGAGATCAAAAGCTAAGAGCCATTCCAAAGAGAATGCTCGAAAAGCCACTAATCCTATCACGGGGGCACCTCTTCGTCGAAAAGACAAAGGGCCTAAGCTCTTTAATCGAGATCATATGCCTAGATGAACATTTGGTAAAGAGCTCAGCTTCACAGAGCGCCATAGCACCGAAGAATACATTTCGGACATGATAGAATGAGCCATGAAAAAGAATCAAGCTAGCAGGGACGACGAAAGAGAATGGGACTTCTCTCCCGATAGGACTCCATTCACCGAAAGAATCCTTGGAGCAGAATGTCCGAAGAAGTTCAATCCTCTGACTTTGCCTCTGTACAACGGTCTTGTTGATCTGAACTACTTCCTATTCAAATATGAATGGCATATGAGTGCAGCTAAGGCGACCGATGAGATGAGATGCACGTACTTTCCTCTCTACTTAGAAGGTGCCGCATCACTATGGTTCACAAAGCTTCCACCCATGTCTATCGATCGATTTTCTGACCTCACCAAAATGTTCAAGGAGCAGTTCCGCCTGTACGCTACTAAAGCCAAGGATGCTATAACACTTTCAGCAATGAGATAGAATCCAGGGGAAACTATCAAAGCCTTCCTCAGTCGATTCAATGTTGCCTTGTCTGAAGTGAGGAATCTAGAGCCACGAATAATTCTCATGGCTTTACTCGACGCTGCAGACAAAACAAGCGAATTCAGAAGATGGATAAAGATGAGGGAACCGACTTCGCTTGACAAGTTCTATAAGAAAGTAGAGGAGTACATGAGAGTGGACAATAATCCTATACCTCTTCAGATCATCGGTGGTAACCAACTTCTTGAAGCTCCCAAAAATGCTGCTACTCAGTGTGAGCAAAAGAATACTCAAGGGCAGGAGCGAGCCAACAACAGAAATGACCACAAATCCAATAAAAAGCTTTGCCTTCTTGACTCGTCCGAGTTAACTCCTCTGAATAACACTCCCGAGAACATCTACCATGCCAAAAAGAACGTAGAAGATTACCCAGAGCCTCGTCCAATAAAAATGAATGACCATCTGACTAAATCCGGGAAGTTCTGTCGGTATCATGATCAGCCATGCCACAACACCAACAAGTGCATGCACCTGAAATCATTAATTGAAGAATTGATTAGGAAGAACCGTCTGCAATAATTTGTGAAGAACTCCCAAGATGCAAATCCTTCTGCAGCTCCCCAGGAGCAAGGGGCATCAAATGATCAGTCTGGTCAAAGCAACGTAGCTTCTACTTAGATCATTCCAAAGATGATAATCAACTGACGACTGTTGATGATGATCTAATATCTAAGACTTAGAAATAAGCGATCACTATCGCCTCTCTGCATTACTTTACTCTTACTATGTTTTACTTTCCTATAAAAAGTCTATAATTGTAACACCCCGTAAATTCTATAACGTACGAATAATTAATTATAAATGATGAAATCAAGGGAAATAGGTTACGCCATTGCGTTCGTCTCGAAATTCTGCTTGAGATAGAGTCCAAGTTTGCGTAAAGCGGATATCGTATGAAGAAGATATGGACGGACAAAGTTGGGCGAAAAACCAGAAAACGGGTCAGAATGCACTGGCGCACTTGGGAAGTGCGCCAGAACAGAAATGAACTGGCGCACTTGGGAAGTGCGCCAGTACAATTTTGGCTTGGCGCACCTGCCAAGTGCGCCCAGGTCAGAAAGACCTGCTGGTCAGGCCCTGGCTGGCCTGGTCAGGGTCTGGTCGAATTCACCCTAGCTTCATCGACGGCTCAAAACAATTTAAAATTCTATAAATACAACTCAAGTCTACCCCTAAATTCACACAAATAATAGAATACAAAAGCCGTCATGCTGCTGGAGAGGAACTAGGAATGGTCGTCAATTAGAAAGCCTAGAGACAAGCCAACAAGCCTAAGAGACGAATCAAATTAAAAGAAGATCAAAGCTTAATCAAATCATTCAACGCAACTTTGCTACCCAAAGGAGAGCATCTCCAAATCAGAATAACAGAAATCAGAAATCAAGAATTCATCACACGTTGTAAGTATAGTGACCTTTCAAAATATGAATAAAAATTGTGATGTGATTCGATGTAAATGAAAATAGAATCGTGTTATTATAATCTTTGTGTATTGTGATGGTTCTATCATGACTTGTGTATTGATGTTTGTGGCATAAATTAATTGATGCAAGCCTATTGAACAATTGTATATGAAAAACAATGACACTTGCAAGCTTGTGGCAAAAACTAGAAATTTATCCCTTTTTGTATATGTCGATGGCATGGACTATGTATATTCCCTTAGTCTAAATTAGAATTTGTGTAAACATGTTATAGACCTTTTATGCCTACATGACCCAAAACCTATGAAATCATCCTTATGTTTATTGGCAAGTATAATTAGATCTATGTTTGCAAGTATAATTGGATCTATGTTTCATAAACTATGTAAGTTCATGTTTATTTGCAAAATATAATTGGTTCTATGTCAAACATCGTTTGGGTTTCATAAACTATGCAAGTTCATGTTGAAATAGGCTATATGATTAGATGTAAAAATTGTACATTTTGATGAATATATAACATGCTAGTTTTGTGGTCGATATTATGCCAAGTTAACATGTTTAAACACAAGTTTGTATTTGCCTAAACTATGCCAGTTCATATGTCACCTACTTAGTCATACTTTGATTTGAATGCAAGTTCACATGACCCATGTTATATGTTAGTTGAATCGCCAAACTGCAAGTTCATACCTATGATGTTCATATTGATTATGCCAAAAATGCCAAGTTTACACCTATGTCACGTTTACGTTTATGAATTCCCTTATGCCTATTTGTGTGCGCTAAATTAGGCTAAGTTTTTAACCTAATATTATATGTTAAAAACTATGTGAACGAAGATTAGGCTAAGATTGTTAGCCTAATGTTTAAACGGGGTAACGTTGGGAATATTTGAAAACTTGACATAAAAATATATGAAATTGGCATGTTTGTCACATGCCAAAATTGGTGGCATTTAAACGGTATAAATTCTTATACCAAAAATGTTAAACTGGGAATGTGGGCCATAATATTTAATTGTTGACAAATTTACATATATTCAGTAATAAAGACAAATATGCAAATTTAGAAAACACGATATGCTTAACCCGAGGTTGGATTGAGTAGTGATGTAAACCTGCCCGGACCCGCCCGGCTGTCCAGTAGTCACAACAATACCTATCCAATGTGGGTGGTTAAGCATTGAGCCCAATAAGGACCCGAGGTTAGACTGAGCTACGGTGTAAACCTGCCCGGAACCGACCGGTACATCCAGTAACCGTAGCAATACCTGTCTAATGTGAGTGGTCTGGTGCTCCTAAGAGGCTAAGGACAGATGGTAGGGTTAAGTCAACTATAACACTTAACCAAATTCAACATGTTAACAAGAATTGATGGGTGGGGTTAGGTAAATACAGACACTTAACCACTTAACATGTTTGACTAGAAAATCCTGGTAACGAGGGACCCGTTTCAGCAGTAACCCAAAGTTAGTTATCAACGGTACCCTGAAACTAGGCAGGGTGGGGCACGATTACTGGGCTGATTGTAAGCGGTCAAACGACGGCGATGGGTGCATAGTGCAGGTCTAACGGGGTGCGGGCGTGCACACACTCCGGAGCAGACAACCAGGGCACTGAGGACACCAGTAGTATAACCTATGTCTTCTAGTTTTGTGTCGGGGCCGCCACCATGGGTCTTGATACACCCCATGGTGGGACCATCATAGGTATCTACAATTCTTGGGGGCCGTATGACACATGTTAACGCGAGTAGAAGCCGATCTTTAATAAGAATGGGGATCACTTCACCCTCACTGTGGGGTGCTAGTTAGAATAAATTCAAGTAGGTGCAGAGATGTAGTATGGGTGTGATAGTGCATTCGACACTTCCTTAGCATGTGACACTTTCCTATTTTTAGTTTACATCCATCATACCCTTTTCTTATTCACATATTGAAGAGTTACTAGTTTACTCAAGCTTTATGTCTGACCCTATTTTCTTTTCGTCTTCTTTTCTTTCGCTTCCCCCCCAGGTTCACAGGGAGGAAACAGCTCAACTCAGTCAGGCTTTTTACAAGCACCAAGAACGTAGAAGTATGATTTGGATCTTTCTTGCTCGGATAATGGCTTTGGATATCACTATGGGGATTTTTGTCACTTTATTTATGTTTTCATGCTTCTTTAATGATCAAGGAAGTTATGAGGTTGTAATGTTGAAAGTATTTTGAGACAATTATGGAAATCTTTGTTTGATACACGTATTGATGAAATAAAAGTTTGTTTGGTTTCCGCTGTTTAAAATATGTGTATTCATATCTGTCTTGAGTTCATCTGTGGCTTTTACTTATAAACCTCCACCAAAGTTAAGGCATTCCCTTTGTGAGTGACCTTAATGGAGGTGGGGTGTTTCACTTGGTATCAGAGCATAGGTTTACCAGACAAGATAAAAGTTTTTGAAAATTGTTTTCAAAAAGAAAGTTTAAAGAAGCATTTTTTTTATAAAAAAAGTGTTATATTTATAAAAAGACAAAATCCCCCAAAGCCATGTGACCTATCTATCCTTCTCTATCCTTCATTTTGAATCTTTCCTTTCTGTTTCAGCATGTCTGGAGACCTTAACCTTCCGGAAGGAGTGCCGATTCCCGGCTGGTTTAGGAGGTACTTAGAAGCAAGGTCCAATGGCGCGGGCCCAACAGACATCCCTCCTCCAGTGGCTGCGGTTCCTCCTCCTTCGCCTCCTCGTGGAAATGCCTTCGCAAAAACATGTAGAGACTTCAAGGCTATGGGTGGAAAAGACTTTTATGGGACAAAATCTTTTGTTGGAGCAAGAAACTGGTTAAAGGAGACTAAGGATTTGTTTGTCATCTTTGGAGTGGATGACAGGCAAAAGATACAACTTGCGGTGTGGTTACTTAAGGATGAAGCTTCATATTGGTAGGAATTTACTAATGCTCAGAGGGCGGTGGAAACATGGAAAGACTTCAGGACAAGGTTTGAGATGAAATTCCTCTCCCAAGCCGAAATAAGCTTGCAAATGGAAAAGTTTCTAACTCTGAAACAGGGAAGCATGGCGATCAGGGAATATGTTAATCAGTTTAATCAGCTGGCCAGGTTTGGGCTAGACTTAGTAAACACCCAACACAAGAAGGCACTTCGCTTCGTCAAGGGTTTGAATGAGCCTCTACACAGCCTTGCCATGACCCATGTATGCACAGGTGCGACTTATGAAAGCCTAGTGGACATGGCGTTGCTACACGAGGAAGACCACGGCAAGAAAGAAACTAAGGGGGAAGAGAAGAAAGAAGGTCTGCAAGCAAAGAAAACAGACTTCAAGAAAGGAGGGAAGAACAATAAGCCCCGTGAGAAGAGAAGGTGCAATTTCTGTGGCATTGTGGGCCATATATCAAAAGACTGCCGGAAAAGGAAGGCGAAGATGGGTGGCTGCTTCCATTGTGGAGAAACTGGACACCAAGCTAAGGACTGCCCAAAGAAGAAAGGACAGGGACAGAAAGCCGGATCCACTTCAGGGGGTCAGGTTCATGCGCTAGTGGCACCTCAGCAGGAACGAGGTAGTAATATTTCTGTAGAAAGTGTAGTCTATCTTTATGATCATCCAGTTCATACACTTTTTGACTCTGGCGCATCGCACTCTTTTATTTCACCTGCCTTAGTAGAATCTCAGCATCTAGACACTAGTATGGTAGAATATCCCTTAGTAGTTTCAAATCCAATTGGGGGCTCCGCTTACTTGTCAATGGTATGTTTGGGTTTGAAAATCTCTATTCTCAGAGTTGAGTTTAGTTGTAATGCCTTTGTTTTGGGCTTCTCGGGATATGGTTTGATCTTAGGCATGGACTGGTTATCCAGTAATAGTGCCATTCTTGACTGTGAGAAAAGAGTAGTTAGACTCTTGACTCGGCTTGGTAACACTCTAGAAATTTCTTGTAATCCCTTGAATGTTGTTATGCTTAGTTATCTAGAGTCGCTTGATGCTTCTGATGAGAATTTGCAATCAGTTAGAGTAGTCCGGGAATATCCGGATGTCTTTGAGGAAGTGAAAGGCTTACCTCCGAGGCGGGAAATAGACTTACACATATATCTTGTGGATAACGCAAAGCCTGTAGCTTTACCTGTCAGACACATGGCTCCAAGGGAGAGAAAGGAGCTCAGTAAGCAGGTTAAAGAACTTCTCGAAAAGGGGTTCATTAGACGGAGCATTTCGGAATGGGGTGCTCCAGTGGTGTTCGCAACCAAAGAAGATGGTTCGCTTCGCCTTTGCGTCGACTATAGGGAGTTAAACAAATTGACCAAGAAAAATAGGCACCCTCTTCCCTGAATCGACGATTTGTTTGATCAGCTTGTAGGTGCGACGGTCTTCTCCCAACTTGATCTGGCAACTGGGTTCCATCAGCTAAGAGTAGCTGGAGACAGCATCGATAAGACAGCGTTCAGAACCCCAGACGGTTTCTTTGAGTGGCTTGTCATGCCTTTCGTCCTGACAAACGCACCCGCTTATTTCGTAGACCTAATGAGCAGGGTGTTCAGAGAATTCCTCAACAAATTTGTGGTTGTCTTCGTAGATGATATCTTAATCTTCTCAAAGAGTGAGGAAGAACATGCTCAGCATCTGAAAGAAATCATGGATACTCTTCGTGCATAGCAACTAAAGGCCAAATTCTCCAAGTGTCACTTCTGGAGAAAAGAAGTAAGGTTTCTTGGGCATATAGTGTCCAAAGAAGGGTTGGCTGTGGACCCCGCGAAAGTGGTGGCAGTACAAGATTGGAAGACACCATGAAATGCAACCGAAGTTCGAAGCTTTCTTGGGCTAGCCGGTTTTTATCGAAAGTTTATTAGGGATTTCGCGAAAATCTCAGCCCTACTCACAAAGCTAACAAAGAAGAATCTGGCGTTCACTTAGGATTTGGACTGCGAGTTTGCTTTCCAACGATTAAAAAGGGCTCTCACAACAGCCCCGGTTCTAACTCTGCCTGACGGAAGCAAAATGTTCACAGTATACACGGATGCATGTGAAACAGGACTAGGCGTTGTTCTAATGCAAGAAGGAAGGGTAGTAGCTTATGGCGGAAGACAATTGAAGGTTCATGAAAAGAACTACCAAACCCACAATCTTGAGTTGGCCGCCATTGTCTTTGCACTTAAGTCTTGGCGCCATTTTCTCCTAGGTGAGAAGTTTGAATTATACACTGACCATAAATCGTTGAAATATCTCTTCTCCCAGAAGGATCTTAACTTGAGGCAGCAAAGATGGATGGAGTTTCTTGCCTCATATGATTTTGAAATTTCCTATACTCCCGGAAAAGGCAACATGGTAGCAGACGCGTTGAGCCGAAAGAAACTGACCCTAAGCCCTCTCTTTGTGGAAAGGCAAAACTTGGAGTATATAGCCAGTTTTAACTTTAGGCCCTCCTCGGATTTTGTATCGGGTTTGTTAGCATCTCTCGAAGTATGCCCTCCTCTCTTAGACTCAATAGGGGCTGCCCAATGTGAAGACCCTCAGCTTGTGGATGTGATTGATAAACTTATTAGGGGTGAGACTTCTAGTCACCTCAGTAGATACGCCATCGATGATAAGGGTTGGCTGAGACGAGATGGAAGATTATGCATCCCACAAGCAAGGGAGTTGACAAAGAAGGTTCTTAAGGAAGCGCATCATTCCAAGATGACTATACACCCTGGCGGTGATAAGATGTACAAGGATATAAAAAGGACTTTCTTTTGGAGCGGCATGAAGCAAGATGTGGCAGATTTCGTTTCTAAGTGCATGACCTGCCAACGGGTCAAGGTGGAACAAAAGAAGCCTGGAGGACTACTTCACCCTCTAGAGGTCCCACAGTGGAAGTGGGATAGCATTTCAATGGACTTCATCGATGGACTGCCTAGGTCGAGAAGAGGCAACACTAGCATTTGGGTAATAGTGGATAGGCTTACTAAAAGCGCCCACTTTATACCTATCAAGAGTAGAAGGACTGCCTCATCTCTAGCATCTCTTTATATCAAGGAAATAGTTCGACTCCATGGGATACCCTCCAGCATTGTTAGTGACCGAGACCGTATCTTCACAAGCGAGTTTTGGTGGAGTCTGCAAGAAGCTGTAGGCACACAGTTACGTTTGAGCACGTCCTATCACCCCCAAACAGATGGCCAGACGGAAAGGGTGAATAGAGTTTTAGAGGATCTTTTAAGACTTTGCGTTCTTGACTTTGGAGGGACGTGGGAGGATCACCTTCCTTTAGTGGGATTTGCCTACAACAACAGCTACTAAGCTACCATCGGCATGGCACCCTTCGAAGCCTTGTATGGAAGACCGTGCAAATCACCAACTTGTTGGTGGGAGTCTACAGATAAGCTTATACTTGGGCCAGACATGATTCGAGAAACTTCAGAGAAAGTGGACTTGATATGTAGGAGAATGAAGACAGCCCAAGATAGACAGAAATCCTACGCCGACAAAAGAAGGACGGACCTTGAGTTTGAGGTTGGGGACAGGGTTTTCCTTAAGGTATCCCCTTTAAGGAATGTCGTTCGCTTTGGATCCGCAGGAAAGCTAGCACCAAGATTTGTAGGACCGTTCCCTATCATCGAGAAGATTGGGAAAATGGCTTATAGAGTAGATCTGCCTGAAAGATTGGCTGGAATTCACAACGTCTTTCACGTTTCTCATCTCCGGAAATGTCTACATGAATCAGCGGAAGTGGTGGAGCCAAGCATTCTAGAAGAAGCCGAAGTGGAACGCGAAGCAACTGTGAGGAGAGTTCCAACCCGCATCATAGGAACTGAAGTGAAAAAGCTACGCATCCGCGAAGTCAAACTCGTTAAAGTTCAGTGGAGCGACGCCGAGGAAGACACGACTTGGGGAACTGAGGACAGAATACGCGCTGCCTACCCTCTTCTTTTTGAGGGTACATCTTTGACCTCTCTTTTTTCTTAAGTTGTGCTTGTATCTATCTTTTTAGGTATATCTCCTCGATATTATCCTTTATCCTTAGGTAGAAACCCCTTTGGATGTAAACATGTATTTGAAACATGTTATGGTTGATGGCTGCAAGTGGTTGCAAGTGGTTGCTAGTGGTTGCTCGTGGATGCATATACACACACAACCTAGGTCTTAGATCGGCTCAATCACTTCATACTGCATATGCATATATGTATTCTTATTTGTATATGGTTGTAAACTTGATATGCTGTCATATGGTTGTCGCATTTGTATGAATAGTTGTGCACTCATGTAGAATTATGAGTAGGAATTTTTTTTTGCAAACATAATGGATTCATGACACTTACATGATTCGCATTAAGGAGGTCAACTGAATCAGTAGACCGCCTGATTTCTGCATTAGATAAGGACATGTACACACACTATGCATATGATCATGAAGCATTAGAAGTCTTTTAAGGACAGTGGATGCCTGTGTTTGTTGGTTGAGTAGATGGACTGTTGGATGGTAGGATATACATTCTTCCTAACTTGAAGATTTCAAGGACGAAATCCTTTTAAGTGGGGGAGAATGTAACACCCCGTGAATTCTATAACGTTAAGCTTCACGAATTAAAGTATAATTAATTATAAATAATGAAATCAAGGGAAATGGGTTACGCCATTGCATTTGTCTCGAAATTCTGCTTGAGATAGAGTCCAAGTTTGCGTAAAACAGATATCGTATGAAGAAGATATGGACGGACGAAGTTGGGCGAAAAACCAGAAAACGGGTCAGAATGCACTGGCGCACTTGGGAAGTGCGCCAGAACATAAATGAACTGGCGCACTTGGGAAGTGCGCCAGTACAATTTTGGCCTGGCGCACCTGCCAAGTGCGCCCAGGTCAGAAAGACCTACTGGTCAGGCCCTGGCTGGCCTGGTCAGGGTCTGGTCGAATTCTGATGCTTGGCTGAGTCACTAAGGCTTACATGTCTCTTTCTTATTGGCCTCCCTTGAGATGGAAGGTCTGGATTCACCCTAGCTTCATCGACGGCTCAAAACAATTTAAAATTCTATAAATACAACTCAAGTCTAACCCTAAATTCACACAAATAATAGAATACAAAAGCCGTCATGCTGCTGGAGAGGAACTAGGAATGGCCGTCAATTAGAAAGTCTAGAGACAAGCCAACAAGCCTAAGAGACGAATCAAATTAAAAGAAGATCAAAGCTTAATCAAATCATTCAACGCAACTTTGCTACCCAAAGGAGAGCATCTCCAAATCAGAATAACAGAAATCAGAAAACAAGAATTCATCACACGTTGTAAGTATAGTGACCTTTCAAAATATGAATAAAAACTGTGATGTGATTCGATGTAAATGAAAATAGAATCGTGTTGTTATAATCTTTGTGTATTGTGATGGTTCTATCATGACTTGTGTATTGATGTTTGTGGCATAAATTAATTGATGCAAGCCTATTGAACAATTGTATATGAAAAACAATGGCACTTGCAAGCTTGTGGCAAAAACTAGAAATTTATCCCTTTTTGTATATGTCGATGGCATGGACTATGTATATTCCCTTAGTCTAAATTAGAATTTGTGTAAACATGTTATAGACCTTTTATGCCTACATGACCCAAAACCTATGAAATCATCCTTATGTTAATTGGCAAGTATAATTAGATCTATGTTTGCAAGTATAATTGGATCTATGTTTCATAAACTATGTAAGTTCATGTTTATTTGCAAAATATAATTGGTTCTATGTCAAACATCGTTTGGGTTTCATAAACTATGCAAGTTCATGTTGAAATAGGCTATATGATTAGATGTAAAAATTGTACATTTTGATGAATATATAACATGCTTGTTTTGTGGTCGATATTACGCCAAGTTAACATGTTTAAACACAAGTTTGTATTTGCCTAAACTATGCCAGTTCATATGTCACCTACTTAGTCATACTTTGATTTGAATGCAAGTTCACATGACCCATGTTATATGTTAGTTGAATCGCCAAACTGCAAGTTCATACCTATGATGTTCATATTGATTATGCCAAAAATGCCAAGTTTACACCTATGTCACGTTTACGTTTATGAATTCCCTTATGCCTATTTGTGTGCGCTAAATTAGGCTAAGTTTTTAGCCTAATATTATATGTTAAAAACTATGCGAACGAAGATTAGGCTAAGATTGTTAGCCTAATGTTTAAACGGGGTAACGTTGGGAATATTTGAAAACTTGACATAAAAATATATGAAATTGGCATGTTTGTCACAAGCCAAAATTGATGGCATTTAAACGGTATAAATTCTTATACCAAAAATGTTAAACTGGGAATGTGGGCCATAATATTTAATTGTTGACAAATTTACATATATTCAGTAATAAAGACAAATATGTAAATTTAGAAAACACGATATGCTTAACCCGATGTTGGATTGAGTTGTGATGTAAACCTGCCCGGACCCGCCCGGCTGTCCAGTAGTCACAACAATACCTATCCAATGTGGGTGGTTAAGCATTGAGCCCAACAAGGACCCGAGGTTAGACTGAGCTACGGTGTAAACCTGCCCGGAACCGACCGGCACATCCAGTAACCGTAGCAATGCCTGTCTAATGTGAGTGGTCTGGTGCTCCTAAGAGGCTAAGGACAGATGGTAGGGTTAAGTCAACTATAACACTTAACCAAATTCAACATGTTAACAAGAATTGATGGGTGGAGTTAGGTAAATACAGACACTTAACCACTTAACATGTTTGACTAGAAAATCCTGGTAACGAGGGACCCGTTTTAGCAGTAACCCAAAGTTAGGTATCAGCGGTACCCTAAAACTAGGCAGGGTGGGGCACGATTACTGGGCTGATTGCAAGCGGTCAAACGACAGCAGTGGGTGCACAGTGCAGGTCTAACGGGGTGCGGGCGTGCACACACTCCGCAGCAGACAACCAGGGCACTGGGAACACCAGTAGTATAACCTATGTCTTCTAGTTTTGTGTCGGGGCCGCCACCATGGGTCTTGATACACCCCATGGTGGGACCAGCATAGGTATCTACAATTCTTGGGGGCCGTATGACACATGTTAACGCGAGTAGGAGCCGATCTTTAATAAGAATGGGGATCACTTCACCCTCACCATGGGGTGCTAGTTAGAATAAATTCAAGTAGGTGCAGAGATATAGTATGGGTGTGATAGTGCATTCGACACTTCATTAGCTTGTGACACTTTCCTAATTTTAGTTTACATCCATCATACCCTTTTCTTATTCACACATTGAAGAGTTACTAGATTTACTCAGGATTTATGTCTGACCCTATTTTCTTTTCGTCTTCTTTTCTTTCGTTCCCCCCCCCAGGTCCACAGGGAGGAAAGAACTCAACTCAGTCAGGCTCTTTACAAGCACCAAGAACGTAGATGTATGATTTGGATCTTTCTTGCTCGAATAATGGCTTTGGTTATCACTATGGGGATTTTTGTCACTTTATTTATGTTTTCATGCTTCTTTAATAATCAAGGCAGTTATGTGGTTGTAATGTTGAAAGTATTTTGAGACAATTATGGAAATCTTTGTTTGATACACGTATTGATGAAATAAAAATTTGTTTGGTTTCCGCTGTTTAAAATATGTGTATTCATATATGTCTTGAGTTCATCTGTGTCTTTTACTTATAAACCTCCACCAAAGTTAAGGCATTCCCTTTGTGAGTGACCTTAATGGAGGTGGGGTGTTTCAATAATGGTTTACGTACATTGTATAGAACAAAAGTACTACGAGTGAAGTGTTGCCTGCTTGTGTAAATCTCTGACTTGCAAATATACATGAAAATTTGCTAAAAACGATTTTCTCATTGCAGGTCATTCTGTGAGCATTTGCTTCCTTAAGATCCAACGAAATGAGGCAACTCTGATAATACCAACTCAACGATTGATCAAGGAAGTCGCAATGAATCAAACGGCGAAAAGAGCAACAAGCTATCACGGATCAAAAACCTCATCCCGCAAAGGTTGCGGGAATCCGTAGGTGCGAAACGAAGCGCGGGAGCTTGCTAAAGCAAGATGAAGCGTGGGAGTTCGTAAGCGCGGAGCGATGCAGCCTTAATCCAATGGTTTGTGAGAATCCGTAGGCGCGAAACGAAGCGCGGGAGCTTGCTAAAGCATGACGAAGCGTGGGAGTTCGTAAGCGCGGAGCGATGCAGCCCTAACCCAATGGTTTGCGGGAATCCGTAGGCGCGAAATGAAGCGTGGGAGTTCGTAAGCATGGAGCGATGCAGCCTTAACCCAATGGTTTGCGGGAATCCGTAGGAGCGAAATGAAGCGCGGGAGCTTGCTAAAGCAAGATGAAGCATGGGAGTTCGTAAGCACGAGTGATGCAGCCTTAACCCAATGGTTTGCGGGAATCCGTAGGCGCGAAACGAAGCGCGGGAGCTTGCTAAAGCAAGACAAAGCGTGGAAGTTCGTAAGCGCAGAGCGATGCAGCCTTAACCCAATGGTTTGCGGGAATCCGTAGGCGCGAAACGAAGCGCGGGAGCTTGCTACAGCAAGAGAAGCATGGGAGTTCGTACGCACGGAGCGATGCAGCCTTAACCCAGTGGTTTGCGGGAATCCGTAGGCGCAAAACGAAGCGCAGGAGCTTTCTAAAGAAAGACGAAGCATGGGAGTTCGTAAGCGTGGGGCGATGCAGCCTTAACCTAATGGTTTGCGGGAATCCGTAGGCACGAAACGAAGCGCGGGAGCTTGCTAAAAGCAAGACGAGCGTGGGAGTTCATAAGCGCGGAGCGATGCTTCCATAGCCCAATGGTTCGCGGGAATCCGTAGGCACGAAACGAAGCGCGGGAGCTTGCAAAAAAGCAAGATGAAGCTTGGGAGTTCGTAAGCACGGAGCGATGCTGCCATAGCCCAATGGTTCGCGGGAATCCGTAGGCGTGAAACGAAGTGCGGGAGCTTGCTAAAGCAAGACGAAGCGTGGGATTTTGTAAGTGCGGAGCAATGCAACCCTTACCCAAACCTCGCAGGAGTTTGTTTGACGAAACGACGCGACAACAATAAACCCTCTACACAGGAGAAATCAACAATGTTCAATGAGCTCCACCATTTTGACTCAGTCGATAAGAAAAGGCAAAACATTGGATTAAAATGACCTCTCCAAAACACGGGGCATCCAATGGAGTCTCCAACGTCAAAACTAATCAGCATGACAAACAAAAATTGAGCTTATAATGAAGACTAGTGATGACCTCCAGAGCCGGGGCACAGATAATCGAAGATTCTTCAAAGAGAAACAGAAAATAATCACAGATGTGTATTTCTCAAATGAGGAATATCGTGTACCATCATATAAGTTATAAAGCAATAATGTTTGAAGTCCATAGTCGGCATACTCGATTAGTTGATTTCAAGCGTTAACTTGAATTCAAATTAGAATATCGTATTTGTGCAGACAATATTTGACGAGTTATAAATCGTTGAATAAAATGATTCTTTGTAAATACTTTATTTAGTTCAAAAATAAAATTTGCTATAGTTCATCTTTTATAGATGTGGGCGATCAATGACAAAGTATAATTCCACAAATCGTGCAAATACTTATTTTTTATAACAGAGCAGGTATCACAAAGTCCAAAGCACAATTTTCCATAGCAAACAAAAAGCTACGACAGAATCTCAATGCAAATTATGATTATATCGAAGTCTGCATTTCTCGCAAGCAAGAAATACAAGCTCCAAGGGGCAAATGTTAACCCCGTTCTTAGAACGTGGTTCAGAACTAAGAAGTATTCACAGACAATGACACATGGCATACCTAACTCATATCATTTCTACGTCATGGATCCTATAGTCATCCATGCGACATGATTTTAAGTCGCTGGCTCAAGTTGGATTCAAGTCGTTAATACAACATGAGCCTAAGACATTCTAAATCATGGCGCAAGCTCTCATGTTGTCCGGAGCAATAATATTCGAGTCGCCATGCAAACCATAGTGCGATAATCAAGTTGTTAAATCCATGACGCATGGATTATGTTTCCGGTAGTTCAGAGCGAAGGCCATTCAAGGCGCACCTCATTCATGTCGTAAGGCATTTCAAAGCACAAGCTAAGGACCATGACAGCTCATCAAAGTTGTGATACAATGCCACAATACCAATGTCGCATTCCAGTCCAAGCAAGTCTCAGCGTACCAAGCCAACATTCGGTGTTAAACTCTGAAATGGAACGACATGCATGTGCTCTACCAGCTAGCCAAGTCGCTCTTTGTGTTATCACGCCATGATTGGCCAGGAGCGAGTTGTTTGCAGCATTATTCAAGTCGTGTACATGATTGGAAGGACAAGATATTTCCACATGTGTTCATACAAAATAGTCGAACATTTATATTTATGCAGATATTCAAGTCATGCAGTATACTGCCAAATCGCCCTAGCACAAAGCATGTCGCAAGAAGCTTCATGATGATCAACCATGTCGCAGATGCCACCATGTCGTGAAGACTCATGAAGTTGAGACAATACGAATTAAGTCATGCCGTGTGGAAGGACTCGCATGACATTCATTTAAAGGCTGTTATGTCATGTCGCATTCCACAAATATCTTCCATATCGCCAAACTCATGCCGTGAGAAGTAAGATGCAGTTCAAGTCATGAGTCTCACATGATTACAACATGTCATTGGCATCATTCAGGTCGTGGCGCATATCAGCAGGGTGCTTTACTTCCCCATGTCGTGTGATGGAACTACCGTCAGCTGTACATAAGAATTGAAAGACCGCAAAGATCATAACACGTAAACAAAGCGAAAGTATGAGTTAACAACAGCTGGCAATACACATTAGCGATTGTGAAGTATTGGTTAGGCATGGGACAACAGAAAGCATGACGTTGATTTCATGTCGTGTGGGAAGGCATGTCATGGTGGAAAGTATGTTATGAATACAGGAGTTACACGTGGCCTAAGAGAAACTATGTGAGGCGTTTTGTCCATATATTTAAATAATAAGTCAAGCCAAGTACCACTAAAAGCATGTCGTTCCCCACCACAAGTAGCTATGCCGTTCCCTACTCAATCAGTTCTACTTCATGCTGCTCATAAAGCATATCGCCTGCTAGCCTGTCAACGGCTGTGATGTATGAAACTCCAGTTGCGCACCTTATTTACTAAAGTGCCACTCCACTGTATAAAAAAGGGAACCGACCTAAAACAATTGAGGGTGTTCAGACCATTCATGTTGGACTGAGTCATGTCGAAAGTGAGTCATGGCGTTTTTCTGCATAATTACAGAATTGCCACCTGGGCTAAAATCACCTATAAATACCCCTCATAATTCACTTGAGGAGGGGGACCGAAAATTGATTGCTACAAGGAGACACCATAAAATTCAAACCTCATCTACAACTTCTCTAATGGCTTCCATGGATTCAACAACACTTTTCTAACTTCATGAAGATCAAATCCTAATCAATGATCATTAGAGCTTTCTACAATTGAATCTAAACTCCTTCAATCTCATTTAAGCTACATAATAAACCTATCAAGCATCATTCAAACGATCTCGAGTCCTCTCCAAAGCCTAAATTGAATGCTAATTCACTATGAAATCTATGAAGATCATGGAAAAGGATCAAAGCACACAAGTGGTTGAAGATTCATCAGAAAGCTAAAAGATCTCTTCATTTTCTTTACCAAATTCAAGTGAAATTAGATCATAAGGAAGTAAAAAAGAGAGAAATGATTGTAATGAGGGAAAATTCATATGTTGTAAGCTTGAATATCATAGTGAGAATGGATTGAAAGTGGACGTAGATTCATAGAGAATCGAACCACTATAAAAATTCCTTTGTGCTCTTACTTGCTTTTATCCGTTTATTTTGCGATATCGTGGTTCCATGTTCTTACCGAATGGGTGAAGTGTAGCTTTTACACCTTTGGTGTTTGATCCCAAATTTGTCCCAAACAGAGGATATTTTCAGATCTGGAAGATATTTCGGGATATTTCGGATCTAGAGGATATTTCGGATCTGGAGGATATTTCAGATACTTCGGATGTAGAGGAAATTTTGGGAATTTCCATATACTTCCCTATGCCTATAAAAGCTACGTTAGATCCAAAAGGAGAACACACAACAAAATTAAGAGATTAGATCAAGGTTTATTCTAATTAGGGTTTAGGCAATCCTAATCTTCTTCAATTCCTTTCTCCACAAAATCAAAATTTTCTAGTAAATTTGATCATTGTAATCAATCTCTTGTATTCTTCTATTGATATTAATAAAAGTTTCTCTCTCAAAGTGGATGTACACTGACAAACGTCGGTGGAACCACTATAAATCCCTGTGTGATTTAGTTTCTCGTTATTGCTCTATTATTTCCATTGTTTGGTGATTGTGATTGGCTTGGATAAGATTGAGATTGTTCGATTGGTTGTTTTTGCATTATTACCATGATCTCGTTTTCCGCGGCGTTAGGGATTTTTGATTTGAGCGGTCTTGAATCAAAATTTCTCCACAACAGGAGAAACATCTACCTATGTACTTCCATCCCTTGTATCCTCTACACCATTTTAATCTATTTTGTAGCTAAAGAATATCCTAGATGGCTACTAGTGCATGAAACTACAATAAACACGGACACGTTTTCCACACTGAAAATGTTGTACAAGAAGAAATGGGCATTGAAGAGGTTAGTATCACTAATGCTGGTGGAATTTGGAAAAGGAACAGTTTACTACGGCATGCCTTTAAATTTAGGGAGTTTGAGGTCAAACTTAACATAAATGTGGCGATCAATGCATTGGCTAAGATTTTTTCTTCGCTATAGATGTTTTTGTTAATTCAAGAGGGAAACAGAAGGAGTAGTTTGCTAGCACTGACCATAGTAAGTTGGGTGATGAGTTTGTTGTGCATGGAGAAGTACATAGTGGTTTATATGGAAGTGGTATCGTTCTTTTGTGCATGTACTGCATTTGATGTGCTATTGATATATAGCGTCGAGTTGTTTACTATTTCTATAAGGAACTCTGCGGTAAATATGGTGAAGCAAACGGTTGTTTTGGTGGAGTTTTTGCTCCAACTTTGCTGGTGGCGGAAGGGAAGAGATTGGGAAGTGCTTATTCTTTTGCACTACTAATTTTTTTATAGAAACTTGGTACTTTATGATTATATATATAAGTATAATTTTACATCACTAGTTGTACAAAATCAAAACAAGTGATAAACTATTCACTCTGGAAAACTCACTCGTACTGAGATACTGTACAAAGTAAAAATATAAAATCAAAGACGACATAAAAGACAAAACTAGCCATTCTATATCATTGACTATGTAAATGACTCAAGAAAAACCCATGATACTTTTCTACCAAATGAGCTTTAGCACTACGTATCAGAAGAAGAGCATGTTCCAAAGTCAAGTAAACTATTCAACTTCTTGAATTTCTTCGCCTTCTTCTTCTTTCCCTTGATTTGACTGATCAGCTTCGCCCATTTCGGGTTGTCAATCACTCAGGCATCTACGTCTTCCTGTATATCATCCGCTGCTTCATCTGAACTAGCCTTGTGCGTCGTCTTTGATCTTGTTCTTATGTGTTTCTACTTGTTTATTGTCCTTGCTGTAGCAGTTAGCTGCATCCATCTTATCAACAACATCCACACACTTTGTATCATCAGGTTCAGTAGAATACATGTCACTCTCATTTCGCAATGTAATAGTCCTCTGTGCTTGTAAATTGTTGTCTTATTGGACTTCCAACTCTTGGAGAGGCTAGTTGGGAAGGTCAATGGGTACTTGAGCCTTTATGGCTTGGTCAATAGGTTCTACTTTCATAATGTTTGAATTTCTGTTTGAGGAACCTGTTGCTTGGGGACCCAAACCTTTATAAATAGATATATGCTATCAAAATGTCCAAGACATTAACAATTCGGGCATCTAGGAGGATTCCATTCATATTCAACTGTTTTCAATATCAGTTGGTCATTTTCATTCAAAATTGGCTTATGTTGGGATATGAAAATGAATTTGACACTTCAACAAGCACCAAAGCAAAAGAAATCTTGCTTATTCCTTTTGTGAACTTATCTAATTTTAAAGGATTACCAAGAAAATATATAATCCTACTTATACTTTCTGTTGTCCAGTATTCAAATGGCAATCTAGGAAGGCGAACCATATAGGAATAGCTTTTAACATATCCTTACTAAGTTGCATTCCTATCGACCACATCTTCATCATCATTAATTTCCTATCAAAATAATAAGGACCTCCTTGCAATATCTTATCACAGTCCTCTTTCCTATCAAATTTAATAATGTAGAATACATCTTCATGAGAATAAATAATAAACTCCCCAAATGGTTGTTATACCCTATAAACATATGCTTTATAATAAGTGTAATATGGCTTGGAACCGACAACATAAATTACAATAGAGTTATCCCATGACTTTCTACCTTACTGAACTAATTCCATATCCAATTTAGCATATGACAAATTACTAAAGGTCTAATCCATGATAGAAGTTTATCTATGCATGAGTAATTCATGAAGGAAATATCAGAAGTTGTTCCAGTTTGTAAGTTGTGCACATCACACTGTAGTGTTTGTTAAGTAGGTCATGCCTATTCATAGACCTGTTGGAATGTGAGTGTACTAGAAACAAAGGGAATAATATTAGGATTAGTATCAATTTAAGGCGCTCTATTAATATTTTAGTGATTAAACAAGACAAACATGAATGGATTTGACAAAACTATTGTATTTTGATCGATCAGTGATAAACTAAATAATTTTGTAAAAATTAGTTTAGTTTTGAAGTAAATACTTAATGCTTTGCAGAACTACATGAGCCTTATGTGAAATTGCATCCTAATTATCCCTTGTACTATATAAATTTATTGTAATATACATAATATGGTATCATGTAGTATAAGTTGTAAAATACGACATGAATCTGATCGTCCTTTAATTCACATTTGCATGTTGGTGCACGATTGCATGCAATAATTCACACATGTGTGTTGGTGCATGATTGCATGCAATCACATACAAATTGATTTTGGGGTATGTTGAAAAGCGCAAACTGCACAAAGAAGGTGCCAATGTAATATTAATGATTACCAGTATAGTATTGTTTTAAAGATATTAATACTGTAACCATGGGAAAGCACTGTGTTAAACTTAGTTGTCAATGTGACATTAATGATTATCGGTATAATTTATATTACAATATAATTAAGTTGTTACAGATTGACATGAACATCAAATGCATGTGGACATGCCTCCTAAAAAGTATTTTTCAAGCAAATGGATGTGTATATTTTGTAGATTGGATTATGAACTAAGTGGACTTTCAAAGATTATTGATTTCATAAACCTTATGATTAGTGATTTGCATAATATAATGTTTTTAGGCATGATAGCCATTATTATATGGGTTTGCAATCAATGATTGATTTGCTCAAGTTTTGATAAACATGACTTTTTTGGTTGAGTAACATTTATATGGTACACACTTTTATCTGGTCTGTAAGTCTAATTTATGTGTTATAAACAACGACATTACTAGGAACATCGAGTGACTGAAGTTACTTGTAACCTGCACTGGTTTACTGTACATGCATAAGACTCATTTACTATTTGGTACAACAAATAATCAAATTGAACTAATAAATTGACAGTTACTAAGCTATACACTACATTGGTTGGTGACCATATATGCATAGGACCCATTTATTATCTGGTACACAATTAAAAAAGTTATAACTTCTTATTAAATTGTTCATGTTTAAAATAGCTAAATTAGACTAATTAATACATGATCAATGTACGTTGAAACCATTTAAGTATTAGAAACTGAATGTAAATCTCGATAGTTATTTGTGTTGTGACAAAGCACTTTATACCAAAGTATTTTTTTTAAAACAAGTACATAAAAATTAAATATGCTCTTTATTATTAATATTATGCAATATATGATATAATTTCTCCAATCTAGAAGTATCAATTGGTGAACCTTGGTTGTAAAAGTATTCATTTTAAAACTTGTTGCCTTAGCAATTTAATCTATAGATATATACTTAAAAAAAAGCATTGTTCCATTTGTATGTGTTGATTTTTATTGGTTCTCATTACATTTTGGATGTGGAAATGAATTTGCATGCTTAAGTTTCTGAAATCTTGTTGCAAAAAATTTGTGCAGTTTTCATTTGAAATTTTCTACAAACCTAACATGTTTAATTTGTCTGAAGGACACATTTTGGTTTGTTAGGAGATTGATATATATGAGTTTCACATATGTATTACACGTCATTAGGATTGGGATCAATTAGTAAACTATTTTTTTTTTGAATCAACAGGTTAATGTGAAACTAGAAAGTGATGATCAACAAGACTAGGAGAATGTTAATTGTGTTTTTGGTTCCGTGGGATGAATCTTATTAGAATAATTTTTGTAGTACACATTACAAAAATTTGGAGCTTTAGGAACAAATGTTTTTCTCTTAACTTGCACTTTTGATGTTAGATTTATTCATTCTATTAGTAATTTTATCATTTTTCTGATTTAATATGAAATTATTTTATGTATATAGCATTATATTTCAAGTAATTTCCCTAATAATTATAAGGTTTTCCCCCTCCAGGTTGATGGTTTAAAGGGATGATTGTAAACTAGTCTAATATTTGGTTAAGAGTCTAGCATAGAGAATGTATTAATGTTGTCGTCCGAAATTACCTAGTCTAATTTTTTTTTTTATATGTAAGACACTTCTGGGTAAAATTTAGATGTGTCTAAACAAGTTGTATAAGTCGTAACTGTTATGTATTATGAAATTTTCAACTTTGTTAACTCTATTGGCAATGCTAATTTATTTTATGTATAATTTGAAGTTTTATTATGATTTACATATTGCTAATGTGATCCGATCACCAAAAATGTTAAAATGAAGGTTATACATTTTTCCGGGACATGTTATATATAAGTTTTGTGTTTGCATAGGTATATAGATCTGAATACAAGTAACTCATAAATTAAATAAATGCTAAGGGCTGTCATATCTGCCCCTAATATACAGTGCGTGATAAAAAAAAAGGTAGTGGGAACACTTATTAGTGTCTTTACTAGTTTCCAGATTTCTCTATCCTACATGATGAGTGGAGTATTAAAGGAAAATTATGTGTTCACTTTGCCTTTAATTATTATTAAGGACGTCAATTAAAGGGATGGTTACCATTCCGCCTCTCCTTTTTGTAGAGGCGGAATATTGTTTGTTTGTGCCTTTAATTTAATTAATCATGGCAAATTTATTTGCCTTCAATATTTCAAAATGTGGTAGTGTTGGAGTGTTTGGAGTAGTGATTGGGTGTTGTGGGGTTTTCGTTTGTAATTTGCCGAAACGAGAGGAGTGAGATGAGTGCCACCATTGAAGAAGAAGAGCGTAAGAAAATTTCTTCAGTTCATGTATTGTAATGCTTTTCGGCAAAGTTTAGGCATTAGCATCGCCGCCAGTTTTGGCAGTCAAAAATACATTCTGTCACATGTCAGAAGAATGTTTAAACATGTGAGAATTAAAAATACTTATTAAATGAGAGGTGAGCAAGGCCCAAACCATCGGTCACAATTTGTTCACCCCTATAAGTATATTGCGGGATCTGAACCATTGATTTCAGGGGGTCCATGTAGACCCCGCTGAAATCATCGGCTCACACGCTGTAGTATACTTATTGCGATGTGAAAAAAATTCCACTGCAACCTATCCTAGTGTCTTTAATCAATGTCTGACTTTACGTGTTTATTGAAAATATTTATGAAGTTTGTGCTTAAGAAACATTCAAAGATATGTGCTTTTTAGAGCATGTCCCACATGAGATAATAGATCGTAAAATGCGATATTCACATCCAAATGCGTCCATTAACCGAGTATGGATTATCCAATATTGTGGATTATATATAGAAGTGTGGAGATGCAAGATTAAATGAGACGCTAATTCAACAAACGCCTATTAGTCAGATGCTGGTTAAACAAGTGCCTTATTTGGTAATATTATAGGACGTATGTTAAATAGACGTCCGAGATTCAAACGTCTACTCTACAGACGTCTAATATTAATAATACATATTTTTTGATTTTCACGTGTCGGTTAAATAAACTCTTTGCGTCAAGTAGACCTCGGAAAACTGAAACTTGTTATAAAATAAAATAGAACATATCATAAAAGAGAAGACATTAGAGAGAACATAAGAGATAAAGGAGGAAGCTTTTTATTTTTCTTGATTCAGTGTATATAATTCTATTACATTGGCTCCCTTATATATTGGCTTTGGAGCTGATGTTAGCCTTACACCCAAAATGTGGGACTAAAAATAATATGACAAATGCATATTCACTTATATGTATTACAACACTCCCCCTTGAATATGCGTATGTAAAGATGATAATATTAATTGCCTCATTAAAAACCTTTTTATGAAAAACCCTGTGGGAAAAATCATAAACAAGGAAAAGAGTACAATTTTTATTTCATCTCCAGGAAACATATTGACAATGTTCCAATGAGGGTTGATACTTCTGGATCAAAATAATGCCTCGTTAAAAACCTTACTAATAAAAACCCAGTGGGAAAAATACTAGTGAAGGAAAAGAGTGCATTACCGCATAATATATGCTCCCGCTGATTCGTAATGCATTATTCAAATAGTTTGGTGATGCAAGCTACGTATACCAATTTTATATATCGCCTTCTGCAATGTTGATTATGGAAGTGCCTTCGTGAATAGATCTGCTGGATTTTCTTGAGATTGGATTTGCTTCACTTCTATTTTGAAGCTCATGTGTGAAAAAAAATTTAGGAGAAGTATGTTTTGTCCTATCACCCTTGATATATCATGCTTGAATCTGAGCTACGCATGCTGCATTGTCCTCATAAATAATAGTTGATCTTTCTGTAGTTAAGGGAAGTTGACATGTGCTTCGAATATGTTCAATTAATGACCTTAACCAAATACATTCTCGACTCGCTTCATGTAGTGCTAGAATTTTAGAATGATTGGATGATGTTGCTTCCAATGTTTGTTTTGTAGATTTTCATGAAATAGTTGCATTGTTGTTTGTAAACACATATCCAGTTTGTGATTTTGCTTTATGTGAATCAGAAAGGTAACTTTAACACTCCTCCTTGAATATGTGTCTTCAAATTCTTGAATGCTCTTATAGTAGCTTGAAATTATCCCCCTTGAAAAATTATTGCTCCCCCTCATAGATATTGTCATATTAAAATGATATTTCTTATAAGAGTTCGATACTTCAGGATCGATGTAATGCCTCATTAAAACCTTACTAAGAAAAACCCTATGGGAAAAATCTTACTGAAGAAAAAAGAGTACAAAAGCATATTTTCAATAATTTACTACATTAAATGTAGAATGATACTTCTGGATCAATATAAATCTTCAGTAAAAACCTTACAAAGGAAAACCCAGTGGGAAAAACCTTAGTTAAGGATAAAAATACAGATTAACTTAAATATCGTATTTGAGATGTTATTCCTTGATGTGGTGCTTGATTCTTCTAGATCAAGATAATGTCTCGTTACAACTTTCAATATTACTTTGAGGATGATACTTCTAGATCAATATAATATCTCATTAGAACTTTACCAAGAAAAACCCGGTGGGAAAAATTTTAGTTAAAGAAAAAGAGTGCATACTTTTTGATATCTCAATTTCGTTATAGATACTTCTGGATCCATAAATATATATATCTCATTGATAATATTACTTAAACAAATCTTGTATAGAAAATAAACTCAAGAGATAATAATCTTTACTCTTCATACTTCTGACGTCCATCATTTATTAACATTTGCCTCATTAAAACCTTCGCGATGGAAAACCCTATGGGAAAGAACCAAAGTGAAGGAAAAAGTGTACAACATCACAAGAAAATTCTTAATGAACTTTTCTTAAAAGACTTTTGTGTGCATTTTCATGCTTCAGGCATGTTTTCTTATTTAAAACATCTTTTGTTTGCGCTTACTTGCTATACACTTCGAGTGTTTACAATTTTGTGCTTTAATCAGGTTTGCACACTGCAATACATTTGTAATGAACAATAATAGTTTCATTATAGCAATACTTATAAACAGGAAGTAATCTACTCATCTTGAATTATATCAAGATTTTCATTACAACAATACTTAGAAGCATGTTGTAATCTATATTCTATGTTCTTTGCATTCTTTATAATCACTAAAGTTATTTATGTTCGTCAGGAACCTGTACACTTCAATGAATTTTACATATTGCAACTATACTCAAAAGTATATTAAATGTTTCATTACAACAATACTTAAAAGCAGGAAATAATCTACTCATCATGAATTATATCATGATTTTCATTATAACAATATTTAAAAGAATGTTGTAATCAACTTTCTTTGTTCTTTATATTCTATATAACCAACAAAGTAGTTTATGTTCTTCAGGAACTAATATTCTTTCATCATTTAGTGTGATTTAACAAATATTCATACCTTCGAGGTTTATTCACTACTTTGTGGACTACATGTCCACATTTCTCAATTAGAGAAGGATTCATGATGGCCAATCATGATTTAACATAAGCGCTTTACTTTTATAATTTATCATCGATGATTATATATTGTCAGTTCTATATATAATTTACCGAGATCTCTTTATTTATCTATTTTAGGTACTTAAACCACTTCTGGGGTTATTTGACAATTATGTCATGGATCTCTTCAAGAGACTCCTTAGGTGTTTTTTTAAGAACACTCACCTCCTTCATCTGGCATTTTTATTACTTCAAGTGTCTCGAACTGACTTTTAAACCAATCTTTAAATGTGGTTTATGCATTTTGATCATTCAGGGATTCAAATATATATTGAAGCAAGTCTAGAAGGGATATTATTTATAATTTATTCGTGTGTCAATTATACTGATACTCAAAATGAAATTGTATCCCTTTATCCTCCCCCTCAATGTTGACAAACATTGTCACACTAAATAATAATCATCATGGGATTCTCATTTTGATCCATTATCACATTGCTGCTGTCAAGTATTTTATATGTATATCCGTTGTTGAGGATAACCCTTTAATTAGTTGATAAGATGCATTCATCATTTTTTTTATTACTTATTCTCTTTCATTGATCTAGCAATATTGGAGGAATTTTCTTATTATATAGGTTATTTGAATACATATATGACTTCAGGTCATTCAACATTCATGTTGACTGCAATTTAAATCACTAAATAATATTTATGCATAATCTATAAAATATGCTTATAACAAACTTCAGGTTGTTAGTTAAATATTTATAGATATGAATATATAAATACGTGCGTCCATGTATTATAAATTTGCATAGTCTTTCTCATTTGAGTTAGTGATTTTAGAATAAATTATTACAAAGATCAAACTATTGATTTCAATGTATTGATCAGTGTCATTACAAATTCTTCAGGATCGTATGATAATGTTCAAAACTTCTGGTTTGAAAACATATCGAACTTCTGGTCCAAATAAATATATGAACAACTTCAAGTTGTTAAGTTGATGGAGTTTTAATATCGCTTTTTAATTGTAGAAATCTCTTCTGGAGATATTTTATTATTTTCATATAAACGGATCTCTTCTAGAGATATCTTATCATTTCCAAATATACAAATATCCTCTAAAGATATTTTGTTATCACCGCTTCTGGGATGAACTTATCTCCTCCATACAAACTATTGAAATATCATATCAATATACAAAAATACATATCAAACTTTAAATGCAGTAACGAAATTAGATGCAATAAATAAAAATAAGATTCAAGAAAAGAAATCACTACTTCTGGAGTGTATGATATTCCTTCAGGGAACATAATTTTTTTTGTTTAATTATGTAAACGATCATAGTTGATCCGAAATGACCTAAACGATCATGCCAAAGAATCAATTTCTTTGTATCTGTGAGCTTCTAGCTCATGTTTATAAAATGAGATTCAACTATGCCAATTTTAGTAAAGTATAATCTAGTTGAAATTCTACCAAATTTTTCTAAAATAAGCTTCTGGCTTTCAATTTTAGAAATAACATAAAGATATTCTTTGTTGTTTTCATTTATAGTTTCAATATGATATCCATTCATTCTTATATCTTTGAAGATAAGCAGATTTCTTTTAGAATTGCTTGAATATAGTGCATTTTGAATGAACACATGTGTAACATTTGGTAACACTATATGGGCTCTTCCGGACCCTTCAACTATATTGGCTGAACCAACTATAGTTGAAACTTTATATGAAACATTTTCAGATAATTTAGAGAAAAACTTCTGGTTTTTCAATATCGTATGAGTAGTTCCACTATCGACCAGACATATATCATCACTTAAACACTGTCGATCCATACCTTTTGAATTAAAAACAATACAGCCAGTTAATAACTGAAATAACTTATAAATACAGATAAATGTCCATGGGAATAAACTACTTATCATGTCCAACATTACATATTATTTCTGCAATTCCATAAGCACAAACTAAAAAGAAAGGCAAATAAACAAAAGTTTCAAACTAATACATGCTGAGAGGAAATGAAACAAAAAAAAAAAATCACGTAGTTAGCTTCTGGCTAATTATTACCATCATAGAAACTACAGGTTCTAAGTTTTCCATTTTATAACAAAAATTACATTTGCATTCACTTCCGGTGTGCAAAATTTAGATCAGTATTTAGATCTTAACTTAATGTGATCTTCAGGATGCATATTTTCTTTATAAAAGTTTTCCTAAGAAACAATAAATTATTTCTTCTAGAAATATAATATGACTATAATAAAACTTCAAATTTTATCATAATTCATATAATGTTATTATATATTTTTAAATTGAAGCAACTTTTCTAGAAAGTGCTCTTTTTTCACATATGAGAGTAATTTCATTATTTTTTTTCAAGAAAATAGTATTGATTATAAATGTAATGATCTCTTCCAATAATAAGTTTCTTCAAGAAATTATTTGTAGCATAAAGTTGGAATATAATGCTTTTTCCTCTTGTTAAAACTGTTCCTTTCATTGATTTTTCAAATCCTTTCCTATTATTGGTCATTTGCTATAAGCAAATATTAAATGCAATTATATGTTTTATTTCATGTTTCTCAACTGAATAGGAACTTCAGGTCCCTCATTTGAAAGGATTTGTATATGAACTTTAGGTCATATGAACTTCAGGTCATTTGCATGTGAACTTCAAGTTCAACCACTCTTGCCTTGTGTTTGGAAGTATGACCGTCTTCTGGTGGTTATAACGCTCCTTCAGAGAATTCCATAAGTGGATAGGATCTTTTTCAGTTAAATATTTAGATCATCGCGGATGTGACATCTTAAAAAAAATATCAGTCTTTGCTTTGTCCTGCTGGGACATAGTATTACCATTTTTAATGGTATCCTCTAAGCATTGAGATTGTAAATGAATCTCAGTGTTCGACATTTGTGAACTACAAAAAAAAATTGCAAATGCTTAATTAAACAAAATTCACATATCAGTATACATGTTCTATAATTGAATAGAATATATTACATCACAAAATCATTAAAAAAAATTAATCCAAATCTGCAAGTCTTTCTCTATACATTTACAATGAACTAATTACAATAATGAAACAATACAGACCGTCAAGGAGCCATACACCATATAACAAAAATAATGGCCACAGTAATACATATGTTGGCTAACAAGCAGCTTGCTTATATTGAAAGATGAAAAAGCATATAAAAGTA
Source organism: Allium sativum (assembly GCA_030737875.1). Classification (NCBI taxonomy): domain Eukaryota; kingdom Viridiplantae; phylum Streptophyta; class Magnoliopsida; order Asparagales; family Amaryllidaceae; genus Allium; species Allium sativum. The sequence continues at coordinate 229,685 of JASFAX010000065.1, forward strand.
AGCCATACATGGAAATGTAATTCTAAATATTTAAAGCATCTCATCTTGCGAGATGAAGCATTAAAAAAAGAGAGAATAGGTAGTCTATTATTACAAAGTTGAAGTTGTACAACAAGCATTAGATTAAATAAGAAGCAGCATGCAGTTTACATATATGCATACCTATTATCAATGGCTTCTCTGTTATTGAAGAGATAAAGTAGCAAATGAAGATTATTTATGTATAGCGTATGGGGTAAAAGATCCATATATAATATTATAAGAAGAAAATGAATGGATCTTCCTAAAAAATATTTGATATACCATAATACCAAATCAAATATGAATATGTGGATATCTAAAAACCACTAAGATAAATATTTTTAGATCTAAAAGTTAGATCCACTGGAACATAATCTAGATCTACAAAAAAAAATATAGATCCATAGATCAGATATTCTCCAACAGAAAAAATTGTAGAACAAATATAGGAATCCATGAATTGATATTCTCAATACTTACATGACAAATTCATAGATGTAGATCTAGAAGATCTCAACAAATAACAATAAAAGAATCTCGTGCTGATAACGTGTTATAAAATAAAATAGAACATATCATAAAAGAGAAGACATTAGAGAGAACATAAGAGATAAAGGAGAAAGCTTTTTATTTTTTTTGATTCAGTGTATATAATTCTATTACATTGGCTCCCTTATATATTGGCTTTGGAGCTGATGTTAGCCTTACACCCAAAATGTGGGACTAAAAATAATATGACAAATGCATATTCACTTATATGTATTACAACAAAACTTTTTTAAAGCAAAGCTTAGCCAGTTTTTAGAGTGGCCATAACCATTTTTTATTATAAGAAATAATGAACACATGAATTACAAGACTCAGACAAATTATCTAACTACTACAGACATCGTCTACGACCCAACTACACACGATAATAGTCTGTTTAAACCTCCACGCAGGGAGAAAATCAAAGCAAGCACAACAGTCCCAATCCTATCAACTGCTCAAAGCTTAACACCGGAAAACTCCAACTCTGCGTAGCTCCACAAACCAAGCACAAGCAATTACGTGTCCAAACCAAGACAAAAGCCTTGCACCAACAATGCCACGGCAGATAGCCTACTCTTCACCCAACAAAGACAGACACCACAACCAAAAGCAAAGAAACCACTGCTACATCCACACCAAAAACTCCAACATGACAGAAAAAGAACAAGGCCACAGTACCAACTACAACTAAATACTCAAGTCGAATCACCCCAAGCACCCAGCTTTCGACCAAGCTCAAGCACCACAGAGACAGCGAAAACCAACCACAAAAGTACTAAAAACCGGCTACACAACCGCAGGTAAAACAAGATTCTTACCATCACGACAAAAGAGAACCACCGCTCTTCCTTCAGTAATCTTCATGTTAAGTAAAGGATGGACGCAGAGTTAACAACAGTGGGTCGCGAGATGACCAAGGAAGGTGCCGGTGAAATCTAAAAACCGACCTAAGATACCACCGCGAGTAGATCGAAGAAGGGAATGAAAGCACAAGTCTAATCACCATATTTATTTGATGAGCAATTATTAATCTATTTGTTTTATTATTTAGTGTTTTCATATTTTTTTTTGAATTCTTTTTTTCCTATGTTATTCAAATCATTGTGTTACAGCAAAAAGAATTGAACTCTTACTATTTTGATATGTAGAAATGCGATTCTTGTGCTTAAAGCCGTGGTAGTAGTTGAATTTAACTCCTTCCATTTTGCTTTGAGGAAATGCCATATTTGTGCTTATCCCTTGGAAAAAAATGATATTTCTGCATATGTTCTCTTTTGAGTCTTAAATGATTCGTAATCAGTATGTTATTTCTTGTTCCCATTTGAAAAAATATGGTGTGATATTAATGCAGCCTGAATAGTAAAGTAGAAGTAAAAATATCGAACAGTTGAATATTCAGTTGGCTAATATGGTTTAATCTGTCAACAACAAAAATGGTAGTCACAGTTTGATCTATTGACCGATTACAAGTTTACAACCAAAAAAATGTACACCTTCATTCTGCATGTATCAAATAAAGAGAATTTAATGAGATATGATTTGCACGGTATCTTTTTGGAATTTCAAAATTACCCACATCCATCTGCAATATCTTGCCACTGGTTTGCAACCTTTAGCGTCATTGAGTTTTTGATTAGCGATTGATTAAATTTTACTATTACTTATCAGCAAAACAACTTGAAATAAAAATGTTTGGTGAATTCGCATTAACTATATCATGATGTTTTCTATTCTATAGGTGAAAGCAGAGCCAAACATATCGTACATCTGTTCTCGTTTATTTGGTGCCATAGAATACACTATTGCTGTTGATATTTGGTTTGTTGTGTTTTAGCTGAGCTCCTGTTAGGACAAGTTATAGAACGATAATTTGCCAAACGCTTGCATTTTGCTTAGTAATTTAAGGCCGCATCATTCTTTTGATCATATCGGGTTAGCTTGGATGTCATATAGTAATTTTAAAGCCATCAGCTAATTTTATTACATATTTACCGCCAGTTTAATCATCTATTTGGAGCTTGGTGGTCATTCTCTTTTTGAGTTGCTGAGTTAGCCTTCTTGTCGAGTTTCAAGGTTCCATCATCATTTTCCTGGCCAAACTATTTATGTAAAAAAATCTTTTTCTAATGCTAGTTTTTGAATCGCTTTATATTAACACGAAGTTGTATTATCTGATGCTTTTTAAATTTGAAATTGTAGTATGGATTCAATTGAACATATAAACATATAAGTGGAAGATTTGATTGTAATGGAAAATTCGTTGAGTAGTTCAATTGGAAATAAACGTCGTAGGAATACACATTTTGAAGTTTGGCAGTATTTTCGGAAAAATGAAACTAAATAGGACAAACCCGACATGTTTTTGTAAAGGATGCCAAAAAAAAATTCTGGGGGGAGAAGCATGGATCATCTAATGTGAGAAAACATATACCTAAATGTTCCTCTATTACGGGGAAACTAGTTATGTTGAATGAAGCAAATAAGTTTGATCAGCAAAAGTATAGAGATTTGATGATAATAGCCATGATACGACATAATTTGTCATTTGTATTTGTATAATATGAAGGAGTTCGTGAATTGATGTCTTATTTGAATAATAAAGTAGAGAATTTTTCAAGGAATACTGTTTGTTCATATATTATTAAACTTTATGAGAAAGAAAAGCTCAAACTCATGCATTTTCTTAAGTCATGCTCAGGAAAAGTTAGCTTAACTTCAGATTTATGGACATCAATAAACACCGATAATTTTATATCACTAACGGCACGCTTCATTGATAATGATTGGATTTTACAAAAGAAATTGCTATGTTTTTCTTTGATGCCACCTCCATATTCAAGAGCAACTATATTTGGAACGGTTTCAAGTTGCTTAATCGAATGGAATATTGAGGACAAGTTATTTGCATGTACACTTGATAATGCATCGTCAAATGATAAGTTTATCGAGTTACTATAACCCCATCTTACCTTTAGAAAAGCATTGGTTGCAAATGGATATTTTTACATATTCTTTGCACCGCACACATAATAAACTTAATGGTACAAGATGGTTCGAAATGTATTGGGCCATTTTTAGCAAATATTAGAGTGAGTATAAAATATATCAAAGGTAAGGAAAAAATTATTTGTTAAATGCATAGTTGATCTCTCTATGAATTATACTACAAAATATTATAACAAGATGTTCCAACGCGTTGGAATTCAACTTTTTTGATGCTTAAAAGTGTCACTCATTTCCAACATGCATTATGTCGTTTAGAAACAGTCAATCAAAGCTATTCTTATTGTCCAACTCCTGATAAACGGGAAAAAGCAAAGAAAATTCCGGATTTTTTTGAAGTTTTGTACAAGGTTACTTGATTATTCTCTGATTCTAATTATCCAACATAAAATATATTTTTCCCGAAGATTGTAATGCTTCTCTTTACCCTACAAAATCGTATGAAGGACAACGATTTTATGTCAACTAGACTAATGAAATGTATAAAAAAATTGAAAAAAATTGGAAAAAAAATTAGTGTGTTACTTTCTATTGCATGCATTTCTGACCCACAAGATAAAGTTGAATTTGTTAAATATTGTTATAAGAAAATTTGTGGAGCCGATTGTTATGAGTTTATTGTGGTTGAGAGTAGACTGGAAAATCTTTACAATGAGTATGCAAGTAAAATGGAAAAATAATTAGTTAATGAGGCAAGTGTTTCAGACAACATGGAATCCATAGTTGCTGAAGTTGGTCCATATTCACAAGAGTGTAAAGATATGTTGGAAGAATTTTATAGTTATCGTAGCCCAGATTTAGTTGTTAGTTCTCGTAAGTCGGAATTTAAGTCATATCTTGAAGATAGACTATTAGATCCCAAAGCGTCATTTGACATCCTTTCATTTTGGAAGTCCCAGCAATACAAATATCCGATTCTTTCTTCTATTGCAAAAGATATATTGGCATTTCTGATTACTACAGTGTCATCCAAAAGTGCATTTAGTGTTGGAGGTAGAGTTCTTGATGATTATAGATCTTCTCTTAAGGAAGATATTGTTCAAGCATTGCTTTGCTCTCATGATTTTCTTTATTGAAATGACTCGTCACTCGTACAACAATTCAATGAAGATATTTCTGTTTTGCAATTGGATGAGCAACCGATAATTTAATTGTAAGTACATTTATGTTTTTTTTCCATTAATTAATTACTTATAAACATAACATGTTAGGAATGCAATAACATGGTTGATTTATTTACATACCAGCCATTGTTTTGATCTAATCAACATGAATTATTTTGGTTTCTATGCTGGATTGTTAACCATTTGGCATGAATTCTAACTTCAAATTGGAGACATTGTTTGTATTTTTTAGTCTTTACTGGTAGTCGCGAGCAGATTTGTTACATAGACAGTTTTGTACACTAGCTGTTTCCAATTTTGATCTTACTATTTGATCAAATTTGTTTGAGTTTAAAGCAACTATTGCACAATGGTTTTAAAATTAGTATGTACTTCAATGAATGGTTATTTGGGTATTTTTTTCATATTGTCTCTTGACGTTCTAGGTTGTGTTTGGATTCATCAACGACAACATAATGCAACATTTCATTGATGCGTATAACTGACTTTTTGCTCATTTTTCAGTTATACTACACCTATAGTTTGCTATTTGGTTTCAACGCTGCTCAGTTTGGTACAAATCTATTCAAGGTGCCTATATTTTTCTTTTCGGTTTCAACACCAACCTTGGTTCAGATCCGTTCAAATGAGTTATTTTGTTAGAAGCCTTATATTTGATGGTAATAAACAAGATATACATAAACTGGTGATCTAAATTAAATTGTTTACCATCTTATGTATTCGAAAGCCTTACTTTTAAGCGAAACGATCACTAAAATGCACTTAAAATTGGTTGATAATTTTCATTTCTTTATTTCCAGTTACGGTTAATATTTGTCTATAAAAATAAATTAAAAGCTATAAAAGAAAATGACAACACAAGATTAATGAATCTAGTTAAAAAGACAATACAAGATTAATGAATCTATAGTTAAATAACAATGTTGAAAAGTATAACTAAATGTTTCAACTTTCAACAATGGAGGAAAATCCCTTGCAAAAATTGAAAATGATCAAAGGTCTGGCCATTATATCACTCAGCACAACTTATCAGTCATTTACAAAAAATCACAAAGAACTTTAAACACAACTATTTAGTGATTTCATGTGATTATTTTCATTCAGCGATATTTTGGACATATGAATTAATACTGTCACTTTAACTTGCACGGTCAAAAATAGTGCTGAGAGGAAGTTGTGCACTCTGGGCCTTACCACAAAAAGATGAAGGCCATAGATTCTTTCTTATTTTCTTCATTCTTTGTACAAATTTGTTTTTTGCATGAAGTAGATAGCAGTAAGTTGTTTTAAGGTGCATGTAGCCTTCCTACTTTTTTACACATTACACATACTATGAATGTAGGTGAACCCCCAGTATGCTACACAAAATATAGTATTTTTGACCTCTCTTAAGTAATATAAACAATGATAACCTGTTATCACTTAAGTAATTTTACAGTAATATAAGTTGTTATCACTTAAGTAATTATAAGCTATTATCACTTAAGTATTCTTTGTACAAATTTGATGGCAATATAAGTTGTTACCACTTAAGTAATTTTATAGTATTATTTAGTCAAAGCACATACATATATGAAATCATAATGAAATTCATTTAGATTGGGGCTAGTTAGGAATAAAGACTTAAGTTTGATCTATATTTAAGGTTTAGCTTCAAACATAGCATGGTCCTGGTATAATCTGATAACCTATAGGTTTTGTTAGTTAATTCCTGCTTACGTTCTATGCTAACAATCATGGAGCAGAAATCATACAGTTGGTCATGCTATGTAAGTAGTTATGCTTTTAATGGCTATTCTTTTGTTTTCTTCTTTATATTTGTCATATGTATGTGTGTGTGTGTGTGTGTATATATATGGTGATAAAAATATTTGGGTATGTGGATCAGTGTATGTAGACAAGATCAGGTGTAAAAAGAGAAAAGACAGTATCCTTTTTATGTGTTTGTTCATAGAAGTTTCATTGGTTGTTTTTTTCTTTCTTTTTTTTGTTGTCCTTATTCTTTTTTCTTTATTGAAATTGCTAATGTATATTATTTGATTCTCCAAATTTTTCCACCTCCAACACAGGAAGAATTCCAGTTGTTGAAAAGGGTTTCAAGAAGCCCTCATTGCACATCATATTTCGTGCTTATGCTTAAGCTTTTGGTTTTGCATTATATGTTGGATAATGTTGTATTAAATTCTATAAACATTTAGTTTGGATTATATATTTTGCTTATGAGAACTAAATTGATCTTGATTTGAACGTGAATGATTGTTGCTTTGTTTATCTTGACTGAATGGTGATAATGAAATGAACATTTTAATATTTGGTGATTATAAGATTGTACATGTTTTTATGTAGTTTTGTCTATAATGGGTTAAACGGGTTAACCCATTAAATTTGTGGGTTGGGTTGGGTTGACCCATTTAATTGACAGGTCTAATGGGTTGGGTCAATTTTTGAACCAACCCATTTGTATCCAACCCAACCCATTTGACACACCTAATCTAAGCTCTCTATTAATGGAGATGCTCTTGGGAATAAGCTTTTATTTTATATTATATTATATTTTGTAATATATAATCAAGCTGATGCTTTAAATTACACATTTGTATGCTTTTCAATCTTAGCGTGCATTTGTAATTAACAAAAACGTAGTACTAAGGTGGAGTATTCAAACGGCGTATTTAAACGAAGTAGCATATCAAGCGGAATATATGTTTGCAGCCTTGAAGGAGTTATTTAAGCGAATTAATCTGAATTATGATTTTTAATTTAAATAATTTATAGTTAATTAATTATTATTGTTGTTGTGTTACATGTGTTTAATTAAAACGAAATAACAGTATAAAAACTAAAATAAATGCATATTAGTTAAAGTATATTAACAAAACATAATGATAAAATGTAGAGGTAATGTGACAATGTTTGAGATTTGTTGTATACGCCAAACAATTCTTTGTCTAGTCATCATTTAGGTATTGAGTAAATATATATTATGCATTACAACACATAACGCTTCAGCAAATTAAAATTTGTTCCTTCGATAAGATGTTTAATGTGACCAACAATACATGAGTAACTTAAATAATTTCTTGTTAAACATACGTTGTAGGTGTTTGGACTATCTGAAGTTGTACGGGTTTTTTTTCATTTATTAATCGTATATGACATGGACAATTTCAACCATGCTACCGTCAGTTTCATTACAATGCCTTCTCGATCTGCTACGTGCACAAGAATATGAGCCGATGTTACGAGTTTGTTGCATTGAAGTTTGTTGTTGTAGATCTGTATATAATGGATGATTAGTTGTTGAATTCTGATTTGTAATATTCTTTCCTTGATCTTCAGTTATCATCTAGTGGACTATGAAAATCATCAAAACCCTATAAATTGTTAAAAGAGGGCAGAGATTAAGAGTGAATTGTTCTTTGGCAGAAGTAGACATATAAGAAATTTGTCCAGTTGCATTCGCCTCTTAAAACAGTTGTTGCAGATCCAAATTATCAAGTGTCGCTCTTTTATATTTGAGAATATAACATTCAAATTTCTTGCAGAAAAGTAATAAAAAAAGTTTTTAAACACAATGATCTGTAGTTATGAAAAATATATTTGCACGACCACTCCAGCACTCGTCAATGCCTGAAACAGTTTGACTATTAAGTGTTGATTCACAAGATTTTTGATTCAATACAACAACGAAATGGAGATCAAATCAAAGAGTTAGTTCATACACACACACACGTATGTATGTATATATATATGTATATATATATATGCATATATATATACACGAATAAATGGCTAAGAAATAGTCATTACTGGGCAGTAGGCCCTGAACTAGTTGACTGGTTCATTTCAGGCCAGTCGACTGGTCAAGCAGTTTTTGCCCAGTAACGACTACTTTCTGCCTATTTTTAAATATATACGATTTACATTAGTTTTAACCAGTTGACTGGTGATTTACAGACCAGTTTACTGATTCGAAACAACGGCCATTTTTATGAAGAGACATCATTCTTCATGAAGGGATTTCTCTTCATTTATGAAAAGAAATAGGTGCATCTCTTTGATAAAACTCTTCGTGAAGGATCTCTTCCTTTCAACTATTATATATATACTACAAACTTGGTTTTCAAATCACCAGTTCTTTCCAAATCTAATCTATTTTCTGATCTACATTTCCATACTCTTGCATTCTAAAAAGCTTTAATATATTCAAGCTACTTGTTGAATCATTGAAATTATTTCATATCTCTTGATTCAATAAGTAATGTACTTCCTTCAATTTTCACATACAAATTATATACTTGAGGATAAGATTATGGGAAGAGTGTACTTAATCGTTGGCTATTCAGTGTTTCAAGAACACAAGCAGAAGTCAAACTCCTGTAATTGCAAAAAACTGTGTCAGTGCTCATGCGGGGAAATCCTTATTGGGGCTCGGATTGTTATGAGCCTATTCCTCCGGGTGAAGAGAGGACGTTAATAGTAGAATTCCAAAAGGAGTCTGGGACTGGACGTAGGACGGGAAGTCTGAACCAGTATAAAATTCCTGGTGTCACTTTACTTATTGCTTTACTTATTTGCAATATTCTATATCATTTAGTTTTACTTGCATAACTATTGTATTAGACAAGTTAGTAAATCATTGTCAATTCCGCTATATTCCATATATAAAGATCCTACACTAAGTCGCACGACTTTTCAATTGGTATCAGAGCAGGTTATCATTTAACCTTACAAACGTTATTTGATACTTATTTAATACGGATAATAACACAGTACTAGCACAAACATTGGATTCACAGAAGGCCAATCTACTGCAAGACCACCCTTTTTCAATGGCATGATTTATAGTTATTGGGTTACACATGTGAGAATATAATTGTAAGACAACAATTTTGATGCTTGGAATATTACATGAAAAAATATACACAACCCAATACACCTTATACTGAATGGTCTACAAATGAAAAAACAGAAGCCACTGCCAATGCTAAAGCTATGAATATGTTGCATTGTGCCTTGGATAGAAATGAGTTTAACCGAATTTGTATGTGCAATACTGCATATGAAATTTGGCGAACGCTCAAAGTAACTCACGAAGGAACTAGCAAGGTTAAACAAAGCAAGATATCCATGCTTAAAAATAAATTTCAGAATTTTAGAATGAATGATCTATAAATGATATGTATTCACGATTTAAAATATTTATCATTCACTACTAGGCTTAGGAGAAAAATATACCGATTTTGATATTGTTTCAAAAATATTAAACTCTCTAACGGATGAGTGGGAAACAAAGGTTCTGGCTACCGAAGAAGCTAATGATCTTTCAACCATGAAACCTGAAGAGTTAATAGGCAATCTTATGTCGTATGAAGTAAATTTGCAGGCTAAAAAGATTCATGCTCAAGACAAGAAAAATCTAGCTTTTCATGATGAAAAAGATGAATCAGATTTAGATGAAGAAGACATTGCATTTATTACCAAAAATTTCAGAATTTTTTTGAAATATAAGGGCCAAATGAAGAATATAAAGAAGAATTCTACAAGGGAAAATAATATCGATCCATCCTTAGTTGAGTGCTTCAATTGTCACAAGACTGGACATTTTCAAAAGAATTGTCCAGAACTAAAGAAAAATCACAAAAAGGAGAAATCTAAAAGACGAGCTTTCTCGGTCACATGGGATAATTCAGACACTTCATCTTCGGGAAATGACAGTGATAGTGACAATGAACAAGCTACTGTATGCATCATGGCCAAAGAGATTGAGGTTAGTGATTTTACTTATGAAGAAGTGGTTGATATTAATACGGAAATTCAAGAATCTAGAAATAATTTTAAAAGAAAATATAAACAAGCAAACGAAGATAAGAAAAAAGCAGAATTTGAAAGAATTTTGCTAAAGGATGAAAAAGAGATTTTAGAAGATGAAATCAGAAAATTACAAGAATCTTTATCTAATGCAAATTCTTAAAAAAAATTATTAAGTCAAGAGAATGAGTTTTCAAAAATCAATTTAAATTCAAAAATTAAAATTATTGAGTTAGATAATTCTAATCTTAAATTAAGATTAGATGATATTCCAAAGAATGCCAATAATTTTAATAAAGTAAGAGAAAATCTATCTAGAATTTTAGAAAATTCTCAGCCTTCTCATAGTAAAAAAGGATTAGGTTTTGTACAAAAAATCAGTGCTAAGAAAACATCTAGAAAACCTACTAGTACTAAGAAAAATATTGAATTTATCAAACCTGTCTTTTCAAATATAAAGAAAGAAGTTTCAGAGAAAACATTCTCTAGAAATATTAATATATGGGTTCCTAAAACAAATAATTTATTAAATATTGTGCATAATAATATTAATTGTATTTTCAAAAGAGACTCTGAACCCTCTTAGGTTTGGTTTTCTAAGACTTCACTCTTAGACCCTAACGGAGGAAGTGCGTACCAATATCTCTTATATTTTGTAGGTAGCACTCAAAATAATGGAATATAAATGATTATCAGTGACTGACCATGGCAAGAAGCAAAGAATTAGCATTTAAAAGGTAATTTAGTATTCTATTGCTTCTCATTTTTTATATATATAATTTTTAAAGGAAACCTTTTGCTATCATTTTCATAAAATAATGTCAAAATTAAATATTTGTCTCATAAGATTTTTTTGAACCTAGGTATTTATATTTTACTGACTTATGCAACTAAATAAGTGGTATTAGTTTTTCACATTCAAGTTACATTACTTCTCGATTTTGTGGCTGAAATTACTTAAAGTTTTTATTATTTTTATCTAACAAACCTCTTTTTAAACTAACGGTATCAATTCATTTCACCATTCATTCTTTTAATTTTCAGTTGCTATTTTATAGTTCTCTCCTTCCTTATACCTCCTCAAAGAAGCTCTCTCCACTTTCACAAATTATTATCCCTTCGAACAAAAATAAAAAGCTTACCATGTTATGTCAAAGAAATCAACATCTACTCCAACAAAATCATCACCATCTACTCCAACAAAATTATCAGAGAAAATGTCTTCCAAATCCATTGATATTATGGTCTCTTCAACTGCAAATGAAGATCAAGAGTTACGATGGTAAGAATATTGTACTGGTTTTACTCCACATGCAAAGGAGAAAAGGCAATTCTCTGTATCACCATCTACTAGATATAAGATCGGCGAGAGACACCATTATCAGCAGGAGAAAATAAAGCAACAACGTGAACTATATTTTGAACAAAAACAAACTTGACATAGATTGAGTTCCCTTAAGCAGATTACAGTTCGGGCTTGCGGCAAATCCGTTGTCTTAGATCAAGACATGATCCACTATCCACAACTCCAAAAACTCCAAAGAGACCGTCCACCTCTTGGAGTCCATGGAAGAAAACTCCCAAGGATCCTAAGTATAGTCCCAATTCATGGGACAAAAACTATAAGGAAAATAAGAGAGCAAGATCTAAAACACCTAAATATCAACTTCTTCGGAGTTAGACTAATGCGATGATCTTATTTATTTACATTTCAATTGCGTCTTGTTAATAAAATTTGCATTTACTGAGAATGCAAAAGATAATGATGTTTTCTTTATAATTGTTAATAAAAAGTTCTCTTTGATTAAATTAAGATGATCTTTACTACAATTCTTAGAAATTAAACAAACTTAATAAGATTTAATAAGTATGTGTAATTAAGTACTCAAAAACAGTTTAATAAAAAAAAATATAAGTATTTATATAAAGAAAACAAAAGAGAAAAATTGGAAAACCTAGTTTAACAGCCACCAGTCGACTGGTGGATTCAGAACCAGTCGACTGGCAGGCAAATCCGAGGGCAAAAAACTGCTAACCCGTACCAGCCTTTATAACCCCCAACAACTATTTTTACTTCATTTCTAAAAACCCTACTTTCTTCTATCAAAAAACCTAAGTCTTCCCCATTAGAAAAAAAAATGATTTTTACATTATATTTCATCAAATTAATGGTTCCTCTACAAAAATGATGAAGAAGAGCCGCATCATCATCAACAGGGAAGCCCATAGATTTGTATATCGTTCAATGGTTGTGGAATGATGTTGCAAAGGATGGGTGGAGGAAAATGGAGAAATTAAAGTTTATTTAAGGAGTATATGTTAAATTTCCTAATTTCGAGACATACGGTCTAAAACGTTCAACACAAAAAGGGAGGCTTGAGTCTTTGATGGATTATGATCAGAATAATCGGAAAATCAACATTGTAATGGTAAAACTTTTCTTAGCCAACCTAAATTTGGACCATCTTGCTCTCAGAAATCCAGAAAATAGCGCTTGGATCCTAATATGCGGCAACCTGTATTCCTTATTGTCAAAAGGTTAGGCCATATTTTGAATTCTCCATCGGATAGGATACCATTAGGGAAGTAGAGTGCGATGTTGGATTTAGAGATGAGATTAGTCACTTATTTATTGATGATAACTCGGATGGATCACGTACTAAAGGTTTATGTCATACTCCAAGGCTAATGCATCATGCTCTTACTTTAATGATCTTGCCTCGCACTGGAACTTTTGATTTAGTCTATGCCAAGACATTCCAGGCTTTATATGCTATCTACAACAAAACTCTGGTCAATTGGATGCAAACAATCCTAGATCACATCTTGCTTTATACAGATGGAACTCCAACTTACCTTTATTACGGCGAGTATCTTATGCGCATTTTTGCAAATACTGAAATACCCGAACTTGCATCTGACAAACAAGAGGTAAAAATAGTTGATAATAAGAACTTGAAAAAGATGAAGTTGCCATCTCCGATTCGGAGAATTATGAGCTTAGAAGAGTGGATGAATAGGGACACAAATTGATTATTGTCTAGTACTACACATTCTAATCCAGCAGACGTTCGCTTAACAAATGAATCACAAACCACTCGGCAAGCCATTGACGTTGTAGCTCGCAATCAACTCCTTCTCGAAGCTAGAATTAAAAAGATTGATAAGAAGGTTGACAAGAAATTTGATAAAATCAAAAAATTTCTTGGAAATATGTGGAATACGATTTCTTGTGCTCTTGCATCTTCAAGTCAAGCTATAGATCCGAATAAAAGGCCAATATCTCTGGTTCATTGGACAACTTCAGAAAGTACGGAATTCGATGTTTTCTAAGAAAAACTTTGGTAGTACATTTATTTATTTATTGCTAATAAGTTTGCTTTCGTTTCTTCGAACTTGATGGGATTTGTTCTTAATGAACCCTTTTTGCTTTTCAGTACATTTGGATATGGAACTCTAAGGGGCTTGTGCTAATTAGCCTCTTTGGGCTTTCGAACTCTATGTGTGATGTTTTGTACTTTGAAAACTTTTTATATGGCTCTATCTAGTTGCATGTAGATCTATGAATATCTATTCTCTGCTACTTTCAATTAATACTTACTCATGATACTTATTATTTTTAATCGATGATAAAGAGGGAGAAATATGTTATCATTATATACATATGTTATCATTTTTACACACTAACATTTTGTTATAGGAAACGTTAAGTTTATTATATACATTACAAAATATAGGAAACGTTAAGTTTAGTCAGGAGGAGACGAATATATACAAGCATACATTCAGGGGGAGCAAATCGATATCTCAATAAAAATGCAAGGTGTTGTCATCAATCAAAAAAGGGGGAGAATGTTGATTCACAAGGTTTTTGATTCAAGACAACAAAGAAATGGAGATCAAATCAAAGAGTTAGTTCATATATATATATATATATATATATGTGTGTGTGTATGTGTGTGTGTGTGTGTGTTTAGTTGTGTTAGATCAATGTTAAAATCAACCCTCATTATATAACACATATGCATGAAATTTGATAATATATATATATATATATATATGAATAATTTGCTAAGAAATAGCCATTACTGGGCAACAAGCTCTGAACCAGTCGACTGGTTCATTTCAGGCCAGTCGGCTGGTCAGGCAATTTTTGCCCAGTAACGGCTACGTTTTGCCTATTTTTAAATATATACGATTTGTAGTATCTTTTAACCAGTTGACTAGTGATTTACAGACTAATTGACTGATTCGAAACAATGGTCATTTTTATGAAGAGACATCATTCATAATGAAGGGGCTTCTCTTCATTTCTGAAAAGAAATGGTTGCATCTCTTTGATAAAACTCTTCATGAAGGGTCTCTTCCTTTCAACTATTATATATACACTACAAACTTGTTTTTCAAATCACCAATTCTTTCCAAATCTAATCTATTTTCTGATCTACATTTCCATACTCTTGCATTCTAAAAAGCTTTCATATATTCAAGTTACTTGTCAAATCATTGGAATTATTTCATATCTCTTGATTCAATAAGTATTATACTTCCTTCAGTCTTCACATACACATTATATACTTGAGGATAAGATTATAGGAAGGGTGTACTTAATCGTTAGCTATTCAGTGTTTTAAGAACACAAGCAGAAGTCAAACTCTTGTAATTTGTAAAAGTCATGTGTCGGTACTCAGGCGGGGAAATCCTTGTTGGGGCTCGGATTGTTGTGAATCTGTTCCTCTGGGTGAAGAGAGGGCGTTAATAGTAAAATTCCAGAAGAAGTCTGGGACTGAACATTGGACAGGAAGACTAAACTAGTATAAAATTCCTGGTGTCACTTTACTTGCTGCTTTTACTTATTCTATATCGTTTAGTTTTACTTGCATAACTATTGTATTAGACAAGTTAGTATATCATTGTCAATTCCACTATATTCCATATATAAAGATCCTACACTAAGTCACATGACTTTTCATCAGGATCTCTTATAGTACCAATTTTTTACTCAAAATGTAATGGCCCGAATTTCCGTACCCTTTGAGTTGACCAATCACACCACACGTCCAACCCAAATTGCACAGAAATACGAATCATTAATAGAAAGAAGTTAGAGGATGAGAAATAGAAAGAAAGAAAAATTAGAATAGAAGAAAACGAAGAACACAAGTCATACAGCGGAACGAATAAAATATATTATATAACATAACTTTTGAAATACAAATCAGTAACTGTATATACATACCATCATCGAAGCACAACAATTATTCCTGGAACAGTTATAAACACTTGTTTCCAGATACAACATAGTACACAGCGGAAAATATGATAGTCTATAGCTAACAAGTGAAACCTCCTGCTTCAAGCCTCTCCAAAGTGAATCTGTAAAATCCCGACTACTTGACTGCCCGTACAAATATAGGCACCCAAGAATTTAGGGAAAACAAAACAAAATAAACTCTGGGTCAGTCATGGGACTGGTGTGAGTAAACTCCAACCATTTGTTTAAATTTCAAAAATCCTTTCGAAAGAAATGATAATCGTAAGACCGATCCACACACAAACACAGATGGTTTTTATCTTACGATAACCAAAAATATTTTTGATATCAAATCTAGTGATATTATAATAATGTCTACATCAAATAAATAGAATCTAGCGGAACGCTTGCATCCCACGCTCCATATATAATATAAAATCGAAAACCGCAGGGCGCTTATTAGAGATTGGATTACCAACATGACAAGGTATGGAACCACCTTCCTATAGTGTATCTCTAGATGGGAATACACTGGATTCAACAAGAACGTCCTGCAACCCGACCCACACATGGTTGCCCACTCATTTAGCTTGAGTGTAGAGAGCATATTATCACCAATGGTTGTGATCAGCAGCTGTTACCGAAAGCATACAGTAGCGAATAGAATAAGAAGCAAAGGAATTTTCTCTAGATCAGGTGATAATACCCCTAATGGGAATGACCCACTTGGCCATGCTGCCTGCCCGATTTCTGTCATTTCCCGGGTGATGAGGCTTGAGGTCACGATTTCCTTTTTGAACATCTTGCCACCATTTACTTTGAATGTCACATCGTCAGTCCATATACGATGTCCTGGGAATGGACAAACCTAAGGCACCATTCTATCAATCCATCTTAGGCAATTTCTACTTAGGATTAACAGAACAGCACTTGCACTTTACTTCGTCTTCAATTATCTTCAGCATAAGTTGATTCGTAACGCTTATGCCAATACGAAGTGGTTTTCAGATAATAAATCTGATCTCGGTCTCTCTGCATCGACAACGGAGGTAGAAAATATACTAAAACTTTGATAGTCAGTGATTTAACTATCAAAGGGACATCCATTCAATCAACGATCCTATATTCCAAATGTAATTTCTATCGATCAACCATCAAACAATATTGGCCCCTTTTAAATCAATTTCTTATTTTATTATCATTTCTGATTCCCATTTCCCACATTTTGTATCCTTTCAAAGCTCGACTTCCTCTCTTGATTCTTGGAAAACATTTCTAACATCAGAATTTCCTTTTTCGAGAAAATATCTCTTATTCCAGTTAGAAAACATTTCTATATATTCATGAATATTTATTTTCTATATTCAGACAATATACCTTATTAATATCGGAAAATAATTCCATATTCCATTTCTTAATTACTCGTTGACCAATTCATTTCATTTTCTACGCATAGAAAATATCTCTCATTTTATTTGGGGAACATTTCAAATTCCTTAAAATTAACGTGATGTTGTAAAAGATCATTATTATAGCTCAAACCACTAATCATTTAATAACTAACCATATTGCTAACCAACCTTCGCTATCGAACCTTAAACATTCCTCCATCAATCATTATGTAAATCAAGTTGGTGTATAATTACCTCTCAAACCTTAATTGAACAACATTCTCAACTTTGAAATAGTCAAAGCTCACAACTTCAAACAAAACATCGCTTACGCGACTCTCAGATTCAATCTAAGAATCCACTTCTTTTACCAAAAACATTGATTATAACAGTAGTGTTATAATCGCTGTTTCCAAATATTTGATTTATAAAACATTTATTTTAACGGTAGCGTTAAAATTGCTGTTTAGATTTATAAAACATTTATTATAACAGTAACATTATAATCGCTGTTTAGATTTACAAAACATTTATTATAACGGTAGCGTTATAATCGTTGTTTCCAAATATTTGGTATATAGAAATATAACTTATACTTATTAATTCAATTAATAAGTAAATAAATAAATAAATTTGATTTAAAACGTAAATTAAAAATAACTACTTCCCTAAGTTCGATATAATCGAATTCCAATAAATAACTCTCTCTCGAATAATCTATATTCGATTTATATTCCGAACCATCGGAATTTATCTACCGTTTCAGGTTAATTCAAATTTCAAATTCACTTTTGAATTTATCCCTTCCAAATCATTACCAAATTCCTTGATAACCATTCCAGTTTACAAAACATTATCACATTTTATTTTATATTCCGAATTTTGAACTAAAACTCATTGTTTTCTTTTAAAACGATTACCCACTCCCCTTCTCATTCAGTTTCCAATTTGGATTCATATTTAAAATTTAAATTTCCTTTAAAGATATTTTATTTGCAAAATATTTCCTTTAAACCATTATTCACTTTAATCGTGAATATATTGCTTTTATATATAAACAAATCAGTTTGAAACCCAAATTCTATTTTTAACTTCTATTCAGAATCTTTCATATAAATATCATTTTTATTCCAATCATTTAAAAACTCTTTCATAATTTCCTTTATAATTTGCTAAGTTCAAATCTATTTTCAAATATTGATTTCAAAACCGATTTCAACTTTTTATATAAATTCAAATTTGAATTTATATTTTAATTTATCCAATGATAAATAATTCACTTAATTTATATTCTTATTTATAAACAACTTCTTGATTTATCCACTTGAACAAGTTTCTATTTTCAACTCTATTCCAAATTTAATTTCTATTTTGGAAATAAAGTTCCATTTTTTAATCCCAATTTCCTTTTCCACATTCGAAAATGTTTTACGGTATCTAAAATACTAAGTTTCTAGGGCCAGAGTAAATCAACACAACATATCTAATCATGGATTGTATAACACATCATATATCACAATCAAATAAAAACAGTAATATAAAGGTTGAGGAATCCAGTTGGATCCCTCCACCCTGTTTTCCTGCATACACAGATGTTAATCACATCAATAATATTCATTTCACATCAATATGAAATATCATAGTAAACAGAACTAATAATTGATCGACGATATAACTATATCAACCATTTCAACCATTTTTATCAACCATTCATCCAAACAACCATCGCACAATATAAAATGACTATAAATAAATTTAAAACTCATTTATATAAAAATATAAACTGTAACGGCGTGATTTTTGATGCCCTCGAAAATTGTGTCATTATTGAAAGAAATTAGAGGATGGGATAGAAAAAATAGAACTAACAGAATAGAAGAATAAGAAAACATAAGAATCTCACAGTGGAATTTCGTAAATACATAATATATTACATAACCGGGTCTGATACATCATAGTACAACATCATATTACATCATCATAGTACAACAACATAATTATACATGATTACTACATATACTTAAACTGGATACATAGGAATAGTTATACTACTGGACCGATCTTGAACTAGAACTTCATAAGGTTCCACTTGCCTACCTGAATTACTTGTCTACTCATAACAAGTATTATTAGTACCCCAAGAGTTTAGGAAACATAGAAAATAAAATCTGGGTCAGTCAGGGGACTGGTGTGAGTAAACACAGTTAAAAGATTGTAAACAAGGAAAGAGAATAAGTTTCTTTGAAGCGACCCGAACTTCCCCGGTCTTCGAAGAGAAGAGAAAGAACGAATTACTTTGAGGACAAGATGAATCAGAGCACAAACAGAAGAACATTTCATTGTTAATTGCAATACATTACATATGTTGGGGCAAATCCGGTTTATTTAAATGATACCACAATGTTACGACCCGAACTTCCCCGGTATCGTGGTGTTAGAAATTTCACGGGAAAGTTACGGGTTCTCACAGTTGGTTTACAAAGCTCAGAGAACAAGACACGTTAGAACCCAACGAAGGTGACTAAAGGCGAGCACGACGAAGATTTCCTACATATGAAGAGTCGTGGCGTTTGGTTTAGCTTGTGTGAGAACTTCTCACTTTTATTTAATTTCTAGTTTGAAATATATACTAGGATGTAGACGGTGCTTAGTAGCATCCGACACTCGTTGTCCACAGACCATAGATGACTTGTTTGTTTGATTTCTGTGTTGTGAAATTTGATTGTGTGATGTGAAATGAAATAAAATATTTTATGGTGGAAAATATTTTATAGTTAAAAATATAATTTTTAACGTGTATATAAAATAAATATTCATTTACAAATCGAACGATTTGTTTATGTACACCGATTTGACTGATATTGATTGGGACGATAAATTTTACACATCACCCAACTGCACAAATAAAATGTGTGTTTGATGGTTTGAAACCCCACACGGGTATTGGGATGATATTTGACGTACACAAATCCCGATTGTTTAGTTGTATGTCAATCGATGGGTTGACAGACTGTGTAAGCATTAATTATTGATATTTAATGCTTATGCAGTTGTGTGGTGCACTCTGGATGATGGTTGATTATATATCGTTGCTATTATATACATGTGTTGTAGAAAATCCATATAATAAATGTTATATGGTAATTGATTGGGCCTCATTCAAATTTGGAAAATAAGGAATATTAAATTAGAAAATTCATGTGTTGAATTGAAAGAAAATCCATGTGTTGAATTGAAAATAAATTCATGTGTTGAATAGAAAATAAATTCATGGGTTGAATTGAAAATAAATATTCATGTGTTGAATAAAAGCCGTGTTGATTAGATTGACGCCATTTTGACGTGAACGATATTTATATCGATTTTATTCATTTTTATAATGAATATAGAAAAGGAAGTGATTTAAAAATATAACACTTTGAAAATATTATCATTTGTATATCGATGTTGTGGAATATTCAATTTTGATTCGAAATTGAATATGAAGTTGAAATCGTTTCGAAAACGAATTTAAAACGATTTTTAAAATACGTTTTGAAAGGAAATCGATGAAATATTTATAATGTATATATATATATATATATATATATATATATATATATATAATGGCCTGAATAGAACGCACCGTGTCGCGGTAGTTCGCGAATTTCGACCATTAACTTCGAATTGATATTACGGGAGATCCGACCGTCGGATTCTCCTAAAACCAGAACCGTTGGGTTCGTATCGAAAAGAGCTTTCTAATGAATATTATAGATTTGAAATCTAACGATTGGATTTGGAATTATGTCCAAATCAAATTTGGAAAAGGTCGCTGTAAGTGCAGTTCGATGGCCGTTGATGGAAATCGACTGTACGGTCCTTAATAAAACTACTAAAAATATCAATAATTTGTGTAAAATCATAAGAAATGATTTGTGAAGAATTGGGATGAAAAACTCCATATTTGAAAAGATAAAAATAGATTTTTTTTTATCAAAATGAACTAGTTTTGAACTAGAATTAAAATCAATTTATTTTTGAAATAAATAAATTGGATTTGAAATGGTTTTAAATGTAACCAGAATTTCCAATAATTGAATTGGAATGGATTTGAATCGAAATTGTCTTTGGAATATTTCGATGTTGGATTTTGTGATTATACGGATATTGTTATGGAAATTTGAAAGATATATTTATATCGTATTTCCAATACGATATTTGTGGGTCGTAGAATTTGATATTGAATATAAGCCGATATATTTTCTATTCAGAGCCTTGTATTTAATATCAAATGGGATTTGGGTTGTCGTGAATGGTGTCTTCATTAACACTGTTCTTAAACCCAGTTGAGAAAAAATTAAATCTTTTTATTTAGATTTAATGAAGTGTACCAATTAAATGGTATTTAATTCGAATTGAATTTGAATTAAATTTTGGGTTTATCATGAACGGTGTTTTAAATAACACTTGTTCTTTAACCCGATAATGAATTGAATGTGATTTTGGGTTTATAGTGAGCCGTGTTTTAAATGACATTGGTTCTTTAACCCAGTTAAAGACAGGATATTGATTTCTGTGAAGATTAAAACTAAGTGGGGTTTTAATGAATCTTTAATTAGATTGAAATGGTGGAGAATGGAGTATCACAGTTTTGCTCCAGGCGATAGTTAATTCTTTAATTAGATTTGAACGTGATGGTAATTGAATTTACCAATAACACTGTGGTATTAGATATGAAGTATGACCAGTTTTACTTCATGGGATGAATAGGTTGGGATTGGGAAATAAAATAAATGATTACTTCGGTGTGGTTCGCTAATCCCGACTAGTTTGAATTGATATTCAAAGTATCCGGGCTTTCCTTACCGGGGAAGTTCGGGTCATAACATCGTGGTATCATTTAAATAAACCGAACTTGCCCCAATATATGTAATTGTGATGGAACGATACCGGGGAAGTTCGGGTCCGATACCAACTGTGAGAACCCGTAACTTCCCTATGAAGGAAAGTCCGGATATTTTGAGGACAAGACACAAAAGAACGCAGACAGAAGAACATTTCATTGTATATTACAACAATTCCATCAGAATACAAGAATATATAGAGTATAAACAAATAATATACATTTGATAAATATCAGAGGTTACAATACATTACATAGCAGCGGAAAAATAATACAATACACAACTGAAAGTAATACACGGATACAGAGCTTTCCGAGTATCGTTCCAGCTGTAAACCAGGATCCTGTGAATATAAATCTGCAAAACCAAAACTACAAGCTGCCCGTGTCAAAATAAGGGCACCCAGAGTTTAGGTTAAAATAATAAACTCCAGGTCAGTCATGGGATTGGTGTGAGAACTAAAACAGTTATTAATCTTTATTTTAAAGTTGGATAAATCAAGGAACCACGCCGTATAACACGGAACGGGTTTCCTCCTAAGAATACCAGTGCATAAAACAACAGCGCAATGCTAAATAAAGAACAATGAAGCTATTATAAGACCCAGGTCCCATCACACAATGCAACGCAAGCCGGAGGAAAAGGTTTTTACCTTATAATAGCCAAGAATGCTTGGTACGTGAAATTTCATGTTTTATTATTACTATAAGTGTATAGAGTCAAAACAATTTCAAATCATAAGTATCAATCATAGGCGGCATAAGCGCTCCATCCCACTATGTCTCCATACTAGGCTCTACAATCAAAACTGCACATGTCACGTATTGGAAGTTGGATTTCCAACTGTGAACCGAGGCAAAAGATAGTCCTCACCGGCTTCGAGACTCTGTAGCCCGAGCCTCAGGGTCAGAGCGCATCGACCTTTGATCATCAGGGACGGTCCACCGATGTGGATTAAAATGTCTGAACACGGCGTTCCCCCACCCTTTGGGGCGTAAATGAGCCAACGAATGACTCCATCGGCTTCACATAGTCACCGATATATCTGAGGCGCCTCGCAACAGCAACAACCACATAAGTCAAACTTGTCAGGGCGTGTAAAACCACTGACGCCACTTCTAGCTAGAAGAAAACGCATGTCCTCCCTGAGGTCCTCTCCCGTTTCTGGTTCACAACCGGGGTGTGAGGCTCGCGAATTCACGTTACACAAAGCTATGCCACACAGGCGGTGCTTTGATCATCAACCACAAGACTTTGCTTTTAAACAGAAGCCTTGATCAATTGCCACTTAGGCATACCACACAGGCAATTCACTCCTTGCGATGGATATCCATAAATATATAACCCCTAAGCTCGTACGTCTCAAAGAAGGGCGTTAAGCAAGAGAATAAATTCTCCGCCGCCAAACAGATATATATTTAACTGAAATCAATAACACAGACTGGAATCCAATGTCAGACACACAGTCCAATTACAAGTTCGTTCTGGGTCTGAACGAAACCGAAGGCACCTAGTACCCCGCATATCCATCGATCTCCAAGTACGTCTGGATGACCACTAACTGTTTCCCTCCAATTTGGTGTACGACCCAATCAAGATCATCAGTAACCACCCAAACGACGTGAAGACCTCCGGTCTTCGACCACCGTCTTCGTCCTCGACACCACGTCGAATCAATTATTCAGAATGGGATAAACCCGGTCTTTTTGGATAACTCGCGTATATAGTAAACAAGTGTTACACAAACACAACATACGCATCATTCCAATTCATCCGTCACTAACCGTAAATTAGTAAGGGAACAATTCCCCAAATATTAACCCCGAAGGCCGAAACCAACATCAGATCAATACCCAGGAAACCATTCTTCTTAGCTAACCTCCAGTTAGTTTCTAAATTTCACATTCTTAGGGAAAAGTTCCCATTAATTTTATCAAAGATAAATTCTTTTAAATTTATTCTTTAATCTTCCTTTGAATATCACTTCAAACTAGTCGGGATTAACGAACCTTACCGAAGTAATCATTTGTTTTAATTTCCCAACCCCAACCTATTCATCCCATGAAGTAAAACTGGTAATACTTCATATCTAACACCACGGTGTTATCAGTGAATTCAATTACCATTTCACGTTCAAATCTAATTAAAGATTTAACTATCGCCTGGAGAAAAACTGGTGATACTCCATTCTCGATCTTTTCAATCTAATTAAAGATTCATTAAAACTCCACTTAGTTTTAATCTTTAACTGGGTTAAAGAATCAATGTCAATTAAAACACGGTTCACGATAAACCCAAAATCAGATTCCATTCAATCATCTTTTAACCGTAAAATAGCAAGTGAGCAATTCCCTAAGTATTAACCCCGAAGGCCGAAACCAACATCAGATCAATACCCAAGAAACCATTCAACTTAACTAATCTCCAGTTAGTTTCTGATTTTCTTAACTCCGTTGGGTCTAAGAACAGTATTATTGTAGATACCGTTCACGATAACCCAAAATCACATTCCATTAATTATCGGGTTAAAGAACAAGTGTTATTTAAAAAACTATTCACGATAAACCCAAAAATCAATTCAAATTCAAATCCAATTAAATACCATTTAATTGTACATTTCATTAAATCTAAATAAAAAGATTTAATCTTTTTCTCAACTGGGTTTAAGAACAGTGTTAATGAAGACACCATTCACGACAAATCCAAATCACATTTGATATTAAATACAAGGCTCTGAATAGAAAATATATTGGCTTATATTCAATATCAAATTCTACGACCAACAAATATCGTATTGGAAATAACGATATAAATGTATCTTTCAAATTTCCATAACAATATCTGTATAATCACGAATCCAACCTCGAAATATTCCATAGACAATTTCGATTCAAATCCATTCCAATTCAATTATTGGAATTCCTGGTTACTTTCAAAACCACTTTAAATCCAATTTATTTATTTAAAAATAAATAAATTATTATTCTAGTTCAAAACTAGTTCATTTCGATAAAAATCTATTTTTATCTTTTCAAATATGGAGTTTTTTCATCTCAATTCTTTACAAATCATTTCTTATGATTTTACACTAATTATTAATATTTTTATTAATTTTATCAAGGCCCGTACAGTCGATTTCCATCAACGGCCATCGAACTGCACTTACAGCGACCTTTTTCAAATTTGATTTGGACATAATTCCAAATCCAGCCGTTAGATTTCCAATTTCTAATATTTGTTAGAAAGCTCTTTTCGATACGAACCCAAGGTTCCGGTTTTAGGAGAATCCGACGATCGGATCTCCCGCAATATCCATTCGAAGTCAATGGTCGAAATTCACGAACTGCTGCAGCGCGGCGCGTTCTATTCAGGCCATTCTATATATATATATATATATATATATATTTCGTCGATTTCCTTTCAAAACGTATTTTATAAATCGTTTTAAATTCATTTTCAAAATAGTTTCAACTTCACATTCAATTTCAAACCAAAATTGAATTTTTCTTATAAATTCGTTCTAAATTCATTTCGGTTCAATTCAAATTTCAAATTCATTTCAATTCGAACTCATTTTCTATTCAATTCAATTCGAATTCATTTTCTATTCAATTCAATTCGAATTCATTTTCTATTTAATTTCAATTCGAATTCATTTCTATTCAATTTCAATTCGAATTCATTTCTATTCAATTTCAATTCGAATTCATATCAAAATATTCGATTTAATTCGAATTCGTTTCAAAATATTCGATTTAATTCGAATTCGTTTCAAAATATTCGATTTTGAAATCACTTCTCGATATTCATTATAAAATCGACAAAATTCACGTTCACGTTGAAATGGCATTTAACTACTTAACACGGCTTCCCAATTCAATTTTCAGTGAATATTATTTTAAATTATTCGATAATTTTGAACTAGAATCAGACACAGTCAATTACCATATAATTTCAGTTATATGGATTTCATCCAATTCATATATACAACAATGACGATAAACACTCAATCATCATCCAAAGTGCGTTCTACACTGTATAAGCATCAAATATAAATATTCAACGCTTATAACAGTCTGTCAATCAATCAATCGACATACAGCTAATTATTGGGATTAGTGTATGTCATATATCATCCCAATACCCGTGTGGGGTTTCAAATAATCAAACACAGATTTTATTTGTGCAGTTGGGCGATGTGTAAAATTTATCCTCCCAATCAATATCAGCCAAATGTATGTATATAAACAAATCGTCCGATTTGTTTATATTTATTTATTTCCTTTTATATACACCTTAAAAATTCTATTTTTAACTATATAAATATTTTATTCCATTCCACATCACACAATCAACTACACATCAAAATCAAACAAACAAACAAGCCGTCCATGGTCTGTGGACGACGGGTGTCGGGTGCTACTAAACACCATCTGCATCCTAGTATATATTTTAACTAGAAAATTAAATTAAAGGTGAGAAGTTCTTACCGATAAGCTAAACCAAATGCCACGACTCTTCATATGTAGGAAATCTTCGTCGTGCTCGCCTTTTGTCAATTTCATTGTCCGTAGCCACTACACATATAAAAATCACATTTTTATACTGTTGCTATGTATATAAAAATCACATTTTTATAATCGCTCTATATGGATAAAAATCGCATTTTTATACCGCCACTATATAGATAAAAATTCTATTTTTACAACGGTGTTCATATAATAAAGATTATATTTTCATTTCACTTCTCATATAACAAAAATTATATTTTTATTATGTTACATATATAAAAATTATGTTTTTAATTCGCCACTCATATAAAAATCGTATCTTTATGTCGTTGTTATGTATACAAAAACACTTCTTTTGCATATATATAAAAATAATCAAATCTTTTCATATTTAAAAATTTCACCTTTTCTATATATGTAGTGGCTACGGACAGTTGGTTTGAGAACTTCTCTGATACCGGGAAGTTACGGGATTAGCGACTGATGAATTGGTATCGAAGGGGGGATTTCTATATGATTCCAATTGATTGGTGTGAGAACCAAAGCTAGATAAGGCTTATTGTTGTGATTTGGCATCAAAAATCTGATTTTTGGACTATGTATTAAAATTATGAATTTGAAATGTTAATCAACTAATTGATTGATGATTGTGTTGTTTGATTATTGGTTGATTAATTAAATGTTGGACCATTTAGACAAATTGTATCAAATAGTGAATTGTATTGAAAATTAGTCGCATTTGCATGCATATACATGTACTTACATTGAACAGGTCATAGCAAAGAGGCTAGAGCAGAAGAATAAAATTGTTTGTCTGACAAATAGGTACATGTTTATTGTATTTCTTGGGTTTAGGATAATTTTATGAGCCGATTGGCTAGCCGCTTTGCTTTTTCCTTTACTTTTGGATTGAAGAAGGCCATGGAAGGCTATATGAAATATCCCGAAGTCCCCGGTGCAGGGGAGATTATGGCGAAATTTTTCGAAAATTTAGGGTGTTAGCCAAATTTTTGAAAAATTTGAAAGGTTCTTAGAAACTGAAAAGTTGAAGAACTTAAGCCGTAATGAAAATAATGAAAGTTGAGTTGATTAGTTAAACAACTTTCAGCTTCGTTCCTTTTCGAGGACGAAAAGTTTTAAGTGGGGGAGATTGTAATAACCAGGAAATCCAAGCCAATTTAAAATTTTTATTTTGGCAATTTTAGTGAATTTTGAACATTTAAAATGATTTATTTTAAATAACAACGACAAGAAATTTATTTTGAATAGAATTAGAACGTATATATTTATATAGATCGTCGTTAGAATATAAATATTTTATTTTAATTATAAAAGGAACTAAAAATGGCGCTGTAGTTCGAAAAGTCGATTTCAAACTTCAAATGAATGTACAGGATTCAAAATAAACCAGATTTTAGCAAAACCAAAAATATTTGAATCTAACTGAGAATATCTTTCTAACGATTCCGAAAAATTGAAATTTCATAGCGGGGATCAAAAGATACGTCCAGTTGAAAAATCAGAATAGTCGCTATGGAATTCTGGCCCTTAAAAATGGAAATTTTGCAAATGACCTCGGTTCTCGACGAAACCACTTTTGTTGGATCTGTGATGTCAAGTTATTGCTAGGTTTCAAAATTCATAATTTTTCGAATCAATATGTGAGCGTGGCGAAGGAAAACGCATTTGACCAGTTTCAGTTGATTTTAATCGACTGGAAAATGGCCATTTTTCCAACGGTCTCAGAGTTCGATGAAATTAGTTTTGTTAGGACTGTATCGTCAGTACAAAGCTAGAAAGTATTTTTTGGGAATTTTTCTAGCTAGTATGTGGCCCCGGTAAATTGAAATGTACGTTCAAATTCAATGTATAGAGTTATATTTTGATTTTGACAAAAACTGATCGAAACGATTGAATCAGCTTACCATACATATCCCATTGTGTTCGGAATGGGTGTAATTAGCTATGGAGAACAGTCGTGGGCTTGATTTCGAGGTCGAAATAAAAAGTACCTTTTTGAAATTAAATAAATAATTAAAAAAAATAAATACACCCACCCCCCCTTTTCATCTCCTATACGGTCAAACCCCCCTCTTTCAAAACAGATCGAGAGAAAAAAAGAAGAAGTGGGGGATCGTTGTCGCGCCAGACCCCCCATCGACGTCGACCAGCCTCCGCCCCCTCCACATCGTCGTCGCCCCCTACAACTCCCCTCTCCGTCCCTCCACTTCCCTATCGCCTTGTACGCCCAACCACGCCGCCAAAGGGGGACCCGCCACTGAGCTAATCCCCAACTGAGCATCCTCCTCCCCGATTGACGCAACAGCATGCCCCCACCACTGCCTGCCGACCACCAGCGACGTCCATCCCCTCCTCCAACCCCTAAATCTGAAAAAGCAGTGAGTTTTTTTATATATACACATTTATTCTATTTTATTTTCAGCTTTAAAATGTTTATAAAAATCAGTTTTCTTATATAAAAGACATTGGTTTAAATCAATTTGACTATGAAGATGATATGATATTAAAAATCAGTTTTTATAGGTTAAAAATATATTTATATAAATCAGTTTTTGTTTAAATCAGGCTTTATCATATGGAATGCGATTTATATCATGAAAGTATGGATTTATATCATGTAATGTTATGCTCTTTGAAAGGTAAAGTCATGGTATCTGAAAATATAAGGTTATGATTCTTATTGGTTTGAAAATATGGTTTTGTCATATGAAGTAGCGTTGTGAAAATCTAGTTTTTTTAATGTAGATTTGAAAAGAAAATACGATATTTGGTGTGTAAAAATATGATTTTTATATTATAGAAAGAATAAAAATATGATTTTTATATTATATATATAGTAAAAATTTGATCTTTATATATGTAGCGAAATAAAAATCTGATTTTTATAATATATATGTTGAAATAAAAATGTGATTTTTATAGCGATGATATAAAAATTCGATCATTATATTAGAAGTAGATATAAAAATATAATTTTTACATAGAGAATAGCGTTATTAAAATATTATCTTTATTGGAAGAAGAGCAATATAAAAATATAATTTTTATATAGAGAACAGTGTGATAAAAATATGATCTTTATTATATGAACAGCGGTGTAAAAATAGAATTTTTATCCATATAGAGTGATTATAAAAATGTTATTTTTATATACATAGCAACAATATAAAAATGTGATTTTTGTATATGTACTGGCTACAGACAATGAAAGGGACAAAAGGTGAGCACGATGAAGATTTCTACATAAGGAGAGTCGCGGTGTATTGGTTTAGCTAGTCGGTGAGAACTCCTCACTTTTATTTTATTTTCTAGTTGAAATATATACTAGGATGCAGACGGTGCTTAGCAGCACCCGACACCCGTCGTCCACAGACCATGGACGACTTGTATGCTTGTTTGATGTGTTGTGAATTTTGTTTGTGATGTTGATGTGAAATGGATAATTAAAACATTCATGTGTTGAAATAAATTAATTATCGTTAAAAATATAATTTTTAACGTGAATTTGAATAAATAAGTATTCATTTACAAACCGGACGGTGTGTTTATGTACACCTATTTGAAGGATACTGATTGGGACAATAAATTTTACACGTCGCCCAACAGCACAAATAATATTCAGTGTTTGTGGATTGAAACCCCACACGGGTGTTGGGATGATATTTGATGTACACTAATCCCAATTATTTAGTTGTATGTCGATCGATTGGTCGACAAACTGTGTAAGCATTAATTATTTATATTTAATGCTTACGCAGTTGTGTGGTGCACTCTGGATGATGGTTGATTATTTATAGTTGCTATTACATACATGTGTTGTAGAAAATCCATATAATTAACATTATATGGTAATTGATTGGGCCTCATTCCAATATAGAAAATAAATTCACGTATTGAATTGGAAATAAATTCATGTGTTGAATTGAAAAATATTCATGTGTTGAATAGAACAAACATTCATGTGTTAAATAAAAGCCGTGTTGATTAGATTGACGCCATATTGACGTGAATGATATTTCTATCAATTTTATTCATTTTTCAATGAATATTGAAATGAATTGAAATTCAAATAAAATTGAAATGAATTGAAATTCGAATTAAATTGAAATGAATTGATATTCGAATTAAATTGAAATGAATTGAAATTCAAATTAAATTGAAATCGATTTGAAATGAAATTAAAACGAATTTATATTGAAAAATTCAATCTTGATTTGAATTTGAAAAGGAAGTTGAAATCGTTTTGAAAAGGAATTAAAACGATTTATAAAATATGTTTTGAAAGGAAATCGACGAAATATATATAATGGCCTGAACAGAATGCGCCGCGCCGCGGTAGTTCGCGAATTTCGACCATTGACTTCGAATTGACGTTGCGGGAGATCCGACCGTCGGATTCTCCTAAAACCGGAACCGTTGGGTTCGTATCGAAAAGAGCTTTCTAACGAATATTGGAAATTAGAAATCTAACGGTTGGATTTGGAATTATGTCCAAATCAAATTTGGAAAAGGTCGTTGTAAGTGCAGTTCGATGGCCGTTGGTGGAAATCGACTGTACTGGCCTTGATAAAATTATTAAAAATAGTAATAATTTGTGTAAAATCATAAGAAATGATTTGTGAAGAATTGGGATGAAAAAATCCATATTTGAAAGGATAAAAATAGATTTTTATCTAAATGAACTAGAATTATAATTCTATTTATTTTTAAAATAAATAAAGTGGATTTGAAGTGGTTTTAAAAGTAACCAGAATTTCCAATAATTGAATTGGAATGGATTTGAATCGAAATTGTCTTTGGAATATTTCGATGTTGGATTTCGTGATAAAACAGATATTGTTATGGGAATTTGAAAGATATATTTATACCATTATTTCCAATACGATATTTGTTGGTCGTAGAATTTGATATTGAATATAAGCCGATATATTTTCTATTCAAAGCCTTGTATTCAAAATCAAATGTGATTTGGGTTTGTCGTGAATGGTGTCTTCATTAACTCTGTTCTTAAACCTAGTTGAGTAAAAGATTAAATCTTTTTATTCAGATTTAATGAAGTGTACCAATTAAATGGTATTTAATTGGTATTGAATTTGAATTGATTTTTGGGTTTATCATGAATGGTGTTTTAAATAACACTTGTTCTTTAACCCGATAATTAATACAATGTGATTTTGGGTTTATAGTGAACAGTGTTTTAAATGGCATTGGCTCTTTAGCCCAATTAAAGACAGGATGTGATTTCCCAAGTTAAACAATCATTAATATTGATTTTTGGGAAGATTAAAACCAAGTGGAGTGTTAATGATTCTTTAATTAAATTGGAATAGTCGAGAATGGAGTATCACCAGTTTTGCTCCAGGCGATAGTTAAATCTTTAATTAGATTTGAACGTGAAATGGTAATTGAATTTACCGATAACACCGTGTTGTTAGATATCAAGTATTACCAGTTTTACTTCATGGGATGAATAGGTTGAGATTGGGAAATAAATGATTACTTCAGTGTGGTTCGGTAATCCCGACTAATTTTAATTGATATTCAAAGGAAGATTAAAGAATAAATTTAAAAAAAAATTATCTTTGATAAAATTAATGGGAACCTTTCCCAAAGTGTAAGAATATTTTAATAAAAGAATATTTTGAATTGGAATGAGGCATATGTTGTGTTTGTGTAACACTTGTTTATTATATACGCGAGTTATTCAGAAAGACTGGGTTTATCCCATTCTGAATAACTGATTCGACGTGATGTCGAGGATGAAGACGGTGGTCGAGGACCAGAGGTCTTCACATCGTTTGGGTGATTACTGATGATCTTGATCGGGCTGTACACCCAAGAGGAGGGAATCAGTTGGTGATCGCCCAGACGTACTTGGAGATCGATGGATATGCGAGGTACAAGGTGCCTCCGGTTTCGTACAGACCCAGAACGGACTTGTAAATGGGCTGTGTGTCTGACATTGGATTTTATTCTGTGTGATTGATTTCTATTAAATATATATCTGTTTGGCGGCGGAGAATTTATTCTCTTGCTTAACGCCCTTCTCTGAGACGTACGAGCTCAAAGGTTATATATTGATGGATATCAAGCGCATGGAGTGAATTGCCTGTGTGGCATGCCTAATTGGCAATATGATCAAGGCTTCTGTTGAAAAGCAGAGTCTTGTGGTTGATGATCAAAGCACGAACTGTGTGGCATAGCTTTGTGTAGCGTTGATTCGCGAGCCTCACACCCTGGTTGTGAACCAAAAACGGGAGATGACCTCAGGGAGGGCATGCGTTTCCTTCTAGCTAGAGGTGGTGTCGGTGCTTAAACTGGCTGACATTTATATTATTTTCACCTGTGTGGTTGTTGCTGTTGCGAGGCACCTCGGTTATATCGGTCGATCCGGGACCGATGGAGTCATTCGTTGGCTCATTTGCGCCCAAAGGGCGGGGAAACACAGTATTCAAGCATTTTAATCCACATCGGTGGACCGACCCTGACAATCTAAGGGTCGATGCGTTCTGACCCTGAGGCTCGGGCTAGAGAGTCTCGAAGCTGGCGAGGATGATCCCTTGCCTCGGTTCCCAGATGGGAATCCAACTTCCAATACGTGACTTTGCGGTTCTATTTGTAGAGCCTAGTATGGCGACATAGTGGTATGAGGCACTTACGCCGTCTATGATTGATACTTATGATTTGAAATTGTTTTGATACTTATAGTAGTAATAAAACATGAAATTTCACGTATCAAGCATTCTTGGCTATTATAAGGTAAAACCCCAATCCTCCGGCTTACGTTGCATTGTGTGATGGGACCTGGGTCTTATAATAGCTTCATTGTTCTTTATTTAGCATTGCGCTGTTGTTTTTTCACTGGTATTCTTGGGAGGAAACCCGTTCCGTGTTATACGGCGTGGTCACTTGATTTACCTAACTTTAAAATTAAGATTAATAACTGTTTAAGTTCTCACACCAGTCACATGACTGACCTGGAGTTTATTGTTTTAACCTAAACTCTAGGTGCCCTTATTTTGACACGGGCAGCTAGTAGTTTTGGTTTTGCAGATTTATATTCACAGGATCCTGATTTACAGCTGGAACGATACTCGGAAAGCTCTGTATCCGTGTATTACTTCTAGTTGTGTTTTGTATTAATTTCCGCTGCGATGTATTTAAATGTAATCTCTGATACTTAGTGAATGTGTAATATTGATTTATACTCTGTATATTCTAGTATTCTGATGGAATTGTTGTAATTAACAATGAAATGTTCTTCTGTTTGCGCTCTGATTCATCTTGTCCTCAAAGTAATTTGTTCTTTCTCTTCTCTTCGGAGACAGGGGAAGTTCGGGTCGCTTCATTCTTCATATTGAACAGATTCATTCACTTTAGAAATCTTTAGACCAATCCATGACTAATACGGATGATGACCCAAATATTTTTGATATTAAAACATTTGATATTACGATTGTTTATATCAAAATCATCTAGTGAAATGCTTGCATCTCACATTCACGGATATAGTATGAAATCTAAAACCGCGGAGCGCTTATTGGAGATTGGATTCCAACAGACAAGGAATGGGATCACCTGCCGATTAGTGTACTCTAGAGAGGATACACTGGGATTCAACAAGAACGTCTTGTAACCCGGCCACACATGACTGTCCACTCATTTAGCTTGAGTGTAACGAATATATTATCACTCCCACGGTCTTAGCCTTTGCTGCTGTTGGTTTCTTAGCATCCAATCTTTCATACCTGAGTGCTAAATCCACTAATTCAACAAATGGGTCTTTCAGACGTCCCATCATCCTGCCTTGCAGACTATCCTTCAGACCGGCTACAAATATCTCATTCTTCTTTAATGAAGTATTGACCAACTCCGGTCCAAAGCTTGAGAGTGCATTGAACTTGTTTTCGTACTTAGTGACAGTCATGCTTTCCTGCTTCAAGTCAATGAAATCTTGGTACATCCCTGTCTTCCCAGTGGCTGGCGGATACTGGGCTTCAAAAGTTTCTTTGAACATGGCCCAAGTAAAACTTTCCTCAGGAGTATTAGCAGTCTGAGCATCCCACCATGGTGCAGCGACTCCTTCCAGATTCTATGAAGCTAAGAGACGATTATTACCATCGTCCAACTTCAGTCCCTTAAAAATCTTCTCACATGATCTTATCCATGCTTGGACTTCAACCAGTGATATAGTGCCCTTAAAAAATTTTCCTCCCAAAGTAGTGTAATTCTTGCAGATCATTGCAAAGTTTTGCTGAGTTGGAGCTGGGACCACTTCAGTAGTATCCATTTGATTTTGATTAACAGTGTACCCATTGGTCGTGGTTGTCCCGCTTGCTCCTCGGCCTCGTCTTCCATGAGAACTCATTTTCAGTTTCTGAGTATATGGTTTTATAGTTAATACTCAATCGGAAGATAGTCTTATAGATAACTTAAGTTAATAGCTAATGACGACCTACACTACAATAGTTTTTTATAAAAATACGCTCTCTCGACACTAACCCAAAGCCTAGGTGTTCAGAAAACATAAGCTCTGATACCAACTGTAACGACGCGATTTTCGATGCCCTCGAAAGTCGTGTCATTATTGAAAGAAATTAGAGGATGAGATAGAAAAGATAGAACTAATAGAATAGAAGAATAAGAAAACATCAGAATCTCACAGCGGAATTTCACAAATACATAATATATTACATAACTGGGTCTGATACATCATAGTACATATTACATCATCATAATACAACAGCATAATTATACGTGATTACTACAGATAATTAAACTGGATACATAGGAATAGTTATACTACTAGACCGGTCTTGAACTTGAACTTCATAAGGTTCCACTTGCTTACCTGAATTACTTGTCTACTCATAACAAGTGTTTTGAGTACCCAAGAGTTTAGGAAACACAGACAATAGACTCTGGGTCAGTCAGGGGACTGGTGTGAGTAAATACAGTTAAAAGATTGTAAACAAGGAAAGAGAATAAGTTTCTTCATATTGAAAAGATTCATTTACTTTAGAAATCTTTAGACCACTCCATGACTAATACGGGTGATGACCCAAATATTTTTGATATTAAAACATTTGATATCACAATAGTTTATATCGAATAAAAAATCAGCTAGTGAAACGCTTGCATCTCACGTTCACGGATATAGTATAAAATCTAAAACCGCGGAGCGCTTATTGGAGATTGGATTCCAACAGACAAGGTATGGGATCACCTGCCGATCAGTGTAATCTAGAGAGGATACAATGGGTTTCAACAAGAACATCTTGTAAACCGGCCATGCACGACTGTCTACTCATTTAGCTTGAGTGTAACGAATATATTATCACTCCCACGATTGGGAATGACCCACCGATTTTGAAAGTTGCAGCAGCGAAAAGAGATTAAGAAGTTAAATATGGAACTTCTCTAGATGGTGATAATATACGCTGCTTGGGTATGACCCACCTAGCCATGCTACCTTGCCCGATTTTTGTCATTTCCTGGTTGTGAGGTTTGAGGTCACGTCATCATTGACAGATCATTTCTGTAATCACTTTGGATGCCGCAATGTCATATCTATCAGAACACGCATTGGTTTTCCCAAATACACTATGGGCATAAAGCTAAGAGAAACGAATTCCTCCGCCGCCAACATAATATACTTTAGAAAAGTCGATGTGTAAGATCTGCTAGATATATGTTGTCAGACAACCGTCCATATAGGTTTGTCCTAGGACTGAACAGACCGAAGGTACTACTTAAAAATAGCCCTTGCATATCTCCGTCTTTAATATTCTGACACGCGTCGTATAATTCGAGTCGAAGTGGAATATTTATTCCGGACTCTTCGAAACGATGTACGTAATGTCTTTTACGGTCGATAAATAATTATCAGCTTAACATGATTAGTTTATACTTTTTTATTTATGGGTTTTCAGTTAACAAAACAGTATATGTTGGCCTTGTTCATATCTGGATATTATTATTATCTTTTATAAATGAACAGTTAAAGTGTGTGCGTCGCACACGGAATTTTACTCAGTTTTGACCAACATTAGAAATGAGCAAATAAAGCGTGTGTGTCGCACACGGTATTTTGCTTCATTTATCATCGATGTTTATACGATGTTAATTCTTCTGTTCTTTTTGTAAATTATTTTCTTACTTCTAATTTATCATAAATAAATTAAATTTATAAATTATTTAAATTATTTCCTTTATATTTCTAATTTCAAACTCGTTGAACTTCTTCAGTCAAACTTCAACACTCCATCTTCTTGCTATTTTCTTCCTTCCACTTGCCTATGACAAATTAAATAAAAATTCTCTTTTTATTTAATTATTTATTTCTTCTTTATTTTTATTTATTTTCTATTTTTAAATTAAAACTGTTTTTAATTTAAAACTGTTTTTAATTTAAAACTTCATTCAAAAATCTCTTTTGTTAGCGGATTCACCAAAGTACCCGTCTTTGCCAAAGTACCACTTTAAATTTGCCATGCCGTGCACATACAAAATCGCTTCAGCCCTTATGTTCTAGGCCAGTGCCAAGCTCCTAGCCAAAGTACCAAAGTGCTAACCCCCAAACTCCATGATTTCACTTAAAAATCTAAGGAGGCACTAACGTTTCTCTCCTCTGCCAAAGTACCACTTGGTACTACCAGTTTACCAAGTACCAGGTCTCCAGATCTCATGATCCTCACGCCGGATCACCCACGTTTTCCTTGCCCGATCACCCTCTCTTCTTCTTCTTCCCTCTCCTGTGTCAACCATTCCAGCGCACATCTGTGCACGTGCACAACCACCTGGATCATCCCACGCCGATGATGATCGTCCACCCAAGTCAGCAACCACCTCCTGATCCCATCCTCACTCCCTGTTTCTTCTTCGATCAAATAAATCCAAAAATGGGTGTTCAGCGCACTACTCCCAAAAACAGCCTTCACCACAACGTCTCTCCCCATCACATCGCTAGTCCAACCATTGTCAAACTTCACCTTGTCGTTACCGGCCCTGATCCGCACGTCCCCACCAATTTCTGGCCAACTCGGTTCACCACTGGTCCTCCTGTCCACCATCATATTCGGGTATAAAACCTGTAACACCCCACCTCCGCTAGGGTCACTCGCAAAGGAATGCACTAGCTTTAGAGGGGTATTATTGGTAAACATGTACAGAAATATTACAAGACAGAACATATAAAATAGCGGAAGTAAAACCAACTTTCATATCATTAATAAATAAGGTCTAAAGCCTTTCACATTTTCTTACATGAAAACCTGTCTTGCAATAGTAAAGAAGCATAAAAACCTTTTCATAAATTATTCCCCAAGTGAAACAGTAAAGTAGCCATAGCCAAGAAAAGTCCAAGCCATACATGATGACCTTCAAACAGAAGAAGTCCGAACTAACAACAACATTTCCTCCCTGAAACCTGAGGGGAGGGGAAACGGAAGACAAAGAGGCGAAAGAAAACGGGGTCAGTCATAAAGACTGGTAAGTCCTATCTACTTCCAGTATAAAAACAGGTAAAGGTAACATGACATGCATAAACTGAAAGTAAACATAAGGATGTCGACAAGATAGATAAGCTAAACCAAGATAACTGGATGAACTACTGTAGCAAGATAAACTAAGGTATCATGATAAACTACGGTGTCAAGATAAATCAAGGTATCACATCGTCAGGTTTCTATCAAGTATACTATCCCAAGGTATCTATCGTGTATAACATCCCCCGGTATTTATTTACTCTGCACCTCTCGTACTAGTATCCAACCCGCGTCATGTGTTAACTATGAATGTCCCTTGCCCAATGTCATGTAATGGTCCATGTCAACCTAATATATAGCATATGTAGGTTTTCCCAACTCGTATGTTTCTTTCCATGTATAAGTTCAATCCTTTGCCGTAGGCCGTACGGGCTTTCCCATGTAAATCTATACCACCTCAACGTAGTACCCTTTTATCCTTGAAGTTATTTTGGACTGCTACCCTTGATCTAGTTATGTTTTCTTACCATGAACTATCGCGTGTTCACTTAGGATTTATGCCACCTAGGACCACTAGGGATTATGCTACCTAATGAACGTATTCGTAACTTGGTTTGGGGTTCAGGCCACCTAGGGCCACTAGGGATTATGCCACCCGTCAACCACGCCCTTTATCCCACGTATATATCATGAATCGTTTTCCATGTCTAGATGCACATGTATCTCAATGTGCCATCCGAGTTCCGTGCCAGGGCAAATCGAGAAATACGGAACTCGTTCGGGAGCTTTAAGTCGTCTGTTGATGCAGATGTCAAGGTCTGTTTTTGTATCCGTGGCTATGGTCCCACGTGACCCCTCCCTCAACTACTGAAAGGCAATCCAAGAAAAATCATGTATGAGAACCACATCCCGGCCCCTCTATAAACCCACTTCCCTATGGGCCAATCTCACCCAGGACTCGATAGCAAGAACATGGTCTGTTGGGGGTTCTCTGCCTTTCCGTTCGTACACGGTTGACTAAAGATGGTAGGTAGTCGACGACGTGCTATCCAGGGAAAAAATCAAGTATCGTCGACTCCACGCTAATCCATCCCAATCTTTAGGTTGCTCGCATAGCAACCAAGGCATACTCTTGACTCTTCTACAGCAGACCTTAACCTCTTTGAGGCCAGGTTTCATGGACCATCTGCCACCTCACAGAGGGATACCAAGAGTACCCTCATGTCCCCCGAAGCTACCGCTTCGTTACCTAGTTCGTTGGAGCCTTTATCTAAGTCAGATAATTTGCTCCTCCTCGTATGTTTAAGCGATGACCTACCGTATCAGGTTACTCATCTATCTGTGAACTGGTCCAAATCTCCTGACTAAGAATTATTACTTAGTTTCCTAAACTAAGGTTTACCACTTAGTCTCCTTTCCCATTATCCTTGTTAATCCCGGTTTTCCACCTAGTCCCCTGAACTAGGGTTTTGTCTAATGGGTTAAGTATTGTCATTTAAGTTCATGACTTAACCTGCCTACGAATCATGTCAAGATTTGGCTAAGTATTCAAGTCCAAGACCTAGCCCTACAAGTTGGTTGAGTATACCAAGAAGCTCATGACTTAACCCTATTCAATCATCAAGTCAAATTGGTTAAGTATTTATTTATCTTAACCCTATCAGATTATCGTGTTAGATTGGTTAGGCATAGATTATCTTAACCTCATCGGATTATCGAGTCGGATTGGTTAAGTATAGGTTAACTTAACCCCATCCACTAATCGTATTAGAATGGTTAAGTATATTTAAACGGTCTTGTGACTTAACCCTATCAAGTTCTCATATTAGATTGGTTAAGTATGGTTGCTTAACCTCATCAAATCATCATGTATAATTGATTAAGTATAAGTTACTTAACCCCATTAAATTATCATGTTAAGTTGGTTAAGTATTGGTTACTTAACCACATTGAATTACCAAGTTTAGATTGGTTAAGTGTTTAACTTAACCCCATCGAATTACCGTGTTTAGATTAGTTAAGTGTAGGTTACTTAACCCCATCTAATTACCGTGTTTAGATTAGTTAAGTGTAGGTTACTTAACCCCATATAATTACCAAGTCGGATTAGTTAAGTGTAAATTACTTAACCCCATCCCCTAATCGTCTTATATGGTTAAGTTCCATTAAGAAATCAAGTCCGGTTCCACTTAACCTACCCATTCGTGTCATATCGGTTAAGTGTCATTAGTCAAAATTACTTAACCTTTTCATGTGGCATTAATTAGATTAATGCACCCCAACCTCTCACATTAGACTTTGTTGTGGTTACTAGTTAAGCCGGGCGGGTCCGGGTAGATTTACACCACAACCTAGTCTAACCTCGGGTTTTAAGTGCTATATGACCAACTACTCACATTGGGTCCTATTGTTTGTAGCCACTAGTTAAGCCGGGCGGGTCCGTGTAGATTTATGCTACAAACTCAACCCAACCTCGAGTTGGCCACTTTCATGTTTGGTCTAGTGTCATATTACACTTACAACCCACACGTGTCTAGCTTCAAGTCCCATGTTTACCCCATATGTCATGTCCTCATTTAGGTGTATCATGAGTGCCATATTTTCATGAAATCCCACGTCAAATTATCATGTCATAATCACGCTCGTCTAACCTACCCCAAATCGTGTTTCCAACCCAAGTAAAAGCGAGTCAACATAGTAAGGATACCATGCTACATATTGGCCTCAAAACATGCACGATGTCAAGAAGGGATTGGCCACAAACATGCATAGTATCATAAAAGGTTTGGCCTCAAAATATGCATAGCATCATAAGGGGTTTTTGGCCACAAACATGCATAGTATCATAAGGGAATTTGGCCACAAACATGCATAGTATCATAAGAGAATTTGGCCACAAACATGCATGATAACATAAGGGAATTTGGCCACAAACATGCATGATAACATAAGGGGTTTGGGTTCATTTACATGCATAAGCCCCAAAGTCAAGTCTTTGCCCATGTTTCACAAGTCAAATGGTTCCCAAAGGTTCATGCTAACATTACATAGATAAAGATTCAAACTTGCAAGATAAACTAGGCTAAGCATAACATGAGTGGCATGATTAAGTCGCTAAAACTTAGCCCAAGGTCATAGATCATAGAAAAGAGGCAAAGTTAGGTTCACATAGGCTAGCATACTCATGTTTCATTGCATTTTATCCCATGTCACATTAGAACTACCGTTAGAATCTACAAGTAGCTAGAACTTACATAGCGAGGCTTAGGGAAGGATCATGCATCGTCTTGACGAAGAAAGGTGGCTCCTTTGTTGAAGAATCATCATGAAACTCGCATAGCAACGTTGATCCCTCCTCGATTTGGTGTAGCAAGCTTGCACCTTTTGATTTGGTGAAGAAAGGAGCCTCTTTTAGCATAGAACAAGCTTAGAAGACTTAAGCTTTCATGAGGAAGAAGAAGAAGGTCATGTCATGAAGGTGGAGGCCATGCCCAAGAAGCATTTTGGCATAGTTTAGTTGTAGGATCAAATAATGAGGGTTTAAAGGTTAGGTTAGGGGTCTTTTTATAGAGATTAGGATTATTTTTAGCCATAGGATTAACCCCAATTCAGATCCTAGCCATCAAAATCCGTCACAAGCCAACAAACCAGACCCAAAACATGTCTTGGGGAAGAAGTCAGGTGCATCAGGCCAAAACTGGTCCGGCCACCTGTGTCGACTCCCAAGTCGACTCTAGAGTCGACTTGGGGGGGGGGGGTGTCGACTCTAGAGTCGACACCCCTTTGACCAGGGTTGACTTTTTGAATTTGAATCTATTTTAAACTCTGAAAATTCTGGAAACTTCGACGGACCATATCTTGGTCATACGGACCCCGATTCTCGAAAACTCGGACTCTATTTCGCGTATTTTTCCGAGACGAACGCAATGGCACAGCCCTTTCCCTTGATTCAGAATTTAAAATTAAATTCTGCCTTGATTCTTGTCTTAACACGTTATTAAAATTCGGGTTGTTACAAAACCAGTATTCAAAATCATATTCCCACCTCGTTATCACAATTCACGCAATAGAAAATTTATATTGTATTTTTCCTATGCTTATTGGATCCTCACACAACCCCAGGCATCACGCCATGATTTCCGATCACCTGGATCGCCAGATATCGACCAAAACCCATTTTCCGATCATCCCAATATATCTCGACACTCCCATTATTAAAAATCGTGATATTCGTACTAAAATTCATGATTTGGAAATACGAATCTATTTATATATTTGAATCAGGTTTCTAAGATGTTTGAAAAATCATGATATATGTTGGTTTATAGAGAACCTACTATTTTTCTGGTTTCTTGAATCTATTTCCATTTTCTTTGTTATCTTTTCGCTTTGAGACAGATTTGGTTGTTGTGTTATGGTTTAAATTTAACATAGTAACCCATTGAATCATCTAATATGAACATTACTGATAAATGGATTATCATTTTTTGGGAAACAAAGAGTATAAAATGACACAGGGTATACATATGTTTTGGGTTTATCATAATAGGATTTTCACCGATAACATACCAATGTTAAAGTGTATATACAGGGTGTGTTCAAACTTAACGGTCTACGGCATATGCAAACACAGCAGGAATTTCTATAAAATAAACATTAAAACAAGAACAAGATTTACTCACATTGAATGCTTTCCAAAATCCTGCTAGAACGAACTTCGGAATTTAGTTGTGAAGAGGAATGTATGATTTTAGTCCATATTTATAGGCAAACTTCACATGTAAAAACCATTTCCTCTTCTTATTTTCTACAGTGATTATCTTATTAGCCTCACCCCTCTGATTTTAGTTCCTACGGCTGTTCATGAAAACCAAGCATGGAAAAATATTTGTTTTTACTTG
Organism: Allium sativum; assembly: GCA_030737875.1. Lineage (NCBI taxonomy): Eukaryota > Viridiplantae > Streptophyta > Magnoliopsida > Asparagales > Amaryllidaceae > Allium > Allium sativum. Next base: position 272,625 of record JASFAX010000065.1, read on the forward strand.
GATATTTTGGCCAATAGCTTTGTCCAATGTTAAAGCTTCTAGAAGCCCACAATCCTACCATCCTTCCATTAAATGCTTGCGCATGACTCCTCCTTTTCTCAGCAATAAACAATGGTTTCCTTTGTATTTTATTTTCTTGATATTTTTGCTAAGAGAAATTATATATACACAAGCCTGTTGTGAGATGTTTTAGGTGATGGTTCCTCAATTCTTAGTTCTACTATTTATGGTAACATCTCATTATGGGTTTTGTTTTCATATTTGTTTTTGTCTTCACATTTTTTTCATTGATATTTTCCTTTTTGTCAATTAGTCAAACATGTTGTGTGCGTGGTCTTTTTTTATGTTTCATGTGTATTGTTGTATGGCTAAATTATTATACCTATATATGTTTCCTTTTCTGATCCTATTTGTTTTCAAAGTCCTTCATTTTTAAAGATGACAAAATGTCCCCTTTTATGTGTATATTTTGTTATCACCCTTATATGCATGCTTAAAGCTTTAGTTTGCAAAGTGCTACTTTGAAATCATGTTAATTATACATGCTATTGTATGTTAAAGATTAATTAGCAATCATTCCAATATATATTATTTTATGATTTACTTGAATGTTGCGTTCTTATATTAATTTAAAACATAAACAAATATTTACATTACATAGTGTATTCATACTATATATATATGTTTTCATTTGTTTCTATTTTGTTAAATAATCATTATTTATTTTAATTTTCTCATTGAAATCAATTGTCAACAGTCAGAAAAAGTCGGGACATTACAATCCACCCCCATTAAAAGAATTTCATCCCCGAAATTAGAGTAAGACAGGTAGAAAGATTCCCAAAATATATCAAACCATAGCTGCTTAGTACATCATAACCATACACTAGTTCTACACTAGTACCAGTTAGAGATAACATACTACCATATTTAGGGTTACACTTGAATAATTCAAGTTATAAGCTACCATATAATATACATATATATAGTTCAGCACATCTCTCCACTCTACTCCTCAGAGTCGCTGCTGTCTATCCCAATCACCTCATCGTCCGAGATGTTAACCACCTCCACGACTTCATCGTCGTCATCAGATATATCAAAGACCTCAACCACACCCTCGGTAACTGCTTCCTCATCATCGTTTGGAATCTCAATGACTTCCACTGGGGGTAGTAGGAAAAGTCTCACTGCAGGATATCCGTAATTCCCAAAAATTTCTACATACCCCCCTACTGCATTGAACTCTATGAGAGCTAGTTCCAGTTGGGTCCATGCTGCCATCATTGGATCCACGTATTCTTGTTGCTGATTACCCATGTCAATGACAGGTGTTTCGGAACAATATATTCTTCTTCTTCTTCATATTCTTCCTCGTCTTCTTCTTCATCATCAATGTCCATATCATCAACATCTTCTCCATCCTTGTCACCATCGTCTCCTCCGTCATTACCGCAAAATTACGCTTCTTCTTCCATTTCTTCGTCTTCATCAATATACCCGGAACTGTCTTCATCCTGATCCATTAGCTCGTTTCTGCTAACATTTGACTCTTCGGATTCTCTTTGGGCGCCTTCATCATCACTTGGTGATCTCTCTCGAGTGTCCTCTGAATCTCCTACCCTCTATCCACTTGCTTTTTCCTGAAGCCTAAAGATCTATGGTGATGTTAGCCTCTTCCTAGCCGTGGTCTTGAACAAAGGTGGCATCTGCAAAGTAAACACGGAAATAGAACTCATCAATGATAGAATCATAATAAGAGAGTTCATGATTCCTAATAAACTGAATCCAAAAATGCACATACCAATGCTCTCAGAAATGAAGAAATCCAAGGTTTCATTTCATCCAATCAAACAGATAGTAAACCATACCTAACCTGTAGAAAAATCTGGGTATAATTTTTCTGATATGCTTTCCGATTTCCCATGTACAGTGTTTCGGATTCTCGCTCCGTTGAATCTTTAGTATCCTTACCACTTTGTTGCGAAGTTGCTTTTCCTCTCTATCTACCATACGGAATGGATGTCGAATCACAGTCAAATCTGGTTCGATCTCTATCTCTTATTGAACAGATGGTTCCAGAATTAAGGATGGATCGTGCATACACTTCCTTAAATGAGATACATGGAACCCATTATGAATTCTTGCCATATGCTCTAGCAATTCAACTCTATAAGCTAGAAAACCAATTCTCTCCAGAATATGGAAAGGTCCAACATAACGGGGAGTTAACTTTCCGGATTTTCCAAATCGTACTACTCCTTTCATCGGTGAAATCTTTACAAATACCTGATCTCCTATATCAAATACAAGATCTCTTCGCCTTTGATCAATATAGCTTTTCTGGCGATCTTGAGCTTCTTTCATTCTTAACTTTACTAACTCCACCTTCTCCTTTGCTTCCCGGATCATATCCGATCCAAGTATTAATTTGTTTCCAGATTCTATCCAACATGCGCGTGCTTTACAAGGCCTTCCATATAGTGCTTCATATGGTGCCATCTTTATACTTGCCTGGTAACTATTATTATAAGCAAATTCTACCAGGTGCAAATGATCCTCCAAAATCTAGAATACAAGCTCTTAATAAATTCTCCAATACCTGATTCACTCTTTCAGTTTGACCATCTGTTTGAGGATAGTAAGCTGTACTAAAATTTAATCTTGTTCCCAAAGTTTTCTGCAATTCTTCGCAAAATTTACTTGTAAAGATGGGATTATGTCGCTTATGATGCTTGCTGGAACACCATGCAGTCGTACAATCTCTCTCATGAAAACTTTACTAATGATGTGGTAGTGCGTGTCGGTTTAACTAGAATAAAATGCGCATTTTTCATTAGCTGATCTATTATTACCCAAATTCCTTCAAATCCTCTCCTTGTCTTGGGCAATCCATCGATGAAATCCATTGATATAATTTCCCACTTCCAGCTGGGTATCTCCAATGGTTGCAATAATCCAGCAGTCCTTTGATGATCTCCTTCGATTTGTTGACAACATAAACATTCATTCACAAAAGTTGTAATATCCTTCTTCATTCCTGGCCACCAGAATACTCGCTTCATATCATTATTTATTTTATGAATTCCTGGATGGATTGCTCAACTTTGATGCATGGCATTCCTTTAAAACTTCTTGCCTTAACCCATCCACGTCTGCGCATAATTTGTTGTTTATCCTCAACACTCCTTGGTTATTCAACTCAAAATCAGACTCCTTTCTATTCATCACTCCTTGAATTATCTTCTCCAGTTTGGCATCTCTCTTCTGAAGACTCATAATCCTTTCTTGGAGAGTCGGTGTGACTTCCAGTAGGGATAAAATAGCATTTTTACTCAAGGCGTCAGCTAATACATCTGCTTTTCTAGGCGTCTAAATAATGTCCAAGTCATATGATGCAAGAAATTCCAACCATCTTTGTTGTCTCAAATTTAAATCCTTTTGATAAAATAAATACCTCAATGGTTTATGGTATGTAAAAAGCTCGAATTTTCCACCCAAAAGATAATGTATCTACATCTTTAATACAAAAACAACGGCCAATAACTCCAGATCGTGCGTTGCATAATTCTTCTCATGCAGCTTTAATTGCCTACTTGCATATGCAATCACCCGACCGTTTTGCATTAACACAGCCCCTAATCCAACTCCACCAGCGTCAGTGTAAACTGCAAATCCACTTGTTCCATCGGGAACAGCTAATACTGGTGCTTCGGTTAATCCCTTTTTTAACTCTTGAAAAGATTCTTCACACTTTGGGGTCCAAATAAACTTTTGGCCTTTCTTCATTAACTTCGTCAGATGAGACGATATCTTAGATAAATCTTCGGTAGTATCCTGCTAATCCTAGGAAACTGCGAACATCGGTTGGTGTACGGGTTTGTTTCCATTGTTTTACTGCTTCAACTTTAACTAGGTCTACTGATATCCCATCTCCATTCACGATGTGCCTCAAAAATCTCACTTCAAATTTCCAAAAATGACATTTGGAAAACTTGGCCTTCAACACATTTTTCCTTAGAGTTTCTAGTACAACTCTAAGACGATAACGGTGCTCTTCTTCGGTTTTTGAATAAACAAAATATCGTCAATGAAAATTAGAACGAATTTGATCAGAATTTTCCTAAAAACTCTATTCATCAGATATACAAAAAATGCTGGTGCGTTGGTTAGTCCGAAAGGCATTACCAACCACTCGTAAAAGAAATCTAGGCCTCTAAATGCTGTTAAAGGAATACTGTCTTCAGCAATTATTAATTGATGAAATCCCATTGCTAAATCCATTTGGGAGAACACCGTCACTTCGTGCAATTGGTCGAAAAGATCGTCGATTCGTGGTAACGGATATTTATTCCTGATGGTCACTTTATTTAACTCTCTATAGTCTACACACAATCTTAATGACCCATCAGACTTTACAACAAAAAATATTGCCGAGCCCCAACTAGAAAAACTAGGTCGGATTAAGCCTTTGTCCAGCAAATCCCGAGTTTGTTTCTCTAATTCCAAAACTTCTTTTGGAGCCATTCGTCTTTTTGGATGAACTATTGGTCTCGCTCGTAGAATTAAATCAATTCATAATTCTATCTCCCGATGCGGAGGTAAACTTCCGACTTCCTCAAATATATCTTTGAACTCTCCAACTACATCCAATGTTTCAAGGTTTTCTTGTGGTGCTTCTAAGGCGTACAAGAATTTACAGGTATGAATACCGGCTTTTCCACAATGTATCCTAGCTTTACATTCTAATCTCATTACTAAAGTTATGGTTTCATTATCACATTTTATCTTAGCTTGGAGCTCGCTCAGCCAGTCCAAACCAAGGATAAAACTAAAACTTTTGAAATCCTGAACATAGAAATCAAAATGAAAGGAATGTGAGAGATATAAAAGTGCTATATCCTCAAAACACATTTTCAACTCGGTTTTCCCACCAATGGGATTAGATATGCGAATTGGGTTTGGGGAAATAATTGGTTTAAGGTGAAACTGATCTACGGTTTCAGAGGAAATAAAACTGTGTGAAGCGCTGGTATCGAATAAAACACGAAGATAAATTCCATTAAATTGTAAAGTACCTTCCAGCACTCCCTTCCTTTTCACATTCTGGGAAGCAGACTGTTCATTCTTGGTTGCATAAACCTTTGCCTGTGGTGCCCACTTCATCAGTGGGCCGTCTTTCACCATGTGTCAAGGCTGATGACAGTTGAAACAAAGATTCTTCGTCACCATCTCATTCCTATTATTCTGCTCTCGCTGCTGAGGTTTCTGTTGTTGCTGTTGTTGTAGTTGCTAAGGTTTCTTGTACCCCTTCTACTTACATAATCGTGCAATGCTTCCCTTCTTCTTGCAGTTGTGACACCGAACATTCTTAAAATGATTTTTAGATTTCTTTTGTCCTACCTTCCCTTGGCTTTTGTTATCCTTCTAGTCTGGGTTAAATTTCCTTTTCAGATAATTTCCTCCACTTGCCTCTCACGTCTGAGCCTTTGCTGCTGTTGGTTTCTTAGCATCCAAGCTTTCATACCTGAATGATAAATCTACTAATTCAACAAATGGGTCTTTCAGACATCCCATCATCCTGCCTTGCAGACTATCCTTCAGACCGGCTACAAATATCTCGTTCTTCTTTAATGGAGTATTGACCAACTCCGGTCCAAAGCTTGAGAGTGCACTGAACTTGTTTTCGTACTTAGTGACAGTCATGCTTTCCTGCTTCAAGTCAATGAAATCTTGGTACATCCCTGTCTTCCCAGTGGCTGGCAGATACTGGGCTTCAAAAGTTTCTTTGAACATGGCCCAAGTAAAACTTTCCTCAGGAGTATTAGCAGTCTGAGCATCCCACCATGTTGCAGCGGCTCCTTCCAGATTCTATGAAGCTAAGAGACGATTATAACTGTCGTCCAACTTCAGTCCCTTAAAAATCTTCTCACATGATCTTATCCATGCTTGGACTTCAACCAGTGATTCGGTGCCCTTAAAAAATTTTCCTCCCAGAGTAGTGTAATTCTTGCAGATCATTGCAAAGTTTTGCTGAGTTGGAGCTGGGACAACTTCAGTAGTATCCATTTGATTTTGATTAACAGTATACCCATTGGTCGTGGTTGTCCCGCTTGCTCCTCGGCCTCGTCTTCCATGAGAACTCATTTTCAGTTTCTGAGTATACGGTTTTATAGTTAATACTCAATCGGAAGATATTCTTACGGATAACTTAAGTTAATAGCTAAGGGCGACCTACACTATAACAGTTTTTTTATAAAAATACGCTCTCGCGACACTAACCCAAAGCCTAGGTGTTCAGAAAACCTAAGCTCTGATACCAACTTTAACGACGCGATTTTCGATACCCTTGAAAGTCGTGTCATTATTGAAAGAAATTAGAGGATGAGATAGAAAAGATAGAACTAATAGAATAGAAGAATAAGAAAACATCAGAATCTCACAGCGGAATTTCACAAATACATAATATATTACATAACTGGGTCTGATACATCATAGTACATATTACATCATCATAATACAACAACATAATTATACATGATTACTACAGATAATTAAACTGGAAACATAGGAATAGTTATACTACTAGACCGGTCTTGAACTTGAACTTCATAAGGTTCCACTTGCTTACCTGAATTACTTGTCTACTCATAACAAGTATTATGAGTACCCAAGAGTTTAGGAAACACAGACAATAGACTCTGGGTCAGTCAGGGGAATGGTGTGAGTAAACACAGTTAAAAGATTGTAAACAAGGAAAGAGGATAAGTTTCTTCATATTGAACAGATTCATTTACTTTAGAAATCTTTAGACCAATCCATGACTAATACGGGTAATGACCCAAATATTTTTGATATTAAAACATTTGATATCACGATAGTTTATATCAAATAAAAAATCAGCTAGTGAAACGCTTGCATCTCACGTTCACGGATATAGTATAAAATCTAAAACCGCGGAGCGCTTATTGGAGATAGGATTCCAACAGACAAGGTATGGGATCACCTGCCGATCAGTGTACTCTAGAGAGGATACAATGGGTTTCAACAAGAACATCTTGTAAACCGGCCACGCACGACTGTCTACTCATTTAGCTTGAGTGTAACGAATATATTATCACTCCCACGGTTGGGAATGACCCACCGATTTCGAAAGTTGCAGTAGCGAAAAGAGATTAAGAAGTTAAATATGGAATTTCTCTAGATGGTGATAATATACGCTGCTTGGGTATGACCCACCTAGCCATGCTGCCTTGCCCGATTTTTGTCATTTCCTGGTTGTCAGGTTTGAGGTCACGTCATCATTTGACAGATCATTTCTGCAATCACTTTGGATGCTGCAATGTCATATCTATCACAACACGCATTGGTTTTCCCAAATACACTACGAGCATAAAGCTAAGAGAAACGAATTCCTCCGCCGCCAACATAATATACTTTAGAAAAGTCGATGTGTAAGATCTGCTAGGTATACGTTGTCAGACAACTGTCCATATAGGTTTGTCCTAGGACTAAACAAACCGAAGGTACTACTTAAAAATAGCCCTTGCATATCTCCGTCTTTAATATTCTGACACGCGTCGTATAATTCGAGTCGAAGTGGAATATTTATTCCGGACTCTTCGAAACGATGTATGTAATGTCTTTTACGGTCGATAAATAATTATCAGCTTAACATGATTAGTTTATACTTTTTTATTTATGGGTTTTCAGTTAACAAAACAGTATATGTTGGCCTTGTTCATATCTGGATATTATTATTATCTTTTATAAATGAACAGTTAAAGTGTGTGTGTGTCGCACACGGAATTTTATTCAGTTTTGACCAACATTAGAAATGAGCAAATAAAGCGTGTGTGTCGCACACGGTATTTTGCTTCGTTTATCATCGATGTTTATACGATGTTAATTCTTCTATTCTTTTTGTAAATTATTTTCTTACTTCTAATTTATCATAAATAAATTAAATTTATAAATTATTTAAATTATTTCCTTTATATTTCTAATTTCAAACTCGTTGAACTTCTTCAGTCAAACTTCAGCACTCCATCTTCTTGCTATTTTCTTCCTTCCACTTGCCTATGACAAAATAAATAAAAATTCTCCTTTTATTTAATTATTTATTTCTTTTTTATCTTTCTATTTTTAAATTAAAACTCTTTTTAATTTAAAACTGTTTTTAATTTAAAACTTCATTCAAAAATCTCTTTTGTTAGCGGATTCACTAAAGTACCAGTCTTTGCCAAAGTATCACTTCAAATTTGCCATGCCGTGCACATGCAAAATCACTTCAGCCCTTATGTTCCAGTCCAGTGCCAAGCTCCTAGCCAAAGTACCAAAGTGCCAACCCCCAAACTCCATGATTTCACTTAAAAATCTAAAGAGGCACTAACGTTTATCTCCTCTGCCAAAGTACCACTTGGTACTACCAGTTTACCAAGTACCAGGTCTCCAGATCTCATGATCCTCATGCCGGATCACCCACGTTTTCCTTGCCCGATCACCCTCTCTTCTTCTTCTTCCCTCTCCCGTGTCAACCATTCCAGCGCACATCTGTGCACGTGCACAACCACCCGGATCATCCCACACCGATGATGATCGTCCACCCAAGTTAGCAACCACCTCCTGATCCCATCCTCATTCCCTGCTTCTTCTTCGATCAAATAAATCCAAAAATGGGTGTTCAGCGCACTACTCCCAAAAACAGCCTTCACCACAACGTCTCGCCCCATCACATCGCCAGTCCAACCATTGTCAAACTTCACCTTGTCATTACCGACCCTGGTCCGCACGTCCCCACCAATTTCTAGCCAACTCGGTTCACCACTGGTCCTCCAGTCCAACATCATAGTCGGGTATAAAACCAGTATTCAAAATCATATTTCCACCTCGTTATCACAATTCACGCAGTAGAAAATTTATATAGTATTTTTCCTATGCTTATTGGATCCTCACACAACCCCAGGCATCACGCCATGATTTCCGATCACTTGGATCGCCAGATATCGACCAAAACCCATTTTTCGATCATCCCAATATATCTCGACACTCCCATTATTAAAAATCGTGATATTCGTACTAAAATTCATGATTTGGAAATATGAATCTATTTATATATTTGAATCAGGTTTCTAAGATGTTTGAAAAATCATGATATTTGTTGGTTTACAGAGAACCAACTATTTTTCTGGTTTCTTGAATCTATTTCCTTTTTCTTTGTTATCTTTTCGCTTTGAGACAGATTTGGTTGTTGTGTTATGGTTTAAATTTAACATAGTAACCCATTGAATCATCTAATATAAACATTACTGATAAATGGATTATCATTTTTTGGGAAACAGAGTGTATAAAATGACACAGGGTATACATATGTTTTGGGTTTATCATAATAGGATTTTCACAGATAACATACTAATGTTAAAGTGCATATACAGGGTGTGTTCAAACTTAACGGTCTACGGCATATGCAAACATAGCAGGAATTTCTATAAAATAAACATTAAAACAAGAACAAGATTTACTCACATTGAATGCTTTCCAAAATCCTGCTAGAACGAACTTCGGAATTTAGTTGTGAAGAGGAATGTATGATTTTAGTCCATATTTATAGGCAAACTTCACATGTAAAAACCATTTCCTCTTCTTATTTTCTACAGTGATTATCTTATTAGCCTCACCCCTCTGATTTTAGTTCCTACGGCTGTTCATGAAAACCAGGCATGGAAAAATATTTGTTTTTCATGTGTATGGTTATATGGCCAAAATTATTATACCTGTATATGTTTCCTTTTCTGGTCCTATTTGTTTTCAAAGTCCTTCATTTTTAAAGATGACAAAATGTCCCCTTTTATGTGTATATTTTGTTATCACCCTTATATGCATGGTTAAAGCTTTAGTTTGCAAAGTGCAACTTTGAAATCATGTTAATTATACATGCTATTGTATGTTAAAGATTACTTATCAATCATTCCAATATATATTATTTTATTATTTAGTTGAATGTTTCATTCTTATATTTTCAAATTTAAAACATAAACAAATATGTATATTGCGTAGTGTATTCATACTATATATATTTATTTATACATACATATATGTTTTCATTTGTTTTATTTTGTTAAACAATCATTATTTATTTTAATTTTCTCATTAAAATCAATTGTCAACAGTCGAAAAAGTCGGGACATTACATAAATGAGTCAGAGTTAGCGAGTTTACTCACATTGGTTCGCAGTTAACTCTTCTGCTTTTATTTCTTTTTAGAATCAAACAAACTTTTGATTTTATCACGAAATTTCAGTAGCTCTATTTCCAGCCACGTTAGTTCCATAATGTAGATACCGTCGTTACTGTTCCAACATGACCTGTCTCGTTCGATTCTGTTAACAGAGGACCAGATTATACAATTATAAGCATTCATGGGTAATAAAAATAATTACTTTCTTTATAAATTAATTAATAAACTTAGATACTTAAAAAAAGGTACGGTCGATGTTTTTTCTTTGCTTCGTTTCAACTATTACGAATGAACCAGCTTTGCCATACTCTGTCTTTAAATATTCCCAACTTAAAATTTCAATCTCAGAAAACACTTTCAACACTTGAATCCTTTAATCACAGTTTTCTGTTAATATTCTTCTTTCCTTAACCGTGCGTTTAACACCTTCTTCCCCCGGTATTCACTCCTCAAACATCATCTTCCCCTTAATCATGTTTACGTGTGCTGACCTCCTCCTTCCTCCAGATAAAGGACCTGCAACCTCCCTTTCAACATACATACATGGCCGCACCCTTCCCCAAAATCACGGTTCCCTTTGCAATGCATGTATCCAAGCTTCTCAAATTATAATTAAACACGTATGGCCTTCATGTATTTAAACTCCAAAATACCCCCTCGTTCAAAACCAAAACCATGTGCTCCTCATTTTATGCACACTGCCGAAACCTTGCCATTCAAGCCTTCATTCCAAACCACTTGCAACGAACGGACCATCTACACCCAACCTCAGTTCAATATCCGAGACACTCCAGAGCATCCAACAATCTCTACATCTCACATGCTAATCCACGAGCCAAACATATCACGAGCTCCCCATGTTGTTATCTTTCCTGTCATGCTCCATTTCCATCAACGCAACTCCTGATTCCCGTTCCACTACAAAAGCTCCAGAACTCGAACCCAACAATTCTCTCATGCCACTGGAACTTTCTTCCACTCGCACTCATCCAACTCTAGCCAATCCCCATCCATAGTCGACGCTGGTGGAAGGAAATATCATGCGAAATATTCTTGTTCAAACTTAGAAGAAAATTACTCGCATGATGCTATCGGTTCACTGATCTCAATGAGTCCAATATTGGAATTTTTTTCCGTTAACCATTCAATGTTAATTGATTTTTAAAGAGGGTTTAGAGAACGAGATTTTGATTTTGTTCCTGTGGCTGTGGATTGGGCAAACGAGAATGAATATTTGGGCTAGGGATTGTGAAGCACGGGTTATTATATAATAGAACGAAAATAATATTTTATCGGATTTATTTTCTTTTAAGTCACGAAATTAAAGAAGAAATAGGAATAGTGAGCTTCGTTTTATTTTTGCTTGTCTGAAAAATGAAATATAACAGAGATACGAGTATTTAAAAGAGAAATAGCGTGAGAAGCATGGAATACAATTGCTTGGGAAGCACGATAATGAGACGGCTTGATACACACGCAGCTGAATTGCTGAAATGGCTTGTAGTGCACGAGAGGTTATCAGAATCTTATTGTATACAAAGTTAAAATGGCTTGGAGTACACCGGCTTGTCATATTGAATGATACCATTTCAAATTTTAATACATTGTATTTACATCCATCTTGCATTAGATGTTTGAAAATAATGCTAATGGTAAGACGGGCGCAACAAACCAAATAGTTGAAATATGTAAAGTGTATACCAGGCATGCCCAATTACATTAGTTGATGCACTAATTCCTTTTTTTTTGTTATTACTAATTGGTATACACCTCCTATTCAATTGACCATGAGCATGCATAATAACCCCTTATTTTTAGTTCAGATAATATATTTATTTGAAGTTTAAGCGGTACCGGCTACGAAGGATTTTATTTATTTATCGACCGTCACAGACAATAATAAGATATCATTAAGCCGAGTAATATGCTACGATCCCAAAAACATAATAATATAGACAAGTTAACTTATATTGTGATATACCAAAACACTGATATAGAGTGTAAAATACTTCAAATAAAAAGTTGCTTATTTTTCAAAATAAAAATTATAGAAAAATTCTATATATTAAATTATAACTACGTCTCAAAAATCTTGTCCAAATTCGAAACCAATATTTATTTATATTAAATAAACCATTATGGCTTATACACGACTCCACAACGATTTTCTGAAAACTTGATTTGGACATAACTTACAATCTATAAGACAAAATCTCTATTTTTCACTTCCATTAGAAAAAGATAATCAAATAGATCCAAACGTTTCTTATTTCAAAGAAATCCAACTTATATTGGATTCTGTATATTCAATTGAAGTTTAAATCATAAATTACAAACTACCGCGACTATTTCGATCTCGTTTTAAATTTTATTATAAATTATACGTTCAATCGTCATTTTTAGTAAATAAATTTCATATAAATTTCCATTTATATTTCTAATACAACATTTAAAATAATTTAAATGTTCAAAATTAATTGGCAAAAATTCGGGTCGTTACAATCCTTTCTCCTTTAAAGAATTTCTTCCTCGAAATTACTAAGGAGTAAAAATGCTATAACTCTAATCCCTCATAACCTACTTAGTTGAAATCTTATACTCCATATCTTCATAACCCAGTTCTTACCGACCTTCAAATTGTCATACCAATACTCGACCATTTATAATTTTTTCCAAATGATCTGTCCACCATTTTTGGGCAATCCATCATCACATTCTTCTATTCAATCCATATGTTCTTCTACATATCCACACCCATTCCAACTGATTCTAAATCCATTTATCAATTTCATTATTCCACTTGGAATTTTATTAACCAATTTTGGTTTTCTTATTTCAATTACAATTAACCACTCAATTTTAAATTATCAAAAATTTCTTGAAAATTTTCTAACTCTTTAAATTTTTGAAAAATTTCGGCAGCATCTCCTCTGCACGGCTCAATCAGTACAACCACAATTCGCCTTTCTAGGCCTTCTCCAATCCAAAAGAAAATCAAAAAGCGAACCAGCTTGCCCCATAGGCTCATAGAACCATCAAACCCAAGTAATATTGTAAACATGTATCTTTTTGTCGGGCACAATTCTATCTCTTGCATTTGCTTCCATTCAATATCTGCTCAGCATACATATATCCATTTCCAGTTGGTTTCAAGTAAATCCAACTTCTAGTTCGTTTCAAGTAAATCCAACTTCCAGTTTTAAACACTCTAAACAATATTTGATTAGTTCATTTCCATTCTATCAATTCAAATTTGATTTCTATTTAAGTGAATTCACTTATTATACTTGAACCCAATTCAATTTCAATTAACATCCAATATATATTCAACTTGCTTATTCATAAGTCGAATCCATATTAATAATTCGAATCTCAACATTTCTCTTTATTTACTTTCATTCGTAATTACAAATTCAATCCAATTTTATTTAGCTTAACTTAAGTTAAATTTCAATTCATTTGATACATTTTTTTCCATTTCAATCTATTCAACTTATACAAGTTAAATTTTAATTTCAAAATTTAAATTCCTGGGTTTTATTTCAAATTAGTTTGAAATCATATATATTATACACATATTTATAATCAACTCAATTCAAAATATTTGAATTTCTAAAACAACTTTTTTTAAAACAATTTCCATTAATAAATCTATTTTGGTAGCAATCCGTCACTTAGAAACTTGAAAATGAAACCGATAATGTCGCAAACCATCATCGGAATTATTTTCTCGCCACTGAAGTGATTTCAGTGCTTAATCCCTTTCAAAATCCATTTAAAACCACTTCTATTCAAAAATACTTTAAAGTAATAATATATTACCTTCAAAATACTTCAAAAAATATTTTCTAAATATTCGGGATTTAAATCCTCAATTTTAGTCTGAATCCAATTTTAATTTAGCTTATTTGTATATTAAATTTTTATACAAATTCGATTGGTTTTATATAACCATTTTAATATTTTATAATTTCACTTGATTGTAATAACAATTAGCACATCCATATATAATAATTCGGAAATTATTCCTTTTATATCAAAATAATTCTTAGGCAAAATTATTTCATTTACCCATTTTAAAATAATACTGTATCAAATTGCTTTGTTCGAGAGTTTAGAAACACCTATCGATACAGTTGTACATTCTGTATCGACCAGAACTTAAAAACCACTTGACAAACCAACCAATACAATATAAAACAATTTTATGTCAAATATACAAACACACACTCATATATATATATATATATATACACACACTCAAACTCAATCTAGGGTTTTACTAACCCCATCTCTATTAAGTTACGCCACAAAGCTAGGGTTACTACTCAACCTTCAGCTTTGATACCAAATGTAATGGCCCGAATTTCCGTACCCTTTGAGTTGACCAATCACACCACACGTCCAACCCAAATTGAACAGAAATAGAATCATTAATAGAAAGAAGTTAGAGGATGAGAAATAGATAGAAAGAAAAATTAGAATAGAGTAAAACGAAAAGCACAAGTCACACAACGGAACGAATAAAATATATTATATAACATAACTTTTGAAATACAAATCAGTAACTGTATATACCTACCATCATCAGAGCACAACAGTTATTCCTGGAACAGTTATAAACACCTGTTTCCAGATACAACATAGTACATAGCGGAAAATATGATAGTCTATAGCTAACAGGTGAAGCCTACTGCTTTAAGCCCCTCCAAAGTGAATTTGTTAAATCCCAACTACTTGACTGCCCGTACAAATATGGGCACCAAAGAATTTAGGGAAAACAGAAAAAAATAAACTCTGGGTCAGTTTTGGGACTGGTGTGAGTAAACTCCAACCATTTGTTTAACCTTCAAAAATCCTTTCGAAAGAAATGATAATCGTAAGACCGATCCATACATAAACACGGATGGTTTTTATCTTGCGATAACCAAAAATATTTTTGATATCAAATCTAGTGATATTATAATAATTTCTACATCAAATAAATAGAATCTAGCGGAACGCTTGCATCTCATGCTCCATATATAATATAAAATTGAAAACCGCAGGGCACTTATTGGAGATTGGATTTCTAACATGACAAGGTATGGAACCACCTTCCGATAGTGTATCTCTAGAGGGGAATAAACTGGGTTCAACAAGAACGTCTTGCAACCGGCCCACACATGGCTGTCCACTCATTTAGCTTGAGTGTAGCGAGCATATTATCACCAACGGTTGTGATCAGCAACCGTTACCGAAAGCATACAGTAGTGAATCGAATAAGAAGCAAAGGAATTTTCTCTAGATCAGGTGATAATACCCCTAATGGGAATGACCCACTTGGCCATGCTGCCTGCCCAATTTCTGTCATTTCCCGGGTGATGAGGCTTGAGGTCATGATTTCCTTTTTGAACATTTTGGCACAATTTACTTTGAATGTCACGTCGTCATACACTCATCCATATACGTTGTCCTGAGACTAGACAAACCGAAAGCACCATTCTATTAATCCGTCTTAGGCAATTTCTACTTAGGATTAACAGAACAGCCCTTGCACTTTACTCCGTCTTCAATTATCTTCAGCATAAGTTGATTTGTAACGCTTATGCCAATATAGAGTGGTTTTCAGATAATAAATCTGATCCCGGTCTCTCCGCATCGACAACGGAGTTATAAAATATTCAAAAACTTTGATAGTCGGTGATTTAACTATCAAAGGGACATCCACTCAATCAACGATCCTATATTCCAAATGGAATTTCTACCAATCAACCATCAAACAATATTGGCCCCCTTTAAATCAATTTCTTATTTTATTATCATTACAGGTTCCCATTTCCCACCTTTCGTATCCTTTCAAAGCTTGATTTCCTCTCCCGATTCTTGGAAATACATTTCCAATATCATAATTTCCTTATTCGAGAAAATATCTCTTATTCCAGTTAGAAAACAATCCTATATATTAACGAATTTTTATTTTCTATACTAAGAAAATATACCTTATTAATATAGGAAAATATTTCCATATTCCATTTCTTAATTCCTCGTTGACCAATTCATTTCATTTTCTACGCATAGAAAATATCTCATTTTATTTGGGGAGACATTTCAAATTCCTTAAAATTAACGCGATGTTGTAAAACACTGTTATTATAACTCAGACCACTAATCATTTATTAACTAACCATATTGCTAACCAACCTTCGCTATCGAACCTTAAACATTCGTCCATCAATCATGAAGTAAATCAAGTTGGGGTATAATTACCTCTCAAACCTTAATTGAACAACATTATCAACTTCTAAATAGTCAAAGCTCACAACTTCAAACAAAACATCACTTAAGCGACTCTCAGATTCAATCTAAGAACCCACTTCTTTTACGAAAAACATTGATTATAACGGTAGCGCTATAATCGCTGTTTCCAAAAAATTGATTTATAAAACATTTATTTTAATGGTAGCGTTAAAATTACTGTTTAGATTTATAAAACATTTATTATAACAGTAGCATTATAATCGCTGTTTAGATTTACAAAACATCTATTATAACGATAGCGTTATAATCGTTGTTTGAAAATATTTGGTATATAGAAATATAACCTATACTTATTAATTCAATTAATAAGTAAATAAATAAATAAATTTGATTTAAAACGAAAGTAAAAATAACTACTTCCCTAAATTCGATATAATCGAATTCCAATAAATAACTCTCTCTCGGATAATCTATATTCGATTTATTTTCCGAACCATCGGAATTTATCTACCGTTTCAGGTTAATTCACATTTCAAATTCACTTCTGAATTTGTCCCTTCCAAATCATTACCAAATTCCTTGATAACCATTCCAGTTTATAAAACATTATCACATTTTATTTTATATTCCGAATTTTGGACTAAAACTCATCGTTTTCTTTTAAAACGATTACCCACTCCCCTTCTTATTCAATTTCCAATTTGGATTCATATTTCAAATTTAAATTTCCTTTAAAGATATTTCGTTTGCAAAATATTTCCTTTAAACCATTATTCACTTTAATCGTGAATATATTTCTTTTATATATAAACAAATCAGTTTGAAACCCAAATTCTATTTTTTTCTATTTAGAGTCTTTTATACAAATATCATTTTTATTCCAATCATTTCAAACCTCTTTTATAATTTCCTTTGTAATTTGCCAAGTACAAATCTATTTTCAAATATTGATTTCAAAACCGATTTCCACTTTTTTATATAAATTCAAATTTGAATTTATATTTCAATTTATCCAATGATAAATAATTCAGTTAATTTATATTCTTATTTATAAACAACTTCTTGATTTATCCACTTGAACAGGTTTCTATTTTCAACTCTATTCGAAATTTAATTTCTATTTTTGAAATAAAATTCCATTTTTAACTCCCAGTTTCCTTTTCCACATTCGAAAATGTTTTAAGGTATCTAAAATACTAAGTTTCTAGGGCCAAGGTAAATCAACACAACATATCTAATCATGGATTATATAACACATCATATATCACAATCAAATAAAAACAGTAATATAAATGTTGAGGAATCCAGTTGGATCCCTCCAACCTGTTTCCCTGCATCCACAGATGTTAATCACATCAATAATATTCATTTCATATGAATATGAAATATCATAGTAAACAGAACTAATAATTGATCAACGATATAACTGTATCAACCATTTCAACCAATTTTATCAACCATTCATCCAAACAACCATCACACAGTATAAATTACTAAAAATAAATTTAAAAATCGTTTGTATAAAAATATAAAGGAGTCAGAGTTAGTGAGTTTACTCACATTGGTTCACAGTTGACGCTTCTGCTTTTATTTCGTTTTAGAATCAAACAAACTTTTGATTTTATCACGAAATTTCAGTAGCTCTATTTACAGCCACGTTAGTTCCATAATGTAGATCCCATCGTTGCTATTCCAACGTGACCTGTCTCATTCGATTCTGTTAACGGAGGACCAGATTATACAATTATAAACATTCATGGATAATACAAATAATTACTTTCTTTGTAAATTAATTAATTAACATAATTAATTATAAAAAGGTATGGTCGATGGTTTTTCTTTGCTCATGAAATTCTGCTTTTTCTTCGTTTCAGCTATTACGAATGAACTAGCTTTGCCATACTCTGCCTTTAAATATTCCCAACTTAAAATTTCAATCTCAGAAAACACTTTCGACACTTAAATCCTTCAATCACGGTTTTCTGTTAATATTCTTCTTTCCTTAACTGTGCGTTTAACACCTTCTTCCCCCGGTATTCACTCCTCAAACATCATCTTCCCCTTAATCACGTATACGTGTGCTGACCTCCTCCTTCCTCCAGATAAAGGACCTGCAACCTCCCTTTCAACATACATACATGGCCGCACCCTTCCCCAAAATAACATTTTCCTTTGCAATACATGTATCCAAGCTTCTCAAATTATAATTAAACACGTACGACCTTCATGTATTTAAACTCAAAAATACCCCCTCGTTCAAAACCAAAACCACGTGCTCCTCATTTTATCCACACTGCCGAAACCTTGCCATTCAAGCCTTCATTCTAAACCGCCCGCAACGAACAGACCATCTACACCCAACCTCAGTTCAATATCCGAGACACTCCAGAACATCAAACAATCTCTACATCTCACCTGTTAATCCACGAGCCAAACATATCACGAGCTCCCCATGTTGTTATCTTTCCTGTCATGCTCCATGTCCATCAACGCAACTCCTGATTCCTGTTCCACTACAAAAGCTCCATAACTCGAACGCAACAATTCTCTCATGCCACCGGAACTTTCTTCCACTCGCACTCATCCAACTCTGGCCAAACCCCATCCATATTCGACGTTGATGGAAGGAAATATCATGCGAAATATTCTTGTTCGAACTCAAATGAAAATTACCCGCATGATGCTATCGATTCATCGATCTCAATGAATCCAACATTGGATTTTTTTTCCGTTAACCGTTCAATGTTAATTGATTTTTGAAGAGGGATTAGAGAACGAAATTTTGATTTCGTTCTATGGCTGTGGAATGGGTAAATTTGAACGAATATTTGGGCTAGGGATTGTGAAGCACGGGTTACTTTATAAGAGAACAAAAATAATATTTTATCGGATTTATTTTTCTTTTAAGTCATGAAATTGAAGAAGAAATAGGAACAGTGAGCTTCATTTGATTTTTATTTGTTTGAAAAATGAAATATAACAGAGATACGAGTATTTAAAAGAGAAATAGCATGAGGAGCATGGAATACAATAGCTTGGGAAGCACGGTAATGAGACGGCTTGATACGCATGCAGCTGAAATGGCTTGTAGTGCACGAGAGGGTGTTTGAATCTTACAGCGTAAGGAGTTAAAATGGCTTAGAGTACACTGGCTTGTCATATTGAATGATACCATTTCAAATTTTAATACGCTATATTTACATCCATCTTGCATTAGATGTTCGAAAGTAATGCTAAAAGTAAGACGGGCGGAACTAACCAAATAGTTGAAATATGTAAAGAGTATTCCAGGCGTGCCTAGTTACATTAGTTGATGCACTAATTCCTTTTTTTGTTATTACAAATTGGTATACACCTCCTATTCAATTGACCATGAGCATGCTTAATAACCCTTTATTTTTAGTTCAGATAATATATTTATTTGAAGATTAAGGGGTACCGGCTATGAAGGATTTTATTTATTTATCGACCGTCAGGGACAAAAATAAGGATATCATTAAGCCGAGTAATATGCTACGATCCCAAAAACATAATAATATAGATAAGTTAACTTATATTGTGATATACCAAAACACTGATATAGGGTGTAAAATACTTCAAATAAAAAGTTGCTTATTTTTCAAAATAAAAATTATAGAAAAAATCTATAAATTAAATTATAACTACATCTCAAAATGTCCAAATTCGAAACCAATATTTATTTGTATTAAATAAACCGTAATGGCTTATACACGACTCCATAGCGATTTTATGAAAATTTGATTTGGACATAACTTACAATCTATAAGACAAAATCTCGATTTTTCACTTGCATTAGAAAAATATAACCAAATAGATCCAAACATTTCTTATTTCAAAGAAATCCGACTTATATTGGATTTTGTATATTCAGTTGAAGTTTAGATCGTAAATTACGAACTACCGCGACTATTTCGAGCTCGTTTTAAATTTTATTATAAATTATACGTTCAACCGTCGTTTTTAATAAATAAATTCCATATAAATTTCCAATACAACATTTAAAATAAATTAAATGTTCAAAATAAATTGACAAAAATTCGGGTCGTTACACAAAAAATTTCATTTGATCCACTCTCTATTAAGGCTTTGGTATTTGTGTCGAATTTTGGTATCATCTATCAATTCTAAATAATTATATGATGTATGTAGATTGGTTTCTTTTGCCGCTTAGCTGAAATTTTCAACTATAACTTTGTGCACACCCTTCTAATCGGTACTACATTTAACATATGAGTTTAGAACAATTTTCAGAAGAAGCCGAGTTTATTCAAAGGATCAATGATGATTTTGTCGGTTTGACATTTTGAGCTGAAACAGTTAATCAATAAACTTATAACTCACAAAAATATAGATTGTAATATAAACAAATACTTATCTTATGTCGGACAAATAAAAAATATAAATATTTTGTTGAGAATAAGAAGAGGAAATGAAAGGTGAAGAAAGAGAAGGACGGAGTAAATGCTTGTTTTTACCGTGTTGGACGCGTTGAAAACAACAATCGATTGAAATCCTTTTTCAAACGTCACCTTACACACTTCTTATCTTGTACATCTAAAGCATTCCCATCGGTTGAAAAATGACCGACCCCAATGAGAAGTCGATAATTCTCTTTGAAGTTTAAAGCAAGTTTAATGGTCACTTGCCATTTTTCTTTTATTATGCTAAAGAAAGTCAACTAAAATATTACTTTTCTTTAGCTGACTAACTTTTAGTCTGTTAAGAAAAAAAATACTTTAATAATTTTTTATCAGTTAACCTTAACTGGTTAATAGCCGTTTAAAAGAAAGTCAGTTAAAAACAAACAAATTGCACTGAGGGTGAGTTAGGACTCAATCGGCGTGAAACTGATTTGTCTCAACTCATTACTTGTAAATGCTCCTTTTGGTAATTTTAATTGTGTCATTCTTGTCCGGGGTGAAATGATCTATAGTAGCCAATTGCAATAATCTATTTGTTTATTCCTGAAATGGATCTCAGTCCAATTACTACATGGTAGTTTTTATTATAATACACAATTTTAATAAATTAATCCACCATTTTATTTTAGTAAGTTAAGCCACAACTTTTTTGTAAGTTACTCCACGAGTGGATTAACTTAAAGATTTCACTCTATCATAAGGCTTAAATTAGATATTTTTGTACTCTTGAGGCGAAGCGTAAGCCAAGCAAAAAAAATTCCAGCAAAAACTGAACATATCGAAATTAAGACATGTCAAGCAATAAATTACTTATACATTTTTCTAGATTAAATGACAAATATGCATTGTTTACAGCTTTTTCTAAACAGCAAACATGTTGTTAGTTAAACAGTAAATATCCATTATTGTTAACATGTTGTTATAATAAAAATGCATTATTTGTTAATACATGTAAGTCAGCAACATTTGACTTAGCATATAACTTAGCAAGATAGCACATATTACCCACCAGAAACTACATTACTTCTCCTTTACTTTTAGAGCATGAAATCGCCTTTTGATGCCCAATTTTGTACTCTTCTATCATGGCAGGATACTATGGATACCCAAGTTGAAGTTAAAAGAATGTGATGATTGTATCTCATACAATTATACAGCCTCATTAGATGAACATGAATGCCCGTTATTATTATGCCGAAACATACTGAAGCATTTTTTTATGAAATATATGTATTTTTTTCCAACTTTCAAAACGTTTATAGAAAATTGTGTTTTTTGAAGTAACAGTAGACCAAGGCAACATGCACATACTGAGAAGAAGAAATATATGATGCAATACTGAATTTAGATGCATGATTTTAGAAATAAGAAATATACGATGCAACGATAAGAAAAAGAAAGATGCAAAAATGAGAAGAAGAAAGATGCAGAGAAGAAGAAAGACGCGAAACTCAGAAGAAAAAAAAAAGATATTTAACTTTTTTTTAGGTGGATGAACTAATTAAAATTTAAATATTAGTATAAGTCAACGATACTATTTTATAATCGGCACAACATTTAAAGTGTGTACTTATTAAAATTGTGGATTAGAATAGAAATTACCTTACTACATTTGCTTACAAATCAATAAATCTATCCTTATGATTACATCTAGCGTCGTCATATATGCTTGCTGTTATATGCTTTACAGCTTGATTTCGGGTTATCCACTGCATAAAACATTCCTTTTTTAAATAATTAACAAAATAATCCTAAAAACTTACATGCACAACTTTTATCAAGTACTCTTCGGTGTCATGGATTGCGTTGGCAATCTATTCTTAATCGACTTTTATTTAACTGGTAAAATAACACTAACTTTAAAAAACCAACTATTTTTCAAATGTTGCAAACATAGTCTGGGTTTTATAAAACTGGTTATGTTTATGGTGTGGATCGTAATTTAGGCCATGATGTGAATTACGATTCAACGACTGTGTATTATGTTAGGTGTGGCTCGCATTGCAATGGAGTGGGTGCGTGGATTGAACGAAGATATTGTCCTACATCGCATAATATTAGAGAATACCTTCTTAGAAATCTGCAAGTATTTTTTTTCAACATGGTATCGGAGCTCCATGGTCCGAGGGGACCGGTATATGCAGCATGACCTAAGCATGGCTCCAAAGGGGCCTAAGCATGGGATGCTTGTCAAGGTGGTGATAAGAACTCAAGGTGTAACTCCAAAGATGACTTGAGCAATGCTCGCAAAGGTGGAGAATGTTAGGTGTGGCTTGCATTACAATGGAGTGGGTGCATGGATTGAATGAAGATATTGTCCCACATCGCAAAATATTAGAGAAGATCGTGGTATATATATGGCAATGGTGGCATGTAACATTGGGGATTCCTTTTGTTACAACAAGTGCTTGCCAATTCCAAACTATATGCTCGATGAGTGGCGATGGGGATGTTCAATCGGGGCGCCGACATAGGAGCCTTCGGCCGTTGACCTCGGATAGACACGGTGAAGCGCATTTGATACGCGGGGAATGTCGAAAATCAACATATTATAATCCTTATCATTTATTTTAAGAACACACAGTAACACCATGATAGGTTAAATTCGTAATCTTAAATGGTTGAGCATCACGCATTGTATGACATTATGAATGTCGTGATAAAAAAACTACCAAGGAATTTGGTAAATATTTGTTATTCAAATGTATACATAACAAATATTTAGTCCCTGTTGGTAGTGATGGACGTGGTGGCATGAATCAGTTGGTGCCGCGTCCGACACGTTTTACCATGTTCGCGCTCGAATTGGTGGATGTGATATTTTGGTTTGTTCATGTTTTGAGTGGTGCAGAAAAATGGGCTGAGTTGAAATGGAACCCCATGCATTTACGTGCCTGCCCTCGTGCACATTGAATATATTTATATGAGCATCAAGTCTTCATATTTAAGCCTATTTGGTTTTATTTTAATCAATGCTATATAGTTTGCACACCCTTATATATACCAAGATTCTTATATTTTTTTGGCAATGTGAGACTAATATGAAACATGAATTAAAATTACACACATAAATTAATTCAAATCAAATAAATACCACATTCAAATACCATGCCCAAATACCCTGTTCGCAGCAAAAATCGAATTCCTCATTCACTAACATGCCACATTCAAGTACCCCGTTACTGTTCATAAAAAACGCACCCTTGCTAATAAACAAATGCCAACCAAATATCTAACACAAAAATTTGCCAAGTAAAAGTTTACTAAGAAAGTGTTTGCCAAGAAATCATTACTTAGTAAACTTATTTATAAATAGTTACTAATAAATAGGCCCGACCCTAGGGATAGGCTGCCGAGACGGCCGCCTAGGGCTGCACATCGGAGTGGGGCAGCGAGGGCAGCAGCCAACAGGTTGATGATTAGAGAAGGCGTAGTGATTAAAAAAAATAAAACAAACTTTATTCAAAAGCACTGTCGGTGTGGTGGTATCAGGTATGCTGCTGAAACTGGAATCAGGTGGTCTTGGGTGCACTGCTAATAAATTTAGCCATGTTTGAGAGTCAAAGATCAATCAAGTTAGAATCCTACATTCTCCCTCCAAACCAATTTATGGCTTTTGTTAATTACCAACTCTTTACGTCGGTTGGATAAGATTTATAGACTGGTTGCTTTACGTTGCAACAGCTGAAATATCACGTCGTTCATGTCATTTTGTACCCACTTTAATGTTGATCAGTTGAAACTGAGTCCGATGAAAAGCTGATGCACACATGTTGTAATCAATCTTTGAGTTGAGTTGACAGGTTGTTTTGTCTAGATGCTCATAGTTTTATAAAATGCGTTAAGTTGATAAAGCGCTTGCACATTCGATTCAACTGCATTTACTTTCACCATACTGGAAAATACAAACATCAAAGCCATTACGCACATCAGCATGTCTTCTCGTGTTCCTCCATTAAACCAAAAACAGGTAACCAAATCCTCACAAATCAAGGAAGACGCAAACAACAATAGCACAGGCCACCACCAACTATACCGTGCAATCCTCATCTCCTTTGCATGGGCTTTTGATTCTCAACAAACATTCATCAACATCTTCATCGACTCTACCCCGTCATGGCACTACACCACCAAACCATGCCCTTCCTCATCCTCTTCCTCCCCTTGTGGGCTACAAGCCAATTCATAGGCCTTGTAAGATTAATGTAATTTGTAATGTTGAGGAAATTGTAATTGTATTGATAATCCGAACTAAAAAATAGACTATATAGATATCGCTTCATATATATAGCGATATTTAAATTGTTAATGGGCTAAACAGAAGGCCCAGTAGATATAGAATAAAAGCCCATTCGGTTATGTACATAGTGGGTCGGTTTGTATACATTATCTCATATGACCATATGTTTAACACCCCGCCTCAAATCGATCTAGCGTTTAATGTCTTCTGCTCTGCGCCACCATTGAAAACCTTCAATTCACTTCTTAATCTCTCAAAATTACTCTTGGATAAAGCTTTTGTCAAAATATCGGCCTTCTGATAGAAGGCTGGTACATGATTAATGACCAACTTTCCCACTTCCATTCGCTCTCTGATGGAATGGAGGTCAATCTCTATGTGCTTCATCCTTGAATGTTGTACGGGGTTATAGGATAGGGCAACGGTGCTCTTGTTGTCACACCAGATGACTGGCTTCTTTGTAAGCGAAAGCCCCAATTCTTTGATTAGGGTTTCGACCCAAATGATTTCAGCTGACGCCGATGCAACCGCTCTATACTCCTCTTCAGTACTTGATCTAAAGATGGTTGGTTGTTTCTTCATACACTAGGAAGTTGGATTTGATCCCATGAAAATCATCTGGGTCATTAGCCCAGTCCGCATCACTGTAAGTGCTCAAATTTATGTCTTTTCCTGCTTTTATCATTAAACCATGATCCATTGTTCCTCGTAAGTAGTGTAGAATCCGTTTGACAGCCCTCCAGTGTTCACTTAGGGGATTAGCCATGGATTGACATACCTTATTCATGCTAAAACAAATTTCAGGTCTTGTAATAGTTAAATACTGTAGAGATCCAACTATACTACGATTCTGTTTGCTGTTGTCAATAGCATCTCCTCTGTGTTTAGATTAACGTAAATTGCTAGTCATTGGTGTGGATATGGGTTTGGCTTTGTCTAAGTTAGCTCTAGCAAGTATTTCACATATGTATTTTCTTTGAGATAGAAAAATTTCCGACTTTGACTTTCTTTGAACTTGAATGCCTAGAAAATAATTCACCTCTCCCATATCTTTAATAGCAAAAGTTTTATTCAAATGAGTTATGGCCTTATCTATTACTTCCTGTTATGAGAATGTCATCCACATGGACTAGTATATACACACTTCCTTGATTTTGAATTCTGGTGTATAGTGAACTGTCTGATTTTGTTGTTGTATAACCCAAAACAGCCAGTGTGTCTTTAAGTTTAACATACCAGGCTCTTGAAGCTTACTTCAGACCATAAATTGCCTTGATTAGTTGACAAACATAATTCTCTTTTCCCTTACATACAAACCCTTTCGGTTGCTGCATGTAAACACTTTCATGTAGATCTCCATTCAGAAATGCATTACACACATCCAACTGTCTTATATTCCATCCATTGTAAACAGCTATGGTTAAGATGATCCTGATAGTTGTAGGTTTAACCACAGGTGAGAAAGTCTCATCAAAGTCAAACCCATATTATTGAGGAAAACCCCCTGCAACTAATCTTGCTTTGAGTTTGAATATGTTTCCCTCAGCATCTCTCTTGAGCTTATAAGTCCATATGCACCCACAATGTTCTGACCTTTTGGTACCATGACTAAATTCCACGTTTTATTTTTTTACCAATGCTTCATATTCCTCATTCATGGCCTTGCACCAGGGTTTGTGTTTGACAGCCTCTTCATATGTGACTGGTTCAATAGTGTCTGCATTCTCTATAGTAGCATTGTAAACTTTTGGTTTAAAATGCCACTTTTGGCCCTTGTGATCATACGATGTCCTGATGGTTGTCTTTGAGCATTATTTTCATCACTGTATGTGTCTGGTGTGTCATTCTCACTGATTTCATCTTGATGGTTGTTGCTGTTGCGACTGTCATAATTTTGATGTTGTTCATCCTATTTATTAAATAAACACTTGTGCTAAATGCCTCATTCCAATACTTTAGGGGTAAGGAGGACATAGATAACAATGATAACCATGTTTCCACTATATGCCTATGTTTTCTTTCTACAATGCCATTCTGATCAGATGTGTATGGGCAAGTAGTCCTATGAACGATACCTTTTTGGTTAAAAACATGTTTGAGGGGTAAAAACTCACTGCCCCCATCTGTTTGGACAGTTTTAATGCTGTAGTTTACTTGTTTTTCAATGAGATTCATAAACTGTAGCATTATATTATATGTGTCTGATTTGGCTTTGAGAAAGAAAATCCAGGTATACCTTGTACATGCATCCACAATTGATAGATAATACCTGTGTCCTTGTCTTGAGCATACTGGTGCAGGACCCCATAAATCTGCTGTAATTAACTCAAGAGGCTTATAGTAAACTATTTCAGATTTGGCAAAGAGTAATTTGTGGCTTTTGCCGAGTTGACAATGTGTGCAAATATTAGGAACAAGTGAGTGTTTAAAAGGAATATTATTGCTTTTCAATATTTGCATTACAATGTCATAACTAGTATGTCCAAATTTACAATGCCAAGTATTTAAATCATTTTGAACACAACTATCACTATTATCAGTATTATTAGAATCATTTTCGTTGATGCTGCTAATTTGTATGTTAGCATTGCAACACCATGTGTTGTCTTCTTTACCCAATCTTGATTGCATGTTGTTAAATCTTTATAGACCATTACTCAGCCTACCCTGTAATAATATGTCCTTGCTTAGCAAGTCTCTACTTAAGCAATGTTTGGGGTGAAACACGAAATACACCTTATTATCATTAGTGAATTGGGACACGCTATTTCTTTTCCCTTTGACATATCCTGCCCCAATGTGAGATATATTCATAGTTTCACCGTTGTAAGTATGTATAACTAGTGTACCTGAATAATTCTCGTTACCAAGATTCAAATTCTGAAGGTTGTTGGTAAGATGATTGGTTGCTCCTGAGTCTGGAAACCAGTCTCCTGTATTTATGTCATTAGCTTTCCTATTATCATCACTGCAAGTAGTTTGTTATGTGGAACCCTTTGAATTTGTTCTTCCTTGGTAATTAGCTTGTGCCATATTGACATTGATGCCTCTTTGACCACCTTGACTTTGTTGAACATTATTGACATCAATATTAAATCTGAAATAGCATCTGTTTGTTGTGTGTCCTGGTTTGTCACATATCTGACATTTTACTCTGTTTGTTTTATTTGATCTACCTCTTCCTCTGCCTCTCTGATAGGGGTTGCCTCTAAGTCCTTGCTGGTTGCCTCTGCCATAGCTAGGTACACTTCTTGGTTGGTTATCATTTCTTGAATTTGATGCTAAGTTTATGCTAAAGTCACTCTGAATGGCTTTTCTTTGTTCCACTCTACTTTCATGTTCCAACAGTGCTGAGTATACAGTTTGTATGTCAAGTAAAGTGGGTTGTGTGGCTATGTAGGTGATGAGGGGTTCGTATTCTTCATCAAGTCCATTCGTTAGTGTTAGAATTTGTTCAATATCTGAAATAAAATGTCCAACAACTTTGAGTTTGTCACATAGGGTCTTCACTTTAGAAATATATTCACGCATACTCATATCACCCTTTCTTGCATTTTGAAATTCTCTCCTGTAGTGCATGATTCGTGCTGATGACTGTGAGTTGAAAATTTGTTGAATCGTAGACAAAATGTGATGACCCGTAAGTTCCCATCCTTTGAATCGACCATAAACCACACAGGTCTAAACCAAAGGTTGGAAATCTTCGGATACATCAACTTTGGGAATACAACAACATCAGAACAAACAACAAAAGACTTTTATAACATCAATAATAAATGTTACATCAGAGTACAGAATATATCAGAGTACAGAATATAATACAGCGGAAGGTAAAATACAATAATTTAATACAATGCACAGCGGAAGACTTTAATGTTCTAGACACAACTTTAAGCTTCAATCCAGAATCCTGCTCAAGAGATAAACCTGTAGACAAATTACTCGACTGCCCGTGTGGAAAAGAGGGCACCCGAGTTTGCAAAGGTGGAAACAAACTACGAGTCAGTCATGGGACTGGTGTGAGAATTCTTAACTAGTTTAACTAATTGTAATAAGGCAAATCCAAGGACCACGCCGCTAACGCGGAACGGGTTTACTCCAATGGATTGCTGTGCATAACAGTAAAGTAAATCGTCAAATAACGCAATGCTTTTTAGAAAAATGAAACCACCATAAGACTCAGGTCCCATCACACAATGCAACGCACACCAGAGGATAGAGTTTTACCTTATGGTGATTAAAAGATGATAAATATGTAAAAACGATATCATTATTAGTGTGTATATGTTTTAATAAAATGTTTCAATCATAATGTATCAATCCTAGAAAGCATAGGTACCCATAAATTATGCCTCCGTACTAGTAATACAATCAAAACCGCATGGGGCGTATTGGAAATTGGGTTTCCATCATGAGTCAAGGCTAGGGAGGAGCTCCTTACCGATTCGAGACACTCTAGCTAATGTCCCAGGATTCCCCGCAGTGAACCCTTGGAAACAGCAGGGCTGGTCCTCACATACAGCTTTGAGGATTGGCAATTCCTGAACATACGTTTCCCGGTCCTATAGGACCTAATACCGAGGCCTCATCATCCATCATCCACATAAGTAAAATGTCGGGCCGTGTTAAAACCCAAACACCACTTCTAGCTAGAAAGAAACATGCTGCTCTCCCTGCGTTCCCTTCTCCCGTTTTAGACTCTGCCGGTGTGTGAGGCTCGCGAAGTCACGTCATACACAAAGCTATGCCTAAACAGGCTATGCTTTGATCATCCCACAAGGCCTGCTTTTCAACAAAGCCTTGATCATATGCATCTTAGCATGCCCATCATCACTCCATATCACACTACCAATCCTTTGCCGAAATATATGAATGGGTGTTAAGCAAGAGAATAAATTCTCCGCCACCAAACATCCATACATTCGACAGAAGATTAATAACATGATATAAAATGGAGTACGATGTCAGACACACAATACATTTATAACCTTATGCTCTGGGTCTGAGCGAAAGCCAAATCCGTCGATCTCCAAATGTGTTTGGACGATCATTACTAAATATCTTGCCTTGGGAGGCCAGTCCCAATTCAAGCTACCAGTCATCATCATCCCAACGATATGAAAACCTTCGGTCTTCAACCACCATCTTCGTCTTCGACTCTTGATCGTCGTGATGATTGTTCAGAATGGGTTAACCCGGTTTTTTCAAACAACTCGCGTATTTTGTGATTAAAAATCAAATGCTATAAAATCACACCAACGCCGCATTCCAACACAGAATATTCTTTTAATAAGATATTAATATTAAAAGAACCTTATTAATTTTATCAAAGATAAATTTTGAAATTAAAATCTTAAATCTTCCGTAAAAGATTTATTAAAACTCCAGTTTTGATTTGATATCAAAAATCATTATTACGAGATCATTCATTTTAAGGAATAAATCTTGTCTTAAACAGGTTAAAGAATTAGTGTCTTTTAAAACACAGTCCACGATAAACCCGCAAATCAATTTCTAAAATATGGAATTCCATAGAAACCAAATCAATACATAATCGACATAAATTTCCGTATCGGACTAATAATATAAATGGAATAACGGCAATGCCTCTTAAATTCCATATATAATATCAGTCTTCCTTTACAGAAACCCATCTTGATTATTACCAATCGAATTTCCACTCAATTCCAATTTAATATATTAAATTGGGAAAACTTGATTTTTAGAAAATGCCTTTTTTAAATCTATAAAATAGATTTATAAGTTCCAAATAACAATTTCAATGTAAATTGGATTAAAGGACAAATGTCATTTGAAAACACTGTCCACGGTAAATCCACTTCACAAATCATTTTATTTTAATCATAAAATATAACTAGAAATGTTAATGATCTTAGATAAAAGATTTTCTCTTTAAATATTTATTCATTACTACAAAGCATATTTTAAAATAATCATTAAAAATGATTCTTTATATAAAAAGTTTTTATATGTAAAATATTCTCTTTTTAAAAGAAAACCTGAATCGGAATGCGACTCAACCATGCACCATATAATTTGGATTATATGGATTTCACACACATCATATATATATGACAATAACAGTATAATCATTAATCCATCCATTTCATCCAAAGTGTAATTTCCACTATGTAAGCGTTAAAATTAAATAATAACGCTCATCGCAGCCTGTCGATCTACGATCAACATACAACTAAATATTGGGATTAGTGTATGTTAATTTTCATCCCAACACCCGTGTGGGGTTTCAACCAACAAACAAATAATAAATTATTCGTGCACTTGGGCGATGTGTGAAAATTATCGACCCAATCGCATAAACAAGTCAGGTAACTTGTCTATGGCAGTGTAATACACAATATATAATACGACGATAAAAATGTATCTTTTATTTCTATTCTTCTTTATTGCATATAAAAGGTCAATAAAAATGTGATCTTTATACCTTTTATTCTAATTTACATTTCTAACAAAATGTCCTTTTTATTCGAACTTAATCTTGAATGTAATTTTCCTTTTTATTGTTTATTACATCAAAATGTAAATGTTTCCTTTTTCATTGTTTATTATTAACAATAAAAATCTCATCTTCTATATTTATTCTTTTCAATGAGAGCAATTTTACATAAAAATGTAATTCTTTAATTTTTTTTTCTAGAAAGACAATAAAATGTAACACAAAAATATATTCTTTTTATCACATCTAAAATGATGATAAAAATGTAACATTAACATCGCTATTTTATCGCATCAAAAATGTCGATAAAAAAATGAATCATTAACATTGTCTATTTTTATCGCATCAAAAATGTCGATAAAAATAACAACATTAACCATCCTAATTTCACTGCATTCAAAATGACGATAAAATATTATCATAAAGAAATGAAAGCAAAATGTTCTTTTTATTTCTAAAAAGAAAAACAACAAAAATGCTTCTTTTAATGCTAAAAAGAAACATGACATAAAAATGACCCTTTTCATGTTAAAAAGAAAAGGTGACAAAATATGCTTTTTAATTCTAAAAAGAGAAAGCGACAAAAATTATCTTTTTATTCTAATGCAACATCTTTAACAGAAGTGTTATTTTAATATCATTGCGAATTCTCAATTTCTTACTACATATAAAAATGTAAATTTTATTTTACAATTGTATATCTCATCCTAAATTACACATAAAAATGTAAGTTTTAATTTTTATCGCAAATCCCTTTTCTAATTACATATAAAAATGTAATTTTTATTTTACATTGTAAATTCATGTCCCAATTACATAAAGAGGTGTAATTGTTATAATGCAATACAAACTCATATTCTAATTACATTGAAAAATGTAATTTTTATCATACCGTTATAACTCATATATAAATTACATAGAAAAATATCATTTTTATTTTACCGTTCTAATTCACATCTAAATTACATAGAAAAATGTAATTTTTATCATGCGGTACAAATTCAATTTAAATTACATAGAAAAATGTAATTTTTATCATGCGATGGAAATTCATATTTTAATTACATAGAAAAATGTAATTTAGTCATACAATGCAAATTCATATATATAGTACATATAAAAATGAAATTTTATTCATGCAGTGTAAATTTATATATAAATTACATAATAAAATGTAATTTCTTTCATGCGGTGTAAATTCCTATATAAACAACATATAAAAATGTTATTTTTATTTAACGTTCAAATTTACATCTAAACAGCCTATAAAAATGTACTTTTTATTTATGAAACAATTTCTTATTAAAATATATGCTTTTTAATCCATTCTTCTTAATGTAACAAATTCACAATAAAAATATATTCTTTTTAACCCATTCTTTTTAATGTAAACCAATAAAAAATATATTTTATTCAGTGTTCAAATTCTGTTGTAAATAAACAAATAAAATAAATTTTCTTTGTCGTTCACATTTCTATTGTAATGTCAACAAATAAAAATAAGTTTTTATTTGTCATTCCAATTCTAATGTAGTATCAACAAATAAAAATATGTTTTATTTATCGGTCAAATTTTATTGTAATATCAACAAATAAAAATAAATATTTATTTATCGTTCAAATTTTATTGTTCATTTCAGAATAATAAAAATAATATTTAATAATCATAAAATAAATTATAACGCTAGATCAGAATGAATATGATTCAAATCTAAATTTAGATTTAATTTTCTCATCACAATAGAATTCAATAATATAGGAAATTTCCGTGCGGATCTAGCATAACATGAACAATAATCATACCACAATCAACAATCAATCATTTATCCACACAAATCATTTCAGATCTGAATTAACATCACAATACATTTATTTTTATCACGAGAAAAGTAATTTATAATTAATTAAATAATAAAATTTGAATTCTCACCTTGATTTTGGCTGAAAATCAACTGTCTCCGTTTCAGCTGCGGTCTGCGCCATCGCGAAGATCTTAATTTTGTGATTCCAACGCAATTTATGGTTTGTCAAACGGACCTCGTATGAGAGAGTTATGTATTTTTAAAGATTGGTGAATTAAAATATTAAAATAAATAAAATAATAAAATAGTCGGACCTTTCTCCTTCGTTTACCACGCACGGCCGAACCCATCACGGCCTCATCCTCCCTCACGTCGCACCTTTTATCAGTGCACTGGACCCTGATCAAACGTTACCACTCCGACCGCCTTGCCAAGAGCCGCCTACACCACCAACCATATCGAACTCGGCCTCCCCTAGGACCCACAAATCACCAAAAACCGCAGCTCCTTCTCGGTCAGAATTCGCAAAATCTGTGAATCAAAACCTGATCTTGACCGTATAGATTTGTAGCTCTCTGAATTCTCTTCGATTTGGTATATTATACGTCGATTTTCGTTGAACGGATTGAGAGATCTAAGTATTTGAAAATCGGATGATTTCAGCCCTACATCTGAAATGGCGGCTGCCATTGAGAATTATGGTTTCAACCGATTTTTTTAATATTATTTTAATATTTAATTTTGAAATTTGTGCTAAAAAGGTGGATTTTCGGACTTTCTCCGATTTGGGCCTGCTTACTGTCGTTCTTAACGTTTTGAGGCCTTCTGAACGCGATGGCCTATGTCCCAGGCTCCAATTCTGATGTCTGTAACGTTTTTTTCGGTTTTAATTTAAAAATACAATATTAAATAAATAATTTAATTTCTACCGTACATTTAAATACGTCGGGGCCACATACAACCTCAGAAAATTCTAAAAAAAATATATTTTTGGCTTTCTTATGACGATACGAATCCAACAAAATTATTTTCGTCCAATACTGAGACTGTTTGAAAAATGGCTATTTTTAAGGCGCTTAAATTTAACAGAAATAGTCAAAACACATTTTCTTTTGCCATGCTCACATATTAATTCGAAAAATTCTAAAAATTGAAATCTGGCAATAATTTGACATTCCGGTTCCAATAAAAGTGGTTTCGTCGAAAACCGAGGTCGTTTGAAAAATGACTATTTTTAAGGCCAATATATTTAATATTAAAAATACATTTTTAAAAAAATAAATCCCGAAACTCAAAATATATAAGTGTTTACTGTTTTTCAATGCAAAAACGTCATTCTGAACTCAATGGAAGTGGTTTTGAGTCCAAGTTCCTTCATATGCAAAAAGTGGCATTTTTGACCTTTATAAATTTCATAGCGACCTTTCTAGATTTTGATTTTGACATAACTTTTGATTCCCGTTATGAAATTTCGATTTTTCAGATTCGTTAGAAAGATATTTTTAAAGAGATTCTAATATTTTTGGTTTCACTAAAATCCGTTAAATTTTGCATCCTGTACGGTCAGTCAAATTCAAGTTTGACTTTTCAAACTACAACGCTATTTCTAACTCTTTTTTTTATAATTAAAATTAAATTATTCATTCTAACTTCAATTCTTAATCATTATTTTAAATAAATCATTTTAAATAAATCATTTTAAATATCAAAACCTCATTAAATTACTAAATTTAAATTTTAAATCTACCCCTAAAATTCAGGGTTGTTACAGTCTCCCCCACTTAAGAACTTTTCGTCCTCGAAAAGGAATGAAGCTAAAAGTGTTTAAGTAAATAACTCATCTTTCATTGATTTCAATAATTTTATTAGTTGATTAAATTTTGAAATATATAACTTTTATATATTCAAAAATCATATTTTCTAAAATAGATTATAATTACAGATACGCATATTATAGGCTTGCTACTCTCAACTCATTCTAGGGCATTACTAACCCCATCTCTAATGAGTTTTCTCATTCTAGGATACTGCCGATCCTATCTCTAATGAGTATTCTTATTGGATATTACTAATCCAACCTCTGATGAGTCTTTTGTTCAGTTCTAACGAGTTGTACACCAAAGATTTGAGCTAACCTGGCTCTGATACCAACTGTGATGACCCGTAAGTTCCCATCCTTTGAATCGACCATAAACCACACAGGTCTGAACCAAAGGTTGGAAATCTTCGGATACATCAACTTTGGGAATACAACAACATCAGAACAAATAACAAAAGACTTTTATAACATCAATAATAAATGTTACATCAGAGTACAGAATATATCAGAGTACAAAATATAATACAGCGGAAGGTAAAATACAATAATTTAATACAATGCACAGCGGAAGACTTCAATGTTCTGGACACAGCTTTAAGCTTCAATCCAGAATCCTGCTCAAGAGATAAACCTGTAGAAAAATTACTCGACAGCCCATGTGGAAAAGAGGACACCCGAGTTTGCAAAGGTGGAAACAAACTACGAGTCAGTCATGGGACCGGTGTGAGAATTCTTAACAAGTTTAACTAATTGTAATAAGGCAAATCCAAGGACCACGCCGCTAACGCGGAACGGGTTTACTCCAATGGATTGCTGTGCATAACAGTAAAGTAAATCGTCAAATAACGCAATGCTTTTTAGAAAAATGAAACCGCCATAAGACTCAGGTCCCATCACACAATGCAACGCACACCAGAGGATAGAGTTTTACCTTATGGTGATTAAAAGATGATAAATACGTAAAAACGATATTATTATTAGTGTGTATATGTTTTAATAAAACGTTTCAATCATAATGTATCAATCTAGGAAGCATAGGTACCCATATATTATGCCTCCATACTAGTAATACAATCAAAACCGCATGGGGCGTATTGGAAATTTGGTTTCCATCATGAGTCAAGGCTAGGGAGGAGCTCCTTACCGATTCGAGACACTCTAGCTAATGTCCCAGGATTCCCCACAGTGAACCCTTGGAAACAGCAGGGCCGGTCCTCACATACAGCTTTGAGGATTGGCAATTCCTGAACACACGTTTCCCGGTCCTATAGGACCTAATACCGAGGCCTCGTCATCCATCATCCACATAAGTAAAATGTCGGTCCATGTTAAAACCCAAACACCACTTCTAGCTAGAAAGAAACGTGTTGCTCTCCCTGAGTTCCATTCTCCCGTTTTAGACTCCGCCGGTGTGTGAGGCTCGCGAAGTCACGTTATACACAAAGCTATGCCTAAACAGGCTATGCTTTGATCATCCCACAAGGCCTACTTTTCAACAAAGCCTTGATCATATGCATCTTAGCATGCCACATCATCACTCCATATCACACTACCAATCCTTTGCCGAAATAGATTAATGGGTGTTAAGCAAGAGAATAAATTCTCCGCCACCAAACATCCATACATTCGACAGAAGATTAATAACATGATATATAATGGAGTACGATGTCAGACACACAATCCATTTATAAGCTTATGCTCTGGGTCTGAGCGAAAGCCAAATCCGTCGATCTCCAAATGTGTTTGGACGATCATTACTAAATATCTTGCCTTGGGAGGCCAGTCCCAATTCAAGCTACCAGTCATCATCATCCCAACGATATGAAAACCTTCGGTCTTCAACCACCACCTTCGTCTTCAGCTCCTGATCGTCGTGATGATTGTTCAGAATGGGTTAACCCGGTTTTTCCGAACAACTCGCGTATTTTGTGATTAAAAATCAAATGCTATAAAATCACACCAACGCGGCATTCCAACACATAATATTCTTTTAATAAGATATTAATATTAAAAGAACCTTATTAATTTTATCAAAGATAAACTTTGAAATTAAAATCTTAAATCTTCCTTAAAAGATTTATTAAAACTCCAGTTTTGATTTGATATCAAAAATCATTATTACGAGATCATTCATTTTAAGGAATAAATCTTGTCTTAAACAGGTTAAAGAATTAGTGTCCTTTAAAAACACAGTTCACGATAAACCCGCAAATCAATTTCTAAAATATGGAATTCCATAGAAACCAAATCAATACATAATCGACATAAATTTCTGTATCGGACTAATAATATAAATGGAATAACGACAATGCCTCTTAAATTCCATATATAATATCGGTCTTCCTTTATAGAAACCCATCTTGATTATTACCAATCGAATTTCCACTCAATTCCAATTTAATATATTAAATTGGGAAAACTTGATTTTTAGAAAATGCCTATTTTAAATCTATAAAATAGATTTATAAGTTCCAAGTAACAATTTCAATGTAAATTGGATTAAAGGACAAATGTCATTTGAAAACACTGTCCACGGTAAATCCACTTCACAAATCATTTTATTTTAATCATAAAATATAACTAGAAATGTTAATGATCTTAGATAAAAGATTTGCTCTTTAAATATTTATTCATTACTACAAAGCATATTTTAAAATAATCATTAAAAATGATTCTTTATATAAAAAGTTTTTATATGTAAAATATTCTCTTTTTAAAAGAAAACCTGAATCGGAATGCGACTCAACCATGCACCATATAATTTGGATTATATGGATTTCACACACATCATATATATATGACAATAACAGTATAATCATCAATCCATTCATTTCATCCAAAGTCTAATTTCCACTATGTAAGCGTTAAAATTAAATAATAATGCTCATCGCAGTCTGTCGATCTACGATCAACATACAACTAAATATTGGGATTAGTGTATGTTAATTTTCATCCCAACACCCGTGTGGGGTTTCAACCAACAAACAAATAATAAATTATTCGTGCACTTGGGCGATGTGTGAAAATTATCAACCCAATCACATAAACAAGTCAGGTAACTTATCTATGGCAGTGTAATATACAATATATAATACGACGATAAAAATGTCTCTTTTATTTCTATTCTTTTTTATTGCATATAAAAGGTTAATAAAAATGTGATCTTTATACCTTTTATTCTAATTTACATTTCTAACAAAATGTCCTTTTTATTCTAACTTACATCTTGAATGTAATTTTCCTTTTTATTGTTTATTACATCAAAATGTAAATGTTTCCTTTTTCATTGTTTATTATTAACAATAAAAATCTCATCTTCTATATTTATTCTTTTCAATGAGAGCAATTTTACATAAAAAATGTAATTCTTTAATTTTTTTTCTAGAAAGACAATAAAATGTAACACAAAAATATATTCTTTTTATCGCATCTAAAATGGCGATAAAAATGTAACATTAACATCGCTATTTTATCGCATCAAAAATGTCGATAAAAAAAATGAATCATTAACATTGTCTATTTTTATCGCATCAAAAATGTCGATAAAAATAACAACATTAACCATCCTAATTTCACTGCATTCAAAATGACGATAAAATATTATCATAAAGAAATGAAAGCAAAATGTTCTTTTTATTTCTAAAAAGAAAAACAACAAAAATGCTTCTTTTAATGCTAAAAAGAAACATGACATAAAAATGACCCTTTTCATGTTAAAAAGAAAAGGTGACAAAATATGCTTTTTAATTCTAAAAAGAGAAAGCGACAAAAGTTATCTTTTTATTCTAATGCAACATCTTTAACAAAAGTGTTATTTTAATATCATTGCGAATTCTCAATTTCTTACTACTTATAAAAATGTAAATTTTATTTTACAATTGTATATCTCATCCTAAATTACACATAAAAATGTAAGTTTTAATTTTTATTGCAAATCCCTTTTCTAATTACATATAAAAATGTAATTTTTAATTTACATTGTAAATTCATGTCCCAATTACATAAAGAGGTGTAATTGTTATAATGCAATACAAATTCATATTCTAATTACATTGAAAAATGTAATTTTTATCATACCGTTATAACTCATATATAAATTACATAGAAAAATGTCATTTTTATTTTACCGTTCTAATTCACATCTAAATTACATAGAAAAACGTAATTTTTATCATGCGGTACAAATTCAATTTAAATTACATAGAAAAATGTAATTTTTATCATGCGATGGAAATTCATATTTTAATTACATAGAAAAATATAATTTAGTCATACAATGCAAATTCATATATATAGTACATATAAAAATGAAATTTTATTCATGCGGTGTAAATTTATATATAAATTACATAATAAAATGTAATTTCTTTCATGCGGTGTAAATTCCTATATAAACAACATATAAAAATGTTATTTTTATTTAACGTTCAAATTTACATCTAAACAGCCTATAAAAATGTACTTTTTATTTATGAAACAATTTCTTATTAAAATATATGCTTTTTAATCCATTCTTCTTAATGTAACAAATTCACAATAAAAATATATTCTTTTTAACCCATTCTTTTTAAGGAAACCAATAAAAAATATATTTTATTCAGTGTTCAAATTCTATTGTAAATAAACAAATAAAATAAATTTTCTTTGTCGTTCACATTTCTATTGTAATGTCAACAAATAAAAATAAGTTTTTATTTGTCATTCCAATTCTAATGTAGTATCAACAAATAAAAATATGTTTTATTTATCGGTCAAATTTTATTGTAATATCAACAAATAAAAATAAATATTTATTTGTCGTTCAAATTTTATTGTTCATTTCAGAATAATAAAAATAATATTTAATAATCATAAAATAAATTATAACGCTAGATCAGAATGAATATGATTCAAATCTAAATTTAGATTTAATTTTCTCATCACAATAGAATTCAATAATATAGGAAATTCCAGTGCGGATCTAGTATAACATGAACAATAATCATACCACAATCAACAATCAATCATTTATCCACACAAATCATTTCAGATCTGAACTAACATCACAATACATTTATTTTTATCACGAGAAAAGTAATTTATAATTAATTAAATAATAAAATTTGAATTCTCACCTTGATTTTGGCTGAAAATCAACTGTCTCCGTTTTAGCTGCGGTCTGCGCCATCGCGAATGTGACGACAAGGAATTTCGCTCGATTCGAATCAGTCGTTAAACCGATCTAGACCGTTCGAAACCCCTGAACGTTGAGAACAGGACAAATCAGAACACAAACAGAAGAACATTTCATTGTATATTACAACAATTCCATCAGATACAAGAATATACAGAGTATAAATGAATAAATTACATTCGATAAATATCCGAGATTACAATAAATTACAAAGCAGCGGAAAATAATACAAAGCACAACTGAAGGTGATATACGGATACAGAGCTTTCCGGATATCATTCCAGCTGTAAACCAGGATCCTGTGAATATAAGTCTGCAAAACCAAAACTACTAGCTGCCCGTGTGGAAAATAGGGGCACCCAGAGTTTAGGTTAAAACAATAAACTCCAGGTCAGTCATGTGACTGGTGTGAGAACTAAAACAGTTATTAATATTGGTTGTAAAGTTAGGTAAATCAAGGGACCACGCCGTATAACACGGAACGGGTTTCCTCCCAAGAATACCAGTGCATAAAACAACAGCGCAATGCTAAATAAAGAAAAATGAAGCTATTATAAGACCCAGGTCCCATCACACAATGCAACGCAAGCCGGAGGATAGGGTTTTCCCTTATAATAGCCAAACATGCTTGATACGTTTAAAACAAATCATTTGATACTATAATAAGTGTACAATGTCAAAACAATTTCAATCATAAATATAAATCATAGGCGGCATAGCTACCATCTACTATGTCGCCATACTAGTTCTACAATTAAAACCGAATTACACGTATTGGAAATTGGATTTCCGTCATGAGTCGAGGCAAGGGGCAAGCTCCTCTCCGCGTTCGAGACACTCTAGCAAATGCCTCAGGGTTACGCACTCTGGGCAACCCTGGATGCGGCTGGGCCGGTCCTCACTTACGTTAGAGGATTAATTATGCCTGAACACACGTTTCCCGGTCCTTACAGACCTATAATCGAGGCGCCTCATTCCAACAACCACAAAGGTGAAAAGTATATATATGTCAGGGCTGGTAAGTCACTGACACCACCATAGCTAGAAAGAAACGTCGTGCTCTCCCAGCGGTCTGTATCCCGTTTTTAACTCATACCGAGGTGTGAGGCTCGCGAATTCACGTTATACACAAAGCTACGCCACAAAGGCCATGCTTTGATCATCAACCACAAGACTTTGCTTTTCAACATAAGCCTTGATCATTGCATCTTAGTGTGCCACACAGGCAATTCATGCCATGCGACTGATGTCCATCGATATACAACCTCTGAGCTCGTACGTCTCAGAGAAGGGCGTTAAGCAAAAGAATAAATTCTCCGCCGCCAAACAGATGTATATTTAATAGAAATCAATCAACATAGAATAAAATCCAATGTCAGACACACAATCCATTTACAAGTCCGTTCTGTGTCTGAACGAAACCGGAGGCACTTTCCTCGCATATCCATCGATCTCCAAGTACGTCTGGACGACCACCAACTATTTCCATCCTCTTGGGTGTACAGCCCAATCAGGATCGTCAGTAATAATCCAAACGATGTGAAGACTTTCGGTCTTCAACCACCGTCTTCATCTTCGACATATCGTCGAATCGGTTATTCAGAATGGGTATAAACCCGGACTTTCCGAACAACCCGCGTATATTAAAAACAAATGTTACACAAACACAACATACGCCTCATTCCAATTCATTAGTCACTAACCGCAAATTAGTAAGAGAACAATTTCCCAAACACTAACCCCGAAGGCCGAAACCAACATCAGATCAATACCCAGGAAACCATTCTTCTTAGCCAACCTACAGCTAGTTTCTAAATTCCACATTCTTAGGGAAAGGTTCCCATTAATTTTATCCAAGATAAATTCTTTAAAATTTATCCTGTAATCTTCCTTTGGATGTCGTTTCAAACCAAATTATGGTTTTTCTAAACTAGTCGAGATTAGCGAACCACACCGAAGTAATTATTTATTTTATTTCCCAATCCCAACCTATTCATCCCATGAAGCAAAACTGGTAATACTCCATATCTAACACCACGGTGTTATCGGTAAAATTAATTACCATTTCACGTTCAAATCTAATTAAAGATTTAACTATCGCTTTGGAGCAAAACTGGTAATACTCCATTCTCGTTCATTTTCTAAATTTGGAAATTTAGATTACAAATTCACATTTCAATCTAATTGCAGATTCGTTAAAACTCCTTTTACTGGGTTAAAGAACTAATGTTATTTAAAACACAGTTCACGACAAACCCAAATCACATTCTATTTATTATCGGGTT
Source organism: Allium sativum (assembly GCA_030737875.1). Classification (NCBI taxonomy): domain Eukaryota; kingdom Viridiplantae; phylum Streptophyta; class Magnoliopsida; order Asparagales; family Amaryllidaceae; genus Allium; species Allium sativum. The sequence continues at coordinate 315,341 of JASFAX010000065.1, forward strand.
AAAGAACTAGTGTTATTTAAAACACAGTTCACGATAAACCCATTTCAAATTCAATCAAATATATTAGGAATTTCGATTATTTAAAACCCCTTTTTAAATCTAATTTATTTATTTAAAAATAAAAACCCGGGTTTTAAATTGAGTTCAAACTAGTTCATTTCGATAAAAATCTATTTTTATCTTTTCAAATATGGAGTTTTTCATCCCAAATTTTTCCCAAATCATTTCTTATGATTTTACACAAATTATTGATATTTTTAATAATTTTATCAAGGCCCGTACAGTCGATTTCCATCAACGGCCATCGAACTGCACTTACAGCGACCTTTTTCGAATTTGATTTGGACGTATCTCCAAATCCAACCGTTAGATTTTGAATTTCAAATATTCGTTAGAAAGCTCTTTTCGATACGAACCCAACGGTTCCGGTTTTAGGAGAATCCGACGGTTGGATCTCCCGTAATGTCCGTTTGAAATAAATGGTCGAAATTTACGAACTGCCGCGGTGCGGCGCGTTCTATTCAGGCCATTATATTATAAATATAATATATATAATATATATTTCGTCGATTACTATTTAAAACGAATTATATAAATAGTTTTAAATTCGTTTCAAAAACAATTTCAACTTCCATTTCAATCCAAAGCAAAATTGAATTCCCCTTATAAATTCGTTTTAAAATTCATTTCTATTCAATTCAAGTTTCAATTCAATTTGAATTCATTTCAATTCGCTTTCAATTCAATTTGAATTCGTTTTCAATTCAATTCAATTCCAAAGTCGTTTTCTATTCGATTCAATTCAAATTGGTTTTCTATTCGATTCAATTCAAATTGGTTTTCTATTCGATTCAATTCAAATTGGTTTTCTATTCGATTCAATTCAAATTGGTTTTATATTCGATTCAATTCAAATTGGTTTTCTATTCGATTCAATTCAAATTGGTTTTCTATTCGATTCAATATAAATTGGTTTTCTATTCGATTCAATTCAAATTGGTTTTCTATTCGATTCAATTCAAATTGGTTTTCTATTCGATTCAATTCAAATTGGTTTTCTATTCGATTCAATTCGAAATCGTTATATATTCAATTCATTTCGAAATCGTTATATATTATTCCTTTTGAAATGAATAAAATCGATATAAATATCGTTCACGTCAAAATGGCGTCAAACTAATCAACACGGCTTCATATATTCCTTTATTCTATTCAACAAATGAATATTTATTTTTGTCAACACACGACTAATCTCAACGAATGAGTACTGTCCACGTGTGACTATTTTTGTTAAATTATTTCGTTCAACACATGACTAATCTCAACGGATGAGTACGGTCAACACATGAACTTTTATTTTATAGTGACAAAGGTATAAATTTTATTGTTAAAATATTTCGTTCAACACATGACTAATCTCAACGGATGAGTACAGTCAACACATGAACTTTTATTTTATAGTGACAAAGGTATAAATTTTATTATTAAAATATTTCGTTCAACACATGACTAATCTCAACGGATGAGTACAGTCAACACATGAACTTTTATTTTATAGTGACAAAGGTATAAATTTTATTGTTAAAATATTTCGTTCAACACATGACTAATCTCAACGGATGAGTACAGTCAACACATGAACTTTTATTTTCTAAAATTCTTTATTTTCTAAATCGGAATGAGGCCCAATCAATTACCATATAAAGTTAATTATATGGATTTTCATACAACACATGTATATAATAGCATTGAAAAATAATCAACCATCAACCCAAGTGCACTACACTGTATAAGCATCAAATATAGATATCTAACGCTTATAACAGCCTGTCAATCAATCGATCGACATATTTAATTAATCAGGATGAGTGAACTTCATATTTCATCCCAACACCCATGTGGGGTTTCAAACAATCAAACACAGATTTTATTTGTGCAGTTGGGCGATGTGTAAAATTTATCGACCCAATCAATGTCAGTCAAATCAGTGTACATAAACAAACCGTCTGGTTTGTAAATGAATATTTTATTTTATTCACTTTCACGTTAAAAATTATATTTTTAACGATAAAATATTTTATTTCAACACATGAATTTCTGTTCTGTTCATTTATTCAATAAAATGATATTTTTATCTTTCTAACATATTTTAGAAAATTTCGGCGGCATAACGGCACGATACTAGAAACGGGACGAGGCCTAGCCTTATCCCCGGTCTAGTGAAGGCCCACGCCATTCACATATCAATCAAATTTACCAAACAACCACATTCAAACCAAATAAACTAACCAACTACACAACCAAACAATTTATCAAACAAGCCATCCATGGTCTGTGGATGACGGGTGTCGGGTGTTACTAAACACCGTCTGCATCCTAGTATATATATATAACTAGAAAAAGAAATTGAAAGGTGAGAAATTCTCACAAATAGCTATCCAATCATCTTAACTCTTCTTTGATAGAAATCTTCATCGTTATCGCATCTTCGTCATCTTCGTTGCCCGTAGTCACTATATATATGAAAATCACATTTTTATTTCTCTATTTCATATATAAAAATCGAATTTTTTACTTTTCTATTCAATATATAAAAATCGGATTTTTATTATGTTATTCAATATATAAAAATCGAATTTTTATTATGCTATTCAATATATAAAAATCCTATTTTTACTTCGACGCTATATGGATAAAAATTCTATTTTATCACGCTATTCTCTATATAAAGTTTCCGCCTTTTCAAAAATAGATCTTTCACCTTTTCTACTATAAAGATTTCGCCTTTATAAAAATATAGATTTCATCTTTTCAAATATATCATTATAAAAAATCACATTTTTATTTTTTTTTCTACACATATAAAGATGCTATTTTTAATATTTCTATCATGTAAAAATTATATTTTTAATTCTTCTATATAGTAAAGACTATATTTTTAATACTTTAAAAATATAAAAATCATATTTTTATTACTTTAAAAATATAAAGATCATATTTTTGATCCACTTGACATATAAAAGTTATATCCTTAACCTTTTTATAAATTAAAAACTGAATTTTAAAAATAAAAATCTTCTCTTCCTTATAAATAAAAATCGAAACTTTCATTAATAAAAATCCAACCTTTCATAAATAAAATCCTTATCTTTTCATTAGTAAAAATTCAATCTTTCTCCTTATTTTAAAATCAAATCTTTTCTAATTTTATATTGTTATAAATCCTAATTATTTTCTTTTTTTTTCTATCCATATTTTAATGAAAATGAAAATAAAATAAAATAAAATAAGAAAGTAAAATAAAAATAAAACAAACCAGCCAAGGGGGGGGGTGATGGCCAGGCTCGGCGGCAGGATGAGGGGGTGGGGGGGGTGCTGCGTCGGTCGCGCAAGAGGATTTGGGGGGGGGGGTCTTCGATCGGCGATTGCGAGAGAGGGGGGGCTTCAGTCGATGGGTGGGGGGTCTCGGGAGTCGCGCCACTGGGGGGGGGGGGGTTCTTCTCGAGGCGGCGGCGGCTTAAGGGGAGGGGTGATGCTCCTCTCCGTGTTTCCCCTTTTTTTTTTCTGAAAAATGAATTGAAATTGTCGGGGGGGGGGGGGGGGCAGGGTAGTTAAGGGAAGAAAGGGTTTTTTTTATTTTATTTTTATTATTTAATTATTTTATTTTCTAAAAAGTTGACTTTTACATACGACCTCTAAACGAGGTCCACCGCCTGTCGTCCATAGCGTTTTACCCCCATTCCGAACCCAATGGGATATGTATCATAGGTTGATTCAGACGTTACGATCAGTTTCCGTTAAAATCAACATATAACTCTATATATTGAATTTAAACGCGCATTTCAATTTACCGGGGTCACATACGAACTCGAAAAATTCCCGAAAAATATTTTCTACCTTCGTATTGACGATACGGTCCTAACAAAACTAATTTCGTCGAATTCTGAGACCGTTGGAAAAATGGCCAATTTCCAGTCGATTAAAATCAACTGAAACTGGTCAAACGCGTTTTCCTTTGCCACGCTCACATATTGATTCGAGAAATTATGAAATTTGGAATCTAGCAATAACTTGACACTGCAGATCCAACAAAAGTGGTTTCGTCGAAATCCGAGGTCGTTTGCAAAATTCTCATTTTTAAAGGCCTGAATTCCATAGCGACTATTCAGGATTTTCAACTGGACATATCTTTTGATTCCCGCTATGAAATTTCGATTTTTCGGATTTGTTGGAAAGATATCATCAATTAGATCCTAATGTTTTTGGTTTCGCTAAAATCCGGATTGTTTTGCACCCGGTACATTCAATTGAAGTTTGAAATCGAATTATCGAACTACCGCGCCATTTTCAATTCTATTTATAATTATATATATATATTTATATTCTAACGACGACGTATATAATATATACGTTCCATATATATTCAAAATAAATTTTCGTCGATATTATTTAAAATAATCTATTTTAAATATTCAAAATCAGCTAAAATTGCCAAAATAAAAATTTTAAACTGGTTGAGAATTTCCGGGTTATTACAATCTCCCCCACTTAAAACTTTTCGTCCCCGAAAAGGAACAAAGTCGAAAGTGGTTTGATTAATCAACTCTACTTTCGATCTGGCTTCCATTCTCCAACTTTTCAGTTTCTGAGAATTTCCAAATTTGGCTAACACCCTAAATTTTCGAAAAATTTCGCCATAACCTCCCCTGCACCGGGAGCCACGGGAAAATCCCGAAATTGCCATATAGGCCTTCTGATCTCAAAAAGAAAAAGAAAAAGCCGAGCGGCTAGCCAATAGGCTCATAAAATCATCATCACCCAAACAAAACAGTAAATTATGTAGTAAACATGTACCTATTTGTCGGGCAAACAAAATTTTATTCTCTGGCTCTAGCCTCCTTGCTATGACCTGTTCAATGTAAGTATATATATATATATATGCAAGCAAATGCGACCAATTTTCAATATAATTCAATATTTGGTTCAATTAGACATAATGGTTCAAAATTATCAAACAAATAAACAAACAACACAAGCATCAATCAATTAGTGGATTAACGTTTCAAATTCATAAATTTTGATACATATACTGAAAATCTTGTTTATGATGCCAATTCACAACAAAGTATCCTAGCTATATTAGTTTTGGTTCTCACACCAGCCTAATGGAAATATATAGAAAACACACCTTCGTCACTCGAAAATAAATACTGGTGATGGTATACTTCATCATCAGGACCATGTCCGGGCGACTAGAGTGTGACTCTATATCTATCTAATATATTAAAACTTCGAATATACGTTCATGACGTGTATATGCAAAACCTTTATATACTAGATTGTCCAAATTCAAAATAAATAAATAATCAAATACGTTTTAAAATGGTTTAAATTTTCAAAACAAAGTTGTTTTCATTTGAAAAATATACTTTTCACACTCGTTCTAGGATACTACTGATCCTATCTCTAACGAGTCATCCTAATTGGATGTTACCAATCCAATATCTGATGAATTCTTTCGTATGATTCTAATGTGTCTTGTTCTCGAGCTCTGTAAACCAAAGCTTTGATACCAAATGTGACGACAAGGAATTTCGCTCGATCCGAATTAGTCGTTAAACCGATCTAGACCGTTCGAAACCCCTGAACGTTGAGAACAGGGCAAATCAGAACACAAACAGAAGAACATTTCATTGTATATTACAACAATTCCATCAGATACAAGAATATACGGAGTATAAATGAATAAATTACATTCGATAAATATCCGAGATTACAATAAATTACAAAGCAGCGGAAAATAATACAAAGCACAACTGAAGGTGATATACGGATACAGAGCTTTCCGGATATCATTCCAGCTGTAAACCAGGATCCTGTGAATATAAATCTGCAAAACCAAAACGACTAGCTGCCCGTGTGGAAAATAGGGGCACCCAGAGTTTAGGTTAAAACAATAAACTCCAGGTCAGTCATGTGACTGGTGTGAGAACTAAAACAGTTATTAATATTGGTTGTAAAGTTAGGTAAATCAAGGGACCACGCCGTATAACACGGAACGAGTTTCCTCCCAAGAATACCAGTGCATAAAACAACAGCGCAATGCTAAATAAAGAAAAATGAAGCTATTATAAGACCCAGGTCCCATCACACAATGCAACGCAAGCCGGAGGATAGGGTTTTCCCTTATAATAGCCAAACATGCTTGGTACGTTTAAAACAATTCATTTGATACTATAATAAGTGTACAGTGTCAAAACAATTTCAATCATAAATATAAATCATAGGCGGCATAGCTACCATCTACTATGTCGCCATACTAGTTCTACAATTAAAACCGAATTACACGTATTGGAAATTGGATTTCCGTCATGAGTCGAGGCAAGGGGCAAGCTCCTCTCCACGTTCGAGACACTCTAGCAAATGCCTCAGGGTTACGCACTCTGGGCAACCCTGGATGCGGCTGGGCCGGTCCTCACTTACGTTAGAGGATTAATTATGCCTGAACACACGTTTCCCGGTCCTTACAGACCTATAATCGAGGCGCCTCATTCCAACAACCACAAAGGTGAAAAGTATATATATGTCAGGGCTGGTAAGTCACTGACACCACCATAGCTAGAAAGAAACGTCGTGCTCTTCCAGCGGTCCGTATCCCGTTTTTAACTCATACCGAGGTGTGAGGCTCGCGAATTCACGTTATACACAAAGCTACGCCACAAAGGCCATGCTTTGATCATCAACCACAAGACTTTGCTTTTCAACAGAAGCCTTGATCATTGCATCTTAGCGTGCCACACAGGCAATTCATGCCATGCGACTGATGTCCATCGATATACAACCTCTGAGCTCGTATGTCTCAGAGAAGGGCGTTAAGCAAAAGAATAAATTCTCCGCCGCCAAACAAATGTATATTTAATAGAAATCAATCAACACAGAATAAAATCCAATGTCAGACACACAATCCATTTACAAGTCCGTTCTGGGTCTGAACGAAACCGGAGGCACTTTCCTCGCATATCCATCGATCTCCAAGTACGTCTGGACGACCACCAACTATTTCCATCCTCTTGGGTGTACAGCCCAATCAGGATCGTCAGTAATAATCCAAATGATGTGAAGACTTCCGGTCTTCAACCACCGTCTTCATCTTCGACATATCGTCGAATCGGTTATTCAGAATGGGTGTAAACCCGGACTTTCCGAACAACCCGCGTATATTAAAAACAAATGTTACACAAACACAACATACGCCTCATTCCAATTCATTAGTCACTAACCGCAAATTAGTAAGAGAACAATTTCCCAAACATTAACCCCGAAGGCCGAAACCAACATCAGATCAATACCCAGGAAACCATTCTTCTTAGCCAACCTACAGCTAGTTTCTAAATTCCACATTCTTAGGGAAAGGTTCCCATTAATTTTATCTAAGATAAATTCTTTAAAATTTATCCTGTAATCTTCCTTTGGATGTCGTTTCAAACCAAATTATGGTTTTTCTAAACTAGTCGAGATTAGCGAACCACACCGAAGTAATTATTTATTTTATTTCCCAATCCCAACCTATTCATCCCATGAAGCAAAACTGGTAATACTCCATATCTAACACCACGGTGTTATCGGTAAAATTAATTACCATTTCACGTTCAAATCTAATTAAAGATTTAACTATCGCTTTGGAGCAAAACTGGTAATACTCCATTCTCGTTCATTTTCTAAATTTGGAAATTTAGATTACAAATTCACATTTCAATCTAATTGCAGATTCGTTAAAACTCCTTTTATTGGGTTAAAGAACTAATGTTATTTAAAACACAGTTCACGACAAACCCAAATCACATTCTATTTATTATTGGGTTAAAGAACTAGTGTTATTTAAAACACAGTTCACGATAAACCCATTTCAAATTCAATCAAATATATTAGGAATTTCGATTATTTAAAACCCCTTTTTAAATCTAATTTATTTATTTAAAAATAAAAACCCGGGTTTTAAATTGAGTTCAAACTAGTTCATTTCGATAAAAATCTATTTTTATCTTTTCAAATATGGAGTTTTTCATCCCAAATTTTTCCCAAATCATTTCTTATGATTTTACACAAATTATTGATATTTTTAATAATTTTATCAAGGCCCGTACAGTCGATTTCCATCAACGGCCATCGAACTGCACTTACAACGACCTTTTTCGAATTTGATTTGGACGTATCTCCAAATCCAACCGTTAGATTTTGAATTTCAAATATTCGTTAGAAAGCTCTTTTCGATACGAACCCAATGGTTCCGGTTTTAGGAGAATCCGACGGTCGGATCTCCCGTAATGTCCGTTTGAAATAAATGGTCGAAATTTACGAACTACCGCGGCGCGGCGCGTTCTATTCAGGCCATTATATTATATATATAATATATATAATATATATTTCATCGATTACTATTTAAAACGAATTATATAAATAGTTTTAAATTCGTTTCAAAAACAATTTCAACTTCCATTTCAATCCAAAGCAAAATTGAATTCCCCTTATAAATTCGTTTTAAAATTCATTTCTATTCAATTCAAGTTTCAATTCAATTTGAATTCATTTCAATTCGCTTTCAATTCAATTTGAATTCGTTTTCAATTCAATTTAATTCCAAAGTCGTTTTCTATTCGATTCAATTCAAATTGGTTTTCTATTCGATTCAATTCAAATTGGTTTTCTATTCGATTCAATTCAAATTGGTTTTCTATTCGATTCAATTCAAATTGGTTTTCTATTCGATTCAATTCAAATTGGTTTTCTATTCGATTCAATTCAAATTGGTTTTCTATTCGATTCAATTCAAATTGGTTTTCTATTCGATTCAATTCGAAATCGTTATATATTCAATTCATTTCGAAATCGTTATATATTATTCCTTTTGAAATGAATAAAATCGATATAAATATCGTTCACGTCAAAATGGCGTCAAACTAATCAACACGGCTTCATATATTCCTTTACTCTATTCAACAAATGAATATTTATTTTTGTCAACACACGACTAATCTCAACGAATGAGTACTGTCCACGTGTGACTATTTTTGTTAAATTATTTCGTTCAACACATGACTAATCTCAACGGATGAGTACGGTCAACACATGAACTTTTATTTTATAGTGACAAAGGTATAAATTTTATTGTTAAAATATTTCGTTCAACACATGACTAATCTCAACGGATGAGTACAGTCAACACATGAACTTTTATTTTATAGTGACAAAGGTATAAATTTTATTGTTAAAATATTTCGTTCAACACATGACTAATCTCAACGGATGAGTACAGTCAACACATGAACTTTTATTTTATAGTGACAAAGGTATAAATTTTATTGTTAAAATATTTCGTTCAACACATGACTAATCTCAACGGATGAGTACAGTCAACACATGAACTTTTATTTTCTAAAATTCTTTATTTTCTAAATCGGAATGAGGCCCAATCAATTACCATATAAAGTTAATTATATGGATTTTCATACAACACATGTATATAATAGCATTGAAAAATAATCAACCATCAACCCAAGTGCACTACACTGTATAAGCATCAAATATAGATATCTAACGCTTATAACAGCCTGTCAATCAATCGATCGTCATATTTAATTAATCAGGATGAGTGAACTTCATATTTCATCCCAACACCCGTGTGGGGTTTCAAACAATCAAACACATATTTTATTTGTGCAGTTGGGCGATGTGTAAAATTTATCGACCCAATCAATGTCAGTCAAATCAATGTACATAAACAAACCGTCTGGTTTGTAAATGAATATTTTATTTTATTCACTTTCACGTTAAAAATTATATTTTTAACGATAAAATATTTTATTTCAACACATGAATTTCTGTTCAGTTCATTTATTCAATAAAATGATATTTTTATCTTTCTAACATATTTTAGAAAATTTCGGCGGCATAACGGCACGATACTAGAAACGGGACGAGGCCTAGCCTTATCCCCGGTCTAGTGAAGGCCCACGCCATTCACATATCAATCAAATTTACCAAACAACCACATTCAAACCAAATAAACTAACCAACTACACAACCAAACAATTTATCAAACAAGCCATCCATGGTCTGTGGATGACGGGTGTCGGGTGTTACTAAACACCGTCTGCATCCTAGTATATATATATATATAACTAGAAAAAGAAATTGAAAGGTGAGAAATTCTCACAAATAGCTATCCAATCATCTTGACTCTTCTTTGATAGAAATCTTCATCGTTATCGCATCTTCGTCATCTTCGTTGCCCGTAGTCACTATATATATGAAAATCACATTTTTATTTCTCTATTCCATATATAAAAATCGAATTTTTACTTTTCTATTCAATATATAAAAATCAAATTTTTATTATGCTATTCAATATATAAAAATCGAATTTTTATTATGCTATTCAATATATAAAAATCCTATTTTTACTTCGACGCTATATGGATAAAAATTCTATTTTATCACGCTATTCTCTATTAAAATTTCCGCCTTTTCAAAAATAGATCTTTCACCTTTTCTACTATAAAGATTTCGCCTTTATAAAAATATAGATTTCATCTTTTCAAATATATAATTATAAAAAATCACATTTTTATTTTTTTCTACACATATAAAGATGCTATTTTTAATATTTCTATCATGTAAAAATTATATTTTTAATTCTTCTATGTAGTAAAGACTATATTTTTAATACTTTAAAAATATAAAAATCATATTTTTATTACTTTAAAAATATAAAGATCATATTTTTGATCCACTTCACATATAAAAGTTATATCCTTAACCTTTTTATAAATTAAAAACTGAATTTTAAAAATAAAAATCTTCTCTTCCTTATAAATAAAAATCGAAACTTTCATTAATAAAAATCCGACCTTTCATAAATAAAATCCTTATCTTTTCATTAGTAAAAATTCAATCTTTCTCCTTATTTTAAAATCAAATCTTTTCTAATTTTATATTGTTAAAAATCCTAATTGTTTTCTTTTTTTTTTCTATCCATATTTTAATGAAAATGAAAATAAAATAAAATAAAATAAGAAAGTAAAATAAAAATAAAACATACCAGCCAAGGGGGGGTGATGGCCAGGCTCGGCGGCAGGATGAGGGGGGTGGGGGGCTGTTGCGTCGGTCGCGCAAGAGGATTTGGGGGGGGGGGGTCTTCGATCGGCGATTGCGAGAGAGGGGGGGCTTCAGTCGATGGGTGGGGGTCTCGGGAGTCGCGCCGCTGGGGGGGGGGGGGGGTTCTTCTCGAGGCGGCGGCGGCAGCTTAAGGGGAGGGGCGATGCTCCTCTCCGTGTTTCCCTTTTTTTTTTATTTCTGAAAAATGAATTGAAATTGTCGGGGGGGCCTGGGTAGTTAAGGGAAGAAAGGGTTTTATTTTATTTTATTTTTATTATTTAATTATTTTATTTTCTAAAAAGTTGACTTTTACATACGACCTCTAAACGAGGTCCACCGCCTGTCGTCCATAGCGTTTTACCCCCATTCCGAACCCAATGGGATATGTATCGTAGGTTGATTCAGACGTTACGATCAGTTTCCGTTAAAATCAACATATAACTCTATATATTGAATTTAAACGCGCATTTCAATTTACCGGGGTCACATACGAACTCGAAAAATTCCCGAAAAATATTTTCTAGCTTCGTATTGACGATACGGTCCTAACAAAACTAGTTTCGTCGAATTCTGAGACCGTTGGAAAAATGGCCAATTTCCAGTCGATTAAAATCAACTGAAACTGGTCAAACGCGTTTTCCTTTGCCACGCTCACATATTGATTCGAGAAATTATGAAATTTGGAGTCTAGCAATAACTTGACACTGCGGATCAAACAAAAGTGGTTTCGTCGAAATCCGAGGTCGTTTGCAAAATTCTCATTTTTAAGGGCCTGAATTCCATAGCGACTATTCAAGATTTTCAACTGGACATATCTTTTGATTCCCGCTATGAAATTTCGATTTTTCGGATTCGTTGGAAAGATATCATCAATTAGATCCTAATGTTTTTGGTTTCGCTAAAATCCGGATTGTTTTGCACCCGGTACATTCAATTGAAGTTTGAAATCGAATTATCGAACTACCGCGCCATTTTCAATTCTATTTATAATTATATATAAATATTTATATTCTAACGACGACGTATATAATATATACGTTCCATATATATTCAAAATAAATTTTCGTCGATATTATTTAAAATAATCTATTTTAAATATTCAAAATCCGCTAAAATTGCCAAAATAAAAATTTTAAACTGGTTCATAATTTCCGGGTTATTACAGCGAAGATCTTAATTTTGTGATTCCAACGCAATTTACGGTTTGTCAAACGGACCTCGTATGAGAGAGTTATGTATTTTTAAAGATTGGAGAATTAAAATATTAAAATAAATAAAATAATAAAATAGTCGGACCTTTCTCCTTCGTTTACCACGCACGGCCGAACCCATTACGGCCTCATCCTCCCTCACGTCGCACCCCCTATCAGTGCACCGGACCCCGATCAAACGTTACCACTCCGACCGCCTTGCCAAGAGCCGCCTACACCACCAACCATATCGAACTCGGCCTCCCCTAGGACCCGCAAATCACCAAAAACCGCAACCCCTTCTTGGTCAGAATTCGCAAAATCCGTGAATCAAAACCCGATCTTGACCGTATAGATTTGTAGCTCTCTGAATTCTCTTCGTTTTGGTATATTATACGTCGATTTTCGTTGAACGGATTGAGAGATCTAAGCATTTGAAAATCGGATGATTTCAGCCCTACATCTGAAACGGTGGCTGCCATTGAGAATTAGGGTTTCATCCGATTTTTTTAATATTATTTTAATTTTTAATTTCGAAATTTGTGCTAAAAAGGTGGATTTTCGGACTTTCTCCGATTTGGGCTGCTTACTGTCGTTCTTTACGTTTTCAGGCCTTCTGAACGCGATGGCCTATGTCCCGGGCTCCAATTCTGATGTATGTAACGTTTTTTTCGGTTTTAATTTAAAAATACAATATTAAATAAATAATTTAATTTCTACCGTACATTTAAATACGTCGGGGCCACATACGACCTCAGAAAATTCTAAAAAAAAATATTTTTGGATTTCTTATGATGATACGAATCCAACAAAATTATTTTCGTCCAATACTGAGACTGTTTGAAAAATGGCTATTTTTAAGGTGCTTAAATTTAACTGAAATAGTCAAAACACATTTTCTTTTGCCATGCTCACATATTAATTCGAAAAATTTTGAAAATTGAAATCTAGCAATAATTTGACATTTCGGTTCCAACAAAAGTTGTTTCGTCGAAAACCGAGGTCGTTTGAAAAATGACTATTTTTAAGGCCAATATATTTAATATTAAAAATACATTTTTAAACAAATAAATCCCGAAACTCAAAATATATAAGTGTTTACTGTTTTTCAATGCAGAAACGTCATTCTGAACTCAATGGAAGTGGTTTCGACTCCAAGTTCCTTCATATGCAAAAAGTGGCATTTTTGACCTTTATAAATTTCATAGTGACCTTTCTAGATTTTAATTTTGACATAACTTTTGATTCCCGTTATGAAATTTCTATTTTTCTGATTCGTTAGAAAGATATTTTTAAAGAGATTCTAATATTTTTGGTTTCACTAAAATCCGTTAAATTTTACATCCTGTACGGTCAGTCAAAGTTCAAGTTTGACTTTTCAAACTACAACGCTATTTCTAACTCTTTTTTTTATAATTAAAATTAAATTATTCATTCTAACTTCAATTCTTAATCATTATTTTAAATAAATCATTTTAAATATCAAAACCTCATTAAATTACTAAATTTAAATTTTAAATCTACCCCTAAAATTCAGGGTTGTTACACCAAATTTCATGAGATGAACTGCACCCTATAACTTGTGATAACAGATTTGTACTAATTGATTATAGGAGCCAAAAGATAATAAGTTATCTTGTTTTTGATGGTGAACAAACTCGTGGTTGCTGATGATGGTGTTCTGTGCATCTGTTGTAACACCCCACGTCCATTAATGTCACTCCCAAAGGGAATGCATTAACTTCCATGGAGCATTTTAAGTGAATATAGAACAGAAAATCACAACAAGACATATATAAAGCAGTACTTGAAAATTTAAAACTTTATTTATTGCAGCAGAAGGTAAATATGTTTGGTTACATCATCAAAAACCATAAACCAAAGTCAAGTACATAATATCCATCTTGATAAAACAAAGTACATAATCCCACTACTACAAATAGCCATAAAGAAAATGATAGGCTGAACTTTACTTCAGCAATCCAAATCCAAGTGCTCCCAAAGAGATCCCAATCAAGCTCCACTAGTACTACCCCCACCCTTAGAACCTGGGGGGGGGGGAGGAAGAAAAGAGGTGGAAACAAAGGGGGTCATACATAAAGACTGGCGAGTCCGATAACTCTAACAACATAATTATTAAAGCAATATGATAAGATATAAGCTGCAGAATAAGGTAATGACTGTGTGAACCATATGGGTATGGCAAGGCAATCAAGAGAAACAGAGATAACATTAATGGCGCTTCCTAATCAATATAGGATAATTACTATACTCTACTGTACCGTACTGTACTAACACTAACTACACCCCTACTAGTCACTCTAGAAATTTGATCCCTCTTGGCTAAATAGAATGATGATAGCTTCGTGTACTACTAGATGTACCCACTATCCTCCATGTTTGACTGTATATCTCTAGTTGCTATCATAGGTACCCAGCGTGTACCTATCCCCACTAGATGTACCCCTTCAATAAGTAATAATGGTAATTCCATGTACTCCTAGCTGACGTCATAGGTGCCACCTGCTCCTATCTCCACTAGGTGTACCCCCTTAATAATTATTAATAATAGTGGTAGCTTCGTGTACCCCTAGCTGACTACATAGGTGCCGTCAGCTCCTATCTCCACTAGGTGTACCCACTACCCTGCTCCATTCGATCGGCTCCTTAACTCGTAGATACCCATGCTGGTCCCACAATGGGGTGTATCACCCCCAAAAGTGGCAACCCAATACTACCAGAGATGCGCGGCTTATACCTACACGATGCAACAATGTCTTACCTACCAGCCCGGACCCACGCACGCACGTGACCCCATTGGACTTGCGTTGCCACCGCTAACCCGTTTTGGCCTCTAAAAATCAGACCTAGTAGGCGTGTCCCATCCTCGACTTGGGTCAAGCTCACAAAGATACTTAATGGGCTACTGGACTGAAAAGGGCCCCCCATGCTTGACACAAGCTTTCCACCTAGGCTTGGTCCCCTCTAGTACATCCCACTTAACCCTCTTCATGTCCACTTACATGTTTTAAATTTGGTTAAGGGTTTCTATTAGTAATTCCACATGCCACCCAAGGCACCCACTTAACCCCTATGTCTCACTTACATGTTTTACCTTGGTTAAGTGTTACTAATCGTATTTTCTCATGCCACCCAAGGCACCCACTTAACCCCCATGCCCCACCACATGTTTTACTTTGGTTAAATGTTTCTTAATTTATTACTACCGTAACCCCTGTAGGACCTCTCACATTAGACTGGGATTTGTAGCTGCTGGATTTGCCGGGGGGGTCCGGGCAGTCTTACACCAAAAACGAGCCTAACCTTGTTTCCATACAATTGTTACGCATTTAGTTTGGGCCTTTGTCCTCTCACATTGGGCTACCATTTGTGACTGCTGGATTTGCCGGGCGGGTCCGGGCAGTCTTGCACCACAAATGAGTCCAACCTCGTTTCTTCGGCAATTAATTATACATAATTAATTTTCCCCAAATTTGAATTACTTTCCCTATTCAAATTTCCATATTTATTTATGTCCATAATTTATCACCTAAATTATGCTCATCTATTTATAGTATATAAACTATACCAATTTCATCACTAATTAATTTTATTCCTTAAAATTAATTACATGCCTTTTTAGGCCATTACATGTCAAATTCACAATATGTGTGTATCCACTATTATCCCCATCGTACCCCCGTCATTCGTTCGCTTAACATGACATATACATATTAGACTAGCAAATAGTCTTATACTTAAGAAAAGGGAATAAACGTCACAAAGTCACATGCACACAATAATAGATCTAATTTGCATCTAACTTGCAATTAAGAATTACAACATACTTGCATAGTCTTTGTATTATCAAGGATCCAAAAATCATAGATCTAAAAGGTGTATGAACATAGTTTTACACCCAACTAGCCTAGGTAATTATCACAAACTTACATAAACTACGTATGTCGTCAACCTAAACATAAATGTGTCATCTTGCATAATTATGGATCCAATAAAAGGTGTTAACCTGAGTAAACTATGGATCCACGTAAAGGTGTAAACTTGCATAACTATGCATGTCATAGTTTCAACATAAAAATGTCAACTTGAATATGGATCTAGACTTTAAAGGTGTGAACTTGTATATATGTGAATCCAATTATCACTTAAACTTGCATATGAACATAATACTTATACGAACTAGCGTATGTTCCACATCCATATTCGCATAAAAATTGATGTTATAAACCTAGGTGATTGGATTATAAAAAGGGATTCATTGACAAAAGTTAACATCATGAACTACTAGCATATATTTTAGATCCAAACTTACATAACATCATATAACTTGCATACAACTTGCGTGATCCTATTAACTTGCATAACATTATATGTATAACTTGCATAATCATATTAACTGGCATAACATCATATATGAAACTTGCATAATCATATTAACTTGCATAACATCATACATGAAACTTGCATAACATCATATATAAAACTTACATAACATCATATAATATGAATCAAGTTAACATACATGATTAAACATATGCATTAGATTCACAACCACAACTTATAATCCAACGTATAACACATCATAATTAATTTAGCAATTATTTTGTTAAAGTGATCAAACTCACCATTCAACGAAGTTCTGGAATTTATTAGCGTCCCTTTGTTGTAGTTGAATTTGCTGCTGGATTGAATTGAGTTGCTTTAATCTTCTTCTAATTGGTGGCGGCTACTCTAGGGTTCAAGACGACAGCATGATGGCCATAGTTTTAGTTTTAATTCTGATTTAGGGTTTGAGTTTATGGGTCTTTTTATAAAGCTTTGAATTAATTTAAGCCGTCGGATCACTCTAGGATCCATCTAGGCCTTAGAAACCAAGAAATGATGTCAACAGACCAACCAGAAATCGCCACCTAAGCCCTAAAACATAAAATTTCGTCATAGACCATTTAAGGAAGACGGGGCCAATTCCAAACCTCCTGAGTCGACCCTGGGGTCGACCCAGCAGGGGTCGACCCAGCAGGTCTCGGGTCGACCCAGCAGGTCTCGGGTCGACCCATAAAATAGGTCGGTTTGGTGTTTTGCCTTCCCGCTTCCGCTGTTTTGAATTTTTTCTTAAATTTTAGGTTGAATTTTATTTTATTTATGTATATATATATATATCTATATATATATTTCTATCTTCCTAATTAACCATTTTCACCCTAAACTACTTTTCGAACCGCGTTCACACTAAGCCGCTTTTTAGCCATTCCCCTAAAACAAAAATATTGCGTTGGCGGGGATCGAACTCTGTACCTCTTGTATGCAAGTCACATGTTCCAACCAATAAGCTACTAAGTCTTTTGCTTACAAACCTTAGAACAATACTAAGCATTTATTCTTTAATTTAGTTAATTCGATTATTCAAAAATCCGGGGTGTTACATTCTCCCCTCCTTAAAGGATTTCGCCCTCGAAATTTACAAGTTAAGGAGAATGCATATCCTAACATCCAAACAACCATCTACTCAACCATCAAACACAGACATTCATTGTCCTTATAGAATTTCTAATGTTGTATGAACATATGCAAAAAGTGCGTGTATATGTTCCTTATCTAATGCGAAATCAGGCGGTCTACTGATTCTGTTGACCTCCTTAATGCGAACCATGATAGTGCCATGCGTCCATTATGTATGCGAAAGAACCCTATCGATACATATTCTACATGTGTGCACAACCATTCACCAAAATGCAACATCCATATGATAGCACAACCATTATACATCCATTAGCTTAAATATGCACACATTTATATGCGATATGCAATATGAAGTGACTGAGCCGATCTAGTGCCTAAGTTGTGTGTATATGCATCCACGAGCAAACACTT
This sequence comes from Allium sativum, assembly GCA_030737875.1. Lineage (NCBI taxonomy): Eukaryota > Viridiplantae > Streptophyta > Magnoliopsida > Asparagales > Amaryllidaceae > Allium > Allium sativum. The sequence continues at coordinate 333,577 of JASFAX010000065.1, forward strand.
GCATCCACATGCATCCATCATACATAACATGTCTCAAACACATGATTCAATCATAGGACTACCCTATCTAAAGGTCAAAGGGACTAACGAGAGGACATATTAAAGATAAGATAAGTATAAGGTAAGCGATAAAGGAGAAACTAAAAGACATACCCTCGAAAAGAAAAGGGTATAATGAACGCATCTTCTCTTCCGTCTCCCAAGTAGCGTTGCTCTCATCATCTCCCCATTGCACTTTGACTAGCTTGACCTCTCGATTCCTTAACTTCTTAACCTTCGACCCAAGAATGCACGTAGGAGCTCGCCGAATCATCGCATCACACTCTATCTCCACCTCTCTAAGCAAGCTCGGCTCTACCACTTCCGCGGTCTCGTGCAAGCACTTCCTCAAATGTGACACATGGAATACATCGTGTATGCCACTAAGTTTCTCGGGCAACTCCACTCTATATGCCACCTGCCCAATCCTCTCCTTAATTGGAAACGGCCCTACGAACCTTGGTGCTAATTTCCAACGGACCCAAAGCGAACGACGTTCCATAATGGAGACACCTTGACAAAGACCATGTCCCCAATATCAAACTCAAGATCTGTCCTCCTCTTGTCCGCATAAGATTTCTGCCTATCTTGCGCCATCTTCATCCTCCTTCGAATCAAATCGATCTTTTCCGAAGTCTCTCTAATCATATCGTGCCCAAGTAAGATCTTATCTGTAGACTCCCACCAACATGTAGGCGAACAATACGGCCTTCCATAAAGAGCCTCGAACGGTGCTATGCCAATGCTAGACTGAAAGCTGTTATTATATGCGAACTCCACCAACGGAAGATGTTCCTCCCATGTACCTCCTAAATCTAAGACACATAACCTTAATAGGTCCTCTAGAATATGATTCACCCTCTCGGTCTGGCCGTCCGTCCGAGGATGATATGCAATGCTCATACATAACTGAGTCCCTACCACCTCTTACAAGCTCTTCCAAAATTCGCTAGTAAAGCTAGGATCACGGTCGCTCACTATGCTAGAAGGAACACTGTGCAAACGAACTATTTCTCGAATGTATACGGAGGCTAACCATGGAGCAGTCCTCTTACTCTTCACGGGAATGAAATGTGCGCTCTTAGTAAATCTGTCTACCACGACCCAAATCCGCGTATTACCCTTCCTCGATCTTGGTAATTCGTCAACAAAGTCCATCGAAACACTTTTCCACTTCCATTGTGGGACCTCCAATGGGTGAAGCAATCCACCGGGCTTCTTTTGCTCTGCTTTTACTTGTTGGCACACCAAGCATCTAGCATCAAACTCTGCAACGTCCTTCTTCATATCGGCCCAAAAGTAAACTCGTCTCATGTCCATATACATCTTGTCCCCGCCGGGATGGATGGTCATCTTCGAACGATGTGCATCATCAAGGTTGGTCTTCCTCAAGTTCTCGTCCTATGGTACACAAAGTCTACCGTACCTACGTAACCAACCCTTATCATATAGGGTATACCTACGGAGATGGCTCGATGACTCCCCTCTTTTGAGCTTTTCTACTAACTCAACCAACTGTGGGACGTCTCGCTGTGCCTCGCCAATCCATCCCAAAAGCGTAGGTCTGACCTCAAGGACGCTAGCAAACTGGGTACAAAATCAATGGATGGTCTAAAGTCAAAGGTAGAGATAAACTTTAATCTACATCGCTCGACAAACAAAGGACTCAATGTCAACTTTTTCCTACTCAAGGCATCCGCCACAACGTTACCCTTGCCAGGGGTATATGCAATCTCGAAATCGTAGGATGCCAAGAACTCCATCCACCTTTGTTGCCTCAGGTTTAGATCTTTCTGAGAGAACAAGTACTTTAGCGACTTATGGTCTGCAAGCAACTCAAACTTCTCACCAAGCAAATAATGACGCTAAGACATGAGCGCAAAAACTATGGCAGCCAATTCTGAGTCGTGGGTAGGGTAATTCTTCTCATGGACTTTCAACCGTCTTCCACCATAACATATCACCCTTCCCTAGATACCACATGCCCTAAAATCCTCACTTCTTTCCTCCAAAAATGGTATTTTGGAGAACTTAGCTTTAAGCTGGTGCGCTTATTGGGTCCCTAAGCTTTCCCTAAGATGTAGGGCATGCTCTTCTCTGCTTTTAGAGAAAACCAGTATATTATCCCATGCAAAATCATCACAACTATCCATCTCTCACACAAACCATCCTAGTCGAACTCGACATCCCCCAAGTGCAAGACCCAAAGGCCTAGACCAATATCAGAAAAACACCCAAGGGATACCTCCTTCGAATTCAAATGACCTACGTGAGATGATACTAGTAAGACGGCCAACCAATTGAGCACTTGACCGACTCTGGCTGTCCTTGCCAGTCTTGCTCCAATACCACCGCTGATCACATAACTGGCTTTGCTTAATATATTAAGCACATACGAAAACTTATTTCATGCCTCTGGGTAAACCCCGCATTTTACCAAAGACGTCTCCATACTCATGGACCGCACAAACAGACTCCCAATCATCGTTGGATGCGTCAGAAGATTCTAGGCAGCTAAGCATCACTGCACCCCTAGGGTCAAAAGAAATATGAGGGTCTTTCCATAACTAATCAATAGTCTAACTACCCTCCTTTCACAATCTAGGATGGCACCCCGCCTGGCTAGCCAATCCACCCCTAGAATCAAACTATAGCCCGTGAAACCAAGGACGAAGGCGTTGCATTCAAATCCAACGCCCAAGATAGACACTCTCAAATCCCGACAAACCATTGAAGGATGAGTCGAACCACCAACAGGATTTGAGACTAGGATGGGATCCTTAACTAAACTAGCATTTAGGTGCAGTGTTTCAACTAACGAAGCAGATGCTAACGAGTATGAAGTGCCAGAATCAAACAAAGTTCAAACAGGATGATAAAGAAAACCAAATTTCAACCTAGACGGTCCTACCCCCATCAGGTATACCAGCCGTGAGGGTATACAACTACCCTCCAGAAGATCCTGTACTTTGTCCTTGCCTGTTTGGACAATCCTAAGGTGTCCTATTTCTCCAAAACAACTAGCCTTCTTCTTCACATTCTCCATTCGTGACCTCCCACCAAGATGAGGTTTCATCCTTTGTTAACCAAACAGCTATTTGAACCTTCCTCCCATCGTCTATCTTAAAGGTACCAACAAGCCCTCCACTTCCTTGGACTAACTTATAGCCCTACAACCTTCTAGGTCACTTGAAGTGGTTTTCCGTCCTTCGTACAGAAGTCCTTATTTATCTTAGAAAAAGCATCTATATGCGGAGGGGGGGACTCAAAAAGAGAAAGAGGAAGAGATTTAAAACGGAGAATCGAAGGAAGGATATATGGCTCTTGGGGATTATGTTCTTAAAATAAGCCTTTCTTTCAAAAATACTCTTCTACAAACATATTTTTGAAAGTATTCTTTATAAAAATGCTTTTGAAAAATAGTTTTTCAAAATATCTTATCTGTTCTGGTAACCTTCAGCTCTGATACCACGTGTAACACCCACGTCCATTAATGTCACTCGCAAAGGGAATGCATTAACTTCCATGGAGCATTTTAAATGAATATAGAATAGAAAATAACAACAAGATAGATATAAAGCAGTACTTGAAAATTTAAAACTTTATTTATTGCAGCAGAAGGTAAATATGTTTGGTTATATCATCAAAAACCATAAACCAAAGTCAAGTACATAATATCCATCTTGATAAAACAAAGTACATAATCCCACTACTATTAATAGCCATAAAGAAAATGATGGGCTGACTGAACTTTACTTCAGCAATCCAAATCCAAGTTCTCACAAAGAGATCCCAATCAAGCTCCACTAGTACTAGTCCCACCCTTAGAACCTAGGGGGGGAGGGAAGGAAGAAAAGAGGTGGAAACAAAGGGGGTCAGACATAAAATCTGGCGAGTCCGATAACTCTAACAACATAATTATTAAAGCAATATGATAAGATATAAGCTGGAGAATAAGGTAATGACTGTGTGAACCACATGGGTATGGCAAGGCAATCAAGAGAAACAGAGATAACATTAATGGCGCTTCCTAATCAATATAGGATAATTACTATACTCTACCGTACTGTACTATATTGTACTAACACTAACTGCACCCCTACTAGTCACTCTAGAAATTTGATCCCTCTTGGCTAAATAAAACGATGATAGCTTTGTGTACTACAAGATGTACCCACTATCCTCCATGTTTGACTGTATATCTCTAGTTGTTATCATAGGTACCCAGCGTGTACCTATCCCCACTAGATGTACCCCTTCAATAAGTAATAATGGTAATTCCATGCACTCCTAGCTGACGTCATAGGTGCCGCCTGCTCCTATCTCCACTAGGTGTACCCCCTTAATAATTATTAATAATAGTGGTAGCTTCGTGTACCCCTAGCTGACAACATAGGTGCCGTCTGCTCCTATCTCCACTAGGTGTACCCACTACCCTGCCCCATTCGATCGGCTCCCTAACTCGTAGATACCCGTGCTGGTCCCATAGTGGGGTGTATCACTCCCCAAAGTGGCAACCCAATACTACCAGAGATGCACGGCTTATACCAACACGATGCAACAACATCTTACCTACCAGCCCGGACCCACGCACGCACGTGACCCCGTAGGACTTGCGTTGCCACCGCTAACCCGTTTTGGCCTCTAACAATCAGACCCAGTAGGCGTGTCCCGTCCTCGACTTGGGTCGAGCTCACAAAGATACTTAATGGGCTACTGGACTGAAAAGGGCTCCCCCATGCTTGACACAAGCTTTCCACCTAGGCTTGGTCCCCTCTAGTACATCCCACTTAACCCCCTTCATGTCCACTTACATGTTTTAAATTTGGTTAAGGGTTTCTATTAGTAATTCCATATGCCACCCAAGGCAACCACTTAACCCCTATGTCCCACTTACATGTTTTACCTTGGTTAAGTGTTACTAATCGTATTTCCTCATGCCACCCAAGGCACCCACTTAACCCCCATGTCCCACTACATGTTTTACTTTGGTTAAATGTTTCTTAATTTATTACTACCGTAACCCCTGTAGGACCTCTCACATTAGACTGGCATTTGTGGCTGCTGGATTTGTCGGGCGGGTCCGGGCAGTCTTACACCACAAACGAGCCTATCCTCGTGTCCATACAATTGTTACACATTTCGTTTGGGCCTTTGACCTCTCACATTGGGCTACCATTTGTGCTGCTGGATTTGCCAGGCGAGTACGGGTAGTCTTACACCACAAATGAGTCTAACCTCGTGTCTTAGGCAATTAATTATACATAATTAATTTTCCCCAAATTTGAATTACTTTCCCTATTCAAATTTCCATATTTATTTATGTCCATAATTTATCACCTAAATTATGCTCATCTATTTATAGTATATCAATTATACCAATTTCATCACTAATTAATTTTATTCCTTAAAATTAATTACATGCCTTTTGAGGCCATTACATGACAAATTCACAATATGTGTGTATCCACTATTATCCCCATCGTACCCCCGTCATTCGTTCGCTTAACATGACATATACATATTAGACTAGCAAATAGTCTAATACTTAAATAAAGGGAATAAACGTCACAAAGTCACATGCACACAATAATAGATCTAATTTGCATCTAACTTGCAATTAAGAATTACAACATACTTGCATAGTCTTTGTATTATCAAGGATCCAAAAATCATAGATCTAAAAGGTGTATGAACATAGTTTTACACCCAACTAGCCTAGGTAATTATCACAAACTTACATAAACTATGTATGTCATCAACCTAAACATAAAAGTGTCATCTTGCATAACTATGGATCCAATAAAAGGTGTTAACCTGAGTAAACTATGGATCCACATAAAGGTGTAAACTTGCATAACTATGCATGCCATAGTTTCAACATAAAAATGTCAACTTGAATATGGATCTAGACTTTAAAGGTGTGAACTTGTATATATGTGAATCCAATTATCACTTAAACTTGCATATGAACTTAATACTTATACGAACTAGCATATGTTCCACATCCATATTCGCATAAAAATTGATGTTATAAAGCTAGGTGATTGGATTATAAAACGGGATTCGTTGACACAAGTTAACATCATGAACTACTAGCATATATTTTAGATCCAAACTTACATAACATCATATAACTCGCATACAACTTGCGTGATCCTATTAACTTGCATAACATCATATGTACAACTTGCATAATCATATTAACTTGCATAACATCATATATGAAACTTGCATAATCATATTAACTTGCATAACATCATATATGAAACTTGCATAATCATATTAACTTGCATAACATCATATATGAAACTTGCATAATCATATTAACTTGCATTATCATATTAATCTTGGATAACATCATACATGAAACTTGCATAACATCATATATAAAACTTGCATAACATCATATAATATGAATCAAGTTAACATACATGATTAAACATATGAATTAGATTCACAGCCACAACTTATAATCCAACGTACATCACATCATAATTAATTTAGCAATTATTTTGTTAAAGTGATCAAACTCACCATTCAACGAAGTTCTGGAATTTATTAGCGTCCCTTTGTTGTAGTTGAAATTGTTGTTGGATTGAATTGAGTTGCTTTAATCTTCTTCTAATTGGTGGCGGCTGCTCTAGGGTTCAAGACGACAGCATGACGGCCATAGTTTTAGTTTTAATTCTGATTTAGGGTTTAAGTCTATGGGTCTTTTTATAGAGCATTGAATTAATTTAAGCCGTCGGATCACTCTAGGATCCATCTAGGCCTTAGAAACCAAGAAATGATGTCAACAGACCAACCAAAAATCGCCACCTAAGCCCTAAAACATAAAATTTCATCATAGACCATTTAGGGCCGACAGGACCAATTCCAAACCTCCTGAGTCGACTCCGGGGTCGACCCAGCGAGACTCGGGTCGAGCCATAAAATAGGTCGGTTTGGTGTTTTGCCTTCCCGCTTCCGCTGTTTTGAATTTTTTCTTAAATTTTAGGTTGAATTTTATTTTATTTTTATATATTTATCTATATATATATTTCTATCTTCCTAATTAACCATTTTCACACTAAACTACTTTTTGAACTGCGTTCATACTAAGCCGCTTTTTAGCCATTCCTCTAAAACAAAAATATGGCGTTGGCAGGGATCGAACTCTGTACCTCTTGTATGCAAGTCATATGTTCCAACCAAATGAGCTACTAAGTCTTTTGCTTACAAACCTTAGAACAATACTAAACATTTATTCTTTAATTTAGTTAATTCGATTATTCAAAAATCCGGGGTGTTACATCTGTTGTCATTGCAGGTGGTGTTGGCTTGGTTCCTTTGACATAATGTTGAAGGTCGTATCCCTTCAAGGCTGTTTCAATTTGGAATTTCCACATCAAGAAATTGTCCTCATCGAGAGGAATAGTGATGACTTGGGTCTTTGGTTTCAATAAAGGCAAAGGGAAGGTTGGCGGTGGTCCATTGTTATCAGCTCTAGAAGTTGCTGATGATTGATCAACGCTGCCTCCTGCCATAGTGATAGAATTTTGCTAGTCAAAGACTGACGGAAATTGTATATGGCGAGGCTAATAATCAAGAAGCAGCAGCCTGTACAGAAGGCACTCGAGGGTAACAGGAAAGACTCATTGGTTCTTGCTTCTATTGAAGATTCAAGAACTGCTGAGTTATACAGTGGGCAGAAAAACCAGATGATGAGATCCAGAATCTCTAATGGTCGGAAAATGAGCAGTTGTAGCTGTTGTGAATACAATTCCAGCAAGGCACGCACTGTTCATGAACTGATAAGAACAATCGCTATGCGATCAGAAAGGGATGATCTCCGATGATGAAAACACTCTGAGGAGACTCAATAAACTGTCCTCTTCTTCTGAATAGAACAGATGATTTTCTTAATTTGCCGTTTAGCTATTTTGCTCTGATACCATGTAAGATTTATGTAATTTGTAATGTTGAAGAAATTGTAATTGTATTGATAATCAGAACCAAAAAATAGATTACATAGATATCGCTTCATATATATAGCGATATATAAAGTGTTTATGGGCTAAACAGAAGGCCCAGGAGATATAGAATAAAAGGCCATGTGGCTGTGTACATAATAGGTCGGTTTGTATACATTATCTCATATGACCATATGTTTACCATGCCTAGGACGGCCCAGCTGACTCCTCCATCATCTCCGACTGGTCCCTCCACTGCTCTCCCTTCACCTCCGGCCTCCCTGCCTCCTCCTTCTTCCTCAGCTGCCTTCTCGGAGGCTATCTCTTCTCCACTCTGGCCGACTCCAAATTTGGCAGAAAGAACATGCTCGTCCTCACATGCATCATCATGTCCCTCTCTTCCTTCCTATCATCATTCTCTCCCAGCCTATACATATATTCCACTCTTCGATTCATTAGCGGACTCGGAAGAGCGACTCTCAGCACAAGTGCCGTTGTCTTCGCCACTGAAATCGTTGAAGAAAAAAGGCGAGATCTCATTAGCATCCTTGGTTTCCTTTTCTTTTCCTTCGGCTTCTTGTCTCTCCCAGTTATAGCATACATTCAAAGAAACTCCTCATAGAAAAACATCTACCTGTGCGCTTCCATCCCTTGTATTCTTTACACCATTTTAATCTACTTTTTAACCAAAGAATCTCCGAGAAGGCTACTGGTGCATGAAATTACAACAAACAGTGGCATGTTTTCCACACTAGAAATGTTGTACAAGAAGAAATGGGCACTGAAGAGGTTGGTATCACTAATGCTAGTTGGAGTTGGAATAGGAACGATTTACTATGGAATGCCTCTAAATTTGGGGAGTTTGGGGAAAAATTTATACATTAGTGTGGCGATCAATGCATTGGTTGAGACTCCTTCTTCGCTGTCGGTCTTTTTCTTGATTCAAAGGGGAAACAGAAGGAGTAGTTTGCTAGCACTGACCATAGTAAGTGGGGTGATGAGTTTGCTGTGCGTCTACATGGAAAAGTATGTGGTGGTTTATATGGAAGTGGTGTCGTTCTTTTGTGCATGTACAACATTTGATCTGCTGTTGATATATTGCGTCGAGTTGTTTCCTACTTGTGTAAGGAACTCTACGGTAAATATGGTGAATCAAGTGGTTGTTTTTGTTGGAGTTCTTGCGCCTTTGCTGGTGGTAGAAGGGAAGAGGTCGGGAAGAGCTTATTCTTTTGGAGTGTTTGGAATAATGATTGGGTGTTGTGGGGTGTTCATTTGCAAATTGCCTGATACGAAGGAGTGTGAGACGAGTGATACCATTGAAGAAGAAGAGTGCAAGGAAATTTCTTCAATCTATGTATTGTAATGCTTTCCGACGAAGTATTAGCATCGCCACCGGCTTATGCAGTTAAAATGTATACATAAACCTGTCAGGAGCATGTTTAAGCATGCAAGAAATAAAGATATTTATTAAATGCTTGTTGAAGAAGACCCAAAATGTAACGACCTGGATAAAGTCGATCTTGGTTATCCGATATACAACACATATCGAACATCCAAGGACCGAAAATACCGGTAGTTAATGAAAGAAATTAGAAGGTGAGAATAGATAAGATAGAAACTTAGAATAAAAGAAGAAGAAGAACACAACATCGGAGTAACACGAACCTCACAGCGGAACGAATAACATATAATATATATCATAACCTTGAAATATAAATCTGTACTTGAATATACACATCATTTCCAAAGTACAACACTTACAACACAACGGAAATAAATAATAGCTATATGATCCTGAAGCCTCCTGCTCCAGCTCTTCAAGTATCTGTAAATCCCGAATACTTGGCTGCCCGTATAAAATTGGCCACCTAAGAGTTTAGGGAAAACAAAACAAAATAAACTCCGGGTCATTCATGGGACTGGTATGAGTAAAATAGTTTAAAACAGTTTGAGCCATTAAACGATATCTCATAAGACCACGCCGTATAACGAAACGGGTTTTTTTCCTTATGAGAATCCAAAATAATATTTATATCAAAACTAATTGATATTATAATAATGTCCATCAACCACAATATAATAGTCATATAGCAGAAACGCTTTCATCTCACATTCTACATATATAGTATACAATCAAAATCGTGGGCATGAATTGGGTAATGGATTTCCAACTATGACAAGGTATGGAACCACCTTTCGCTAGTGTACCTCTAGAGAGGAATACACTGGGTTCAACAAGAACATCTTGCAACCCGGCCACACATGACCGACCACTCATTTTGCTTGAGTGTATCGAATGTATATCACCAACGGTTGGGATCAACAACCGTTTCCCGAATGGGACAACATCGACAATAGATTTTTTTAGAAGTAAATGAAACTCTAGATCAGGTGATTATACACCCTAATAGGTGCGACCTACATAGCCATGCTGCCTGCCCGACTTTTGTCATTTCCCGGTTGTGAGGCTAGAGGCCACACTTATCTCTGACAGATCACACATTTATTCACTTTGAATGTCACATCATCATACCCGCCAAATCACAAATTGATTTCCTAAAAAATACCATGGGTATACAACTAAGAGAAACAAATTCCTCCGCCATCAAACGTAAATACATTGATCAACATACGCGATCTATTAAATATATCTGTCAGACATTCTTCCATACAGGCCGTCCTGGGACTGGGCAAACCAAAGGCACTATTCAGTACAACCATCTTAGGCAATCTTTACCTAAGATTTATACAATAGCCCTTGCACTTTACTCCGTCTTCAATTATCTTTGGCATATATGATTCGCAACGCTTATGCCAATACGGAGTGGTTCTTCGGATAATAATCCAACCGGTCTCTCCATATTAACAACATTAAAATGGTCGAAAACTTCGATAGTCAGTGAGTTAACTATCAAAGAAAAACATGTGTGCAGACAATGATATTATTTCCAGATGGAAATTTTATCGATCAATCATCATCTAACATTTGTCTCTTTAGTTCATTAGTTTACTTATCTCCTGTTTCCATATATTCTAAATTCTTATTTTCTATTATCAGAAAACATTTCTGATTCGTATTTGGAAAACATTTCCAAAACTCCTTCACTATCAAACCTTACCATTCCTTAGTTAAGAAGGAAGTCAATCAAGTTGGGGTATAATTACCTCTCAGATCTTAACAGAACAACGTTTTAACTTCGAAATAGTCAAAGTTTATCTTTTAAATCAATAACAAACTTCCTTGCGAAACTCTCGAATTCTATTTACGGATCCACTTCTTTATTGAAAACATTGGTTATAACGATAACGTTATAATCCCTACTTTCGAAATATCTAACTTCAATTATAACTTTTATTCTTTAATGTGAATAAATAAATAAACCCCTAATTTATAAATAAATAAATCTTGATTTAAACACCGGAAAGTATAAGTACTTTCCCGAATTCGATATAATCGAATTCGACGACTAATCCTCTTTGAATAACAAATATTCGATTAATTCACTTCGAATAACTAATATTTGATTACTCTTTATTTCGAATAAACAATATTCGATAATCTCTCTTTTCGAATACTATATTCGATTACTCCTTTTCGAATAACTAAATTCGATTAACTCCTTTCGATTAAACTAATCGATAACTCCTTTCGAATAACTAAATTCGATTAACTCCTTTCGATTAAACTAATCGATAACTCCTTTCAAATAACTAGATTCGATAACTCCTTTCGAATAACTAGATTCGATAACTCCTTTCGAATAACTAGATTTGATTAACTCCTTTCGATTAACTAGATTCGATAACTCCTTTCGAATAACTAGATTCGATTAACTCCTTTCGATTAAACTAATCTATAACTCGTTTCGATTAAACTAATCGATAACTCCTTTCGAATAACTAAATTCGATAACTCCTTTCGAATAACTAGATTCGATAACTCCTTTCGAATAACTAGATTCTATAACTCCTTTCGAATAACTAGATTCAATAACTCCTTTCGAATAACTAGATTCGATAACTCCTTTTAGCTTGATTCGAATAACTAATATTCGATAACTCCTTTTAGCTCGATTCGAATAACTAATATTCGATAACTCCTTTTAACTTGATTCGAATAAGTAATATTCGATAACTCCTTTTAACTCGATTCTAATACTAATATTCGATAATTCCTTTTAACTCGATTCGAATACTAATATTCGATAACTCCTAATTCGACTAACTCTAATCGATTTATTCTAATTCGATTAACTCTATTTAATTACTCTATTGGTTAACTCTAACTCTAACTGGTTAACTCTAACTGAGCAACTCTAACTGGTCATCCCTAATTGATTAACTCTAACTAGTTAATTCTAACTGGTCAACTATAACTGGTCAACCTTAATTGATTAACTCTAACTGGTTAATTCTAACTGATCAACTCTAACTGGTCAACCTTAATTGATTAACTCTAACTGATCTACTCTAACTGGTCAATCCTAACTCATTTACTCTATTCGATTAACTCTAATCAAATAACTAATATTCGATTAACTCATTTCGATTTACTCTTTTGAATTAACTCCTTTGATTTATTCCTTCGAATTATCTCCTTTGATTAATTCCTTTTCTATTTGTTTACTTAACAAATAACTATTCCTTTTTCAATTCTATAATTTAACAAATAAATATTTCTTTTATCTTTTCTATTTATTTAACAAATAAATATTTCTTTTATCTTTGTTTTCACAATTATTCCCTTTTTATTTGTTTTACAAATATTTTCCTTTACATTTGTTTTACAAATATTTTCCTTTATATTTGATTTCACAAATATTTTCCTTTATATTTGATTTCACAAATATTTTCCCTTTATATTCTATTTGTAAGTGTTTTACAAATATTTCCTTTCAATTCTTATTTGGCTTTCCAAATATTTCTTTATAAAATCCTTTGATTTTATAAACAGTTTCTTTTATAAATTCTATTTATAAATAAATATTTCTTTTATAATTCTATTTACTTTCTAAGTAAATATCCCTTTTTATCCTTCTATTTACTTTCTAAGTAAATACCCTTTTATAAAATTCTTTCCGTTTTATAAATATTTTATTTCAGTGAACAGTTTGAAATCTTCCTTCTATATAAAATCTTTCAATTTTATATAATATTTTATTTCAATATTTCTTCTAGTATTTAACAGTACCAAATAACAAGACCATTGTCATTATAATCAATCACATATTATACATCACATCATATAACACAATATATGAACAAAACAGTATTATAAATATTGAGGAACCCAGTTGGGTCCCTCCAACCTGTTTCCCTGCATCACAGATGTTAAACAACACGAATATAAAATTATTCTGATAAATAGAATCAATATTCGATTTATGATTTATATATATATAAATATATATCGTTATCTATACTTTCAACTAATACACAAGCAATTCAACCAAACAGTTAACACACAGCAATCAAAGATGATTAACAGTTCTAAAAATACGTTATAACAATATAACTGTTCAGAGTTGGTGAGTTTTACTCACATTGGACGATCATCGTTAATAACGATAACCATCGCTCGATTTGATTCAGAGGGACAATTTATTTTGCTATAAATTATAACGAGCTTCGATTCACTCCCCGTCAATTCCAGTGTGTCGCCACCGTCCATACGATTTCAACGTGACTGACCGTTCGAAATTCTGATGTCGTATGATCAAGATATTTAATTTACAAGTTCAATACATTTTAAATTTGAATTAAAACATATATTAACTCACTATTAGGCTCACCCACAAGACAGGCCCACACCCCTTTCCTCAAACCCGCTGCCTGCTTCAAAGCCTTCTCCCCCAAACCAAAAATCCCATCTCCAGTAATTTCCCTCCTCCATTGCCGTCGGTTCAAGCCCTCATTCCATCATCCTCTCTCTAATGTTCCAAATCTGAAACCACCATTGTGCTCCACTACGAATGTTCTTCCTCCCTATTTCTTCGAAGTCAAACTCGGATCCACTAATGTAAATCCGACGCAAGCAATTCCCTAATCCTGTACAGTGGCTTGCGATAACATTGGACACCGATCCCTCCCCAACTTTGCACGCCACTTGCAATTTCCATCCTCAAATCCAAAACGACATTGAATCGAAACAACACTTCTTCATTTGATATTAATTCCGAACCCTAGATTAGGCTATTAAAAACCCAACGTGAAGAACAAACGTCGAACAGACCAAAACCCATACCCCATTGAAGAAAAGATGACTACGAACTCGAATACATAGGTCTTTGGATTTATTGAATTTCGTTTGATTTTCTAATAAATTTTGAAGTTGCCATTTTTTTTCTATAAGAGTTCAGATCCTTTATTTTTTTTCTTGCGTGTTTTAAGCTTGAGTGGGTGGCTGGGAACAAAGGAAACGTGGCCTTCTTAGGTTCATTAATAGGTTAGGATATTTTATTTTAATCATTTTATATTTGTTCCAGCACTCTAAAAATCCCTACGAACACACACGATACCTAAAAATCATGAAAATAGACATGCAGTTAGAGTTCGACATTATGTTCCCAACGAAACTGGTTTCGTCGAATTCCGACTCCGTTTGCTCACACAGCATATTTTTAACTGTCAAAATATTGACTCGTTCTCACATTAAAAATCCGCCACATACAGACTTCAAAAATCACAGAAATTGAAATCTACCAATAATTTGACATTACGAATCCAAAAAAATTGGTTTCATCGAATTCTGAGGTCATTTGCAAAAACTGTCTATTTTTAAAGCCCTAAATAACCCTTTTAAATATATAAATATATTTAAAAACAATTAAATTAAATATTTATAAATAAATATTATTGTATATATTCACAACAGAATATCATACAGCTCTAGAATATTCCTATATGAATTTCTAGCTCGACATTTCATCATTAGAGATATATCGGTATTTGATTTATAATGAAATTCCTTTTATAAATATAATTAAATCGTTATAAATTACAAAGGAATTCCATGGCGACTTTTCTAAAATTTGATTTGGACATAAATCAAAATCTACACAATGAAATCTCGATTTTTCTCTTCCACAGGAAAATATACTTTACCAGCTCTGAACATTTCTTGTTTCACAAAAATCCGACTTAAAACGGCTTCTGTATATTCGTTTAAAGTTCGAATCGCCAAATTACGAACTGTCGCGCCATTTCGATCTCGATTATAATTATAATATAATTATACGTTCAAACTTCATTTAAATAATATATTCGTTATTATAATTCAATTTTAACTGAATTAAATATCACAGATGATCCAATTCACACCATATTGTGAATTCCACTATTTCTGACTATTTCAGAAATTAAATATATTATTATATTATTTATTTTAATTAAATATTCAATATTATTTAATTAACCGACCATTTAAATTCTCTAATTCACTATTTAAATAGTTAAATAAATTAATTATATCGCTAAAAATTGCGGGTCGTTACACAAAACTTCCTCCTTAACAAACGTCCTTTAGATGAGAATGCAAAAACAATACAATAAATTACAGTTACAATTTTATTTGCTCCGCCAATTCCTTTAGATGAGAAGTACGTATAACACGAGTATGAATATCTGCATAGCATAAAAAATTTATCATTGAACCTATGATGTTTATGTTTGGACTATCTGAAGATTTGTCGGTCGTAGATGACGTTAAGTATTTCAACTATCTTATCATCGGTCTCATTATGGCAAGCGCTTGAACTGTTGCACACATAGAAGATAAGTTCATATTCTAAGTTTGTTGCAGTAGAGTTTGCAACGATAGGTTTTGACATTACAAAGGATTGGCTAGTGAATTCAAATTTGGAATGTATTGCTCTTGGTCTTCAGTATCATCTAACGAACTATAGAAAGCATTAGAGGTTTGTCCAGTTGTCATCGTCTCTTGAAACCAATGTTGTTACACATTCAAATTATCAAATAGTGTTCTTTTATATTTTAGAATATTCCATCCAAATTCCTCCACATTAAAAAATAACTAATTACACAGGTTTAAATAATTACAAACGTAAGCATGTTTTGGTTAACTCAATGCTAAGTTAAGCAGATCACACTGAAGTCGTTTCAAATACCGTTAGTGTTTTTTTCTTCTTCTTCATTTTATAAGTTTTGGACGATATATGGAAAGCCATCAACTAGCGCAATTTTAAGAATCGTCCAAAACATGAAAAAAATACAATGTTTTATTTGAAATTACATCATTGTGATCTATTCAACTCAACGTTGAGTTGCTTAAAACATGACTACATTTGTAATCAGTTTGAAATTGAACTATAAGCAAATTAGGTTTTAAGAAGGGGGCAAAACATAAAAAAAAAACTCCTATTTTTTATTGTTAATGTGTTGGCCTTTTTAACAGTGGAATGATGTGGCCCAGGCTTTCAAGATACTTCATATCTTCGTTTCTTTCTAACCATTGAGAAATCTAATAGAAACAAAATCAATCTCTTTGTTCAACTTGCACTCCATTCAGTTTTCAATTTCTTAAAATTGAGTCAGATCAACAGCAACAATTGCAAAATTCACAATCCTAATTAGGTTGATCGAATAATAAAAATAATAATAATAATAATATATTATTGAACATACGATGTTTGTGTTCCGACTATCAAAAGTTATATGAGATTTTTTTTATTCATCAATCATAGATGACGTTTACTATTGCAACTATATTATTGTTGGTTTCATTACGATATCTTCTTGAAGTGTTACGTGCACCAGAAGATAAACTAATGTTCCGAGTTTGTTGCAGTAGAGTTTGTTAAGGTATATTTTGATACAATATATGATTTACTGATGAATTCAAATTTGGAATGTGTTGCCCTTGGTCTTCGGTATCATCTAACAAAATATGGAAACCATTAGAACCTCATGGATTGTTAGAAGGGGTCAGGGGAGTAGGAATGGATTGTTCTTGAGCATGAGCAGATGTGCAAGAAGTTTTTCCGGTTGCAATCATCTCTTGAAATTGTTGTTCTCACAGATCCAACTTATTAAGCAGTGTTCTTTTGTATTTTAGAATATCCAGTCCAAATTCCTCCAAATTAAAATATAATTAATAAAAGATTTCAAAAATAAAAAATGATAATTATGAAAAATACAATTGCATGATCACTCCACTACTTGTTGGTGTTTGAAACAGTTTGCCTATTAAAATATTACCCAACAACAAGTTTGTTATTCATGTTTTTCCATTTGACCCACTTTCATTTGAAGCTTTCATATTTTTGGTAGACTTTGGTATCGTCAACCAATTCAAAATAATTGCTTTGTTTGTGCAGGTTGATTTTCTTCACCACTCGATTGAAATTTTCAGTTATAGCTTTGTGCTCACCCTTTTTATTGGAAACGTACTTGACATATGCTGCTACGACAAGTTTCAACAAAAGCTGAGTAGATTTGAGGAACTAATGATGCTTTTGTCGGTTTGATATTCTGATTTGAAATAGTTTTAAAAAAATATAAAAATTGCAAAAAAAAAGTGATGTAAACAAATATCTAATTCTTATGTTGAACAAATGAAAAATTTTATTGAGAAAAACAAGAGGAAATAAAAGGTGAAGAAGGCGGGATGAAGGAGGATGGACGGAAGGGGTTGTTTTTACTACATCCAACATCAACGGACCAATTTTCTCTAGTAAGAAAATGGGTCATTTTGATCAGTTATCATTTTGAATACATCCTATATGTCGTACGCATTGAGTAATGTAACTAATCAAAATCCTTAAACGAACATGACTGTACACTTCTTATACTTATATGGTATATTTACTAGTATAGTTATTGGTATTTTTAAGGATCTTTTTTAATTTAGTTTGTTTTTTAAAATTTATTATGCATATAGCGCAATTTCAAAACTAATTAGAAATATAATCATGTTTTGGTCAGCTCACCATTGTGTTAAGTGGTATACAATGACATAATTTCAAATACCATTAGTTTTTTTTTTCATTTTATAAGTTCCGGACAACATTTGAAAAGCCATTAACTAGCGCAATTTCTAAAATCGCCCAAACACAATGTTTTATTTGAAATGACACTAGTGTAATATGTTCAACTCAACGTTGAATTGCTGAAAACACGACTATGTTTGTAATTAATTTTAAAATTGACCTACAAGGCGTAATAGGTTTTAAAAAGCGAGCTGTTTGCACAAAAATGGACCATTCACTCAGATATTTTAATGAAGTGAATAAAATGAAGAAAATTGTAAATGAAAATAAAGAAGATAGCAATTTATAGTGGTTCGACGTGAATTTCCTAGTACACATTATAACTTCTCTTAATTCTTACATATAACGGAAATTACAAGAGTTGTGAAGAAAGAAATCCCCAGTACAACACAATTACAGTAAATAATTTGTATAAGAGAAGTCATAAGAGAATTTTCAGAAGCCCTAGGGAGCTATTTATGGGTGAGGTATAGATCCATTTCGGCATGGAACTTACGCGGAAAAATAGGGGCAGTGGAACGAGAGGAATTAGTAGGCCACATCATGTGTAACTGTCAATCCAGTTCGGCATGGTCAAACTGAATATTGACCGAATCATAATTTCTTTCAATTAGCTCTGTCGAAACGGGCTTTAGTTGATTCGAAACTTAATTTTTTTTGCTTTGATGAACCGGATGTATGGTCGAACTAGATTTTTATTAAAGTTGTTTGATCGATCCGGGGTTAGGTTGAACCGGCTTTTGTGTTGAGTTGAAGTTGCTTCTAACTTAGAATGGCCTTGATTATGAATCTCCATGAACTTGACAGTCTTGTCAAAAGGCAGATCAACATTTTGTCCCCCAAAGTTCGCCGCGTTGAGAACAGGACGTGCTTTGAATCGGTTGAACTGCATCTTCTTGGGATATCATATATCCAGAAGAGTAAGGACGAATTGTCGTGTTCTTTTGAGTAGCCATGACACTAGGATTCTTCTTTTCTGCATATATTGACGCACATACTTCATAGTGTGCTCGATGATACTCATTGGGCCATAGTTTTTTAATGAAGTTACCGAGAGACACAAGTAACTACTCAAACCCCATTGAGTCAAAGAGTTGAATAAGCTTTCCAGATAGTCATGTTGTGTCGAGTTGTTTGCTCCTGTATGTGATTGCACATGCAGGTCGTTGCCATACAACGTCTTTCTTTACGCAAGTCGAGCGTGTTATCAGATTGTTGCATGTGAATCGGAACGTGAAGTGTCGACCAAGTCAGGGAAATGTCAGAATTTTTATTTCAAATTTCTCCTTTTTCTTTGGTTTGATGATCGAGCTGGATTCCGAATCGGACATGTCAAATCATGGAGGAAGGGAAAGAGTCTCTCAACTTTTTCCTATATATATTGCTCCCACATATTTTCCCCTTTTTTACTTTCACTTCTCATCTATCGAACCGAAGAATTTTTTATCTCCTCCAAACTCTAATTTTCCTCGAACCGACTTCGATCCATTACTCAGCAACACCTTGAAATCTCGACATAGAATCGAAATAAGTGGGTTTGATTAGAATCATCCAGCCACTACGCCATAGATGGCCTACGACAACCCCAGAGAAGTGACGCAGTAGATGCCAAAAAGTGTTGCTGGAGGCAAAAAATGATCTGTGGCAACACTTTTTCGGGGTTGCCTTTTGCCGCGTTGCCTTAGAGTCAAAGGCAACACCTTTGCGACTCTACGGTAACATCAGTACAGGTGTTGCCACAAGTACCACTAGAACAAAAAAATACCCTTTCACAACTGCCAAAAACAGTTGTAATATGTCTAGTACAGCTGGCAATCGTAATAAAGTCAACCCTTTTTACAACTGTTTCTAGCAGTTGTTAAAAAAATTACAACTGTTAAAAGTAATTATACCTCAATTGCTATTAATCAGAATTTTCGTAATATTATAATAAATATTATTATAACACAGTATTCGAACACTATATTTTATTCAAATAAATATTTTATTTCAACATTTCAAACGGTACAAATTTTTTGGACTCCAACATTGTACATTCACTGGTATATTTCATATTTACATACATTCCTCACTACATTTACACTCGATTCACTCATATACAGACTTACACATAAAACCATAAGCAAGAAAAAACACACGAAAATGATTATATAAACTACTACTTTCAAATCAATATTCATACCAATCTGATTATGTATAGCTGCAAACAAATGTTGGACGATCTTTTGCTGCTGCTTCTTCTACATATTCCAATCTAATTATGGATGAACATAGTCCAAGTTAATTGGTGTACATGGAAATGCTAGACAGAAGACAAAAACGAATTATGCTTACCGAGAACAACAACAATAGTGCATGGCCAAAAGAAGTGTACAACAGCAACTGGTTTGATGCACTAACAGGGAAAAAAACAAGCCAATAACAAAAAAATAATAGTGTTTTGACTCATATATTGCATATAGCAATGTTCTGATTCTATTTGAATAAAGAACTGAATAAGACTGTGTAATGCAACTTGTATTTAAGTATATGTATCAAAATAATTTATAAAGAAAACTAAGCACCTTTTGTCGAGCGTTTCTTTTCTGCAAATGTCTCAGCAAATTGAGTCGCCGCTTTCTACATCAAGTGTTTTGGAAGACAAAGCAATGAGTGAACCAAATCAGTTATATCATTCCATGTCTGATATTGCAGAAAAAAGCCCCCTTCTGCGTGTCGTCCCTAATGAAACTACTTACCACAATGATCTTGAAATGCTGGTGTATATAGCCATCTTAGTCCTCACATTACGATCTATCTAACCATGGAAGGTAACAGTAATAAGCATTATGAACAACATAATACGCCAAGTAATCTTAAGATGAATCACACACACAAGATCGTTAAGTCTGCGCTATGAACACACAAGAAGAAGAATCTTGTACTGCATAAAGAATACACTGAAAACCAGTGATGCATTTGGACAAATATCAAGGAACAGGAACAAATTCTCCTCTCAAGCAATGTGGTTTTTCATGTTTCTCTTAGAAGAATGTCGTAGTGGCAACTGCAGTTGTTTTACTGTCCTAACGAGCAAGCTCAATATTGATTTCAGATCTCTTGTGATGCTCTTATTCTGGGTTTGTTTGTCATCGACAGTTGCTCTTTGAAGCAACTTATCTCTTTAATTATGTCGCACTAAATCAGAGGAGTTAGCCGCAACAGAGATTGGGATCGAAGAGTTGAATGATTGAACATGAGCATCTCATTTTCAACATGAACGTCGTCTGCAAATTACATAAATCTGGATGCAAAAGCATATATAATAATGGTAGAGAACACAGCAGAATAACATATGCTGCAAGGTGAAAAATTCAGAGAGAAACCATGTTAGTCGAACAATGGCGAGTCGATCAAAAGTTGAAAAATAAGATGACCCTAAATTACAGGAGAAGATGTCAGACCTATCTTGTGTACTGATTAATTTGGAGAAAGAGAAATCCAGATTCTGATGCCCATGGCAAACCCACATGACTGCTTAATTATAGGATAGAATCATCAAGAGTGGTCATATTAATATATAGCATGCAATAACAACATGTATGCAGTAAAAACTTTCCATTGGCATTCCCTTAATGCAAAATATATGTTCATAGTGTTGATCAACTATTCATTATAAGATTCATTAAAACACATGCTATAATCAACTAGCTAGGACAGATAATTAAAAACAGAGGGATGTTAACTTCAGAAAAAATTAGGAAACCTTTCTTGGAGCATCAAACCACATCCACAACATAAAATTATTAGTTGCTTCACAAACATGGCATGTAGCATGACCGGAAATGCAATATGTGACATGGAAAATTAAGGCGTGCTCCTTCTCTACTTTGCACTATACTATGCCTTGCAATAATATAGTTTTACTAGGATAATATATACAGGACAGGATAAAAGCGAAGAAAGAAAAGAAAGAAAGATTGCAAGAACGGTCATTAATTAATTGACATAAATCTATTTCTACCTTTGAAGAGAGACACAATAACCTTTGGCTGTTGCACAAATTAAGCATGGATGCAGTGATTATAGAAAGCACAGTAGGCCTAAATGTAATGCATCACATTGAAATCAAGCATCCTTCTTCAACAAAACATGACCACAAATTAATCTTTTGCTGATACACATCTTCTACAAATAAAACAAATTCGACAGTAGGACCATTGTTCTGTGAATGAATGCGGAAACATGGATTCCGCATATTTGTCACTACTTAAGCGCAATCAGAAACCGAAGTAGGACCAGACTTACCCATAAATAATTAGACTGACGGTGTATATGGAGAAAGAAAACCAAATTTGTATGGTGAAGAATAATAATACCCAAATTTCAGGGCTTGAACCGAAATCGGATGCAGATATGGCTTCAACGATGTACCCGGTTCCCCACTAATTTGAAGAGCTCACCTGCCTTGAATCGCCGGACTCGATCTTCTCCACATGTACCCGGTTCCCAAAGTGGGCCCGCCAACATATCTCTAGAAGATTCGCCGATAACTCTGGAAGATTCTTTGGACTTTATGTGGAGGATCGGAGGAGGTAAGGAGATGGGCGCAGTTTTATTTTGTGGAAATCAAATCGGGGAATTCAGAGAAAAATTGGGAGAAGCAAGGAGCGAAATATCGAGATTAGTGTTAGTATTTGGGAAGGAGATAGAAGAAACATCGAGCTAAGGAAAATGAAAATCAGATCGCGTGAATTATCTTGCAGCGGGGAAATGAAATTTTGGGAATTATCTTACAGCGGGAAAATGAAATTTTGGGGGGAAATCAGACTGACATGGATTGCTAGTGTAGACCGTTGGATTATTTTTCACGTGGATTGACAATTCTTTTAATTTTTTAATTCGAATATATCTACAGCTATGCAACACAGTGGTATATCTACACTAACACCCTGAAGCATGTGTTGCAATAGACAAAAATCAGCATAGCTATGGTGACATTATAGCTAGCAACACCTTGTATTTTCGTTGTCATAGCTCATCTATGGCGTAGTGAGCTTTTCTTATTGAATTTGGGTTTTGATTTCGAAATTTGTGGAGGAGTTTGTTGTTGCTAGCGTGGAGGCGATGTCAGCAATGACAGAGCTATCATCGAGCCAGGGTAGTGACCAAAAAGGTTGAGGTAGCTTGTGGTCCGAGTTTGGATGGATGAGTTGACATGGAGGGCTCGAGAAGACGATGGAGCAATCGAAGTGGAGTTGGAGAAAAGATGTGCTTCATGGTTGGTCTCCGAATTGACTATGTAATACCCCATACTTCTCTGAGCTTGAGTTTCGATAAAATTTGAAATTCAAACTCATTCAAGCATGGACGGTATAAATATGGTACCTACAAACAATGAGCATGAGCATAATTATAGTACAATAAAACTAATTCACAGTAGAAACAAGATAGGACAACAAGTATCAACTAAGACAACTACCTTAAAAGAAGATTGCTACGTCAATACCGAGCATGAGAGAACACGAACATAAAACCAACTTAATACTTGTAAAGGTCTGTCTTCCCCGAGATAAATTTTGAGAGTTCTTATGAGCAAGGGATTGGAACAACACGTTCTGGTGAGTAGAAAATGTATAACGTTGTCCGTAATACACAAATGCATCTCATTTGGTTTCACCACAATCATATGTCTAACAAAGCTAGTGAATCTAACCTAACCTTGTAAAGATTACGTACGATGAATAACTACCATAACCAAGGTAGCACTTCCCAAAGATGACGTTATCGCTATATACTGAGATAGATCTTTTACATATAAGTATGAAGCCTTTAAACCACCATTCAAATAGACACTAAAGCTAAGAGGTGGGCTCTCCAGCCACTCAATACCCTACTAACAAAGGAGGTGAATTATATATAGCCACTTATAGCGTCACTCACAATAAAATATGTATATATAGAGGCGGATCCCTATGATCACTTAATACCTAATACCTTACTAGGTGGTTTACAACACACCAATATAAATTAGAGGACGCTAGCTACTAAGTCCTACTAATTTAAGGCTTCCGTCATTCACGCATATCCCCAGCCCCGCATAAGACAAGCGATAGTAAGCAGTCACTTACAGCCTACAGGGTAGATAGATGACTAATCGTCATTTATGACCTTTTCCCGGTGGATCCCTGTGTTACTATCTAGTCTACCTTATTAGATAATCCCTAGTCGCTTAATACTTTCGTAGGATAGGCAGCCCTATGGACATTTAGTACCTTATCCCAAGGAAGACACTTACCCAACCACTTACTACCTAGAGGAAGCTGGCTGTCATGGAGATTACCGATTTTGCACCCCATTAGTCATTTAATGCTTCTAATTTATTTGGAGGTGAGCTATCGGATCACCTAAAACCTGTCAAGGGCAGACATTTTGACTATATGTAACGACCCACATTTTACATATTAGAGAATTGTAAAATATTTTTATTTAATTTCCTAAGGGTTGGATCATTCTTATATTTTGATATGTTGGTTATGGGGACATGAGACATGTCCATAATTTTTATAATTTTTATTTGTGACCATTTTGCTCATGTCAGTTTTATACTGGGAATAACTTTTGATTGGGAACGAATCAGGAGCATGGATCAATTTCATTGGAAAGGAAATGGTGTTTCCAATTCCATAGAGTGGACACATTAAAGTTTTAGTTCAGCTATTGGGAGGAATTGCTGTTTTTGTGTTACACAATTTCTGGATAGGTTAACTAGTCATTAGTGGGCTGATTTGGTGTGGCCCATTAGTGGGCTGGTTATATGGCTATAAATTGGCGGGTAGAGGCAAGGAGAATAGTTTACTTTCTTCATTTGTTATTTGGTTGGGTTTTCAAATTCTCCCTACTCCAATCAAATACATCTCTCTTCCATTAAAATCTTAGATCTGCATTAGAAGATTAAAGATCCACATCAAGGAAGGCTAGATCAACATCAAGAGAGAGTAGATCACATCAAATTGGGTGATTTGAAGATCGTTTTTCATTGTCCGGATTTGTAGTTCATGGATTGATGCTAATTTGTGGATTTGGTGAGTGATAAGCATCTCTCACGCGGATTAAATCGAGTATACAGGTTGTTTGATCTTATTTTCATCATTTCAAGTTGTTTTTACCTAGATCTACATCATGGTATGTATATTTTCATTCGAATCACTATAGGATCCAATCTAACAACCTAAATCGGTGAATTTTTGTATTAATTCATGTGTTATTACAAGTTAGACCATTCGTTTAATTCGTTTATTGTTTACCATGAATTTGGTGGATTTTTATATTCTTGAATGATGCTTATTTAAAGTATTAGTGTTTGTTCATGGTCGATTGATTTATTGTTGAATGGTTGTTTGAAATTGCACGAGTTTGAATTGGATTGATTTTATGTTTGGATCGCGCCTTGTTGCGCAGGAAACTTGGATGGATCGACAATGATTTAGGTGGATCGGAAGTATTGGTGTGGCAATGCAAATGTGTGGATCAGATCGTTTGAAAAAATGGCATGGATAGACCATTGATTTGCAATGAATCAGGAGGATTTATTCGATGGATCGGAGCTGTGCCAAACATGTGGATCAACAGCATTTTAGGCATATTGGATTGGGGTTCTTGTATGGATTGGTCTGCTTCCAGCATGGTGGGTCGACAAAAGGTAGCACACTGTGAAATATGTGATCGTTCAAGGGTCCAGGCCATGGGCCGGGCTCGGTTTTGAAGATGGATCGGATCAATTGGTTTGACAACATTTTAGAAATGGTGTTTATGGCAATGGATCAGGAAAAAGCTTTTGCGAATGGATCGGCCACATGTGCAGGCCATGGATCGACCTCAAAAACATGGATCATGCAGCTTTTTCACATGGACCGGGCACTCTGGACCACAACGTTTGGGAAACGCTGAAAAAAGGCAATGGATCGGGAGTATTTTCTGGGGTGGATCGACGGCGTTGCACACGTGAAAAAGATGGATCAGGCAAGTGTCTGGCTGATGGATCAACCAAACCAGAAGGATCGGGTGTGGCCAACAAACCATAACGTTTCTGAAAATGCTGTGAATGGGGAACCGTTGCGTTTTTGGAAGGCTGTAGAAGGAAAAATGAACGCTATAGTATGTTAAGGCCGAAACATTGTGAATCGAATATTGACCAAACGATGTATGTTTTTGGTTCGACGTTGGTCGTTACTTCGACGTAAATTCACGATGGAATGTTTGAAGTGTTTTGCAGTGTTCGTTGATCATCTTAAGGCAACGAATGTGAAGAAACTCAAAGTTGTGAGTTTGTGGATAATGGTTGCTCAAGAAGACGCTTGAGCTTAAGAATTGCCATCAGTTTGGATGGCTAGAGATATTGAAGACTGAGAGATTACCATTGTCATAGGATCTAGCGGACTCAAAGAAGGGGTATAACAGGGGCACCTAAAGACTATAGAATAGTCGAGTACCTCGGGTATCGTTGAAAGGCCTAGATACGTATCATGGAAAGGCGTATGGATTTTTGCTAGAATAGGGGTTACCATTAGCCATTGACGGATGGTAAGGTCGTCCAGTCATACAATTAACGATGGTTTCAAAGCAGGATAGGCAGTGATAGCCAGAGTCATGAATGTTGGTTGATTTACTTGTATGATCTTATGTAGATTATTCAACGTCGAAGGAGACATATCTTGGGTGCTGGTCTGATGGTGGTTTAGGCCTTTGAGGCTTGTGTTTAGGGGATGTTGCTCTCGATTAGGATGGTCTACGCTGGATAACTAGTTTCTATGTCTGCTATGTTTTCTATTCTGGTTGTTGTAAAGGCTATCACCGTCATATGTGGGGGAGATGGATTTATGTTCTTCTTTTTGTTGAGATGGTAGATTTGTTTATTGATCTACCTATTTCTCATATACTTTATTGATGATGTTAGATAGTTGTTTTATTGCTTATTAAGACTGTTGTCTGACCCAAGATTTTACGTTTCCTCTTATTACGTTGGGCTGTTCATCCACGTTTGGATGGGCAGACTGAGTAGTAGGTAACAGGCAGCAGATCTTAATGGATGATGCTGCAGATCGATGATGAGCCGGAGGCTTACGTATCAGTTTTCTACTATACATATTTTGTTGTTTTCCGTTGTTTGATGATTTCTCTACTTGACTGTAGTGAAGCGTCTTGTACAAACTTTTATGATGTATTCCAGTGTTGTATGGATAATTCATGATGATATGAAAGTTTAAGTATCTTCTCAATTCTGCTTCACTATTATATGCATGTTGTATGTGTTCTATTTTATTTTATCTATGCGCTGTGAGTTAAACAACAGGTTTCATGTGTTATCTCTCTGATGATCGTCCATAGCTGCCTGGTACATCTTTCAGCGCATTATTTCCCTTGTTAAGTGTGGGAGTTATGGGCACTCACACTCTACCCTAAGGGGGAAGAGCAAATCCAATCACTTAATACCCAATAAACGGACCCTATTACTTAATACCTCTAATCCCGAAGTAGGCTGTAATGACCCGAAAATCCGGTCCAATTTGAGCTAATCAAATAACACAAGTCCAACCCCAAATTGCACTGGAAATTCAAGAAACTAATAGAAAGAAGATAGAGGGTGTGAATAGATAAGATAGAAACTCAGAATAGAAGAAGAAGAACACAACATCAGAGTAACACGAACCTCACAACGGAATGAATAACATATAATATATATAACATAACTTTGAAATAAAAGATTGTACTTGAATATACATATCATCATCAAATACAACACTTACAACACAGCGGAAATAAACTATAGCTATATGATCTTGAAGCCTCCTGCTCCCGCTCTTCAAGTATCTGTAAATCCCGACTCTTGACTGCCCGTACAAAATTGGGCACCCAAGAGATTAGGGAAAACAACAAAATAAACTCGAGGTCAGTCATAGGACTGGTATGAGTAAAACAGTTTAAGTAGGTAAATGATATCTCATAAGACCGCGCTGTACAACGGAACGGGTTTTTCCCTTATGAGAATCCAAATTTATCTTTATATCAAAAACCTTTTGATATTATAATAATGTCTATCAACCACAATATAATAATCATCTAGCAGAAACGCTTTCATCTCACGTTCTACATACATAGTATACAATCAAAACCGCAAGCACGTATTGGGTAATGGATTTCCAACTATTACAAGGTATGGAACCACCTTTCGCTAGTGTACCTCCAGAGAGGAATACACTGGGTTCAACAAGAACCTCTTGCAGCCCGGCCACACATGACCGACCACTCATTTCGCTTGAGTGTATCGAATGTATATCACCAACGGTTGGGATCAGCAACCGTTTCCCGAATGGGACAACATCAACAATAGATTTTTAGAAGTAAATGAAACTCTAGATCAGGTGATTATACACCCTACTTCGGACCGACCGATTTAGCCATGCTGCCTGCCCGATTTCTGTCATTTACCGGTTGATGAGGCTTGAGGTTATGCTTCATCATCACATCAGATTCACTTCGAATGCCACATTGTCAGATCCA
Source organism: Allium sativum (assembly GCA_030737875.1). Taxonomy (NCBI): domain Eukaryota; kingdom Viridiplantae; phylum Streptophyta; class Magnoliopsida; order Asparagales; family Amaryllidaceae; genus Allium; species Allium sativum. The sequence continues at coordinate 362,117 of JASFAX010000065.1, forward strand.
TCGAAAATCACTAATTGACGTCTACAACAGTACATTATGTGTTAGCTAAAGAAGTTTCCTTCTCCGCTTCCACTCTTGGTACGGTTGAAGAAATCAATGTACATGACCTTTCTAGAAATACTCTGTCAGACATTCATCCATACAAGTCATCCAGGAACAGGATGATCCGAAGGCACTATTCAGTACATCCATCTTAGGCACTGTTATCTAAGACTTATACAATAGCCCTTGCACTTTACTCTGTCTTTAATTATCGTTGGCATATATGATTCGCAATGCTTATGCCAATACAGAGTGGTTCTTTGGATAATAATCCAACCGGTCTCTCCATATTAACAACGTTAAAATGGTCAAAACTTCGATAGCCTATGATTTAACTATCAAAGAAAAACAGGTGTGCAAACAACGATATTATTTCCAGATGGAAATTATATCGATCAAACATCATTTAATATTTATCTCCTTAGTTCATTTTTCATCTCCTGTTTCCATGTATTCAACATTTCTTATTTTCTAAATTTAGAAAATATATGTTATTACCATTGGAAAACATTTCCATTTCTTGTTTTCTATATCAAAAAACATTTCTGGTTCTTATTTGGAAAACATTTCCAAAACTCCTTCATTGGACTTAGACAGATGTTTAAACAAACCATCGCGATGCCAACTCAAACCATTACGCTTATTAACTAAATTCCTTTAACCCACCTTCACTATCGAAGCTTAACCATTCCTTAATTAAAAATGAAGTCAATCAAGTTAGGGTAATACTACCTTGCAGACCTTAACTGAACAACGTTTCTAACCTCGAAATAGGAAAAGTTCACCTTTTAATTCTTTAACACTTCCTTATGTAACTCTCGTTCGAATAAATCTCTATTCCATAACTCCTCCCTTCGAATAACTATATTTGATAATCTCTCTTACGAATAACTAGATTCGAAAACCTTTCTTCGAATAAACTAAATTCGATTAACTCTATTTATTTAACTTTAATCGATTAACTCTTTTTACTTAACTCCTTACTTAACTCCCTTCGAATAACTAATTCGATAACTCCTTTTGATTAAACTATAATCGATAACTCCTTTCGAATAACTAATTCAATAACTCCTTTGTGTTTAACTCTATTCGAATAACTAATTTGAATAACTCTTATTTATTTAACTCTATTGGACTAACGCTATTGGATTAACTCTATTTAATTAATTCCAACTGGTTAACTCTAACTGGTTAACTCTTATTTGTATAACAAATATTCGATTAACCCTACTCAGCTAACTCGACTCGACTAACCCCTTTCCGAATAACTAAGTTGATTTACTAACTTTCGAATACCATATTTGATTTAACTCCCTTCGAATAACTTATATTCGATTTAACTCCTTTCGAATACCATATTCGGTTTAACTCCCTTTGAATAACTTATTCGATTTAACTCCTTTTGAATAACTTATTTTTGATTTAACTCCTTTCGAATACCATATTCGATCTAACTCCCTTCGAATACCAAATTCGATTTAACTCCCTTCGAATACCAAATTTATTTAACTCCTTTCGAATACCATATTCGATTTACTGACTTTATTCACTTTATAAAAATTTCCTTTTTAACAACGTTTATTCATTTTTAAAGATTTACTTTTAGTAACGGTTTTCCACTTTAAAATGATTTCCTTCTTATAACAATTTCCTTTTTATTACGTTTTCCCTTTTATAACATCCTATTCCGTTACAAATAAATTTCCCTTTTTAACTCTATTTGTTTTCTAAATATTTCCTACCAATTCTATTTGTAAATGATTTTCAAATCTTTCCTTTTCTATTATTCTATTTGCAAATGGTTTGCAAATATTTCCCTTTCAAATCTATTCTTTCCCTTTTCTAAATATCTCCTATTTATAAATATTCCAATTTATAAATATTTCATTTATAAATATTTTATTTTCAATATCACCTTGAAAATTCCCTTATCAACATTCTGGTATGTTATGGTATTCAACATATCAAATCACGATGATCAATATCGTCCAAACACATATAATTGACAACAGATTATATATCACATCATATATCACAATATATGAAAAACAGTAAAATAACTGTTGAGGAATCCAGTCGGATTCCTCCAACCTGTCTCCCTGCATCCACAGATGTTATACAATATAAAATCAACATCACTTTCAGTTCCATATGAAATATTCTGTTAAACAGAATCAATATAGAAATTCAACTAACTGACTAGCAGTTCAATCAAACAGTCAACACACAGTCAATCAGCCAATATTTAACAGTTCTAAAAATACAACATGAAATTATAAACTGTTCAGAGTTGGTGAGTTTTACTCACATTGACAGTTCATCGCTAAAGAACGATAAACTGTTGTTTGATTTGAATCAAACAGTTTATTTCGCCGTAAATTCAAACGAGCACCAATCCACTCCCAGTCAGCTTCATTGTGAAGCTCTCGTACATACGATCCTAACGGATCAAACCGTTCGTAATTCTGTCACCGTATGATGAAGTTACGATCCTCAGAAGTTAATATACACTTAAATCGAAATAAAAACAAAACATTTCTTTTAAATGGGCCTCACCCCTTTTATTCATCCTTGGCCCATTCACCAAACTACCAACCCGCTTGTTCACATTGTCTTCCCGAATTGCTCCAGACAGTCGCTCCTCGGTGAAACCCAACGCCACCATTACCGCAACTCCATGAACCCAAACCTCCCTCCATGCTTAATAAACCCACAAACAAAATACATCACCTTATTCTACTTCGAATTCTCTTCAACATCATACACTTTCTGCTCAACTCGCATTATCCTTGCAAAACTCGTCGTCTAGTTTGCTGGTGCGAGCTACAGGATATTGCGATCCTTTTCACCTCGCAATACCCCCAAAATGCCACGCCCAAACCATTTCCTCAATACAAATCCAATAACAATACCCAAATCGAGCACAGGTGATTTCATCATTCGATTTATCGAACCCTACATCACCGCTGATGCAAATCGAGCACCACAAATCCTACAACCGTACTCAGCGGAATTGGAACAGAGATGAAACTAATCCTTCCATGAATCCAAAAATGCTTACTTGGGAATTTATGATATTTTATTTTGGATTGATATTGAATTTTGGAAGATCGAATATGTTTACTGGAAAAACATAGTAACGGCGGATTTAGTTTGACTAGAGGAACGATGGAATTAGGTTATAAGAAAATTTTGGTGAATTTATAGGTAAATTTTATAGTATTATATTCGATTATAATATTAATTTATACTCCTACGCTATTTGTATTTGTCCTTATAAATTCCTGTGACCACATACGATACCCAAAAATCACGAAAATTGGCATGCAGCTACAGTTTGGCATTACGGTCCCAACGAAACTAGTTTCATCGAATTCTGACTCCATTAGCTCACACAGTGTATTTCTAACCGTCAGAATACTAACTGTTTTTCACTCTAAAAATCCGTACGGCCACACAGTGACTCTAAAAATCACGGAACTTGGAATCTAGCTATAATTAAATGTTGCGGATCCAATAAAATTAGTTTCGTCGATTTCCGACTTCGTTTGCAAAACCGGCTATTTTTAAAGCTCTGAATGACCCATTTAAATATATAAATATATTTAAATATAATTAAATGAAATATTCATAAATAAATATTATCGTATATATTCACAGTGGAATACCATATAGCTCTAGAATATTCCTATATGAATTTCAAACTCGATATTCACATCTGGGTCAACCCGATATTCGATTTATATTGAAATTCCTTTTTAAAATATAAATAATTCCTTTATAAATTATAAAGGAATTCCACAGCGACTTTTCTAAAATTTGATTTGGACATAAATAAAAATCTACACGACAAAATTCCGATTTTTCTCTTCCACTAGAAAGATATACTCCACCAGCTCCACACGTTTCTTGTTTCACAGAAATCCAGCTTAAAACGAATCCTGTACATTCAGTTGAAGTTCGAATCGCCAAATTGCGAACTACAGCACCATTTCAAGCTCGATTCTAATTATATTATAATTCTATGTTCAAACTGTCGTTTATATAATATATTCGTTATTCTAATTCAATTCTAAACTGAATTAAATATCATAGATGATCCAGTTCACACCATATCGCCATTTCAGCCAATTCTGATTATTTCAGAATTAAAAATATTATTTAATTTATTATTTTAAATTATATATTCACCATTATTTCACTATATCACTATTTATATAATTAAATAAATTAATTATAATACCTCTGCAAATGCGGGTCATTACAATCTTTCCCACTTAAAATAATTTCGTCCTCGAAATTGCTAAAAGGTAGAGGATGACCCTTTCGACTGGTTAGAAAATATCTCTTCACTTCTTAACTTCAGTTTCAACTGAACCAATTTAATTTCAATTAAATTATTAATTTATTCTTATCCGCGAAAAATTTCAAAAATCTTGAAAATTTTCTAACGCCTTAATTTTTTTGAAAAATTTCGCCAGCACCTCCTTTGTACTGGTCAATACGTCAAACCACCACTCGCCTCTTTGGGCCATCTCCATCCCAAAAGAAAATCAAACAGCTAAGCGACTTGCCAATTCGGCTCATAAATCTTATATCTAATAGAAATATAAACTTGTACCTTTTTGTCGGCATATCAACTCTATCACTTCCATCTGTGGAAACAAGGGTCATCCCAATCAAATTCCAATCTGCTTTTATCCACAAATCCAACCATTCGCTTATATCCAAGCTAAATATCATTTCAACTCGAGTTTCTTCTCAATTCCCACTCTTAACTTGATTATCACATTACACTTTAAATTCGAATCTCAAAATCCAATTTGTCTTGATATCATTCTAATTCATTCTCAGTTATCATTTTACCGGCTTTACTTAAATTCAATTTTGCTTTCACAAATTTATGTTAAATTTGTTTTTAATTCAAACAGTCTTTCCCTGGGAGTTTTTAAACAGTTTACTCTTTTCAAAAATCAAATTTTCCTTTTGAACATGTCACTGAGCCCTTAATTAATGTTCCATTAGTTAAATCACTTCTCTATTTTTTTATCAATATTTGTTAACCAAATATTTTCAACAACCATATTGGCCTTTTGTGTTATTTGGAAAACATTTCCGAATATCGCCTCCCTTTATTTTCTAAACTTTAGAAAATATATGCTATTTATAATTGGAAAATATTCAAATTACTTATCTCTTTTCCGATCTCGTTATTTCTATACTTAGGAAATATTCTTTGTTATATTTTCAAGCTTACACTTATTTGGGTAAAAATGGATGTTGTGTGAAACGTCGTTACGACAACCCAAATACTATATTCAACTAACTCTTATTCAACATTGATCTTCGAGCCTGAAATCTTACTATTTATTTGTTAATAATGAAATCAATCAAGTTGGGGTATAACTACCTCTCAGACCTTGACTGAATAACATTAATAACGTCAAAACAGATATGACTACTTACTCGAATAATCAATACCATACAACTACATATTCACTTTTAAACACGTATTGAAGCGACCCGAACTTCCCCGGTCTCCGAAGAGAAGAGAAAGAGCGAATTACTGTGAGAACACGACAAATCAGAACGCAGGCGGAAGAACATTTCATTGTATTTACAAGAATTCCGTCAGATACAAGAATATACAGAGTATGAATGAATAAATATTACACAGAAATATCAGAGATTTAAAGACATTACATAGCAGCGGAAAATAATACAATACACAACTAGAAGGGATATACGGATACAAAGCTTTCCGGATATCATTCCAGCTGTAAACCAGGATCCTGTGAATATAAATCTGCAAAACCAAAGCTACTAGCTGCCCGTGTCAAAATAGGGGCACCCAGAGTTTAGGTTAAAACAATAAACTCCAGGTCAGTCATGGGACTGGTGTGAGAACTAAAACAGTTATTAATCTTTATTTTTAAAGTTAGGTAAATCAAGGGACCACGCCGTATAACACGGAACGGGTTTCCTCCCAAGAATACCAGTGCATGAAACAACAGCGCAATGCTAAATAAAGAAAATTGAAGCTATTATAAGACCCAGGTCCCATCACACAATGCAACCAAGCCGTAGAATAGGGTTTTTACCTTATAATAGCCAAGAATGCTTGATACGTTTAAAACAGATCACTTGATACTATTATAAGTGCATAGTGTATAAAACAACTTCAAATCATAAGTATCAATCATAGGCGACATGAGCGTCCCATGCCACTATGTCGCCATATATAGGTTTACAAATAAAACCACAAAGTCACGTATTTGGAAATTGGATTTCCATCTATGAACCGAGGCAAAAGATAGTCCTCAACCGATTCGAGACAATCTAGCCTACCATGTCTCAGGAATAGAGCTCGAGTGTCCCTTGGATCCTCAGGGCCGGTCCACCGATGTGGATTAAAATGCCTGAACACTACGTTTCCCCGCCCTTTGGGGGCACAAATGAGCCAACAAATGACTCCATCGGACCCGGATCGTCCGATTAAACCGAGGCACCTCGCAACAGCAACAACCACATAAGTCAAACTCGTCAGGGCGTGTAAAACCACTGACGCCACTTTTTAGCTAGAAAGAAACGCATGCCCTCCATGACGTCCTCTCCAGTTTTTGGTTCATAACCGGGGTGTGAGGCTCGCGAATTCACGTTACACAAAGCTATGCCACACAGGCCGTGCTTTGATCATCCACCACAAGACTCGGCTTTTCAACAAAAGCCTTGATCATATTGCCACTTAGGCATGCCACACAGGCAATTCACTCCATGCGTTTGATATCCATCGATATATAACCCCTGAGCTCGTACGTCTCAGAGAAGGGCGTTAAGCAGGAGAATAAATTCTCCGCCGCTAAATAGATATATATTTAATAGAAATCAATTACACAGACTAAAATCCAATGTCAGACACACAGTCCATTTACAAGTCCGTTCTGGGTCTGAACGAAACCGGAGGCACCTAGTACCCCGCATATCCATCGATCTCCAAGTACGTCTGGACGATCACCAACTGTTTCCATCTTCTTGGGTGTACAGCCCAATCAAGATCATCAGTAATTACCCAAACGGCGTGAAGACCTCCGGTCTTCAACCACCGTCTTCATCTTCAACACCACGTCGAATTAGTTATTCAGAATGGGATAAACCCGGTCTTTCTGAACAACTCACATATATATATATATATATATATAATAAACACGTGTTACACAAACATAACATATGCCTCATTCCAATTCAGAATATTCTTTCATTCAAATATTCTTATATTTTGGGAAAAGTTCCCATTAATTTTATCAAAGATAAATTCTTTAAATTTATTCTTTAATCTCCTTTGAATATCAATTCAAACTAGTCGGGATTAGCGAACCACACCGAAGTAATCATTTATTTTATTCCCCAATCCCAACCTATTCATCTCATGAAGTATATCTAACACCACGGTGTTATCGGTAAATTCAATTACCATTTCACGTTCAAATCTAATTAAAGATTTAACCATCGCCTGGAGCAAAACTGGTGATACTCCATTCCCGATCATTTCAATCTAATTAAAGATTCATTAAAACTCCACTTAGTTTTAATCTTCACAGAAATCAAAATCCTATCTTTAACCGGGTTAAAGAAACAATGTCATTTAAAACACGGTCCACAATAAACCCAAAATCACGTTCATTAATTATCGGGTTAAAGAACGAGTGTTATTTAAAACACTATTCACGATAAACCCAAAAATCAATATCAATTCAATTCCAATTAAATATTATTTAATTGGTACCCTTAATTAAATCTAAATAAAATATTTAACCTTTTCTCAACTGGGCTTAAGAACAGTGTTAATGAAGATACCATTCACGACAAACCCAAATCTCATTTGATATTAAATACAAGGCTCTGAATAGAAAATATATCGGCTTATATTCAATATCAAATTCTACGACCAACAAATATCGTATTGGAAATAACGATATAAATATATCTTTCAAATTTCCATAACAATATCTGTGTAATCACGAAATCCAACATCGAAATAATCCAAAGACCATTTCGATTCGGATCCATTCCAATTCAATTATTGGAAATTCTGGTTATATTTCAAAACCATTTCGAATTCAATTTATTTATTTAAAAATAAATAGAATTATAATTCTAGTTCAAAACTAGTTCATTTCGATAAAAATCTAATTTTATCTTTTCAAATATGGAGTTTTTCATCTCAAATCTTCCCAAATCATTTCTTATGATTTTACACAAATTATTGATATTTTTAATAATTTTATCAAGGCCCGCACAGTCGATTTCCATCAACGGCCATCGAACTGCACTTACAGCGACCTTTTCCAAATTTGATTTGGGCATAATTCCAAATCCAGCCATTAGATTTCAAATCTCTAATATTCATTAGAAAGCTCTTTTCGATACGAACCCAACGGTTCCGGTTTTAGGAGAATCCGACGGTCGGATCTCCCGTAATATCCGTTCGAAGTCAATGGTCGAAATTCGCGAACTGCCGCGGCGCGGCGCGTTCTATTCAGGCCATTATATTATATATATAATATATATAATGTATACTTCGTCGATTTCAATTCAAAACGTGCTTTATAAATCGTTTTAAATTCATTTTCAAAACGGTTTCAACTTCATATTCAATTTCAAATCAAAATTGAATATTCCTATATAAATTCGTTTTAAATTCATTTCAAATCGATTTCAATTCAATTTCAATTCGAATTCATTTATATTCAATTTCAATTCGAGTTCATTCATATTCAATTTAAATTCGAATTCATTTATATTCAATTTCAATTCGAATTCATTTCTATTCATTTTCAATTCGAATTCATTTCTATTCGTTTTCAACTCGAATTCATTTCTATTCATCATATCAGATTTTGAAATCACTTCCGATATTCATTATAAAATGAAAAAAATCGATATAAATATCGTTTACGTCAAAATGGCGTCAATCTAATCAACACGGCTTCATATATTCCTATTCTCAAATATTCTATTCTCAAATATTCCTATTTCAAATATTTCTTTTTCAAATATTTCTTTTTCAAATATTTCTTTTTCAAATATTTCTATTTCAAATATTTCTATTTCAAATATTTCTTTTTCAAATATTTCTTTTTCGAAACTAGAATGAGGCCCAATCAATTACCATATAATGTTAATTATATGGATTTTCTACCTCACATGTATACAATAACAATGATGAATAATCAACCATCATCCAAAGTGCATTCTACATTGTATAAGCATCAAATATAAATATTCAACGCTTATAACAGTCTGTCAATCAATCGATCGACATACAACTAAACAATCGGGATTAGTGTACGTCAAATATCATCCCAATACCCGTGTGGGGTTTCAAACAATCAAACACAGATTTTATTTGTGCAGTTGGGCGATGTGTAAAATTTATCGTCCCAATCAATATCCGTCAAATGTGTGTATATAAACAAATCGTCCGTTCTGTTTATTTTTATTTCATTTCATATACACGTTAAAAATTCTATTTTTAACTATAAAATATTTTCCACTATAAAATATTTTATTTCATCTATATAAATATTTTAATTCATTTCACATCACACAATCAACTACACATCAAAATCAAACAAACAAGCATACAAGCCGTCCATGGTCTGTGGACGACGGGTGTCGGGTGCTACTAAACACCGTTTGCATCCTAGTATATATTTTAACTAGAAAATTAAATTAAAAGGTGAGAAGTTCTCACTGAAAGCTAAATCCAACGCCGCGACTCTTCATATGTAGGAAATCTTCAGCGTTTCTTCTTCATCACCTTCGTCATCCGTATTCACTACATATATAAAAATCGAATTTTAACTTCGCTATTCAATATATAAAAATCGAATTTTTACTTCGCTATTCAATATATAAAAATCGAATTTTTACTTCGCTATTCAATATATAAAAATCGAATTTTTTTACTTCGCTATCATGTGTATAAAAATCACATTTTTACCTTGCTATCATGTGTATAAAAATCACATTTTTATACTACTACTATATAGATAAAAATTCTATTTTTACACCACTAAAAGTCGTATCTTTTCTATTTTAAAAATCTAATCTTTTCTATTTTAAAAATCTAATCTTTATATTTCACATATGATAAAAATCATATTTTTATTTTCAAAATATATAGATAAGGATCATATTCTTATTCTAATGCTTTGTATGTAAAGATCAGAATTTTATTATGCTCTTCATTTTAAAACTGAAAAAAAAATACATTTAAATCAAAATAAAGCAAAATAAAAACTTACTATCTTCGTGTATTGGAGAGAGGGGGGTGGAGCTCTGACCGGCGGCTTCAGGGGTGGGGTTTGGGGCTGGTTGCGTTCGATTGGGGAGGGATTGGCGGCCTGACAATCGACGAAGGGGGGGGGGGGTTTGCGTGCGCAAGTGGTAGGGGAGGCCGAGGGGGGAGGTCACGGTGGTCGGAGTGGGGCCTGGCATGGCGAATTCCGATGTCGCGGTGGGGCGTTTTGGATAGGGGATCTCGCGTTCGATTGGAGGAGCTGGAAGAAGGGGCGGAGCAGAAGGGGGGGCTGTAGCGGTGGTGGCGCCTCACCTGGGGAGGTGCGGTGCGCGACGGTGGGAGGAGCGGCGGCTCCTCCCCCTTCCTTCTATTTCTTCTTTTTTTTATTTATTTTCTGGATCGAATGAAAGGGGGGGGGGCAGAGGAGTTAGGAGAGGGAAAGGGGATTTTTTATTATTTTAATTATTTAATTTACAAAAAGTTGACTTTTTCATACGACCTCTAAACGAGGCCCACTGCCTGTCGTCCATAGCTAATTACCCCCATTCCGAACACAATGGGATATGTATTGTAAGCTGATTCGATCGTTTCGATCATTTTTCGTCAAAATCAAAATATAACTCTATATATTGAATTTGAACGCGCATTTCAATTTACCGAGGTCACATACTAACTAGAAAAATTCCTGAAAAATAATTTCTAGCTTCATATTGACGATACGGTCCTAACAAAACTAGTCTCGTCGAATTCTGAGACCGTTTGAAAAATGGCCATTTTCCAGTCGATTAAATTCAACTGAAATGGTCAACACGTTTTCCTTTTCCACGCTCACATATTGATTCGAAAAATTATGAAATTTGAAAACTAACAATAATTTGACATCACGGATCCAACAAAAGTGGTTTCGTCGAAATCCGAGGTCGTTTATAAAATTCCCATTTTTAAGGGCCTGAATTCCATAGGGACTATTCAGAATTTTCAACTAGGCATATCTTTTGATTCCCGCTATGAAATTTTGATTTCCCGAATTCGTTGGAAAGATATTCTCAATTAGATTTATTATTTTTGGTTTCACTAAAATCCGTTTTATTTTGCACCCGGTACATTCATTTGAAGTTTGAAATCGAATTATCGAACTGCAGGGCCATTTTCAATTCCTTTTATAATTTAAAATAAATATTTATATTCTAACGACGACGAATATAAATATATACGTTCTAATCTATTCAAAATAAACTTCTCGTTGATATTATTTAAAATAATTCATTTTAAATAATCAAAATTCGCTAAAATTGCCAAAATAAAATTTTTAAACTGGCCCAGATTTCCGGGTTATTACAATCTCGCCCACTTAAAACTTTTCGTCCCCGAAAAGGAACAAAGCCGAAAGTTGTTTAACAATTCAACTCAACTTCCAGTATTTTTATTATGGCTTAAGTTCTTCAACTTTTCAGTTTCTGAGAACTTTTCAAAATTTTCAAAAATTTGGCTAACACCCTAAATTTTCAAAAAATTTCGCCATAACCTCCCCTGCACCGGGAGCACGGGAAAATCCCGAAATTGCCATACAGGCCTTCTGATCTCAAAAAGAAAAAGAAAAAGCCAAGCGGCTAGCCAATCGGCTCATAAAATCATCATCACCCAAACAAAACAGTAAATTATGGTAAACATGTACCTATTTGTCGGGCAAACAATTTTTATTCTTCTGCTCTAGCCTCTTTGTTATGACCTGTTCAATGTAAGTACATGTATATGCATGCAAATGCGACAAATTTTCCATACAATTCACTATATAATACAATTTGGCTAAAGGTTCAACATTTTAATTAATCAAGCTATAATCAAACAACACAATCAGCAATCAATTAGTTGATTATCATTTCAAATTTATAACTTTGATATATAGTCTAAAAATCAGATTTTTGATGCAAAATCACAACAATAAGCCCTATCTAATTTTGATTCTCACACCAGTCAATAGGAAATATATAGATATTACACGTTCGTCACTCGAATATAATTCTGATGATGATATATCAATCATCAGAATCACCCCCGGGCGACTAGAGTGTAACTCTATATCTACCCAATATATTAAAACTTTGAATACACGCTAGCTAGGCGCATACACAAAGTCTTTATATATTGGATTGTCCTAATCAATATGAAATAAATAATCAAATACGAATAATTGATTTTAAATTTTCAAAACAAATTTCGTTTCATTTTAAAAATATACTCTTCACACTCGTTTTAGGATACTACTGATCCTATCTCTAACGAGTCATTCTCGTTGGATATCACTAATCCAATATCTGATGAATTCTTTCGTATGTTTCTAATGTGTCTTGTTCTCTGAGCTTTGTAAACCAAAGCTCTGATACCAAATGAAGCGACCCGAACTTCCCCGGTCTCCGAAGAGAAGGGAAAGAGCGAATTACTGTGAGAACACGACAAATCAGAATGCAGGCGGAAGAACATTTCATTGTATTTACAACAATTCCATCAGATACAAGAATATACAGAGTATGAATGAATAAATATTACACAGAAATATCAGAGATTTAAATACATTACATAGCAGCGGAAAATAATACAATACACAACTAGAAGGGATATACGGATACAAAGCTTTCCGGATATCGTTCCAGTTGTAAACCAGGATCCTATGAATATAAATCTGCAAAACCAAAACTACTAGCTGCCCGTGTCAAAATAGGGGCACCCAAAGTTTAGGTTAAAACAATAAACTCCAGGTCAGTCATGGGACTGGTGTGAGAACTAAAACAGTTATTAATCTTTATTTTTAAAGTTAGGTAAATCAAGGGACCACGCCGTAAAACACGGAACGGGTTTCCTCCCAAGAATACCAGTGCATGAAACAACAGCGCAATGCTAAATAAAGAAAAATGAAGCTATTATAAGACCCAGGTCCCATCACACAATGCAACGCAAGCCGGAGGATAGGGTTTTTACCTTATAACAGCCAAGAATGCTTGATACGTTTAAAACAGATCACTTGATACTATTATAAGTGCATAGTGTATAAAACAACTTCAAATCAAAAGTATCAATCATAGGCGACATGAGCGTCCCATGCCACTATGTCGCCATATATAGGTTTACAAATAAAACTGCAAAGTCATGTATTTGGAAATTGGATTTCCATCTATGAACAGAGGCAAAAGATAGTCCTCAACCGATTCGAGACAATCTAGCCTACTATGTCTCAGGAACAGAGCTCGAGTGTCCCTTGGATCCTCAGGGCCGGTCCACCGATGTGGATTAAAATGCCTGAACACTACGTTACCCCGCCCTTTGGGGCGCAAATGAGCCAACAAATGACTCCATCGGACCCGGATCGTCCGATTAAACCGAGGCACCTCGCAACAGCAACAACCACATAAGTCAATCTCGTCAGGGCGTGTAAAACCACTGACGCCACTTTTTAGCTAGAAAGAAACGCATGCCCTTTCTGACGTCCTCTCCTGTTTTTGGTTCATAACCGTGGTGTGAGGCTCGCGAATTCACGTTATACAAAGCTATGCCACACAGGCCGTGCTTTGATCATCCACCACAAGACTCTTCTTTTCAACAAAAGCCTTGATCATATTGCCACTTAGGCATGCCACACAGGCAATTCACTCCATGCGTTTGATATCCATCGATATATAATCCCTGAGCTCGTACGTCTTAGAGAAGGGCGTTAAGCAAGAGAATAAATTCTCCGCCGCCAAATAGATATATATTTAATAGAAATCAATCACACAGACTAAAATCCAATGTCAGACACACAGTCCATTTACAAGTCCGTTCTGGGTCTGAACGATACCGGAGGCACCTAGTACCCCGCATATCCATCGATCTCCAAGTACATCTGGACGATCACCAACTGTTTCCATCTTCTTGGGTGTACAGCCCAATCAAGATCATCAGTAATTACCCAAACGGCGTGAAGACCTCCGGTCTTCAACCACCGTCTTCATCTTCGACACCACGTCAAATCAGTTATTCAGAATAGGATAAACTCGGTCTTTCTGAACAACTCGCGTATATATATAATAAACACGTGTTACACAAACACAACATACGCCTCATTCCAATTCAGAATATTCTTTTATTCAAATATTCTTATATTTTGGGAAAAGTTCCCATTAATTTTATCAAAGATAAATTCTTTAAATTTATTCTTTAATCTCCTTGGAATATCAATTCAAACTAGTCGGGATTAGCGAACCACACCGAAGTAATCATTTATTTTATTCCCCAATCCCAACCTATTCATCTCAAGAAGTATAACTGGTAATACTTCATATCTAACACCACGGTGTTATCGGTAAATTAAATTACCATTTCACGTTCAAATCTAATTAAAGATTTAACCATCGCCTGGAGCAAAACTGGTGATACTCCATTCCCGATCATTTCAATCTAATTAAAGATTCATTAAAACTCCACTTAGTTTTAATCTTCACAGAAATCAAAATCCTATCTTTAACTGGGTTAAAGAACCAATGTCATTTAAAACACGACCCACAATAAACCCAAAATCACATTCATTAATTATCGGGTTAAAGAACGAGTGTTATTTAAAACACTGTTCACGATAAACCCAAAAATCAATATCAATTCGATTCCAATTAAATATTATTTAATTGGTACCCTTAATTAAATCTAAATAAAAGATTTAATCTTTTCTCAACTGGGCTTAAGAACAGTGTTAATGAAGACACCATTCACGACAAACCCAAATCTCATTTGATATTAAATACAAGGCTCTGAATAGAAAATATATCGGCTTATATTCAATATCAAATTCTACGACCAACAAATATCGTATTGGAAATAACGATATAAATATATCTTTCAAATTTCCATAACAATATCTGTGTAATCACGAAATCCAACATCGAAATAATCCAAAGACCATTTCGATTCAAATCCATTCCAATTCAATTATTGGAAATTCTGGTTATATTTCAAAACCATTACGAATTCAATTTATTTATTTAGAAATAAATAGAATTATAATTCTAGTTCAAAACTAGTTCATTTTGATAAAAATCTATTTTTATCTTTTCAAATATGGAGTTTTTCATCTCAAATCTTCCCAAATCATTTCTTATGATTTTACACAAATTTTGATATTTTTAATAATTTTATCAAGGCCCGCACAGTCGATTTCCATCAACGGCCATCGAACTGCACTTACAACGACCTTTTCCAAATTTGATTTGGGCATAATTCCAAATCCAACCGTTAGATTTCAAATCTCCAATATTCATTAGAAAGCTCTTTTCGATATGAACCCAACGGTTTTGGTTTTAGGAGAATCCGACGGTCGGATCTGCCGTAATAACCGTTCGAAGTCAATGGTCGAAATTCGCGAACTGTCGCGGCGCGGCGCGTTATATTCAGGCCATTATATTATATATATAATATATATAATATATACTTCGTCGATTTCAATTCAAAACGTGCTTTATAAATCGTTTTAAATTCATTTTCAAAACGGTTTCAACTTCATATTCAATTTCAAATTAAAATTGAATATTCCTATATAAATTTGTTTTAAATTCAGCTCAAATCGATTTCAATTCAATTTCAATTCGAATTCATTTATATTCAATTTCAATTCGAGTTCATTCATATTCAATTTAAATTCGAATTCATTTATATTCAATTTCAATTCGAATTCATTTCTATTCATTTTCAATTCGAATTCATTTCTATTCGTTTTCAACTCGAATTCATTTCTATTCATCATATCAGATTTTGAAATCACTTCCGATATTCATTATAAAATGAATAAAATCGATATAAATATCGTTCACGTCAAAATGGCGTCAATCTAATCAACACGGCTTCATATATTCCTATTCTCAAATATTCTATTTCAAATATTTCTATTTCAAATATTTCTTTTTCAAATATTTCTTTTTCAAATATTTCTATTTCAGATATTTCTATTTCAAATATTTCTTTTTCGAAACTAGAATGAGGCTCAATCAATTACCATATAATGTTAATTATATGGATTTTCTACCTCACATGTATACAATAACAACGATGAATAATCAACCATCATCCAAAGTGCATTCTACATTGTATAAGCATCAAATATAAATATTCAACGCTTATAACAGTCTGTCAATCAATCGATCGACATACAACCAAACAATCGGGATTAGTGTACGTCAAATATCATCCCAATACCCGTGTGGGGTTTCAAACAATCAAACACAGATTTTATTTGTGCAGTTGGGCGATGTGTAAAATTTATCGTCCCAATCAATATCCGTCAAATGTGTGTATATAAACAAATCGTCCAATCTGTTTATTTTTATTTCATTTCATTTACACGTTAAAAATTCTATTTTTAACTATAAAATATTTTCCACTATAAAATATTTTATTTCATCTATATAAATATTTTATTTCATTTCACATCACACAATCAACTACACATCAAAATCAAACAAACAAGCTGTAATAACCCCAAAATCTGAGCCAGTTTAAAAATTTTATTTTGGCAATTTTAACGAATTTTGAATATTTAAAATGAATTATTTTAAATAATATCGATGAGAAATTTATTTTGAAATGAATTCGAACGTATATATTTATACGCGTCGTCGTTAGAATATAAATAATTATTTATAATTATAAATAGAATTGAAAATGGCGCGGTAGTTCGATAATTCGATTTCAAACTTCAATTGAATGTACTGGGTGCAAAACAATCCGGATTTTAGTGAAACCAAAAATCATAAGATCTAATTGATGATATCTTTCCAACGAATCCGAAAAATCGAAATTTCATAGCGGGAATCAAAAGATATGTCCAGTTGAAAATTCTGAATAGTCGCTATGAAATTCAGGCCCTTAAAAATGGGAATTTTGCAAATGACCTCGGATTTCGACGAAACCACTTTTGTTGGGTCCGTGATGTCAAATTATTGCTAGGTTTCAAATTTCATAATTTTTCGAGTCCGTATGTGACCCCAGTAAATTGAAATGCGCGTTCAAAATCAATAGATAGAGTTATATATTGATTTTGACGAAAACTGATCGAAACGATCGAATCAGCTTACGATACATATCCCATTGTGTTCGGAAGGGGGGTGAAACGCTATGGACGACAGGCGGTGGGCCTCGTTTAGAGGTCGTATGTAAAAGTCAACCTTTTGAAATTAAAATAATTAAAATAAAATAAAATAAAAACTCCTCCTCTCCTCTCCCTATTACCCTCTGGCCCCCCCGATTGAATCAGAAAAATAAGAAGAAGAAAAAAAAATCTGCTCAACCAAATCGCGCCTCCGCCCCTGCCTCCAGACCGCCGTCGACGCCACCGGACCCCGCGCGCCCCTGCTAACGCCGACCCCACGCCACCCTCCATTCGCTCCACCCAGCGCGCGAACCCCAAATCGAAGACCCCCCAAAGCCCTAGCTCGCGAGACCGCCGCCAACCTTCGCGCCAGCGCCTGCTCCGACCAACGACAGCTTCCACCACCTCGTCAGCTTCCAAGCCACCCACGACAGCCCCCCTTCCATTTTAACCGTAAGTTTTTATTTATTTAATTCTATTTCTTTTTCAGTTTAAATATTAAGTATGCATTGATTTAAATGTAATTGTGTATAAGACTGTTAAAAATCTGATTTTATTTAGTTAGGAAAATCGATTTTATTAGGTTATAGAAATTAAAATAGAAAAGATTAGATTTTTAAAATAGAAAAGATTAGATTTTTGAAATTGAAAAGGCGAAATCTTTATATTTGAAAAGGTGAAATCCTTATATGAAGAATAGCGGGATAAAAATAGAATTTTTATCTATATAACATCGTTGTAAAAATAGAATTTTTATCTATATAGTAGCAGTGTAAAAATAGAATTTTTATCCATATAGCGTGATTATAAAAATTCGATTTTTATATATTGAATAACGAAGTAAAAATTCGATTTTTATATATTGAATAACGAAGTAAAAATTCGATTTTTATATATTGAATAACGAAGAAAAAAATTCGATTTTTATACATTGAATAGCGAAATAAAAATGTGATTTTTATATATGCAGTGGCTACGGGCGACGAAAGTGACAAAAGGCGAGAACAACGAAGATTTCTATATATGAAGAGTCGTGGCGTTTGGATTAGCTATCGGTGAGAACTTCTCACTCTAAATTTCTTTCTCTAGTTATATATATACTAGGATGCAGACGGTGTTTAGTAGCACCCGACACCCGTCATCCACAGACCATGGATGGCTTATTTGTTTAACTGATGTGTTGTGAAATTGTTTGTGATGTTGATGTGAAATCGATAATAAAATGTAGGTGGTTGAAATAAATTAATTATCGTTAAAAATATAATTTTTAACGTGAATGTAAATAAATAAATATTTATAAACAAATCAGTCGATTTGTTTATATACACTAATTTGACTGATATTGATTGGGTCGATAAATTTTACACATCGCCCAACTGCACAAATAAAATCTGTGTTTGATTGTTTGAAACCCCACACGGGTATTGGGATAAAATACGGCGTACACTAATCCCAATAATTAGTTGTATGTCGATCGATGGATCGACAGGCTGTTATAAGCGTTAGATATCTATATTTGATGCTTATACAGTGTAGTGCACTTTGGATGATGGTTGATTATTTATCGTTGCTATTATATACATGTGTTGTATGGAATCCATATAATTAACTTTATATGGTGATTGATTGGGCCTCATTCCAATTTAGAAAATAAATAATATTATAAAATAAAGGTTCATGTGTTGACAGTACTCATCCGTTGAGATTTGGCATGTGTTGAACGAAATATCTTAACGATAAAATTTACATCTTTATCATTATAAAATAAAGGTTCATGTGTTGACAGTACTCATCCGTTGAGATTTGTCATGTGTTGAACGAAATATCTTAACAATAAAATTTACATCTTTATCATATAGAAAATTAGAAACTAACTGTAAAATAGATAAGATGAGTGGTCTCCTGGATATTGATCTGATGTTGGTTTCGGCCTTCGGGGTTAATATTCAGGGAATCGTTCTCTTACTAATTTACAGTTGGGGTCTGATTTAATATCAAATGATAGATACCTTAATTTTCATAAAATATATTAAATAACAAAAATAGTCACACGTGGACAGTACTCATCCGTTGAGATTAGTCATGTGTTGACAAGAATAAATATTCATTTGGTGAATAGAATAAAGAAATTATTGAAATATATAAAGCCGTGTTGATTAGAGATGCGCTATTCTAACGCGAACGATATTTATATCGATTATATTCGTTTTTATAAATTGAATAGAAAAGAAATTCAAATTGAATTGAATAGATTAAGAAATTCGAATTGAACTGAATAGAAAACCAATTTGAATTGAACTGAATAGAAAACCAATTTGAATTGAATCGAATAGAAAACCAATTTGAATTGAATCGAATAGAAAACCAATTTGAATTGAATCGAATAGAAAACCAATTTGAATTGAATCGAATAGAAAACCAATTTGAATTGAATCGAATAGAAAACCAATTTGAATTGAATCGAATAGAAAACCAATTTGAATTGAATTGAATATAAAACCAATTCGAATTGAATTGAAAACCAATTCGAATTGAATTGAAAACGAATTCGAATTGAATTGAAAACGAATTGAAATGAATTCAAATTGAATTGAAATTTGAATTGAATAGAAATGAATTTTAAAACGAATTTATGAGGAAGAATTCAATTTTGATTTGAATTGAAATGGAAGTTGAAATTGTTTTTGAAACGAATTTAAAACGATTTATAACATTCGTTTTAAATAGAAATCGACGAAATATATATTATATATATTATATATATAATATAATGGCCTGAATAGAACACGCCGCGCCGCGGTAGTTCGTAAATTTCGACCATTGACTTCGAACGGACATTACGGGAGATCCGACCGTCGGATTCTCCTAAAACCAGAACCGTTGGGTTCGTATCGAAAAGAGCTTTCTAATGTATATTAGAAGTTTGAAATCTAACGGTTGGATTTGGAGATACGTCCAAATCAAATTTGGAAAAGGTCGCTGTAAGTGCAGTTCGATGGCCGTTGATGGAAATCGACTGTACGGGCCTTAATAAAATTATTAAAAATAGTAATAATTTGTGTAAAATCATAAGAAATGATTTGGGAAAAATTGGGATGAAAAACTCCATATTTGAAAAGATAAAAATAGATTTTTATCGAAATGAACTAGTTTTGAACTAAAATTAAACCCGTTTATTTTTAAATAAATAAATTGGATTTGAAACGAGTTTTAATAGAATTGATTTGTGGGTTTATCGTGAACGGTGTTTTAAATAACACTAGTTCTTTAACCCGATAATAAATAGAATGTGATTTGGGTTTATCGTGAACTGTGTTTTAAATGACATTAGTTCTTTAACACAGTAAAAGGAGTTTTAATGAATCTGCAATTAGATTGAAATGGGGAATTGATAATTTAAATTATCAAATTTAGAAATTGGGCGAGAATGGAGTATCACCAGTTTTGCTCCAAAGCAATAGTTAAATCTTTAATTAGATTTGAACGTGAAATGGTAATTAATTTTACCGATAACACCATAGTATTAGATATGGAGTATTACCAGTTTTGCTTCATGGGACGAATAGGTTGGGATTGGGAAATAAAATAAATAATTACTTCGGTGTGGTTCGTTAATCCCGACTAGTTTGGAAAACCATAAATTGGTTTGAAATGACATCCAAAGGAAGATTAAAGGATAAATTTTAAAGAATTTATCTTGGATAAAATTAATGGGAACCTTTCCCTAAGAATATGAAATTTAGAAACTAGCTGTAGGTTAGCTAAGAAGAATGGTTTCCTGGTATTGATCTGATGTTAGTTTCGGCCTTCGGGGTTAATATTTGGGAAATTGTTCTCTTGTTGATTTACGGTTAGTAGCTACTAAATTGGAATGAGGCATATGTTGTGTTTGTGTAACATTTGTTTTTAATATACGCGGGTTGTTCGGAAAGTCCGGGTTTATACCCATTCTGAATAACCGATTCGACGATAAGTCAAAGATGAAGACAGTGGTTGAAGACCGGAAGTCTTCACATCGTTTGGGTGATTACTGATGATCTTGATTGGGCTGTACACCCAAGATGAGGGAATCAGTTGGTGGTCGACCAGACGTACTTGGAGATCGATGGATATGCGAGGAAAGTGCCTCCGGTTTCGTTCAGACCTAGAACAAACTTGTAAATGGATCGTGTGTCTGACATTGGATTTTATTCTGTGTTGATTGATTTCTGTTAAATATATATCTGTTTGGCGGCGGAGAATTTATTCTCTTTCTTAACGCCCTTCTTTGAGACATACGAGCTTAGAGGTTATATATCGATAGATATCAATCGCATGGCATGAATTGCCTGTGTGGCACGCTGAGTTGCATGGATCAAGGCTTCTGTTGAAAAGCAAAGTCTTGTGGTTGATGATCAAAGCACGACCTACGTGGCAGCTTTGTGTATAGCATGGATTCGCGAGCCTCACACCTCGGTATGAGTCAAAAACGGGATGAGGACCCAAGGAGTGCACGATGTTTCTTTCTAGCTGTGGGTGGTGTCAGTGACCTACCAGCCCTGACATTTATATACTTTTCACCTTTGTGGTTTGGATGCGAGGCGCCTCGATTATAGGTCCTATAGGGCCGGGAAATGTGTGTTCAGGAATAACTAATCCTCAAACGTAAGAGAGGACCGGTCTTGGATGATCCCAGGGGTTACCCAGAGTGTGTAGTCCTGAGGCATTTGCTAGAGTGTCTCAAAGCGGAGAGGAGCTTGCCCTTTGCCTCGACTCATGACGGAAATCCAATTTCCAATACGAGATATTTCGGCTTTATTTGTAGAGCCTAGTATGGCGACATAGTAGCATGGGATGCTATGCCGTCTATGATTTATATTTATGATTGAAATTGTTTTGACACTATACACTTATTATAGTATCAAATGATTTGTTTTAAACGTACCAAACATGTTTGGCTATTATAAGGGAAACCCCTATCCTCCGGCTTGCGTTGCATTGTGTGATGGGACCTGGGTCTTATAATAGCTTCATTTTTCGAAAAAGCATTGTGTTGTTTTGTTAGATGCACTAGTATTCTTGGGAGGAAACCCGTTCCGTGTTATACGGCGTGGTCCCTTGAATTACTCTCTTTTAAAGTAAAGTTTAAATAACTGTTTTAGTTCTCACACCAGTCACATGACTGACCTAGAGTTTATTGTTTTAACCTAAACTCTGGGTGCCCTTATTTTCGACACGGGCAACCAGTAGTTTTGGTTTTGCAGATTTATATTCACAGGATCCTGATTTACAGCTGGAACGATGCTCGGAAAGCTCTGTATCCTTGTATTACTTTCAGTTTGTACTTTATATTATTTTTCGCTGCTATGTAATTTATTGTAATCTCTGATATTTATCGAATGTAATTTATTCAATTATACTCTGTATATTCTTGTATCTGATGGAATTTTTGTAATAACAATCAAATGTTCTTCTGTTTGTGTTCTGATTTGTCCTGTTCTCAAAACGATCAGGGGTTTCGAACGGTCTAGATCGGTTTAACAACTGGTTCGGATCGAGCGAAATTCCTTGCTGTCACATTTGGTATCAGAGCTTTGGTTTACAGAGCTCGAGAACAAGACACAATAGAACCATACGAAAGAATTAATCAGATATTGGATTAGTAATATCCAACTAGAATGGCTCGTTAGACATAGGATCAGTAGTATCCTAGAACGAGTGTGAAGAGTATATTTTTCAAATGAAAACAATTATGTTTTGAAATTTAAATCGTTTTACACGTATTTGAATATTTATTTATATTGAATTTGGACAATCCAATATATAAAGATTTTGCATATACGCGTCATGAACGTATATTCGAAGTTTTAATATACTGGATAGATATAGAATCACCTCTAGTTGCCCGGACCTGATTCTGATGATTGACGCGTCATCATCAGTAATTATTTTCGTGTTTCGAAGGTGTGATATCTATATATTTCCATCGACTGGTGTGAGAACCAAAACTTATATAGATAGATTTATTTGTTGTGATTTGGCATAAAAAAAATGATTTTTGTATATATATCAAAATTATGAATTTGAAACGTTAAATTCACTAATTGATTGATGTTTGTGTTGTTTGTTTAGTTGTTTGATAATTTTGACCCATTTAGCCTAATTGAACCAAATAGTGAATTATATAAAGAATTGGTCGCATTTGCTTGCATATACATGTGCTTACATTGAACAGGTCATAGCAAGGAGGCTAGAGCAGAGAATAAAATTTGTTTGCCCGACAAATAGGTACATGTTTATCATAATTTACTGTTTTGTTTGGGTGATGATGATTTTAAGAGCCGATTGGCTAGCCGCTTGGCTTTTTCTTTTTCTTTTTGAGATCAGAAGGCTATATCGCAATTTCGGGATTTTCCCGCGGCTCCCCGGTGCAGGGGAGGTTATGGCGAAATTTTTCGAAAATTTAGGGTGTTAGCCAAATTTTTGAAGAATTTGAAAATTCTCAGAAATTGAAAAGTTGGAGAATGGAAGCCAGATCGAACGTAGAGTTGATTAATCAAACCACTTTCGACTTTGTTCCTTTTCGGGGACGAAAAGTTTTAAGGGGGGAGATTGTAATAACCCAAAAATCTGAGTGTAACAACCCGGAAAATCTGGGCCAGTTTAAAATTTTTATTTTGGCTATTTTAGCGAATTTTGATTATTTAAAATAGATTATTTTAAATAATATCGACGTGAAATTTATTTTGAATAGAATTCGACGTATATATTTATATACGTCATCGTTAGAATATAAATATTTATATATAATTATAAATAGAATTGAAAATGGCGCGGTAGTTCGATAATTCGATTTCAAACTTCAATTGAATGAACCGGGTGCAAAACAATCCGGATTTTAGTGAAACCAAAAATAATGGAATCTAATAGTGAATATCTTTCCAACGAATCCGAAAAATCAAAAGTTCGTAGCGGGAATCAAAAGATATGTCCAGTTGAAAATTCTGAATAGTCGCTATGGAATTCAGGCCCTTAAAAATGGACATTTTGCAAACGACCTCGGATTTCAACGAAACCACTTTTGTTGGGTCCGTGATGTTGAATTATTGCTAGATTCCAAATTTCATAATTTTTCGAATCAATATGTGAGCGTGGCATAGGAAAACGTGTTTTGACCATTTCAGTTGATTTTAATCGACTTGAAATTGGCCATTTTTCAAACGGTCTCAGAATTCGACGAAACTAGTTTTGTTAGGACCGTATCGTCAATACGAAGCTAGAAAATATTTTTCTGGAATTTTTAAAGTTAGCAGGTGACCCCAGTAATTTGAAATGTACGTTTAAAATTCAATATAATGATTTAAATGAAAATTCAAAAGGAAACTGATTGTAACGATCAATTCAGCTTGCGGTACATGTCCCATTGTGTTCGGAATGGGGGTGAAACGCTAGGGACGACAGGCGGTGGGCCTCGTTTAGAGGTCATATGTGAAAGTCAACTTTTTAATAATTAAATAATAATAATAAAATAAAAAAATATAATATCTCTTCCTCCTTTACATCCCTGCCCCCCCCCCCGTTTCTATTTCAGTTCAAAAAAAAAAAGAAAAAAAAAACAGATCTCGAGCCCGTCGCCGCCTCCCTCCCCGCCACCTCGTCGTCAGACCACCGCCCCTCCACCAACTCCCGCCTTCCTCAAGCCTTGCCCTCCCCCTCGAAACCCCGATCCATCGCACCCTGACCCCCCCCCAAATCGTTCGACGCCTCCGCATCCCTGGCCAGCGCGCCTGTGCCGCCGCCTCGAAGCCAGGAGCCCTCCGACGATCAGCAGAACCCCCCCCCCATCTGTAAGTTTTTTTTTGTTTTTTTTTTGGCTTTGTTATTTTATTTTCAAGTTTTAGAAAACTGATTTTAATTAATTTTAAAAACTGTTTTTTTTTAGATTTAAAAACAGAAATGTTAAAACTGATTTTAGATTTAAAAATGTAAAACTGATTTTGATTTAAAAATGTAAAACTGATTTTGATTTAAAAATGTAAACCTGATTATGTTTTAAAAATGAAAAAAACTGATTTGTTTAAGAATTAAAAAAAACTGATTTGTTTAAGAATTATAAAAACTGAATTTTAAAGAATATAAAAACTGAATTGATTTTTAAAAGATTAAAAACAGTTGTTTTTTTAAAAAAGGTTAAAACTGATTTTAATTTTAAGTTTAAGCAAAAGGTTTAAACTTTAAAAAGATCGGATTTGTAGAAAAGTAAAAAAATCATATTTTTATATATTGAAAATCGAGATAAAAATCATATTTTTATGTATTGAAAGTCGATAGAAAAATAGAATTTTTATATATTGGAAGTCGATAGAAAAATAGAATTTTTATATATTGGAAGTCGATAGAAAAATAGAATTTTTATATATTGGACTTCGATAGAAAAATAGAATTTTTATATATTGGACTTCGATAGAAAAATAGAATTTTTATATATTGGACTTCGATAGAAAAATAGAATTTTTATATATTGAACTTCGATAGAAAAATATGTTTTTTATATATTGAATAGTAGAACGAAAATTCGATTTTTATATATTGAACTTTGAAATAAAAATTCGATTTTTATATATTGAACTTTGAAATAAAAATTCGATTTTTATATATTGAACTTTGAAATAAAAATTCGATTTTTATATATTGAACTTTGAAATAAAAATTCGATTTTTATATATATAGTGGCCTTGGGCAACGAAGGTGACAAGAAGATGCGATAGCGATGAAGATTTCTACCAAAGAAGAGCCGTGGAGCTAGGATAGCTATAGATGAGAATTTCTCACCTTTCAATTTAATTTTTCTAGTTATATATATATACTAGGATGCAGACGGTGCTTAGTAGCACCCGACACAATCGTCCACAAACCATGGACTTGTTTGTTTGGTTGCATAGATTAGTTTGATTATGTGATTGAATTGAATTGTTTGGGTGAAATTGAATGGTTGGATTGATGTGTGAGTGGCGTGGGCCTTCACTAGACCGGGGATAAGGCTAGGCCTTGT
Source organism: Allium sativum (assembly GCA_030737875.1). Lineage (NCBI taxonomy): Eukaryota > Viridiplantae > Streptophyta > Magnoliopsida > Asparagales > Amaryllidaceae > Allium > Allium sativum. The sequence goes on from JASFAX010000065.1 coordinate 388,601, forward strand.
CCCGTTTCTAGTATCGTGCCGTTATGCCACCGAAATTTTCTAAAATAAGTTAGAAAAATAAAAATATCATTTTATTTAAAGACTGAATTGAATAGAAATTCATAAGTTGAAATAAAATGTTTTATCGTTAAAAATATAATTTTTAACGTGAAGTGAATAAAATAGAATATTCATTTACAAACCAGACGGTTTGTTTATGTACACCTATTTGAATGACATTGATTGGGACGATAAATTTTACACATCGCCCAACAGCACAAATAAAATATGTGTTTGATCGTTTGAAACCCCACACGGGTGTTGGGATGAAATTTGAAGTTCACTCATCCTGATTGATTAAATATGTCGATCGATTGATTGACAGGCTGTTATAAGCGTTGAATATCTATATTGGATGCTTATACAGTGTAGTGCACTTTGGTTGATGGTTGATTATTTTCAATGCTATTATATACATGTGTTGTATGAAAATCCATATAATTAATTTTATATGGTAATTGATTGGGCCTCATTCCAGTTTTGAAAAAAAGAAATATTTGAAAAAGAAATATTTGAAATAGAATATTTGAAAATAAAGGAATATATGAAGCCGTGTTGATTAGATTGACGCCATTTTGACGTGAACGATATTTATATCAATTTTAAGTGATTTCGAAATGAATTGAATTGAAAACGAATTCGAATTGAATTGAAAACGATTTCGAAATGAATTGAATTGAAAACGATTTCGAAATGAATTGAATTGAAAACGATTTCGAAATGAATTGAATTGAAAACGAATTCAAATTGAATTGAAAGCAAATTGAAAACGAATTCAAATTGAATTGAAAGCAAATTGAAACGAATTCAAATTGAATTGAAATTTGAATTGAATAGAAATGAATTTTAAAACGAATTTATAGAGAAGAATTCAATTTTGATTTGAATTAAAACGGAAGTTGAAATTGCTTTTAAATCGAATTTAAAACTATTTATATAATTCGTTTTAAATAGAAATCGACGAAATATATATTATATATATTATATATATAATATAATGGCCTGAATAGAACGCGCCGCGCCGCGGCAGTTCGTGAATTTCGACCATTTATTTTAAACGGACATTGCGGGAGATCCGACCGTCGGATTCTCCTAAAACCGGAACCGTTGGGTTCGTATCGAAAAGAGCTTTCTAGCGAATGTTAGAAATTTGAAATCTAACGGTTGGATTTGGAGATACGTCCAAATCAAATTCGAAAAAGGTCGCTGTAAGTGCAGTTCGATGGCCATTGTTGGAAATCGACTGTACAGGCCTTGATAAAATTATTAAAAATAGTAATAATTTGTGTAAAATCATAAGAAATGATTTGTGAAGATTTGGGATGAAAAACTCCATATTTGAAAAGATAAAAATAGATTTTCATCGAAATGAACTAGTTTTTGAACTAGAATTAGAATTCTATTTATTTTTAAATAAATAAATTGAATTTAAAAAGGGTTTTAAAAATAACCAAAATTTCCAATGATTGCATTGGAGTGGATTTGAATCGAAATTGTCTTCGGAATATTTCGATGTTGGAATTCGTGATTATACAGGTGTTGTTATGGAAATTTGAAAGATATATATATTTATATCGTTATTTCCAATACGACATTTGTTAGTCGTAGAATTTGATATTGAATATAAGCCGATATATTTTCTATTCAGAGCCTTGTATTGAATATCGAATGTGATTTGGGTTTGTCGTGAATGGTGTCTTCACTAACACTGTTCTTGAACCCAGTTGAGAAATGATTAAATCTTTTTATTTAGATTTAATGAAGTGTACCAATTAAATAATATTTAATTGGAATTGAATTGATATTGATTTTTGGGTTTATCGTGAACAGTGTTTTAAATAACACTTGTTCTTTAACCCGATAATTAATGAATGTGATTTGGGTTTGTCGTGAATGGTGTCTTCACTAACACTGTTCTTGAACCCAGTTGAGAAAAGATTAAATCTTTTTATTTAGATTTAATGAAGTGTACCAATTAAATAATATTTAATTGGAATTGAATGGATATTGATTTTTGGGTTTATCGTGAACAGTGTTTTAAATAACACTTGTTCTTTAACCCGATAATTAATGGGATGTGACTTTGGGTTTATCGTGAACCGTGTTTTAAATGACACTGATTCTTTAACCCAGTCACAGATTAAAACTAAGTGGAGTTTTAATGAATCTTTAATTAGATTGAAAAGATCGAGAATGGAGTATCACCAGTTTTGCTCCAGGCGATAGTTAAATCTTTAATTAGATTTGAACGTGAAATTTAGAAACTAACTGTCGGTTAGCTAAGTAGAATGGTTTTCTGGATATTGATCTGATGTTGGTTTCGGCCTTCGGGGTTAATATTTGGGGAATTATTCTCTTGATTAATTTACGGTTAATGACTAATGAGTTGGAATGAGGCGTATGTTGTGTTTGTGTAACACTTTTATAATATATACGCGAGTTATTCGGAAAGACCGGGTTTATCCCATTCTGAATAACTGATACGACGATAAGTCGAAGATGAAGACGATGGTCGAAGACTGGAGGTCTTCACGTCGTTTGGGTGATAACTGATGATCTTGATTGGGCTGTACACCCAAGAAGATGGAAACAGTTGGTGATCGTCCAGACGTACTTGGAGATCGATGGATGTGCGGGGTACTAGGTGCCTCCGGTTTCGTTCAGACCCAGAACGGACTTGTAAATGGACTGTGTGTCTGACATTGGATTTTAGTCTGTGTGATTGATTTCTATTAAATATATATCTGTTTGGCGGCGGAGAATTTATTCTCTTGCTTAACGCCCTTCTCTGAGACGTACGAGCTCAGGGGTTATATATTGATGGATATCAAACGCATGGAGTGAATTGCCTGTGTGGCATGCCTAAGTGGCAATTGATCGAGGCTTCTGTTGAAAAGCAAAGTCTTGTGGTGATGATCAAAGCACGGCCTTTGTGGCGTAGCTTTGTGTAACGTTTACTTCGCGAGTTTCACACCCGGTATGAACCAAAAACGGGAGACGGACCTCAGGGAGGACTTGCGTTTCTTTCTAGTTAGAAGTGGCGTCAGTGGTTTTACACGCCCTGACGAGTTTGACTTATGTGGTAGTTGCTGTTGCGAGGCGCCTCGGATTGATCGGTCGTTCTCGAACCGATGGAGTCATTTAGTTGGCTCGTTTACGCCCCATAGGGCGGGGAAATGCATGTTCAGGGTTTAAGTTTAATCCACATCGGTGGACTGGCCCTGACGATCCAAGGGTCACTCGAGCTCTGATCCTGAGACATGGGCTAGATTGTCTCGAATCGGTTGAGGACTATCTTTTGCCTCGGTTCATAGATGGAAATCCAACTTCCAAATACGTGACATTGGCGGTTTTATTTGTAGAGCCTAGTATGGCGACATGATATATGGTACCCATGCCGCCTATGATTGATACTTATGATTTGAAGTTGTTTTATACACTATGCACTTATTATAGTATCAAATGATTTGTTTTAAACGTATCAAGCATTCTTTGGCTGTTATAAGGGAAAACCCTATCCCCCGGCTTGCATTGCATTGTGTGATAGGACCTGGGTCTTATAACGACTTCATTTTTCTTTATTTAGCATTGCGTTGTTTGTTTATGCACTGGTATTCTTGGGAGGAAACCCGTTCCGTGTCATACGGCGTGGTCCCCTGATTTACCTAATGATTCAAAATAAAGATTAATAACTGTTTTAGTTCTCACACCAGTCCCATGACTGACCTGGAGTTTATTGTTTTAACCTAAACTCTGGGTGCCCTTATTTTGACACGGGCAGCTAGTAGTTTTGGTTTTGCAGATTTATATTCACAGGATCCTGGTTTACAGCTGGAACGATATCCGGAAAGCTTTGTATCCGTATATCTCTTTCTAGTTGTGTATTGTATTATTTTCCGCTGCTATGTATTTAAATGTAATTTAAATCTCTGATATTTCTGTGTAATATTCATTTATACTCTGTATATTCTTGTAATCTGATGCATTGTTGTAATATACAGTGAAATGTTCTTTTATATGCGTTCTGTTGTGGCTTGTTCTCGAACTATCCGACGCTTTCCTTTACGGGGAAGTTACGGGTTTTCACCAGTTGGTATCAGAGCTTTGGTTTACAAAGCTCAGAGAACAAGACACATTAGAACCGTACGAAAGAATTCATCAGATATTGGATTAGTAATATCCAATTAGAATGACTCGTTAGAGATGGGATCAGTAGTATCCTAGAACAAGTGTGAAGAGTATATTTTTAAAAAATGAAAACAAATTTTGTTTTGAAAATTTAAATCGTTTTAAACGTATTTGATTATTTGTTTATTTTGAATATGGACATTCCAATATATAAAGATTTTGCGTATACGTCTGATCCACGTGTATTTGAAATTTTAATATACTGGATAGATATAGAATCACACTCTAGTCGCCCGGACCTGATTCTGATGATTGACGCGTCATCATTAGTAATTAGTTTCGTGTTTCGAAGGTGTGATTTTCTATATATTTCCATTCGGCTGGTGTGAGAACCAAACCTTATATATAGCTTGAATACATCGTTGTGATTTGGCATCAAAAATGAGATTTTTGACTATATATCAAAGTTATGAATTTCAAATGATAATTCACTAATTGATTGATGTTTGGGTGGTTTGTTTATTTGGTTGCTAAATTTTAACCATTTTGCCTAATTGAACCAAATATTGAATTGTATTGAAAATTGGTTGCATTTGCTTGCATATACATATACTTATATTGAACAGGTCATAGCAAGGAGGCTAGAGCAGAGAATAAAATTTGTTTGCCCGACAAATAGGTACATGTTTACTACATAATTTCCTGTTTTGTTTGGGTGATGAAGATTTTGTGAGCCTATTGGCTAGCCGCTTGGCTTTTTCTTTTTCTTTTTGAGATCTGAAGGACCGGGGAAGCTATTTGAAATTCCCCGATGCTCCCGGTGCAGGGGAGGTTATGGCGAAATTTTTCGAAAACTTAGGGTGTTAGCCAAATTTTTGAAAATTTGAAAATTCTCAGAAACTAAAGAGTTGGAGAATGGAAGCCCGATCGAACATAGAGTTAATTAATCAAACCACTTTCGACTTTGTTCCTTTTCGGGGACGAAAAGTTTTAAGTGGGGGAGATTGTAACAACCCGGAAAATCTGGGCCAGTTTAAAATTTTTATTTTGGCTATTTTAGCGAATTTTGATTATTTAAAATAGATTATTTTTAATAATATCGACGTGAAATTTATTTTGAATAGAATTCGACGTATATATTTATATACGTCATCGTTAGAATATAAATATTTATATATAATTATAAATAGAATTGAAAATGGCGCGGTAGTTCGATAATTCGATTTCAAACTTCAATTGAATGAACCGGGTGCAAAACAATCCGGATTTTAGTGAAACCAAAAATAATGGAATCTAATAGTGAATATCTTTCCAACGAATCCGAAAAATAAAAAGTTCGTAGCGGGAATCAAAAGATATGTCCAGTTGAAAATTCTGAATAGTCGCTATGGAATTCAGGCCCTTAAAAATGGACATTTTGCAAACGACCTCGGATTTCAACGAAACCACTTTTGTTGGGTCCGTGATGTTGAATTATTGCTAGATTCCAAATTTCATAATTTTTCGAATCAATATGTGAGCGTGGCATAGGAAAACGTGTTTTGACCATTTCAGTTGATTTTAATCGACTTGAAATTGGCCATTTATCAAACGGTCTCAGAATTCGACGAAACTAGTTTTGTTAGGACCGTATCGTCAATACGAAGCTAGAAAATATTTTTCTGGAATTTTTAAAGTTAGCAGGTGACCCCAGTAATTTGAAATGTACGTTTAAAATTCAATATAATGATTTAAATGAAAATTCAAAAGGAAACTGATTGTAACGATCAATTCAGCTTGCGGTACATGTCCCATTGTGTTCGGAATGGGGGTGAAACGCTAGGGACGACAGGCGGTGGGCCTCGTTTAGAGGTCATATGTGAAAGTCAACTTTTTAATAATTAAATAATAATAAAAAAAAAAATATAATATCTCTTCCTCCTTTACATCCCTGGCCCCCCCGTTTCTATTTCAGTTCAAAAAAAAAAAAAAAAGAAAAAAAAACCAGATCTCGAGCCCGTCGCCGCCTCCCTCCCCGCCACCTCGTCGTCAGACCACCGCCCCTCCACCAACTCCCGCCTTCCTCAAGCCTTGCCCTCCCCCTCGAAACCCCGATCCATCGCACCCTGACCCCCCCCAAATCGTTCGACGCCTCCGCATCCCTGGCCAGCGCGCCTGTGCCGCCGCCTCGAAGCCAGGAGCCCTCCGACGATCAGCAGAACCCCCCCCCATCTGTAAGTTTTTTTTTTGTTTTGTTTTTGGCTTTGTTATTTTATTTTCAAGTTTTAGAAAACTGATTTTAATTAATTTTAAAAACTGTTTTTTTTTAGATTTAAAAACAGAAATGTTAAAACTGATTTTAGATTTAAAAATGTAAAACTGATTTTGATTTAAAAATGTAAAACTGATTTTGATTTAAAAATGTAAACCTGATTATGTTTTAAAAATGAAAAAAACTGATTTGTTTAAGAATTAAAAAAAACTGATTTGTTTAAGAATTATAAAAACTGAATTTTAAAGAATATAAAAACTGAATTGATTTTTAAAAGATTAAAAACAGTTGTTTTTTTAAAAAAGGTTAAAACTGATTTTAATTTTAAGTTTAAGCAAAAGGTTTAAACTTTAAAAAGATCGGATTTGTAGAAAAGTAAAAAAATCATATTTTTATATATTGAAAATCGAGATAAAAATCATATTTTTATGTATTGAAAGTCGATAGAAAAATAGAATTTTTATATATTGGAAGTCGATAGAAAAATAGAATTTTTATATATTGGAAGTCGATAGAAAAATAGAATTTTTATATATTGGACTTCGATAGAAAAATAGAATTTTTATATATTGGACTTCGATAGAAAAATAGAATTTTTATATATTGGACTTCGATAGAAAAATAGAATTTTTATATATTGAACTTCGATAGAAAAATATGTTTTTTATATATTGAATAGTAGAACGAAATTCGATTTTTATATATTGAACTTTGAAATAAAAATTCGATTTTTATATATTGAACTTTGAAATAAAAATTCGATTTTTATATATTGAACTTTGAAATAAAAATTCGATTTTTATATATTGAACTTTGAAATAAAAATTCGATTTTTATATATATATAGTGGCCTTGGGCAACGAAGGTGACAAGAAGATGCGATAGCGATGAAGATTTCTACCAAAGAAGAGCCGTGGAGCTAGGATAGCTATAGGTGAGAATTTCTCACCTTTCAATTTAATTTTTCTAGTTATATATATATATATATATATATACTAGGATGCAGACGGTGCTTAGTAGCACCCGACACAATCGTCCACAAACCATGGACTTGTTTGTTTGGTTGCATAGATTAGTTTGATTATGTGATTGAATTGAATTGTTTGGATGAAATTGAATGGTTGGATTGATGTGTGAGTGGCGTGGGCCTTCACTAGACCGGGGATAAGGCTAGGCCTTGTCCTGTTTCTAGTATCGTGCCGTTATGCCGCCGAAATTTTCTAAAATAAGTTAGAAAAATAAAAATATCATTTTATTTAAAGACTGAATTGAATAGAAATTCATAAGTTGAAATAAAATGTTTTATCGTTAAAAATATAATTTTTAACGTGAAGTGAATAAAATAGAATATTCATTTACAAACCAGACGGTTTGTTTATGTACACCTATTTGAATGACATTGATTGGGACGATAAATTTTACACATCGCCCAACAGCACAAATAAAATATGTGTTTGATCGTTTGAAACCCCACACGGGTGTTGGGATGAAATTTGAAGTTCACTCATCCTGATTGATTAAATATGTCGATCGATTGATTGACAGGCTGTTATAAGCGTTGAATATCTATATTGGATGCTTATACAGTGTAGTGCACTTTGGTTGATGGTTGATTATTTTCAATGCTATTATATACATGTGTTGTATGAAAATCCATATAATTAATTTTATATGGTAATTGATTGGGCCTCATTCCAGTTTTGAAAAAAAGAAATATTTGAAAAAGAAATATTTGAAATAGAATATTTGAAAATAAAGGAATATATGAAGCCGTGTTGATTAGATTGACGCCATTTTGACGTGAACGATATTTATATCAATTTTAAGTGATTTCGAAATGAATTGAATTGAAAACGAATTCGAATTGAATTGAAAACGATTTCGAAATGAATTGAATTGAAAACGATTTCGAAATGAATTGAATTGAAAACGATTTCGAAATGAATTGAATTGAAAACGATTTCGAAATGAATTGAATTGAAAACGATTTCGAAATGAATTGAAAGCAAATTGAAAACGAATTCAAATTGAATTGAAAGCAAATTGAAACGAATTCAAATTGAATTGAAATTTGAATTGAATAGAAATGAATTTTAAAACGAATTTATAGAGAAGAATTCAATTTTGATTTGAATTGAAACGGAAGTTGAAATTGCTTTTAAATCGAATTTAAAACTATTTATATAATTCGTTTTAAATAGAAATCGACGAAATATATATTATATATATTATATATATAATATAATGGCCTGAATAGAACGCGCCGCGCCGCGGCAGTTCGTGAATTTCGACCATTTATTTTAAACGGACATTGCGGGAGATCCGACCGTCGGATTCTCCTAAAACCGGAACCGTTGGGTTCGTATCGAAAAGAGCTTTCTAGCGAATGTTAGAAATTTGAAATCTAACGGTTGGATTTGGAGATACGTCCAAATCAAATTCGAAAAAGGTCGCTGTAAGTGCAGTTCGATGGCCATTGTTGGAAATCGACTGTACAGGCCTTGATAAAATTATTAAAAATAGTAATAATTTGTGTAAAATCATAAGAAATGATTTGTGAAGATTTGGGATGAAAAACTCCATATTTGAAAAGATAAAAATAGATTTTCATCGAAATGAACTAGTTTTTGAACTAGAATTAGAATTCTATTTATTTTTAAATAAATAAATTGAATTTAAAAAGGGTTTTAAAAATAACCAAAATTTCCAATGATTGCATTGGAGTGGATTTGAATCGAAATTGTCTTCGGAATATTTCGATGTTGGAATTCGTGATTATACAGGTGTTGTTATGGAAATTTGAAAGATATATATATTTATATCGTTATTTCCAATACGACATTTGTTAGTCGTAGAATTTGATATTGAATATAAGCCGATATATTTTCTATTCAGAGCCTTGTATTGAATATCGAATGTGATTTGGGTTTGTCGTGAATGGTGTCTTCACTAACACTGTTCTTGAACCCAGTTGAGAAATGATTAAATCTTTTTATTTAGATTTAATGAAGTGTACCAATTAAATAATATTTAATTGGAATTGAATTGATATTGATTTTTGGGTTTATCGTGAACAGTGTTTTAAATAACACTTGTTCTTTAACCCGATAATTAATGAATGTGATTTGGGTTTGTCGTGAATGGTGTCTTCACTAACACTGTTCTTGAACCCAGTTGAGAAAAGATTAAATCTTTTTATTTAGATTTAATGAAGTGTACCAATTAAATAATATTTAATTGGAATTGAATGGATATTGATTTTTGGGTTTATCGTGAACAGTGTTTTAAATAACACTTGTTCTTTAACCCGATAATTAATGGGATGTGACTTTGGGTTTATCGTGAACCGTGTTTTAAATGACACTGATTCTTTAACCCAGTCACAGATTAAAACTAAGTGGAGTTTTAATGAATCTTTAATTAGATTGAAAAGATCGAGAATGGAGTATCACCAGTTTTGCTCCAGGCGATAGTTAAATCTTTAATTAGATTTGAACGTGAAATTTAGAAACTAACTGTCGGTTAGCTAAGTAGAATGGTTTTCTGGATATTGATCTGATGTTGGTTTCGGCCTTCGGGGTTAATATTTGGGGAATTATTCTCTTGATTAATTTACGGTTAATGACTAATGAGTTGGAATGAGGCGTATGTTGTGTTTGTGTAACACTTTTATAATATATACGCGAGTTATTCGGAAAGACCGGGTTTATCCCATTCTGAATAACTGATACGACGATAAGTCGAAGATGAAGACGATGGTCGAAGACCGGAGGTCTTCACGTCGTTTGGGTGATAACTGATGATCTTGATTGGGCTGTACACCCAAGAAGATGGAAACAGTTGGTGATCGTCCAGACGTACTTGGAGATCGATGGATGTGCGGGGTACTAGGTGCCTCCGGTTTCGTTCAGACCCAGAACGGACTTGTAAATGGACTGTGTGTCTGACATTGGATTTTAGTCTGTGTGATTGATTTCTATTAAATATATATCTGTTTGGCGGCGGAGAATTTATTCTCTTGCTTAACGCCCTTCTCTGAGACGTACGAGCTCAGGGGTTATATATTGATGGATATCAAACGCATGGAGTGAATTGCCTGTGTGGCATGCCTAAGTGGCAATTGATCGAGGCTTCTGTTGAAAAGCAAAGTCTTGTGGTGATGATCAAAGCACGGCCTTTGTGGCGTAGCTTTGTGTAACGTTTACTTCGCGAGTTTCACACCCGGTATGAACCAAAAACGGGAGACGGACCTCAGGGAGGACTTGCGTTTCTTTCTAGTTAGAAGTGGCGTCAGTGGTTTTACACGCCCTGACGAGTTTGACTTATGTGGTAGTTGCTGTTGCGAGGCGCCTCGGATTGATCGGTCGTTCTCGAACCGATGGAGTCATTTAGTTGGCTCGTTTACGCCCCATAGGGCGGGGAAATGCATGTTCAGGGTTTAAGTTTAATCCACATCGGTGGACTGGCCCTGACGATCCAAGGGTCACTCGAGCTCTGATCCTGAGACATGGGCTAGATTGTCTCGAATCGGTTGAGGACTATCTTTTGCCTCGGTTCATAGATGGAAATCCAACTTCCAAATACGTGACATTGGCGGTTTTATTTGTAGAGCCTAGTATGGCGACATGATATATGGTACCCATGCCGCCTATGATTGATACTTATGATTTGAAGTTGTTTTATACACTATGCACTTATTATAGTATCAAATGATTTGTTTTAAACGTATCAAGCATTCTTTGGCTGTTATAAGGGAAAACCCTATCCCCCGGCTTGCGTTGCATTGTGTGATAGGACCTGGGTCTTATAACGGCTTCATTTTTCTTTATTTAGCATTGCGTTGTTTGTTTTATGCACTGGTATTCTTGGGAGGAAACCCGTTCCGTGTCATACGGCGTGGTCCCCTGATTTACCTAATGATTCAAAATAAAGATTAATAACTGTTTTAGTTCTCACACCAGTCCCATGACTGACATGGAGTTTATTGTTTTAACCTAAACTCTGGGTGCCCTTATTTTGACACGGGCAGCTAGTAGTTTTGGTTTTGCAGATTTATATTCACAGGATCCTGGTTTACAGCTGGAACGATATCCGGAAAGCTTTGTATCCGTATATCTCTTTCTAGTTGTGTATTGTATTATTTTCCGCTGCTATGTATTTAAATGTAATTTAAATCTCTGATATTTCTGTGTAATATTCATTTATACTCTGTATATTCTTGTAATCTGATGCATTGTTGTAATATACAGTGAAACGTTCTTTTATATGCGTTCTGTTGTGGCTTGTTCTCGAACTATCCGACGCTTTCCTTTACGGGGAAGTTACGGGTTTTCACACTGAGCCAGTTTAAAATTTTTATTTTGGCAATTTTAACGAATTTTGAATATTTAAAATGAATTATTTTAAATAATATCTACGAGAAATTTATTTTGAAATGAATTCGAACGTATATATTTATATGCTCGTCGTTAGAATATAAATAATTATTTATAATTATAAATAGAACTGAAAATGGCGCGGTAGTTCGATAATTCGATTTCAAACTTCAATTGAATGTACCGGGTGCAAAACAATCCGGATTTTAGTGAAACCAAAAATCATAGGATCTAATTGATGATATCTTTCCAACGATTCCAAAAAATCGAAATTTCATAGCGGGAATCAAAAGATATGTCCAGTTGAAAATTCTGAATAGTCGCTATGGAATTCAGGCCCTTAAAAATGGGAATTTTGCAAATGACCTCGGATTTCGACGAAACCACTTTTGTTGGGTCTGTGATGTCAAATTATTGCTAGGTTTCAAATTTCATAATTTTTCGAGTCCGTATGTGACCCCAGTAAATTGAAATGCGCGTTCAAAATCAATATATAGAGTTATATGTTGATTTTGATGAAAACTGATCGAAACGATCGAATCAGCTTACGATACATATCCCATTGTGTTCGGAAGGGGGGTGAAACGCTATGGACGACAGGCGGTGGGCCTCGTTTAGAGGTCGTATGTAAAAGTCAACCTTTTGAAATTAAAATAATTAAAATAAAATAAAATAAAAACTCCTCCTCTCCTCTCCCTATTACCCTCTCCCCCCCCCGATTGAATCAGAAAAATAAGAAGGAAAAAAAATCTGCTCAACCAAATCGCGCTTCCGCCCCTGCCTCCAGACCGTCGTCGACGCCACCGGACCCCGCGCGCCCCTGCTAACGCCGACCCCACGCCACCCTCCATTCGCTCCACCCAGCGCGCGAACCCCAAATCAAAGACCCCTCAAAGCCCTAGCTCGTGAGACCGCCGCCAACCTTCGCGCCAGCGCCTGCTCCGACCAACGACAGCTTCCACCACCTCGTCAACTTCCAAGCCACCCACGACAACCCCTCTTCCATTTTAACCGTAAGTTTTTATTTATTTAATTCTATTTCTTTTTCAGTTTAAATATTAAGTATGCATTGATTTAAATGTAATTGTGTATAAGACTGTTAAAAATCTGATTTATTTAGTTAGGAAAATCGATTTTATTAGGTTATAGAAATTAAAATAGAAAAGATTAGATTTTTAAAATAGAAAAGATTAGATTTTTAAAATAGAAAAGATTAGATTTTAAAATAGAAAAGATTAGATTTTTAAAATAGAAAAGATTAGATTTTTTTAAAATAGAAAAGATTAGATTTTTAAAATAGAAGAGATTAGATTTTTGAAATTGAAAAGGCGAAATCTTTATATTTGAAAAGGCAAAATCTTTATATGAAGAATAGCGGGATAAAAATAGAATTTTTATATATATAACATAATTGTAAAAATAGAATTTTTATCTATATAGTAGCGGTGTAAAAATAGAATTTTTATCCATATAGCGTGATTATAAAAATTCGATTTTTATATATTGAATAACGAAGTAAAAATTCGATTTTTATATATTGAATAACGAAGAAAAAAATTCGATTTTTATACATTGAATAGCGAAATAAAAATGTGATTTTTATATATGTAGTGGCTACGGGCGACGAAAGTGACAAAAGGCGAGAACGACGAAGATTTCTATATATGAAGAGTTGTGGCATTTGGATTAGCTATCGGTGAGAACTTCTCACTCTAAATTTCTTTTTCTAGTTATATATATATATACTAGGATGCAGACGGTGTTTAGTAGCACCCGACACCCGTTATCCACAGACCATGGATGGCTTGTTTGTTTAACTGATGTGTTGTGAAATTGTTTGTGATGTTGATGTGAAATCGATAATAAAATGTAGGTGGTTGAAATAAATTAATTATCGTTAAAAATATAATTTTTAACGTGAATGTGAATAAATAAATATTTATAAACAAATCAGTCGATTTGTTTATATACACCGATTTGACTGATATTGATTGGGTCGATAAATTTTACACATCGCCCAACTGCACAAATAAAATCTGTGTTTGATTGTCTGAAACCCCACACGGGTATTGGGATAAAATACGGCGTACACTATTCCCAATAATTAGTTGTATGTCGATCGATGGATCGAAAGGCTGTTATAAGCGTTAGATATCTATATTTGATGCTTATACAGTGTAGTGCACTTTGGATGATGGTTGATTATTTATCGTTGCTATTATATACATGTGTTGTATGGAATCCATATAATTAACTTTATATGGTGATTGATTGGGCCTCATTCCAATTTAGAAAATAAAGAATATTATAAAATAAAGGTTCATGTGTTGACAGTACTCATCCGTTGAGATTTGTCATGTGTTGAACGAAATATCTTAACAATAAAATTTACATCTTTATCATTATAAAATAAAGGTTCATGTGTTGACAGTACTCATCCGTTGAGATTTGTCATATGTTGAACGAAATATCTTAACAATAAAATTTACATCTTTATCATATAGAAAATTAGAAACTAACTGGAAAATAGATAAGATGAGTGGTCTCCTGGATATTGATCTGATGTTGGTTTCGGCCTTCGGGGTTAATATTCAGGGAATCGTTCTCTTACTAATTTACAGTTGGGGTTTGATTTAATATCAAACGATAGATACCTTAATTTTCATAAAATATATTAAATAACAAAAATAGTCACACGTGGACAGTACTCATTCGTTGAGATTAGTCATGTGTTGACAAGAATAAATATTCATTTGTTGAATAGAATAACGGAATTATTGAAATATATAAAGCCGTGTTGATTAGAGATGCGCTATTTTGACGCGAACGATATTTATATCGATTATATTCGTTTTTATAAATTGAATAGAAAAGAAATTCAAATTGAATTGAATAGATAAAGAAATTCGAATTGAACTGAATAGAAAACCAATTTGAATTTAATTGAATAGAAAACCAATTTGAATTGAACTGAATAGAAAACCAATTTGAATTGAACTGAATAGAAAACCAATTTGAATTGAATCGAATAGAAAACCAATTTGAATTGAATCAAATAGAAAACCAATTTGAATTGAATCGAATAGAAAACCAATTTGAATTGAATCGAATAGAAAACCAATTTGAATTGAATCGAATAGAAAACCAATTTGAATTGAATCGAATAGAGAACCAATTTGAATTGAATTGAATATAAAACCAATTCGAATTGAATTGAAAACCAATTCGAATTTAATTGAAAACGAATTCGAATTGAATTGAAAAAGAATTGAAATGAATTCAAATTGAATTGAAATTTGAATTGAATAGAAATGAATTTTAAAACGAATTTATAAGGAAGAATTCAATTTTGATTTGAATTGAAATGGAAGTTGAAATTGTTTTTGAAACGAATTTAAAACGATTTATAAAATTCATTTTAAATAGAAATCGACGAAATTTATATTATATATACAATATAATGGCCTGAATAGAATGCGCTGCGCCGCGGCAGTTTGTAAATTTCGACCATTGACTTCGAACGGACATTACGGGAGATCCGACCGTCGGATTCTCCTAAAATCGGAACCGTTGGGTTCGTATCGAAAAGAGCTTTCTAATGAATATTAGAAGTTTGAAATCTAATTGTTGGATTTGGAGATACGTCCAAATAAAATTTGGAAAAGGTCGCTGTAAGTGCAGTTCGATGGCCGTTGATGGAAATCGACTGTACGGGCCTGAATAAATTTATTAAAAATAGTAATAATTTGTGTAAAATCATAAGAAATGATTTGGGAAAAATTGGGATGAAAAACTCCATATTTGAAAAGATAAAAATAGATTTTTATCGAAATGAACTAGTTTTGAACTAAAATTAAACCCGTTTATTTTTAAATAAATAAATTGGATTTGAAACGAGTTTTAATAGAATTGATTTGTGGGTTTATCGTGAATGGTGTTTTAAATAACACTAGTTCTTTAACCCGATAATAAATAGAATGTGATTTGGGTTTATCGTGAACGGTGTTTTAAATGACATTAGTTCTTTAACCCAGTAAAAGGAGTTTTAATGAATCTGCAATTAGATTGAAATGGGGAATTGATAATTTAAATTATCAAATTTAGAAATTGAGCGAGAATGGAGTATCACCGGTTTTGCTCCAAAGCGATAGTTAAATCTTTAATTAGATTTGAACGTGAAATGGAAATTAATTTTACCGATAACACCATAGTATTAGATATAGGGTATTACCAGTTTTGCTTCATGGGACGAATAGGTTGAGATTGGGAAATAAAATAAATAATTACTTCGGTGTGGTTCGTTAATCCCGACTAGTTTGGAAAACCATAAGTTGGTTTGAAATGACATCCAAAGGAAGATTAAAGGATAAATTTTAAAGAATTTATCTTGGATAAAATTAATGGGAACCTTTCCCTAAGAATATGAAATTTAGAAACTAGCTGTAGGTTAGCTAAGAAGAATGGTTTCCTGGTATTGATCTGATGTTGGTTTCGGCCTTCGGGGTTAATATTTGGGAAATTGTTCTCTTGTTGATTTACGGTTAGTAGCTACTGAATTGGAATGAGGCGTTTGTTGTGTTTGTGTAACATTTGTTTTTAATATACGCGGGTTGTTCGGAAAGTCCGGGTTTATACCCATTCTGAATAACCGATTCGACGATAAGTCGAAGATGAAGACGGTGGTTGAAGACCGGAAGTCTTCACATCGTTTGGGTGATTACTGATGATCTTGATTGGGCTGTAGACCCAAGATGAGGGAATCAGTTGGTGGTTGTCCAGACGTACTTGGAGATCGATGGATATGTGAGGAAAGTGCCTCCGGTTTCGTTCAGACCCAGAACGAACTTGTAAATGGATTGTGTGTCTGACATTGGATTTTATTCTGTGTTGATTGATTTCTGTTAAATATATATCTGCTTGGCGGCGGAGAATTTATTCTCTTGCTTAACGCCCTTCTCTGAGACATACGAGCTTAGAGGTTATATATCGATAGATATCAATCGCATGGCATGAATTGCCTGTGTGGCACGCTGAGTTGCATGGATCAAGGCTTCTGTTGAAAAGCAAAATCTTGTGGTTGATGATCAAAGCACGACCTACGTGGCAGCTTTGTGTATAGCGTGGATTCGCGAGCCTCACACCTCGGTATGAGTCAAAAACGGGATGAGGACCCAAGGAGTGCACGATGTTTCTTTCTAGCTATGGGTGGTGTCAGTGACCTACCAACCCTGACATTTATATACTTTTCACCTTTGTGGTTTGGATGCGAGGCGCCTCGATTATAGGTCCTATAGGGCCGGGAAATGTGTGTTCAGGAATAACTAATCCTCAAACGTAAGAGAGGACCGGTCTTGGAGGATCCTAGGGGTTACCCAGAGTGTGTAGTTCTGTGGCATTTGCTAGAGTGTCTCGAATCGGAGAGGAGCTTGGCCCTTGCCTCGACTCATGACGGAAATCCAATTTCCAATACGAGATCTTTCGGCTTTATTTGTAGAGCCTAGTATGGCGACATAGTAGCATAAGATGCTATGCCATCTATGATTTATATTTATGATTGAAATTGTTTTGACACTATACACTTATTATAGTATCAAATGATTTGTTTTAAACGTACCAAACATGTTTGGCTATTATAAGGGAAAACCCTATCCTCCGGCTTGCGTTGCATTGTGTGATGGGACCTGGGTCTTATAATAGCTTCATTTTTCGAAAAAGCATTGTGCTGCTTTGTTAGATGCACTAGTATTCTTGGGAGGAAACCCGTTCCGTGTTATACGGCGTGGTCCCTTGAATTACTCTCTTTTAAAGTAAAGTTTAAATAACTGTTTTAGTTCTCACACCAGTCACATGACTGACCTGGAGTTTATTGTTTTAACCTAAACTCTGGGTGCCCCTATTTTCGACACGGGCAGCTAGTAGTTTTGGTTTTGCAGATTTATATTCACAGGATCCTGATTTATAGCTGGAACGATGCTCGGAAAGCTCTGTATCCGTGTATTACTTTCAGTTTGTACTTTATATTATTTTTCGCTGCTATGTAATTTATTGTAATCTCTGATATTTATCGAATGTAATTTATTCAATTATACTCTGTATATTCTTGTATCTGATGGAATTGCTGTAAAAACAATGAAATGTTCTTTTGTTTGTGTTCTGATTTGTCCTGTTCTCAAAACGATCAGGGGTTTCGAACGGTCTAGATCGGTTTAACGACTGGTTCGGATCGAGCGAAATTCCTTACCGTCCCACAAGCGTACAAGCCGTCCATGGTCTGTGGATGACGGGTGTCGGGTGCTACTAAACACCGTCTGCATCCTAGTATATATTTTAACTAGAAAATTAAATTAAAAGGTGAGAAGTTCTCACTGAAAGCTAAATCCAACGCCGCGACTCTTCATATGTAGGAAATCTTCATCGTTTCTTCTTCATCACCTTCGTCATCCGTATTCACTACATATATAAAAATCGAATTTTTACTTTGCTATTCAATATATAAAAATCGAATTTTTACTTCGCTATTCAATATATAAAAATCGAATTTTTACTTCGCTATTCAATATATAAAAATCGAATTTTTACTTCGCTATCATGTGTATAAAAATCATATTTTTACCTTGCTATCATGTGTATAAAAATCACATTTTTATACTACTACTATATAGATAAAAATTCTATTTTTACACCGTTGAAAGTCGTATCTTTTCTATTTTAAAAATCTAATCTTTTCTATTTTAAAAATCTAATCTTTATATTTCACATATGATAAAAATCATATTTTTATTTTCAAACTATATAGATAAGGATCATATTCTTATTCTAACGCTTTGTATGTAAAGATCAGAATTTTATTATGCTCTTCATTTTAAAACTGAAAAAAAAACATTTAAATCAAAATAAAACAAAATAAAAACTTACTGTCTTCGTGTATTGGAGAGAGGGGGGTGGAGCTCTGACCGGCGGCTTCAGGGTGGGGTTCCGGGCTGGTTGCGTTCGATTGGGGAGGGATTAGCGGCCTGACAATCGACGAGGGGGGGGGGGGGGTATGCGTGCGCAAGTGGTAGGGGAGGCCGAGGGGGGGTCACAGTGGTCGGAGTGGGGCCTAGCATGGCGGATTCCGGTGTCGCGGTGGGGCGTTTTGGGTGGGGGATCTCGCGTTCGATTGGAGGAGCTGGAAGAAGGGGGCGGGGCAGAAGGGGGGCTGTAGCGGTGGTGGCGCCCCACCTAGGGAGGCGCGGTGCGCGACGGTGGGAGGAGCGGCGGCTCCTCCCCCTTCCTTCTCTTTCCTCTTTTTATTTTTATTTTCTGGATCGAATGAAGAGGGGGGGCAGAGGAGTTAGGAGAGGGAAAGGGGATTTTTTTTTTATTTTAATTATTTAATTTACAAAAAGTGACTTTTTCATACGACCTCTAAACGAGGCCCACCGCCTGTCATCCATGGCTAATTACCCCCATTCCTAACACAATGGGATATGTATCGTAAGCTGATTCGATCGTTTCGATCAGTTTTCGTCAAAATCAAAATATAACACTATATATTGAATTTGAATGCGCATTTCAATTTACCGGGGTCACATACTAACTAGAAAAATTCCCGAAAAATAATTTCTAGCTTCATATTGACGATACGGTCCTAACAAAACTAGTCTCGTCGAATTCTGAGACCGTTTGAAAAATGGCCATTTTCCAGTCGATTAAATTCAACTGAAATGGTCAAAACACGTTTTCCTTTGCCACGCTCACATATTGATTCGGAAAATTATGAAATTTGAAACCTAACAATAATTTGACATCATGGATCCAACAAAAGTGGTTTCGTCGAAATCCGAGGTCGTTTGTAAAATTCCCATTTTTAAGGGCCTGAATTCCATAGCGACTATTCAGAATTTTCAACTGGGCATATCTTTTGATTCCCGCTATGAAATTTTGATTTCCCGGATTCGTTGGAAAGATATTCTCAATTAGATTCTATTATTTTTGGTTTCACTAAAATCCGTTTTATTTTGCACCCGGTACATTCATTTGAAGTTTGAAATCGAATTATCGAACTGCAGGGCCATTTTCAATTCCTTTTATAATTTAAAATAAATATTTATATTCTAACGACGATGAATATAAATATATACGTTCTAATCTATTCAAAATAAATTTCTCGTCGATATTATTTAAAATAATTCATTTTAAATAATCAAAATTCGCTAAAATTGCCAAAATAAAAAAAATTTAAACTGGCCCAGATTTCCGGGTTATTACACGTATACGCTTCCTCTTTCTATTCTTACTAGATTTTATTCTTAGTCTTCCTTTTTGATTTTACTATTCTATTTCTAAGTTCGTTTCCTTATCGACTTCTATATATATATATATATATATATATATATATATATATATCGATACATTGATTTCTAACTATCAAATTATCTTAAAAATATTCCAACTCCTTAAATTCCCAGAAAAAATCGCCATAACCTCCTTTGTACCAGGAGCATCGAGATATTTCAAATAGCCTCCCATGGCCCTCACCAATCCAAAAGAAAAAGAAAAAGCCAAGCGGCTAGCCGATACGGCGCATAAAATCTCATATATGAATTAAATACATACCTTTTCGTCGAGCATTCTATTTATATACCTTTATACCATATCCATACCTATCTCATGTATATTTATACCTGCCCAATCTATTTTAACTATACCTAGTCGTTTTAACTCAATTCATTAATTAATTTGTTAATTAACTCTTTATTCTATTTCACTTTTATATTTGAACTTGACATGTTCAAATATATTTTAACTTGCTTATTAACTAATTTGAATCCAAATTTCAAGTTTAAGTTCTATATTCGATTTCGAATATCCATTTACAAATCCAATTCACCTTTCAAAGTTCAACTTCAAATTCGAAACTCGATTAACTAATTCCTCTTCGACTTAGTTAATTCTATTCAATTTCTATTCAAATTTTATATCACTTCTATTATTCAAATCTATATATCAAATTCTATTATTCAAATTCTAGATATCAAATTCTATTCAAATTCTATATTATAAACCCCATTTGAATTACTATATTCAAATTCTATATATTCAAATTCTATATTATAAACCCCATTTGAATTACTATATTCAAATTCTATATATCAAATTCTATATTATAAATCCCATTTTGAAATTCAACACAACTTGTCTTTCCTAAAACAAATTCAAAACAGTATCTCTGGTAGTAATTCGTCACTTACAACTCGAAAATGAATACTGATGATGCAGCTGTCATCATCGGAATCTATTTTCCAGCGATCGAAGTGATACTATAAAACCATTTCTAAACATTTCCACTTTGAAATTCATTTCAAAATATAATTCACACGGCTGGTAAAACAATTTAAAATCTCCCAGGATTTTAATTTTTCCTTACTTTTAATCCAAATTCATTTACAAACACTTATCCAATTCTCCAGAGTTTTAACTCAATTTCTGGTTTAAAATTTCAGATTTAACTCATCTGATTTCACGTATTTCACTTATATGAATTCTGATTGGTTATTTACATAACCATTTAATTTATAATCTTACTCGATTACAATAACAACCAATATATCCACTATATTATAATTTTGATACATATATCTTCTCTATATCAAGATATACCTTGGGTAAACTTATTTTAATTTACCCTCTTTTCAAAACATACCATGTCGGTTCATCGTATTCGAGTGTTTACAAAATCCCTACTGATACAGTGGATCAAACTGATCGACCAGAACCCATAAACAACTCAACCAATAAATCACCACAATATAAAAAAAAAAATTATATCAATAACAAATACGCTCACTCGTATATATACACTCCAACTCAATCTAGGGTATTACTAACCCCATCTCTACTGAGTCACGCCACAGAGCCAAGGTAATACTTAAACTTAAGCTCTGATACCAATTGTAATGACCCGAAAATCCGATCCAATTTGAGCTAACCAAATAACACAAGTCCAACCCCAAATTGCACTGGAATTCGAGAAACTAATAGAAAGAAGATAGAGGGTGAGAATAGATAAGATAGAAACTTAGAATAGAAGAAGAAGAACACAACATCAGAGTAACACGAACCTCACAGTGGAATGAATAACATATAATATATATAACATAACTTTGAAATAAAAGATTGTACTTGAATATACATATCATCATCAAATACAGCACTTACAACACAGCGGAAATAAACTATAGCTTATGATCCTGAAGCCTCCTGCTCCCGCTCTTCAAGTATCTGTAAATCCCGACTACTTGACTGCCCGTACAAAATTGGGCACCCAAGAGTTTAGGGAAAACAACAAAATAAACTCCGGGCCAGTCATGGGACTGGTATGAGTAAAACAGTTTAAGTAGGTAAATGATATCTCATAAGACCACGCCGTACAACGGAACGAGTTTTTCCCTTATGAGAATCCAAATTTATCTTTATATCAAAAACCCTTTGATATTATAATAATGTCTATCAACCACAATATAATAATCATCTAGCAGAAACGCTTTCATCTCACGTTCTACATATATAGTATACAATCAAAACTGCAAGCACGTATTGTGTAATAACCCGGAAAATGTGAACCAATTTAAAATTTTTAAAATTGGTTATTACCAAAGAATTTGAATAATTGAAATAGCATATTTCAATAAAATAAAGAATTGGGGCTAGTATGGCAGTTTGAAAATTTGAATACAAACTTTGTCTGACTGTACCGGGTGGAAAATATAACGGATTTTAGCGAAACTGAAAATATTTAAATCTGTTTATGAATACCTTTCTAACGAATCTGAAAAATCGAAGTTTCATAACGGGGATCAAAAGTTATGGCCGAATGAATTTTCAGAAAGGTCGCTATATAGCATATATAGCCCTTGAAAATAGATATTTTGCAAACGACCTCGGAATTCGACGAAACCACTTTTGTTGGGTCCGGGATGTCAAACTATTGCTAGGTTTCAAATTTCATAATTTTTGAAGCTAGTATGTGAGCGGGGCAAAAGAAAATGTGATTGGTCAATTTCTGCTAAAATGGATCGACCTGAAAATGGACATTTTGCATATGAGCTCAGAATTCGACGAAACTTGTTTTGTTGGGACCGTATCGTCAAAACAAAGCAAGATTTATTTTTTTTGAATTTTTCAATTCAGTTTGTGGCCTTGTTAAATCGAAATGTACGTTCAAATTGAATATAAAATGTTTTATACTTTAATTTGAAAAATAACTGACTGTAACAGCCGAATTGGCCAATGAAACATATCCCATTGTGTCCGGGATGGGGGTATTTAGCTAGGGCGACAGTCGTTGGGTTGGAAAAGGAGTTCGGTTGTAAAAACACTATTTAAAAGATTAATTAAAACCTTGGCCAATCATATTTTTTCTATTCATTATTTAAAATAAAAAAAATCTCCGAAAACCCTTTCTTCTTTCTGCTTCGATAGCGCACGTTACTCCACCCTTTCCGACCACTTTCCCCTCGCTCCGACGATCTATAGGCTGCGCCGCCACCTGATCTCGAAAGCTCTCCTCCCCCTCTCTAAATCAATACCCACCTCGCCTTCTATCGTTGACTGTTCGACGAGATCCAAGGGCTCGAAGTCGCCGCGCATCGCACCAGAATCCGCCCTCGTTGCTGCATCGAACCGAGCGAAACCACTTGGCGCAGGTGCGCCCCTCTGCGCTCTATACCGTAGCATAACCTGATCGTGTCCCCATGCCACGAATCAAACGTTATCAGCAACCCTAGTTTCGAACTCCTCTTGAAGGTATACGGGTTGTTTAATGTTGAACTGTTTTTACACTATAAAGCGTTGCAAAACTTTGAAAAATAATATCTTTTTCGTTTGTTAACGAAATTTGATGAAACAGGAGACACCGTGACCGCAAGGAGGCTCTCTACCATCTAGCAGAAGCCGTGGATTTTTCTGATCTTCCTACGATTCTTAGCACTACAAAAACCAATGTGAGGAATCTAAACTAAATTGTGTGAATGGAATCGTGTTGTATAAATTATATAAGCGAAGTGTAAATTATATACGCATTGTATACCTCATGTACATGTGTTGTATAAGTTATATTAGCGATGTATAAATTATACAAGTGTTGAATGAAACATATATGCTTTGAATTGTGATGAAATGCAAGTGAATTATAGAAATAATATATATGTATATATATACCCCCCTCGTCCACAGACCATGGACGATATTTATTGCTTGTGATTGACGTGATATTATATGGTATGACGAATGGTTGGAAATAATTGTTTGTGGTTGATATTGTGGTTAAAAAATACCTTTGTGGTTGAAAAATACCCTCTTGTGGTTGAAACAAATTAGAATAGGATTGTGGAAATGAAAATAAAACATGCCGCCTGTGTGCGAACTAGATGCATGATTCCCATTGTCAAAAACCGCGAGGTTTTAAGGTAGAGCGAGGAGCCGTACTAGGGACAGTCCCGGTTTTAACTACCCTGCCGTTATGCTGCCGAAATTTTCTGAAATATTCATGTGTTAGAATAATTTTCATTTGTTGAAATTAATCACATATGTTGAAACCAATATTCATGTGTTGAGTTGATATTCATGTGTTGAGTTGAAATTCATTCGTTGAATCGAAATTCATGTGTTGAATATTATTTGAATTTAAATAAATAGCTGTAGTGATAAAAATCACATTTTTATATATATAAAAACTATAGAAAATATTCATGTGTTGAGTTGAAATTCATTCGTTGAATTGAAATTCATGTGTTGAATACTATTTGAATTTAAACAAATAGCTTTAGTGATAAAAATCACATTTATATATATATATATAAACTATAGAAAATATTCATGTGTTGAGTTGAAATTCATTCGTTGAATCGAAATTCATGTGTTGAATATTATTTGAATTTAAACAAATAGCTTTAACAATAAAAATCACATTATATATATATATATATATATACAAACTATAGAGAATATTCATGTGTTGACTTGAAATTCATTCGTTGAATCGAAATTCATGTGTTGAATATTATTTGAATTTAAAAAAATAGCTTTAGCGATAAAAATCACATTTTTATATATATACAAACTATAACCAATATTCATGTGTTGAATTGAAATTCATGTGTTGAATGTTATCGTATTTTAAAATAAAATGAATAGACAATAAAAACTACACCTTTATTATGAATATGAAGTGTTAAAAACATTCACGTGTTGAATAAATATTTTTGATGATAAAAATATTTCTTTTATCATGTATACGCTTTGATTAAAATACACACGTGTCAAAATAAATAATAGTTTGCTAGAAATATTATTATTAGCTTTGTTCTGCATATATATACATGTGTTGAACAGGGAAAATGGATTAGCTGTGGAGTAAAGAAATTATTTGTGTGCCCGACAAATAGGTAAGCCTTGATGAGTTGGCTGCGCAATTTTATTTTTATATCAACTCCTGTGAATGCCATTGGATGCGGAGTGCTGGTTATTTTGTGTGAAATAATAAACGTCGCCATAGGATAGTAACAATTAATTTTGAACTACGCTACATGGCATACTTCTTGACGATAGGCATACTTCATCATATTCCACATAAGCAATTGGAGCTTGTGTGACGAGGTGGAAGATTTACCATACGAGCGAGAGGCTTGTATGGCGATGATTATATACTACAGATTGAACTGATGACTGATATGGACTATATGAAATATAACGATAAATTGCCAGATTAATAAAAACCCCACACGGGTCTGGAGTTGACAATAATCACGTCTCTCTAGTCATTAGATACGGCACATGGACTATTTATTTCCACACGGAACGGGGTGACGAGAATTTATTCTCTGGAGTTATTATCTATACACGCTCCCCCGTAAACACCAGAATATATCACTATAAATATGTGGATGCTTTATAGGATTTATTGGGTGCCTAACACGGCCCAATAAATTTCCAAACCCCTTCCCATACAAAGGAGGTTATGGCGAAATTTTTCGAAATATTAAGGCGTTAGTGAAATATTTGAAGTGAAACCGAAGTTGAAATTAATGAATGAACTATAGTTGAGATTATAGAATGAACTATATATATATATATATATATATATATAAATATAATTAAAAGGAAACGAAGCCGTGCAGTTCGTGTTTTGGAATCGTAATTTGAAATGATTGGTACGAGAAATCCGACCATCGGATTTTCCCGAAACCGCAACCGCTGGGTTCGCTTTGGAAATATCTTTCCAACGGCACCAACCTCGTAAAAATCCAACGGTTGGATTATCTGGAATGTTTAATTCAAATCTAAAGAAAAACAGCGCTAGAATCGTTTATATTTATATATAAATATAATTAAATTAAATCGAATAACGACGCTGTAGTTCGAATTTTGAAACCGTAACTTCAAACGGCTAGTGTGGAAGATCCGACCGTCGGATTTTCACGAAACTGGAACCATTTGGTTCCGCTTTGGGAATATCTTCCCACTGATATAGACTTTGTAGAAATCCAACGGTTAGATTTTCCGATATGTGTAAAAAAAATTAAGGTAAAAACAGTGCCACGGCACGACCTGAAATGTCGTTTAATTAAATATGGCCATTTTTAAATAAATAAAAATGGCGAAAAATCGTTATAAAATATTAGAAGCAACATAGATTGGAAATAAACCAATTTGGCTTGATTTGTTTGATATTTGATGGTTGTATGTGTTTGACACGAAATTTAAACTAAAGAACTACAATGTGATTGTCGAATAATATAACCCTGGAAAGAATTGATTTAAATTCTAATTACATGAATTATTTGAAAAGACCGAGCTAACCCTCATTTCAAATAATTTAGCGAGCGATTCGAATTGGAAAATACAAAGACGATTCAAGACCGACGATCTTCGTATCGGTTGGATGGGCGCTGCTGAGGTTCCTGACCGGAGTAGCTACCGTGAAGGAACGAAAGTAGTAGCCGTCTGAACGTATGTGTTGATTGTACGGATATACGAGGAATTTGACGCCTCCGGTTTCGTTCAGACCCAGAACGGACTTGTAAATGGACTGCGTGTCTGACATTGGATTTTTTTCTATACTGATTGATCTCTGTTAAATATATATATGTTTGGCGGCGGAGAATTTATTCTTTTGCTTAACGCCCTTCTCTGAGACGTACGAGCTCAGGGGTTATATATCGATAGAAATCAGTCGTATGGAGTGGATTGCCTATGTGGCATGCTAAGATGCTATGATCAAGGCTCCTGTTGCAAAGCAAAGTCTTGTGGTTGATGATCGAAGCACGGTCTACGTGGCCTGGCTTTGTGTATTGCGTGGATTCGCGAGCCTCACACCTCGGTATGAGTTAAAAACGGGATAAGGACTGCAGGGAGAGCACGACGTCTCTTTCTAGCTATGGTGGTGTCAGTGACTTACCAGCCTTGACATTTATATCTATTTTTTACCTATGTGGTTGTTGGAATGTGAGGCGCCTCGATTATAGGTCTGAAGGACCGGGAAACGTGTGTTCAGGAATTGCCAATCCTCAAACGTAAGAGAGGACCGGCCCTGAAGCATCCAGGGGTTACCCAGAGTGTGTAGTCCTGAGGCATTTGCTAGAATGTCTCGAAGCGGAGAGGAGCTTGCCCCTTGCCTCGACTCATGACGGAAATCCAATTTCCAATACGAGATAACGGATTCGATTGTAACTTATATATGGCGACATAGTGGCATGGGACGCTCATGTCGCCTATGATTGATATTTATGATGCTATTCGTTTTTGAAACATATATGCACTAGTAATAATATCAAATGATTTTGCTTTACACGTATCAAGCATATTTGGCCATTATAAGGTAAAACTCTATCCTCCGGCTTGCTTGCATTGTATGATGGGACTTGAGTCCTATAATGGCTTCATTCTTTTTAAAAGCATTGCGTTGTTTTAAAGAATTTACTTTGTTTTAAATGCACGAGCAATCACTGGAGTAAACCCATTCCGCGAAAGTGGCGTGGTCCTATGATTTGCTTATTACTATTGTTTAAACTGTTAAATAGATTTCTCATACCAGTCCCATGACTGACTCGTTGTTTGTTTCACTTTGCAAACGCAGGTGCCCTTATTTTCACATGGGCAGCCTAGTTCACAGGTGACAGGTTGTTTTTGGCTCTGCACTGTTGCATAGAGTGCATTTTGGCTCATGGCGAGGCTGACTTCACAGAGATGACTTTGACATTTTCCGCCATTATTGTACTTATATTATGATTCCGCCACTGGCGATGCAGACTGCTTTACTTTCAGTACTTATTATCGTATGTATATGTACCGCCTTCGGCGATGTAGACTGATACCCTTATTATGTCTCACTGCATGTATATATTCCGCCTCTGGCGATGGTGGCTGATCATTTCCCCTTTATTTACTAAGTTATATCCTACGCCGTGCTATTCTGATGTTGTTACATGTTGTGATTCCGCTGTCATATCCATGTAAAAATATTCTATTTATTGTTTTTGCTATTTTCTGTACTCTGCTATGATGATTGATGAGTTATATTCCAATGATTATCCTTAATACCGTCACACGGATTTTGGGATCGTCACATATTGGGTAATGGATTTCCAACTATGACAAGGTATGGAACCACCTTTCGCTAGCGTACCTCTAGAGAGGAATATACTGGGTTCAACAAGAACCTCTTGCAACCCGGCCACACATGACCGACCACTCATTTAGCTTGAGTGTATCGAATGTATATCACCAACGGTTGGGATCAACAACCGTTTCCCGAATGGGACAACATCAACAATAGATTTTTAAAAGTAAATGAAACTCTAGATCAGGTGATTATACACCATACTTCGGAGCGACCGACTTAGCCATGCTGCCTGCCCGATTTCTGTCATTTACCGGTTGATGAGGCTTGAGGTTACGCTTCATCATCACATCAGATTCACTTCGAATGCCACATTGTCAGATCCATCGAAAATCACTAATTGACATCTACAACAGTACATTATGTGTTAGCTAAAGAAGTTTCCTTCTCCGCTTCCACTCTTGGTACGGTTGAAGAAATCAATGTACGTGACCTTTCTGCAAATACTCTGTCAGACATTCATCCATACAAGTCATCCAGGAACAGGATGAAACGAAGGCACTATTCAGTACATCCATCTTAGGCACTGTTATCTAAGACTTATACAATAGCCCTTGCTCTTTACTCCGTCTTTAATTATCTTTGGCATATATGATTCGCAACGCTTATGCCAATACAGAGTGGTTCTTTGGATAATAATCCAATCGGTCTCTCCATATTAACAACGTTAAAATGGTCAAAACTTCGATAGTCTGTGATTTAACTATCAAAGCAAAACAGGTGTGTAAACAACGATATTATTTCCAGATGGAAATTACATCGATCAAACATCATATAACATTTATCTCCTTAGTTCATTTTTCATCTCCTGTTTCCCTATATTAAACATTTCTTATTTTCTATATTTAGAAAATATATGTTATTACCATTGGAAAACATTTCCATTTCTTATTTTCTATATCAGAAAACATTTCCGGTTCTTATTTGGAAAACATTTCCAAAACTCCTTCATTGGACTTAGACAGATGTTTAAACAAACCATCGCTATGCCAACTCAAACCATTACGCTTATTAACTAAAATCCTTTAACCCACCTTCACTATCGAACCTTAACCATTCCTTAGTTAAAAATGAAGTCAATAAAGTTGGGGGAATACTACCTCTCAGACCTTAACTGAACAACGTTTCTAACCTTGAAATAGACAAAGTTCACCTTTTTATTCTTTAACACTTCCTTACGTAACTCTCGTTCGAATAAATCTCTATTCGATAACTCCTCCCCTCGAATAACTATATTTGATAATCTCTCTTACGAATAACTAGATTCGAAAACCTTTCTTCGAATAAACTAAATTCGATTAACTCTATTTATTTAACCCTAATCGATTAACTCTTTTTACTTAACTCCTTACTTAAATCCCTTCAAATAACCAACTGGATAACTCCTTTCGATTAAACTATAATCGATAACTCCTTTCGAATAACTAATTCGATAACTCCTTTGTGTTTAACTCTATTCGAATAACTAATTCGAATAACTCTTATTTATTTAACTCTATTGGACTAACGCTATTGGATTAACTCTATTTGATTAACTCTAACTGGTTAACTCTAACTGGTTGACTCTTATTCAAATAACAAATATTCGATTAACTCTACTCAGCTAACTCGACTAACCCCTTTTCGAATAACTAATTCGATTTACTAATTTTCGAATACCATATTCAATTTAACTCCCTTCGAATAACTTATATTCGATTTAACTCCTTTTGAATACCATATTCGATTTAACTCCCTTCGAATAACTTATTCGATTTAACTCCTTTCGAATAACTTATATTCGATTTAACTCCTTTCGAATACCATATTCGATTTAACTCCCCTCGAATACCAAATTCGATTTAACTCCCCTCGAATACCAAATTCGATTTAACTCCGTTCGAATACCATATTCAATTTACTGACTTTATTCGCTTTATAAAGTTTTCCTTTTTAACAATGTTTATTCATTTTTAAAGATTTACTTTCAGTAACGGTTTTCCACTTTAAAATGATTTCCTTCTTATAACAGTTTCCTTTTTATAACGTTTTCCCTTTTATAACATCCTATTCCGTTATAAATAAATTTCCCTTTTTAACTCTATTTATTTTCTAAATATTTCCTATCAATTCTATTTGTGAATGATTTTCAAATCTTTCCTTTTCTATTATTCTATTAGCAAATGGTTTGCAAATATTTCCCTTTCAAATCTATTCTTTGATTTTATAATTTCCCTTTTCTAAATATCTCTTATTTATAAATATTCCAATTTATAAACATTTCTTATTTATAAATATTTCATTTATAAATATTTTATTTTCAATATCACCTTGAAAATTCCCTTATCAACATTCCGGTATGTTATGATATTCAACATATCAAATCATGATGATCAATATCGTCCAAACATATATAATTGACAATAGATTATATATCACATCATATATCACAATATATGAAAAACAGTAAAATAACTGTTGAGGAATCCAGTCGGATTCCTCCAACATGTCTCCCTGCATCCACAGATGTTATACAATATAAAATCAACATCACTTTTAGTTCCATATGAAATATTCTGTTAAACAGAATCAATATAGAAATTCAACTAACTGACTAGCAGTTCAATCAAACAGTCAACACACAGTCAATCAGCCAATATTTAACAGTTCTAAAAATACAACATGAAATTATAAACTGTTCAGAGTTGGTGAGTTTTACTCACATTGGCAGTTCATCGCTAAAGAACGATAAACTGATGTTTGATTTGAATCAAATAGTTTATTTCGCCATAAATTCAAACGAGCACCAATCCACTCCCAGTTAGCTTCGTTGTGAAGCTCTCGTCCATACGATCCTAACGGATCAAACCGTTCGTGATTCTGTCACCGTATGATGAAGTTACGATCCTTAGAAGTTAGTATACATTTAAGTCGAAATAAAAACAAAACATTTCTTTTAAATGGGCCTCACCCCTTTTATTCATCCTTGGCCCATTCACCAAAGTACCAACCCGCTTGTTCACATTGTCTTCCCGAATTGCTCCAGACAGTCGCTCCTCGGTGAAACCCAACGCCACCATTACCGCAACTCCATGAACCCAACCTCCCTCCATACTTAATAAACCCACAAACAAAATACATCACCTTATTCTACTTCGAATTCTCTTCAACATCATACACTTTCTGCTCAACTCGCATTCCTTGCAAAACCCATCGTCCACTTTGCTGGTGCGAGCTACATGATCTTGCGATCCTTTTCACCTCGCAATACCCCCAAAATGCCACGCCCGAACCATTTCCTCAATACAAATCCAATAACAATACCCTAATCGAGCACAGGTGATTTCATCATTCGATTTATCGAACCCTACATCACCGCTGACGCAAATCGAGCACCACAAATCCTACAACCGTACTCAGCGAAATTGGTACAGAGATGAAACTAATCCTTTCATGAATCCAAAAATGCTTACTTGGGAATTTATGATATTTTATTTGGATTGATATTGAATTTCGGAAGATCGAATATGTTTACTGGAAAAACATAGCAACAACGGATTTAGTTTGACTAGAGGAAAGATGGAATTAGGTTATAAGAAATTTTGGTGAATTTATAGGAAAATTTTATAATATTATATTCGATTATAATATTAATTTATACTCCTACGCTATTTGTATTTGTCCTTATAAATTCCTGTGACCACATACGATACCCAAAAATCACGAAAATTGGCATGCAGCTACAGTTTGACATTACGGTCCTAACGAAACTGGTTTCGTCGAATTCTGACTCTGTTAGCTCACACAGTGTATTTCTAACCGTCAGAATTGTAATAACCCGGAAAATGTGAACCAGTTTAAATTTTTTAAAGTAGGTTATTAACAAGAAATTTGAATAGTTGAAATAATATATTTCAATAAAATATAGAATTGTGTATAATATGGCAGTTTGAAATTTTGAATACAAACTTAGTCTGACTGTACCGGGTGGAAAATATAACAGATTTTAACGAAACTGAAAATATTTAAATCTGTTTATCAATACCTTTCTAACGAATCTGAAAAATCGAAATTTCATAACGGAAATCAAAAGTTATGACCAAATGAATTTTCAGAAAGGTCGCTATATAGTATATATAGCCCTTGAAAATTGAGATTTTGCATACGACCTCGGAATTCGACGAAACCACTTTTGTTGGGTCCGGGATGTCAAATTATTGCTAAGTTTCAAATTTCGTAATTTTTGAAGCTAGTATGTGAGCGGAGCAAAAGATAACGTGTTTGGTCAAATTCTGTTAAAATGGGTCGACCTAAAAATGGCCGTTTTTCAAACGAGCTCAGAATTTGACGAAACTGGTTTTGTTAGGACCGTATCGTCAAAACAAAGCTAGATTTATTTTTCTGGAATTTTTCGATTCAGTTTGTGGCCCTGGCAAATTGAAATGTACGTTTAAATTAAATATCGAATGTTTTATATTTTTAATTGAAAAATAACTGACTGTAACAGTCGAAATGGCCAACGAAGCATATCCCATTGTGTCCGGAATGGGGGTATTTAGCTCGGGGCGACAGTCGTTGGGTTTAAAAAGGAGTCCGTTTGCAAAAACACTATTTAAAAATTTTCTATAAATACTGGCCAATAGGAAATTTTCTTTAAAAAAAAATTATAAAAACCTAAAAACCCTAAGCCGCCAGAACTATCGACGACGCACGTCGTTCGCTCCTTCCCGACGAAAATCCCGCCGCCACAGGCGACGCCAGCCAACGCCACCACACTCAATCGACGCCGCCCACCTCCTTCTTCAAATCCGACCAACCCCCGCTCTTCCTCCCTTCGCCAGCGTCGAGAACGACGCCCAGGAAGTCGCCGACTTCACATCGACGCCACGATCGCCAGAGGCGATCGCACCTGCTCCTCCGACCACCGATAGGACCGCCTCTCTCCCCTCTTTCAAGTCCCACTCTCTGATCGGAGCATCGATTCACGGATTTTCTGAAAATCCGAACCCTAGTTTCGAAATCAAAAAGGGGTATGCGGCTAAACTGATTTTTACACTTTAAAGCGTTGCAAATTTGTAAAAATCATATCTTTTTGCTATGTTAACGAAATTCGATGAAACAGGAGACACCGTGACCGCAAGGAGGCTCTCTACATTCTAGAAGAAGCCGCGGATTTTTCTGACCTTCCTTCGATTTTTAGCACCGCAAGAACCAATGTGAGGAATCTAAACTATTTGTGTGAATGTAATCGCGTTGTATAAATTATATAAGCGAAGTGTAAATTATATACGCATTGTATACCTCATGTACATGTGTTGTATAAGTTATATTAGCGATGTATAAATTATACAAGCGTTGTTTGAAACATATATGCTTTGAATTGTGATGAAATGCAAGTGAATTATTATATTAAATATATATATATATACTCCCCTCGTCCACAGACCATGGACGATATTTATTGCTTGTGATTGACGTGATATTATATGGTATGACGAATGGTTGGAAATAATTGTTTGTGGTTGATATTATGGTTGAAAAATACCTTTGTGGTTGAAAAATACCTTTGTGGTTGAAAAATACCCTCTTTTGGTTGAAACAAAATAGAATAGGATTGTGGAATTGAAAATAAAACATGCCGCCTGCATGCGAACTAGATGCATGATCCCCATTGTCAAAAACCGCGAGGTTTTAAGGTAGAGCGAGGAGCCATACTAGGGACGGTCCCGGTTTTAACTACCCTGCCGTTATGCTGCCGAAATTTTCTAAAATATTTATGTGTTAGAATAATTTTCATTCATTGAAATTATTTACATATGCTATATCGAATATTCATGTGTTGAGTTGCAATTCATTCGTTGAGTTGAAATTCATGTGTTGAATATTATTTGAATTTAAACAAATGGCTTTAGCGATAAAAATCACATTTTTATATATATACAAACTATATCGAATATTCATGTGTTGAGTTGCAATTCATTCGTTGAGTTGAAATTCATGTGTTGAATATTATTTGAATTTAAACAAATGGCTTTAGCGATAAAAATTACATTTTTATATATATACAAACTATATCGAATATTCATGTGTTGAGTTGCAATTCATTCGTTGAGTTGAAATTCATGTGTTGAATATTATTTGAATTTAAACAAATGGCTTTAGCAATAAAAATCACATTTTTATATATATACGAACGATATAGAATATTCATGTGTTGAATTGCAATTCATTCGTTGAATTGAAGTTCATGTGTTGAATGTTATCATCTTTTAAAAATAAAATGAATCGACAGTGAAAACTATATTTTTATAGTAAATATGAAGTGTTAAAAATACACACATGTTGAAATAAATAATAGTTTGCTAGAAATATTATTATTAGCTTTGTTCTGCATATATATACATGTGTTGAACAGGAAAAATGGATTAGCTGTAGAGTAAAGAAATTATTTGTGTGCCCGACAAATAGGTAAACCTTGATGAGTTGGCTGCGCAATTTTATTTATATATCAACTCCTGTGAATGCCATTGGATGCGGAGTGCTGGTTTTTCTGTGTGAAATAATAAACAACGCCATAGGATAGTAACAATTAATTTTGAACTACACTACATGGCATACTTCTTGACGATAGGCATACTTCATCATATTCCACATAAGCAATTGGAGCTTGTGTGACGAGGTGGAAGATTTACCATACAAGCAAGAGGCTTGTATGGCGATGACTAAGTACTACAGGTTGAACTGATGACTGATATGGACTATATAAATTATAACGATAAATTGCCAGATTAATAAAAACCCCACACGGGTCTGGAGTTGACAATAATCACGTCGCTCTAGTTATTAGATACGGCACATGGACTATTTATTTCCACACGGAAACGGGGTGACGGGAATTTATTCTCTGGAGTGATTATCAGTACATGCTCCCCCGTAAACACCAAAATATATCACTAAAAATATGTGAATGCTTTTTAGGACTTATTGGGTACCTAATACGGCCCAATAAATTTCCAAACCCCTCCCCGTACAAAGGAGGTTATGGCGAAATTTTTCGAAATATTAAGGCGTTAGTGAAATATTTGAAGTGAAAACGAAGTTGAAAATATAAAATAAACTATAGTTGAAATTATAGATCGAACTATATTTATATATATAAATATAAATATAATTAAAAGGAATAGAGGCCGTGCTGTTCGCATTTCGGAATCGTAATTTGAAACGATTAGTACGAGAAATCCGACCATCGGATTTTCCCGAAACCGCAACCGCTGGGTTCGCCTTGGAAATACCTTTCCAACGGCACCAACCTTGTAAAAATCCAACGATTGGATTGGCCAGAATGTTTAATTCAAATCTGAAGAAAAACAGCGCCAGAATCGTTTATATTTATATATAAATATAAATATAATTAAATTAAATCGAATAACGACGCTGCAGTTCGAATTTTGAAACCGTAACTTCAAACGACTAGTGTGGAAGATCCGACCGTCGGATTCTCACGAAACTGGAACCGTTGGGTTCGCTTTGGGAATATCTTCCCACTGATATAGATTTTGTAGAAATCCAACGGTTAGATTTTCCGATATGTGTAAAACAAATTAAGGGAAAAACAGCGCCGGTGACACGAAACGACCTGAAACGTCGTTTAATTAAATATGGCCATTTTTAAATAAATAAAAATGGCGAAAAATCGTTATAAAATATTATAAGCAACATAGGTTGCAAATAAACCAATTGGGCTTGAATTATTTGATATTTGATGGTTGTATGTGTATGACATGAAAATAACGCTAAATAACTGAAAGATGGATGTCGAATAACATAACCATAAAATGAATCGATTTAAATTCTAATGACGTGAATTATTTGAAAAGGCCGAGCTAACCCTCATTTGAAATAATTTATCGAGCGATTCGAATTGGAAGATACAAAGACGATTCAAGACCGACGATCTTCGTATCGGTTGGATGGGCGCCACTGAGGTTCCTAACCGGAGTAGCTACCGGAAGGGGACGGAAGTAGTAGCCGTCTGAACATATGTGTCGATTGGACGGATACACGAGGGATTTGACGCCTCCGGTTTCGTTCAGACCCAGGACGGACTTGTAAATGGACTGTGTGTCTGACATTGGATTTTGTTCTATACTGATTGATCTCTGTTAAATATATATCTGTTTGGCGGCGGAGAATTTATTCTTTTGCTTAACGCCCTTCTCTGAGACGTACGAGCTTAGAGGTTATATATCGATGGAAATCAATCGTATGGAGTGGACTGCCTATGTGGCATGCCAAGATGCTGTGATCAAGGCTTCTGTTGCAAAGCAAAGTCTTGTGGATGATGATCAAAGCAAGGTCTACGTGGCCTAGCTTTGTGTATTTCGTAGATTCACGAACCTCACACCCCGGTATGAGTTAAAAACGGGATAAGGACCCAAGGAGAACATGACGTTTCTTTCTAGCTATGGTGGTGTCAGTGACCTACCAGCCCTGACATATATATCTACTTTTCACCTTTGTGGTTGTTGGAATGCGAGGCGCCTCGATTATAGGTCTGTAAGGACCGGGAAACGTGTGTTCAAGCATAATTAATCCTCTAACGTAAGTGAGGACCGGCCTTGGAGGATCCAGGGGTTACCCAGAGTGTGTAGTCCCGAGGCATTTGCTAGAGTGTCTCGAAGCGGAGAGGAGCTTGCCCCTTTGCCTCGACTCATGACGGAAATCCAATTTCCAATACGAGATGACGGATTTGGTTGTAGAACTAGTATGGAGACATAGTAGATGGTAGCTATGCCGCCTATGATTTATATTTATGATGCTATTCGTTTTGAAACCTATATGCACTAGTAATAATATCAAATGATTTTGCTTTATACGTATCAAGCATATTTGGCTCTTATAAGGTAAAACTCTATCCTCCGGCTTGCGTTGCATTGTGTGATGGGACTTGAGTCTTATAATGGCTTCATTCTTTCTAAAAGCATTGCGTTGTTTTAAAAGAATTTACCTTGTTTTAAATGCACTAGCAATCACTGGAGTGAACCCGTTCCGCGAAAGTGGCGTGGTCCTATGATTTGCTATTACTGTTGTTTAACTGTTAAATAGATTCCTCATACCAGTCCCCATGACTGACTCGTTGTTTGTTTCACTTTGCAAACGCGGGTGCCCTTATTTTCACACGGGCAACCTAGTACACAGGTGATAGGTGGTTTTTGGTTCTGCACTGCTACACAGCGTGCACTTTTGGCTCATGGCGAGGCTGACTTCATAGAGATGACTTAGATATTTTCCGCCATTACTGTATTTATATTATGATTCCGCCACTGGCGATGCAGACTGATTTACTTTCCGTATTTCTCACTATATGTATATATATTCTGCCTTCGGCGATGTAGACTGATACTCTTATTATGTCACTGCATGTATGTATTCCGCCTCTGGCGATGATGACTGATCACTTCCCTTTCTTTTCACTAAGTATATCCCACGTTATGCTATTCTGATATTCCTACATGTTGTGATTCCGCTGTCATATCCATGTAAAAGTATTTTATTTATTGTTTCTGCTATTATCTGTACTCTGCTATGATGATTAATGTGTTATTTCCTAATGATTATCCTTAATACCGCCCCTCGGATTTTGGGATCGTTACAAGAATACTGACTGTTTTTCACTCTAAAAATCCGTACAGCCACACAATGACTCTAAAAACCATAGAACTTGGAATTTAGCTATAATTTGATGTTGCGGATCCAACAAAATTAGTTTCGTTGAATTCCGACTTCGTTTGCAAAACCAGCTATTTTTAAAGCTCTGAATGACCCATTTAAATATATAAATATATTTAAATGTAATTAAATGAAATATTCATAAATAAATATTATCGTATATATTCACAGTGGAATACCATATAGCTCTAGAATATTCCTATATGAATTTCTAACTCGATATTCACTTCTGGGTCAACCCGATATTCGATTTATATTGAAATTTCTTTTAAAAATATAAATAATTCCTTTATAAATTATAAAGGAATTCCACAGCGACTTTTCTAAAATTTGATTTGGACATAAATAAAAATCTACATGACAAAATTCCGATTTTTCTCTTCCACTAGAAAGATATACTCCACCAGCTCCACACGTTTCTTGTTTCACAGAAATCTAGGTTAAAACGAATCCCGTACATTCAGTTGAAGTTCGAATCGCCAAATTGCGAACTGCAGCGCCATTTCGAGCTCGATTTTAATTATATTATAATTCTATGTCCAACTGTCGTTTATATAATATATTCGTTATTCTAATTCTATTCTAAACTGAATTAAATATCGTAGATGATCCAGTTCATACCATATCGCCATTTCAGCCAATTCTGATTATTTCAGAATTAAATATATTATTTAATTTATTATTTTAAATTAAATATTCACCATTATTTAATTCAACCACCATTATTTCACTATATCACTATTTATATAATTAAATAAATTAATTATAATACCTCTGCAAATGCGGGTCATTACATAGGCTATCCTATGAATAGTTCTTTTTTGTTTCTTCTTTCGGAATGGATGTGGTTCCTACAACCACTTAATACCTACACACTTGAAGGACACCTTTTAGGACAATTCTGCATTATGCAATCAATTATCGTCACGGGTTCTTTTGGTCACATCATTTGTACATATATCTGATTGTTGGAAAGTGCAGACTCCTGTTGGATAACGCAAATAATCTTGCATCATTAACCTATTAAGTCCAATACTCAATAATCAATTAAAATTCAATTTTAATCGTTATTGAAAAGTGTTGCAAAAAATATCAGCTAGTTCATTAAAACGACTTTTAAGATTCATGCAATTCACTTAAATCACTTTTAAAATATTTTAGATGATTTATAAGATTTATTTCATATTGTTAAAATATTAAAAATCTCATCTTTAACAATCGCATTTATAGGATTTTGAACTGTAAAACCGCGATGTTTTTCCAAATCTTCTTTTGGTTATATTTCAAAATCTATCTAATGGAATCTAGATTTTTTCAATCCGTTGGAAAGTGGTTACTAGGATTCAGAAAAATCTTGCATTAATGAATTTGGTTTCATAATTTTTGAGATAAAAAAGATTCACTTTTTAAATAGTGACTAGTTACAGATTCGCGACACTCCGAAATTGCTTTAAATTTCATATTCTTTTCAAACTTCATTTATACACTTGGGAGTGTTTATATTTCATTTCTAAAACATTTCAAATCATTTTTGAGAGGTTTAACAATCTGATTTTCACCATTTCATTCAATGAAAAGAAATTTATTTCCTTTGTGTTTAATGACGTGTATTTAATGTGACTTGTTATACATCCTTACAATCAAACGTATAATCATCCAAACTTGTCAAACATTCATCGCAGCATTCATAAGCATCATTTAACATTCATATAGTAGTATCTCAACATTCACAAACAACCATTTACTTGTGTGTAAGCTAGTGTGGTAGAAAGAACTATAATATATAGTTCTTTCTACCACGCTAGCTAGTATTGTATACTAATATTAATATGGGATTCATATAGATAAAATTGCAATATGTATATAGTATATGTACATATAGATAAGATAAAACTTTAATTCTATTTCATTTTTTCATCTCAAGAAGTCATTGATTGAACAATTAATGGATGATCAGCGTAGTTATATGATAACTTTTTCAGATTTGGAAAAGGGGTTAAGTTAGGGATTATAGGTTAATTTCTCACCTTCGTGGGTTATATAAGTTCCTAAAATTGACTATAGATCCTCTACGATTGTACCGAATATCTCGAAATTTCTTACCCTTACCCATATTTACCCCCCTTGAGTTGTCATATCATGTTTGATGGTTGTTTAAGAGTAATTATGATGAGGAGTGGTATTATTTTTATTAAAGAAAAATTCATTTTTGTCTTCTTATACTTACTTTTCTAATTTCTTCTTAACTTAATTAGTTACTTCATTAACTTATTATGGCTATATTATCATAATGTCATATTTGTATGTGTGTACATGTGTGTTACACCTTTTACAACTTTTATACATCAAACCGAGGAGAATCTAAGGTTTGGTTTTTCGGTCACATTTTTTGTTTTCACTTGAAATATTTATCTGTTTTAATAAAATTCAAAAAAGGATTCCTTATTATTTTAAAATAATCCAAACATGATTATTTAGTCATTAAAACCCTATTAAATAATATTTATTCAGTATTTATAAAATTGGGATTTTACTGATAAAGTGATACTGATTTCTCCTATATTCTCAAGTCAAGTATATTTCTTCATACAACTTGTTTCTGATTGATTTGTTATGATAGGATAATATGTCTAAAATGGTTTCTTATCGTTTATGTCCTTATTTGAATGATCACGATGGTTATCAAATTATTAAATTTTCCATTTAAATCCATAAATCAATTATATCCTTATTGATGATGTCATCAATTCATTAAATTTTTAATGATTTAAATTATAACATCTTATTTCATATTCTTACTCCATTATGAAAATAAGTGTATACACCGAAACCATTCATGATTCTTATAGATAAAAATCAATTTCATTGATAAAATGATTTTGGTTATTTCGTAATTATTTCCCTAGAGAAATATTTTCCAAACTGATTCCATAATAACAAGTTTATTATTACTGTTTTTTACCTTAAACTTCATCATTAGTCAGAATTAATCCATATTTGGATATTTAAAATTATTTACATATCCCTAATTAAGGTCGCTAAATCCTGGATTGTTTCACAGTTGAAACTTTTATGTCCTTATTATATAGTATAAACACAACCCATGAATTTCTTTTATACACAGGTCAATGAACTAGGCGCTTAGCCGAAACAGTCTATTAGTTTCCTTTGTGCACTCTGATCCTATTAATCATTCACAGCTATCCCATTAAAAGTGTGACGGCCCGCCCTGCACCAGCCTGCATTTCCTCCGAAAGTGCGCTGTACACATGCCCGACTAGCACGGGACGGTCGTCAGAAGAAAGGAAAGAAGGAAACGAACTAATCAAGAACTTGTAGAATGTCTCACAGCGCATGGAGTAAAATATAATAATAACATACTTGACATAAAATAGGTGAGACAGTGCATAAGCTGAAAACTAAAATCAACATCAACATCAGAGCAGCGGAAATCCAAATACAGCTTATTACAATTTTCCAAATTTACTATCTCTAAACAAAAGAAAGATAGAGTAGAAGATGCACCACCAATGCCCATTAGTGATCTTCAACAACACAGGTAGAATACTATATATATTACATGGAAGCCTCCTGCTCGTCTCCGGATCATCTACCCGTGCATCACTAGCTAACCTGTCTCTAGTCTGCTCGTGTGAGCACCCAGAGTAATAAGAGGAGACATAAAATTCTGGGTCAGACATAAAGCCTGGTATGAGCGATAAACATCTAAACAGAATAATAATAGGTATACTAAACCATACCTGAACCTGGACCTGCAACCAACGAGTTAGTACCACATACCGTACAATACTCTAAGGTGCCATAATAAATAGTGTAAGGATACGGGGGTGGGGTGTGCATGTCATAATGATGGCAAACAAATCATCCATAGCAACCATCCTCACATCTCTCACTCCGTGCGTAAAGCATACGATGTCCACCACTGTCAATCACTAGACCCATTGAAGTAGTGACGGAGTTCAACTTGTACAACTACTGCTACTACCAAGCTTACCACATGGAGTGACGACCAAATCTTTACAAATGACCCCACTTCATTGGTTTATAGACCTTTAGTCGTACCTAGGACATTGCAGCCCTGAATCCGCTCACGTACTTCCCATACATAGTGATCCAAAGTCATAAACATCGACTGCCCCTTGGCACACGTCCCGCAGCAAAGCCCAATCATGAAGTGAACTCATCGGTTCCCAACTAGATCCTGAGCTCTAACTTCCCATATTGGACTACCTTTGCATCTCGGGTTATTGGTCAATACTGGGTCGGGTCGGGTTCTCCTTCTGTAGCGGTTCGGTTCGGGTTCATAGCGTTGCGTCGGGTCGGGTCGGGTGTTCCACTTCGGGTCGGGTCGGGTGTCCTCCTCCGGGTCGGGTCGGGTGTCATCTCCCTTCCAAGTCGTGCTTCCACTCCGATCCGCTCCCTCGTTTCTTCATTTGCTCCGATCCAATTCCTTCGTCTTACTTCAGTCCGAGCCCTTCCTCCTTCAGTCGATCCGAGTCCTTCGTCCTCAAGTCGATCCGATCTCTCCTCCTTTATCCGATCCGATCCCAGTTCAACTAGCGTGACCTTCCTTTTTGCCAATTGTCTCAAGTGTCCAGTTCCAATCCGATCAGATCCCTTGTCCAGTTCAACTCATCCGATCCGAGCCTCCATATCCGATCCGATCCGATCTAGAACCTGCACTTTTCTGCAACTCTTCTAGCAAGTAATTTACGCCATTCGACGGCGTTTTTGGCAAATCTAACACTTCTAATCAATCATAAAACACACCATAGAGTCATAGAAACATGTAATAGCAACCACAAATAGCAAAACAACAATTCAAATGAATCAAAATGGATCAAAAGTGGCTAAAACCTCACATTTTCCCATAATCCCACTTAATCATGTTTAAGCACATACTTAGTAAAACTTAATCAAATCGTCCAAATTTTCTAACAGAGGCATAAAATATTATTTTTAAATTTCTAAACATTTTTCCAGAATTTATTAGTGTATAAATTCGCTAATCTTCACTAATTACCCTTAATTACCGTAATTAGTGCAAAAACTATGCAAATCACTCACCTTTGCCACAAAATAAAACACCAAATCTGAAATACTCTCTGTTTGGGTCGAATTCCTATGTATAGCAGCAGCTCCAACCTTGCTCTGTTGCTATTTGGCCTTGTTTTGATGCGGTTTAGGATTAATCTTCACTAAAAATGTGTTTTGGAGTGGTTTTAGAGGATGGAAGCCATTACTAAGGTCTCAAGAAGGTTTGTGGAAGCTCAAAACTTAAATGAAAGTGATTTCCTAACCCTAATCAGCCCTCCTATGCCTCTAAACCCGAAATTCCCCTCGGGGCCTAGCTGCTAATCACCGGTTAAGCCCAATTAAGCTGTTTTTCACCATCTGAAACTTGTTTCAGCCATATCTCCCAAACGGTGAGTCCGTTTGGCTAATGTGACCCCAATAGAAGTGGTTTCAGGTCAAAATTCCTTTCCAGTCAAAAGTTATGGCCAAAACAGTACCAACTAGGGGTAAAATGGTCATTTAAAAATCGGGAAAAATCATGAACATGGGAAATGACCCCAATAGTCATCTCCCAAAGTTACATGACCATACGACTTCGTATGTGAAAGAAACAAATATCCTACGGTCCTATGGTGCGTAGAATACGGGTCGTTACACT
The DNA here is from genome assembly GCA_030737875.1 of Allium sativum. Lineage (NCBI taxonomy): Eukaryota > Viridiplantae > Streptophyta > Magnoliopsida > Asparagales > Amaryllidaceae > Allium > Allium sativum. The sequence continues at coordinate 432,457 of JASFAX010000065.1, forward strand.
CTCCCCCCCTTAAGAAATTTCGTCCTCGAAATTCCTTAACCCAAAACATACAAAGGATCCCGCATGCCTAACAACCACATACAACAATCAAACATGCAAAACAAGCAAACAAACCTATCCTAGCATGCGGAAAACTAAATCGAAGTCAAGATCTTACCAGGCAAAGAGTTCTGGGTGTGTCTTCCTAATATTCTCCTCTTTCTCCCAAGTACAATCATTCTCGTCCTCGCCCCACTGAACCTTGACTAGCTTCACCGCCTTCCTTCGAAGTTGCTTCATGTCGTGCTCGACAATACGGGCTGGCTTGCGGTTCCCAACCGCCTCGGGTTCTACTTCGAAATCCTCCAACTGATCAGGTGAAATAGTCATATCTGAGTCGTGAACGAACTTCCTTAGTTGGGAAACATGAAATACATTGTGAACTCCCGCCATCTTCTCTGGTAAGTCAATTCTATATGCCAAATTCCCGACTAGTTCAAGAACAGGGAACGGGCCAACAAATCTTGGTGCTAACTTGCCTCTCCTGCCAAATCGTATTACGCTCTTCAACGGAGAAATTTTGACAAACACCAAGTCACCAACGGAGAATTTTAAGTCTCTTCTCCTCTTATCAGCATAACCCTTCTGCCTATCTTGGGCAGCCTTCATTCGTTGTTGAATGTTCTTAATCTTATCTGAAGTTTCCCTCACCACATCTAGTCCAAGCATAAACTTCTCGCCATTCTCTATCCAACATGATGGTGAGTTGCACGGTCTTCCGTACAAAGCTTCAAACGGAGCCATACCGATACTGGATTGGTAGCTATTATTATATGCAAACTCTACTAGATGCAAATGGTCATCCCATGATCCACCAAAATCCAATATACATGCTCTCAAGAGATCTTCCAAAATACGATTCACCCTCTCCGTCTGACCGTCGGTCTGAGGATGATATGCGGTACTGAGATGTAATTCTGACCCTAGAGCCTCTTGTAAGCTCTTCCAAAACCCACTAGTGAACAATGGGTCCCGGTCACTCACAATGCTTTTAGGTATTCCATGAAATCTCACTACCCACTTCATATACAATTCTGCTAATTTAGCTGCCGTTCTGGTCGATTTGACTGGTATGAATCTTGCACTCAGTCAATCGATCCATGATTACCCAAATGCTATCATGTCCCGATCTAGTCCTCGGTAAACCAACGATGAAATCCATCGAGACTTGCTCCCATTTCCATTCGGGAATTTCTAATGGCTGTAACAACCCACTAGGCTTCTTTTGCTCGGCTTTAACTAGCTGGCAATTCATGCATTTGGATATAAACTTCCCAATGTCCCTTCTCATCCCTTCCCAGTAGTAGGTTTGTTTCATGTCTCGATACATCTTGTTACCACTGGGATGTATAGCCAGTCTTGAGTGATGACACTCTCTAAGCACTTCATCCCTCAATCCATCGACATTGGGTACAACAAGCTTTCCGTTCTTCCTAAGCCATCCATCTCGATCAAGCCCATACTTGTTCATCTCCTCATCGATACCCATCTCTAACTTGGAGATGATTTCCAATAGGTTAGGATCGTCCCTCTGACTAGAGCCGATCCGCTTAATTAAAGTGGGTCTGATCGTCAAACTTGCTAACATTTCTGGATCTAATTCGCACTTTGGTCTGAAATCAAACCCCGCGATATACTCCAGTTGCTTCCATTCAAGGAACATAGCCCCTAAACTGGCATGTCTTCTACTCAATGTATCAGCCACCGCATTGCCCTTTCCCGGAGTATATGCGATGTCAAAATCATAGGAAGCCAAGAATTCTAACCATCTTTGTTGCCGGAGATTTAGATCCTTCTGGGAGAAGAGATACTTCAACGACTTATGATCTGTAAACAACTCAAATCTTTCTCCCAAGAGATAATGTCTCCACATCTTCAACGCGAACACGATCGCTGCCAATTCTAAATCTTGGGTAGGGTATCTTCTCTCGTGCGGTTTCAATTGCCGACTTGCATAAGCTACAACCCTACCGCCTTGCATCAATACAGCACCCAGTCTGGTACCACAGGCATCCGTGTATACCGTCATCTCTTCATTCCCCTTAGGAATGACTAACACTGGCGCGCTTGTCAACTTGTCCTTTAGACTCTTGAATGCATTCTCACACCTTTCATCCCAGACAAAAGCTTGATTCTTCTTGGTCAACTGGGTCAATGGTGCTGCTATCTTGGAGAAACCTTGGATAAACTTACGATAATATCCAGCTAACCCCAAGAAACTTCTTACATCTGTTGCATTCTTGGGCGTAGGCCAATCCTGTACCGTAGCCACCTTCGCAAGGTCCACGACAATACCATTCTCTGATACAACATGGCCCAAGAACCTCACTTCCCTCTTCCAGAAGTGACACTTAGAAAACTTTGCTTTCAATTGGTGTTTTCTCAACACCTCCATCACTATTCTTAAATGTTCCTTGTGTTCTTCTTTTGTCCTCGAATAGACCAAAATATCATCAACGAACACAAGGACAAACTTATTAAATTGATCTCTGAATACCCTATTCATAAGATCCACAAAATATGCTAGGGCATTGGTCAGCCCGAATGGCATGACCAACCACTCATAAAACCCAGACGGCGTCCGAAATGCCGTTTTAGCTATACTCTCAGCTTCCACTCTAAGCTGATGAAAACCTGTCGCGAGATCCAATTGAGAAAATACTCTCTCGCCACTCAACTGATCGAACAAATCATCTATCCGCGGTAGAGGATACTTGTTCTTCCTCGTTACTTTATTCAACTCGCGGTAGTCTACACACAAACGAAGGGAACCATCCGCCTTGGTAGCAAACACAACTGGTGCTCCCCATTCAGAAACACTCCTTCTAATAAATCCCTTCTTCAAAAGATCGCTGACTTGCACCTAGAACTCTCGCTGCTCTCTTGGTGCCATACGACGAAGTGGCATCACTATAGGTCTGGCACCTTTTACCAAATCAATACGGAACTCAATCTCTCGGTGTGGTGGAAGCCCGGTCACTTCTTCGAAAACATCCGGATACTGGCCAACTACGGGCAAACCTGACAACTCACTATGCGGAATATCGAGGGAGTTTAGAAAACTAGCCAATACCCCCTCACTGGGTAGACCACCAAACACTATCCTCCGCCCATCATCCGCTCTAGCTGTCACCAAAAAGCCCTCACAGTCTACCACCACCCCGTATCTTTGGAGCCAATCTACTCCTAAAATAATGCCAAACCCAGTAAAGCCCAAAACAAAGCAATCATAAACAAACATGCATCCATGACTCGATAAGGCCACATTACGACAAATCATGCTAAGGCTAGTCGAACCACCAATCGGGTTCGTCACCACTAAAGGTCTATCGACAATCTCGGGCTCCAATCCCAACCTGTCTACCAGGTCACTAGATATGAAAGAACTGGAAGCTCCGGTATCAAACAAAACTCTAACAGGAACATCATAAACAGAAAGCATACCTTGAATGACGACATTCTTTCCCTTCTCCACCGCGGTTAGGGCATTCGACGAAGAAGGAATAGCATTAAGGGCATATGCTTTCACCATTTGCTTTTCTTTGGGGAGTTACGGACACTTGTCCTTGTGATGTCCCATTTGGCCACAGTTAAAGCACTTCCTATCCGCTGGCTTGACCCAACAATTACTAGCATAATGGCCCTTCTTACCACAGCTGAAGCACTCAACATCTTGCTTGTTCTTTTTCTTCTGGCCATCCTTAGTCTGATTTTTCTTTCTCTTATTCTGGGAACCACCCTTGCCTCCACCACTTGCTTGTGGATTTGGCTCATCTGCGGATGCAACCTCAGTCTTCGGCTTAGGGTGGAGACTTTCTGATCTTAGTGCTTTCCCAACAATCGATTCAAACGTCTCATCGATGTGGTTAATAAGCCTTTCCCCCAAGTACTGATCCAAACCAGTTATGAATTTCTCATTCTTCTTCTCGGCAGTATTAATAAGAGACAACCCATATTTCGACAAAGTTTCGAATACAGCGATATACTCCGAGACAGCTCTGCCATTCTGCTTGAGCTCCAAGAATTTCTTAAACAACACTGACTTCTGAGCAGCTGGAATGAACTTCTCACTAAAGCGAGCCATAAACTGCTCCCAAGTAATCTGATCTTCGGGTGTAGCTGCCTTTATAGCATTCCACCAATTCACTGCCCGCCCTTGCAGCTAACGGGACGCTAGCTTTCTCTTCATTGCATCCTCGATACCCAAATCCTCAAAAATACGTTCGCAACTATCCAACCAATCCTGAACATCTGTAGCGGACTCCGTTCCGTGGAACGGCTTCCCACCAAGGCTAGTATAATCCTTATTCAGCTTGGCGAAGTCGACTCTCGGCGCTTGCACTATTGGACCACCACCATCTCCACCATTGGGAGCTGCCCTCTGCACATCCCTAAGCATCTCTCTCATGAGGTCGGTAAATATCGCCCTCATGTCAGCAGCATTTCCATTATTGGCCCCTCTACCGGTACCTCTAACATATCGGCTCATCGTCAATCTGAAAAAGGAAACGATTAACGACTCCATAGTGGTGCTAGTGCAGTACGACTTCATCCTTATACTAGTAATAGTATATATATATATATATAGCTTTTAAAAACCAAAGTAATCACAAATACGCTCTCTCGTATACGTATATTATCTCTCCCTAATAACTTCCCTAGGTTAACTACGCAACCTAGAGCTCTGATACCAAGTGTGACGGCCCGCCCTGCACCAGCCTGCATTTCCTCCGAAAGTGCGCTGTACACATGCCCGACTAGCACGGGACGGTCGTCAGAAGAAAGGAAAGAAGGAAACGAACTAATCAAGAACCTGTAGAATGTCTCACAGCGCATGGAGTAAAATATAATAATAACATACTTGACATAAAACAGGTGAGACAGTGCATAAGCTGAAAACTAAAATCAACATCAACATCAGAGCAGCAGAAATACAAATAGAGCTTATTACAACTTTCCAAATTTACTGTCTCTAAACAAAAGAAAGCTAAAGTAGAAGATGCACCACCAATGCCCAAGCAGTGATCTTCAACAACACAGGGAGAATACTATATATATATTATGCGGAAGCCTCCTACTCGTCTCCGGATCGTCTACCCATGCATCACCAGCTAACCTGTCTCTAGTCTGCTCGTGTGAGCACCCAGAGTAATAAGAGGAGACATAAAATTCTGGGTCAGACATAAAGCCTGGTATGAGCGATAAGCATCTAAACAGAATAATAACAGGTATACTAAACCATACCTGAACATGGACCTGCAACCAAAGAGTTAGTACCACATACTGTACAATACTCTAAGGTGCCATAATAAATAGTGTAAGGATACGGGGGTGGGGTGTGCATGTCATAATGATGGCAAACAAATCATCCATAGCAACCATCCTCACATCTCTCACTCCGTGCGTAAAGCATACAATGTCCACCATTGTCAATCACTAGACCCATTGAAGTAGTGACGGAGTTCAACTTGTACAACTACTACTACTACCATGCTTACCACATGGAGTCACGACCAAATCTTTACAAATGACACCACTTCATTGGTTTATAGCCCTTTAGTCGTACCTAGGCCATTGCAGCCCTGAATCCACTCACGTACTTCCCATACATAGTGATCCAAAGTCATAAACATCGACTGCCCCTTGGCACACGTCCCGCAGCAAAGCCCAATCATGAAGTGAACTCATCGGTTCCCAACTAGATCCTGAGCTCTAACTTCCCATATTGGACTACCTTTGCATCTCGGGTTATTGGTCAATACTGGGTCGGGTCGGGTTCTCCTTCTGTAGCGGTTCGGTTCGGGTTCATAGCGTTGCGTCGGGTCGGGTCGGGTGTTCCACTTCGGGTCGGGTCGGGTGTCCTCCTCCGGGTCGGGTCGGGTGCCATCTCCCTTCCAGTTCGTGCTTCCGCTCCGATCCTCTCCCTCGTTTCTTCATTTGCTCCGATCCAATTCCTTCGTCTTACTTCAGTCCGAGCCCTTCCTCCTTCAGTCGATCTGATCCGAGTCCTTCGTCCTCAAGTCGATCCGATCTCTCCTCCTTTATCCGATCCGATCCCAGTTCAATTAGCGTGGCCTTCCTTTTTGCCAATTATCTCAAGTGTCCAGTTCCGATCCGATCAGATCTCTTGTCCAGTTCAACTCATCCGATCCGAGCCTCCATATCCGATCCGATCCGGTCTAGAACCTGCACTTTTCTACAACTCTTCCAGCAAGTAATTTACGCCATTCGACGGTGTTTTTGGCAAATCTAACACTTCTAATCAATCATAAAACACACCATAGAGTCATAGAAACATGTAATAGCAACCACAAACAGCAAAACAACAATTCAAATGAATCAAAATGGATCAAAAGTGGCTAAAACCTCACATTTTCCCATAATACCACTTAATCATGTTTAAGCACATACTTAGTAAAACTTAATCAAATTGTCCAAATTTTCTAACAGAGGCATAAAATATTATTTTCAAATTTCTAAACATTTTTCCAGAATTTATTAGTGTATAAATTCGCTAATCTTTACTAATTACCCTTAATTACCGTAATTAGTGCAAAAACTATGCAAATCACTCACCTTTGCCACAAAATAAAACACCAAATCTAAAATACTCTTTGTTTGGGTCGAATTCCTATGTATAGCAGCAGCTCCAACCTTGCTCTGTTGCTATTTGGCCTTGTTTTGATGCGGTTTAGGATTACTCTTCACTAAAAATGTGTTTTGGAGTGGTTTTAGAGGATGGAAGCCATTACTAAGGTCTCAAGAAGGTTTGTGGCGGCTCAAAACTGAAATGAAAGTGATTTCCTAACCCTAATCAGCCCTCCTATGCCTCTAAACCCGAAATTCCCCTCTGGGCCTAACTGCTAATCACCCGATTAAGCCCAATTAAGCTGTTTTTCACCATCTGAAACTTGTTTCAGCCATATCTCCCAAACGGTGAGTCCGTTTGGCTAATGTGACCACTCTAAAGAGAAACCATCATCCGGAGCCAATGGAAGTGGTTTCAGGTCAAAATTCCTTTCCAGTCAAAAGTTATGGCCAAAACAGTACCAACTAGGGGTAAAATGGTCATTTAAAAATCGGGAAAAATCATGAACATGGGAAATGACCCCAATAGTCGTCTCCCAAAGTTACATGACCATACGACTTCGTATGTGAAAGAAACAAATATCCTACGGTCCTGTGGTGCGTAGAATACGGGTCGTTACAAAAAGTTTCAATTTTTATCCACTTGGTTACTACATAACCTCTACGGAACTTAGACTCTCAAGACTGAACACAATGAACGAGATATGAACTTAATTCCTGATTATTAACATAATTATTTCCCAATAAAGAGAACTCCATGCAAAATGATAACATTAGAGAAACTAATGTGATTAGATCACTAATATAACATCAAGATTAGCTCATAACGGGTTTTTTCGAACTCAAAATCCTATCCTCTAGGTGTAACAACCCAAATTTTGGGCCTAATTTAAACTTATTTTTAATATATTTTACAAGGATTTACAGTTGATTTTAAGAATTTATGACTTGGAATTTAATTAAAACAAAGTTTGAGCATAATTATTTAAAATTTAATTAAAACGAGCTTGTAACGTCGCGGTAGTTCATAATAACACGTTTTGAGCTTTAAATGAATATACAAAACTCAAAATAAGTCGTATTTCGGTAAAACAAGAAATGTTAGGATCTATTTAAAAATATCTTTCTAACAAATATGAAAAATTTAGATTTCATGTAATAAATTATAAGTTATGTCCAAATAAAAATTTAAAATAGTCGCTATAAAATCGTTTATAAAATACAACGATTTAATAAAGTAAATAAAAGAATTTTCATGTAAATTGAACACCATTTAACTAGAAAATTGTAATATCGAGTTATAAACTCAAGTATGTTTATTTCACTACTATATGATATTTTATTTAGATATATATGATAGTATTAATTTATTACTATTATTTATTTATTTAAAATTGTTTTGAATTTACTAATATGTTATCGATGTTACATAGCCCTTAACAATGGAAATTTTGTAAATGATCTTCGTTTTCGACGAAACTAATTTTGTTGGATCCAAAATATTAAATTATTGCTAGATTTCAAATTTCATGAATTTTGGAGCTAGTACGTGGCCGTACGCTATTTTAATGTGAAAAACAATCAATATTGACTTTAAAAATACGCTGCTAGAGAAAATGGACTCATGAAAAACAATCAATATTGATTTTAAAAATATGATGTCAGAGAAAATGGACTCAGGATTCGGCGAAACAAAGTTTCATTGGATCCATAATGTCAATACATAGTTATATGTCAATTTTCATCAAAAACGAAATCCGTATGTGATCATACGAATTTTAAATGATGAAAACAAGCAATAATTGAGTATAATTAAGTATAAAATCAATAAAAAAATAATTAGCCTCTACTATAAACTGCCTTAAACATTTGTAACCTAACCCTAAATCACAAATTCACGCATCCCCCTTTTCTTCTTTCCCTAAACCTAATTTTGCAACTTCAAAATCAAAACAAATCAAACTCTCCTCTAATACTCTTCGATTTGGTATGGGTATTGGAAGGGTTCAAGAGGATTTTGTGCACTGCATTTTTATAGGGTTGAAATGAGAGCTACAGTAGAGGTATTCGTGAATTTAGTGCTCCAATGAACGAAATGAAGTTGATATTTTGATTCGTGAGGTGATTTGAAGCTTGTACGCAAAGTTTGAAGTGATTTAGTGCCGAAATTTATTGAGCCATCTTCACGCCAGCATGCGTGTGACAGCAGGCTACGTGTTTTGGGGGAGCTCGTGCTCGAGTTGGTGGTGATAGAATCAAAGAGGAGGTAAAGAGAAGAAGAATGGTTTTGGTTTCATGGAATTTCGTGAAGTGTAGTGGGAGGAAAAAGGATGGGAACTTGCATGAATGGCCATGAAAGGGGCTGCGCTTTTTCGCCCAGTACGTGTAGTTTAGGAGAGGAAGAAGGATTAGAGGAAATGATTAGGAAGGATCTAGGTAGTTAATTAATTACTTATGTTAATGACTTTTATACGCGTACAAACTTGTAAAAATCATAACTTTTTCATACGAGATCAGAATTCGATGATTTCAGATGCATTGGAACCGTACCGACGAGAGCTTCGCAAGAATATGATTTGGGGTGATTTGGAGCCTTTTGCAATTTTTAATGGAAGACCGTCTGATGAAATCGATTGATGTTTACGTTATTTAGTGATAATTGAAGAATGTGAGATTTCTCACTCAAAATGATTTTGTTACATTTGCTACAGTCATAACTGAATATATATATATTGATTGCATATGCTGATTTTATTTAGTTAATTGTCACGAATTGTTATACGGTATATGGTAGCTCATATCACAAATTGCTTGCAAACCAGATGGATGAATGGATGATTTATTGTGTTATGATTTGTATGTATTTTGAGTTAATTAACATGTTAAAAACAATGTTAAAATATTTGTGGTAGTTGAAATTGGGTTGAACATCCATTTACAAGTCTAACGACTTGTTCATGTTCACCTATTTAAGTGGCATCGATTAGATTGAATAATAACTTGAATTGAATAAATTATGATTAATTTGTATTGATTAAATAAATTATCAATTGATTATTGGTTGAAAACCCCACACGGGTATTGGGATGATATTTGACCTACACAAATCCCAAATACGCAGAATCAGTTGATTGACAGACAGACATAAGCGGTAAATAATTATTTAAAGCTTATATGATGTAAGTGCACATTGGATGTTAATTAGATGTTTGATAGTTATTTAAAACTATTGCTGGATGCATAAAATCCATGCAAATGAAATTATATGATGTTTGGTTGAAATTCATTCCAATCCAGAATAAATATAAATATTTTAATAATATAATATTCAGTGAAAGATCAAAGTTGATCGAATATGGAAATCTGTGATTTTAAAGAGAAACGATGGAAATAGAGTTTTCAAAGATGATTATTTATAACTTTATATAATTTATAAAGTTGGATTAGAAAGTATTTCAATTTATTTTTAAATTATAAATCAATTCGGGTTTTGAATAGAACGCGTCGCATAACGACAGTTCGCGAACGTCAACCCATAACTTCGAATTGACGTAACAATAGATCGACTGTTGGATTCTCCTGAAGTTGGAACCATTGGATCCGTAATGAAAGGAGCTTTCAAATAAAATAAGAATTTTTAAGATCCAACTGTTAAATTTTAAAATAAGTGAAAAATCTGTTTTGGAAAAAAATCGCTATGGAAGCAGTTTGGTGGTCAGAATTGGAAACCTACTGTAAGTGTCTTAATAAAATTATAAAAAGGGTGTATAAATTATGTTAAATCATAATGATTTGGAAATATTTATAGTTGAAATATTCCAAATTTGTAAAAGTTAAAAGATATTTATCTGAATGGCTATCTAACAACTAGAATAAAGAACGAAAGGGAACATATGATGATCCCTGAGAGTACAGTCTAGTGTCACCCATGATATCTAACTGGAAATTATTCCGTTAGGCGAGAGGTGGGAATAACCGAAAGGAACATCAGATATTCGACTAAGATCAAATGATGTTTTCGTAAGAATGAAGAATCCATTGGTTTTAAATTTACATATTGGATTGTAAATAGTTTTAATATAACCAGAGTTTTCCAACGAATAAATTATAAAGGGTTTAAATGGAAATAATCTTCTGATATTTCGATATTGGATTCCGTGATTATACGAATACCATTTTGAGGAGTTTGGAAATGAAGGTATCGTTATTCCCTATGCGATATCTATTGGTATCAGAATTTGATATTGAATATAAGTCGATATTATTATACTCAAAGCCTTGTATTTAATATCAAATTGGATTTTGGGTTTGCTGTGAAAGATGTCTTCAATAACAATGTTTTTGAACCCAATTGAAGATGAAGTTTATCTTATGAATCTTTTAATTAAGTGAATTTTTCCTAATTAATAAATTTAATTGGAATGGAATTGAAGATTGAATTTGTTTTCATTGTGAACGATGTTTTAAATAACATTAGTTCTTTAACCCCATAAACAATGAAGTTAAGATTTGGAATTTATAAATCCATAAATTAAGATTTAATGGAATTTTCCAAAATAAAATTTTGCAATTTAAAATACTAAATTGGAATTGAATGGAATTCGATCTAATAATAATCGAGATGAGATTCTGTGAAGGAAGGCCTTTGCTACTTATGGAATTTAAAAGGCATTGTCGTTATTCCGCTTATAGTATTAGTCTGATATGGAAATTTATATCGATTACATTATTATGATTTTCGTGAAAATTCCATTTTTAATGGATGTTGATTTGGGTTTATTGTGAACAATGTTTTAAATGGCAGTTGTTCTTTAACCCAGTTAAAGATAGAATTAATTTCCCAAACTTGAATAATCATTAAATAATGACTTTTGAAGATTAAAACTGTATTGGGGTTTTAATGAATATTTAATTAGACTGAAAATGTAAAGAAGGTAATTAAGTTTATCGTAATATGATGAGTGTTAGATATGAAGTACCTCCAGTTTTGCTCCATGGGATGAATAGATTGGTATGGGATAACAATTTGAAATATTATATTTTGCATAAGGCTCGTTGATCTCGATAAAGATTATAAACCTTAATTTTTTTTAAGTTGATAAAAGATAATATAAAATCTTTCGAAATGATTCCAAAGGAAGATTTAAACAACAGGTTTAAATGAGACAATCTTTGATAAGATTAATGAGAACCTTTCCCCATGTAAAGAATATTAGAATAAAAGAATATTCAAGATTGGAATGAGATGTGTGTTATGAATATATATATCACTTGATTTTAAAGATACACAAGCTATTTGGAAAGAACGGGTTTAACCCATTCTGAATAACTGATACGACGATTAAAAGTCGAAGAATGAAGATGGTGGTTGAAGACTAAAGATCTTCACATTGTTTGGTTTATTGTTGATGCCTTGGGTAGCTCCCGTTATAAGGTTACAGTGGTGGCCGTCCAGACGTACTTGGAGATTGACCGAATATGCGAGGGCCTCTCTCCTGTATTGGACATATGGGACAAGGAATAAGGTGTCTCTGGTTTCGTTCAGACCCACAACGAACTTGCAAATGGATTGTGCGGCTGACATTGTGTTTTATGTTGTATCAATTCATTTCTACCAAATATATATATGTTTGGTGGAGGAGAATTTATTCTCTTAGCTTAATACCCTTCTCTGAGACGTATGAGCTTAGAGGTTATATATTGGTTGACATTAGTTGTATGGTATGACTTGACATAGTGGCATGCTGAGATGCGTGGATCAAAGCTTTTGTTGAAAAGCAAAGCTTTGTGGATGACGATCAAATCATGGCCAATATAGCTAAGCTTTATGTATGACGTTAATTCGCGAGCTTCACACCCCGGTATGAACCAAAAAGGGGATGGCGGACAACGGAGAAAGGACATGCATTCCCTTCTAGCTAAGAGTGATTTCATGGTATGGAGCCAAGCCAATTTACTCATGTGGAGGCCAAGATGGTCGACATACTGACCAGATTTTAGGTCTGATAGGACCAGGAAACATAATGTTTAGGAGAAACCCAAACTCACCGCTCCAAGGGTTGATGAGATCTATCCCTGGGACATGTGCAAGAATGTTTCGAATTTGGTAAGGAGAGATCTCTTGCCTCGGTTCATGATGGAATCCAATTTCCAATACGAGACATTACGATTTCAGTTGTGACCTATATGGCGACATAATAGGATGGGGTATTATGCCGTCTAAGATTGATACATTTACTTTTGAACTTGTTTTCCGCACTATACACTGGTAACAAAATCAAAAATATTTGTTTTAAAGCGTATCAAGCATGTTTGGCTATTATAAGGTAAAACTCTATCCTCTGGCTTGCACTTGCATTGTGTGATGGGACCTGAGTCTTATAATAGATTCATTTTTCAAAAAGCATTGCGAGTTTAGTTTAGTTTTAAGGTATTCATCTGGAGGAAGCCTGTTCTGTGCCATACGGCGTAGTCCCATGATTCACCCAAAATTTCTTTAAAGTGAAGTTTTAATAACTGTTTTAAGTTCTCATACCAGTCCCATGACTGACCTGGAGTTTATTGTTTTCACCTAAACTCTGGGTGCCCATATTTTCCACACAGACAGTTAGTAGTTTTGGTTTTGCAGATCTTTTCTTTTCATAGGATCCAGGATAATGGCTAGAGCTGTACTCCAGATTGCTTTGTATCCGTATATTACCTTTAGATGTGTCAGTTGATGTGTTTCCGCTATGCATTGTATTCATGTATTTACTTTTGCATTGTTATGTAATTTATTTATTCTCTGATATATTTTTCTGCTGTGTATCTTTATTTTTCTGCACTCTGCTATGTTGTACTCTGATGTTAATTGTTGTAATAACAATGAAAGTTCTCTTGTTTGGTGTTCGTATACATTGTGTTCTCATAATGATTCGTCATTTTGAACAGTCTTGGTCGGTTTACCAATCGATTCAGGCTGGGAAAAATCGGATCGTTACATTAGGCATCTTCTATAGAAGATGATTAATAACTAAATTCGAGTAAAAAGATCACTAAAGAGCCAAATGCATACTTGAGTGGTAATCCTATGACTGGCCCAAACACAGAAGCACAAAAGAAATTCACAACAATAGGAATTCGAGATGAGTAATCATCTTGCTCAAGATAGTATAAGGGGGTTTCGGGGCCATACATAAAATCATGAAGCACAAGATATATCGAGCTAAATTTAGTTGGGACATCTGATGTAATGACCAGGGGAATACGATGCCCGAATTCAGACAATAATACATAAACCCATATTACTTTCCAAAACTCAAGTATCAAAAACTCCAAATAGTTAATAGAAAGAAATTAGAGGGTTAGATAAGACAGAAAGAAATAGTATAATAGAAGAAAAAGAAGAAGAAGAATAACAACACAACAACAACAGAGTCTCACATCACAGCAGACCAAAATATAATATAGAAATAAAACATTATTGAGAGCTTTAAAATAAAACTTAAAATCATCGGAGTATGTCAATACATCTGGACAGTTATAATAATCTGTCCTCGTATACAACGCAAAATGGAATAAAGACTAGATATCATACGTCTGAACACCTTCAGCTCATATCTGGACTTCACAGCACCAGATAATCTGAATTTGTAAACCTCGATCTAAACCGAGAGACGCAAGCGCTGGATTAGTCTGGTGAACCAAAGTGAGAAAACTCGGTGAGTTTATTGGTATAATCCAACTTGCTTTTAAATTCAAAACATTTCTTTTGAAAGAAAACGATAATCGTAAGATCAGTCCACACATAAACACGGACGGTTTTTACCTTACAATAGCCCAATACATTTTTGAAATCATATCTTGTTCTAATATTATAATAGTATCTAAATAAAATAAATAACCATCTAGCAGAACACTTGCATTTCACGCTCTATACACATAGTATATAATCAAAAACCATGGGCTCTTATTGGAGATTGGATTCCGACTATGACAAGGTATGGAACCACCTTCTAATAGTGTATCTCTAGAGGGGAATACACTGGGTTCAATAAGCTTGCAACCCAGCCACACATGACCGACCACTCATTTCGCTTGAGTGCATCGAATATATATCACCAACATTTGGGAGTTACCCACCATTTCCCGAAAAGGGACAACATCGAAAGAGTAAAGAAAGAAATGGAATTTCTCTAGATAGGTGACAATACGCCCTAATTAGAAGTGACCCACTTAGCCATGTTGCCTTCTCAATTTTTTTTCATTTCCCATTTGATGAGGCTTGAGGTTATGATTATCTTTAAGAACATATGGCCACCATTCACTTGGAATGCCACATCGTCAGATCCATCAAATCACTAATTGATGTCTACAAAAATACTATGGGTGTATAAGCAGTAAGAACGAATTCCTCTGCCACCAACATAAGTGTATTTGTAGAAATCAATGTACGCGATCCTTTGGAAATACTCCGTCAGACATCCGTCCATACAAGTCATCCAGGAACAGGATGAACCGAAGGTACCCTCCTACCACATCCTAGGTATCACCCTATAGATCAATGCCGAGTAGTCCTTGCAATCCGTAGATTTCAACCACGACAGAACCCCGGTATATCTCTGGGTCGAATCATAGATTTTAAGTGGTTCTTCCGTTTTATGAAGATCTACAATCTTCAATAGCTTCATCTTCATCGTCATCTGATATCTTCTATATTTTTCGTATTGGCCGATCGGAATGGTTTTCGAATATAAATTTGATCTCGGTCTTTCCATACCAACATTGTATAGGCCATATTTGATAGTCGGTTATTTAACTATCAAATAGAACAATCATTCAATCATAAAAATAAAAATAGATTTATTGGTTCAGTATTCAATATGACTTGGCTTCTTTAAATAATTAACAAATACTGTTCCAATATTGGGAAAACAACATTTCACTTCTTACTTTAATATACTAATATTCGTAAAACCACTTCATTTTAGTACTCAGAAAAATATACTATAACAATATCCAACATTCCATTTGACTATTATTTACAAAATGTTTACTATGGCATTATTCATTATCTATAACTGGGAAATCAGTTTAATTTATTATTCGTAAAATGATCATTACAAAATTCTTTTTTATTCCATGTATTTCTATACTTCAACATTCATTAGTTTCTGACCATAAATTGGTAAGAGAATAATCTTTTAAGTATCAACCCCGAAGACTGAAATCAACATCAAATTAACACTCAAAAAATCACTCAACTCAACCAATCTCCAGTTAGGTTCTAATTCTTAGATTCTTATCTCAACTCCTTATCAACCCATATCGTTCCACTTTTAATCCATTCAACCATTCCCCCACCTTGAAAATCTCGTTTTAATTCCATTCATTTTACTTAATTTCATTATTAAGTATCATCAACTCAAAATCAACGATTTGACTTCCCATTTCTTTTTATAAACCTTGTTTATACCTCAGTTTTAATATAAAAGCCTTTTTATATCGATTTCCTTTTTACTTAATTCAACTGTTAAGTAAACATTTATTTTAAGCTATTGTGTAAGCTTATAATCCCTTTTATAACTTCATTCATAAAACTTGGGTTTTTACTATAAACCTGACCATAAAATATTTTCACAATTCAACTATGTTTCATTACAACTTGATTACTTACTTAAATATATTTCATTTAAGAAGTAATTACTTAAATTATTATTAATTAGAATAATAAATTACTTTACCACTAACTATCGTGGAAGTAGTTAACTTCTTTATTAACTCGAATAAATAGTAGATTTCCTTTTTAATTTTTAACTAAATTAAAACAGATGTTCATTAAGATATTTAATTGGATTAATTAAAAAGAAACTAATTTAATAATCAATCTCATTTAAAAAGGTTGACTTTGTCAACTCAAACCACGATTATCTCGTTAACCAATTCCAATTAATCCTTTTAACAAACTTTCAAATTAAAAGATTTAAAAGCCTGTCTTTAGTTATAAAATAATTTTATAACTTCACTTCGGTCAGTTTACGTGACAGTAAATCAATATTTATAAAACGATTAATTGTTAAGCCATCCGCCGTCAATAACCCAACCATACCGCCCATTGGTTAATATCACAACAAACGTTCAGTTACGATTCAACCAATAAACACATCAATATCTAACCAGGTTGGTTAAACAGTTCATATAATTGTAATATGAAAATAAACAATAAATTTGAGGAATCCAGTTGGATCCCTCCAACCTATTTTTCCCTACATCCAAATGGTTACCTCAAATAATATTATTCATTCAATAAACAAGTATAATATTCAACAATACATAAATAACAGTAATTCAAACATCCATAATTTAATTTAGTACGTTTATATTATTGTAAACATAACCAATAAGGTAAATTACATCATTTGGAAATAATCGTTTAAGTAACCACTAGATATTATTTAATTTGAACAAACGTTTAAATCAACCAAATCATCCAACATATATATATATAAACATTCAACACACAACAAACAATTACCAAGCATAGCACACAAATTAAAACTCAATTTATATAAAATATAAGTGGGATAAAACTGAGTGAGTTATACTCACTTTTATTTGATTCGTTGTTGAAACGGTTTGGTTTCAGTTAAATTAAACAGTCGTTTAATTTAACTGAAATTTCCACCTGTTCATCTCTGTCCAAATTGTCCCAAATGTAGTGCTCGTTACCACGATCCCATTGCAACTTGTTTTTTTCCATTTGGACCTTGCAATCAATAATTATTAGCATTATACGTTAACGATTTAATTAATTTTTCCTAATTAAACAACAACCAACGTTAATTGTAAAAAATTATTTACATGTTTAAGATTTGAAAAAGTGGTCTAGCATATTTCTTCTTGCCATCACGTGGCCACGTTCTGCCCAACCATATTTGTCCTCAACGCACGTCATAAATTCCACTGTTCAGGTTCCAAACTTTGTACCCATTTCCCCTTTGTTCACGAACAGGTTGCCAACCCTTTAAACAATAAAAGAAACACGGGACCAACTTAAATGGTGAACTGATGTTCTTCTTCCTGCTTTATTCGAAATATGCCTAACCTGTTCCATTAAATAAAATACTTAATCATTCCTTAATTAAGATAGTTTAACAAATTCCTTTAGTTTAAAAATATAAGGCCACTATTTCTTTCCTTCACCCTCGTTACTACTTCAGAAAACACACTGTGATTTCAACCGACAACGCCGTCCCTTCCACACCACCAGCATCCGATCAGAGTACGTCGATCATTGCAGGTCAGCCACCATCGCTAACGCCGACGTCATCAAGTAGCTCAAGTCATCTCTCCCTCCATAAATCGCAAAACAAACCCGCGCCTTTCATGGCTGCTTCAGGCCACTATGTCGAACATTCATTGATCACCACCGATCAGCATTACAAGCTCAAAGAGACGAAACTATTTCCTGTTGACAGTTTTGTTTATAGATGATCAGATCGTCCTAGATTTGGAGGAGAAGCTTGGAGATTTTTGGCCATTTAATTCATAAGGAGGCGACTGATTATATTGTTGACCACACGCAAACGTTTTGACCCATTTTAAGGTTATGCAACTGATATATATATATATATATATATATATATATATATATATATAAGGTAACATATATTAATATTTTATTCTAACGAAACTTAGGTGTGAAGTATCATGCAAAAATCATCATACACGATCTTCAATAGGGATGATACTCATAATCCTAGCATAGTAAAATATTCCAGACACGATGGGACAGGTTTCGCCGAATTCCGAGGTCGTTTGTAAAAATTCCTCTATAAGTCACATGTGAATAAACACGCATTTAAATTGCCTACGATTACAAAATAAATCCAAATAACTTGAAACATCGCAATTACTAACTATTATAGATTTAATAAAAATAGTTTCGCTGAAAACAAAGTTTGTTTGACAATCGATTATTCTATTATTCTATATTTCCAAATTAAATCGAATACACGATTAAATAAAATCTAAGCGTTTTCTATTTATACGATTAAATGATAAGTCCAATCGGTACAAAAATCGAAATCTTATAATAACTTATTATTACAGTTCCAACGGCACAAGTTTTTTCGCGTTCCCAGACTGTTTCCCTGAAATGATATTTTAGGCGCAAAACAACACTATTTTGGGCACCAAATTATCGATCTCCAAAAATAACAAACAATATATCTATTCGGACTCTAAACGTCAATACGAATTCAACAGAATTAGTTTCACAGCTTAATTTGATCGTTTTCTCTAGTTATCAATAATTTCCTTTCAAATCAATTTAAATTTATTAATTTAATCATTATAATTTATAAACGATTTCATAGCGACTATTTTAAAATTTGAATTGGACATATCTCACAATCTATAATACGAAATCTCAATTTTTCTCTTTCACTAGAAAATTATAATCAATTATATTCAAATGTTTCTTGTTTCACAGAATTTCAACTTATATCGGATCCTATATATTCGGTTGAAGTCCAAAACGTAATATTACGAACTACCGTGATGTTACGAGCTTGAGTTATATTAAATATAAATTTAACGTTCAAACTTCGTTATGTAAACGAGTTACATATTATAAATCCATTTATAATTCCAAAGAAATATTTAAAATAATAAATTAAATTATATATTTCACCACCAAAAATACGGGATGTTACATTCCTTACCCATTAAAAGAATTCCGTCCCCGAAATTACTAAAGCAGGAAAATGTTACAAATCTCATTATCTTTTAAAAATCCAATTTATTTTAAATCGAAAACCAATTCATTATTGTAAATAAAAAAATTCAAAAATATCAAAAAAAATCCAACACATTAAATTCCTCGAAAAAATTCGGCAAAGTCTCCCCTGTACAGAGGGGATTCTGTGATATCGCAGGAACAAATAATATATATACATAGACCCACACGGTCGGAAAACAAAATTAAAAAACTAAAAATTCATATTTTCTTGTAGGCGTACCTTATATAAGTGCTATTGGGCATACTTGCTCAACTTATATGCAATCTATGCAACCAAAATTAATGCTCAAAGCCTCCTGGTACCTGTACTTAACTCCATTCAACATGTTAGTAACAATTACATGTAATTCTTCAATAATATTTCATTGATTAACAAGTATAACCATACAGATTTCAAAATCAGAATATAGCATCATTCAGGTGCAAATACAGGGTTGAATCATTCGGTTTCAATTCATATGTGATTCCATTCCAATTTATTATATTGGAATTCATTCTCTTTAGCTTTAAATTCATTCATCTTATTATTAATCCATAGATGAATTATATTCAACCAATCTAACGCACAATCAACAATCAATACACAATCAAACCAGCTTAATTTTTATATTAAATCATTAATATTCACTATTAATATTTTCTTGTATATATTCACTTGGGTTATCAATTGATTAATATCCAATCGATTTCCATAATTATTATTTATTTCAATTCCCAAATTCCAAATCTATTTTATTCAATTCCAATATCCAATCTTAACTTCAATCTACCAGGTTAATTCCAATTCACATTCAATTGACTAATTTATTATCAAAATTAGTTTACTTCCATTTCAAAATTAAAATTCTGATTTTATTCAGTCTCATTTACCCTTTTAATACAAATACGCGCTCTCGTATATATACACTCGAACTCAATCTAGGGTATTACTAACCCAATCACTACCAAGTCACGCCATGGAGCCAAGGTTATTGCTAAACCTTATGCTCTAATACCACTGTAATGACCCGGTGAATTCGATGCCCGAAATCCGACAATAATACATAAACCCGTATTACTTGCCAAAACTCAAGTATCGAAAACTCCAGATATTTAATAGAAAGAAATTAGAGGGTGAGATAAGAAAGGAATAGAAGAAAAAGAAGAAGAAGAATAACAACACAACAATAACTGAGTCTTACATCGCAATGGAACAAAATATAATACAGAAATAAAAATATATTAAAAGCTTTAAAATAAAACTTACAATCACCAGAGTACATCAATACATTTGAACAATCATAATAATCTATCCTCATATACGACGCACAATGGAATAAAGACTAGATATCATACGTCTGAACACCTTTAGTTCATCTCTAGACTTCACAGCACCCGATAACATGAACCTGTAAAACTCGGTATAACCCGAGCATTGCAAATGTTGGATCAGTCTGGTGAACCAAAGTGAGAAAACTCGCTAAGCTTATGAAACGACCCAAACTCGCCGTAAGGGAAAGCCCGGATTGAGTTGAGAACAAGACAATCATAACACAAACAGAAGAACATTGCTATTACAACAATTTACATCAGAGTACAAGAATATAACAGAGTATGAATAAATAATATAGCAGAAAATACCAGAGATTCAAATTACATTTAAATACATAGCAGCGGAAAAATAATACATAACACAACTGAAAGAAATACATGGATACATAGCTTTCCGAATATAGTTCCAGTTGTAAATCTAGGATCATGTGAAAATAATATCTGCAAAAACCAAAACTACTAGCTGCTCGTGTGGAAAATAGGGGCACCTGGTGTTTAGGTTAAAACAATAAACTCCGAGTCAGTCATGTGACTGGTGTGAGAACTAAAACAGTTATTAGCTTAATTTTAAATTTAGATAAATCAAGGGACTATGTCGTATAACAAGGGGTTTAACCCCAAGAAAACCAGTGCATAAAACATACAGTGTAATGCTAAATAGAAAAATGAAACTATTATAAGACTCAGGTCCCATCACACAATGCAGCGCAAGCTGGAGGATAAAGTTTTTACCTTATAATAGCCAAAAATGCTTGGTACATGAAATTTCATATTTTATTATTACTATAAGTGAAGAAATTAACTTCAAATATAAATGTATCCATCATAGGCGGCGTAGGTACCCATATATTACATCGCCAAATATATATTTACAACTAAAATCGTGAAATCACGTATTGGAGAGTGGGTTTCCATCTATGAACCAAGGCAAGCGATCATCCTTACCGATTCGAGATTGTCTAGCCCGAGTCTCAGGATACCGCCGCAACTGCACCTGTGGTTAGCGACAGGGTCGGTCATCCATCGATGATTAGTAATACCATAAACTATATGTTAGCCTGCCCTATGAGGCATAAAATATGGTCAGTATATCGACCATAACATCCATCAGCCCCGTAGTGACCGATATATCCGAGGTGCCTCGCAATCCATCATCCAGTAATAATAAGCAACATCCACATGAGTAAACAGACGTTACTCCTAGCTAGAAACTTACATATGTCCGTTTCTCTGAAGTCCTCGTCCCGTTTCTGGTTCATACCGGGGTGTGTAGCTCGCGAATTAATGCTACACAAAGCTATGCTAATTAAAGTTGTGCTTTGATCATCAACCACAAGACTCTGCTTTTCAACAAAAGCCTTGATCATTTGCATCTCAGCATGCCACTATCATTCCATACCGTACCATTGATTTCCACCAATATATAACCTCTAAGCTCGTACATTTCAGAGAAGGGTGTTAAACAAGAGAATAAATTCTCCGCCACCAAACAGATATATATTTAGTAGAGATCAACGACTACAGTATAAAGGAATCAATATCAGACACACCATCCATTTGCAAGTCCGTTCTGGGTCTGAATTGAACCGAAGGAACCTTATTTCTCGTCCCATATGTCCAATACAGGAGAGAGACCCTCGCATATCCGGTCGATCTCCAAGTATGTCTGGAGGATCACCACTTGTTACCTCGTCTTTGGTGTACAGCCAAATCAAGACATCCATAATCATCCAAACGATGTGAAGATCTCCGGTCTTCAACCACCGTCTTCATCGTCGACTTATCGTCATATCAATTATTCAGAATGGGGTAAACCCGGCCTTTCTGAATAACTCGCATATCTTATAAACAAGTGCCATAAAAACATAACATACGCCTCATTCCAAGACAGAATATTCTTTTATTCAAATATTCTTTTCACAATTTAAACCAAATTACGGTTTTCCAAACTAGTCGGGATTAGCGCACCTTACTGAAGTAATCATTTGTTTAATTTCCCAATCCCAACTTGTTCATCCCATGGAGCAAAGCTGGTAGTACTCCATATCTAACACCCACGGTGTTATCGATAAAATTAATTATCATTTCCCGTTCAAATCTAATTAAAGATTTAACTATCGCCTGGAGTAAAACTGGTGGTACTCCATTCTCGATCATTTCCCAGATTTTGATAATTTAAATTATCACATTCACATTTCAATCTAATTAAAGATTCATTAAAACTTAACTTAGTTTTAATCTTCTAACAATCATTATTTAATGATTATTCAAAATTAGGAAATAAATCATGTCTTTAACTGGGTTAAAGAACCAATGTCATTTAAAACACAATTCACGATAAACCCAAAATCACATCCCATTAATTATGGAATCTTCATGGAAAACAGATCAATATATATAATCAATATAAACTTCCATATCCAACCAATAATATAAATGGAATAATGGCAAAGCCTTTTAAATTCCATATATTGTAACAGTCTTCCTCAACATAAGTTCACTTCGATTATTACCAAATCGAATTCCATTCCAATTTATTTTATTAAATTGGAAAACTTTACTTCGGAAAACTTCCATTAAATCTTAATAAGAAGATTTATAAATTCCAAATCATATTTCACTGTTAATCGGGTTAAAGAACGAATGTTGTTAAAAACAGAGTTCATGATAAACCCAATTCACATTCCATTTTATTCCAATTACTAAATATAACTGGAAACTCAAATGATCTTATTTAAAAGATTTATTCTTTTCACATGGGGTTTAATAATAGTGTTATTGAAGACACCATTCACGACAAACCCAAAATCAAATTCTTTTATTTGATTCTAATTTAATATTAATTAATTAGAACACTTCACTAAATATTAATTAAAATATTTATTCTTTTCTCAAATGGGTTTAAGAACAGTGTTATTTAAGACACGTTCACGACAAACCCAAAATCCAATTTAATATTAAATACAAGGCTCTGAATAGAAATTGTATCACCTTATATTCAATATCAAATTCTGAAACTAACGGATATCGTATTGGGAATAACGATATCTGTATCTTCTAAATTCCAATAACAATATCCGTATAACCATGGAATCCAATATCGAAATATTCCGAAGATTATTTTCATTCCAATCCATTCCAATTTATACATTGGAAAAATTTGGTTATATTAAAACCCTTTTACAAATCCAATTTATTTATTTAAAAATTATTGGATTTAAAATCTAGTTAATAACTAGTTCATTTTGATAAAAATATATTGTTATCTTTTAAATATGGAATTTTTCATCCTTATTCTTTCCAAATCATTTATTATGATTTTACATAAATTATTAATATTTTTAATAATTTTATTAAGGCCCTTTCAGTCAATTTCCATAAACGGTCATTGAACTGTACTTTCAACGACCTTTTACAAATTTGATTTGGACATAATTCCAAATCCAACTGTTAGATTTCAAGTCTCTTATATTCTTTGGAAATCACTTTTCGATATGAATCCAACGGTTCCAGTTTTTGGAGAATCCGACGGTCTTATCTCCCGTAATGTTAATTCGAAGTCAATGGTCGAAATTTGCGAACGGTCGCTGCGCGGCGCGTTCTATTCAGGCCATTTAATATATATTATATATATTTCATCGATTTCCATTTAAAACGTATTTTATAAATCTCGATTTTAAATTAAAACTGAATATTTCTTTATAAATTCGTTTTAAAATGATTTCAATCTCATTTCAATTTTAAAATCAAAATTGAATATTCCATAATATATTCGTTTTAAATTCATCTTAAAACGATTTCAATTTCATTTCAATTTTTTTCATGTCCATCTAGAATCGAGCATCAAAATCCCATTTTAATTATTCACTGAATATAATTTTAAAATATTCGTTAGTTCTGAATTGGAATCAAACTCAATCAATTTCCATATAATTTCAGTTATATGGATTTCATACATCGCATGTATACAACAATAATGATAAACATCCAGAGTGCATTTTACAACTGTATAAGCATTAAAATAAATAAATAACACTTATACAATCTGTCAACTCATCGATTGACATACCGCTAATTACTGGGATCAGTGTATGTCAAATATTGTCCCAATGTCCTTGTGGGGTTTTCAAACAACAAATAATGATTATTATTTGTGCAATTGGGCGATGTGTAAAATATTATGGTCCCAATCATCGTCAGTTAAATATGTGTACATAAATAAACCGTCCGGCTTGTAAATGAATATTTATTTTCATTTCAGGAGAATTTTATGTTGTTCATATATACGGTAAAAATTATATTTTTAACGATAAAATATTTTATTCAACAAATGAATATTTTATATAGTTCATACATTCAATAAAAATGATATTTTTATTGTTCAAACATTTTATTCAATACATGAATATTATACATACATTTCACATCACATCACAACACAATACAGTCCAAACAAACGACCATGGTTTGTACAATAAATAGTGTCGGGGGCTACTAAGCCCCGCCTGCATCCTAGTATATATTTAACTGTAAAGTAATTTTAGTGAGAAAGAGTTCTCACATTGGTTTCCACTCCAACATTCTTTTATTTTTGAATTTCTATTCTATTTGGATTTAAATTTGCTTGAAATTCTAACGTGCTCCAAATTGGACCCAGTTAATCTTGTTGTGAAGCTCTCGTCTCCTTGATCGCAACGGATCCAGTTTCGCGCAATTTGGACCTCTTATGTAGAAGATATGGTCATTTTTACATTGGATTATAAAATTAAATTAAATAATTAATTAATTAGCGCTAATTACATCATTAAGGAGAATAATCCTCCTTCTTCTTCGTTCCTTTTTGAAATCTTATCCCAGATATCGCGCAACCCACTGCTCGAAACCCTACATCGCCAACGCCCATCATCCTGCGTTGCCGGAGTCCGATCAAAAACCACCACTGTGAAGCTCTCCACGTTAGCTACATGCGCCACCATCCTCGTCGAATTCGAGCTCTTCGTTGGCCTCCAAATCCACCTCGAACGACGCATGTTCGAGCACAAAAATCCAGATATCCACCACCCTATTTTAGATCATAGCCATATCAAGTTTGACTATGCAGTGACTGAAATAGGGTTTTGACCGGTTTATATAATAAATTAATTAATATAATTAATTCGTGAATTTTCTTGTTTAACCTCCGAACTCCAAATCAAGTCCAACGACTGTCGCCCTAACTAATTACCCCCATTCCAAACACAATGGGATATGTCCCGTAAGCCAAATCGGTTGTTACGATCAGTTTTCATTAAAATTAAAATACAAATTGATATATATTGAATTTGAATGTACATTTTAATTTACCGGGACCACATTCTGACTCCAAAAATTCCAAAAAAATAAATCTAGCTATGTTTTGACGATACGGTCCTAAAAAAACTAATTTTGTTAGATTTGTAGACTATTTGAAGAATGGTTATTTTCCAGTCGATTAAATTCAAACTGAAATGACCAAACACGTTTTAATTCACCACGCTCACATATCAATTCCAAAAATTATGAAAATTGGAATCTAGCAATAATTTGACATTCTGGATCCAACAGAAGTGGTCTCGTCGAAAACGGAGGTCGTTTGTAAACAGCTATTTTTAAGGGCTATATATTATATAAAATATATATAAATTCCATAGCGACTATTTTAAATTTTAAACTGGGCATAACTTTCAAGTCTCATTATGAAATCTGGATTTTTCACATTCGTTAGAAAGATATAATTAAACAAATTTAAATATTCCTAGTTTTACTGAAATCCAATTTATTTTGATTCCTGTACATTCATTTGAAATTTAAAATCGAATTTTCATACTACCGCGCCATTTCAGTCTCATTTTACAATTAAAATAAATTTGTTCATTCTAACTTTGATTTAAATAAAATTTTAGTCGTTATTATTTAAAATAAATCATAATAAATATTCAAAATCCATTAAAATTGCAAAAATAAAATTTTTTAATTGGTTCTGAAAATCTGGGTTGTTACAGTTTATTTATATCGTCCAACTTGATTTTAACGTCAAAACATTTCTTTTCGAAAGAAAAGGATAATCGTAAGACCGGTCCACACATAAATACAGACGGTTTTTATCTTACGATAACCACCAAAACATTTTTGAACTCATATCTTGTTCTACTATTATAATTGTGTCTAAATAAAATAAATAACTATGTAACAGAACGCTTGCATTTCACGCTCTACATATCCAATATATAATCGAAAACCGCGGGCTCTTATTGGAGATAGTATTCCAACTATGACAAGGTATGGAACCACCTTACGGTAGTGTATTTCTAGTGGGGAATACACTGGGTTCAACAATAACATCTTGCAACCCGGCCACACATGACCGACCACTCATTTCGCTTGAGTGTATCGAATGTATATCACCAACGGATGGGAGCTACCCACCGTTTCTCGAAAAGGGACAACATCGAAAGAGTAAACAAGGAACTTTAATTTCTTTAGATAGGTAATAATACACCCTAATTGGGAGCGACCCACTTAGCCATGCTGCCTGCCCGATTTTTGTCATTTCCCGGTTGATGGGGCTTGAGGTTATGGTTATCTTTATGAACATCTGGCCACCTATTACTTGGAATGCCACATCGTCAGATCCATCAAATCAATAATTGATGTCTACAAAAATACTCAAGTTGTGTAAGCAGTAAGAACAAATTCCTATTCCACCAACAGAAGTATGTTTGTAGAAATCAATGTAAGCAATCCTTTGAAAATACTCTATCAGACATCTGTCCATACAAGTCATCCAGGAACAGAATGAACTGAAGGTACCCTCCTACCACATCCTAGGTATCACCCTAATACAAAACACATCTTCCACCGAAAGATAATTTTTCAGGCAACTGTTAACCCGCCTTTTTATAAAGGTCATTGCACTTTGAACTTAGACACATGAGTCACTCGATCATCAAGGTGGATAACCAAGAGATATGGTTGGATAGCTCAAAATTGAGTGTGAGTGGACATACGAACTTATGACAATTCATATGTGCTTTGATAAATCATCGGGTTGAAAATAACTTGGAGTTCTATAGTGGTAAACCTCTGATCGACCAAGCCATTTTCCTCGGATCGGCATTGTAACGAATCGTCATTTTCTCGATCCTGATTATTGATACAACTATGAATTTCAAATATGAATTTAAATGAGAATTGGGAACCATGTTAAAAAGGGAAACAATGGAATTTATTCTGATGTTCAGAATTTAAATTGAACTGGAATAAATCCATGCGGATTTATGATTTGAATTCGACTATGTCAAATTTATAAAAATAAATTATTTCCAGTAAGGATATTTAACTTGTATTAGATAGAAACTGGAATTTAATATGAAAATAGATTCTATAATTTTATATATTAGTATAAAAATAAAATATTCCAAAGTAAGAATCGGGTTTCAAATACATTTTTGAAATGCAACTTGTTTTAATATGTAAAATAAGGAATTTTTTTACAAACGATGTTTATAAATAAAGTGCGATAATTATCATGGGATAATTTAGAATTATAAATTCAAGTATGAATTTAAAAGTGAATTATAAGTCGTTTCGAAAAGGGAATAATGGATGTTATTCTGATATTCAGAATATAAACTGAATTGAGATAAATCTAAGAAATTATATTTGGAATTCGTTTTCATCGAATTTTATAAAATAATTTATTTCTAATGGAATGGGAAGTTAATATTAAAAAATGGAGTTGCTATTGGATTTATAACAGAGTAATGAAATAATCGACGATTAGGAATAATCGACGATTAGGAATAATCGACGATTAGGAATAATCGAAATATTTAGTTAGATTTGGTAAACTGGTTTAATTTATATTTAATATTTAAGAAACGAATTGGAATTTATATAATAAATGAAGTTTAACATTTATATTTAAATATGATTAAAACGAGCTTGCCGCAGCGTGGTAGTTCGTAATTTGACGTTTCGAACTTCAATTGAGTATATAGAACTCAATTCTAGACGGAATTCTTGGAAACAGGAATCATCAGGACCGATTGAATAATAGTTTTCTAATGAAAGAGAAAAATATGAAATTTGTCTTATAGATTTTGAGTTATGTCAAAATCAATTTTTCAAGAAAACAACGCTATAATTGTTACTAAACCATAGCAGTTTATTTAAAATCGAAGTATTTTAAGTTAATAAAATATGGATTTTTATTTTAAATCTAGATTTGAGTTGTAAATTAATTCGAATTCAAGTTGTGTAAATGAAATGATTTTTGAAACAAAAATCATATTTTTAATTATTGCATAGAATAAGCTAATTAGTGGAAATTAGTTAGTGGAATTTGCATAGAATTAACTAATTAGAAGAAACATTCGAGGATGCAATTCGAAAGTTGCAGGAAGAAGATAATATTACGGACCAATTATATATTGAAGCCTGCTAGGTATTAGTTAGTTTATTCCCCATTAACGTTAATTATTATATAATTGAGAGATTTAGCTGTGCTTAGTTATTTATTTAAACGATGCCTAATCCTGTTTAACATGGCATGACCAGTTGACTTATAAACATGTAGTAACCCGCCGTTTTTATATAAATGTTATTAGTTAGATTAATTTTTAAGTAGGATAGTTAATTAAAATATAATCAGATAGTTGATTCATTTAATTAAATTCATATAATGTATAATTCCTAACTTGTTCATTCAATAACGGAATTGGACAACCAGGAACATTGGAACTGTGTTAACAAGCGCAACATTTTGAAGCTTGTTTGATCAGACTAAGTAACTGCTGGAATTTTTAATCAAATTAAATGTCTTTTTAATTTGATTAAAACAAATTGTTTTATCATCGAATGAGAATCAATGTGAGTTTAACTCACTCAGTTGTCTCACTTATACTTTATATAAGTTGGATTTATTGTTTGCGTGCTATGTTTGTTAATCGATGGATAATTAAATGATCGTTTGAATATATGATAAATATTTTATTATAATTGATTTAAATTAAATGTTTGTTTAATTTAATCAAAATCAATTGTTATTTTTAATGATTATTTCCAATTGAGGTAACTTACCTTGTTGGTTACGTTTATAATAATATAAATGTATTAGATTTATGCTTGAATTATCATTATCTGTTGACCATTATCAATAAATTATTATTTATTTTATCATATTACATGGATTGTTTTACTTTGAGGTAACATATTTGGATGCAGGAAAAAACAGGTTGGAGGGATCCAACTGGATTCCTCAAATTTATTGTTTATTTTCATATTACAATTATGTGAACTGTTTTAACCAGTCTGATTGGATGATTGATTTGATCATTGATTGTTGAATTTAAATTCAACATTTATTTGCTATAAACCAATGGACAATATTGGTTGAGTAAGTGACGGCGATGGCCTAAAAATAAATCGTTTTATGAATATTGATTTACAATCAGGTGAATTAACAGAAATGAAGTTTAAAATTTATTTTATAACTGAAGATAGTTTTGAAATATATTGCTTTGAAATAAAGTTTATAAAAAGTAGATTTATATTTATTATTTATTATTTATTATTTAAGTTTATAAGGAATTATTAAATGGGTTTTATGAAGTAAAATCTTTTGTTAATAAGATTTAAAAGCAAGCGAGCGGAAATTTACCTAGCAAATAAAAACTAGAATTATATAATTGTTTATTGGTAAACAATTAAAGTGGGATTATATTAGAATTGATTATTATTTATTTTATAATAATCAATTTATATTGGATTAATTAAATTAATTATGTTATTAATTAATTTAAATAGAAAGACCAATTGGAATGGATTAACGGGTTAGTTGTGTTAAATTGTATAAGTCAACTACTTAATGGTATTTGATTACTAAATTTCTATTAAATAGAAATTGTTAATGATGAAGTAAATCATTTTTATAATATTGTTAATTTAATATTATTTATTTATTTAATAATAATAAAAGTAATGATCTTAGGATTTGATTAATAGAGGATAATGAAACTATAAGACTCTGTGAGAGGACCCGTAACTTCCCCGTGAAGCAAAGAGCGGATACTTTGAGAACAACACACAAACGGACACAAACGGAAGAACATTTCATTGTTATTACAACAATTCCATCAGATACAAGAATATACAGAGTATGAGTAAATATTATACAACAGAAAAATATCAGAGATTACAATAAATTACATAGCAGCGGAAAATAATACAAAAGCACAACTAGAGGTAATGCACGGATACAAAGCTTTTCGAGCATCATTCCAGCTGTAAATCAGGATCCTATGAATATAAATCTGCAAAACCAAAACTACTAGCTACCCGTGTCGAAAATAAGGGCACCCAGAGTTTAGGTTAAAACAATAAACTCCAGGTCAGTCATGGGACTGGTGTGAGAACTAAAACAGTTATTAATCTTTATTTTTAAAGTTAGGTAAATCAAGGGACCACGCCGTATAACACGGAACGGGTTTCCTCCCAAGAATACCAGTGCAGAAAACAAACGGCGCAATGCTAAATAAAGAAAAATGAAGCTGTTATAAGACCCAGGTCCCATCACACAATGCAACGCAAGCCGGAGGATAGGGTTTTTACCTTATAACAGCCAAAGCATGCTTGATACGTTAAAAACACATTATTTGATACTATAATAAGAGTATAGTGTCAAAACAATTTCACATCATAAATATCAATCATAGGCGGCATGAATGACCCATACCACTATGTCGCCCTACTAGGTTCTAGAAATAAAACCGAATTATCACGTATTGGAAATTGGATTCCATCATGAGCGAACCACACCGAAGTAATTATTTATTTTATTTCCCAATCCCAACCTATTCATCCCATGGAGAAAAACTGGTAATACTCCATACCTAACACCACGGTGTTATCGGTAAAATTAATTACCATTTCACGTTCAAATCTAATTAAAGATTTAACTATCGCTTTGGAGCAAAACTGGTGATACTCCACTCTCGATCACTTTTCAGATTTGATAATTTAAATTATCAATTCACATTTTAATCTAATTAAAGATTCATTAAAACTCCACTTAGTTATAATCCTTTCAAAAATCAACATCTTGCCTTTAACTGGGTTAAAGAACCAATGTCATCTAAAACACGATTCACGATAAACCCAAATCACATTTGATATTAAAAACAAGGCTCTGAATAGAAAATATACTGGCTTATATTCAATATCAAACTCTGAAACAAACAAATATCGTATTGGAAATAACGATATAAAATATATCTTTCAAATTCCCATAACAATATATGTATAGTCATGAAATCCAACATCGAAATATTCCGAAGATAATTTCGATTCAACTCCACTCCCACTTTATATACATTGGAAATTCTGGTTATTTTCAAAACCGATTCAAATTCAATTTATTCATTTCAAAAATAAATTGGTTTTAGTTCTAGTTCAAAACCAGTTCATTTCGATAAAAATCTATTTTTATCCTTTCAAATATGGAGTTTTTCATCCCAGTTCTTTCCAATTCACATATTATGATTTTACCTAAATTATTAATATTTTTAATAATTTTATCAAGGCCCGTACAGTCGATTTCCATCAATGGCCATTGAACTGCACTTACAGCGACCTTTTTCAAATTTGATTTGGACATAATTCTGAATTCAACCGTTAGATTTCAAATTTCAAATATTCATTGGAAAGCTATTTTCGATACGAACCCAACGGTTCCGGTTTCAGGAGAATCCGACGGTCGGATCTCCCGTAATGTCAATTCGAAGTTAATGGTCGAAATTCATGAACTGCCACGGCGCGGCGCGTTCTATTCAGGCCATTATATATATAATATATATATATATATATATATTATATTTCGTCGATTTCCTTTTAAAACGTATTTTATAAATCGTTTTAAATTCGTTTTCAAAACCATTTCAATGCTACATTCAATTTCAAATCAAAATTGAATATTTCATATCATTACTATATAAATGATAATATTTTCAAAATGTTATATTTAGAAATCACCACTTTTTCTATATTCATTTTAGAAACGAATATAATCGATATAAATATCGTTCACGTCAAAATAGCGCAACTCTAATCAACACGACTTTATATATTTCAATAAATTCGTTATTCGATTCAACAAATGAATATATATTCTATTCAACACATGAATCTATATTTCTTTCAACACACGACGAATCTCAACACATGAGTTCTGTCAACACACGACTATTCTTGGTGTGTAAAATATTTTATAAAATTATGGTATCAATCGTTTGATTTTCCATCAGACTCCACCATGAAGTAGTTCTAATTTTGAATATGATAAAGATGAAAATTTTATTGTTAAAATATTTTAATCAACACATGGATAGTTTCAGCACATGAACATCGTCAACACATGACTATTCTCAATACATGAGTTTTCTTTTATAATATTCATTATTTTCCCGATTGGAATGAGGCCCAATCAATTACCATATAACATTAATTATATGGATTCCATACAACACATGTATAAAATAGCAACGATAAACAATCAACCATCATCCAAAGTGCACCACTCAACTGCATAAGCATCAAATATAAATAATCAATGCTTACACAGTCTGTCGACCAATCGATCGACATATAATTAAATAATTGGGATTAGTGTACGCCAAATTTCATCCCAACACCCGTTTGGGGTTTCAAATCAACAACACAGATTTTTATTTGTGCAGTTGGGCGATGTGTGAAATTTATCATCCCAATCAATATCCTTCAAATATGTGTACATAAACAAACCGTCCGGTTTGTAAATGAATATTTATTTATTCACTTTCACTATATTCATATTCATGTTAAAAATCATATTTTAAACGATAATTAATTTATTTCAACACATTAATCTATATTATCGATTTCACATCCACATCACAAACAAATTTCACAACACATCAAACAAACAAACAAGCCATCCATGGTCTGTGGATGACGGGTGTTGCTAAGCACCGTCTGCATCCTAGTATATATATATAACTAGAAAAAGAAATTTAGAGTGAGAAGTTCTCACCAATAGCTAATCCAAACGCCATGACTCTTCATATGTAGAAATCTTCGTTGTTCTCGCCTTTTGCCACTTTTGTTGCCCGTATTCTCTACATATGTAAAAATCGAATTTTTACTTTGCTATTCAATATATAAAAATCGAATTTTTACTTCGCTAGTCAATATATAAAAGTCGAATTTTTTACTTCGCTGTTCAATATATAAAAATCAAATTTTTATATTGTTGTCATGTATATAAAAAATCACATTTTTATACTACTACTATATAGATAAAAATTCTATTTTTACACCGCTAAAAATCGTATTTTTATATCTTCTACTATATAAAGGTCATATTTTTTATTCACTACATATATAAAGATCCAATTTTTAACACTTCTATAATGTAAAATCATATTTTTAACTTTCCTATCGAATAAAAATTCTATCTCTAATTTTCCTATCGAATAAAATTCAGTTTTAACTGAAATAAAAAGTGGGGAAAAATTACTGTAAAATGGAAGAGGGGGGGCTGTGCTGCGTCGACGGTGGCCAGAGAAGGGTGAAGCGGAGGCGCGGGGGGTGATGGCGATGTCGGCGGAGAAGCGAAGGGAGGGGGAGCATCGACGTCGGCGGAAGAAGGAAGCGGAGGGGAGGGAGAAGGGGGAAAGAAGAAGGAGAAGGGATCGAAGGGGAGGGTGCGGTGTGGCGGCGCCGCCCTGGGGCGCGACGGCGCTCCGAGGGGAGGAGCGGCGGCGCTCCTCCCCCCCGTCGTTCGCCCCTTTTTTTCTCCTTCTGATTCGATTTTGAAAAAGGGGGGGCAGAGGGATTTAAGGAGAAGAGAGAGGGAAGGGGATTTTTTTATTTTATTCATTTAATTATTTAATTCCAAAAAGGTACTTTTATTTTCGACCTCGAAACGAGGCCCACCTCCTATCGTCCATAGCTAATTACCCTCATTCCGAACATAATGGGATATGTATCGTAAGCAGATTCGATCATTTCGATCAGTTTCCATTAAAATCAACATATAACTCTATATATTGATTTTGAACGCGCATTTCAATTCACTGGGGTCACATACTAACTCGAAAAATTCTCAAAAAATATTTTCTAGCTTCGTATTGACGATATGGTCCTAACAAAACTAATTTCGTCGAATTCTGAGACCGTTGGAAAAATGGCCAATTTCCAGCCGATTAAAATCAACTGAAACTGGTTAAACGCGTTTTCCTTTTCCACGCTCACATATCGATTTTAAAAATTATGAAATTTGGAATCTAGCAATAATTTGACATCACGGACCCAACAAAAGTGGTTTCGTCGAAATCCGAGGTCGTTTGCAAAATTTCCATTTTTAAGGGCCTGAATTCCATAACGACTATTCAGAATTTTCAACTGGACATATCTTCTGATTCCCGCTATTAAATTTCGATTTTTCAGATTCGTTGGAAATATATTCTCAACTAGATCCTAATGTTTTTGGTTTCACTAAAATCCGGATTGTTTTGCACCCGGTACATTCAATTGAAATTTGAAATCGAACTATCGAACTACCGCACCATTTTCAATTCTATTTATAATTATATATAATTATTTATATTCTAACGACGGCGTATATAAAATATACGTTCGAATTCAATTCAAAATAAATTTATGGTCGATATTATTTAAAATAATTCATTTTAAATGTTCAAAATTCGCTAAAATTGCCGAAATAAAATTTTTAAACTGGCCCATATTTTCGGGTTGTTACACTCTGTTTATAGTTTAATGGGTTTTCAAGCATATT
The DNA here is from genome assembly GCA_030737875.1 of Allium sativum. NCBI lineage: Eukaryota > Viridiplantae > Streptophyta > Magnoliopsida > Asparagales > Amaryllidaceae > Allium > Allium sativum. The sequence continues at coordinate 468,027 of JASFAX010000065.1, forward strand.
TATATTGATTATTTAAGTAAGTTTTAATTGAATTATTTTCCAATTCTTTTTAATTAAGTTTCCTAAATCCAAGTTCGACGAAGATATTAAAAACCAAGTTTTATGAAATATGTTGTAAACAATTTTGATTTTTGGAACGAGTTAAGAATGGAATGAAATTCAAAAGTGTGAAAAGAAGAAATGGAAATCGAAATGGAAACTAAAGTGAATTGAAGTTGCTTGAGCAAATTAAGATAAGGATTCAATCCTAAATCGTGTATTTTAAACAGAAGATGGAGTTTTAATAAGATATACCAAAGGTAAGTTGGAAGTGAGTTTTTTTAATGAAGTTTTTATATGGGTTTTGATTTATAACAGAATCAAGGTTTATTTTTAATGTTTTAAACTGTAAGAACCCATAACTTCCCTGGTAAGGAAAGCCCGGATACTTCGAGGACAAGCTACATCGGAACGCAAACAGAAGAACATTTCATTGTTAATTACAACAATTCCATCAAAATACAAGAATATACAGAGTATAAATCAATATTACACATTTATCAAATATCAGAGATTACAATAAATTACACAGCAGCGGAAAATAATACAATACACAACTGAAGGAGATATATGGATACAAAGCTTTCTAGATATCATTCCAGCTGTAAACCAGGATCCTATGGATATAAATCTGCAAAACCAAAACTACTAGTTGCCCGTGCGGGAAATAGGGGCACCCAGAGTTTAGGTTAAAACAATAAACTCCAGGTCAGTCATGGGACTGGTGTGAGAACTAAAACAGTTATTAATCTTTATTTTAAAGTTAGGTAAATCAAGGGACCACGCCGTATAACACAGAACGGGTTTCCTCCCAAGAATACCAGTGCATAAAACAAACAGCGCAATGCTAAGTAAAGAAAAACGAAGCTGTTATAAGACCCAGGTCCCATCACACAATGCAACGCAAGCCAGAGGATAGGGTTTTAACTTATAACAGCCAAAGAATGCTTAGTACGTGGAATTTTATCTTTTGATTCTTAATCAGACTCCAACTGCAAATTAGTAAGAGAACGATTCCTTAAGTATTAACCCCGAAGGCCGAAACCAACATCAGACCAATACCCAAGAAACCACCCATCTTAACTCATTTCCAGTTAGTTTCTAATTTTATATACAATCATAAATATCAATCATAGACGGCATGGGTACCATATATCATGTCGCCATACTAGGCTCTACAATCAAAACCACAAATGTCACGTATTTGGAAGTTGGATTTCCATCTGTGAACCGAGGCAAAAGATAGTCCTCTACCGATTCGAGACTATCTAGTCCGAGTCTCAGGTCAGAGCTCGAGTGACCATTGGAGCGACAAGGCCGGTCCACCGATGTGGATTAAAATTCCTGGACACTGCGTTTCCCCGCCCTTTGGGGCGTAAATGGGCCAACAAATGACTCCATCGGCTTCACATAGTCACCGATATATCCGAGGCGCCTCGCAACTGCAACAACCACATAAGTCAAACTCGTCAGGGCATGTAAAACCACTGACGCCACTTCTAACTAGAAGGAAACGCATGCCCTCCCTGAGGTCCTCTCCCATTTCTCGTTCACATCCGGGGTGCGAGGCTCCCGAATCAATGCTACACAAAGGTATGCCATACAGGCCGTTCTTTGATCATCAACCACAAGACTCTGCTTTTCAACAGAAGCCTTGATCATTTGAAACTCAGCATGCCACACAGGCAATTCACGCTATGCAACCGATATCAATCACACAGAATGAAATCCGATGTCAGACACACATCCATTTACAAGTCCGTTCTGGGCCTGAACGAAACCGGAGGCACCTAGTACCCCGCATATCCATCGATCTCCAAGTACGTCTGGACGATCACCAACTGATTCCCTCCTCTTGGGTGTACGGCCCAATCAAGATCATCAGTAATTATCCAAACGACTTGAACACCTCCGGTCTTCAACCATCGTCTTCATCTTCGACTAATAGTCGAATCAGTTATTCAGAATGGGGTAAACCCGATCTTTCTGAATAAATCGCGTATATAATAAACAAGTGTTGCACAAACACAACATACGCCTCATTCCAATTCATCAATCACTAACCGTAAATTAGTAAGAGAACAATTCCCCAAATATTAACTCCGAAGGCCGAAACCAACATCAGATCAACATCCAGGAAACCATTCATCTTAGCCAACCTACATTTAGTTCCTAAATTTCCCATTCTTAGGGAAAGGTTCCCATTAATTTTATCAAAGATAAATTCTTTTAAATTTATTCATTAATCTTTCTTTGAATATCACTTCAAACTAGTCGGGATTAGCGAAACACACCGAAGTAATTATTTATTTTATTTCCCAATCCCAACCTATTTATCCCATGAAGTAAAACTGGTCATACTTCATGTCTAACACCACAGTGTTATCGATAAATTCAATTACCATTTCACGTTCAAATCTAGTTAAAGATTTAACTACCGTCTGGAGTAAAACTGGAGATTAGTTAAGTTGAACGGTTTCTGGGGTATTGATCTGATGTTGGTTTCGGCCTTCGGGTTAGTACTTAGGGAATTTCTCATTTGCTAATTTACAGTTAGGGACTGATTGAAATGTGATGTGATTTTGGGGCTTATCGTGAACCGTGTTTTAAATGACCCAGTCAAAGATTAAAACTAAGTGGAGTTTTAATGAATCCTCTAATGTAACATTATTATGATGTTTATAAAAGTCTTCTGTTATTTGTTCTGATGTGTTGTATGACCAGAGTTAGCGTATGCGGAATTCGAACGGTCTTGGTCGATTTAGCGATCGATTAGGTCCGAGCTAAATCCTTGTTGTTACAGCTAATGTCAGAGCATATCGAAAATAATACACAGCAAAGGATTAATTTCCAAAATGTAGAACAATCAATATGAAATGATTTTAGAGATGAAACCAATTGAGGTTTGAATAAATCTTCAGTTAGATTCGGATGAATGAATGGTGATTAAATTCACCAAAACACGTGATGGGATTAAACCAAATTTACTTAGTTGTTGATATTGATTGTGGTTGATTGATTGTTTGGATGGTGCTCGACCAGTTTATGAGAAGAATATACTTTTACATTTAGCATTGGGTTGGGTAGAAATACTGGTATGCTAACACCTTGTGAAACACTTCACGATTTGACGATAAGGTGTTTAGCGATGCTGTGTTCATTTCAAATTTAATGAATGATTGTGAAATGATATTTTTCTTAAGTGAAAAGAAACGTATTCCCGATTTTGGACAGGGAATGTTTTATAAAAATGTTTTATAAAACAGAAAGGATTTCGAGGCCCAAAACCCGATGATTTCTAAAATGATTTAGAAATGTATTATGTGTTACATTGTGGTTCATCGCACATTTGATTTGTTTCTATTGATGATGTATCTGTTTGGTGGCGGAGAATTTATTCTCTTGCTTAACACCCTTCTTTGAGACGTACGAGCTCAAAGGTTATGTGATTAATAGTGACTGATTACATGTGTGAATTACTGATGTGAGGTACTATATTTTGAAAGTACTTGTGATTATTGTGTTGTGAAATGATTTTCCCTACTTCGGGATATGTAATGATTTAGTGTGTGGCTAAAGATTCGGGTAACCCTGAGACTAAAAGTAAGGGTGAGAGGTCGGTGTATCCTGCTCCTATGTGGGGTAGGTGCACCGTCGGTGTAGCCTGCTCCTATGTGGGGTAGGTGCACATTTATATATCGAGTTGCGAGGTGCGTACCCTTTGCCTTGTCGATGGGGAGAACGATATTTGGTTGCATACTTGTCTGTATGCATTGTTATGTTTTGGAATTCATATTTCCAAACAATTTGATTTGAGATCCTGAATTGAAATCTACTTTGATATAGAAAGTTAGATAGGTATTTCAAATGATTTGAAATAAGAAATCGGGAATAAAACCCAAAGGAATAATTTCTGCAAATTGAATTGGATTTGGAAAATCTAAGTGTGGTGATTAATCTAAATGGGTAGATTGGGATATCGCATGTTGATTGATGCATAGTAGATCCATATATCTCTATTGATTATTGTTTATAAACTGGCATTCGTGGGGGTAAACCCGTTCCGCGTTAGCGGCGTGGTCCTGTGATTTGTCTTATGATTAAATAAGTTAATTTTAACTGTAGAGTTTCTCACAACAGTCCCATGATTGACCTGTAGTTTGCTTTTCCCTTGCAAACTCGGGTGCCCTTATTTTCCACATGGGCAGTCGAGTAGTTTATTTTGCAGATATATAAGCAGGATTCTGGATTGAAGCAAAAAGCTATGTCCAGAGTATTGATAGTCTTCCGCTGTGTTAGTTTATATTTCCGCTGTACATTGTATTACATTTATGTAAATTTATCTTCCGCTGTGTATTATTTTCGATATACTCTGATATTCTGTACTCTGATGTAACATTATTATGATGTTTATAAAAGTCTTCTGTTATTTGTTCTGATGTGTTGTATGCCCAGAGTTAGCGTATGCAGAATTCGAATGGTCTTGGTCGATTTAGCGATCGATTAGGTCCGAGCGAAATCCTTGTCGTTACAGCATCGTTCGAAGTCAATGGTCGAAATTCGCGAACTGCCGCAGTGCTGCGCGTTCTATTCAGGCCATTATATTATATGGGTGCCTCTATTTTCCATACGGGCAGCTAGTAGTTTTGATTTTGTAGATTTATATTCACAGGATCCTGATTTACAACTGGAACGATGCTCAGAAAGCTCTGTATCCGTGTATTACTTTCAGTTGTGTTTTGTATTGTTTTTCCGCTGCTATGTAATTTATTGTAATCCCTGATATTTGTCGAATGTATATTTATTCATACTCTGTATATTCTTGTATTCTGGTGGAATTGTTGTAACAAACAATGAAATGTTCTTCTGTTTGAGTTCCGATGCGTGTTGTCCTCAACGCAATCCGTGCTTTCCTTACTGGGGAAGTTCGGGTCCTCACAGTTTGGTATAGACCGATGGGTATGCGAGGGTGTGAAAAATTAGTTCATAGCTAATGGTTGATTAGAATTGTTTGTGGTTGAAATTGATTGATTGTGGTTGAAAAATACCCGTTTGTGGTTGAGAATTATTTGGTTGAAACCACATAGGATTAGTTTGTGGAAAAAGAAAAATATATATCCCGCCTACGTGCGAACTAGATGCATGAAATCCCCATTGTCAAAGCTGCGAGGCTTTAAGGTAGAGCGAGGAGCCGTACTAAGGACGACCCTGGTTTTAACTACCCTGCCGTTATGCTGCCGAAATTTTCAATAATATTCATGTGTTAGAATTATTTTCGTGTGTTGAAACTATATTCGCGTGTTGAATAGAAAACATTCATGTGTTGAATAGAAATTCATGTGTTGAATGGTATTCGTGTTTTAAATAAATCGTTTTAACAATAAAAATCACATTTTTATTTTATATATACGAACTATAGAAATCATTCATGTGTTGATTAGAAATTCATTCGTTGAATAGAAATTCATGTGTTGAATGGTATTCGTGTTTTAAATAAATTGTTTTAACAATAAAAATCACATTTTTATTTTATATATACGAACTATAGAAAACATTCATGTGTTGAATAGAAATTCATTTGTTGAATAGAAATTCATGTGTTGAATGGTATTCGTGTTTTAAATAAACTGTTTTAACAATAAAAATCACATTTTTATTTTATATATACGAACTATAGAAAACATTCGTGTGTTGAATAAAAATTCATTCGTTGAATAGAAATTCATGTGTTGAATGGTATTCGTGTTTGGAATAAATTGTTTTATAATAAAAATCATATTTTTATCATCTATATAAACTATATAAAATAGTTATGTTTTCAAATAAATTGTTTTACATTAAAAATCACATTTTTATTATTATATACATGAATGGTAAAAAATAGTGAAGTGTTGAAATTAATGTCTGTTGGATAAAAATATCATTTATATCAAATGTATGAAAAGAATATGGTTTTGAAATCAAAGAATAGATTATATTTATATATATATAAAAACATAATAAAAAAAAATCGAATAACGAAGCTGCAGTTTGTGTTTTGAAACCGTGATTTCAAACGATTGGTGCGGGAGATCCGGCCATCGGATTTTCCCGAAACCGAAACCGTTGGGTTCGCTTTGGAAATATCTGTACAACGACACCAACTTTGTGAAGATCCAACGGTTGGATTGTCTGGAATATTTAATTCAAATCTAAAGAAAAACAGTGCCAGAATCGATTATATTTATATATATATAAATATAAATAAATTGAATCGAATAACAACGCTGCAGTTCGTATTTTGAAATCGAAACTTCAAACGAGTGTACCGGGAGATCCGACCGCCGGATTTTCCCAAAACTGGAACCGTTGGATTCGTTTTGAAAAGATCTTTCTAATGATATAAAATTTGTGAAGATCCAACGGTTATATTTTCAGATATGTGTAAATCAAATCTGAAGAAAAATAGCGCCACGGCCGCGTTATGGCCTGAAGCGTCGTTTGAATTAATTGGCTATTTTTAAATAAATAAAAATAGCGATAAATCATTATAAAATATTATAAACGATAAGGAATGTGAAATTTAGAAACTAACTGAAGGTTAACTAAGTCGAATGGTTTCCTGGGTTTTGATCTATTGTTGGTTTTGGCCTTCGGGGTTAATATTTGGGAAATCGTTCTCTTACTGATTTACGGTTAGTGACTAATGAATTGGAATAAGGCGTATGTTGTGTTTGTGTAGCACTTGTTTATTATATACGCGAGTTGCTTAGAAAGATCGGGTTTTATCCCATTTTGAATAACTGAATCGACGATAAGAAGTCGAAGATGAAGACGGTGGTTGAAGACCGGAGATCTTCACCTTGGTTGGATGATAACTGATGTCCTGATTGGGAGGCATCCTGAAATATGGATAGTGAGCGGTGATCGTCCGGACGTACGTGGAGATCGATGGGTATGCGAGCTATATAGTGCCTCCGGTTTCGTTCAGACCCAGAACGGATTTGTAAATGGACTATGTGTCTGACATTGGAATTCATTCTGTGTGATTGATAACCATCAATTACATGGTGGGAATTGCCTATGTGGCATGCTAAGATGCAGTGATCAAGGCTTCTGTTGAAAAGAAAAGTCTTGTAGTTGATGATCAAAGCACCGCCTGTGTGTCGTAGCTTTGTGTATAACGTTAATTCGCGAGCCTCACACCCCGGTATGAACCAGAAACGGGAGAGGACCTCAGGGAGGGCATGCATTTCCTTCTAGCTAGAGGTGGTGTTAGTGCTTAAAACCGGCTGATATTTATACTATTTTTCACCTATGTGGTTGTTGCTGTTGCGAGGCGCCTCGGGTATATCGGTGACTATGTGAAGCCGATGGAGTCATTCATTGGCTCATTGACGCCCCAAAGGGCGGGGAAACGCAGTGTTCAGGCATTTTAATCCACATCGGTGGACCGGCCCTGTCGCTCCAAGGGCCCACCTGTGTCTGGGTCCTGAGACACGGGCTAGAGCGTCTCGAATTCGGTAAGGACTATCTTTTGCCTTGGTTCATGATAGAAATCCAATTTCCAAATACTACATCGTGCGGTTTTGATTGTAAACCTATATTTGGCGACATAGTGGCATGGGACGCTCATGTCGTCTATGATTGATATTTATGATTGTTTATAAAATTAGAAACCAACTGGAAACGAGCTAAGATGGGTAGTTTCCTGGGTATTGGTCTGATGTTGGTTTCGGCCTTCGGGGTTAATACTTAGGCAGTCGTTCTCTTACTATTTTACAGTTGGAGTCTGATTAAGAATTCTTTTGTTTTATTCGTATCAAGCATATTTTGGCCATTATAAGGTAAAACTCTATCCTCCGGTTTGCGTTGCATTGTGTGATGGGAACTGAGTCTTATAATGGCTTCATTTTTATAAAAAGCATTGCGATGTTTAAAAGATTTACTTGTTTTAAAAGCACTGGCAATCCAATGGAGTAAACCGTTCCGCGAATATGGCGTGGTCCTGTGATTAGCCATATTATAAAATGTGTTAAGTAGATTTCTCATACCAGTCCCATGACTGACTCATAGTTTGTTTCACTTGCAAACTTGGGTGCCCCTTTTTCTACACGGGCAGCCTTATATTCAGGTTTTAGCAGGCTCTTTCTGGATAGCTGGAGCTGAAGATGGATTCTATCATTTATCCCTTTTTATGTTGTTCAGCTCCTATTGTACATATTATGTTTGTTTTCCACCGTAGACATTTATGTATAGCTGAACTGTATTTGTACTAAGTATGATCCTGTATACTGCGTAACTCTGATGATTATGTTTATCCAGTGTATTATTTGTACATTATCTGGTGTATTTATTTATTTCTGTTCTACTGTCATCTGTTTATGTGTTATATTCCAAAGATTACCCTTGCGACCATCAGTACGGGTTTGGGGTCGTCACAGCGATTTTAATTATATTTATATAATAAACAAGTGTTAGACAAAAATTTATTTTTCAGGATGTCAAATTATTGCTAGGTTTCGATTTCATAATTTTCGAAGCTAGTATGTGAGCGTGGCCAAGGAAAATGTGTTTGGTCGATTTCTATTAAATTGGATAGACTAGAAAAGGGCCATTTTTCAAACGGTCTTAGAAATCAACAAAACTAGTTTTGTTGGGACCGTATCATCAAAACATAGCTAGATTTAATTTTCGGGAATTTTTAGAATCAGTATGTGGCCCCAGCAAATTGAAATGTACGTTCAAATTAAATATTGAATGTTTTATATTTTAATTTGAAGAAAAACTGACTGAAACAGTCGAATGGGCCTACGAAACATATCCCATTGTGTTCGAAATGGGGGTATTTAGCTAAGGACGACAGTCGTTGGGTTTGGATTGGAGGTCGTGTTAGAAAACCCTTTTTTAAAAGCTCCCAGCCAATTAGAATTTTATAAAAAAAAAGAGAAAATTCTCTCTCTCCCCCCATCGCGGTCGACGACGGCTGCCTCTCTTTCTTTCCCGTCCATTTTCCGGCAATTCCTCTCACCAAAACCCCCTGCCCCTTTGGAACTTTTTGAAGATCCTAATGCCCTCTACAAATCCGAACTGGTCTCGACCTCTCTAATGCAGTGTGTATCGAGAACGAAGCCCTCGAAGTCGCCGACTTCATCGCCGTCGATCTCCTTCCACAAGCCACCGATCTGAATGAGACCGCCGGTGCCAGGTGCAGTTTTCCAGCCTCTTCCACGTCGTGAAACCCGATCTTGTCCCCGTGCCACGGATTGAAAGATTTTTGCAAACCTAGTTTTGAACATCGAAAGCGAGGTATACGGCTGATTTTAATTAAACCATATTATAGCACTATAAAGCGCTACGGTTTATGATTTCACTGTAAAAATCATTTTTTTTTGTTTGTTGACGAAATTCAGTGAAACAAGAGACAGTGGACTCATGTGGACGTCTTCTACATTCTAGAAGAGACCGCATATTTTTCTGAGCCTTCTGCTATTTTTGGTGGAGTGGAACCCAATGTGAGATTTCTGAATTATAAACGATATGGAAAACGACGATGTATAAATTATATAGTCAATGTATGAGTTATATAAGCATTGTACACCTCCAATATAAGCGTTGTATAAGTTGTTCGTTCGATGTATAAGTTATATATGCGTTGAAAAAATTATATATGTGTTGAAGTAGAAGTGAAATGCTTATATATATATATACTCCCTTCATCCATAAACCATGGACGATATTTATTGGTTGTGATTGGTGCGAAAAATTGGTTGATAGCTAATGGTTTATTAGAATTGTTTGTGATTGAAATTGATTGATTGTGATTGAAAAATACCCGTTTGTGGTTGAGAATTATTTGGTTGAAACCACATAGGATTAGTTTGTGGAAAAAGAAAAATATACATGCGCCTGCGTGCGAACTAGATGCATGAAATCCCCATTGTCAAAAGTTGCGAGGCTTTAAGGTAGAGCGAGGAGCCGTACTAGGGACGGCCCCGGTTTTAACTACCCTGCCATTATGCTGCCGAAGTTTTCAATAATATTCATGTGTTAGAATTATTTTCATGTGTTGAAACTATATTCGTGTGTTGAATAGAAAACATTCATGTGTTGAATAGAAATTCATTCGTTCAGTAGAAATTCATGTGTTGAATGGTATTCGTGTCCTAAATAAATTGTTTTAACAATAAAAATCACATTTTTATTTTATATATACGAACTATAGAAATCATTCATGTGTTGAATGGAAATTCATTCGTTGAATAGAAATTCATGTGTTGAATGGTATTCGTGTTTTAAATAAATTGTTTTAACAATAAAAATCACATTTTTATTTTATATATACGAACTATAGAAAACATTCATGTGTTGAATAGAAATTCATTCGTTGAATAGAAATTCATGTGTTGAATGGTATTCGTGTTTTAAATAAACTGTTTTAACAATAAAAATCACATTTTTATTTTATATATACGAACTATAGAAAACATTCATGTGTTGAAAAGAAATTCATTCGTTGAATAGAAATTCATGTGTTGAATGGTATTCGTGTTTGGAATAAATTGTTTTATAATAAAAATCATATTTTTATTATCTATATGAACTATATAAAATAGTCGTGTTTTGAAATAAATTGTTTTACATTAAAAATCACATTTTTATTATTATATACATGAACGGTTAAAAATAGTGAAGTGTTGAAATAAATGTCTGTTGGATAAAAATATCATTTTTATCTAATGTATGAAAAGAATATGGTTTTGAAATCGAAGAATAGATTATATATATATATAATTAAAATAAATCGAATAACGAAGCTGCAGTTCATGTTTTGAAACCATGATTTCAAACGATTGGTGCGGGAGATCCGACCATCGGATTTTCCCGAAACCGAAACCGTTGGGTTCGCTTTGGAAATATCTTTCCAACGACACCAACTTTGTGAAGATCCAACGGTTGGATTGTCTGGAATGTTTAATTCAAATCTAAAGAAAAACAGCGCCAAAATCGATTATATATATATATAATTAAATTAAATCGAATAACGACGCTGCAATTCGTATTTTAAAATCAAAACTTCAAACGAGTGTACCGGGAGATCCGACCGTCGGATTTTCCCAAAACTGGAACCTTGTATTCGTTTTGAAAAGATCTTTCTAATGATATAAAATTTGTGAAGATCCAATGGTTAGATTTTCAGATATGTGTAAATCAAATCTGAAGAAAAACAGCGCCACGACCACGTTATGGCCTGAAGCGTCGTTTGAATAAATTGGCTATTTTTAAATAAATAAAAAAGCGATAAATCGTTATAAAATATTATAAACGATAAGGAATGTGAAATTTAGAAACTAACTGAAGGTTAGCTAAGTCAAATGGTTTCCTGGGTTTTGATCTGATGTTGGTTTCGTCCTTCGGGGTTAATATTTGGGAAATCATTCTCTTACTGATTTACGGTTAGTGACTAATGAATTGGAATAAGGCGTATGTTGTGTTTGTGTAGCACTTGTTTATTATATACGCGAGTTGCTCAGAAAGATCGGGTTTTATCCCATTCTGAATAACTGAATCGACGATAAGAAGTCGAAGATGAAGACGGTGGTTGAAGACTGGAGATCTTCACCTTGGTTGGATGATAACTGATGTCCTGATTGGGAGGCATCCCGAAATATATATAATGAGCGGTGATCGTCTAGACATACGTGGAGATCGATGGGTATGCGAGGTATATAGTGCCTCCTGTTTCGTTCAGACCCAGAACGGACTTGTAAATGGACTGTGTGTCTGACATTGGAATTCATTCTATGTGATTGATAGCCATCAGTTGCATGGTGGGAATTGCCTGTGTGGTATGCTAAGATGCAGTGATCAAGGCTTCTGTTGAAAAGAAATGTCTTGTAGTTGATGATCAAAGCACCGCCTGTGTGGCGTAGCTTTGTGTATAACGTGAATTTACGAGCCTCACACCCCGGTATGAACGAGAAACCGGAGAGGACCTCAGGGAGGGCATACGTTTCCTTCTAGCTAGAGGTGGTGTCAGTGCTTAAAACCGGCTGACATTTATAATATTTTTCACCTATGTGGTTGTTGCTGTTGCGAGGCGCCTCGGATATATCGGTGACTATGTGAAGCCGATGGAGTCATTTGTTGGCTCATTGACACCTCAAAGGGCGGGGAAACGCAGTGTTCAGGCATTTTAATCCACATCGGTGGACCGGCCCTGTCGCTCCAAGGGCCCACCTATGTCTGGTTCCTGAGACACGGGCTAGAGCGTCTCGAATTCGGTAAGGACTATCTTTTGCCTTGGTTCATGACGAAAATCCAATTTCCAAATACGACATATTGCGGTTTTGATTGTAAACATATATTTGGCGATATAGTGGCATGGGATGCTCATGTCGTCTATGATTGATATTTATGATTCTTTATAAAATTAGAAACCAACTGGAAACGAGCTAAGATGGGTAGTTTCCTGGGTATTGGTCTGATGTTGGTTTCGGCCTTCGGGGTAAATACCTCGGGAATCATTCTCTTACTATTTTCCAGTTGGAGTCTGATTAAGAATTCTTTTGTTTTATTCGTATCAAGCATATTTTGGCCATTATAAGGTAAAACTCTACCCTCCGGTTTGTGTTGTATTGTGTTTTGGGAACTGAGTCTTATAACGGCTTCATTTTTATAAAAAGCATTGCGATGTTTAAAAGATTTACTTGTTTTAAAAGCACTGGCAATCCAATGGAGTATACCCATTTCGTGAAAGTGGCGTGGTCCTGTGATTAGCCATATTATAAAATGTGTTAAGTAGATTTCTCATACCAGTCCTATGACTGACTCGTAGTTTGTTTCACTTGCAAACTCGGGTGCCCCTTTTTCTACATGGGCAGCCTTATATTTAGGTTTTAGCAGGCTCTTTCTGGATAGCTGAAGCTGAAGATGGATTCTATCATTGATCTCTTTTTATGTTGTTCAGCTCCTATTGTACATATTATGTTTGTTTTCTGATGTAGACATTTATGTATAGCTGAACTGTATTTGTACTAAGTATGATCCTGTATTCTGCGTAACTCTGATGATTATGTTTATCCAGTGTATTATTTGTACATTATCTGGTGTATTTATTTATTTCTGTTTTGCTATTATCTGTTTATGTGTTATATTCCAAAGATTACCCTTGCGACCATCAGTACGGGGTTTGGGGTCGTCACAGCGTGGTCTACGCCTCATTCCAATTCATTAGTCACTAACCGTAAATTAGTAAGGGAACAATTCCCCAAATATTAACCCCGAAGGCCGAAACCAACATCAGATCAATACCCAGGAAACAATTCATCTTAGCCAACCTATAGTTAGTTTATAAGTTTCACATTCTTAGGGAAAGGTTCCCATTAATTTTATCAAAGATAAATTCTTTTAAATTTATTCTTTAATCTTCCTTTGAAAATCAATTCAAACCAAATTTTGGTTTATCCAAACTAGCCGGGATTAACGAACCTTACCGAAGTAATCATTGGTTTTAATTTCCCAATCCCTACCTATTCATCCCCTAAAGTAAAACTGGTAATACTTCATATCTAACACCACGGTGTTATCGGTAAATTCAATTACTATTTCACGTTCAAACTAATTAAAGATTTAACTATCGCCTGGAGCAAACTGGTGATACTCCATTCTTGATCTTTTCAATCTAATTAAAGATTCATTAAAACACCACTTAGTTTTAATCTTTAAATGGGTTAAAGAATCTTTGTCATTTAAAACACGTTTCACGATAAACCCAAAATCACATTCCATTCTATCAGCCTTTAACCGTAAAATAGCAAGTGAGCAATTCCCTGAGTATTAACCCCGAAGGCTAAAACCAACATCAGATCAATACCCAAGAAACCATTCAACTTAACTAATCTCCAGTTAGTTTCTTATTTTCTTAAATCCTTTGGGTCTAAGAACAGTATTATTGATGATGCCGTTCACGACAACCCAAAATCACATTCCATTAATTATCGAGTTAAAGAACCAGTGCTATTTAAAACACCATTCACGATAAACCCAAAAATCAATCCCAATTCAATTCCAATTAAATATTATTTAATTGGTACACTTCATTAAATCTAAATAAAAAGATTTAATCTTTTATCAACTAGGCTCAAGAACAGTGTTAATGAAGACACCATCCACGACAAACCCAAATCCCATTTGATATTAAATACAAGGCTCTGAATAGAAAATATATCGGCTTATATTCAATAACAAATTCTACGACCAACAAATATCGTATTGGAAATAACGATATATATATATATATATCTTTCAAATTTCCATAACAATATCTGTATAATCACGAAATCCAACATCGAACTATCCCGAAGATGATTTCAATTCAATCATTGGAAATTCTGGTTATTTTCAAAACCATTTCAAATCCAATTTATTTATTTTAAAAATAAATAAATTATTATTCTAGTTCAAATCCAGTTCATTTCGATAAAAGTTTATTTTTATCTTTTCAAATATGGGGTTTTTCATCCCAATTCTTACCAAATCATTTCTTATGACTTTACACAAATTATTGGTATTTTTAATAATTTTATCAAGGCCTGTACAGTCGATTTCCATCAACGACCATCGAACTGCACTTACAGTGACCTTTTCCTAATTTGATTTGGGCATAATTCCAAATCCAACCATTAGATTTCAAATCTCTGACATTCACTAGAAAGCCCTTTTCGATACGAACCCAACGGTTCAGGTTTTAGGAGAATCCGACGGTCGGATCTCCCGTAACGTCCGTTCGAAGTCAATGGTCGAAATTCGCGAACTGCCGCGGCGCGGCGCATTCTATTCAGGCCATTATATATATATATAATATATATATATATATATTATATATTTCGTTGATTTCCTTTCAAAACGTATTTTATAAATCGTTTTAAATTCGTTTTCAAAACGATTTCAACTTCCATCTCAAATTCAAGTCAAAATTGAATTTTCCAATATAAATTCATTTTAAATTCATTTCAAATCGATTTCAATTCAATTCAAATTTCAAATCATTTCAATTTAATTTGAATTTCAATTCTTTTCAATTCAATTCGAATTTCAATTCATTTCAAAATATCAGATTTTGAAATCACTTTCGATATTCATTGTAAAAGGAATAAAATCGACAAAATTCCCATTCGTGTCAAAATGGCGTTTAACTACTTAACACGGCTTC
This sequence comes from Allium sativum, assembly GCA_030737875.1. Taxonomy (NCBI): domain Eukaryota; kingdom Viridiplantae; phylum Streptophyta; class Magnoliopsida; order Asparagales; family Amaryllidaceae; genus Allium; species Allium sativum. The sequence goes on from JASFAX010000065.1 coordinate 483,259, forward strand.
ACATTTCAATATTCACTAAATATTATTTTAAAATATTCGATAATTATGAAATGGAATCAGACACAGTCAATTACCGTATAATGTGATTATATGGTTTTCACACAACAAATGTTTATAACAATAATGAAAACAACAATCCATCATCCAGAGTGCACCACACAACTGCATAAGCACTAAATATAAATAATTAACGCTTACACAGTCTGTCGACCAATCGATCAACATATAGCTAATTATTGGGATTAGTGTATGTCCAATTTCATCCCAATACCCATGTGGGGTTTCAATCAATCAAACACAGGTTTTATTTATGTAGTTGGGCGATGTGTAAAATCTATCGTCCCAATCAATATCAGTCAAACGTGTGTATATAAACAAATCGTTCGATTTGTTTATAAATCTTTATTTTATATACACGTTAAAAATTATATTTTTAACTATAAACTATTTTCAACTATAAAATATTTTATTTCATTCCACATCATACAATTAACTTTCACAACACATCAATTAAACAAACAAGTCATCCATGGTCTGTGGACGACGGGTGTCGGGTGCTACTAAACACCGTCTGCATCCTAATATATATTTCAAACTAGAAATTAAAATAAAATTGAGGAGTTTTCACCTTGGGGTTCCACTCCACCATTTCATTTCTGAATTTCTGAATGGCTTGGATTTGCCCCACATTCCAACTCAACCATTTCACGCTGTTTACAATAAAAATCACATTTTTATTCTTGAACTGTTCATATAAAAATCACATTTTAATTCTTCTTCTTATATAAAAATCATATTTTTATTCTCTACCTTATATGAAAAAAATTAATTTCTATCACTCTACTACATATGTAAAGATTATATTTTTATCGCTCTACTACATATGTAAAGATTATATTTTTAAAACGATGTTTATATAATAAAAATTGAATCTTTATCTCGCCACTATCTATATAAAAAACACATTTTTATATATAAAAATCATATTTTGGTTTCGCTATTCTTCACAATAAAAGTCATACTTTTTCCTATTAACAAAATCATACTTTTACTTTGAACAAAATCATATTTTTAAACTAAAAATTGTATTTTTAAACTTTACTATATAAATAAACATCATTTATTTCCTTATCAATATCATATTACATGTAAAATTGATTTCTAATAAAACTTAAGTTAGATTAAAGCAGATTTAATAAAATAAAATAAGAAAAGAATATAAAAATCACCTTCATTAGTTGCAAGGCCAAAGATTGGTCAGAGGCAGGTCCGTTCAGGTGGTGGCGGGTCTCTCAGCGACGGTGGAGGCAGTTCTAGGGCGTGCGGTTCTTGGAGAGGCTTGGCGTTGACCGGATCCGGCGGTTGGTGGTCTGTGCTTCGAAATGGAGGGGGTCGGAGTCGTTGCAGGTGTCGGCGGTCGTCAGGAGGGCGTGCGGAGGTGCTACAGGGGCGGTTACCTCCTGATGGCTGGAGCGGCCGATTAGGGTTTGCTCGAGGGGAGAGAGGCGCGAGGGGGAAGGGGTGTTCGCTGGAGATGGAGCAGAGAGGGATCGGAGGGGATAGACGACGCTCGTGTGGTGGGGGTGGGGTGGCTGGAGGTGCAGGCGGCGTCGTGACGAGGATGGAGTGCTTCGATTTTTTCTTTTTGAAGAGGGAAACTAATTTGATCGAATAACTGAAGAAGGGGGGTGTTAAGTGGAAAAGGAAGATTTATATATATTATTTTATTAATATTTTACTTCAGAAATAAGTGCTTTCTCATACGAACTCAAAACCGAACCCAACAACTGTCGTCCCTAGCTAATTACCCATATTCCGAACACAATGGGATATGTATCGTAAGCTGATTTGATCGTTTCGATCAGTTTTCGTTAAAATCAAAATATAATTCTATATATTGAATTTGAACGCGCATTTCAATTTACCGGGGCCACGTACTAACTATAAAAATTCCCAAAAATTATTTTCTAGCTTCGTATTGATGATATAGTCCTAACAAAACTAATTTCATCGAATTCTGAGGCCGTTAGAAAAATGACCATTTTCCACTCGATTAAAATCAACTAAAACTGGTCAAATGCGTTTTCCTTTGCCACGCTCACATATTGATTCAGAAAATTACGAGTTTTGAAACCTAGCCATAACTTGACATCACGGATCCAGCAAAAGTGGTTTCATCGAAAACCGAGGTCGTTTGCAAAATGGCTATTTTCAAAGCCTTTATATATATTAAAATATATATATTTCACAGCGACTTTTTTGAATTTTAAACTGGACGTAACTCTCAACTTTTAAAATGAAATATCAGTTTCCTACATCCATTGGAAAGATATCATCAAACAGATTCACATATTTCTTGTTTCGTTCAATTCTGACTTATATTGAATTCTGTATATTCATTTGAAATTTGAAATCGAATTTTCAAACTACAGCGCCATTTCAGCCTCGTTATATAATTAAAATAAAATTATTCATTTTAATTTCGTCGAAAATAAATTTTACATCGTGATTATTTAAAATAATTCATTTTAAATAATCAAAATCCATTAAAACAACCAAAATAAAAAATTTAAATTGGCTCAGATTTCCGGGTTATTACATATACTGAGTATGATAAGGGGCTACATATAGTTTTTAAAGAAATTGGAACCTTTTGTACGTTGATCGAGTTAAGTAACTTTTGAGGTGTCAATCTGATGTTGGTTTCGGCCTTCGGGGTTGATATTTAGAGATTTATTCACTTACCAATTTACAATGAGGAGCTAATGGAGTAGAAGTGAAACGATAATTGAATATTCTTACATTAAATAAGAAAAGGGAAACGTTTTCCTAGTATTGAAGATATCAATTTTTAATTAACCATTCGTTAATTATTAAGAAGGCCAAGTGATGTTGAATATCGAACCAGTTAATATATTTTAGTATATGGATGAATGGTTGTTTATTTGATAGTTAAATAATCGGCTATCAAATCTGACCAATTGTCGATTGTTGGTATGGAAAGACCACGATCGAATTTATATTCGAAAATCATTCCGACCAGTAAATATGTAATCATGGAAGATATCATATAATGATCGAGATGGAGCATTTGAAGTCCGTAGATCGTCATAAAATGGGAGGACTACTTAAAATCTCTAGTTGGCCCCTTGAGAGTGTTCTGTCATGGTAGGAATCTATGGATTGTAAGGACTACTCGCTACTGATCTATAGGGTAATTCCTAGGATGTGGTACGAGTGTGCCTTCAGTTCATCTTGTTCCTAGATGACTTGTATGAACGATGTGGGATTCAAAAGTGAATGGTGGCCCGATGTTCTAAAAGAAGATTTAAACCTCAAGCCTCATCAACCGGGAAATGGTATAAAATCGGGTAGGTCGCATGGCAATGTGGGTCGCTCCCATTATGGTGTATTATCACCATCTAGAGAATATTCATATTTGTTCTTCTTTTCGCTTCTGTATCTCTTGAGAATGGTTATGTTGGATCCAACCGTAGGTGACAATATATTCGGAACATTCAAGCGAAAAGAATGGTTGGTCACGTTTAGCCAGGGTTGCAAGATGTTCTTATTGAACCCCAATGTATTTTCTCTAGAGGTACACTGTCGGAAGGTGGTCCCATACCTTTCCATAGTTGGAATCCATTCTCCAATAAGAGCCCGCGGTTTTAATTGTATACTATATATGTAGAGCGTGAGATGCAAGCGTTTTGCTAGATTGTTAATTATTTGTATTTAGACAATATTATAAAATTAGATATATTATTTTAAAATGTTTTGGGTTATCGTAAGGTAAAAGCCATCCGTATTTATGTGTGGATTTGGTCTTACGATTATCCCTTCTTTAGAAAAGAAATTTTAACTTTAAAATCAATTAGTTGGATTTTGCTTAGCGAATTTTCTCACTTTGGTTCACCAGACTGATCCGGTGTTTGTAATGCTCGGGTTATACCGGGTTTTACAGGTTCAAGTTATTGGATAGTACAAAGTTCAGAAGACATGTTGAAGGAGTTCAGACGTATTAGCATTTATTCCGTTGTGTGTTGTATACGAGGACAGATTATTATACCTGTCCAGATGTATTGATGTACTCTGGTGATGTAAGTATTATTTAAAGCTCTCAATAAGGATTTATCTACATATTATATTTTGTTCCACTGCGATGTGAGACTCTATGTTGTGATGGTTCTTCTTCTTTTTCTATTCTAATATTTCTTTCTTATCTTTTCTCACCCTCTAATTTCTTTCTATTAACTATCTGGAGTTTCCGATACTTGGGTTTTGGCAAGTGATATGATTTATGTATCATTGTTGAAATTTGGGCGTCGAAATCCTATTGGGTCTTTACAACTTGAAACACTATATACATTCGATACACTAAAGTGAAATGAGTGGTCGGTCATGTATGGCCGGGTTGCAAGATGTTCTTGTTGAACTAGTTGTATTCCCCTTTAAAGATACACTATCCGCAGGTGGTTCCATACCTTGTCATAGTCAGAATCCAAGCTCCAATAAACTCCTACGGTTTTGATTGTATACTATGTATGTGGAGCGTGAGATGTAAGCATTCTGCTATATTGATATTTATTTGTATTAGACACTATTATAATATTGGAATAAGATATGATTTCAAAATGTTTTGGATAGGTATATAGAAAGTTTTGTATTCCAAAAGCTGTTATATATTATACTTTATTGCACTGCGATGTGAGGTTCTATGTTTTTATTTCTGTTCTTCTTCTATTCTAATATTTCTTTCATTCTATTTCTCATCCTCTAACTACTTTCTACTAATGATATGGTAATTTCTAGTGTTTGGTTAGTCGATATGGTATTTGTATTGATAATCAGGATTGGGGAATTAACAGTTCGTTACATGCATACACCAACAAGCAAGCATATTGGATTGTCCTAATTACAAAATCTTGGGATCAACTGCCTCAAGCTATGCCGCTTTAATGTAAACACATCTGGATCTCACTCGAATGCAACTTGTTTTGGATTTTCTCAAAACGGGATGCAAGGATTTGTCTTATGGCTCTAATCGGCTCCACACTCAAACACCCAGGTTAGTACTGATTCGAAATTCGAATGAGTACCAGTCCGATAAGATGATCGTGAATGATCCTTCATACCTGATGCAGACTTAGTCCACTTTGAGATGTTACTTTCCCTTTGGATTTTCAGGCCAATTTGAGCCTTCTTACAGCTATAAATATAGGACTTAATGGCTCATTTTAGGGGATCTTTTTGGCTCTCCTATGCCCGGACTCTGCCATTTTCATTACTCAACTTTCTATTATCTACTTTCTTTTACTTAAATCAAAACCATATATAAATCCTGCAATATAAATAATATATTACACTATGTGCACATATGCCAGATTGTCGAATCTCTATAATTCTGTTGTGTCCTTTACTTTTACGCATTATTCTACGACCTGTGATACCCATGAACTAAATTGAATCGGGTGTTAGTGTACAGATTTGCAGCTAAAGGTATGAGTTATTAACAATGATCTCTCAAATCAATATTTTGCATCTGCATAATTATCTATAGGTGTATTATATAATTATGTTATCCTTCTTTTGTATGGTACATAAAAGAAGTTAAACAAATGTGCCCAATGACATACAAATGTGTTTTCTAAATAAATAAAAATAAAAACATAATGAATATTGAAAAAATACCCTAAAAATAATCATTCTACCTGAGTTAATAAAAAATATGTAGTCTATTAGATTTGCAAAAAATATAGTTGCAGTCCATATGTATAGCACGAGTTCGCACTAGTAATATATGGAAATTGGAACGATAAATTACATTAATGAAATGATGTTGTTAAATTACACATCCAATTATATATATACATGCATATATATATATTTCCTTTTTATATTTAATTTTTTGATCCATTTTTTTGGAACTTCTGGTTATTTATTTTGAGAAAGCTTGAAATTTAATAAGTTATGAAAATTCAACTTTTTAGTGCTATAGAAACTACGGATTTTCAATCCCTTTTTATAGTAGATATTAAGCTTATCATGTGAGCATTTACTAATGTTTCCATTCACCTTAGGCATGTTAAATCTGGACCATTATTGCATCTAAACTTAATATGATCTTCTAGATACGTATTATCCTTATATTTGTTCTCTAAGAAGCAATAAAATGTTTCTTCTAGATATATAAATAATACAGAAAATCATTTTCAAAATTTTCATTTAATTCAAAATCCAAATAAAAAACTTTTTAAAAAGAAAAGTTTGTTTAATAAACATGTTTGGATTATTAGATCCATATTACAAATAAAATGTTATCAAATCCAATATGTTTATTTGAATCAACAACAATAAAATTTATCTAGTCCAAATTTGTTTTCCCAAAATAAATGAAATAAAAACATACAAATCTAAGCATGATATTAAGATCCACAATATAATAAGAAAAAAATACCTATAATAGAATGACATCTAAAATGTAATGACTTAAATATATGCACAATAAATGAGATTAAGAAGTCTGAATCAACATATCTATGGAATCTGAAAGAATAATACTAATAAAATGCAATCTATATGATACGATTTATATAATTGGTTTTGGAAAATAAGATTTATGATAAATAGAGATCTGAGAAACAAAAAAAATTAATAGAATAAGATCTAAATTCCCTTTTAATGTATGAAACAATTTTAGTTCTAGATCAAGCTCAAGTAATCTCAGAAGTCATACCTAATTTCAAAATTGATTAAAAGACAGATGAATCTACAAAAAAAAAAATAGATATAGTTATTTTGATAATAACAACTATTGACCTATAATTTTGGTTTAGGAGTTGTGCTAATAACATACTGTAAATAAGGAGTTAAGATGCATTACAGAAAGACAAAGGAATTTTTTTTCACGTCAGATCTGAACAAAAAAAAAATCTATTTACTAACATGTCATAAAAATAAAAATTACAGCGGTACTCTTGTAACATTAACATATTCATTCTTCTAAATTTACGCATACTATAAAACAATATTAGATATACATATTATGGTGCGCTCGTAGATTTTCCTCCACTCTACTTCGCTTTTATGACATAGTTGTGGACTTGAATCGCCTCATTTGGTATGTTTCTTTACACAATAGAAAATTGAATGGTTTGGGAATGATGTAACAACATTAAAGATCAATGATTATTTTTAGGAATAATAATGAAAAAATTAAACAGTGGTACATGATAAAATTCTAAAAGTAAGAGAAAACACTAGAAAATTACGAATATTATTGTTTAGTATAAATAAAAATAACATTAAACATATTTCATTAAAAAAATAGAGCAATATAAATGCTTAGGTGAAATGCTTTTACAAATATAAAAATTATAAAACATAGCCTTTTATGCTCTTTTTCTAGTAAGTGGTGTTGTAAAACACCACGATTATAATTTTATATCAATTACAATATTTTTCATGAATATTTGAAACAATTTAAAAAAAATCAAAATATTTAATATAGATAATCTTTCCATTGATCCATTCATAATACTACCTTTTGGCTTGTATCTTTAAATTCGTGCTTATGTAAAATTACCTAAAAGTATCATATTCAATATCCCGAATGACATTAACACCAGATGAAAATGGATTCCAAAGTCCCTTAGATGACGTTTGGTTTATTTTATATTTTGTATTTTGAGTTTTCAACATTAATTACAAAAGATGAGAAAAATGGAGTAAGAACGGAAGAGATGAAAAGAAGAAGATGAGAATATGGAGGAGAAAACGGGAAGGTAGGAGGGATGAAGGAAGGATGAATTGTTTGTCACTTCTATTATTTCCCAAAACACGAAAAATAAGAAAAAAAACTATTTTTCATTTTACGTATTATTTTGTTTTCTAAAATGGTAGTTTTTCATAATATATATGCATTATTTACTCTTTTGTATGGGCAAAAACTGAAAACTAAACCGGGTAAACCGAATGCACCTTAACTACATAGAAAATTTGGAATATTTGTCAAGGTATTTTACCTTGTAATGCACAGTCAAACCCATTATTTGTAGGCGTGGCCGGCTCACCTAACAGTCAAACTAGGGTCCTAAAATGTTATGACCCCTTAAAATTTATCTTAAGTCCTTATCCACTGAATGGTTTGTTAAAATTCCTAGGGGTAGTAGAATAATTACTCGGTTGGTTTAGATAGTTACTGATTCGTTCAGACAAAAAAGGTGAGGTAGAAAATTCATCATATATTATTATTCAAATAATTGATTTAGTTAAGAAAAACATAGACTTATGTTTATTTAAACTATTTTGATTACTAATTCTAAGTTTATTAAGAAGAAAAACATATTTTTAATAAATAAAGTTTGTTATTTTTATTATAAATCAAATTATAAGAGCATTAAAATCTCATATATTTAGACAATGTAATAAATATTTGGTTGATTCGTTTAAACCAAAATCCAAAATAAAATTATTATACCAATTGAATTCAAATCGATATATTTTCATAACCAAACCGAGTTGGTCGAAATGAACTGGTTTGATCAGTTAATTCAGTTCTAACTGAATATTACTCACACATATCTATACAAATCGTTTGGATTAGAAACAGTTGGTACCCGTCAGATAATTTTAAAAATATAAATGAACATTATTTGTACTGCCTTTTGAGTTCAGAAGCCGCTTCTTTCCTTCTTATGTGTTGCCCATAGCCAAAAAATGCCACACTACTATTTTCATCTAATGTCCTAATTTTCCATTTCTAAGAAATGATACATTGGTGGAAATTGATATGTTCTGAATATTACGAATGAACCTATTACTACCAAAATGATCTTAGCATGAGACAATAGTGAATGGATGTCAAACGAATATAAGGAGGGAATAAAGAATTAGAGATCAACTCAGGCCGATACCCCTTCCAGAGAAAAGGAACCTGAAACCTACCAGGCATCAGGAAAGGTTCATCCGACAGGGTCTACACGCCAAGAATTAACTAATGGACACCAACACATTAATGAAAAGGAAGAGTATCAGATCAGGACATAAAAGTGGTCTATGACCTACCACTGAAGAATGGCTCCATAAGAGATGAAAGGGGTTACCTTTGTAAGTAACATGTGTATAACCGAAAGCTATCTTCCAGAAAGCCAATCCGGAAGGCTAAACCGAGACTCAAGCAAGGATATAGGCTAATAGTACTAACCCACCTAGTACCTGAACAATCAACGGTTCTAAATCGGTAGACATACACGTACATAATGAGGGCGATCCCCTCCAATTACTCGCGATAAACCCGAAAGCCTATATCCTAAAGCCTACAACCAAGGACCGACACTTGGAGGCATTCACTGAGAAACTCAAAATGCCTCCACAATCCGTCTCGGCAAAAAACTCCATTCCATCAAGGGGAGGCCCCAGTTCACTCGGAACCCTCGCTTCGGAGACTGTAACCGGCACCATGAGGAGGACCAACAACCAGATGCCCGAGACCCAGAGAAATAGCGTCCGACATGAATCATTCAGGCCTAACGCCCTACTGATAGTAAGACCCTGGATTCTCTATAAATAGGACCCCAAAACTCTGTAAAAGGGGATGATCTTTTCATTTCTCAATTTAGTTCCTTCCTTCTTGAGGGGAGCAAATCATCAATTCGTGTAATATATCTACTATCTATGAATGGAGAATTCTGAGTCCTATTGTTGACGTCAAAAGTTGGTCACTAGTAACAGTCAACCCCCAATCGTGCAATCAACACACGAAAAAAGATAATAAAGTGCAAAAATAAATTAAAAGAACGGGGAACACACGTGGTTCAGCAAAGACGGTGCCTACGTCCACTTTATATATTATGTCTGTTTTAGATTACAAGTACAATGCTTTTCCTGTTTGGAAAAAAGAAGGGAGACGGCTATTTTTCTACTCCAGATAATGCCTTCCTGGGAAGAAGAAGAAGTAGGAGCCGAAAAAAGAAGGTCCTCCTCCTCCTCTTTAAGCTTAGAGGTATTTATAGGTGGAAAGTGCAGCTTGGGCTATTGTAATATGGTCCGGCCATTCCGAGAGAGCCTGGATACGTGGAACTCATCAGTTGGTTTGAATAGCGGCTGGAGACTGATTCCACTGTTCATAAATAGTATCCTCGGAAGTTGCGGCTGACATGGCATCCACGGAGGGGTATATCAAAAGTAGAGCTTTGTCCGGATATGGTTTGACCACCTTTATTGCCTTGAAAGTTGGGATATACGTTAGAATAGCTCTGTAGAAGATTTCCATGCTGGACCGAGATAATCGATCCACGCGCCTTTCGCGAAAGCGAGATACTCGGTCGATTGGAAGAGAGATTCTTCTGGAATGAGCTTTTATCTGACTAGGCTGGACTTGGGTCGATATGTGACTGCTTCGGACCGTGCGTTTGCTGGGCTTCCTGAAGCACGACTTATATCCATTTGCGCATTTGGGCTTTGGTCTGGCTCGTTGAGACTCTTACAAAAAAAGAGGGTTAACGCTTTGCCCCTTAGAATGCATCTTCACCAGTAGAGGGAGGTGTGTTCTGAAATTTGAACCGAAGCACAAACGCTCGAACAACTATAGTCACGCCGGACCATATTAAGGCCAGAAAACCGACGGTCCCGATGTTGTATTAAGGCCATAAAACCGACGACCGTACTAGGTTGTATTAAGGACGGAAAACCGGCAATGATTGGGAACCGTATTAAGGCCGAGATGACGATTGCCATTTGTATGAAAATTGATTCTTGAAAATACAAAATAATCCATTCTTATTTTGGGGAAGGCTGATGGGTCGAGCATTTTATTTCACTTGGCTTTGGAGGGTGGCGAGCGTTAACCATGCTCGGCTTAGTGGCGAGCATTAACCATGCTCGGCTTAATGGCGAACATTAACCATATTCGGCTTAGAAAGGTGGTGAGTATTAATCATACTCGGCTTAGGGAAAGTGTTTTTTATGCTCAACTCCTGTTAAGTTAGTTTGTCCAGCGAGCTATGAATGCTCATGGTGTAAAAAGAAAAGAAGGAGTATAATCTATACTTCGTATTTAGAAAACATGACCTCACTCGGTTAAAGGAGTAGGCGTTTAGAATAAAGGTGGTGACTTTCGCGCTGACCACATAGAACAGGGGGCGAGCATTATTCATGCTCACGTTAGAGGTGTTCAAACATGATCTATGTTTGCAAAAAATCATAACCGCTAAATAACTATCACAAAGAAAAAAAATTCTATGGGGATAGCAGTTGATCTCAGAGCATGCCTAGGAGCTAAATCCTAACCCTATACATGTGTACATCAAGGTGTCCTTATTATTGAAAGGAATACAAGAAAAGAAATATAATTAATGATTATGCCGCGAGTGCTAGTCTCAGGGTCATTTCCGTTTCTATGAGCTCGAGGACGGACCTGAGAAGCTTGGGCGGAAGGTCGCGGTGGCATTGCCTGGGTGCGATCTTTGACATATTCAGGGAGCTCTCCTTTTCTGACTCGTCCTTCGATGAGATCGCACATATGTCGGCATTCATTTGTATTATGGCCGGCTACGTTGTTGAATATACAATGCCTGCCAGAATCGAGTTCCATCTGGGTCGGCTCTCGTCGAGGTGGTCTTGGAGTTGGTAAGGACTCGCGTATGTCGAGATAGATGTCGAGCAAAGAGGAATTAAGCTCGGTGTACTGGTCATATTTATTTTCATTTCGGGATCGCACATTGCGCTCGCTCTTCTCCGGGGCATTTCCTCATCCTTTAAAGTGGTCGTTACCATTGAATGGACCTTCTTTTTTCAGTTCCTACTTCTTATTCTTCCCAGAAAGGCATTATCTGGAGGAGAAAAGTAGCCGTATCCCATCTTTTCTTCAAATAGAAAAAGCATTGTACTTGTAACCTAAACAGACAAAATATATAAAGTGGACGTAGGCACCGTCTTCGTCGAAGCACTATAAAAATTCTGTGCGTGCTCCCCGTTCTTTTACTTTATTTTTGCACTTTATTATCTTTATTCATGTGTTGATTGCATGATTGGGGGTTGACTGTCAGTAGTGACCAACTTTTGATGTCAACACCTATACATCTTGCAATTTGTTAATCTTGCGGTATCATAATGATGAAACAGGGAGTTAACACTAACCTTTCTGATGAGGAGATCAACCAGGGCGCTCCGGCAGCAGAAGAAGAGGTCTTTGCGGAAACATGAAGTCCCCTTCTCTTCGCCTAAAAAGGGGTCGCCATGTTTGATCCCTACTCTCATGCTGAGCCTAACGCTTTTTGAACATTGATGTGACGAAATCGTATTCAAATTCCTAACCCGATCCGTATTGTGATCCAGACCCCTCTCTTGGGAAGATCTGACACGAGAGGATCATCGGAGTTAATGATTATTACGACGCCCTTATCCATGAACACAAGGGAGGCGTTATCCTGTTTTCTTCTCAATGGAATACACGATATTGTTGCCATGGCTTTGAGGTCTACCAATTTCAGATTCAGGATTATATCCAGAGAACTCTGAGTCTTAACCAAAGAAAATTTCATGAACGCATACATTACATACTATACTCCGGGTGCTGACGAAAAATATCGTTAACATTTTGGCGTTAGAAGGAGGGCCTGAACCTCCGACCTTGTTGATAATTTGTTTAAGATAACTAGGTGAATTTATCGTTCCATTGCAGGAAACAATGAAGTTGAAGAAAATGAAAGAACCAAACAAGGAGCCAGATCCCAACGTTACCCTCAAAGGAAATGAGGGCCCAAATGCTCAACCCGAATAATAATGAGAAAGGAGCCGCACCCAATCCATAACAACCACCAGACTCAAACGCCATAGAAGATAATGTTGCAAGAATCTCGGTCTTGGAAAAGAAATTTCAAGAAATGCGGGCTCAAGTCAACACTGTCCACGCACAAAAATCCTTAAGGCTCACTAGATCTAGTCAGAGAGACGAATGAATCTCCAAAAAGGAAGGCTCCAGTTCAACAGTCAGAAGCAAAAGGGAAGCTTCAGGCAACTTCTTCCAAGAAAAAGAAATCCCATCTAACGGGAGTAGATCATCAACGGTATCAGTGTGAGCAGGAACAGTCTGGGAGCTCCACCTCCAAAGGCTATGATCCCAAAATAGAAATCTATGACAACATAGAAGCTTACATCAAAGATGTCACTCAGTAGATCGTCAAGGACTTGCTGGAAAGCAAGGGGAAGAGAACTCAGGATGACAAGGTTAACGACAATGAGAGAGTAGCAACTTTCATCGATGAGATTATGAATACCATAATACCGTTAAGAGTCAAAGTTCCCACCATAAAATATATGGGAACAACTAACCCCGATGATCATCTGATGACTTTCGACAGCCTGATGGATGTTTACAATGCTTCTGAAGCTGTCAGGTGTTGCCTCTTTCTGATGGCCTTCCAAGGGGCTGTGCCGAAGTGGTATCGCCAGTATAGGGAAAACACCATTTACTCGTGGAAACAATTCTCCTACGAATTCTTTGCGCAGTTCTGCATTTGAAAAGATCCAACCGTAGACTATACGGTCATCACCAACATCAAACAGAGACAAGGAGAGTCTCTAGGGGACTATATGAAAAGGTTTAACATCGAAGCCTTAAAGGCCAAGGATATGAATGACCGCGACAAGCTGATCGCCGTACACTCAGGGTTGATTGAGAACACCCCCTTCTGGAAGGAGTTATATATCCACAATTGCAAAGACTTGCAGGATTTCCACTTCCAAGCCAACAAAATTATCCGCATGGATGAACTGTACTTCACAAAGAAGAAGTTCAGGCCTCGAGGGGAAAGAGGAAGGCCGAACTTCGGACGAAAGCTCCCGGAAGGGAATCAGAGGAGGTAGAGGTGGGAAGACTCTAACACCAACTCGGTTTCCTTGAACAAGCCCAACTCGTATGTGTATGCTGTCGCAAAAGAAAAGGTCAATAACTTACCCGTCTCGTTTAAAACTAAAAATTACCCCGAACCTCATGCTGGCGGTAAGTACTGCGAGTTCCATAAAGCTAACGGGCACAAGACAGACGAGTGCAAGGTATTGGACGGGATTATCCAGAAATTAATCCGAGAGGGACACCTGAAGGAGTTTGTTTCAAATAAAGCAACACCATCTCAACGTGCAGGAGGACATCAGAAGGTTTCGGTAAACAGGATAAGAGTCGCTACGGGGGAGAATAGCTTGGATTTGGAGCCTCCCACAAACCGAATCGATGTGATCCACAGAGAACCATACCCTGCCGGAAGCTGTCTGAAGGCCAGGAACCAATACGTGAAGGAATCCTTGGAGGGAATCTTCTCCATCAAAGAAGAAACATCACAGAAGAGCGCGCGTTATGCCCTTAAAATGCATAACCTCTTGGTCCCTCTGGAAGAAATGAAGAAAGGGGTCTGTAACCCCCATAACGACCCCCTTATGATAACGGCGCAGACAGGGCTTTCGGTCGTTTCTAAAATATTGGTGGTTACCGTAAGTGCTGTCAATGTCATTTTCAAGCACGCCTTCGATCAGATGGGAATTTCCGAAAAGAAGCTGGAGCCTTGCAACGTACCAATTTTCGGGTTCAACAATAAAGGGTCAACCCCAGTGGGTCAAATCAACCTCTTTGTTCAAGTAGGGTTATTCCCTCTTCACAGGACTTTTGAGACACTCTTCGTGGTGATTGATCAGCCGTCCTATTACAATGCCTTCTTTGGACGACTAGCTTTAGAGGAAATGGATGCCTTCATTTCTTCCAAATGTCTCACGTTAAAATTTCTGACCAAACAGGGATGGGGTACCAACCGGGGAGAACAGTTTAGCTCCCGAGAGTTGTACTTCGCAATGGTCGAAAGATACAAAAGGGAGTACTCTTCGTATTTTGATTCTTCTACTGTTTTTATGCTTTCAGATAAAGGATTCTTACATCTCTTATTTGAAGCCAAAATAAAAATAAATAAGACTGACAAACGCACTAATCGTAGGTATGTTTATTTGAAAAGGAAGAGGAAAAGGTCCATTGAGGTGAACTCAACTAAAGAAGGAGAAATAAACATAGATTTAGACTCTGGAGGAGATATCGAAAGGATAAAACCAATAGAAGAAGTAGAAGAAGTAAACGTTGACCCAAAAGATAAATCAAAGGTCATCAACATAGGGAGGAGGCTAACAGAACCTCTCTGAAGCGACTTAATCCGCTTCATCCATTTCAACAAAGATATTTTCGCCTGGACCCATTCGGACATGGTCAGTACCGATCCTTCAATTATGAGCAACGCCTTAAACACCGACCCTTCGGTAACCCCGGTCCGACAAAAGAAGAGACAATATAATCGAGACCGGATAGAGGCCTTGAAGGAGGAAGTCAAAAGGTTAGAAGCTAATGGGTTTATCCGAGAGGTCCATTACCCGAAATGGTTAGCCAATCCCGTGCTAGTGAAGAAGCCCAAAGGAAAGTGGAGGACGTCTGTTGATTACACAGATTTAAACAAAGCTTGTCTAAAAGACTATTACCCTCTCCCGCGGATCGATCAGTTGGTTGATGCCACGAGTGGACACAAGATACTATCCCTTATGGACGCTTATTCGGGGTATAACCAAATCCCGATGCACAGACCCAATAAGGAACACACAAGCTTCGTCACCGATTAGGGAACGTTTCGTTATAAATTAATGCCCTTCGGTTTGAGAAATGCAGGGGCAACATACCAAAGGCTGGTAAACCGAATGTTCCAAGAGCAGATAGGGCATAATATGGAGGTATATGTGGATGACATGCTAGTGAAATCCACCAAAACAGAGGATCACCTAAAGGATCTGGAAGAAATGTTTGGTGTCTTGACAAGTTACCAAATGAAAGTAAACCCTCAAAAGTGTTCCTTCGGAGTTCAATCACGGAAGTTTCTAAGATATGTGGTAAGCAAGACGCAAGAAAGATAAAACACCAAACTCCCACATTCATGATCATAGATGGTGTCCTTTATAAAAAGGGGTATTCACTTCCTTATTTAAAATGTGTAGGTTTCGAGGATGGTCTTAGCCAATTAAGAGAAGCTCATGAAGGATGGTGCGGGGACAATTCTAGTGGAGTTAAATTTGGCCAAAAGGGTCATGCGACAAGGTTATTATTGGCCGCGAATGGTTAGTCAAGCTGCTGAATACGCCAAAAGATGTGATAGATGTCAGAAGTACTCTAAGGTGCCACGACTTCCTCCCAGCGACTTGACCACTATATCGAGCCCCTGGCCTTTCGATATATGGGGGATAGATTTAATCGAGCCCTTATCACTCACCAAGGGAGGAGCTAAATATGCCGTAGTAGCTATTGACTACTTCACCAAGTGGGTGGAGGCGGAACCCCCTCCGGTTATCACATCCAAAAAGGTATTAAAATTCATAATAAAGAACATCGTTATCTGCTTCGGAATCCTACATAAGATCATATCGGACAACAGAACACAATTCGAGAGTGAAGAGTTCACCCGGTTTTGTGAGAAAAATGAAATCATCAAAAATTTCTCCTTAGTAGCCGACTTGAAAGCTAACAGAGCTGTGGAAGATGCAAATAACACTATTAAGACAATCCTTAAGAAACGCCTAAATCAGGCTAAAGGAAATTGGGCAGAGGAGTTGCCTCTAGTACTATAGGCATATAGAACTTCTACAAAAACAACTACGGTACACACCCCCTTTTCCCTAACATATGGATGTGAAGCTATGCTTCCGGTTGAGGTAGAAATTCCATCACATAGAAGGGTAGCGTGCGCCTTTGACCCCAATCAAGAGTTAAGAAAAGAGTCACTAGACTTGATACAGGGACTAAGGGATGAGGCTGCAATTAGGACCGCCGAATACCAAAGAAGGATCACCAGATATTACAATTCGAAGGTCAAAGCTAGAACCTTCACTAAGGGTCAATTAGTACTGCGAAGAGTAATGGCTAACACCAAGAATCCGACTGATGGCCCTCTCGGTCCAAATTGGGAAGGACCCCTGATTATCCATCAAGAAGTCATACCTGACGCATATCGGCTATGTAGACCCAATGGCGATCTTGTTCCAAGGACATGGAACTTAGAACATTTGAAGCCGTATTTCTCAATCATAAAAGAATAGAGGACAAAATCTTTCTCCCAAGAAATTGTCTTACGACTAAGGGCACAGAAACCCTCCCAATAGCTCGTGAGAAACGCAAAAGGGGTCGAGTTGGAAAAAGGATTGAATTCCTCATCATCGCCAAATTGCCCGGGGCGCATGCCCCAGAAGGGGATGATAGTGTTAGTCTTTCTCTTTTCCTAAACCAGAGGGAGCTGGGTTAAAGCATCGAAAGCATAAGCCGCAGTTTCACACCAGAGATGGTTGTGGCGGTGCGTCTAAAAATTAGCATGCCCTGCTTTTGCTCAAACTAAGCACGTCCTACCTCTGCTCGCATAACAGCATGTCCTACCTCTGCTTATGATCTGCGTTAACCGCAGAAGGGAGCGCAAATCCCTATCATTGCCTACGTTGGTCAGGATAGGGCACCTCTTGGAGGGGGTGCGTATAAGCCTCTATCAGTGCCTACGATGGCCCTTATAGAGCGTCAAAAGAGTAAACCTTAGTTCTGTTCCTATGATGGCCCCTTATAAGTTTCTAAGCCTTTATCATCGCCTACGATGGTCAGGATAAGGCACCTCCTGGGAGGAGGTCGGGTAAGTCCTTGGGCCCTTCTTAGGGATAAGCTGGCCAAGAGCTCCAGATGCACAGGCCCAGAGAGTGGCCAACAAATCACGTACATCCTCTTCTTTGACATCAAAGGCCCAGAGAGTGGCCAACAAAGCACGTACATCCTCTACTTTAACAGTAAAAGCCCAAGGGGAGGCTCAAAAAACATGCACAACCTCTGCTTTCCAAATCAATATTGGAGGGGAGTTCTGGTCTTCTATACTAATACCCGAATCTGGGTCGATTCGGCGCTTTACCAATACTGGAGGTGTAACATCCCATATTTCTGTTAACAGTAAAGTTCACAAATTAAAGAATAACTAATCTCAGATGTGAGAACTAAGGGAAACGGGTTACACCATTGTGTTCATCTCGGAATTTTGGTTGAGATAGAGTCTGAGTTTGCGTGAATTGGACTTCGTATGAAGAAGTTATGGCCATCGGAAGTTTCAGAAAATTCAAAACAGATTTCAGAAAATTCAAATTTCAGAGTCAGACAGGGTAGGCGGGAAAATTCCCTCTAGGGTCGACCATAGGTCGACCTGGGGGTCGACCTACCCTGACCAGGTCGTCCTACCCACCCCCCCACCCCCCGGGCATATTTGATTGATGACCTATTTATGACTGTCTTCAGACTCATTAGGGTTTCTGATCTGCTCTGATTGGCTGGGTTAATTCTGGGTTGATCGGACGACCTAAACTAATCCTAAACTCTATATAAACACCTATAGACTCAAACACTAAAATCAAAATAAAATTAGATTCATGGCCTCCATGCTGTCGCCTAGCAACTCAGAATAGCCGCCACCAATTAGAGAGGAAGAAAGCAAATCAAATTCAATTCTTTTCAACTATAACAACGAATCTACTTCAAAGAAAAGCTAATACAATTTCAGAACTCATAATTCAGAACTCAAGACCTTCTTTGAGTTGTGAGTTCATTTTCTTTAATAAAATAATTAGAAATTTAACTGGATTAAGTTATGATGTGGATTATATGGATATGATGTGAATTATTGACCGCATGTTATAATTATGTTGTAAAATTGTGATGTTATCATACATGTTTTAAATTCTATGATGTTATGTTGTGATGTTATCATCTATGTTGTAAAGTTATGATGCTACCACGTATGTTGTAATTCCATGATTGGCTTATGTATAATCAAATCATCATGTTGTTCATATGCTAGTTGGTTATGTTGATTCATATGATAAATCATATGTATGTATGCAAGTTTAGGGGTTGATTTAGATGTGGATCATATGCAAGTTAGTAAATATTATTTATAACCTTATATGTTTCATGACATCTATTTTAGATCTAAAGTTAGGCTATGACATGTGTGAGTTATATGCTAAATTCTACATGTTAGTTTACATGTTTAGATGTAAATTTACACCATTGTTATGTTGCATAAATCACATATGCAAGTTTATATAAATATATGAGTTTGGAATATGAATCATGTTATGTAAGTTTGGGGTTATTGCCTATGCAAGTTTACATCTTTAGACGTGGATCTATGACATACATGATTTATGCAAGATTGTGACTATTATCTAAACAAGTTTACACCTTTAGATTTGGATCTATGACATATGTAGTTTTATGCAAGTTATAACTTTGGCCTATGCAAGTTTTAGATGTAGAACATCATTCACACATGCAAGTTCACCCCTTATGTTTAGATCTAGTTTTATCTATATGTATGTTGCAATGTTTTCTCTTTATTCCATGAGTTAGACTATTCGAGTCTAACGTATATTTTACGTTAAACGAACGAACGGACAACGTGGGGTAAGGGGATAATATTAAAAGATTTAATATTGAGAATTGGCATAAATGCCTTAAATGGCAAAAAATAATTTTGTGATGAAAATTGGTATGATTTTACATACCATAAATAGATGGACATAATTGAGTCAATTATGGTCATAGTTAAATTTGAAATTGCTTGATAATTTGAATAGGGAAATTAATTCAAATTGGGGAATGATTAATTAGGTGTAATTAATCGTCTAAGACACAAGGTTAGGCTCTTTTCTGGTGTAAGACTACCGGGACCCGCCCGGCAAATCCAGCTGCCACAAATGTCAGTCTAATGTGGGAGGTCTTAGGCATAAACTAAATGCGTAACAGTTGTAAAGACACGAGGTTAGGCTCTTTTGTGGTGTAAGACTGCCCGGACCCGCCCGGCAAATCCAGCTGCCATAAATGTCAGTCTAATATGGGAGGTCTTTATGAGATTACATTCTTAATGAATTAAGAAACACTTAACCAGATAAACATGTAGTGGGACATGAGGTGGTTAAGTGGGTGCCTTGGGTGACATGTGGAATTTAGTGGGTGCCTAGGGTGGCATTGGAAATATGATTAGAAACACTTAACCAAAATTGAAACATGTAAGTGAACATGAATAAGAAGAGGGTTAAGTGGGATGTACTAGAGGGGACCAAACTTAGGTGGATAGCTTGTGTCAAGTAATGGGGGGCCCGTTTCAACCAGTAACCCATACGTATCTTTGTGGGCTCGACCCAAGTCGAGGACGGGACACGCATATTGGGCTTGACTGTAAGAGGCCAAAACGGATTAGCGGTGGCAACGCAAGACCAACGGGTTCATGTGCGTGTGTGGACCCGGGCTGGTAGGTAAGACGTTGTTGCATCGTGTAGGTATAAGCCGTGCATCATTTGTGGTATCGGGTTGCCACTTTGGGGAGTGATACACCCCACTATCGGGCCAGCACGGGTATCTACGTGTTAGGAAGCCGATCACTTGGGGGTAGTGGGTACACCTAGTGGTGATAGGGGCAGGCGGCACCTATGAAGGCAGCTAGGGATGCATGAAACTACCATTATCATTATTAAAGTCTTGTAGGCGGGATCAACCTTAGGGTGTCTAGTGGTGGTGCAGTATAGTAGTGGTGGTGCAGTATAGTAAATATCTTATAGTGGTTTAGGTGCACTTTAACGTTATCTTTGTTCATCTTATTTCCTTGTTTACTCTGTCTTACTCAATTGTTCACAGTCATTTCCTTATTTTCCAACTTATGCCTTGGCCTAGTTATTTTGGGTAATTATATTGTTAAAGTTATCGCACTCGCCAGACTTTATGTCAGACCCCCTTTGTTTCCTCCTCTTTTCTTCCTTTTCCCCCCAGGTGCTTAGGTTGGAACTAGCACCAGTGGAGCTTGATTTTGGACAGCTGTATCTCTGCTTTTAGAAGTGGCTTGGATCGCTAAAGTTAAGTTCAGCCTCTCTTATTTATGGCTATTTTGTACTGGGGTTATGTCTTTCAATTTATGTACTTTGAGTTGGTCAAGATGGATATTATGTACTTTGACTTTGGTTTTGGTGATATAACCAAACTTATGTATTTTCCGCTGCAATGAAATAAAGTTTTAAAGTTTTAGTACTGTTTATACATGTCTTGTTGTTAAGTTTCTGCTCTATACACACTTAAAATGCTCCATGAAAGTTAATGCATTCCCTTTGTGAGTGACATTAATGGACGTGGGGTGTTACACGTGGTACAGAGCTGACGGTTACCAGAACAGATACGAATTTTGAAAAGTATTTTTGAAAAACAACTTTTATAAAGAAGTACCTTCAAAAGTATGTTTTAAGGAAAGTATTTTCAAGAGAAAAGCTTATTTTAGAAAGCATAACCCCAAGAGCCATATATCTTTCCTTCGGTTCTTTTGTATTGAATCTTTCCTTTTTCGTTTCAGCATGTCTGGAATTCCCGAAATACCCGAGGGGATACCGATATCAGGATGGTTTAGGAGGTATTTGGAGACTAGGGCCGCCACCGCAGGTCTAGCAAATGCTCCTCCTCCTCCTCGTGTCGATACTTTTGCGAAGATATGTAAGGACTTTCGGGCAATGGGTGGAAAACCTTTTCACGGGACGGAAACATTTGTTGAAGCTCGTAATTGGTTAAAGGAGGTGGAAGAATTGTTTGGGATCTTTGAAGTGGAAGATGGAAGAAAGGTCCAGTTAGCTGCCTGGCTAATGAAGGATGAGGCCTCGTTTTGGTGGGAGGTCACTAATGGAGAACGTCCAGTCGATACATGGCCAGATTTTAGGCGGAGGTTTGAGGCGAAGTTTCTTTAATGAGCTGAAGAGAATCTATACATGGAAAGGTTTCTAGCATTGAAGCAGGGGAATCTATCAGTGAAAGAATACGTCAACAAATTCAATCAGTTGGCAAGATTTGGCTTGGACTTGGTGAATACACCAGAAAAGAAGGCCCTGAGATTTGTTAAGAGTTTGAACGAGCCGCTTCATGGGTTAGATATGACCCACATCCTCGTGGGGGCTACTTTTGAGAGACTAGTTGACATGGCCCTTATGCATGAAGAGGAGAAGGGCGCCAATGCTAATAAGGCACCCGAGAAGAAAGGGGATCAAAAGAAACCACAACAGCAACAACAGAACAAGAAAGGTGGTAAAGGCAACAATACTAAGGGAAAGAAAAGATGCTTTAACTATGGGACACCCGGCCATCTAAGCAAAGATTGTAGGAAGAAAAAGAAGACTAGTTGTTTCCACTGTGGCGAAGCGGCACATCTGATTAAGGACTGCCCAAGGAGAGGGCAGAGTGCAGGGTCTACCTCGGAAGGACAGGTGCAGGCTCTTATGGCACCAGGGCAGGCAAGGGGACAAGTTCAGGCTCTCATGGTCCCACCGCTGCAAGAACGAGGTAGAGCAATTTCCATTGAAAGTTTAGTTTTTCTGTTTGATCATCCTATTCATACTTTATTCGACTCTGGCACATCACATTCGTTTATCTCTACATCATTAGTTGAAACACTGTACCTAGATACTAGTCTTGTTATGGATCCCTTAGTAGTCTCAAATCCTATTGGTGGTTCGGCTCATCTTTCTATGATTTGTCGGGATTTGAGAGTGTTTATCTTGGGCGTTGAGTTTGAATGCAACGCCTTTGTTCTTGGCTTCATGGGCTACGGCTTGATTCTAGGTATGGATTGGCTAACTAGATACGGGGCCATCCTAGATTGTGAAGGAAGGGTAGTTAGATTGTTGACTCGTTGTGGAAAGACCCTTGATATTTCTTGTGACCCTAGAGGTCCAGTAATGCTTAGCTACCTAGAATCCCTTGATGCATCCGATGATGGTTTACATTCTATTCGTATAGTCCGTGAATATGTCGATGTCTTTGATGAGGTGAGGGGTTTACCCCCAAAACGTAAGATAGACTTTCGAATATATCTAGTAGATAATGCAAAGCCAGTTGCATTGCCAGTGCGCCACATGGCTCTAAGAGAGAGAAGAGAACTCAGTAAGCAAGTGAAAGAATTGCTTGAGAAGGGGTTCATCAGACGTAGTATATCAGAGTGGGGTGCTCCAGTAGTATTTGCCACGAAGGCAGATGGGTCCCTTAGACTTTGTGTGGACTATAGAGAACTTAATAAACTTACTAAGAAGAATAGGCACCCACTACCGAGGATTGACGATCTCTTCGATCAGTTAATTGGCGCCTCAGTGTTTTCACAGTTGGACTTAGCCACGGGTTTCCATCAGTTGAGAGTGGCTGAGGATAACATAGACAAGACTGCCTTTAGGACTCCAGACTGTTTCTTCGAGTGGCTTGTGATGCCCTTCGGTTTGACAAACGACTCTGCATACTTTGTTGACTTGATGAGCAGGGTGTTTAGGGAGTACCTTAATAAATTCGTGGTAGTCTTTGTGGACGACATCTTGATCTTTTCTAAGAGCGAGGAAGAGCATGCCCTACATCTTAGGGAAGTGTTGGGGACCCTTCAAGCGCATAGCCCTAAAGCTAAATTTTATAAATGTCACTTTTGGAGGAAGGAAGTGCGATTCTTAGGGCACGTGGTTTCCAAAGAAGGGATAGCTGTGGATCCCACAAAGGTAGTGGCCATCCAAGATTGGAAGGTCCTTAAAAATGCTACCGAGGTGAGGAGTTTCTTAGACTATAGGAAGTTTATTAAAGACTTCGCAAAAATATCAGCCCCATTAACACGCTTGACGAAGAAGAACCTAGTTTTCACATGGGACGTAGATTGTGATGATGCGTACTAACGTTTAAAGAGAGCTTTGACCACAGCCCCAGTCTTAGTGTTGCCAGATGGGAGTAAGCCATTTACCGCTTATACTGATGCTTGTGGAACAGGACTAGGTGCAGTCTTAATGCAAGAGGGAAGGGTAATAGCCTATGACGGAAGGCAGTTGAGAGTGCATGAGAGAAATTACCCTACACATGACCTAGAGTTGGCTGCTATTGTTTTCGCGCTTAAGTCTTGGCGCCATTATCTTCTTGGTAAGAAATTCGAATTGTTCACTGACCACAAATCACTAAAATATTTGTTCTCTCAGAAGGACTTGAACTTAAGGCAGCAAAGGTGGATGGAATTCTTAGCGTCCTACGATTTCGAGATAGCATATACCCCTGGCAAGGGTAACGTGGTGGCAGATACCTTAAGTAGGAAAAGGTTATCCTTGAGTCCGCTGTTTGTTGAGTGGCAAAGCTTAGAGTTCATCTCTACGTTTGACTTTAGACCTTCCGTTGATTTTGTACCCGGTTTGCTAGCATCCTTAGAGGTCATACCTACGCTTTTGGGACGGATCGGTGAGGCACAACGAGATGACCCATAGTTGGTTGAGTTAGTAGAGAAGCGTAAAAGAGGGGAGTTATCGAGCCATCTCCATAGGTATACCCTAGATGATAAGGGTTGGTTACGTAGGGACGGTGGACTTTGTGTACCACGGGACGAGAATTTGAGGAAGACCATTCTTGATGATGCACATCGTTCGAAGATGACCATCCATCCCGGCGGGGACAAGATGTACATGGACATGAGATGAGTTTACTTTTGGGCCGGCATGAAGAGGGATGTGGATGAGTTTGTCACTAGATTCTTGGTGTGCCAATGAGTAAAAGCAGAGCAAAAGAAGCCCGGTGGGTTGCTTCACCCATTAGAGGTCCCACAATGGAAGTGGGAAAGTGTCTCGATGGACTTTGTTGATGGGTTACCGTAATCGAGGAAGGGTAATACTGGGATTTGGGTCATGGTAGACAGACTTACTAAGAGCACCCATTTCATTCCTGTGAAGAGTAAGAGGACTGCTCCATGGTTAGCCTCCGTATACATTCGAGAGATAGTTCATTTGCACAGTGTTCCTTCTAGCATAGTGAGCGATCGCGATCCTATCTTTACTAGCAAATTTTGGAAGAGCTTGCAAGAGGCGGTAGGGACTCAGTTATGTTTGAGCACTACATATCATCCTCAGACGGACGGCCAGACCGAGAGGGTGAATCATATTCTAGAGGACCTATTGAGGTTGTGTGTCTTAGACTTCGGAGGTACATGGGAGGAACATCTTCCGTTGGTGGAGTTTGCATATAATAATAGCTTTCATTCTAGCATTGGCATGGCACCGTTCGAGGCACTCTATGGACGACCGTGTTGTTCGCCTACATGTTGGTGGGAATCTGCAGATAAGATCTTGCTTGGGCCCGATATGATTAGAGAGACTTCGGAAAAGATCGATTTGATTTGAAGGAGGATGAAGACGGTGCAAGATAGGCAGAAATCTTATGCGGGCAAGAGGAGGACAGATCTTGAGTTTGATATTGGGGACATGGTCTTTGTCAAGGTGTCTCCATTACGGAATGTGGTTCGCTTTGGGTTCGTTGGGAAGTTAGCACCAAGGTTCGTAGGGCCATTTCCTATTAAGGAGAGGATTGGGCAAATGGCGTATAGAGTGGAGTTGCCCGAGAGACTTAGTGGTGTACACGATGTATTCCATGTATCACATTTGAGGAAGTGCTTGCGTGAGACCGCAGAAGTGGTAGAGCTGAGCTTGCTTAGAGAGGTGGAGATAGAGCGTGATGCGACGATTCAATGAGCTCCTACGTGAATTCTTAGGTCGGAATTAAGAAGTTGAGGAATCGAGAGGTCAAGCTAGTCAAAGTGCAATGGGGAGATGAGGAGAGCAATGCTACTTGGGAGACGGAAGAGAAGATGCGTTCATTGTACCCTTTTCTTTTCGAGGGTATGTCTTTTAATTTCTCCTTTATCGCTTAGATTGTACTTATTTTATCTTTAGTATGTCCTCTCGCTAGTATCTTTGACCTTTAGATAGGGTAGTCCTATGGTTGAAACATGTGTTTGAGACATGTTATGTATGATGGATGCATGTGGATGCAAGTGTTTGCTAGTGGTTGCTCGTGGATGCATATACACACACACTTTAGGCACTAGATCGGCTCGGTAACTTCATATTGCATATTGCATATAAATGTTTGTACATATTTAAGTTAATGGATGTATAATGTTTGTGCTATCATATGGATGTTGCATTTTGGTAAATGTTTGTGCACACATATAGAAATAATATGTATCGATATGATTCTTTCACATACATAATGGACACATGGCACTATCATGGTTTGCATTAAGGAGGTCAACTGAATCAGTAGACCGCCTGATTCTGCATTAGAAAAGGAACATATACACACACTTCTTGCATATGTTCATACATCATTAGGAATTTTATAAGGACAATGGATGCCTGTGTTTGATGGTTGAGTAGATGGTTGTTTGGATGTTAGGATATGCATTCTCCTTAACTTGGAGATTTCGGGGGCGAAATCCTTTAAGGAGGGGAGAATGTAACACCCCGTATTTCTATTAACACTAAAGTTCACAAATTAAAGAATAACTAATCTCAAATTTGAGAATTAAGGGAAACACATTGCGCCATTGTGTTCGTCTCGGAATTCTGGTTGAGATAGAGTCCGAGTTTGCGTGAATTGGACTTCGTATTAAGAAGTTATGGCCATCGGAAGTTTCAGAAAATTCAAAACAGATTTCAGAAAATTCAAATTTCAGAGTTAGATAGGCTAGGCGGGAAAATTCCTGCCAGGGCCAGTTCGACCATAGGGTCGACCTGGGGGTCAACCTACCCTGACTAGGTCGACCATAAGGTCGACCTGGGGGTCGACCTGCCCCTCCGGGCAGATTTGATTGATGACCTGTTTATGACTGTGTGCTGACTCATTAGGGTTTCTGATCTGCTCTGATTGGCTGGGATTAATTCTGGGTTAATCGGACGGCCTAAACTAATCCTAAACTCTATAAAAACACCTATAGACTGAAACCCTAAAATCAAAATAAAATTAGATTCATGGCCTCCATGCCATCACCTAGCAACTTAGAATAGCTGTCACCAATTAGAGAGGAAGAAAACAAATCAAATTCAATTCTTTTCAACTCTAACAATGAATCTACTTCAAAGGAAAGCTAATACAATTTCAGAACTCAGAATTCAGAATTCAAGACCTTCTTTGAGTTGTGAGTTCGATTTCTTTAATAAAATAATTAGTAATTTAAGCGGATTAAGTTATGATGTGGATTATATGGATATGATGTGAATTATTGACCGCATATTATAATTATGTTGTAAAATTGTGATGTTATCATACATGTTGTAAATTTTATGATGTTATGTTGTGATGTTATCATTTATGTTGTAAAGTTATGATGCTACCACGTATGTTGTAATTCTGTGATTGGCTTATGTATAATCAAATCATCATGTTGTTCATATGCTAGTTGGTTATGTTGATTCATATGATAAAACATATGTATGTATGCAAGTTTAGGGGTTGATTTAGATGTGGATCATATGCAAGTTAGTAAAGATTATGTATAACCTTATATGTTTCATGACATCTATTTTAGATCTAAAGTTAGGCTATGACATGTGTGAGTTATATGCTAAATTCTACATGCTAGTTTACATGTTTAGATGTAAGTTTACACCATTGTTATGTTGCATAAATCACATATGCAAGTTTATATAAATATATGAGTTTGGAATACGAATCATGTTATGTAAGTTTGTGGTTATTGCCTATGCAAGTTTACACCTTTAGATGTGGATCTATGGCATACATGATTTATGCAAGATTGTGGCCATTATCTAAACAAGTTTACACCTTTAGATTTGGATCTATGACATATGTAGTTTTATGCAAGTTATAACTTTGGCCTATGCAAGTTTTAGATGTAGAACATCATTCACACATGCAAGTTCACCCCTTATGTTTAGATCTAGTTTTATCTATATGTATGTTGTGATGTTTTCTCTTTATTCCATGAGTTAGACTATTCGAGTCTAACGTATATTTTACATTAAACGAACGAACGGACAACGTGGGGTAAGGGGATAATATTAAAAGATTTAATATTGAGAATTGGCATAAATGCCTTAAATGGCATAAAATAAATTTGTGATAAAAATTGGTATGATTTTACATACCATAAATAGATGGACATAATTGAGTCAATTATAGCCATAGTTAAATTCGGAATTGATTGATAATTTGAATAGGGTAATTAATTCAAATTGGGGAATGATTAATTAGGTGTAATTAATCGTCTAAGACACGAGGTTAGGCTCTTTTGTGGAGTAAGACTGCCCGGACCTGCCTAACAAATCCAGCTGCCACAAATGCCAGTGTAATGTGGGAGGTCTTTGGTATAAACGAAATGCGTAACACTTGTAAAGACACGAGGTTAGGCTCTTTTGTGGTGTAAGACTGCCCGGACCCGCCCGGCAAATCAAGCTGCCACAAATGTCAGTCTATTGTAGGAGGTCTTTATGAGGTTATGGTCTTAATGAATTAAGAAACACCTAACCAGATAAACATGTAGTGGGACATGAGGGGGTTAAGTGGGTGCCTTGGGTGACATGTGGAATTTAATGGGTGCCTTGGGTGGCATTGGAAATACGATTAGAAACACTTAACCAAAATTGAAACATGTAAGTGAAAATGAATAAGAAGAGGGTTAAGTGGGATATACTAGAGGAGACTAAGCTTAGGCGGATAACTTGTGTCAAGTAATGGGGGGCCCGTTTCAAACAGTAACCCATACGTATCTTTGTGGGCTCGACCCAAGTCGAGGACGGGACACGCATACTGGGCTTGACTGTAAGAGGCCAAAACGGGTTAGCGGTGGCAACACAAGTCCAACGGGTTCATGTGCGTGTGTGGACCCGGGCGGTAGGTAAGACGTTGTTGCATCGTGTAGGTATAAGATGTGTATCATTGGTGGTATCGGGTTGCCACTTCGGGGAGTGATACACCCCACTGTGGGGCCAACATGGTTATCTACGAGTTAGGGAGCCGATCTCTTGGGGGTAGTGGGTACACCTAGTGGAGATAGGGCAGGCGGCACCTATGAAGGCAGCTAGAGGTGCACGAAACTACCATCATCATTATTAAAGTCTTGTAGGCGGGATCAACCTTAGGGTGACTAGTAGTAGTGCAGTATAGTAGTGGTGGTGCAGTATAGTAAATATCTTATAGTGGTTTAGGTGCGCTTTAACGTTATCTTTGCTCATCTTATTCCTTGTTTACTCTCTCTTACTCAATTGTTCACAGTCATTTCCTTATTTCCAACTTATGCCTTGGCCTAGTTATTTTAGGTAATTATATTGTTAAAGTTACCGCACTCTCCAGACTTTATGTCTGACCCCCTTTGTTTCCTCCTCTTTTCTTCCTCCCCCCCCCCCCAAGTGCTCAGGTTGGAACTAGCACCAGTGGAGCTTGATTTTGGACAGCTGTATCTCTGCTTTTAGATGTTGCTTGGATCGCTGAAGTAAAGTTCAGCCTCTCTTATTTATGGCTATTTTGTACTGGGATTATGTCTTTCAATTTATGTACTTTGAGTTGGTCAAGATGGATATTACGTACTTTGACTCTGGTTTTGATGATGTAACCAAACTTATGTATTTTCCGCTGCAATGAAATAAAGTTTTGAAGTTTTAGTACTGTTTATATTTGTCTTGTTGTTAAGTTTCTGTTCTATACACACTTAAAATGTTCCATGAAACACTACAAGAAAATATGATATACATTGCATTATATCAAAGCCTTACATTAAAGTGCTATAATAAAATTATTAAAGAAAATAAAATAATACATATAATTTTCTATATAAAGGAAGCAAATAAAAAAACAAAAAAATTATGCTATATATTAGTATATTTCGCTATGTCTTGTTTTTGATAGAAAAAGCGGGAGCGAGAAAGATACGCGGGACAAAATGAAAAGGAAGGCCGCAAAATAAAAAATTCCCTCCATCACTTCACTTGTAAATCTCTAAAAAATTTCGTTTCACTGAAGCTTGCCCACCATTCCATCTATGTTTCAATCCAATGTCCAATTCATTGCTGCAAATCTAGGGTATCTCGCGAATACATCACAACGTCCAGTGAGTAAATCTCGCGATTCCTCTTCCAAATCAATTGCGGCTCGTCCAAATCAATTGCTAGATTATTTGAAATCGGTAATATTATTACTTTATTTCTTTTATAAATTCGCCTCACTTGCTATTTGTCTTTTGTTATTTAGCCGAAACCCTAAGTTGATTTCTCATGATTTGTAGTACGTCGGTGTTAGTTTCCAGTCTTTGGCATTCTTTACACCTTGATTCAGATGTGTATATTATCGTTTTGAAAGAGATATGTGTGTGTTTGTGCATTGTTATTTTCAGAATTCTGAATTATAAGCATATTATCATTTTGGGAGATAGCCGTGTGTGTTTGTTACCCACTTTCTGTCCACCATACAAACAAATTTACCCAATCCCTAATTTGTTCTGACTGCCATGTGTTACTTCCTGCGTCTTGAATATTGGTTAATGCTTAACTGAATTTGATTATAGCATATGTTTTCACTATTGGACTGAAGTAATTTCAAGGAGCACAATTCATCTATGCAACCAAATTACTTAATGCCGTCTTGTTGAGTTTTCAGATTTTACTTTACTACATAGGATGATATTACAACTATTTTATGATGTTTAATTGACTGAAATAATCCAACTGAACTGAATTTACTTTCTTTTATCTTTCCTCTAGATAATGGATTGTGAAATTTATTTTCTTTTATCTTCCCTCTAAATAATGGATTGTGATTCCATATCACGGAAACCATTGACATACATGTTAATTGATGACATTAAAGAACTTTCAGAAAAGGTGCATTGACGTGCATACCTAAATGTGTAAAAATAGAACAATATTGAATAGTTCAATAAATACTGACTATGTATTACGTCCAAAAATTAGTTGCTTCTTATATTGTTACTATTTTAAATTATCCTATAAATATTGACTTGCATTATATCTAAAAAGAAAGTGGTATGTTATATATTTTCGGTAGAAAATACCGCTACACGTTATTCAGTTTCACTTATTCAAGGCTGTCCGACATGAGAACAAATTCTGTCAAATTTACTTCAGACTGAACATATATGCAATTGTACCCTATGTAGCTAGAATAAGTGAATGTTGGTTATGTAGTTTTAATTATAATTGGATGGAAAAATTAAATGTTGTGGGTAAATCAAATTAACAATGTCATTGATAAGGAATAGAATATTATGCTTACCTATAATTGATCTTCCTCTTGATGTACTAAAACTACAAATGTCTCATCTAAATATGGCGTCTTAGCTCTCCTCTAATTAGAAGCAAGTGAAAGTAGTCTTTTTACATCCCCAGATTTATTTGTCTAGATTAAAGGTATACATTTGAACTAGGAAGAGAAAACTAAAATCATTTATTTGCATCAATTTTTTTAATGAAAATAATTTTAAAACAAAGAAAATAGTTACAGTCTGTCAAATCGATAGGCTTCTCATGGTATAGGTTTCTTGAACACCGTATTCCTCACGTTTTATTCAATCCAAAATGCGACGAATGCATTCCATACAGAAATCAAAGCAACAATTAAATTAATCGATAAAAACAAATGATTGTAGATAAAATAACTCAAAACTTTAAGATAAAATTTGATTTGATGCTATTGGCTGGTTGTGCCATTAGGACCTAGAAAAATGTTCCTAGGATATGAATTATTTTTCATACTTAAATGAAATCTTCATGCCATAATTATGTTGTTTATGTTTATTAGTTACTTTTTAATAGTCTAACATATAATTATAACTACAGTTCCATATCTTGTATTGGATTCATATAGTAATATATTCCAACTGATTGAAAAAATGATTGAATTAACTGTAGTCCAACAATTTATAACCATGTCTTATTAGTTTTAGATCTATAATTCAATGTAAAAATGTCTAATAGGAATAACGATGCTAGTTTGTACTGCGACAATGATGCTAGTTTGTTCACTTTATGCTCCTGTTGGTGACAAATAAACTGACAAAAGGATTTAGGTTCTTCCCTAAAATATTTGTTTCCATAGAAGTCCATCTAGCAGATCTGGGATGCTTGTGAGTGGTACTAGTAATAATTTGGTCACAACCAGATCTGTTCGAATATTTGAATTATTGTGTTCTGATCTAGGTTCTTCCCTAAATTATTGTGTTTTGATCTGTTTGTGATCAGTTTGTGCATCGGGGTTGTATGAGTTACTTTTCAGTATGCATATTAATGTTTGCTTGTATGTATATTAATTGAATGATGATTATCTCTATTAATTTGTAATTATTGATATTAAGGTCTTGTGGTGCTGTAGCAGAGGCACTACCACTAGGAATTTTAATTTTTTTACTTTTGTAACTTTTTATTTATATCATTAAAAAAAATATTTTGTAAAATAATTTAAAATAGACTGTAGGCATGTTACAAGACTTCAAACTGAAATATGTTTTTAAAATTAAAACGTAAGAAAAGACAATGGAATAATATAATGAAGACCGTATATGATATATGTAAAGTAGGAATCCACAAGCAAATGAATGATTGTATCCATTATATTACAACCCCCCTCCCCCCCCCCCCCAAAGAATGAAAAGGAAGAGTCGAAAATATGGGTTTTGCCCACCTTCACATTTAAATATGCACATGTAGTCGTGTACTTTATTATTCAGTTCCATGAGATTATAAGAAGCAGGTCCGCCATTGTACATATATGATATAGCCGGCTGAACGAATTCTACAGCGGCATGCACTGGAATTTTTGTTTAACATTTGCTGAAAGGATTCTTGAATAATGGTGGCATTTTGATTTTGCAAAATTATTGTTGAGCACAAGAAACAGATGTGGTTTAATCATTACAAAGTCACTCGCTAACTAACCAAAATATAGTTGAGACATGTAATCCCAATGCAGAAAAACAAGTAACTATCATAACCATATTTGTCATATATAAGGTTGATCATGTAGTTCTTAATATTGGTTAAGAACAAAAGTTATTAAATTAGATTAATACTAGGATAAATGAAAACAAGAATCAAAACAATTGATTTAATGTAGGTTGCTTCGGTTGGTTATCATATTTATCCAAACTAAAAATATACTTATATTTTATATTTCGAATGTTAATTTTACTCTAAGATAAAAATATGAATACATGGTTAAAGTATTTTAATTTAGTATCTTATTACTTTTAATAATACTATGAAGAGATATATGATAAAAAAATATCTGAATAGCAAAACTAATTTGAACATCATTGTTAATTTTAACAATAAAAATTTATTTAATTAGAATAAAATGATAATCAAACCAAATTATTTTATGGACAGATTTACTATGGAATTTTGATAGAAAAAGCGGGAACAAAAAAAATTAAATCAAA
The DNA here is from genome assembly GCA_030737875.1 of Allium sativum. Lineage (NCBI taxonomy): Eukaryota > Viridiplantae > Streptophyta > Magnoliopsida > Asparagales > Amaryllidaceae > Allium > Allium sativum. The sequence continues at coordinate 516,576 of JASFAX010000065.1, forward strand.
TTAATAATAGGTTCTTTATCCAATTTCCCATGAAGTTTTTGTTCATGTCGCACGTTTCCATTTCCCATATGATATTTGTATTAACCGGCTAAAATCGGATCCATTAGTCCGTCAACCTTCAATAATAAAGAAGTTCAGATTCTCTAGTCCCACATCACATAAGGTAATATGTTTACTTACAAGCACGCTATTGCTAGTGTAACCAACTTAAATAGGATAGATATGTCCTAATTGTGGTGAACATACTTGCATTTACAAGCAACCTCCATGGCCCGTCGAGCATTCTAATTTTCGGTAGTATGTTGTTGTTATATTCTTTGATCTTAAATTAACCTTGTACAGTAATACGTGTTAACATTGGTGTTGATCTAATATGCTAAGGAATTCATTGAGATGCCAGGTTAAATAGGAAAAAAATCCTTGATATAGACTGAATTGAGTTAACTGAAGTGTGCCATTAACCTTGCATAATATAATGTATTGTTTTATTATTTTCTGGATATAGTAAGCAGATTAATGGCTGGAGTAATGTACATGTAAAAGTTGTTTTAATGTAATGCTTAAATCATACACTTCTGAAATTAATCTGGGAATCTTAATTTTGATTTAAAAGTGGCAACTATTTGATTCTGAGGACTGCTTGGTTATGAAATATGAATAAGTACCCAGGTTCATATATGATGCAACAATTTATATCATTAGCTAGCCCCCTATGTAATTCTAAATAGAAGTAATGGTCATTCATATTGCTTTTTCCATGATTTTTTCATTTAATATATGTACAATAGTTCAATATAACATGTTAACTAATTAAATCCTAAAAGTATTATTTTGAAACTGTTAAATTGAAATGAATTTTTTTAGATGATTATAATTCTAAAATAATGATAAATATAATTACTTATAACTATTTAGAATATATAAATCAATAAACAATGATATTTTACATGCATGTTATTTAATTTCAACTTTTTTATTTTGGAATTTTTCTATAACTATAAAATATTGTTCTAACATATGAAAACTAGAACAATCCATATACAATGGAACATCTAGAATAATCTTCCACTTTTTAACAGGATAACTAAGATACTTTTATCATTCATATGTCCTACATTTTGGTTTTTTACCTGCTAATTTCACATCTTCAGTATGCACCAAATAGCATAAACTTACTCTTCCTTCAGTTGAAGATTCGATTCTTTTAATGCTGATTTCCTGTTTCTGCATCTCTGCAATTCTACTAGGAGGTTAACTACATAAATAGAAGTAATGGTCATTCATGTATCGATTTAACTATTTCTTATGTGATGACTGCTCTCTAATTGATGAGTCTGTGTCACAAAAATTAATTACATCAAAAAATCATTACTGAGTAACAACTTTCTTTAAACTAGGTCAATATTGTTTGCCAAAATGCCTTGCCAAAAGAAAAAAAAATTGTTTGCCAATAAAGAAAAATATGTTAAATTTTTTTGCCACTACAGTCTGCTCTTGCCTGAATATTATGTCTAATTCAATACTGAAAAGAATAAAAATTTTTACATGATTTATTCATTTAATATATGCACAATAGTTCAATATAACATGTTAATTAATTAACTCCTAAAAGTATTATTTTGAAAATGTTAAATATAAATGAATTTTTTTAGATGATTATAATTATAAAATAATGATAAATATAATTACTTATAACTACTTAGAATATATAAATCAAAAACTAATGATATTTTACATGCATGTAATTTAATTTCAAGTTTTTTATTTTGGACTTTTTCTGTAACTATAAATATTGTTCTAACATATGAAAACTAGAACAATCCATATACAATAGGACACCTAGAATAATCTTCCAGTTTTAAATGAGATAACTAAGATACTTTTATCATTCATATGTCCTACATTTTAGTTTTTTACTTGCTAATTTCACACCTTCAGTATGCACTGAATAGCATAAATTTGCTCTTCCTTCAGTTGAAGATTCGATTCTTTTAATGTTGATTTCCTGTTTTTGCATCTCTGCAATTCTACTAGGGGGGTTAACTACATAAATAGAAATAATGGTCATTCATGTGTCGATTTAACTATTTCTTATGTGATGACTGCTCTCTAATTGATGAGTCTGTGTTACAAAAATGAATTGCATCAAAAAATCATTACTGAAACGAGGTCAATATTGTTTGCCAATAAAGAATAATATGTTAAAAAAAATTTGGCACTATAATCTGTCTTGCCTGAATATTATGTCTAACTCAATACTTAATATTAGATCAGTAAACTATCATATTTAATGAAAGTATTTTAATCATAAACTCTTCACTTTTTTTAGCTTTATCTCAAAATTGTCCCTCTTATGTTAATATTGCTTGATGGTAGAAGATTATGGGCATGTGAAGATCTTTCACATCAATGGGAGTCCAATTAGTAGAGAACCAACAACAAATTTTTTTGATTGGAGTTGCAAGACTACATAAATTGTTTCTCAAACTCAATAGATCATTACTTAATATGTTATAAATCCAATTACTTTTGTCTAAGATAATCATTGCTATATATGTATCATTATCAAATTTACGTGTTAGCCATGTGTCTGATTGTAGTTTAAAAAATAAATTAAGCTGCATGATTTAATCCTTTATATTTACATTAATTTCATTACAACTGTTCTCATCATTAAGACAGTGCATGCAATGTTTATGAATAATATACATTTCACTTTGAATTCCTCAGCTCGGAAACTACTACAATTTTTATTTTGTTAGATGCTATTTTTCTTGGAAAGTTCAACATGTCAAAAAAGCTACTAGAGGTCCGACAAAAATGAAAAGACTTCCTTCAGATGCTATGAGTAGAGTTGAAGTGGACTTTAATGAGATGGCAGAACCGATAGGCCCTGGATCAGTTGTCCAATCTTCCTATTTAGGGCCGTTAGTCCGAGGGGTTGTTCCGTTTACACTTGTTGATTGGAGGCAACTTGATGATGGTAGAAAAATTGTTTTGTGGGAGTCCACTCAGGTATAAACAAAATTCTCTCACTCTTATTAATACTATCCCACATGTACGCACATGTACTCTTATTAATTCTTTGTCTTAAGTGTTTCATAAACTTGAGGTGAACGCTATTATGTTTATTGCCTGGAAACTGATAACTTGAGGTCAATGCTGTTATGGAACGTACCTACACTTTTTTACGATAATCTTTTATCTAGAATCTCTTAACCTGCAACTTCTATCTTCAAAGGACAAGGATCTGAAGCAAGGAAATAAATTCTTCTTTTAATTGTTTCCATGTAAATTTCCAATAATCTTCTTCTTTCTGATAAATATGTAGATCTATGTATTTTTTTGTCTTTGTTTTTAGTAGTTTGGTATTGGGCATCTCATCTGGTTTTGGGTGGTATGCTATTATGAAAGAAACAATCAATTTTGACTACTTTTCGCTTTAAACATGGAAGGAGGTTTAGACTTTAGACATGAAGTGAAACTTTACATTTAATTACAGTAGGAGGCAAATATTCCATAAAGATATCCATTCTAATATTTCATTTGTTGCTAAGTTTATTTTATTTTTCTCCTGTATGTTTTCTGTCTTATTTTCTTAAAGATGTCATCTAACTGAAGTGAACTTATCTGGCACTGTTGAAAAACAGGCATAAGAATTTAGCACAAAATAGTGACATACACAGGTTTTTCCAAAGTTACTTATGTTTTTCATATATAATATTAAAAAGTTTATTTAGGCAAAAAATAGTGACACAATTTTAGGCACAAACAATCTAAACCAGCACAATATTTTTCATATTGATGATTAACTATGCTTTTCATTCTTCACACTGATATTAGGCTAGATTTAAATTGGACGAAGACTTGTAGAAAGTGTCTATATTCCAGCAAATGGGAGCTATTTGGAGGGCCTCAAAAGGTAGATTCATTAGGCAGTTGATAAAAGCAAAAACCAAAGAGGAAATAATACAGTTAAAACCAGGTAACATAGACAGTATGAACGAATGGAGAGATTTTTTGAAGTTGAAAACAAGTTCAGCTTTTAAGGCAATATTTTTCTTCTTACTATGTTCTGTACTGCTTGAACACCTTCAAATACACTCTGCTGCTGTTCATTTTCCTCCTTACTTGAAGAAAAGTAGTAATAGTCTGCTTTGGAAAGTGATCAATCATGAAAACTAGTCCTAGTATAAAAAGAGAGAGGTGTGGTAAGTTTCATGTACTTGAATTGCCAAATTAATAGTTTGTTTTGGGTCTCTCTCTATATATTGTACACAACTATAAGTTTAACATAGAATTAGTTGAAAGAATAAAATTGGTTATCAATTTTAGTTTGTAGACAAGTTTTAAACTTTAGTGTGACTAACATCGAATGTTGTAGGAGTCAATTTTAAAATTTATGTCCTTTCAAAATTGTAATTGAAGTTTTTCGTTCTCCATTTTCCTAAAAATTATTTAGATATATTTGTTTGTTAGTTTGACATAAGCTCAAATAAGCATATCTTTGTTATGCTTTAATCTAGTCCTAAGGTGCTAAAATAAACATTTAACATTTATTGTGATCGAAGCTTTGGTAACACAGTTTCGTTAGTTAATGGAATGTAATGTTTTGCTCGTGCAAAGAGTCCATTGATACTGTAATCAATTGACCACTGAGTTGGTTGTCTGTAGTCTAGACAAGTTCAAATGTAAATATATTTTAGGTTAGAAATTCAACTGCATTTTATCCTTTCAATTACACTATGATCAATTACAGATATCTTGAACATAAATAAATGTATATCGTTAGTTGTTCTCATTTTGATCAATAAGCTAAACATACCCATATATATTACTTCTTTATTTGGCAATGTTGGCATTATCCTGGTAGTTTCATTCAGGACACCGAGTGTCCTAAAAGGATATTTAAAGCATTTATAAGTGAAATGTTACAAAGAAACAAACCTGTACAGCTGATTTTCTACTCGATGTCATTATTTTATTATCCTATTTTCCTGTTTTCTCATTCACTTAAAAAGGTTTTTGTTCAATATTTTTTTTCCTTAAGGGATAGCATACACTAATATTCTAGAATAATCAATCACTATGACTGACTTTTCTAATAATATACTTGTCAAATGATGTTTGCAAATTTTTTTGATGTGTCAAAATGATTCCAGGTAATCATTTCTTAAAATCACAGAATCATTCATAGTAGGAACCCCTTCATCAATGAACCTCTTAAAGCGAGATCATCAGATTCCAGTATCATGATTTCAAAACCGTGTCACATTTTAGGTAGCTAATTTTAGATTGATCTCAACAACTAATCTGTTAACATCACATTATGTATAGGAGGAAACTAGATTTTGTCCGATGCCTCAGATTCAGTGTTAGTTTCCGGGAATAGTGCAAGTCAATATTTTCACTTGTGATTGCATGCTAACTAGCAAACCCATTAAAATTTCAAATCCTTAAATGGACGCTTTAACCTAAAATATATTTTCATTTGAAACATCAATTGATATTTAATAATTTATTCCATATTGCGACAACAATGGTATATGCATGTTGAATATCACAAAAAAGAGCATTAATGAAACTCATATAATGGTTGCTGTCTTGTTATTTTCCCAAGAGCTGAAACTTGAAGTATTTGATTGCACCATGAAATCCAAATTAATCTTGTTATTTTTCCTGCTGTCTGCTAGGCATTTTTATAATATAGACATGGAATAATACATGTTCTACATATATAGAGCACTTGAGGCATGCAATATTGAATTTTTATTTTCCAAATGCTATAATTTGGAACTGCATGCACCATAATGATTGAACAATTAGAACGTCATTTTTTTAGACACGAAGTGAGAAATACAAAGCTATGAAACGGAAGCAAATGCCACATACATGCAGTCACAAAGGAATAGCTCGACTAACTGAAGATATGGTGATAAATTATTTTGGAGTGTACGAGTTAGCTTGTTTCATATATTTAGTTTTAATCAATTTTAAATATGTCTTAAATTTAATCTTCTTTTTAATGCAGAAAATGCAGAGCAATGATCCTTCTTCCATCTGTAGATCTAAAGTTTGGATTAAATCTCGCATTTGAAAAAATGGTGAACCAGTTAACAAGGATGTTGGAGATGTTATTGTAAGAGTTTTTGATTACTTATTGTCACATTAAACATTATTTTTATTTAGTTAACTTTTCAAAAACTGCGCATTCTTAGTTTATACATCCGCATAATTTTATTCCAGGAGAAGATAAAATGTTGTGAAAATGAATCACAATCTAGTTTACCAAGCAATGATGCTCTCTCACAAGTGCTAGGACAAGATAAACACGGGCATTTAAGAGCAATGGGAAGAGGAATAACTCTCACCAAGTTCATTTTATCACAGGCTAATGATAAGAAACTAACCGACTGTCAAAATACTATTTCAGAGTTGAAGCAGACAATTCCCATGCTAGTGTACAATCTGGTAAATATCACGACTTTGTTCATTATATGATATAACATATTATTGTTTAGAGAGGTTTAATTTGTGTTGTAAAGCGCTAACTTATTTACTAATTTATTAGGGTATACAAAATCGGACTATGCAAGCACATCTAAAACGGTAACTTTAAGTTACATTGCAACATTTGTTTTTTGATTTTTAATATAATTTTAAATTTTTTATTAATCATAGGGCATTTCGGAGAAAATGCATGAAAATTGTGATTTATTGGATTGTAATGGGTGTGATGAAATAGTTGCCGAAGGAAGAGTTTTATCAAGTGATCTGAATGAGTTTCTACATCAATTTCCTTTAGGACCGAATGCTATGAATATTTTGATAGAATTTCCAAAGATAACAATTGCTTATTTGTGGAGGACTACGGCTACAATGACACGTGTTGGAGAGGCTAAGAATATGATAGTAGCATGGCCAGCTGATAGAGTAATCGTGCGCACGCGAGGAAAATAGAAAGAGGACATTGTGGTAACATTTTAATTTAGTTTTTTTGATTAGAACTACTCCAGGTATAAACTAGTTTATATATTCCGAATGTGCATGCACAAAAAGGTTCACTAACTTATTTTTACTCAATTGTGCAACTGCAAATATTTGTATTCACCTGTATGTAAATTTTGACAAATTTTAATGAGGACTTTTGACATCAGGCCTCGTTTGTGCATATCATAATAGAATAGAATGTTTTCAATGGTTTTATATTTATTTGTCCTTTTGCTATTTCTGAGATAACTGACATATCCATGTCATATTCGGGACATTGCTTGCTTATGATATATTCATTCTACTGTTTAATGCTGAAATAAGGTTTACGCCATTAAATTTATTATATTTATATTTATTTTCATTGATATGCACACTTAAATCTATGCCGCGGAGTATACCAAAATCCAGTAATATCCACCATTACCAAGCAATGCTATGTAGTGAGGTTGGAAATGCAGTAGGCTCTCCTCTTCTAAAATATTTATGGGAAATTAATATATGGAAAATTTTGAATTATACGAAACATACTATTAAAATCCACGTAGAAACAATGTAAAGTCCAATTCAGAAAATATACATTGGAACTTAAACTGATAGACAAAATATTACAGTACAGACAGAACCTACCATGGAAGGAACAAATATAATAGCAAATAGTGCCATGTTATTTCAAATTGATTGTCATTAAACATAAAACCACTTCCTAAATTCGTAAAACCCAAGAGCTTCAAATCTATGTAGTTTTTTGATGCATGACATGATTTTTGTCGTTGCTTTGATGGTGGCGTAAGCTAGGCCTTGTTTGCGCATTTGTTCAAAACTTCAAAAAAAAAAAAAATCTGCATTTGTTAAAAAAAACAGCATTTGTTCCATGTTACCACCATGAAAATTAACAGATAAACTATTATACCTGAAGTAAGACGCAATATTTAATACATGGAGTATTGTTCAGTACCAAACATGCATCACAATGTTTGATGTATTAATGTGTGACTTGGATAGTGAACTCACATCGGTTGGGTACTAATGTGCTCTAATGTAATGTAATATATTCTGAAACAGGAATAGGAAATGTGTCGATTTCAACCTTTTCAGAACAAAACAAAAGACACAAACAAGTATATTTGTCCAAAAACTAAAGGAAAAAGAAGCTAAAGTCAAGGTCCATTATAGTATTTGGTTGCTGCAAATATAATACCTTCAAATCTGTAATGACACATTGGTTAATAATTTATTATAAATATTAAGATTCATATATACAAAGTATTAAATATATTATAAAAGAGGTCAGTAATTGGCTACAAATACATAAAAGGTGGATATAGTGATCGACTTTTGATTCTCTACCTCATCGTATTACATCCATTTTACTACATGTTTCCTCATCGTACAACCATCGGTGATCTTTATTACAATGGATGTCTATTCGATATCATAGACTTAATAAATAAAAACAAGAAACAAAAATGTAGGAATTTCTACTCTCCCTCCTACATAACATTAGTGATCTTCCACTAGCTTTATAAAGGAAATAAAAAATTCTACGACATATATGCAGCTATTTTAATGCTATACAAGTGGGAAATCAACTTATATATGTAATATATATAGCGCGGTTATATTTAATCTAAGGTTTTGATACTACTTAAAAGTTCTCTTTGTGAAAATCAAACTTTATAGTGGCCTTTCTTGAGAAATCTTGAGCACGATGCTTCAATTCGTTTGTCAGCTGTGGACCATCACAGTAGAATACGCCTGCAATTGACAAATAAAAATGTAAAAGTTAGTTTTTTTTATTTACAAATAATAAATATGAACACTTGCAGTTTAACAATTGTAGGGGAATAATTATATGCTCTTCTTTAAACAAAAATATGTTCAGCTAGTGGAATGAAAAAGGATTTCAAATTTTACTTGTTTATTTATTTGGAATGCCTCAAAATTCAAATGGTGATAGAGAAGACTGATTAATCAGTAGTGGATATTAGCATCCATCCTTTATTTTCAAATTTTATTTCTGAAAAATCTTCCTTAAAAGACAGGTTCCACAAAACACTCATGTCAAAGTTCTAAACAAAAATATGCGGTTTATACTTTATATATATGCACCTAGAAATGCAAATATACGCAACCAAAATTGCAAATATATGCAGTTTAAATTGTATATTTTACACATAGGAGTTTACATAGGTGTTTTGTGGAACTTTTTTTAATGGTAGTGAGCTTTTGTAATGGGAGAATAATTATACGCTGTTCTTTGACCAAAAATATAAGCTAGCAAAATGAAAATGGATAAATTACAAATTTTATGACAGAGGTGTATTTTTATTATTTCAAATTCCCCAAATGTCGATATAGAAGAATTAATCAATATTAGAAATTATGATCAGTCCTTTATTTTCAAACTTAATTCCTGAAAAATCTTCCAAACAGGTTCTAGGAAACTCCCATATCAAAATTTCCATTGAAAATATATAGTTTAAACAATAAACACATACGGTTAGTAATGCAAATATATGCAGAAAGAACTGCAAATATATACGGTTCCAGCTGCATATTTCTGTAAGAAGAAATATGTAGTTCTGAACTTGTATACAGGAAGGTCTGACTGAAAACATATGCAATTTAGATCGTATATTTTTGCTGTAAAAATTCACATATTTGTTTCTGAAACCTTATCTTAAAGGAAATGAACTTTTTGTTGGTGTTTGAAAATATGTGACACACTCAATAATGTAAGTTTTTTTATTAGAATCTTGAAAACTGTTTTGACAATGCATGTAAGGGACATTTAAATTGTCTATCAGTTTTACCATACACGAAGATTTTTATAAGGCTATATACTTGAAAATATAGCCTACTGATAAGTTAGGTAGCAATGCATGACACTATCTTCACATATGTGTACCACAAACAATTGGTGCATGGATAATGTAAGAGCAATAACCAACCCTTCAGTACAAGAAGGCAAACAAACATGTCAACAGCAGAACAATAATTCAACAAGTGTGGCCCCATTTCTAGCTAATTTTCACATGCCAAAATAACTAAAGATCGATATTTTGATCCCCACTGGAAAGATCAGTATAAGATTAGGAACTATTTCATTGTTACGTAGTAAGTTTTAGTTAGATTTTTTGGAGAAAACCAACGACATAAAACAGTATACATAAAAGATAGCATACATACTAACTCGTTCATCGCAGTGGTTACGTGCAATCCTCTTATACACGGTCCTCCAGTTTGGCCTAGCAAAATGTGACTTAACTCGAGTGCCCGAAACCACATCGACTCCGTTCTTAGCATGATTCAAAGACTGCAACATAGCAATAAGGGATGATCTTGCATCTCCTTCCTCATACACACTTGTGCAATAGTTGTGCAATTCAATGGCGCTCTTTTTATCATTTTCGGCTACTTCATTCATAACTCCTCTAAACCATTCAAATGAGCCTTGTTCTCTTGTTACCCAATAGAAATATGCTCTTCATGTCTTGAAAGAAGAGCGTTTTCCATTGTAACTGTTGTCATTGCCATTTGTTCCTGAATCCATGTCACTTGAATCTAGCTGCTTCATGTTGTTTATGATGTCTTTTAGAATGCTTATAAATGGGGTTGCACCAATGCCTAGACCCACTAAACGAACAACTTCGTAGTTCTTGTAGTCTTGCACAGGTGCACCATACGGCCCGCCAATTAGGACCTTCAGCAAACTGTGAACATAATGCATGTACATCATTACCATGTCATAAAGTTGAATTACTATATTATGTCACAGTGATCAGGAACAACGATTTTGGTGTTCGGATCGTCATAGTTTCGAATCCTACACAACATGATTTCAACTGCTAGATACACATGTGACTGACCATCTAAAACTTACAATACAACAATTATGTATCACACCCTAACTATCTCGCACCACGTCTGATAATAAAGAAAAATCAAAATGGGAACCAAGTTGAAAGAGGCAAAATAAGAAGGTAGGGTCGTTAAAGAACATGGTGCCTGAAAGGAACTCCAATTTTTTCATATGTGTCATTCTCCTCATGTTTTTTACTGTTATTTTGCACGCTCATGTCTATGTTTAATTCAACGTTTGGGTTTGGGTTTTGTTCCAGTTTGTGGCTGCTTTAGCGTCAAGGTTGGTCATTGTATTTTGAGGGTCTTCTTTTTTGGAACTATGCTCTTTGGTTATTTCAAGAATCAGATTGTTAAAGTTCTCTGTTTGCAATTTGGTTTTTGGTCTCCATATCATATTTTTTAACAAAGGATTCATTATGTAGGCAGCCGAATTCTGTAATATGTCCAAATGAAATTAAAGAAAAAACTCTACAACAAGAGAGAATTTCTAACAATAGAATATTTCGCAGTCTGTGTTAACTTCGAAATGGACAAAGCTCACACTTCTGTCTTTAACCACCATTTTTTAAAATAACTCTCGGATTTAGTTTCAAGAATCCACTTCATTACGGAAATCATTGATTATAACAATAGCATTATGATCCATGCTCTGAGATATTAACTTTGAACTATATCAGTGTTTTTAAGTTTTTGTATATGCTTTATAATTTTTGTTATTGACAGAAGTTTTTTTTTCCAGAATGGAAGCGAAGATAATAAATGCAAGATATGTGATTGAATGGGAAGCAAAGAAATAGTTGTGGAAGGACGAATCTATGGTAGTGATCCAAAAAAACTTGTTAATGGTATACCTCTTGGGGCAGCCGCCAAACTAGTATCGATAGACAATCCAAAAAAATGAAGGCTTTTTTATGGAAGCCAACGACTAGTATGAGATATGTTGGAGAAGCCGTTGGTAAAAAAGTAGCTTGGCCAGAATCTAAAGTTGTTATCGAGAAAGTAAGCACTCAAACAACTTTCAGTCCTTTGACGAACCCGGTATCAATTCCTATGGTAATATGTCATTTATAGTTCAAATATTAGTTCCGCTTTGTTCGCAAGATAATGTGTTTCAAGTAGTTTGTATAATCAATTGTTGTTGGTACTTGATAGGTTGCAAATTCTATATCGAATAAATGTAAGTTGGTTGATGTATTTGGAACAGAAACTATAGTTGTCGAGGGATGCATGGCTTCAACCGACCCAAAAATAACGGTACATTTCGTCTCGTTAGGAGAGGGTGCGGCTAGAGTTTGGGTTGACATTGCAATAGTTCCAGCTGCACGTTTGCGGAGACCTACGACTGAGTTTGAATGCATTGAAGATGCCGTTGGCTCTACAATAGCTTGGCCTATGACAAATATTGTATCGGATTCATCTTCTAGTAAGCATCTCATTATTGTTAAATAAAATTGTTCATATATAAAATTCTGAATTTATGAATCAAATATCCTACATATATATAGGTAATTGATCGTCTTTGGATAACAGACGTGGATTTTGGCTACCTATGCAGGTAATTTTTTTAAATAGTCTTCGTGTCACTATTTTTTTAATAGCTGCATCTAGATTTGTGAACAGTATAATAGAATTTGCTTCTTAACCAGTTAAACATGAAAAGCATGCACATATATTTATAAGATCAAAATAATAACCTGGGGATAGTTGGCTACATATGTTTATAAAATCATTGTTTAATTCAATGCATCAATATTTTGTTAATAACATTCACTGATGGCTACTGGTTAATGCATATGTTTCAAGTAGTTATTTTGTTAATAACATATGCACTGAATTAAGCAGGTTATTAACATATGCATTTATTTTGTTAATAACATATGCATATGTTAATATCATAATAATAACCTGGTTAGTGCATATGTTATTAACAAAATAAATGCATATGGCTACTGGTTAATGCATATGTTAATAACCTACGGATAGTTGGCTACATATGTTTCAAGTAGTTTATAAAATAAATGCAGTAAGGACATGCCTGTCTGGTAAGAGTTTTTCTTGTTCTTGCGTTGAGGGACTGTGCAGGGTAATATACTGTATGTGCAGAGTAGATAACGTGAGTCCTTATTGGTTTTTCTAATTTTACGTTTTCGTCCAAAAAAAGATATGATGAATGTCATCTACTCTATTTATTTAATCTCAACACGCTTATAGAAAAAACCACCATGAATGTTGGATATTGCAGCACACACCTGATACTGACATTATATTTAACCTCCATGTCAACTCTCCCAAACTTCAAAAGATTCCCAGTAGCAAAGATTACAAGCCAGTCCGACCTTATATTAAAAGAATGGTTTAGACCCAAAGTGGTTGTGTGAAATAACATTCTGTTAGAAAAATAACATTCTAGTTAAATAATCGCGGGATAGTTTGTGAGAAGATAATTACACTAGCTTACATTCTATTAGAAAAATGAGCATCTAAACTGTACTTTCCTTTTCGTTTAAATCTTACATTGTATCCACAGGTGAGTTAAGTTATATAATACTAAAATGATTAGAGAGGATTCAGGGAGGGCACTAGCCCCTGAATGCAAAATGCTTTCATTAGATGCTTAATTCTCCGATTGGATGGTGTATACATAAAATGGTATTCAATAATGATCAGTCCACCACCTTTTAGCTTCAGGTTTATAAAACGGCTCCAGATATGCATACAGTACAACAAAACATATGTTCATTTACATAAAAACCGAATTTATATGATTGTAATTGTAAATAACAGCAAGGTGGATTCTAATTGACATTAATTCAGAAAATTTTCATGTTATTTACTGATAAAATAATACAAATCTGTTATCTTGCGAAATGGACAAATAATGCATTGTATCACAACTATGGAGCACTTTAATAGGTCATAAGCTAAGAGGTAAAACGGGGTGGACTAATAACTAAGACAAGATACATAAGAATGCAAAAGGTGGAAAAATTTGGCATTTTCATTTCTGGGAGGGGCACGTGACCCCTCGTTAGGCTTTTGTCTGAATTTTGTTGTTTAGTTCTTTCCTACCCTATAGCGTCCGCACCTTGTTTTTTTAGGATAGTACATAGCTTCCATTCATTCCTATTATTCTTTATATTTTCTAATTTGCAACATGTACGTTTTATATCATATTTAGTTGTAGTAACCTGTAGGTTATGAGTTTTGGAGACTAGTTGTTATAAGATTGTAACTTTTGCTCATGAACTGCAGGTTTTAGAAGTTGGACAAGCTTACATGCTGAAGACTAAGTGGTTTTTCATGTAATCTTGTTTTGAAACGATGTTTGAACATGTACGATGACTTATTTCTATATGTATTAGTAGATCTATTAACTATGACTTTGTAACTGAAATCAAATTTGCTTTTCGTATTAATTTTTTTTTATTGACAGTTTTGTCTTGTGAATTTACCGCTTAATTGTTTGAATTGTGCACAAATAAAATAAGAGATTTGCTATATAAAGATCATAGCTGAAATATGTGCTATATGTATTAAAAGTATTAATAGCGGAAAATTGCACTTATAGAAATAAAAGGTGAAATGCTATGTAAAAAAATAAATAGTATGGAAAACTTTTTAATATCATTGAATGTATGCTATAAAAACAGTGAAAATGCTATGTATACAACGAATTCATAGCGGAAAACTTCACTTATAAATCATAATGTGAAATGCTATGTAAACCATGTGGAAAACTTTTTATATCAATGAATATGAGCTATGAAAACAGTGATAATGCTATAAAAAAAGACGAGTAGAATGCTATCAATTGGAAATTCAATAATAGCGGATTTATTTTTAAAAGCAAAATGGAAAACATTTTTCATAGCAATGAATATGTGCTATGAAATTATTGATAATGTTATAAAAACTAAGTTAAGAATTTAGTAAGCAAATATAATTGCAAAGTCTGAACGCTATGTTAAACATTTCATGGTGGTGAACGTGCGCTATAAAATGTACAATACTATAGCATTTAGATTTGAGCTATAAGATATAGCAAAGCCATTATTACATGTTGTTATATAGCGTCGTCACTAATGCTATGGTAACCTATTATAGCGTTTTTCACATGCTATTAAAAGGTAAATCTGTTGTAGTGATGGAACAACATGCACAAGAGTATGTGAAAATACAAACAGTGAAGGTCATAAAGCACAAGGCTCAAGAAATTAAGCTCAAACAAAAGCCTAGACCAGTGCACATGTGTTACAAACACACACACACACTCACACACACAAACACACACATCTCTGTGTGTGTGTGTATATGCATATAGGAGCATCACAAGGCTCTAGAATTAGCAACATATATAGCATGCACGATACAACGGTTTTAAAGAACGAGTGCATAAAAAAAGGCATTTTTTTCTTTCAAAAATCACTGGCTCAAAAACTAAAAGGAAATAAATTTACATTAGTGGCAAGAATTAATTTTGGCAAATAGATTTTGCAAATCAATTCTCCAAATTAACAGAGAGGCAAGAGCACAACCGGATACATCCAAGAAAAATTTGCAAGAACATTGAATTATTTCTAAAAGCATCAAATTAACTTCTCAAGAAATATAATAATGCATGCAAGAAAATAGGAAAGAATTTAATCTGCATTCTTGGAAAATGTAATATTTGGCAAGAAATAAATTCAATCTTTTCCTAAAAATCACTCTGGTATATACGACAAGAAATTCACGAAGGGAATATGTTAATTTTTCAAACATACAAAGCCGTGAAAATCAAGCTTCAATCACTCATGTAATCAACATGCAATGAAATCAGAGATTTATGGGTTTGTAAACCCTATTTATACCACATCATCATAGGTAATGAACACATCCAAACATCAAGCAAATAAGAGAGAAACAAATTTCAGAATGCTCACAATTTATAGAGTGTTTCGATCGCAAGGCCTAAATCAGATCGACAAGCAAGCCACAATTTTGAAGCATCAGAGAATTTGATCATTTGTTTTTAAAATTCGCAATTTGGTGCAAGGGAGAAAATCCCTATTTTTTTAATTCGGCCTCAATCACAAAGAGGGAGCTTTATTTTTAAAGTATCAAAACAAAAAGAAAGGGGGACGAAAATTTAATTAGCAAAGGGGGGTTTTGTCGTATTGTTTTTTAATTTGTTTAATTCTTTTATAAACGATCTATGGTTTGCTTGTTTACTTTAAACTAGAGGTTTCGAGTTACGGGTTTGTAATTCGGGGAAAATCCGCTCTTGGGTATAAAAATGAGTCTAGGGTTTTGAGCGTAGGATTAGAGCAGTAGCAGGGTTTGCGAGTTTACTGGGTTTTATAAATGGGAATCTGTTTTATACCAAATTGAAATCTTGGGAATGCAGCAGTAGGCAAGGATTTGCTGAAGCTGGGTACAATCTGTGTCATTTACTTCCTGCATTTATTTTCTTTGCTGAATTATGTGCTATGATATTTTTAATATCTCGCAAAATTGCAATAAACCCTATTCACCCACTCCAAGGTTAATCTAGATCCTACAAATGGTATCAGAGAAGATATTTTATTAACTCTAGAGTTATGGTCTTCCCTAGTTGTCAATCCAGTGAGAGTTAGTACAGTCGTATTCCAACTATTTTTTATGGCAGATTTTTTTAAGTTGGAAACCAGAAATGGAATCTTATTTAGAATCTGTTATTAATATTAAATGTTGGGATACTGTTAACAATGGAGGTAATATGGTAGATAAGAATAATATGTTTAATAATTCTCATGCTACGCATATGTTATATTCTTATATTGATGATGACCAATATAGCCATATCCCCCATTCGTTTAAATTCACAGGAAATTTGGGAAACTCTCGATACATTGCATGGAAGAAAGGATAACTGCTCAAAACCCTCAATTTCCAAGTCAAGCTCAAATGTGTGCTTAACATGAGTTATAGATGAAGACTCAACAAATGATGATTCAGATGATGGAGACTTTTCATACGAAGAACTAATTCATCTTTGTAATGATTTAACTAAATCTTTTGAGAGTCTCAAATCAAAAATACAAACTTAAAATATGAGAATCTGGAGTTGAATGGCAAAATTCATGCTTTGGAATCAAAACCTGAATGCTCTACAAATTCTACAAACTCTGATTGCAAAAGTTGTTTCAATTTGAAAACTGAGTTAGTTCACCACAATAAAAATCTTCAAAAACTTGAAAAAGAAATCATAAATTTAAAAGAAAAGGAGGATGAACTAATTTGTAAAAACAATTTTTTGCAACAGGAATTAAAGAATTTTAAGACTACCAAAAATTCCAAACATGTAGTGCTTGAAAAAGAAATTTTTATTAAAACAAAATCAATTTTGAAAGAGTTTAAAAATGAAATTGAAAAATCCAAGGAATTTGAAAATTTTGAGATTGAAAAGCAAAAACAATTTTAATCTGAGATTTCTGAATTTAAGGCTAAAATCAAATTGCTTGAAAACTAAAAATACCATTTTGAAATAAAATGATTTCGAGAAAAATGAATTTGTGGTCGACCGTTGCTCTAAGCTAATATACGAGAATAATCGTTTGAAAACCAAAATCAGCGATCTTGAGTTGAGTTTGAAACACTTTTCAACCGGAGAGTAATCTTTGAATATGTTGTTGGAAAAATCAATTTTCTTTTGAAAATAAGAATGGTTTCGGCTTTGGGAAAATTGATGGTTTCTAAAGGATGAATTCAAATGTTTTCAAAAATCTTTCAAACTGCTTTGGAAAAGGTTGTCTTGAAAATTTGGACTCTAAAAATTTCAAAGGATTTTTAAACCACAAACGAGATAAGAACTTGTTGTGTAACAATCCACTTAAATGAATATGGATCCCAAAAGATAACAAAATGAATTCAAGTAAGATCAAACGGATTTGGATTACTAAGGGTAAAAAGTAAATTCAGATGGATTGTCATACAAATAGGTATGGGTACTAAAACGTATAAATGAACCTATGTGTGATAAAACGATTTTTGTTAGACCACTCGATCCTATAAACTGTTAGATACCGAAGGAGGCTGAGGAACCACTTTGTGTAAGAGAAACCGATTTTAAGTTATTCCACATCTTTGATTTATACAGGGTTCCTTAGCTAAGTTTTTCAAGTTAGAGAATCAACATCATCACTTGCTAATCAGGTATGATCTTTAAACTCAATTTTCTTTTTCTATTTTGTATTCTCCCTTCTATTCTTCTTGTTATTTTTTTGTTAATATTGAATTTCTTTGACACTACCACATTTTTTTCCACTTCTTGAGATTTCTAACTTCAAATTGCAGTATTAATAGTTTTACGGAAATTAGATTCATTTAACTTAAACTCTAAAGTTTTTATGATTTCCAGATTGTGAATTTAAATCTGTAAATATTTGCAATTTTTTTTGAAGTTTAATTTTTTTTGAAGTTTAAATTTTCTTTTATGAATTCTTAACAGTGTTGAAGCATTCTTATCACATCTTGAATGCTGTTATTCAAAATTCTAATTTTTTTTGTTCTGAAAGGATATTGAAATTTCACACATCTTTGTTGTGTTGAGTCTCTTCTAATTCATCTTAGAAAGTCTTGAAAAACTATACTCATTACAGCATACTACTATTTTTATGTTGTCATAATTTCATTTTTTTGCCTACGCTTGACCTTTTTGAATTGAAAATCATTTAGCATGGATTATTGTGTTGCATATGGAAATTCACTTTTAAATCATGATCATTTAACTTGGATATTTGATTATTTTGAGATCATTTGTAATTGTCGATATCTTGAATCTCTCACACTTCTAGGATTTGACATTGATAATCTTGTGTAATCGATTTATTCTTGAATCGTTAAATTTACACATCTCTTTATGTAATTTCAAATGAACTAATTTTAATCTTGGATCACGAATTAACTCATATGCTTGGTGTAAAATATTATGAAAAAATCTTTTGTGAATATTGCTTTGGAACAGGTTTGGTTTGGTACACTGATAAAGGAAACTGAATAGTTAGATTTGTCTGATTGGATTTGGATACATTATAATTATGGAATTAGGACCTCCAAGTGGTATCTGTCTTAGAAGTATTTCACATTCAATCTATTCTCATCTTGTATAGATCTTTTCAGAATCCCTCCTGTAAATGATAATTTCAATTTAAAAATCATTTTTGATTATTTATTCAAAAATTGAAATCATTAACCAAATTGAACTATATTTGGAACTCATCAAAATTATTATCAGATTTTTGAAATTGTTATGAGTTAGGACTATAGTATATTTCACAACAAGAGGAAATTTTATTTAAATTTTCATGATGTTTGAACAAATTTTATAATATCTTTGAATTGGTGTTTATTTCATGAACATCTTCATTTCCTATCATCTTTATGTCAACCATCATGATTTTATATTAATGTGGAGAGTTTATTTTTAATTGTACAGTTTCAAATTTCTGGATGGAAATGTGACTATATTATTTATTAGAAAAAGGATTGAAAATTTTCAAAAATCCCAGTACAATTGAGCATATTTCATAATATGATTAATTTAGAAATTTATTTCGCAACCATCTCTCTACCTAACATAATTCTATCATTATTTTTTTGTTTTATATAGTGAGAAGATTTTGTAATAATAAGTGTTTCTCTAACCTCATTTAAAAAACCTAGATATTGTCATGCATGGTTAGAGATTACTCATAATTTAAGTTGCAACTGATCTCATTTAAAAGTCCCAATAGTTTATGCATGGTTAATGCGCTCTTAAAATGAAAAGAAAATAAAAGGAAAATAAATAAAATTATATGTATATGAAATCTCCTTGTAATGTAAAAAACAACAAATCAATCCATTTACTAAATTATGAAATATGTTTCTGTTATATGATTTATTATGATTTTCTTTTATTAATAGTGTTGTTGACATCAAAAGTTGGTCACCAGTGACAGTCAACCCCCAATTGTGCAGTGAACACACAAATAAAGATAATAAAATGCAAAAGTAAAGTAAAAGAACGAGGAGCACACACAGAATTTTTATAGTGGTTCGGCAAAGACGGTGCCTACGTCCACTTTATATGTTATTTCTTTTTTCTGATTATAAGTACAATGCTTTTTCTGTTTGAAGAAGAGGAAAAGATAGCTAACTCCTCTTCCTTTTTAGGAGAGATTGAGAGAAAATGAACTCCGGAAATGAAGTGTAAAAGAGTAGAAGAAGTCATCTTCTTCTTTTTTTCCTTTCCTCTTTAAGCTGGGAGGTATTTATAGGTGTAAAATGCAGCTTGGGCTGTTGCAATATGATCCGGCCATTCCGGGAAAGCCTGGACATGTGGAACCCATCAGTTGGTTTGAATAGCGGCGGGAGACTGATTCCATTGTTCATAAATAGTATCCTCGGAAGTTGCGGCTGACGTGGCATCCACGGAGAGGTATATCAAAAGTAGAGATTTGTCCGAATATGGTTTGACCACTTTTATTACCTTGAAAGTCGGGATATACGTTAGAATTGCCCTATAGAAGATTTCCACGCTGGCCCGAGATAATCGGTCAACGCGCCTCTGGCGGAAGCGAGATACTCGGTCGATTGGGAGAGTGATTCTTGCGGAGTGAGCTGCCAATTGACTAAGCTGGACTTGATTCGATATGTGACTGCTTTGGGTATTGCGTTTGCTGGGCTTCCCGAAGCGCGACTTATTTCCATTTGCGCATTTGGGCTTTGGTCTAGCTCGTTGAGACTCTTTCCAAAAAGAGGGTTAACACTTTGCCCCTTTGAATGCATCTTCATCGGTAGAGGGAGGTGTGTTCTGAAATTTGAACTGAAGCACAAACGCTCGAACAGCTATGGTCTCGCCGGATCATATTAAGGCCAGAAACCGACGGTTCCGATGTTGTATTAAGGACAGAAAACCGACGACCATACCGGGTCGTATTAAGGCCGGAAAACCGACAACGATCGGGAACCATATTAAGGCCGAGATGGTGATCGCTATTTGTATGAGAGTTGGTTCCTGCAAATACAGAATAAACCTTTCTCGTTTTAGAGAAGGCTAATGGGTTAAGCATTTTATTTCACTTGGCTTTGAAGGGTGGTGAGAATTAACCATGCTCGGCTTAGTGGCGAACGCTAACCAGGTTCGGCTTAGTGGCGAATGCTAACCAAGTTCGGCTTAGTGGCGAATGCTAACCAGGTTCGGCTTAGTGGCGAATGCTAACCAAGTTCGGCTTAGAGATGTGGCAGGCATTAACCATGCTCAGCTTAGAGAGGAGGCGAGTATTAATCGTACTCGGCTTAGGGCAAGTGTTTTTTATGCTCAACTCATGTTAAGTTAGTTTGTCCAGCGAGCTATGAACGCTCGTGGTGTAAAGAGAAAAGAGGGAGTATAATCTATACTTCGTATTTAAAAAACATGACCTCACTCGGTTAAAGGAGTAGGCGTTTAGAAAAAAGGTGGTGGGTTTTCGTGCTGACCACATAAAACAGGGAGCGAGCGTTATTCATGCTCGGCTTAGAGGTGTTCAAACATGATTAATGTTTGCAAAAGAAAATTCATAACTACTAAATAATTATTACAAAGAAAAGAAACTCTAAGAGGACAGCGGTTGATTCATGCCTAGGAGCTAAATCCTAACCCCATACATGTGTACATCAAGTTGTCCTTATTATTGAAAGGAATACATCAAAAGAAAAGATAAATAATCAAATTAATGATAATGCCGCGAGTGCTAGTCTCTGGGTCCTTTCCGTTTCTATGAACTCGAGGACCGACCTGAGGAACTTGGGTAGGAGGTCACGGCGGCATGGCCGAGGCGCGATTTTTGACATATTCGGGGAGCTCTCATTTTCTGACTCATACTTCGATGAGATCGTGCAGATGTCGGCATTCATTTGTATTATGTCCAGCTACATTGTGGAATATACAATGCTTCCCAGAGTCGAGCTCCATCTGGGTCGGCTCTCGTCTAGGTGGTCTTGGAGTTGTAAAGGACTCGTGTATGTCGAGATAGATATCGAGCAAAGAAGAATTGAGCTCGGTGTACTGGTCGTACTTATTTTCATTTCGGGATCGCATATTGCGCTCGCTCTTCTGTAGAGCCTTTCATCTTCCTTTATTCTGGCCATTACCATTGAATGAGCCTTGTTGTTTGGCTACCTAAACTTCGAGGCTCTCCATTTCAAGGCTGGCATCCCCTTGTCGGAGGAATCGCTCGGCCTCGGAGTAAAAGTCATCTATATCTTTAGGAGGATCTCTTGTTCAAGAGATTGAGAATTCTGATCGATTCTGAACTCCTGCGATGGCGGCCATGAGCACCATCGATGGCTCAGGCCGATTAACAGATGCTACGGCCGCATTGAATCTTTCAAGGAAGGACCTGAGCGTCTCTCCAGATCGCTGCTTGATGGTAGATAAGAACATATCACTTTTCGGCTAAGAGATATGCACTTGGAACTGTTCGATGAAGCAGATGACCAGAGTGTTCCAACTGCCGATTGACTCCGTTGTCAGCTATTGAAACCACTTGCCTGCTATGTCTGTGAGAAAGAGTGGAAAACACTTGGCCATGATGTTGGTTGATGTGCCAAGTACCTCCATATGTCGCATGTATCGCATGAGGTGGATGGTCGGGTCAGTGCGACCGTTGTATGGCTCGATAGATGGGAACTGAAGTCCGGGGAGTTTCGAGAATTTCTGATTTCCCTCGTGAAGGGACTGCAATTGACATTATCTATGTCTGGTTGCGAAGTGTTGCCCCGAATGAAGCGTCAGATGATGCTTGCGAGCTGACTCCCATCTCCGAGGAGTCGTTGCCATGAATTCAACTCTGCACTCGGAAGAGCTTCTATGCGGGGACCTGGCAAAAGCATGCTCGAAAGAGCGGCCATTGGTTGGGCTTGGCCTCCAAGATTTGAGTGATGGTGTGAGGGAAGGTGAGCCACAGTAGGTGGTTCTGAGCAGAATGGCCCCTCTGGAACCTGATGAGTTGTGGGTCGAGCCACACCCGTAACAAAGGGTCTAGGCTGATCCAGCATAGCATGTGATGTTCGGAGTTCGGGGTTGCCCCCATTTGGAATGAGGTTAGCAGGGTGTACGGTAGAGTTTTCTTCCGCCATAGTGAGGACCGGTACAGTAGGGTGGCCTGCCTCATTCGAAGGGAAGGCTGCACCAGCTCTTCGTTGAAGGTGAAGAATGGTTAGACTGGTTTGTGGTAAGATTCCAGGTTGTAATGGGAATGACATTGATTTTGATGGGCTCGGAGGTTGCTCGACTGGTTCGATAGGTCGAGCTATTCCCAAGACTGGAGGCAAATTTTCTAGACGACCTAGATCTCAATCGCCTGCCTCCTGAGGTTCTGCTACTGCAGCTGCGCTGGTTGCTGGAAGTGATACTCCTGGTTGTGAAGGATTGGTTGGTGGGACCAAACCAGGATGAAATAAAGGTGTAGCCTGATCAGTGGCCTGATTCTGTGCAGACCGAAGATCAGTTGTTGCACTAGTCACGGCCAGTGGAGGAATTGATGTTGAAGCGTTCAATCCTGTCTCCAGTCGACCGAGAAGATGATCCATCAACTGCTGCTGTCGTTTGAGGAGTTTACCCTGAGATGCCATTTGTTCTCTGAATTCGACCATTATCTTATCCATGTCATCCCGAGTAACGTGTCGAGATACATCTTCGTGAGAGGAAGCTTCGAGACTTGCTTCTATGGCATTGTTATCGCCACCATCAGTAGTTGTAAGGCGAGAAGATCTCGCGTCTTTCTTTCGCTTGTTCGCCATAAGTAATAATAAGTGTTTCTCTAACCTCATTTAAAAAACCTAGATATTGTCATGCATGGTTAGAGATTACTCATAATTTAAGTTGCAACTGATCTCATTTAAAAGTCCCAATAGTTTATGCATGGTTAATGCGCTCTTAAAATGAAAAGAAAATAAAAAGAAAATAAATAAAATTATATGTATATGAAATCCTCCTTGTAATGTAAAAAACAACATATCAATCCATTTACTAAATTATGAAATGTGTTTCTGTTATATGATTTATTATGATTTTCTTTTATTAATAGTGTTGTTGACGTCAAAAGTTGGTCACCAGTGACAGTCAACCCCCAATTGTGTAGTGAACACACAAATAAAGATAATAAAATGCAAAAGTAAAGTAAAAGAACGAGGAGCACACACATAATTTTTATAGTGGTTCGGCAAAGACGGTGCCTACGTCCACTTTATATGTTATTTCTTTTTTCTGATTATAAGTACAATGCTTTTTCTGTTTGAAGAAGAGGAAAAGATAGCTAACTCCTCTTCCTTTTTAGGAGAGATTGAGAGAAAATGAACTCCGTAAATGAAGTGTAAAAGAGTAGAAGAAGTCCTCTTCTTCTTTTTTTCCTTTCCTCTTTAAGCTGAGAGGTATTTATAGGTGTAAAATGCAGCTTGGGCTGTTGCAATATGGTCCGGCCATTCCGGGAAAGCCTGGACATGTGGAACCCATCAGTTGGTTTGAATAGCGGCGGGAGACTGATTCCATTGTTCATAAATAGTATCCTCAGAAGTTGCGGCTGACGTGGCATCCACGGAGAGGTATATCAAAAGTAGAGCTTTGTCAGGATATGGTTTGACCACTTTTATTGTCTTGAAAGTTGGGATATACATTGGAATTGTTGTGTAGAAGATTTCCACGCTGGCCCAAGATAATCGGTCGACGCGCCTCTGGCGGAAGTGAGATACTCGGTCGGCTGGGGGAGCGATTCTTGCATAGTGAGCTGCAAATTGACTAAGCTAGACTTAGGTCGATATGTGACTGCTTCAGGACGAGCATCTGCTGGGCTTCCTGAAGCACGGCTTATATCCATTTGCGCGTTTGGGCTTTAGTCTGGCTCGTTGAGACTCTTGCCAAAAAGAGGGTTAACAAGTGTTGATGCCAAAAAGTGGTAATGAACGGCCAAAAGTCGGATTTGAGCGTGATATATGAAGAAATCTCTGAAAAAGTAAGAAAAAGCAAGGCAACAACATTTTTATGGTGGTTCGGCGTTAACGAGGCTATGTCCACTTTATAATCTCACAATAATATCCTAAAGTCGGAGATACAATAAATGAGATCGTCATGATCTCCATTACATAGTCGTTTTTGATGAATGTAGCAAGTATTTTTGAGGTGAAAGTGGTTGGCAGTCATGATTGAGTTGTGGAAGGCATGCATGAGCTATAAAGTTAGGTTCAGATGTCAGCCAGAAGTACTCCTCTTTGTTATGTAGCATGGTGTATTTATAGGCGGTAGGCTTCAGCAATTTGAGGTGTCATGTGTCAGTTGGTCCATGTGAATAGCAGATGATGGAGCCGATTCTTGATTACGTGGAGAGGTCCCCTCCAATATGGAGCAGCATAAGTATAGCTTGATCCAAGTTTATAAGCTTTAGAATAGGTAGTTGGACTAAGTAAGTGGGCTATGAAATAGATCTCATGACCAAGTCATCGCTATAGTGTAAGCTGATCTCAAGACCATCTTGCCCAGGTATTTCGGGCTGAAGCGCTTCTATCCAAGAGCCCTCGAGCCAAGAAAGTCCGGACTTGTCCAAGTCCATGCTCGAGTCCTGAGCGGTCCTATGATAGGTCTATGGGTTAACGGCCTTGCCAAAAGGCGTGTCAACACTTTGCCCCCCAAAGTACATCGTGTGGCGGACAGGATGTACTTTGAGTAAGCCGAACTGCATCTCTTTGGAATGTCATTCATCTTCAAGAAAGCAATGTCGAATTGTCATGTCTTTGGGAGTAGTCCTGAAGCTTGAATTCTTTTTTCTTTTCTTTGTCCAAATAGCATCTCATGCATCACACTGCCATCTGTGGTAACTATCGAGCCAAAGTTCAAAGCTGGAGTAATTGAGATGAATAGGTAATCACTTACGCCTCATCGAGTCAAGAGGTCGAATGAAATCATCATAAGTCAAGCTGGGTTGCTGGCTTCTGCACGTGGTTGTTCACAAACAGGTCATCGCCAAATGATGTCATCTCCTTATGGAAGTCGAGATCATGGTCAAGTGTAAGGTCAAGTCAGACCATTAGTCACACACATGTCAGTGCATGGTTCGGTAATCCAAATCAAGAGATAGTGTATAAAATCAGAGATCGTCATGTGAACTTGACATCGCATACGACTTTTTACTTCTCGAGTCATTGGAATAGCAGGCTAGGGGTCTATGATCGCGCCATATCTTACCAATATAAAGCCAGAAAACCATTATCACTCTAGATCATATTCACAGAAGACTAGAAATCCATGGTCACACCAAACCATATTTAATGAAATCCACGACCGCTCCGAATCATTTTTATGGTCCAATGATCACATACGAGTCAGTACAAGATGTTGTTGGAATCATGTGAGTCGATGTTTAGTATGATTGTCAAAATCATAAGGCAGTAGAAAAGTGAGTCTCGCTCTCTATTTAATGTACTTGGGATTTGAGTCTTCCAACTCATGTTCAGCTCATAAGTTGTCTCGCTTGAATGAGTAAGGAAAATCATGTTGAACTCATAAGATGTCTCACTTGATTGAGTAACCTAAGCCTTGTCATAGTCTGAAGGTATGGTATATATCCTTTGAATCACGTGTCAAGTCAAGGACGTGTTCAAAGTCAGTAAGCTGAGACTCATGCCCATATCGTTGATGGGTAACAAACGAAGCCAGTGCTCATGTTCCCAGCGTCAGTGGAGGTCGAGCTAAGTCAGTCGGACATCCAGTCCTTAAGTCTTTATACTCTCCGTCGTTGTTTCGGGTTAGAGTTGTAGGTTTTGCAGTCTTAGCCAACCCAAGTCATTTTATACTCTCTCTTGAGTCAGCAAGAGCTAGAGTTGAACATACGAGCAGTCGAATCACAATTGTCTAGGCATTGTTCCTTCACTTTAGTCAGAATTTGAGGATCATTTCATCGAGCATCAGTGAACTTAGTTACTCTTATCTGATTAGTTGCAGACTTGAGTAAGCTCATAAAAAATACAAGCGATACTGGTTTCTGCTCTCCCATCCAAGCTCTAAGGATCGAAGTTGGGCTGCAAGAGGTCAGACTGTAGTCACTTTGAATGCTCTCATTCTTCACCTTCCAATTGGGAAGTAGGTTGGGATCAGTCAATGGATGGTCACTCTGCACCACTTTCATGGTCCGCGTTCGGCCTATCAAGATCAAAGCATAAGTTATGTACACGCAAATAAGTTATGCCGGTTGTAAATACTTTTAATAGTTATGTCCCCAGTCCGGGGGTAATGGCAAAAGACAGGTGGCCAGAACGCACCCATTTCAAATTTAGACATGCATGCATAAAAAGGTATGGAAGTCAAAGCTTAAGTGAGTGTGTCATCCAAGTGCTCGAGCTATTGCATTTTCTATTCATTGTACTTGCAATGTGAAACTCGTCGTTCCACTTGTGCTATAGTCAGTCACATATGGGTATGTGTGTCGATTTCAGATGTCACTCTTAAGGCCCTCTTTCGGTCATTGCCTTAGGTCGTGTGATGTGTTAATGAACCTTCCACTTTTAATGCCTCCTTTCAGTCGTTGCATTGAGTCGTGTGGGAAGTTTAGAATTAGGAGTTGAAGTCATCCTTTCGAACATGAACCTTCGTTAGTGTATGTAAGTGTGGCCCTTGTATCTGTGTTTGGTATCTGTACATGAACTTGTAATTCGAAAAAGAATAGTTCGCTTAGTCTTGCAAGCTACTAAGTCGATATTTAAGTCACAAGAAATTGTAGCTCGAAATGAAAACAAGTTGAGTGCTAATCTATCTAGCATAGAATTATTAAATGTCAAAGTGTCAAGGTACTAAGTGTCGTAGTTTAGAGGTATAATGTCTGTGGCCTCCATTTATCTTTGAAACACGGGTTGCGTCTAAGACGTGTTTAAAGTTAATTCATAAGTTTATGCCCGTGCCCCTAACATTGGTGGGAACAAGGTTAAGTCATCCGTACTTCCAGTCCGTAAGTCTTTTATACTCCTATCCTCAGTCAGATGTCAATGGAGGTTACGTGGATGTCGCAGCATCATCCTTTATACTCTCTCCCAAGTCATGAGAGTTAGAGTTCTGGAATTAGTGGTCTTAAGTCTTGGTGCACCATTCACACTAACCTAATAGGTATATACTCTCTCACAAGTTATGAGAGTTAGAGTTATGGACGTCGTGGCTCGTCCTTTATACTCTCCCAAAGTCAGTTTGGGTTAGAGTTGTGGACGTCGTTATTCGTCCTTTATACTCTCCCTTCGTCAATAAGGGTTAGAGTTGTGGATTGAGTGGTCTTAAATCTTGGCGCGCCCATCACACTCATCCTAGATTTACGCTCCTATCCAAGCTATGAGGATTAGAATTAGTCGGGCAAACAGTCGGGTCACATTTTCCTTGGCATCATCCCTTTGCTCCCACGTCCAGAGCAAAGGTCGCCATCTGGAACGGTTGATTCACGTCCCTGTTGAGTTTAGACTCCTCTCGTCGGAAGCATGGGAAAGAGTTAAAGACGTCATTGGAGGGCGGTCGAGTCATAATGATCCTCGTTTTAACATTTCTCTTTTGTCCCCATTTCGAAGGCAAAAGTTATTATGGGATTGTGTCCTGGTTATCGTTGCGCTCTTCCCGTCGGATCAATGGATGGAGTCGTTGATCTACTGGAATGTTATGTCACACCCGAATACATCTCTACGCCCTGCCTAGAAAATCAAAGGTTGAGGAGGCCTCATTGGTATGCCCATGTATAGATAACACACGTCGAACTCATGTGCGTTCATTCTCTTGCACCCTACATCAAGGGCAAAAAGTCAGCGAATGAATGATCGAACTTCGTTCATGTTAGAATGTTAGCGTTAGTCCAATAGTAAGTAGGTGAATAGTCGAATCACGTTTGCCAAAGCTTTGCGTTCCTCCATTCAAACTATGGAAGGAGTGATTGGTACCAAACCTCGGGTATTTGCATCGTTTATATACCAATTTGCATGAGTTAGTCATGTCAATAACTCAAGGAGTAGGTAAAGGCAAAATGCATGATTGGAAAGTAAGTATGTTGATGGGCGATGCTGCCTCCTCTATTTGGATCCACGTAATCCAACGGCGTCAAGCATAGGATTTGTCCATATGGATTGTCGAACCGCGTCCATTCTAAATTAGATTCGGACTTTGAAATGCAAAATTCGATGCATAATTGTCTTGAGTCATGCCACACATGAGCCGAGTAGTGGATGGTCATGTCAGATCCATCTTGAGCTGTGTAACTTTCCTCAGATGGATGACATGGTTCTGTAAACGAGCGCTTCAGTCAGGCTCGTTATGGCAACCCTCTGTAGTTCTACATGCATGTATTGGAAGTATGATCAGTACCACTCTAGGTACCTATATCATTCACACATAAATTCATAAGAGTTATTAGTCACATAAATAACTCATAAGGCATGTAAATATAAAAGACATGGGTAAAAAATAATCTTGTTAAGGGAATGAGTATTATTCAGAATGAGAATGATATCGTATATCCTTTTCCAGTTCATTCTGACTTGTCCCATCTCTGACAGGTGATGACCGCTGAAGCTTTAATTGATGAAGGAAGTCTTTTCAAATCCTCATGGGGTGGCAATGCCAAGAATGATCAGACCTTGATCGGGATATTGGGATAATAAAGGCAATCAGGCGACCTTTGTAGGTGAATGATGAGGGTGTGTTTCCTTTGAATCGCCTTCTTGCCCCCACGTCGAGGGCAAGGAATAAAGGTCAGGTAGTCAGATCAGAACTGGCAATGGCGGCATCTCATCTTGTCGGCGGTAGGAGAACAATGGATCCATGCATATAGAAGCTTTGTCTTTTCCATGTTTGGAAATGATATACGGAGGCTAGGAATGTAGACATGCCTCGTCCATCGGCGGTTATGTCTTTGATTCCACATCGGGGAATGAGAGCCGATATATGGACAATCAATAAACATCCAGGCTTAAGTGTTTCAAACTTTTAACTCGCCAATCTTCCAGTAAGACTGAAGCAGTCGATCAGGATTGAATAACCTCAGTAAATACGGGTGATGGCTCTTGGAAGAATTCTAGTTGTTGTCGTCTTGCTGTTGATATCCTCAGACCATCCGTCGAATCTTGGATGATAAGTCTTTACGATTATTGTTGGCCAAAATTATGTCGAGCCGAAGGCGAGTCGTCAAGCGGGGTACGGGCACAGTGCCGGTGGGGGTCCGGGATCCCACAATCTTGGCTGCGACCGACCTAGCCGGTTTGGTCGAACAGGTGGGCACCGCCCGATTCATTTAATTTCGGAAGATCGAGCCTTCTTTGAAACAATCAGAAAATTGCATTTTTTCTGAAAATGACCCTATCTCGTGTCGATGTGCAAGTTTTAGAAATGGCTAGTAATCCGGGTTTGTATATCTGGAAGAGTTGGTCAACCTGGATAGTTTCATAAGAGTCAATCGATCTGTAGTTGGTCGACCTAGGCTTGAACATCATCATGATGATGGTTGTTAGAACCAATCTCATCCCGACCCAATACCTGCTTCGTGCCAAGCTGCATACTAGGAGCCTTCCGAAGTGTAATTTCCATTGGCTGGTCGTTTGGTCGGATCGATGTTGACCCGGGAAGGATCGACCCAACCAAGGTCGAACCCATAACAGGGACAGAATTAGTGTTTGCTGGCGATGCGGATGTTGCTTTTTCTGCTTTCCAAAGCATGTGTAGAAGTATTGGAAACAAGGGCTACTGAAGATGACTGAAACTAGGATTTCGTCTTGGACTTGGTGATCCAAAAGTTGAGCAAAACCCTTAAGATATTGAGAATTCATTTCTCAGTGAAAGCACCAAATTGTTGATGCCAAAAAGTGGTCATCGACGGCCAAAAATCGGATTTGAGCGTGATATATGAAGAAATCTCTGAAAAAGTTAGAAAAAGCAAGTCAACATCATTTTTATAGTGGTTCGGCATTAACGAGCCTACATCCACTTTATAATCTCACAATAATATCATAAAGTCAGAGATACAATAAATGAGATCGTCATGATCTCCATTACATAGTCGTTTTTGATGAATATAGCAAGTATTTTTGAGGTGAAAGTGGTTGGCAGTCATGATTGAGTTGTGGAAGGCATGCATGAGCTATAAAGTCAGGTTCAGATCTCAGCCAAAAGTCCTCCTCTTTGTTATGTAGCATGGTGTACTTATAGGCGGTAGGCTTCAACAGTTCGAGGTGCCATGTGCCAGTTTATCCATGTGAATAGCAAATGATGGATCTGAGTCTTGATTACGTGGAGAGGTCCCCTCCAGTAGGTGGCAGCATAAGTATAGCTTGATCCAAGTTTATATGCTTTAGAATAGGTATTTGGACTAAGTAAGTAGGATATGAAATAGATTTTAGTAAATGAGTGAATATTTTATGAACATATTTTTAATATTGGGAATTCGATTCATTCATCCTTTTCACTAATATGCACATATTTTAGGGGGGGTTACGTTGTTGGGGGAGCATACATATAGGGGGACTTCTACAATTCACTGTCAATTACATTTACTGTATTCAAAATCTTATTATGTGTTTGTCATTATCAAAAGGGGTGATTGTTATATATAAAAATATGATTTTTGTTTAATGATAACAAATATATATATATATATATATTATAAATGTGTTTGCAATTGTACAATTCTACTACATCACATAGAGAAATAGATATTTATTTTTGAATAAAATACTATTGCACAAGAATTTAAATATTCAAACAGTGTTTATTCAAAGAAATATTTTATTTCGACATTTAGAATAGTACAAATCTATAACTCTGCTATTTTGCATCTTACTGTCATATAACACAACTATATAAATTCATTTCTTATACATTGTTCCTCACTACAACACTCGGTCACTCAAAATCAATTACACTCACTCTTACACGTATAGACTTTGTTTCATACATTTATACATTATATACACAGACTCTCTTGTCTTCAATCTGCTTCATAGTCAGTCCACTCACCTGCATACCTATCACAGAAACACACACAGAGTAAACTGGAACAAAAATTAATTTATCTTTTAGCAGATATAAATTTATCTTAAATTTTGTTTACCTCAGAATTTTAGTATGCTTCTCATCATATTTCTTGACTTGGTCAGATATGCATATACATATATCTATGTCTAGACTGCTTGTGATATTCACAATGATTCACTGTAAATACCATAAGGTAGACTATATCTCTAGTGCTCACAGATCAGCCCCGGCACATCTATACTAGTTTGCTGATCAAACCAACATTTAAAATTTACCGATTCTGAACAACCACTACTAATATATAGTGGTCTACTGATAGAAAATTCATGCCTGCCATTTAAATAGCTAACATATATAAATTACACATGCATGATACATTTATACACATACATGTACATGTATATCCACATATTTATGATATGCAGGTGCAATATGGTCAAACATCAATGAGCCCACAATTCAAGCTACACAGAGTCAGAGAAGCAGCAATGGAAATGTACACAACATGGCAGTGAAGTACGACATGGCACAAGTCAGAAACTCAAGTAAACAGTCAAGATGACATAGCCAATGAAGATTAATTTTCAGTCCAAGCAAGCGAACAAAAGTGTGACAAGAATCAAAGTGAACTAAATATGCAAGCATGGATGATAAAGCAAATGTACATTGCTTGGCAACATAGAGATCAATTCTGGCAACACTGCGATTTTAAGCATAAATGAAGTGACATGTTTCACGACTACAAAACTAAACCAAAAATGCAAAAGTGCAAATGGACCAGGTCCTAGTCAAGCATGTTGAACAAGCCCAAGGAAAGGACACACAGATGTATACATGAATGTGGCATGTACACATCAAGATAGACAGAAGCTTGCAACAATTTTAAATTATGAGGCAACACAGTTCTCATATGCAGATGAAACCATCATGACACATTTATACACACATATTTGTGTATATATGTTTATGCATGACAAAGTAGAGAAGCAAATGGCTCAAGTTATGAACATGTAGTGTACTCATACAAAAATGAAAAGCAAACCAGTAAGAGCATGAGTACATGCATATGGCATCACACAAAGCCAAGCAGTTCAAGATGAAGAAAGCATGGTAGACTGGGATGGCAGTTTCAAATGCAAACTATACAATAGGTATGAACATGGAAAGCACAGTAACTTCGGGTGGAAAATACAAGCAAATTGAAGTGAACATGGCATGCAAATGATTCAAGTAGCACACAAAAAATACTAACAGAGCATAGTAGAGTTCAAATACATGGAACATGTTGTACGCTCAACTCAAGCAATAACAAGGATTGACTCAAATTATTAAAGTCATGCATGCATACATATCTGAACATTACAAGTGCAATAATTACATGCGCAAGAAAAATACCAAATGGCATATCAAGTGCAACATTTCAGTTCAGGAGCAAGGTTGTGTGCAAGTGCACAAATACATGAAGCATTTCAACATACACAAAGACATGGCACAAATGAGCCTGCATTAAACAACATGCACAAGAGTATGTGCAAATACAAACAGTGAAGGTCAGAAAGCACAAAGCTCAAGGCAGCAAGCTTGAATAAAAGCCCAGACCTGTGCATATGTGTTACAAACACACACACACACACACACACACACACACACACATATATATATATATACACACACATACACACACACATATATATATGTGTGTGTGTGTGTGTGTGTGTGTGTGAGTATGTTTTTTTTTGTGTGTTTGTGTACAGGAGCATCGCAAGACTCATGAGTGAGCAACATATATGGCATGTATGATACAACAGTTTTAAAGAATGGGTGCATAAGAAAAAGGCTTTTTTTCCTTTAAAAAAATCACTTTCTCAAAAACTGGAAGGAAATAAATTTACATTGGTGGCAAGAGTTAATTTTGGCAACTGGATTTTATGATTCTCCAAATTCACAAAGGGGCAAGAACACAACCAGATACATCTATAAAAAATTAGCAAGAATATTGAATTATTTCAGACAGCATTGAATTATGTCCTTCAGAAATATGACAATGCATGTAAGAAAATAGGAAAGAATTTAGTCTGTATTCTTGGCAAATGTGATATTTGGCAAGAAATTAATTTAATCTTTTCCTAAAAGTCATTATGGTGTATAAGGCAAGAAATTCACAAAAGGGCTATGTGAATTTATCAAATATACAAAGGCACGGAAATCAAGCTTCGATCACTCATGTAATCAACACAAATTAGACCAAATCTACATGCAACGAAATCATATATTTATGGGTTTATAAAACCTATTTATACCACATCATCACAGGCAATGAATGCATAGAAACAACAAGCAAACAAGAGAGAAACAAATTTCATAATACTCACAACTCATAGAGTGTTTCGATTGCAAGGCCTAAATCAGATCGACAAGCAAGCCACAATTTGAAGCACTAGAGAATTTGATTAGTCGTTTTTTACAAGTCGCGAATTGGTGCAAGGGGGAAATCCCTAGTTTTTTATTTCGGCCTCCATCACAAAGAGGGAGCTTTATTTATAAAGTATCAAAACAAAGAGAAAGAGGGGCCGGAAATTTAATTAACAAAGGGGGGTTTTGTTGTATTGTTTTTTAATTTGTTTAATTCTTTTGTAAACGATCTATGGTTTACTAGTTTACTTTAAACTAGAGGTTTCAATTTGTAATTCGGGGAAAATCTGATCTTGGGTATAAAAATGAGTTTTGGGTTTTGATCATAGGATTAGAGCAGTAGCAGGGTTTGCGAGTATACAGTGTTTCGTAAGTGGGAATCTATTTTAATACCTAGTGGAAATATTGGGAATGCAACAATAGGCCGAGGTTTGCCGAAGCTGGGTAAAATTTGTGTCATTTACTTTCCGCATTTATTTTCTCCGTTGAACTTTGTGCTATGATATTTTTAATATCTCGTAAAATTGCAATAAACTCTATTCACCTCCCTTTATGGTTAATCTTGATCCTACAAGATAGACACCACAACCAAAAAAAAGAGAAGCCACTACTACATCCAGATCAAAAACTCCAACATGACTTAACAAGAATAAGGCCACAGTACCAACTGCAAAGAAATACTCAAATCGAATCTGCCCGAGCACCCAGCTTTCGACCAAACCAAAGCACCGCCAAGGCAGCAAAAACCAAACACAAAAGTATTGAAAACTGCCTACACAAGCACAAGTAAAACAAAAATCTTACCAACATGACAAAAGAGAACAACCATTCTGCCTTAAGTAATCTTCAATTAATCGGAGGAAGGACGTAGTGCAAGCAATAATGGGTCTCGAGCTGACTAAGGCTGGTGCCAGAGAAACATAAAAACCGACTTAAAGGACCACAATGAGCAGATCAGAGAACAGAGTGAAAGCACAAGTCTAATCGGCAGGAGGATGGGTGATTCAAATGGAAAATATGAAGGAAATGGGAAAACGAAACAAGTGTGGATAGGGTTAATGTTAGAAGCATTAAAACCTATGCTAACAAAACCTGGTTAAGAGCATAAGAATGCAAGGAAGAGAGGCATGGTAAATTTTGAGGTGAAATAGAATGACGTGGAGAGAAGAGGGATGAAGAAATAAAAGGGGTTAACCAATCGCCATGAGGAAGTTAGTTTAGCGACCCAAATTTCCGATACCCTTTGAGTTGACCGAACCACACCAGCCCAACCCAAAGTGCACTGAAAATGGATTACTATAAGGAAGAAGTTAGAGGATGAGGTAAGAAAGAAAGAAATATTAGAATAGAAGAAGAAGAACTAACATAACACAGAGTCTCACATCGCAGCGGAACAAAATATACTAAATACATAAATTTATTTAGAGCTTTAAATAAAACTTACAATACCATAGTACATCAATATCAATGGGAAGTTATAATAATCTGCCCTATACACAACACATAGCGGATTAGTAACTATATAATATCATATGCCTGAACACCTCCAGCTCGTCTCTGGACTTCGCAGCATCTGATAAACTGAACCTGTACACCCCGGGCTAACCCGAGCATTTACAAAACACCGGGTCAGTCTGGTGAACCAGAGTGAGATAAACACACTAAGTTTAAGGGGATCACACAACCTGATTTTAAAGTTAAAATCTTTCAAAGAAAAGAATAATCGTAAGACCAAATCCACACATAAATACAGACGGTTTTTACCTTACGATAACCCAAAACATTTTTGAAACCAATATCTTGTCTGATATTATAATAATATCTAATTAGAAGTAAATATCAATCTAGTGGAACGCTTGCATCTATACAATCAAAACCGCGGGCGCTTATTTGAGATTGGATTCCGATTATGACAAGGTATGGGACCACCTGCCGATAGTGTATCTCTAGAGGCGAATACACTAGGTTCAACAAAAACGTCTTGTAACTCGGCCCTCACATTACCGACCACTCATTTCGCTTGAGTGTATCGAATGTATATCACCAACGGTGGTAGCTAGCCACCGTTTCCCGAAAAGGGACAACATCGAAATAGATTAAAGAAGCAAATATATTTTCTCTAGATAGATGATTATACACCCTAATGGGAGCGACCCACAGAGCCATGCTGCCTGCCCGATTTCCGTCATTTCTCGGTTGATGAGGCTTGAGGTTTAGACTAACTTCTGGAACACATGGTCATCGTTCACTTTGAATGTCACATCATCAGATCCGTCACGTCACAAACTGACATCCACAAATATACTCTAGGTTTAAAAGAACGGCCATTCTATGCCACCACTCAGTATATTTGTAAAAATCAACCTACGTGGTTTCAGGAAAAATTCTGTCATACATTCATCCATACAAGTCACCCAGGAACTGGATGAACTGAATGTACTCTCCTACTGCATCCAATATAGGAATCACCCCATGGATCAGTAGCGAGAAGTCCTTGCAACCCGTAGATTCCAACCACGACAGAACCACAGTACATCTCTGGCTGCAGACCACAGATTATTAGCAGTTCATCCGTTTATAAAAATCTACGGTCTTCAATGCTCCATCTCGATCATCTTCTAATATCTTCACGTATTTGTCAGTCAGAATGGTTTTCGAATATAAATTCGATCCCCTTCTTTATACCAACAATCATATTCGATAGATTTGATAGTTGGTCATTTAACTATCAAAATAAATAGTGTTTCAATCATGACAATCCAGTGAGTTCATTGGTTCAGTATTCGGTCTCACTTAGCCT
Organism: Allium sativum; assembly: GCA_030737875.1. NCBI lineage: Eukaryota > Viridiplantae > Streptophyta > Magnoliopsida > Asparagales > Amaryllidaceae > Allium > Allium sativum. Next base: position 553,664 of record JASFAX010000065.1, read on the forward strand.
TTTTATTTTGAAAACAAATGTATCAACTCTTAAATCTTTCGGTAATTTTAAATATCATTTTCTCGCTTTCTTATTTAACATAAGATTTTTCTTTAACAAATTCTCTTTTTAATACTTAGGAAATCTTATATCATATTCAGTTTGTCTATTTTCACATTCAAAACATTAGTCACACTATTATCAAATATTGGAAAATCATTCCAACTTATTACTCGTAAAATACGTTACAAAATATCTTCTATTTCGTTACTTGAAAAAGACAATAAACAACGTTTATTCTTGATAAAATAAAACTCAACTTTATGTTTCCTTTCTAACTTGAAAATATCGTTATAATTTCACGCAATGCCTTTTATTTCCCTTTTACTTCGGAATAAACAATATATATATATATATTCTCCGAATTTTCACCAAACATTGCCTTATTATTTCTCTAATGGAAATAATATATTTTCACTAACCTCTTTACCATTACAACTAATATCATCCTCAAATAATCCTGAAGTCGTTCAAGTTGGGGTATTTTAATTGTCTCTCAGACCTTGATCAACAACATTCATATCTAAAGACAAATACGATTTGTAATACCAAAAACCAATATTTCATTCCAAACACAAATCAAATTCCATTTAACTATTTTATTCAAAATAGGGTTTCATAAACCTTCTTATTATTTTGAAAATCTCTTCCTTGGATATAACCATTTTTTGCTTAATTCAAAATTTTAGCAACTCCTTATCAGAACGCCACTTTTAATACTTCCCTTTTTTAAAACAAATTCCTTTTATAATTCAGATTGGTTTACAATTCTTATGATTTACTTCTCCTACCAGATTCACTTTTACTAATCCCGTTTCAAATCCATTCAATTTTATCCCACTTTGGCAATCTCATTTCAATTTCCCACTTTCACTTAATCACATTTCGAAGTAACGTTAATTTAAAATTAACGATATAGCACCTCGAATCTCTTTTATATACTTTGGTTTATTATAAACCCTTTTATTCTAAATCTTCTTTCACTTAATTAAATTAATTAAGTAACATTTATTTTAAGCTATAATATTCACTTGGAATTTCTTTTATAACATTGTTATAAAACTCGGGTTTTAAATAAAACCTGTTCGTAAACTCCTTTCACCATTCAATTGGATTTCATTTCACTTTAGATACTTTTTAAATGAATTTCCATTTATAAGAAATTTCCTAAATTATTATTAATTAAAATAATAATTTACTTCAATTATTACTTACTTCTATAGTTAATTTCTTTATTAACTAAAATAAATAGTAAATTTCCCTTTTTAAAACTTAAATAAAATTAAACAATATTCTTTAAACCATTTTTATTAGGTTAATTCAAGGCAAACAAATTTAATAATCAACTCCAATTAAGAAATAATCAACTCCAATTAAGACGATTGACTTAGTCAACTCCAAACACTGTTATCTTATTAACCTATTCCAATTTATTCTTCCTTTAAATTAATTAATATAATTAATTTAAAAAAAAATTCCATTTAATTGTTTCTAAACAAAACATTTATTCAAATTTAATCATTAGGTTAATTTCCTTATTCCTACATTTACAAATCTGATTAACATCAGACTTGACTTCATAAATCAATTTACACTTAATTATAAACAAACATATTTATTTCCTTTTAAATAAGTTTTATTCAAAAATATATAATTCAAAATCTATCTTTAGTTATAAAAATTAATTTTATAACTACAGTTCTATCGATTCACCAGACGGTGAATCAATATAAACAAAACGATTTACTTTTAAGTCATTTACTGCCGATTTGTAAAGACCCGTAACTTCCCCGGTAAGGTAAGCCCGGATACTTTTGAGGACAAGACAAATCGGAACGCAGACAGAAGAACATTTCATTGTATATTACAACAATTCCATCAGAATACAAGAATATACAGCGTAAGAATAAATAAAATACAGAAAATAACAGAGATTTAAATTACATTTAAATACATTACTGCAGCGGAAAAATAATACAATACACAACTGAAGGAGATATACGGATACAAAGCTTTCTGGATATCATTCCAGCTGTAAACTAGGATCCTGTGAATATAAATTTGCAAAACCAAAACTACTAGCTGCCCGTTCGGAAAATAGGGGCACCCAGTGTTTAGGTTAAAACAATAAACTCCAGGCCAGTCATGTGACTGGTGAGAGAACTAAAACCGTTATTAATATTTATTTTAAAGTTAGGTAAATCAAGGGACCATGCCGTATAACACGGAACGGGTTTCCTCCCAAGAATACCAGTGCATAAAACAATAGCGCAATGCTAAATAAAGAACAATGAAGCTATTATAAGACCCAGGTCACATCACACAATGCAACACACGCCGGAGGATAGGGTTTTTACCTTATAATAGCCAAAGAATGCTTTATACGCTAAATTTCATGTTTTAATTCTTAATCAGACTTCAACCGTAAATTAGTAAGAGAACGATTCCCTAAGTATTAACCCCGAAGGCCGAAACCAACATCAGACTAATACCCAGGAAACCACCCATCTTAGCTCGTTTCCAGTTAGTTTCTAATTTTATATACAATCATAAATATCAATCATAGACGGCATGGGTACCATATATCATGTCGCCATACTAGGCTCAACAATCAAAACCGCACATGTCATGTATTGGAAGTTGGATTTCCATCTGTGAATCGAGGCAAAAGATAGTCCTCACCGAATTCGAGAGCCTCTAGTCTGCCCCTTAGGGAAGTACTCAGTCAAGCCTTTGGATCGTCAGGGCTGGTCCACCGATGTCGATTAAAATGCCTGAACACTGCGTTTCCCTGCCCTTTGGGGCGTAAATGAGCCAATGAATAACTCCATCAGCTTCACATAGTCACCGATATTTCCGAGGCGCCTCGCAAACCAACAACCACATATGTCAAACTCGTCAGGGCATGTCAAACCACTGACGCCACTTCTAACTAGAAAGAAACGCATGCCCTCCCTGAGGTCCTCTCCCGTTTTTGATTCACCACCGGGGTGTGAGGCTCGCGAATTAACGCTACACAAAGTTGTGCCACACAAGCTGTGCTTTGATCATCAACCACAAGACTTTGCTTTTCAACAGAAGCCTTGATCATTTGCATCTTAGCATGCCACACAGGCAAACCACTCCATGCAACCGATATCCATCAATCACACAGAATGATATCCAATGTCAGACACACAATCCATTTACAAGTCCGTTCTGGGTCTGAACGAAACCGGAGGCACCTTGTACCTCGCATATCCATCGATCTCCAAGCACGTCTGGACGATCACCAACTGATTCCCTCCTCTAGGGTGTACGGCCCAATCAAGATCATCAGTAATTATCCAAACGACGTGAAGACCTACGGTGTTCGACCACCGTCTTCATCTTTGACCAATCGTCGAATCAGTTATTCAGAATGGGATAAACCCGGTCTTTCTGAATAACTCGCGTATATAATAAACAAGTGTTACACAAACACAATGTACGCCTCATTCCAATTCATCAGTCACTAACCGTAAATTAGTAAGAGAACAATTCCCCAAATATTAACCCTGAAGGCCGAAACCAACATCTGATCAATACCCAGGAAACCATTCATCTTAGCCAACCTACAGTTAGTTTCTAAATTTCACATTCTTAGGGAAAGGTTCCCATTAATTTTATCAAAGATAAATTCTTTTAAATTTATTCTTTAATCTTCCTTTGAATATCACTTCAAACTAGTCGGGATTAATGAACCTTAACGAAGTAATCATTTGTTTTAATTTCCCAAACCCAACCTATTCATCCCATGAAGTAAAACTGGTAATACTTCATATCTAACACCACGGTGTTATCGGTAAATTCAATTACCATTTCACATTCAAATCTAATAAAAGATTTAACTATCACCTGGAGCAAAACTGGTGATACTCCATTCTCGATCTTTTCAATCTAATTAAAGATTCATTAAAACTCTACTTAGTTTTAATCTTTAACTAGGTTAAAGAACCGATGCCATTTAAAACACGGTTCACGATAAACCCCAAAATCACATTCCATTAATTACCGGGTTAAAGAACAAGTGTTATTTAAAACACCGTTCATGATAAACCCAAAAATCAATTCAAATTCAATTCCAATTAAATACCATTTAATTGTTACACTTCATTAAATCTAAATAAAATGATTTAATCTTTTTCTCAACCAGGCTTAAGAACAGTGTTAATGAAGACACCGTTCATGACAACCCCAAATCCCATTTGACATTAAATACAAGGCTCTGAATAGAAAATATATCGGCTTATATTCAATACCAAATTCTATGACCAACAAATATCATATTGGAAATAACAATATAAATATATCTTTCAAATTTCCAAAATAATATCGATATAATCACGAAACCCAACATCGAAATATTCCAAAGACAATTTCGATTCAAATCCGTTCCAATTCAATTATCGGAAATTCTGGTTACTTTTAAAACCTTTTCATAATCAATTTATTTATTTAAAAATAAATAGAATTATAATTCTAGTTAAAAACTAGTTCATTTCGATAAAAATCTATTTTTATCTTTTCAAATATGGAGTTTTTCATCCCAATTCTTCCCTGATCATTTCTTATGATTTTACACAAATTATTACTATTTTTAATAATTTTATCAAGGCCCGTACAGTCGATTTCCATCAATGGCCATCGAACTACACTTACAGCGACCTTTTCCAAATTTGATTTGGACGTAATTCCAAATCCAACTGTTAGATTTCAAATCTCTAATATTCATTAGAAAGCCCTTTTCGATACGAACCTAACGGTTCTGGTTTTAGGAGAATCCGACGGTCGGATCTCCCGTAATATCCATTTGAAGTCAATGGTCGAAATTCGCAAACTGCCGCGGCGCGGTGCATTCTGTTCAGGGCATTATATATATAATATATATATATATATATATATATATATATTATATATATATTTCGTCGATTTCCTTTCAAAACATATTTTATAATTCGTTTAAATTAGTTTTCAAAACGATTTCAACTTCCTTTTCAAATTCAAATCAAAATCGGATTTTTCAATACAAATTCATTTTAATTTCATTTCAAATCGATTTCAATTCAATTCCAGTTTAATTCGAATTTCAATTCATTTCAATTTAATTCGAATTTCAATCTATTCAATTTAATTTGAATTTTAAATCTATTCAATTCAATTCAAATTTCAAATCTATTCAATTCAATTCGAATTTCAAGTCGATTCAATTTAATTCGAATTTCGAAATGACTTTCAATATTCATTGAAAAATGAATAAAATCGATATAAATATCGTTCACATCAAAATGGCGAAAATCTAATCAACACGGCTTCATATATTTCTATTTTCAAATATTCTATTTCAAATATTTCTTTTTCAAATATTTCTATTTCAAATATTTCTATTCAAATATTTCTATTTAGATATTCTATTTCAAAGCTGGAATGAGGCCCAATCAATTACCATATAAGGTTAATTATATGGATTTTCTACAATACATGTATAAAATAACAACGATAAATAATCAACCATCATCCAGAGTGCACCACACAACTGCATAAGCATTAAATATAAATAATTAGCGCTTACACAGTCTGTCAATCAATCGATCGACATACAGCTAATTATTGGGATTAGTGTATGTCATATATCATCCCAATACCCGTGTGGGGTTTCAATCAATCAAACACAGATTTTATTTGTGTAGTTGGGCGATGTGTAAAATTTATCGTCCCAATCAATATCAATCAAATCAGTGTATATAAACAAATCGTCGATTTGTTTGTAAATATTTAATTTATATACACGTTAAAAATCATATTTTAAACTATAAAGTATTTTTCACTGTAAAATATTTTATTTCATTTCACATCACACAAACAAATTTCACAACACAGCAACCAAACAAACAAGTCATCCATGGTCTATGGACGACGGGTGTCGGGTGCTACTAAGCACCGTCTGCATCCTAGTATATATTTCAAACTAGAAATAAAAATAAAAGTGAGGACTTCTCACCTAGGGATCCACTCCTCCGTGCTTTACTTTTGAACTGCTGAACCGTCTGGACCTGTTTGAAATTCCAATACAGTCTTTGTCCCGCTGTTCACAATAGAGATTATATTTTTATTGCTTCATTTCAATAAATAAAAATCATATTTTTATTTTAACTTCATATATTTTTACAACGCTTCATCCTATATAAAATTTATATTTTTATATTTCTACCTCTTATATAAAGATCGAATTTACATTTTTATATCATCGCTATCAAAATCACATTTTTATAATCACTCTATATGGATAAAAATCACATTTTTATATAGCTACTATATAGATAAAAATTCTATTTTTACTATGGCATTTCATATGTAAAAATCACATATAAAGATCAAATTTTTACTATCTATATAATATAAAAATCATATTTTTATACTTTCTATAATGTAAAAATCGAATTTTTATTCTTTCTAAATTATTAAAATCATATTTTTATAGATAAAAATATATTTTTTCCTTAATTAAAAATATTAACCTTTTCTCTTTTCAAAAATCATATCTTTTTATAAAGAAAAATCATATCCTTCTATAAAAATTAAACCTTTACATTCTAGAAAAATCAATCTAAAAATCACAACTTTTATCATGAAGAAAAATCTGAAAATTAACATTCATAAAAATCTAAAAATTATAAAATCAATGAAAATCAACATGAATAAAACTCATAGTGAACGGTTGAGGAGGGGATGGGGCTGAGGGACGCGTCGGAGGATCTGGAACTTGCAGAGGTTGTTTGCGAGGTGGGGGTTGCGGTCAGGGCTCGCGGTGGTGCTTCGAGTGGAGGGGGAAGTGCGGATCCTTGAATTGCAGAAGGAGGGGGCGACGTCTGCGAGAGGGGGGCGGACTGGGTGTGACTATCGTGGGTGGAACTCAGGTGGAGTGGGCCCCTGATGCGGCGACTATCTCGAACAACGAGGGGGGCTCTGGTGAATTGGAGAAGAGGGGGAAGGGGAGGGACTGACGACTGAGAGTTCGGAGTGATGGGCGACGGCAGAAGGCCGAGGTGGCGGCGACACAGTTTCTGGCGCGATTGGGGATCGACGGGGTGTTTTTTTTATTTGATTTGAAGACTGCGTTGACAGATGATAGGGATTGGGGAAATATATGTTTATATATTTTATTTTAATTTTCCTTCAAAAAGTTACTTTTTTCTCCAATCTTCAATCCGAACCCAACGACTGTCGTCCCTAGCTAACTACCCCCATCCCGAACACAATGGGATATGCTGCGTAAGCCAATTCGGCCGTTACGATCTGTTTTCGTCAAAATCAAAGTATAAATCAGTATATTGAATTTTAACGCACATTTCAATTTACCGGGGCCACGCACTAACTCTAAAAATTCCTAAAAAATATTTTCTAGCTTCGTATTGACGATACGGTTCTAACAAAACTAATTTCGTTGAATTCTGAGACCGTTTGAATAATGGCCATTTTCCAGTTGATTAAAATCAACTGAAACTGGTCAAACGCGTTTTCTTTCGCCACGCTCACATATTGATTCAGAAAATTATGAATTCTGAAACCTAGCAATAACTAGACATCCCTGATCCAACAAAAGTGGTTTCGTCGAAAACAGAGGTCGTTTGCAAAATTTCCATTTTTGAAGGCCTTTATATATATTAAAATATATATAAATTCCACAGCGACTTTTCTGAATTTTAAACTGGACATATCTTTCAACTTCTAAAGTGAAATCTCCGTTTCTTACATTCGTTAGAAAGATTTCGTCAAACAGATTTAGATATTTTTGGTTTCGTCCAATTCTGACTTAAAACGAATTCTGTATATTCATTTGAAATTCGAAATCGAAATTTCAAACCCGCGCCATTTCAGGCTAGTTATATAATTAAAATAAATTTATTCGTTTTAACTTTGTCAAAAATAAATTTTTCGTCGTTATTATTTAAAATAATTCATTTTAAATAATCACAATTCATTAAAATAGCCAAAATAAAAATTTTAAATTGGCTCGGATTTCCGGGTTATTACAATCTCTCCCACTTAAAACTTTTCGTCCCCGAAAAGGAACGAAGGCGAAAGTTGTTTAACTAATCAACTCAACTTTCATTATTTTCTTTATGGCTTAAGTTCTTCAACTTTTCAGTTTCTAAGAACTTTTCAAATTTTTCAAAAATTTGGCTAACACCCTAAATTTTCGAAAAAATTCGCCATAACCTCCCCTGCACCGGGGATTTCGAGATATTTCATATGGCCTCCCATGGCCTTCTTCAATCCAAAAGAAAAGGAAAAAGCCAAGCGGCTAGCCAATCGGCTCATAAAATCATCATCACCCAAACAAAATAGTAAATTATGGTAAACATGTACCTATTTGTCGAGCAAACAATTTTATTCTCTGCTCTAGCCTCCTTGCAATGACCTGTTCAATGTAAGTACATGTATATGCAAGCAAATGCGATAAATTTTCAATACAATTTACTATTTGGTTCAAATTGGCTATATGGTTCAAATTTATGAATCAAACAATAATCAAACAACACAATCAGCAATCAATTAGTTGATTAGCTTTTCAAATTCATAACTTTGATACATAGTCTAAAAATCAGATTTTTGATGTTAGATCACAACAATAAGCCCTATCTAATTTTGGTTCTCACACCAGTCAATAGGAAATATATAGAAATCCCACTTTCGAAAATCGAACATGAATATTGATGATGCGATCGCTATAGCGATCATCAGGACCATCTTCGGGCGACTAGAGTTTGATTCTGTATCTATCCAGTATATTAAAACTCCAAATACACGCGGATCAGACGTATACACAAAACCATTATATACTGGATTGTCCAAATCAATATAAAATAAATAATCAAATACGAATAATTGATTTAAATTTTCAACACAAAAATTGTTTTCATTTCGAAAATATACTCTTCACACTCGTTCTAGGATACTACTGATCCCATCTCTAACAAGTCATTCCCAATGGATATTACTAATCCAATATCTGATGAATTCTTTCGTATGGTTCTAATGTGTCTTGTTCTCTAAGCTTTGTAAACCAAAGCTCTGATACCATTGTAAAGACCCGTAACTTCCCCGGTAAGGAAAGCCCGGATACTTTTGAGGACAAGACAAATCAGAACGCAGACAGAAGAACATTTCATTGTATATTACAACAATTCCATCAGAATACAAGAATATACAGAGTAAGAATAAATATAATACAGAAAATAACAGAGATTTATATTACATTTAAATACATTACTATAGCGGAAAAATAATACAATACAAAACTGAAGGAGATATACGGATACAAAGCTTTCCGGATATCATTCCAGCTGTAAACCAGGATCCTGTGAATATAAATTTGCAAAACCAAAACTACTAGCTGCCCGTGCGGAAAATAGGGGCACCTAGATTTTTGGTTAAAACAATAAACTCCAGGCCAGTCATGTGACTGGTGTGAGAACTAAAACAGTTATTAATATTTATTTTAAAGTTAGGTAAATCAAGGGACCACGCCGTATAACACGGAACGGGTTTCCTCCCAAGAATACTAGTGCATAAACAACAGCGCAATGCTAAATAAAGAACAATGAAGCTATTATAAGACCCAGGTCCCATCACACAATGCAACGCAAGCCGGAGGATATGGTTTTTACCTTATAATAGCCAAAGAATGCTTGATACGCTAAATTTCATGTTTTAATTCTTAATCAGACTCCAACCGTAAATTAGTAAGAGAACGATTCCATAAGTATTAACCCCGAAGTCCGAAACCAACATCAGACTAATACCCAAGAAACCACCCATCTTAGCTCGTTTCCAGTTAGTTTCTAATTTTATATACAATCATAAATATCAATCATAGACGGCATAGGTACCATATATCAGGTCGCTATACTAGGCTCTACAATCAAAGCCGCAAATGTCACGTATTGGAAGTTGGATTTCCATCTGTGAACCGAGGCAAAAGATAGCCCTCACCGAATTCGAGAGCCTCTAGTCCGCCCCTCAGGCAAGTACTTAGTCAAGCCTTTGGATCGTCAGGGCCGGTCCACCGATTTGGATTAAAATGCCTGAACACTGCGTTTCCCCGCCCTTTGGGGCGTAAATGAGCCAACAAATGACTCCATCGGCTTCACATAGTCACCGATATATCTGAGGCGCCTCGCAAACAACCAACCGCAGAAGTCAAACTCGTCAGGGCGTGTCAAACCACTGACGCCACTTCTAACTTGAAAGAAACGCATGTCCTACCTGAGGTCCTCTCCCGTTTTTGATTCACCACCGGGATGTGAGGCTCGCGAATTAACGCTACACAAAGTTGTGCCACACACGCTGTGCTTTGATCATCAACCACAAGACTCTGCTTTTCAACAGACGCCTTGATCATTTGCATCTTAGCATACCACACAGGCAAACCACTCCATGCAACCGATATCCATTAATCACACAAAATGATATCCAATGTCAGACACACAGTCCATTTACAAGTCCGTTCTGGGTCTGAACGAAACCGGAGGCACCTTGTACCTCGCATATCCATCGATCTCCAAGTACGTCTGGGCGATCACCAAATGATTCCCTCCTCTTGGGTGTACGGCCCAATCAAGATCATCAGTAATTATCCAAACGACGTGAAGACCTCCGGTCTTCGACCACCGTCTTCATCTTTGACCAATCATCGAATAAGTTATTCAGAATGGGATAAACCCGGTCTTTCTGAATAACTCGCGTATATAATAAACAAGTGTTACACAAACACAACATACGCCTCATTCCAATTCATCAGTCACTAACCGTAAATTAGTAAGAAAACAATTCCCCAAATATTAACCCCGAAGGCCGAAACCAACATCAGATCAATACCCAGGAAACCATTCATCTTAGCCAACCTACAGTTAGTTTCTAAATTTCACATTCTTAGGGAAAGGTTCCCATTAATTTTATCAAAGATAAATTCTTTTAAATTTATTCTTTAATCTTCCTTTGAATTTCACTTCAATCTAGTCGGGATTAATGAACCTTACCGAAGTAATCATTTGTTTTAATTTCCCAAACCCAACCTATTCATCCCATGAAGTAAAACTGGTAATACTTCATATCTAACACCACGGTGTTATCGGTAAATTCAATTACCATTTCACGTTCAAATCTAATTAAAGATTTTACTATCGCCTAAAGCAAAATTGGTGATACTCCATTCTCGATCTTTTCAATCTAATTAAAGATTCATTAAAACTCCACTTAGTTTTAATCTTTAACTGGGTTAAAGAACCGATGTCATTTAAAACACGGTTCACGATAAACCCCAAAATCACATTCCATTAATTATCGGGTTAAAGAACAAGTGTTATTTAAAACATCGTTCACGATAAACCTAAAAATCAATTCAAATTCAATTCCAATTAAATACCATTTAATTGGTACACTTCATTAAATCTAAATAAAATGATTTAATCTTTTTCTCGACCAGGCTTAAGAACAGTGTTAATGAAGACACCGTTAATGACAAAACTAAATCCCATTTGATATTAAATACAAGCCTCTGAATAGAAAATATATCGGCTTATATTCAATATCAAATTCTACGACCAACAAATATCGTATTGGAAATAACAATATAAATATATCTTTCAAATTTCCATAACTATATCTGTATAATCACGAAACCCAACATCGAAATATTCCAAAGACAATTTCGATTCAAATCCAGTCCAAGTCAATTATTGGAAATTCTGGTTACTTTTAAAACCATTTCAAATTCAATTTAATTATTTAAAAATAAATAGAATTATAATTCTAGTTCAAAACTAGTTCATTTCGATAAAAATCTATTTTTATCTTTTCAAGTATGGAGTTTTTCATCCCAATTTTTCCCAAATCATTTCTTACGATTTTACACAAATTATTACCATTTTTAATAATTTTATCAAGGCCCGTATAGTCGATTTCCATCAACGGCCATCGAACTGCACTTACAGCGACCTTTTCCAAATTTGATTTTAACATAATTCCAAATCCAACCGTTAGATTTCAAATCTCTAATATTCATTAGAAAGCTCTTTTCGATACGAACCTGACGGTTCTGGTTTTAGGAGAATCCGACGGTCGGATCTCCCGTAATATCCATTCGAAGTCAATGGTCGAAATTCGCAAACTGCCGCGCCGCGGCGCGTTCTATTCAGGCCATTATATATATATATATTATATATTTCGTCGATTTCCTTTCAAAACGTGTTTTATAAATCGTTTAAATTCGTTTTCAAAACGATTTCAACTTCCTTTTCATATTCAAATCAAAATCGGATTTTACAATATAAATTCATTTTAATTTCATTTCAAATCGATTTCAATTCAATTCCAATTTAATTCGAATTTCAATTCATTTCAATTTAATTCGAATTTCAATCTATTCAATTCAATTCGAATTTCAAATCTATTCAATTCAATTTGAATTTCAAATCTATTCAATTCAAATCGAATTTCAAATCTATTCAATTCGAATTTCAAATCTATTCAATTTAATTCAAATTTCGAAATCACTTTCAATATTCATTGAAAAATGAATAAAATTGATATAAATATTGTTCATGTCAAAATGGTGTCAATCTAATCAATACGGCTTCATATATTTCTATTTTCAAATATTCTATTTCAAATATTTCTTTTTCAAATATTTCTATTTCAAATATTTCTATTCAAATATTTCTATTCAGAATTCAATTTCAAAACTGGAATGAGGCCCAATCAATTACCATATAAGGTTAATTATATGGATTTTCTACAACACATGTATAAAATAACAACGATAAATAATCAACCATCATCCAGAGTGCACCACACAACTGCATAAGCATTGAATATAAATAATTAGCGCTTACACAGTCTTTCAATCAATCGATCGACATACAGCTAATTATTGGGATTAGTGTATGTCATATATCATCCCAATATCCGTGTGGGGTTTCAATCAATCAAACACAGATTTTATTTGTGCAGTTGGGCGATGTGTAAAATTTATCGTCCCAATCAATATCAATCAAATCAGTGTATATAAACAAATCGTTGATTTATTTATAAATATTTATTTTATTTACCCGTTAAAAATCATATTTTTAACTATAAAATATTTTTCGCTGTAAAATATTTTATTTCATTTCACATCACACAAGCAAATTTCACAACACAGCAACCAAACAAACAAGTCAACCATGGTCTTGGACGACGGGTGTCGGGTGCTACTAAGCACCGTCTGCATCCTAGTATATATTTCAAACTAGAAATAAAAATAAAAGTGAGGAGTTCTCACCTAGGGATCCACTCCTCCGTGCTTTACTTTTGAACTGCTGAACCGTCTGGATCTGTTTGAAATTCCAATACAGTCCTTGTCCCGCTGTTCACAATAGAAATTATATTTTTATTGCTTCATTTCAACAAATAAAAATCATATTTTTATTTTAACTTCACATATTTTTACAATGCTTCATCCTATATAAAAATTATATTTCTATATTTCTACTTCTTATACAAAGATCGAATTTACATTTTTATGTCATCGCTGTCAAAATCACATTTTTATAATCACTCTATATGGATAAAAATCACATTTTTATACCGCTACTATATAGATAAAAATTCTATTTTTACTATGGCATTTCATATGTAAAAATCATATATAAAGATCAAATTTTTACTATCTATATAATATAAAAATCATATTTTTATACTTTCTATAATATAAAAATCGAATTTTTATTCTTTCTAAAATATCAAAATCATATTTTTATAGATAAAAATATAATCTTTCCTTAATTTAAAATATAAACCTTTTCTCTTTTTAAAAATCATATCTTTTTATAAAGAAAAATCATATCTTTCTATAAAAATTAAACCTTTACATTCTAGAAAAATCAAACTAAAAATCATAACTTTTATCATGAAGAAAAAACTGAAAATTAACATTCATAAAAAATCTAAAAATTATAAAATCAATGGAAATCAACATGAATAAAACTCACAATGAACGGTTGAGGAGGGGGTGGGGTTGAGGGGCGCGTCGGAGGACCAGAACTTGCGGAGGTTGTTTGCGAGGTGGGGGTTGCGGTCAGGGCTCGTGGTGGTGCTTCGAGTGGAGGGGGGAAGTTCGTATCCTCGAATCGCAGAAGGAGGGGGCGGCATCAGTGAGAGGGGGGGCGGACTGGGTGCGACAATCGTGGGTGGAACTCCGGTGGAGTGGGCCCCTGATGCGGCGGCTATCTCGAACAACCGAGGGGGCTCTGGTGAATTGGAGAAGAGGGGGAAGGGAAGGGACTGATGGCTGAGGGTTCGGAGTGATGGGCGACGGCGGAAGGCCGAGGTGGTGACGCAGTTCCTGGCGCGATTGGGGATCGACGGGGTGTTTTTTTTATTTGATTTGAAGACTGCGTTGACCGATGATAGGGATTGGGGAAATATATATATTTATATATTTTATTTTAATTTTCCTTCAAAAAGTTACTTTTTTCTCCAATCTTCAATCTGAACCCAACGACTGTCGTCCCTAGCTAATTACCCCCATCCCGAACACAATGGGATATGTTGCATAAGCCAATTCGGCCATTACGATCAGTTTTCGTCAAAATCAAAATATAAATCAGTATATTGAATTTTAACGCACATTTCAATTTACTGGGGCCACATACTAACTCTAAAAATTCCTGAAAAATATTTTCTAGCTTCGTATTGACGATACGGTCCTAACAAAGCTAATTTCGTTGAATTCTGAGAACATTTCAAAAATGGTCATTTTCCAGTCAATTAAAATCAACTAAAACTGGTCAAACGCGTTTTCTTTCGTCGTGCTCACATATTGATTCAGAAAATTATGAATTTTGAAACCTAGCAATAACTAGACATCCCGGATCCAACAAAAGTGGTTTCGTCAAAAACAATGGTCGCTTGCAAAATTTCCATTTTCGAAGGCCTTTATATATATTAAAATATATATAAATTCCACATCGACTTTTCTGAATTTTAAACTGGACACATCTTTCAACTTCTAAAGTGAAATCTCAATTTCTTACATCCATTAGAAAGATATCGTCAAACAGATTTAGATATTTCTGGTTTCATCCAATTCCGACTAAAAACGAATTCTGTATATTCATTTGAAATTTGAAATCGAAATTTCAAACTACCGCTACATTTCAGGCTCGTTATATAATTTAAATAAATTTATTCATTTTAACTTTATCGAAAATAAATTTTTCGTTTTTATTATTTAAAATAATTCATTTTAAATAAACAAAATTCATTAAAATAACCAAAATAAAAATTTTAAATTGGCTAGGATTTCCGGGTTATTACACGATTACTCAACCAATATAGCCCATTGGTTAAAACACAACACATGTTGACTTTTCAGTCAATGATCACTACTAAAATCAATAACCCAATCATGAAAGTTCATATATGATAATTAGAAAATAAATAATATATTTGAGGAATCCGGTTGGATCCCTCCAACCTGTTCTTCCCTGTATACAAATTTGTTATCACAAATCAGATCATTCCATTTAACTGATAATTTCTATATAGTAAACAACAACTATTTAACATCGACCAATCAACCAATAAATTCAATCGGTTCAAACAATTTCAAACCATTAAACAGGTTTATTTTATAAACGTGACCAACAAGGTAAGTTACCTTTATTGGAGCCAATCGTTAAAATAACGATTTGGTATTTCACTGAAATTAAAAAACGGTTAAATTTCATCAGTTAAATCAACAAATATATAACTAGCAAACAGTCAACCATAGTAAATAGAGCACATAAAATAAAAACCCAATTTATATAAAATATAAATGGGAAAAATACTGAGTGAGTTTAACTCACCTTGATCTATTTACCGTTGAAACAGTTGGTTTTAATTAAATTAAACGAGTGTTTAATTTAATTAAAAAATCCCGGTTGATTCCAATCGTGCCTAGTTCCGTTCCATGACGTTGTGCTCATCAATGCGATTCTGACGGCATCTGGTGGCATCCGGTTTGTCCGCTTTTAAGAGTATACGGCCTTTTGATGCTGGCCTTCTGATGTTTCCTTCGGTTGCTCATTATTCCTCGTTTTGAACCCATCCGTTCTGTTTTGCAAATGACTGACTTCCCAAGGCACGGTAAGAATGTTTATGTGGACAGCTTCCGTTATCATCGGCTTCATCAAGCTGTTTTTCCTGTTCGTGGTTTACTACTTTGAAATGGATCCAGGCGTCTTCGAAATGCACCATTCACAGAACTCCCATTTGAAACTTTTCACATTTTCTATTGTACCAGAATTTGGCCAATACTTCTTTGTTTTAGTTGATTCACAAGACATTTGCTTTAAAATCTTACTTTCGGATACACGCAAACCATTCTGACTTAAATCCTTCATTGTTCACGTTCACACTAGCACAGCTTCATTTCTCTTAAATCGCTACACAGTCCTACCACTTCATAACTTTGTTCCAGTCCTATTTTTTCGTAGAACCGCATCACGCACAGGATGCCTCGTCTTCACTACTGGCACTACTACTCCTCGTTCATTCATGAACACACCGCGCTGTCTCTCTACAGCAAACTACTGCCTCCACTTCAGTCCCTTTCCTTTGCACAGTCCACCTTCAAGTACCAAGACTCAACGCTAGAAAATACCCTTACGCATCTATGTTCCAGTCCAACATCTCAACCTCGACCCGCCCTAATCATTCCCGCACCGATGATCAGACAACTGGAACCCCATATTCTATCATCTCCGTCCATCTGAGAGATCTTGCCAAGGTCTGCGTCTGTCTAGGTAGGAGTTCGACAAAAAAATGAGTTGATTTCGAGATTTTTGAGGGAGGAATCGGTGAATCAACAGCCGTTAAAATGTTTGGGTGGCAGCTCTACTTCCTGCTGACTACGAATTAGGTTTTTACGAGAGTAAAAGTTTTGAGATGGTATATATATAGGGTCTGTTTATTATATAATATTATTAGCAAAACTTCATCGTGAAGTAACTCAATAAAACCACTACAGACATTCTCTGTTTACTTATCAAAAAACTAATCTTGGTGTAAAAAGGTATTCCGGACCCACTGGGACGAGTTTCGTCGAAATTCGAGGTCGATTGAAAAAAATTCCTTTATAAAACTAGAAATAAACACGCGTTTAATTTTTCCACGATCACCAGATAAATCTAATTAACTTGAAACTTTGAAATCCTATAATAATTTTTCAATACGAACCCAACGGCACCAGTTTTGTCGCATTCTGAGACTGTTTCCCCAGTAGGCTATTTTTACGCGTACCGAAATGCCATTTCGGACACCAAATTTCACGGTCTCCAAAAATAACAAACTATATACCTATCTTGACTCTAATCGATGATACGAACTCAACGGAATTGGTTTCGCGGCCTAATTCGATCGTCTGTTCAAGTTATACCCAAATAACCCTTTATTAAATTAATTACGCGCTATAGAAATTGAACGGGCATTTGTGGCTGCCCTGGTCCCATACGATAGCGGTTTGCCACGCAATTCAGCACCGTACAATAATTTAACGATACGCTTCCAATGAAACTGATTTCGTCGAAATCTGAGTCAATTTGCAAAATGACTATTTTAACGCATATATTTTAATAAAGATTTTCCATAGTGACTATTTCAAAATTTGATTTGGCCATTACTAGCAAATTATAATACGAAATCTGAATTTTTCTCTTTCATATGAAAATTATCATCAATACGGTTCTAACGTTTCTTGTTTCATAGAAATCCGTCTTATATCGGCTCTTGTATTCTTAGTTGAAGTTCAAAACTCCATATTACGAACTGCTGCGCGATTTCGAGCTCGTTTTATATTATAAATAAAATTAACGTTAGAACTTCGATTTAATAACGAATTCAATATTAAATTCCATTAATATCCCAACATATAATATTTAAAATAATAAATTAAATTAAATATTTGACGGCCAAAATCCGAGTCGTTACATTCCTCCCCCCTTAAAATAATTTCATCCTCGAAATTCTAAGGTAAGAAAGAACGTTACAAACCCATTATCTTTACAAAAATAATAAATTTAAAAAACTCGGTTTTTTATTATTTCCAAAATTAATCTAATTGGTTTTAAAACCAATTTATTCCAAATAAAAGAATTTTCCAAAAAAATTCTAACACCTTAAATTTTGGAAATTTTTTGGCAGAGTCTCCCCTGTACGGAGGACATCTGCAATATCGCTGGTTCAAGAAATATATATCCATCGACCTACAGGGTCGGAAAAATTCAAAAACCAAACTCAAAACTCAAATAAAACCAAAATTTCTTATTCTGCATAGGCGTACCTTTTTGCGAGCGTTATTATGCGGTAAGCAATAATTTATATTCGAGCTTGCTTAGTTATTATGTAGCTCTATTCAACTGGATTCAATTAACTTCAGAATTTTCTCTGGGATGGATTTTAAAGCTGAATTGGCACTTTTGCACCTGTTCTCAACTCAAATAAATTTCATTAGCCCCCAAAACAACATCAATTAGTTTCAAATATCCATATCATACGATCCAACGAGTTCTACACACAATCTAATCCACATGAGATTATAATTATTTATAATCACTTCATTTATTTCTTTGATTATCCATTCAGGCACATTAATCTGGATTAATTTATCCAACTTATTTATTTCATATTTGTTTTAAACCAAGTCTATCATTTTCAGATTTATATTCAAGCAGTCAACAACACAATCCAAACATATCATTCAAATCAACATTAACAAATCAATTGATTTCCCATATTATAATAAATTGAGAAAATCATTACTTTTACTATAAAATAATTTCAAAAATAACCTTATATCAAATTACAAATACGCGCTCTCATAGATATAACCAACTCAATCTAGGGTATTATTATCCCCATCTCTGTCGAGTTACACCACAGAGCCAAGGTTATCACTAGACCAATAGCTCTGATACCAACTGTAGCGACCCAAATTTCCGGTACCCTTTGAGTTGACCAAACCACACCAGCCCAACCCAAAGTGCACTGAAAATGGATTACTAGAAGGAAGAAGTTAGAGGATGAGGTAAGAAAGAAATATTAGAATAGAAGAAGAAGAAGAACCAACACAACAAAGAGTCTCACATCGCAGCGGAACAAAATATACTACTGAAGTAACTTTATTGAGAGCTTTAAATAAAACTTACAATATCAGAGTACATCAACATCACTGGGCAGTTATAATAATCTTCCCTATACACAACACACAGCGGATTGGTAACTATATAATATCATACGCCCGAACACCTCCAGCTCGTCTCTGAACTTCGCAGCATCTGATAAACTGAACCTGTACACCCCGGGCTAACCCGAGCATTTACAAAACACCGGGTCAGTCTGGTGAACCAGAGTGAGATAGACACACTAAGTTTAAGGGGATCACACAACATGATTTTAAAGTTAAAATCTTTCAAAGAAAAGAATAGTTGTAAGACCAAATCCACACATAAATACGGACGGTTTTTACCTTACGATAACCCAAAATATTTTTGAAACCAATATCTTGTCTGATATTATAATAATGTCTAGTTACAAGTAAATATCAATCTAGTGGAATGCTTGCATCTCACGCTCCACATATATAGTATACAATCAAAACTACGGGCGCTTATTTGAGACTGGATTCTGACTATGACAAGGTATGGGACCACCTGCCGATAGTGTATCTCTAGAGGCGAATACACTGGGTTCAACAAGAATGTCTTGCAACCCGGCCCTCACATGACCGACCACTCATTTCGCTTGAGTGTATCGAATGTATATCACCAATGGTGGTAGCTAGCCACCATTTCCCGAAAAGGGACAACATCGAAATAGATTAAAGAAGCAAATAGATTTTCTCTATATAGGTGATTATACACCCTAATGGAAGCGACCCACATAGCCATGTTGCCTGCCCGATTTCTGTCATTTCCCGGTTGATGAGGCTTGAGGTTTAGATTAACTTCTGGAACACATGGTCATCGTTCACTTTGAATGTCACATCATCAGATCCGTCAAGTCACTAACTGACGTCCACAAATATACTCTGGGTTTAAAAGAACGACCATTCTTTGCCACTACTCAGTATATTTGTAAAAATCAACCTACGTGGTTTCAGGAAATATTCTGTCAGACATCCGTCCATACAAGTTACCCAGGAACAGGATGAACCGAAGGTACTCTCCTACTGCATCCAATATAGGAGTCACCCCATGGATAAGTAGCGAGAAGTCATGGCAACCCGTAAATTCTAACCACGACAAAACCACGGTACATCTCTAGCTGTAGACCAGAGATTATTAGCAGTTATTCTATTTATAAAAATCTACGGTCTTCAATGCTCCATCTCGATCGTCTTCTAATATCTTCACGTATTTGTTGGTCGGAATGGTTTTCGAATATAAATTCGATCCTGGTCTTTATGTACCAACAATCGTATTAGATAGATTTGATAATTGGTGATTTAACTATCAAAATAAACAGTGTTTCAATCATGACAATCCAGTGAGTTCATTGGTTCAGTATTCGGTCTCACTTGACCTTTTTGTTTAAAAACAAATGTAAATTCAACTCTTAAATCTTTCGATAATTTTAAATATCATTTTCTCACTTTCTTATTTAACATAAGATTTTTCTTTAACAAATTCTATTTTTAATAGTTAGGAAATCTTATATCATATTCAGTTTGTCTATTTTCACTTTCAAAATATTAGTCACACTATTATCAAATATTCGAAAATCATTCCAACTTATTACTCGTAAAATACGTTATGAAATATCTTCTATTTCATTACTTGAAAAAGACAATAAACAACGTTTATTCTTGATAAAATAAATCTCAACTTTAAGTTTCATTTCTAACTTGAAAATATCGTTATAATTTCACTCAACGCCTTTTATTTCCCTTTTACTTCGGAATCCACAATATATATATCCTCCGAATTTTCACCAAACATTGCCTTATTATTTCTCTAATGGAAATAATATATTTTCACTAACCTCTTTACAATTACAACTAATATCATCCTCAGATAATCCTGAAGTCGTTCAAGTTGGGGTATTTTAATTACGTCTCAGACCTTGATCAACAACGTTCATATCTAAAGACAAATACGAGCGGTAATACCAAAAACCAATATTTCATTCCAAACACAAATCAAATTCCATTTAACTATTTTATTCAAAATAGGGTTTCATAAACCTTCTTATTATTTTGAAAATCTCTACCTCGGATATAACCATTTTTTTCCCAATTCAAAATTTTAGCAACTCCTTATAAGAAAGCCACTTTTAATACTTCCCTCTTTTTAAAACAAATTCCTTTTATAGTTCAGATTGGTTTACAAATCTTATGATTTACTTCTCCTATCAGATTCACTTTTACTAATCCTGTTTCAAATCCATTCAATTTTATCCCACTTTGGCAATCTCATTTCAATTTCCCACTTTCACTTAATCACATTTCTAAGTAACATTAATTTAGAATTAACGATATAGCACCTCGAACCTCTTTTATGTACTTTGGTTTATTATAAACCCTTTTATTCTAAATCTTCTTTCACTTAATTCAATTAATTAAATAACATTTATTTTAAGCTATAATATTCGCTTGGAATTTCTTTTATAACTTTGTTATAAAACTCAAGTTTTAAACAAAATCTGTCCATAAACTCCTTTCACCATTCAATTGGATTTCATTTCACTTTAAATACTTTTTAAATGAATTTCCATTTATAAGAAATTTCCTAAATTATTATTAATTAAAATAATAATTTACTTCAATTATTAACTACTTCTATAGTTAATTTCTTTATTAACTAAAATAAATAGTAAATTTCCCTTTTTAAAACTCAAATAAAATTAAACAATATTCTTTAAACCATTTTTATTAGGTTAATTCAAGGCAAACAAATTTAATAATCAACTCCAATTAAGACGGTTGACTTAGTCAACTCCAAACACGGTTATCTTATTAACCGATTCCAATTTATTCTTCCTTTAAATTAATTAATATAATTAATTTAAATAAACAATTCCATTTAATTGTTTCTCAACAAAACATTTATTCAAATTAAATCGTTAGCTTAATTTCCTTATTCCCACATTTACAAATCTGATTAACATCAAATTTGACTTCATAAAATCAATTTACATTTAATTATAAACATACATATTTATTTCCTTTTAAATAAGTTTTATTCAAAAAAAAATATTTCAAAATATATCTTTAGTTATAAAAATTAATTTTATAACTACAGTTCCATCGATTCACCTGACGGTGAATCAATATAAATAAAATGATTTACTTTTGGGCCATTTAATGCCGATTACTCAACCAATATAGCCCATTGGTTAAAACACAACACATGTTGACTTTTCAGTCAATGATCACTACTAAAATCAATAATCCAATCATGAAAGTTCATATATGATAATCTGAAAATAAATAATATATTTGAGGAATCCGGTTGGATCCCTCCAACCTGTTCTTCCCTGTATACAAATTTGTTATCACAAATCAGATCATTCCATTTAACTGATAATTTCTATACAGTAAACAACAACTATTTAACATTGACCAATCAACCAACCAATTCAATCAGTTCAAACAATTTCAAACTATTAAACACGTTTATTTTATAAACGTGACCAACAAGGTAAGTTACCATTATTGGAACCAATCGTTGAAATAACGATTTGGTATTTCACTGAAATTAAACAATGGTTTAGTTTCATCAATTAAATCAACAAATATATAACTAGCGAACAGTCAACCATAGCAAATAGAGCACACAAAATAAAAACCCAATTTATACAAAATATAAATAGGAAAAATACTGAGTGAGTTTAACTCACCTTGAACTGATTTACCATTGAAACATTTGGTTTTAATTAAATTAAACAAGTGTTTAATTTAATTAAAAAATCCCAGTTGATTCCAGCCGTGCCTAGTTCCGTTCCATGATGTTGTGCTCATCAATGTGATTCTGACGGCATCCGGTGGCACCCGGCTTGTCCGCTTTTAAGAGTATACGACCTTTTGATGCTGGCCTTCTGATGTTTCCTTCGGTTGCTCACTGTTTCTCGTTTTGAACCCATCCATTCTGTTTTGCAAATGACAGACATCCCAAGGCATGGTAAGAATGTTTCGGCGGACCCGTTATCATCGGCTTCATCAAACTGTTTTTCCTATTTGTGGTTTACTGCTTTGAAATGGTTCCACGCATCTTCGAAATGCACCATTCACAGAACTCCCATTTGAAACTTTTCACGTTTTCTATTGTACCAGAGTTTGGCCAATACCTCTTTGTTTCAGTTGATTCACAAGACTTTTGCTTTAAAATCTTACTTTCGGTTACATGCAAACCATTCTGACTTAAATCCTTCGTTGTTCACGTTCACACCAGCACAGCTTCATTTCTCTTAAGTCGCTACACTGTCCTCCCACTTCATCACTTTGTTCAAGTCCTATTTTTTCGCAGAACCGTATCACGCACAGGATGCCTCATCTTCACTACTGGCACTACTACTCATCGTTCATTCATGAACACACTACGCTGTCTCTCTACAGCATGCTACTGCCTACACTTCAGTCCCTGTCCTTTGCACAGTCCACCTTCAAGTACCAAGACCCAACACTAGAAAATACCCACACGCATCTATGTTCCAGTCCAACATCTCAACCTCGACCTGCCCAAATCATTCCCGCACCGATGATCAAACACCCGGAACCCCATATTCTATCATCTCCGTCCGTTTGAGAGATCTTACCAAGGTCTGCGTCTGTCTAGGTAGGAGTTCGACAAAAAAATGAGTTGATTTCGAGATTTTTGAGGGAAGAATCGGTGAATCAACAACCATTAAAATGTTTCGGAGGCGGTTCTACTTCCTGTTGACTACGAATTAGGTTTTTACGAGAGTAAAGGTTTTGAGATGGTATATATATAGGGTGTGTTTATTATATTATATTATTAGCGAAACTTCGTCGTGAAGTAACTCAATAAAACCACTACAAACGATCTCTATTTACTAATAAAAAAACTAATCTTGGTGTAAAAAGGTATTCCGGACCCAACGGGACGAGTTTCGTCGAAATCCGAGGTCGATTGAAAAAAATTCCTTTATAAAACCAGAAATAAACATGCGTTTAAGTTTTCCACGATCACCAGATAAAACTAATTAACTTGAAACTTTGAAATCCTATAATAATTTTTCAATACGAACCCAATGGCACTAGTTTCGTTGAATTCTGAGACTGTTTCCCCGGTAGGCTATTTTTACGTGCACCGAAATGCCATTTCGGACACCAAATTTCACGATCCCCAAAAATAACAAACTATATACCTATCCTGTCCCTAATCGACGATACGAACTCAACGGAATTGGTTTCGCGGCCTATTTCGATCGTCTGTTCAAGTTATACCCAAATAACCCTTTACTAAATTAATTGCGCGCTATAGAAATTGAACTGGCGTTTGTGGCTGCCGTGGTCCCATACGATAGCACTTTGCCACACAATTCAACACCGTACAATAATTTAACGATATGGTTCCAATGAAACTGATTTCGTCGAAATCTGAGTCCGTTTGCAAAATGGCTATTTTAACGCGTATATTTTAATAACGATTTTCCATAGCGACTATTTCAAAATTTGATTTGGCCATAACTAGCAAATTATAATACGAAATCTAAATTTTTCTCTTTCATATGAAAATTATCATCTATACGGTTCTAACGTTTCTTGTTTCAGAGAAATCCGTCTTATATCGGCTCTTGTATTCTCAGTTGAAGTTCAAAAGTCCATATTACGAACTGTCGCGCGATTTCGAGCTCGTTTTATATTATAAATAAAATTAACGTTAGAACTTCGATTTAATAACGAATTCAATATTAAATTCCATTAATATCCCAATATATAATATTTAAAATAATAAATTATATTAAATGTTTGACGGCCAAAATCCGGGTCGTTACATTAGTCGCCTACCAAATTGGAATTTTCGTAGTGTTGAAAATGTAGTATCTAAGCTCTCCATCGTTGGAGAAGCTTTTAGGAAGAATCTTTCATTTTGTGTATATATATATTACATTTTGTAATATATATTGAACCTAGATGATTCAGATTACACTATTTGAATGCTTTTCAATCTTAAAGTGCATTTGTAGTCAACGAAAAAGTAGTATATATGTGGGGTATTCAAGGAGAGTATTTATATGAAGTGGCACATTAAGAGGAATATAAGTTAGTAGCCTTGAACGAGATATTTAAGTGGAGTAATTTACACTACAAAAAAATTCTTAATTTCCTACGCCGATTTGGAATAGGGACTGCATAGGGATTCAAAATTCCCCACGTCGTCCCTACGCTAAAAAGGAAGTTGAAAAATAGCACGTCGCAAAAATTTCCTATGAGTTCCCTATGCCTATATGCTTACGCATTCCCAATGCCAAGTTCCATACGCTTTGCTTACGTCGCATTCCCCACACCTGCATTCCATACGCATTCCCTACACCTGCATTCCATACGCCAAGTTCCATATGCCTTCCCTTCGCGTATTCCTTAGTATTCCCTATGCATGCATTCCTACGCATTCCCTACGCCAAGTTCCATATGCCTTCCCTACACCATATTCCTTATGCATTCCCTACGCCAAGTTCCATATGCCTTCCCTACGCCATATTCCTTGTGCATTCTCCTGCATTCCTACGCATTACCTACGCCTAGCCTTCTTCTGTTTAAAGTGCAAAAAATGGATTATTACTTATTGTAACGATCGGGAATTCAGCTCGGTCTGAATCGATCGCTAAACCAACCAAGACCATTCGAAACCCCTAATTGTTTTGAGGACAAGACATATCAGAACGCAAACAGAAGAACATTTCATTGCTTATTACAACAAATCCATCAGAATACAAGAATATACAGAGTATGAATAATTATAATACAACAGAAAAATATCAGAGATTAAATAAATTACATAGTAGTGGAAAAACAATACAAAACACAACTGAAAGTAATACACGGGTACAAAGATTTCCGAGTATCGTTCCAGCTGTAAACCAGTATCCTGTGAATATAAATCTGCAAAACCAAAACTACTAGCTGCCCGTGTCAAATAAGGGTACCCAGAGTTTAGGTTAAAACAATAAACTCCAGGTCAGTCATGTGATTGGTGTGAGAACTAAAACAGTTATTAATCTTTATTTTAAAGTTAGGTAAATCAAGGGACCACGCCGTATAACACGGAACGGGTTTCCTCCCAAGAATACCAATGCATAAAACAACAACGCAATGCTAAATAAAGAAAAATGAAGCTATTATAAGACCCAAGTCCCATCACACAATGTAACGCGAGCCGGAGGATAGGGTTTTTACCTTATAATAGCCAAAGAATGCTTGATACGCTAAAAACAAATCATTTGATACTATTATAAGTGCATAGTGTATAAAACAATTTCAATCATAAGTATCAATCATAGACGACATAAGTGCCCCCATACCACTATGTCGCCAAACTAGGCTCTACAAATAAAACCGCAAAGTCACGTATTGGAAGCTGGATTTCCTTCTGTGAACCGAGTCAAGGGATCGTCCTCATCCGATTCGAGACTCTCTTGCCCGAGCCTCATGAACAGCCGCAACTGCCCCATGGATCGTCAGGGTCGGTCCACCGATGTGGATTATTATGCCTGAACACTACGTTTCCTCGCCCTTTGGGGTGTAAATGAGCCATATAACTCTATCGGCTCCACACAGTCACCGATATATCTGAGGCGCCTTGCAATAGCAACAACCACACAGGTGAAAATAATATAAATGTCAGGGCTGGTAGGTCACTGACACCACCCTAGCTAGAAGGAAACGCGTTCCCTTCCTGATGTCCTCTCCCGTTTCTGGTTCACAACCGGGGTGTGAGGCTCGCGAATCAATGTTACACAAAGCTATGCCACACAGGCGGTGCTTTGATCATCAACTACAAGACTTTGATTTTCAACAGAAGCCTTGATCAATTGCCACTTAAGCATGCCACACAGGCAATTCATTCCATGCGTTTGATATTCATCAATATATAACCTCTAAGCTCGTACGTCTCAGAAAAGGGCGTTAAGCAAGAGAATAAATTCTCCGCCGCCAGACAGATATATATTTAATAGAAATCAATCACACTGAATAAAATCTAATGTCAGACGAACAGTCCAATTACAAGTTCGTTCTGGGTCTGAACGAAACCGAAGGCACCTTGTACCTCGTATATCCATCGATCTCCAAGTACGTCTGGACGATCACCAACTGATTCCCTCCCCTTGGGTGTACAGCCCGATCAAGATCATCAGTAATCACCCAAACGATATGAAGACCTCCGGTCTTCGACCACCGTCTTCATTCTCGACACCACGTCGAATCAGTTATTCAGAATGGGATAAACCTGCTCTTTCTGAATAACTCGCGTATATAATAAACAAGTGTTACACAAACACAACATACGCCTCATTCCAATTCAGAATATTCTTTTATTCAAATATTCTTACACTTTAGGAAAGGTTCCCACTAATTTTATTAAAGATAAATTCTTTAATTTCCCTTTGAATATCAATTCAAGTAAGTCGGGATTAGTGAACCACACCGAAGTAATCATTTATCTTATTTCACAATCCCAACCTATTCATCCCATGAAGTAAAACTGGTAATACTTCATATCTAACACCATGGTGTTATCGGTAAATTCAATTACCATTTCACGTTCAAATCTAATTAAAGATTTAACTAACGCCTGGAGCAAAACTGGTGATACCCCATTCTCGATCATTTCAATCTAATTAAAGATTCATTAAAACTCCACTCGGTTTTAATCTTCCCAAAAATCAATATTAATGATTGCTTAACTTGGGAAATCATATCCTGTCTTTAACTGGGTTAAAGAACCAATGTCTTTTAAAACATCGTTCACTATAAACCCAAAATCACATCTCATTCCAATTCAATTATTGAAACTTCTGGTTACTTTTAAAACCCTTTCAAATCCAATTTATTTATTTCAAAAATAAATAAATTATTATTATAGTTCCAAACTAGTTCATTTCGATAAAAATCTATTTTTATCTTTTCAAATATGGAATTTTACATTCCAATTCTTTCCAAATCATTTCTTATGATTCTACACAAATTATTACCATTTTTAATAATTTTATCAAGGCCCGCACAGTCAATTTCCATCAACGGCCATCGAACTGCACTTACAGCGACCTTTTCCAAATTTGATTTGGACATAATTCCAAATCCAACCGTTAGATTTCAAATCTCTAATATTTGTTAGAAAGCTCTTTTCGATACGAACCCAACGGTTCTAGTTTTAGGAGAATCCGACGGTCGGACCTCCCGAAATATCCATTCGAAGTCAATGGTCGAAATTCGCGAACTACCGCGGCGCAGCGCGTTCCATTAAGGACATTCTATATATATAATATATATATTATATATATCTCGTTGATTTCCTTTCAAAACGTATTTTATAAATCGTTTAAAATTCGTTTTCGAAATGATTTCAACTCCATATTCAATTTCGAATCAAAATTGAATATTCCACATCATCGATATGCAAATGATAATATTTTCAAAACGTTATATTTTGAAATCATTTTCTTTCTTATATTACTTATTAAAATGAATAAAATCGATATAAATATCGTTCACGTCAAAATGGCGTCAATCTAATCAACACGGCTTTTATTCAACACATGAATGTTTATTCTATTCAACACATGAATATTTGTTCTATTCAACACATGAATTTTTATTCTATTCAACACATGAATTTATTTCTATTCAACACATGAATATTTATTTT
This sequence comes from Allium sativum, assembly GCA_030737875.1. Lineage (NCBI taxonomy): Eukaryota > Viridiplantae > Streptophyta > Magnoliopsida > Asparagales > Amaryllidaceae > Allium > Allium sativum. The sequence goes on from JASFAX010000065.1 coordinate 582,634, forward strand.
CTATTCAACACATGAATTTATTTTCTATTCAACACATGAATTTATTTTCTATTCAACACATTAATATATTTTCTATTCAATACATGAATTTATTTTTATAATATTCCTTATTTTCCAAATCGGAGTGAGGCCCAATCAATTACCATATAAGGTTAATTATATGGATTTTCTACAACACATGTATATAATAGCAATGATAAACCATCAACCATCATCCAGAGTGCACCACACAACTGCATAAGCATTAAATATAAATAATTAACGCTTACACAGTCTGTCAAACCATCGACTGACATACAACTAAACAATTGGGATTAGTGTACGTCAAATATCATCCCAATACCCGTGTGGGGTTTCACATCAACAAACACAGATTTTTATTTATGCAGTTGGGCGATGTGTAAAATTTATCGTCCCAATCAATATCAGTCAAATCGGTTTACATAAACAAATCGTTTGATTTGTTTATAAATATATATTTTACTTCAACACATGAATATATATTTTACTTCAACCCATTTATATATATTTTATTTTAACACATGAATATATATTTTTCTTCAACACATGAATATATAGTTTATTTCAACACATGAATATATATTTTTCTTCAACATACGAATATATATTTTATTTCAACACATGAATATATATTTTATTTCGACACATGAATATATATTTTACTTCAAACATGAATATATATTTTATTTCAACACATGAATATATATTTTTCTTCAACACATGAATATATACTTTATTTCAACACATGAATATATAGTTTACTTCAGCACATGAATATATATTTTATTTCAACACATGAATATATATTTTACATCAACACATGAATATATATTTTATTTCAACACATGAATATATATATTTTTCTTCAACACATGAATATATATTTTACATCTTTCAACACATGAAATTTTATTTCTTTCAACACATGAAATTTTATTTCCCTCAACACAATCAACAGTCAAATTTCACAACATAAACAATCACACAAACAAGTCATCCATGGTCTGTGGACGACGGGTGTCGGGTGCTGCTAAGCACCGTCTGCATCCTAGTATATATTTCAACTAGAAATCGAAATAAAAGTGAGGAGTTCTCACCAAGAGCTAAACCAAACGTCGCGACTCTTCATATGTAGGAAATCTTCAACGTGCTTCCAACGCAGTCTGTTTCACGAAGTATATGTTAAAAATTACATTTTTAACAACGCTACTTCCTATATAAAGATCATATTTTTATGTCGCTACTATATTTATAAAAATCACATTTTTATAAATTAGTTTTCTCTATAAAGATTATATTTTTAAGTTGCTGTTTCATATATTTACAATGCTTCTTTCTATATAAAAATTATATTTTTATCGCCATTCCATATATATATATATAAATCGAATTTCTATATTATTAGATACACATGGTAAAATTTATATTTTTCTCTAACTAAAAAAAATATTTTCCTATCGCTCTTCAAATTATAAAATCATATTTTTGATTCGCTACATATATAAAAATCATATTTTTATGTCACTACTATATTTATAAAAATCGAAATTACTTAAAAGAAAATAAAAATAAAAATAAACTTAAACAAGAAGACTTACAGTTGGATTTTCGAGAGAGGGGGGGCTGCTCTAGCCGGCGCAGGGTGGAGGAGGCCTTGGCGGTCTCAGGGGAGGCTAGGGTTTCGCTGAATTGGCGTGGGGCTTCAATTCGAGAGGGCTGCGAAGCCAGGGAGTAAGGGGGTGGCGCGATTGCCTAAGGAGGAGGGGGCGATGCGGTTTGGGGGGGGGGGCGCCGATAGGGCCCGGCGAAGCACCACCGATGGTGGCGGTCACGGTTTTGGGTCCTAGGGGTTTTGGGGATCATCGATTTGGCCTGAGGAGGAGGATGGGGTCGGAGGGGGAGATGGTGGCACGTTGGCAGGCAGGTTGGTGCGACGATGGAAGGCGGCGGCTGGAAGATTAGGGATCTGTCGCGCTTCGGGTTTTTTTTTTGTTCTTTTATTTTATTTTCAAAATGAACGCGGGGGGGGGGGGGTGTTGAGCGAGTATAGAGAGGGAGAGGGGGGCTTTTTTATTTTTTTGTTTTAATTATTTAATTTGAAAAAGCAACTTTGTTTTTCGAACTCAAAATCGAACCCACCGCCTGTTGTCCCTAGCTAATTACCCCCATTACGAACGCAATGGGATATGTATCATAGGCCAGTTCGGCTGTTTCGATCAGTTTTCGTCAAAATCAAAATATAAATCTATATATTGAATTTGAACGTGCATTTCAATTTACCGGGACCACATACGAACTCTACAAATTCCCAAAAAATATTTTCAAGCTTCGTATTGACGATACGGTCCTAACAAAAATAATTTTATTTCATCGAATTCTGAGACCGTTTGAAAAATGGCCATTTTCCAGTCGATTAAAATCAACAAAACTGGTCAAACGCGTTTTCCTTTGTCACGCTACATATTGATTCAAAAAATTACGAATTTTGAAATCTAGCCATAATTTGACATCCTGGATCCAACAAAAGTGGTTTCGTCAAAAACCGAGGTCGTTTGCAAAATGTCCATTTTTAAGGGCTAGAATTTCGTAGTGACTATTCTGAGTTTTCAACTGGACATACCTTTTGATTCCCGCTATGAAATTTTGATTTTTCGGATTCATTGGAAAGATATTCTCAAATAGATTCAAATATTTTTGGTTTTGCTAAAATCCGGTTTATTTTGAATCGTGTACTTTCATTTGAACTTTGAAATCGAATTTTCAAACTACCGCGCCATTTTCAATTCTTTTTATAATTAAAATAAATAATTATATCCTAACGACGATTCAAATAAATATATACGTTTGAATTCTATTCAAAATAAATTTTTCGTCGTTATTATTTAAAATAATTCATTTTAAATATTCAAAATTCACTAAAATTGCCAAAATAAAAAATTTAAATTGGCTCAGATTTCCGAGTTATTACAATCTCCCCCACTTAAAACTTTTTGTCCCCGAAAAGGAACGAAGCCGAAAGTTGTTTAACAAATCAACTCAACTTTCATTATTTTCATTATGGCTTAAGTTCTTCAACTTTTCAGTTTCTAAGAACTTTCAAATTTTTCAAAAATTTGGCTAACACCCTAAATTTTCGAAAAATTTCGCCATAACCTCCCCTGCACCGGGAGCTTCAGGATATTTCAAATAGCCTCCCATGGCCCTCAACAATCCAAAAAGAAAAAGAAACAGCCAAGTGGCTAGCCAATCGGCTCATAAAATCATCCAAACTCAAATAAATTCGTAAACATGTACCTATTTGTCGGGCAAACAATTTTATTCTTCTGCTCTAGCCTCCTTGCTATGACCTATTCAATGTAAGTACATGTACATGCATGCAAATGCGATAAATTTTCAATACAATTCACTATTTGATACAATTTTCCTAATGGTCCTAATTTTAATTAATCAAACAATAATCAAACAACACAACCAGCAATCAATTAGTTGATTAACGTTTCAAATTCATAATTTGGATACATAGTCAAAAAATCACATTTTTGATGCCAAATCACAACAATAAGCCCTACCTAGCTTTGGTTCTCACACCAGTCAATTGGAAATATATATAAATCCCATTTTCGACACTCGAATATAAACACTGATGATGAGGCCTCATCATCAGAATCATCTCCGAGTGACTAGAGTGTGATTCTATATCTATCCAGTATATTAAAACTTCAAATACACGTGGATCAGATGTATATGCAAAATCTTTATATATTTGATTGCCCAAATCAATACAAATAAATATTCAAATACGTATAAAACGATTTAAATTTCAAAACAAAACTTGATTTCATTTTAAAAATATACTCTTCACACTCGTTCTAGGATACTACTGATCCCATCTCTAACGATTCATTCTCATTGGATATTACTAATCCAATTTCTGATGAATTCTTTCGTTTGGTTCTAACGTGTCTTGTTCTCCGAGCTCTGTAAACCAAAGCTCTGATACCAAATGTGACGATCGTGAATTCCGCTCGATCCGAATCGATCGCTAAACCGACCAAGACCGTTCGAAACCCCTGATTGTTTTGAGGACAAGACATATCAGAATGTAAATAGAAGAACATTTCATTGCTTATTACAACAATTCCATCAGAATATAAGAATATACAGAGTATGAATAATTATAATACAACAGAAAAATATCAAAGATTACAATAAATTATATAGCAGTGGAAAAACAATAAAAAACACAACTGAAAGTAATACACGGATACAGAGCTTTCCGAGTATCGTTCCAACTGTAAACCAGGATCATGTGAATATAAATCTGCAAAACCAAAACTACTAGCTGCTCATGTCAAAATAAGGGCACCCAGAGTTTAGGCTAAAACAATAAACTCTAGGTCAGTCATGTGACTGGTGTGAGAAATAAAACAGTAATTAATCTTTATTTTAAAGTTAGGTAAATCAAGGGACCACGCCGTATAACACGGAACGGGTTTCCTCCCAAGAATACCAGTGCATAAAACAACAATGCAATGCTAAATAAAGAAAAATGAAGCTATTATACGGCCCAGGTCCCATCACACAATGCAACGCAAGCCGGAGGATAGAGTTTTTACCTTATAATAGCCAAAGAATGCTTGATACACTAAAAACAAATCATTTGATACTATTATAAGTGCATAATGTATAAAACAATTTCAATCATAAGTATCAATCATAGACGGCATAAGTGCCCCATACCACTATGTCGCCATACTAGGCTCTACAAATAAAACCGCAAAGTCACGTATTGGAAGCTGGATTTCCAACTATGAACTGAGGCAAGGGATCATCCTCAATTGATTCGAGACTCTCTAGCCAGAGCCTTAGGAACAGCCGCAACTGCCCCATGGATCGTCAGGGTCGGTCCACCGATGTGGATTATTATGCCTGAATACTACGTTTCCCCGCCCTTTGGGGCGTAAATGAGCCATATGATTCCATCGACTCCACACAGTCACCGATATATCCGAGATGCCTCGCAACAGCAACAACCACACAGGTGAAAATAATATAAATGTTAGGGCTGGTAGGTCACTGACACCACCCTAGCTAGAAGGAAACGCATGCCCTCCCTGATGTTCTCTCCCGTTTCCGGTTCACAACCGGGGTGTGAGGCTCGCGAATCAACGTTACACAAAGCTATGCCACACAGGTGCTGCTTCGATCATCAACCACAAGACTTTGCCTTTCAATAGAAGCCTTGATCAATTGCCACTTAGGCATGCCACACAGGCAATTCACTCAATGCGTTTGATATCCATCAATATATAACCTCTAAGCTTCTACGTCTCAGAGAAGGGCGTTAAGCAAGAGAATAAATTCTCCGCCGCCAAACAGATATATATTTCATAGAAATCAATCACACAAAATAAAATCCAATGTCAGACACACAGTCCATTTGCAAGTTCGTTCTGGGTCTGGACGTAACCGGAGGCACCTTATACCTCGTATATCCATCGATCTCCAAGTACACCTGGACGATCACCAACTGATTCCCTCCTCTTGGGTGTACAACGCAATCAAGATCATCAATAATCACCCAAACGATGTGAAGACCTCCGTTCTTCGACCACCGTCTTCATCCTCGACACCACGTCGAATCAGTTATTCAGAATGGGATAAACCCGGTCTTTCTGAATAACTCCCATATATAATGAACAAGTGTTACACAAACACAACATACGCCTCATTCTAATTCATAATATTATTTTATTCAAATATTCTTACACTTTGGGAAAGGTTCCTATTAATTTTATCAAAGATATTTTCTTTAAATTTATTCTTTAATCTCCTTTTGAATTTCAATTCAAATTAATCGGGATTAGTGAACCACACTGAAGTAATCATTTATCTTATTTCCCAATCCTAACCTATCCATCCCATGAAGTAAAACTGGTTATACTTCATATCTAACACCACGATGTTATCGGTAAATTCAATTACCATTTCACGTTCAAATCTAATTAAAGATTTAACTAACGCCTGGAGCAAAACTGGTGATACCCCATTCTCGATTATTTCAATCTAATTAAAGATTCATTAAACTCCACTCGGTTTTGACCTTCCCAAAAATCAATATAAATGATTGCTTAACTTGGGAAATCATATCCTATCTTTAACTGGGTTATAGAACCAATGTCTTTTAAAACTCCATTCACCATAAATCCAAAATCACATCTCATTCCAATTCAATTATTGAAACTTCTGGTTTCTTTTAAAACCCTTTCAAATCCAATTTATTTATTTTAAAAATAAATAAATTATTATTCTAGTTCAAAACTAGTTCATTTCGATAAAAATCTATTTTTATCTTTTCAAATATGGATTTTTTCATTCCAATTCTTTCCAAATCATTTCTTATGATTTTACACAAATTATTACCATTTTTAATAATTTTATCAAGGCCCGCACAGTCGATTTCCGTCAACGCCCATCGAACTGCACTTACAACGACCTTTTCCAAATTTGATTTGGACATAATTCCAAATCCAACTGTTATATTTCAAATCTCTAATATTCGTTAGAAAGCTCTTTTCGATACGAACCCAACGGTTCCGGTTTTAGGAGAATCCGACGGTCGGATCTCCCGTAATATCCATTCGAAGTCAATGGTCGAAATTCGCGAATTTCCGCGGCACGACGCGTTCTATTAAGGCCATTATATATATAATATATATATTATATATATTTTGTCGATTTCCTTTCAAAACGTATTTTATAAATCGTTTAAAATTCGTTTTCGAAACGATTTCAACTTCATATTCAATTTCGAATCAAAATTGAATATTCCACATCATCGATATACAAATGATAATATTTTCAAAACGTTATATTTTGAGATCACTTTCTTTCTTATATTCATTATAAAAATGAATAAAATTGATATAAATATCGTTCACGTCAAAATGGCGTCAATCTAATCAACACGGCTTTTATTCAACACATGAATGTTTATTCTATTCAACATATGAATATTTATTCTATTCAACACATGCATTTTTATTCTATTCAACACATGAATTTATTTCTATTCAACACATGAATATTTATTTTCTATTCAACACATGAATTTATTTTCTATTCAACACATGATTTTATTTTTATAATATTCCTTATTTTCCAAATCGGAGTGAGGCCCAATCAATTACCATATAAGGTTAATTATATGGATTTTCTACAACACATGTATATAATAGCAACGATAAATCAACAATGATCATCCATAGTGCACCACACAACTGCATAAGCATTAAATGTAAATAATTAACGCTTACACAATCTGTCAACCCATCGATTGACATACAACTAATAAATCGGGATTAGTATACGTCAAATATCATACCAATACCTGTGTGGGGTTTCACATCAACAAACATAGATTTTTATTTGTGCAGTTGGGCGATGTGTAAAATTTATCGTCCCAATCAATATCAGTCAAATCGGTGCACATAAACAAATCGTTCGATTTGTTTATAAATATTTATTTTACTTCAACACATAAATATATATTTTACTTCAACCCATGAATATATATTTTATTTCAACACATGAATGTATATTTTTCTTCAACATATGAATATATATTTTATTCCAACACATGAATACATATTTTTCTTCAACACATGAATATATATTTTATTTCAACACATGAATATATATTTTATTTCAACACATGAATATATATTCTACTTCAACACATGAATATATATTTTATTTCAACACATGAATATATATATTTTCTTCAACACATGAGTATATATTTTATTTCAATACATGAATATATATTTTATTTCAACACATGAATATATATTTTACTTCAACACATGAATATATATTTTATTTCAACACATGAATATATATTTTACTTCAACACATGAATATATATTTTATTTTAACACATGAATATATATTTTACTTCAATACATAAATATATGTTTTATTTCAACACATGAATATATATTTTTCTTCAAAACATGAATATATATTTTACTTGTTTCAACACATGAAATTTTATTTCTTTCAACACATGAAATTTTATTTCCCTCAACACAATCAACAGTCAAATTTCACAACACAAACAAGTCATCTATGGTCTATGGACGATGGATGTCGGGTGCTGCTAAGCACCGTCTGCATCTTAGTATATATTTCAACTAGAAATCTAAATAAAAGTGAGGAGTTCTCACCAAGAGCTAAACCAAACGTTGCGACTCTTCATATGCAGGAAATCTTCATCGTGCTTCGAACGCAGTCTGTTTCACGAAGTATATGTTAAAAATTATATTTTTAACAATGTTACTTCCTATATAAAGATCATATATTTATGTCGCTACCATATTTATAAAAATCATATTTTTATAAATTAGTTTTCTCTATAAAGATTATATTTTTAAGTTGCTATTTCATATATTTACAACGCTTCTTTCTGTATAAAAATTATATTTTTATCGCCATTCCTTATATTTATAAATCGAATTTCTATATTATTGGATACACATGGTAAAAAAATTATTTTTCTCTAACTAAAAACAATATTTTCCTATCGCTTTTCAAATTATAGAAATCATATTTTTGATTCACTACATATATAAAAAATCATATTTTTATGTCGCTACTATATTTATAAAATTGAAATTACTTAAAAGAAAATTAAACTTAAACAAGAAGAGTTACAGTTGGATTATCGAGAGGGGGGACTGCTCTAGCCAGCGCAGGGTGGAGGAGGCCTTGGCGGTCTCAGGGGAGGCTAGGGTTTCGCTGATTTGGCGTGGGGCTTCAATTCAAGAGGGCTGCGAAGCCAGGGAGTAAATGGGGCGGCGCGATAGCCTGAGGAGGAGGGAGCGATGCGGTTTGGGAAGGCGCCGCTAGGGCTCGGCGAAGCTCCACCGACGGTAGCGGTCACGGTTTTGGGTCCTAGGGGTTTTGGGGATCATCGATTTGGCCTGAGGAGGAGGATGGGGTTGGGGGGAGGACTGACCAGCGGCGGCACGTTGGCAGGCAGGTGGTGCGACGATGGAAGGCGGCGGTTGGAGGATTAGGTTTCGGTCGCGCTTCGGGTTTTTTTTCTTTTTTCTTTTATTTTCAAAATGAACGGGGGGGTGCTGAGAGAGTGTAGAGAGGGAGAGGGGGCTTTTTTTATTTTTTTTATTTCAATTATTTAATTTCAAAAAGTAACTTTGTATTTCGAACTCAAAATCGAACCCACCGCTTGTCGTTCCTAGCTAGCTACCCCCATTCCGAACGCAATGGGATATGTATCGTAGGCCAGTTCGGCTGTTTCGACCAGTTTTCGTCAAAATCAAAATATAAATCTATATATTGAATTTGAACGCCCATTTCAATTTACCGGGACCACATCCAAAATCTACAAATTCCCAAAAAATATTTTCTAGCTTCGTATTGACGATACGGTCCTAACAAAACTAATTTCATCGAATTCTGAGACTGGTTGAAAAATGGCCATTTTCCAGTCGATTAAAATCAACTGAAACTGGTCAAATGCGTTTTCCTTTGCCACACTCACATATTGATTTGAAACATTACGAATTTGGAAATCTAGCAATAATTTGACTTCCCGGATCCAACAAAAGTGGTTTCGTCGAAAACCGAGGTTGTTTGCAAAATTTCCATTTTTAAGGGCCAGAATTCCGTAGCGACTATTCTGAATTTTCAACTGGACATACCTTTTGATTCCTGCTATGAAATTTTGATTTTTCGGATTCATTGGAAAGATATTCTCAAATAGATTCAAATATTTTTGGTTTAAAATCCGGTTTATTTTGAGTCATGTACATTCATTTGAACTTTGAAATCGAATTTTCAAACTACCGCGCCATTTTCAATTCCTTTTATAATTAAAATAAATAATTATATTCTAACGATGATTCAAATAAATATATACGTTCAAATTGTATTCAAAATAAATTTTATGTCGTTATTATTTAAAATAATTCATTTTAAATATACAAAATTTACTAAAATTGCCAAAATAAAATTTTTAAATTGGCTCAGATTTTATGGTTATTACACTTATCCATTCCATATGTATTTCCTACGCCGCCGTACACCAATATTCAATATGGTTCTTTTATATTTATCTTCATCTACCACAAATATAATAATAAAACCGAACACATGCAAAATTGTAACAATATATATATCAATAAATCATTGATGTAGAATGAATATCATGGTCAAATTACCCATAAACTCGCTACAAATGTATTTAAAAGAAATCATGTCCAACAAGCAATAAAATAAAGATGCTACATAACTCAAACATGGTCGTTTCATCTAATTCAAACATCGTATAATGTACCTTATACAAATAGAACATCAAACCCACTGCCAAAATAAGAATAACTCATAAAGTAGGTCATATCTGCGTTTCCTACTCCCGCCTCAACCCTCGTACAAACTCTTACACAAAACTCGTCTCTTCCTGCATGGAACCTAAATCCCATAAGTAACATAAATTAATGTTATGTGTTGTATCTATTTATTGAGCTATCATTACCCCCATAGATTGCATACTACAACACTAGAGAAGTGATGCCAAAAGTGCCAAAAAATGTTGCTATAGACCAAAAATGATCTATGGCAACAATTTCTCGGTGTTGCATTTTGTCGCGTTGCCTTAGAGTCAAAGACAACATCTCAGCGACCCTAAGGCAACATCGGCACAGGTGTTGCCACAGGTACTATATGTACAAAAAACTGGACCCCACAATTTGGGCCCCAACATGTAGGGCCCACTGAAATCTGTAGCTAATCGTTACGAAATCCTGTTGTGGGGCCAACATTCATTAATTTATGGCAACACTTTTACCATCCAATGGCAACACTATATCTTAGCTATGGCAACATTTAACATAACATAATGCAACATTATATCATAGCTATGACAACAATACATCACATGTTGCAACATTATAGCAATTAACATCACACACTGAAATTAACAAAGAACTTTTCATTTCAGATTAACCATCAACACAAGTAGTACTTAGTCAACTACAAAATAACAAACGTACTTAAAAACATAGCTAGACAATTCATGTTTACAGCCAGTACATAGAAACACAACCAGTACATACTAAATTCTACTTAAGCACTAGATACTGACTAAGAGTGCGAGCCTCCACTGCGTTCAGTGCCTCCAGTGCCTTCACTGCAAATTGTCGCCCAATGCATGTCAGGGTTCAAACAATATTTAATCCTTATCTGGTTAAACAATATTTCATGCTCCATGAACCAATGTATCATTCTTATCTGGTTAAATATGTAGACAAAAAACAAACAATAACTTCAGAAACCAAAAATTGGACCCTATTCAATTAGCGTTCAGTCAAAAATAAAGCTCATACTTGCTATTGTAGTTGCCAGCAAAAGTGGCCAGATTTCATTCAAAATAACTTACGATAGTCTACCACGTATAAGTGTGGAGTCAACAAAATGTTCATCTGAAAATGCAGGTGGTTTTATAACTGAACTACTACCAAATATCAGTCAACTAAACTTAATGTACCAGACCAAAGAAAACAAGCTCAATGCAACCAGACAAAACTGGAGAAATGAACAAACCCAATAATGTTTTATGTTAAACTTGTCATGTGTAGTATAGAATTAAGACAGAACATTTATTGCAGTCATCCAATTTATGATAAATATGATCTGGATTAAGTAGATTCTCCAAAGAGTAAATAGAACAAAAGACACAGTTCGTGATATCATGAATCAAGCACAAGCATAGACTTACCTGGCCACTAATAACTTCATTGATTAGCTGCTTTACAGCTTCAATTTGCTCAGATGTACCATCAATTTGAATTGTTCTCTCCAGTGACATATCACCAGGAGGTGGATGTAACGGTATAACCTAAAATTTGCCACATAAAACAGAAGTGAGAACGGACGCTGGAAGTTTGGAATACACTACAGCATTCAAAACAGCATTCAGTACATGAATAATCAAATATAAAATTTGTTTTCACATTGAGAGCATATCCAGTGTTTTACATAGAGCAGTTTTCATTTTGGAAAAACGGAGAATGGTGTAACTTTTTTTTGAAATAATACCATAAACTGAAAAAAATTGCACTGAAAGAATAGTGATATACACAAGAGAATAATTCCAGTAAAAAGGGAGAAAGATATTGTGCTATAAAAACACCCATATAAATTAAAGATTCCCAGTATAAAAAAGTAAAAACATGATACATGTTTTTATGGCCATCCCCCTTGAAAGTCAATCCAATTTCATCATCCTGCCATACTGCTACCATGATATATTCGTATGCACTTCACATTTGTGTTTTAAATTGAAAGGTAATCGACTAAAGAAAGTGAGCCACTCGAAAAGACACAAGGCATTTGTAATGAGAAATCTTTATTACATAAAGATAACAATAGGATTTGTATAGCTTTAGTAACTTACCTTAGCATTGCCAATGTCAGTATTAACGTAGGCTTACTTTCCCGATGAAGCAATTATATCCTATAGCTTATATGTTCTACATCAACATATTTTACATGACCTATTCATCATTACTTCACAATTAAAAAAATTAATGTCAATGCATGCACACTTATATACATAATACAAAACTTAAATACTCTAACACCATTTAATAACATTCAAGAACCAAAAATATGCAAGACATCTAGAAAAATATAAGCTAAAAAATATCAGAAAATTTTCATGGTGAGAGAAAAGATGTACCTATAAAATATCTTGGAGTGAGAAATAAATGAATTTATCATTCTTATAACTGAAGCACCTTTCAGATTTAGAACACTGCGGTGGTATGTCTCTCTACTCCCGATCAATGCTAGGAATGATTTTCTGAAAAAGCTCAAAGGCTTTTGTAATGGAAAAGCTGGTTTCATCCAGAAAGTGTGATAAATCATTTTCCAACAACGTAAAACATCAGCAAAGGCCTATTATAGTCAGTGAATCTTGTGAATAAATTTCTACATCGTAATGTGATTAAATAAAATTCCTTTATATCCCTTATTATAATGTTACATTAAAAAACTCACTAGTCACGATCCAGTGTGCATCTCCAACCCATAATATTTAATTTATGATTTTGCAGGTGAACGATGTGACTATAAACGAATAAAACAGAGACAGTGATGTTTCCATGTGTCCAAATTGTAATGGACACTGGGGAATTATTTCCCTCCATTTGATTTTTCCCATGGACAATATTTTGGTTAAAACCAAGTGGTTCCGCAGAAACTTAAATTGAAAATTTCGTTATAGCCAACATCAAATACATGACAAGTATAGCGTTTCACCATTTAAACATGATTAGATTAGACTACAACTAATAATGTAAGCCTATGATTTCACTACAGTTTTGGATCAATGAAAATCAAGAATGTACAACCATCCAAATATTATAATTATGTTGAAGGCAATTAAAGAAAAGAAGATGAAAATAAGTAGTAAGTTGATGGCTAACCTTATGCACTAGTGAATGCGTAAACAATTCCTTCCCACGTTGTTAGATGGGAATATTGATCATCGATATGAATTAGATCAATGTTGAACCACAAAATGTTAATATGAAGATAAAGTGAAAATCATGTGAAAGTAGAAGAAACAACATGTCGTTGCTAAGCAGAAGAAACAACATCTGGAGAAGCCTTGAACCATGTAAAATTATAAGCTTTTATTATCTAACCCCATTTTCGTCTTTGCTTTTTGATAATAAAATTATAAGCTTACATTTTCATTTTCATATCACACGAGTGGTTAACGTTTATACTGGTCTTTCTTCATTTTTGTTTCTTAAATCCGAGAAAATGATAAATACTTAGACAATAAATAGTTTTGAATATAATAAGAGTAAATGAAAATGTAAGATATACCAGTATAATGAAATCGTTATACTTCATTGTAGCGATATCTATAGCATGATCCAACACATCACCAGCAGTTGCGCTGAGAAAAGAAAATGATTTAAACTTTATATCCAAATATACACTTCAAACCATGATCACAAGAACTCATATATGAACTCCCCTTGCTCTCTTTGTCATTGACATGAGGTATAAGGGAATAGGAAAAGTAAGATAGAACATTTATCCCTCTTCTAGTTGTACCGGCGCTTATCTGTGACCAATAACAAAACTCATAACTATCCCTCTTTATTTTCCAATTCTTATAACCTATCCCCTGTCAATCGACATCAACTTCATCAATTGATGATCCCTGTTATGCTAAGATAAAGGGTTCATCTTGCAATAATAATACAATATAAAACAAGTGCGAACCCGTGCTTCGCATACGGGTTTGAGCTAAATTTACTCCTTGAAATGACGATTTGTTGACGTTACTTCAAACAAAAAAAATATTTTATGAAAGAAAATGTATTTATTTGTTTTTGTTGAAATTACGTAATTAATGCAAATATTGAGAATTAATCTAATAAATTTAATAAAGCATTTAAGACGGTCATGCTTTATGAACTCGTGCTTCGCATACGAATATTATCTAAACATTTAAGTAAAACTGGATGTCTTTTTTAATAGTAACGTATGGTTGGATGAGATATTTTGATATTATATTTGTTTAAAGTCATTTGATGGAAAAAATTTAGTACGTAAATATGAAGTAGCAGGTGATGGTCCAAAGTGGCAATACAGTAGCATGAGTTGTTTAAAAAAGAAAACAGATGCAATAAGTCCAAAGCGTGACGCTGCTCATGCAAGTAAAGCGTGGATTAATAGTTTGTATTTGAAATTTACAGAATGTTCATTTTATCAATGTTCAAATTGAAAATGAATGAGCTAATTAGCTAGCGCAGGTAGGATTTATATATTTCAAAAGAGCAAAAGTCTACCCCCAAAAAAAGCCAGCATACTCTGTCCAAACCAAAGACATCAGCCGCCAAACTATAAACATATGAAAATGGGATTCCAATAAGTAGGATACAAATAAAATCAGAATTCCACCAAAATAGCAAATATTAAATGTGGCTTTGTTAAGAATACACTGCCATAGCCGAACGCCATAGCCAAACACCATAGCAACAAAACAACCGAACTTGAAAAATATTGCATATTGGCACAAATGTGCTTTTAGCTATAAATAGGAAAGAAGGCCAAGCCAAGCGAATATTTCCAGACAGCCCTATGAAAAAATAACTTTTGCATCTAACAAACATCAATATTGCTTGTCAACATAACATTACATACACTCAGAACATCCATGTATATGGTAAGATAGAGATCGAATTACCTCAACAACCTTTAGTTGTTCTCTAAAGCTTTGGCAAAATCCAAAATAGAGCGAAACCTACAGACAATATGAAAAAAAAAGAAATTAAAAAGAAATGAAGGAATTAAGTTTTCAATGTTGTGCAAAGTTGACCAAACGTCGTTAACGAAAACAAAATAAGCTCTAGGCAAGCATAAACACCACACATATAGGTTAAGAATATTTTCAAAGTTGTTCGCAAGAAAAAGAAAAAGTATGACATGGATCTAAACCTTTATATCATAGGTAATTATTGGATCCTAAGTTGAAAATATAACAAATAAAGCTGATGCATGTGCGCAAATAATTTATTAACAAAGTGATATACAGTCTTCCTACCCCTTTAACATGCAGTGGATGATAAGTGTGAAATAAGATTCAAATGGACATCAAATGAGTAAATGTATCAGCTTGGCCATGAAACTTTCAATATTTCGAACTTGTTTTCCACTACATTTCGAGCACTAAGCAAACAATAAGCTTATGCAAGGTGTAACTAAATTACAAATCTACTGTGGTAGGGGGCAACATGCAGAGTGCAACAAATAGAGATATTGAACCAAAGTTGTGACTGGGTAGTGAATGAAAAAGTGATTGTTAAATAAAGCCATGGGTGTGAAGCAATATTAATAATGTCATGATGCTAGCATATATTTCTAACACATTTGAATGAAAAATCAGTACAGTGGAAATAATTACAGGTGCAGCAACCATGATGGTTGTAGACTCGAGTCGTTAGAGAATGTTCCGCTGTTAAACTTGACTTTGTTCTGTAATTTGTAGATTCAACGTAGATAATATGATCTGTCCCAAAAAGAACCATTTTTCACATTAAAAAAATACAAAATATTATTTTAAAAAGTTTCAAATTAGAGTTACAGAAAAAGTGAGGACATGGAACATTTATTGACATATTTAAATTTACTATGCTCGTAATACTTGATTACATGTTGCATTGTAGGTTATGATAAACAAACTGCAAATTAGATGATTATTGCATTACGAAATGCAAGGTAATTTCCTATTCAACTTTAAGCCTATGTTTTTCTTCTATGATAGTATAACCGTTGTTGAATTTTCAAACATAAAGAAAGAATACATGGTTTGAAATGTATTCCAGTGTGGCTAACCATTAACAACATATATTTTTCAGTCTAATTTAAATTGATTATCACTTGTATGACTTGGCATGTACGATTAATAGAGAAATAGAGAATGCAACGACAAATCCATAATCAATTCAACAGTTTTGCATGGTAAAGAGATCACCTCATTAATTTTCCTGCCAAGTTTGTCCAGTATATCCAAACGACACTTTGTTTTCTTCCAACTTCCAATAGCTTTTTCATTTGAATAAGCAGACACCCAAATTTATTTTCTTGCGTGCTCACCACTCTCTTTTGAAGGACCTTTATAGGTCGTAAACTGGAAAATACAGGCAACAATAATATTTTAAAACTGAAAATGGAACACAGAATATCAGTTAAAACTTAACTATTAAGACCGTAATATGAATAAATAGCAATCAATGATCTTAAAGTACTTCGGCGCTTTGGGATGCGAGGGCATACCAAAAAGGGTTATATCCGTTCAACCTTTTTGGATGGAAAGAAGGTTGGCAGCTTTAATGAAGCATGTATGGAAGTTGAAGTTTGTAATACAGTTGCCATTATAATAAGCATGGAAAGAGTATATTATAGATTATATTATTTGTCATTCAAATATAAGTTATATTAGACAAACACAAATCGTGGTAGTTCACATTTTTTTATGTTGAAAATAAATTGATATGGAAATTGTAAAAATAGTAATAAAATGCTATAAATTGTATTTAATGTCATCCAAACATAAATATTTTTATAGATCCACAAATATTAGGACATAATATTGTGATTGACTAAAAATAAGTAGATAGTAAATATAAGAATAGAAAGAGTATGGAATAAAACATCTAATGTCAGTCAAACATAGAGTATTGAAAATATGTGAGCTGCCATAAAATTTATATTTCCATTAAATAAAGCTATAATGAGTGAGAATTTGAAGGCAGTAGTAGGAGAAGAAACATGCCACAAAAGAAAAACCAATGAACAAATTTGTTTACCATTGTATAACTCGAGATTTGTCATTGAATTCAATACTCCACATCTTTGACAATAAAAGTTTGCTTGATAATACTTTTTATCACCTTGGAAATAAAACCAACCACAAATAGAAGAGGTGGCAATGTAGTAACAATGAGTGAAATATGCAATATGCCTCTATTTTCTTTTTAAACGTTGAAAATAGCCTCTTGTAATTTTTACTGCATTACAAAAACATGTGTTAAAGTTTGAAAAAGCTTCATTTTTTGACATAGATTGACAAAGATTTAGCTTTATAAAATAGATAGATAGATATAATCAAATATTATATAAGCATAATTCTAGGCATTAAGGAAGAGCAGAAAGTCACAATTTTTCTTTTTAATTTTGAATCCAACTTTTCCTATTAATAAGAGTACATGGCAATCAATCATCAATATTTTTTATCTTTTGAATCAAAAACATAAAATCAAGAAGTTAGATGAACTCTATCTCTAAATTATGTTGAGCTTGGACAATTAACAATCTTACCCAAAGCAGCCTTTTTTAATTTTACTGCCCCTATAAATATAGTAATGAATGATCGTACATTTGAGTTATTTTCAGCCAACAATACCACTTAAGTCATAGTCAGAGTAGGCACGTGATAGCACAATCCTCCTTAGTTCTTAATTATGATAAAACAAAAATTAGCTAGCTGAACTGAAAGGTTGAGCTTAAAAGGAAAAAAATTGAGTTTGAACACTCCATTTACTTTAAGAGTGTAATTTTATAGTCAATCGAAAGTATACTCCTTTGATGTCAGCGGAAAAAAAAATCCTCTTTTTAAAAATGTAAATAGAGAAGACAAAAGTTAACAATAAATTTTGCAGAAAATTTGAAAATTCATGCTTGAAATCAAATGCACTAAAGAATTACATTAGTTCTTTATGATTACATTAAATCCTGTTCCATTGGACTTTGAAGAAACCTAAGACAACATGTGCAATAAGAAGATATTAATAAGCAGGAAAAACAAAGCTAAAATAATGATAAATTTAAATTGCTAAAGCCGAGAATTTGGAAAATGAAGATCCAAGTAGCCAATTCCGCAATATAAAGGGATACTGGAAAAAAATTAATAATAAGGCTTGGAACATAGAAATATGTATAAATAAAACCTAGTGTCAATACATTGCTACTTAGTGTCAATATGTGTAAATAAAACCAAATGTTGATATTATTGCAAATTTATGTGGATCATAAATACTCCTACTCAATGTAAAAACCACATAAAAGGGTGGGTTAAAAATCCTAAATGTAAAAAAATTCAAATAGAGAAAAAGGTGTAAAAAAAAACAGGCCTAATAAATATTATATATATTATGAGCTTTCTCTTGTAGTTACTAATCACTGACTTAAAGCGCATAATTAAAAAATGAATTTATAGATTATATTGCTTAAGCACAAAAAATCAATGAGTACAATACCTATATGGCTATATTGATGCTGAAATTACAAAATGGCAAGACCTATATATTAGCAGCCAAAAGAATTACATTAAATGAAATATATTGAAATTGACAAACAAACATAAGCATGCTATATTATGATGCTTACGGTAGCCATTCCATCTAATTTCTTAACATGAGAAAAATGTATTTGAAATAAAAGTGTAAAATCAGAATAGAAATATTACTTTTCTTAGAAATTTAGAGTTGTTAGAAATCAATACCTTATTCAAACATTGCTCAATTAACCAATCAGCACCCATATCTTTTCTCTTTTGGGATCAAACACAGCATATTAAAGGCACCTTATTGATCAAAAAAATCGTAGACGTAGAATCGTGGGTTAAACTGACCTTAAGATGACAACAACAATATGATTTAATGCTTCTATTTATTTGTAAGCAGTCACTATGATAGGGGAAATGTAACAACCCGCAAATTCTGAACCAATTTAAAAATTTTATTTTAGAAAATTTTAATGAATTTTGAGGTTATAATATAACTTATTATTAATAATAATGGCTAGAATTCATTTTAATCGAAGTTAAAACGAATAAATTTAATTTAAATATAAAAGGAATTAGAAATAACGCGGTAGTTTGAAAAGTCAAACTTGAACTTTGACTGAACGTACAGGATGCAAAATTTAATGGATTTTAGTAAAACCAAAAATATTAGAATCTATTTTAAAATATCTTTCTAACGAATCTGAAAAATTGAAATTTCATAGCGGAAATCAAAAGTTATGGCCAATTCAATTTTTAGAAAGGTCGCTGTAGAATTTATATAATATATATGGCCCGAAAGGCTACTTTTCACATATGAAGGAATTTCGACTCGAAACCACTTCCATTGAGTTCGGAATGACGTTTCTGCATTGAATAACAGTAAACCCTTATATATTTCGAGTTTCGGAAATTATTTGTTTAAAAATGTATTTTTAATATTAAATATATAGGCCTTGAAAATAGTCAATTTTCAAACGATCTCCGTTTTCGACGAAACCACTTTTGTTGGATCCGGAATGTCAAAATATTGCTAAGTTTAATTTTTCATAATTTTTGAAATTAATTTGTGGTCGTGGCAAAAATATTTCTGTTTTGTCAATTTGTAGTTAAATTTAAACGACTTGGAAATAGTCATTTTTCAAACAGTCTCGGAATTCGACGAAATTGGTCTCGTTAGAACCGTATCGTCATAAGAAAGCTAAAAATATTTTTTTTTGGTATTTTCGGAGTCCGTATGTGGCCCCGGCATATTTAAATGTACGGTAGAAATTAAATTATTTATTTAATATTGTATTTTTAAATTAAAAACCGAAAAAAAACATTATAGACATCAGAATTGGAGCCCGGGACATAGCCCATCGCGTTCAGAAGGCCTCAAAACCTTAAGAACGACAGTAAGCAGGCCCAAATCGGAGAAAGTCCGAAAATCCACCTTTTTAGCACAAATTTCGAAATTAAATATTAAAATAATATTAAAAAAATCGGCTGAAACCCTAATTCTCAATGGCAGCCGCCGTTTCAGATGTAGGGATGAAATCATCCGATTTTCAAATGCTTAGATCTCTCAATCCGTTCAACGAAAATCGACATATGATATACCAAATCGAAGAGAATTCAGAGAGCTACAAATCCATACGGTCAAGATCGGGTTTTGATTCACGGATTTTGCGAATTCTGGCCGAGAAGTGGCTACTGTTTTTAGTGATTTGCGGATCCTAGGGGAGGCCGAGTTCGACATGGTTGGAGGTGTAGGCGGCTCTTGGCATGGCGGTTCGTATGGCGGTGTCTGATCGGCGAACGGGGCGTCGTGGGGAGGTGCGATCGGAAGAGGGAGGGAGCGACGATGGGTTCGGCGTGTTCCTGAGTAACGCGATGAGGGAGAAAGGTTTTCATTATTTTAATATTATTTTATTAATTAAATATTTAATTTATCCAATCTTTAAAAATCGATATCTCTTTCATACGAGGTCCGATTGACGAACCGTCAGTTGCGTTGGACTCGTCTTTCCGAGATCTTCGCGATGGCGCAGACTAGAGCTGATTCCGAGACAGTCAAATTTTTAGCAAAAATCAATGTGAGAATCTCTGATTTTTACAATCTAATTAATTTAATTAATTATTTTATTCTGTTAAATATTTATCTGTATGTTATTTAATCAAATCTGCGTTGTGATGTATTGTGCTGGTTGTTCTGATGGATTATATTGAATTGTATCGCGTTGTATTGTATAGATCTGTGTTTAGAAATTTAGATCTGTATAAATTTGTAAATAAATAAATACAAATTTGTTAACACATTTATATTTACCTTTTATGGTTAAATAAAAGGTCATATTTAGCAAACACATATTTATTCACATTTTGTTTGTAAATTAAAGAGCACATTTTGAATTCACTTTTTATTTACATTTTATGTGTAAATAAAAAGACATGATTGATAAACACATTTTTGTTTACATTTTATTTGTAAATAAAAACCATATTTGAATAACATACTTTTATTTACATTTTATGTGTAAATAAAAGAAAAAGACATATTTGAGAAACCTATTTTGTTTACATTTTTGTATGTAAATAAGATTTCATATTTGAGAATTATATTTTAGTTAACATTTCATATGTTAATAAAAACCCATTTTAAAGAATTACATTTTTGTTTACGGTTTATATGTAAATAAAAAGGTAAGTGTTTAGAAACTACATTTTTGTTTACATTTTATATGTAAATAAAAATTCATTTTTAGAAGTTATATTTTTATTTGCAGTTTATATGTAAATGAAAATCCATGGTTAAGAATTACAGTTTTATGTCACATTTTTATATATATGTAAGAACACAATTTTGTGTTATTTTCTTTTTGATAAAAAGTTCATATTTTATTGTAAAATTATTTCAATAAAAAGAATGGGCATTGAAGACTGCATTTTTGTTTATAATTTTTTAAATTAAAGATGTAACATTAAAAGTTATATTTTTGTATAGTATTACTTGAACTAAAAAGATTATCTTTTATTGTCAAAGAAGTTACAATTGAAAGGTTAGATTTAGTAGATCATGTTTAAATTGTCAAAGTATTGCACTGGAAGGAATTAACATCGTATTTGATTATTTGTTCAATAAAAAGATAGGTCGTTAAAATATAAAAGATTTCGTTTTTACCGTTTTATGAAAAAGATTGGAAAAAAAACATATTGGTTAAAATATGACATTAGATTAAAATAACACATTTGTTAAAATATGACTGTAGTATAAAGTCACACTTTTGATAGGAATTGTACCTTTGAATTAAAATAATCATTTATGATAGAAATGAAAAAGGAACATTTATGTTAGCAATAAAAAGGAACATTTATGTTAGCAAAAAGATTTGTCCTTTTTTTTGGATTCACAAATGCAAATATATATTGAAAATAAAATTTACTCTTTTGTTTGCATTCACCAATACAAATATATGTTGAAACCAAAAATTATTCTTTTATTTACATTCACAAATGTAAATATACCTTGAAATCAAAGCTTATTCTTTTATTTACATTCACAAATATAAATATGCATTGAAAGCGAGGTTTATTCTTTTATTTGCATTCATAAATGCAAACACATATTGAAAATAAAGTTTTGATCTTTTATTTGCATTTACAAATGCAAACATATATTGAAATTATGGTTTTGTTCTTTTGTTCGCATTCAGAAATGCAAACATATAATAGAAAATAAAGTTTGTTCTTTCTTTTTATATTTGCTAATGCAAAATATACATTTTTGTCAATATACATTCGTCAACACAAAATAAACACTTTTGTCAATTTTCATTAGTTAGAACAAATTATTCACTCTTGTCAATCTATACTAGTTGAAACAAACAAGCACTTTTGTTAATTTATACATTTTGTTGAAATATAATTTACGTGCAAACATAATAATTGTTTCTATCTGCATAACATGTAATAAGATTTATAAGTAAAAGTAAAAAAAAAATCAATTTTTATTTGCAAATTTACATTAGAAATTATATTCAAATATAAGAATCATATTGGTGGTCAAAACATACATTAGAATATATATAGTTAAGTAAAGTAATATCTTTAGGTGTCTACGCCTACATTAGAATTTGTATGCAATGTAAATAAACACTTTTATTTGTTAGGATATGCATTGAAACATATACACATAAGATTATTTCTTTTATGTGTTAAAGTTAAAAATATTTGCATACAAATAATAGAAAATAGGAAATTATCTTTTATTTGTCATCCACAGTAATGCCATATAAATAAATTACAGTTTATTCGACCTTAGAGATGAATAGGAAAATTATACGAATAAAAATACATTTTTATTCGGCAATAAAAATAAATAACATGTTATTCCATTATCATCAACATGTTAGTAGTATTAAATTGGTTAAATTCTTAACCAATCATTTATTTGTATGAAATTGTTACTGGCTAAAAACCCCACACGGGTGTTGGGATGAAAATTTACATACACTAATCCCAATATTTAGTTGTATGTTGATCGTTAGATCGACAGGCTGTGATGAGCATTATTATTTAATTTTAATGCTTACACAGTGGAAATTACACTTTGGATGTAATGGATGACTTGTTGATTATACTGTTATTGTCATATATATGATGTGTGTGAAATCCATATAATCCAAATTATATGGTAAATGTTTGAGTCGCATTTCGATTCAAGTGTTCTTTTAAATAAGACTATTTTTACATTAGGAATCCTTTTTATATAAAGTGCATATGTTTTCATAATATAAACAAAGAATATTTGTAGAAGATAAAGATTTGTAAAATAAAGAATACTTCTCATTTAGAATCTTTTATATAAAGAATATTTTTATGATTATTTTAAATTATGTTTATAAAAGACTACTAGCATTTGCAATTATATTTTGTGATATGCAATAAATTGAGATGTGAAGTGGGTTTACCATGGACGATGTTTTAAACGACATTTGTCATTTAATCCAATTTGCATTGAAATTATTATTTGGAATTTATAAATCTATTTTATAGATTTAAAAAGGCATTTTCTAAAATCAAGTTTTTCCCATTTAATATATTAAAAAGGAATTAAGTGGAAATTCGATTGGTAATAATCGAAATGGGCTTCTGTAAAAGAAGACCGATATTATATATGGAATTTAAGAGGCTTTGCCGTTATTCCATTTATACTATTAGTCCGATTCAGAAATCTATATCGATTATGTACTGATTTGAAATCTGTGGAATTCCATATTTTGGAAATTGATTTAGAAATTTTATTTTAAATGTTTATCTTTGATAAAATTAATGAGAATCTTCTAAAACGGATATCTTATTAAAAGAATACTCGGAGTTGGATTGTGGCGTAATGTGTGATTTTCCAATATTTGCTTTTTAATCCCAAATTACGCGAGATATTCAGAAAGACCGGGTTTAACCCATTCTGAATAATTATCACGACGATCAAGAATCGATGATGAAGACGGTGATTGAAGACCGAAGGTTTTCACGTCGTTGGGATGATGATGACTGGTATCTTGAATTGGGATTGGCCTTCCAAGGCAAGGTATTTGGTAATGATCGTCCAAACGCATTTGGAGATCGACGGACATGATGTTTCGCTCAGACCCAGAGCGGACTTGTAAATGGATTGCGTGTCTGACATTGTATTCCTTTCTACTGTATTTGTTGAACGCTACTGATTATATATTTCTGTTTGGTGGTGAAGAATTTATTCTTTACTCATCACCCTTCTCTAAGACGTATGAGCTTAGAGGTTATATATATATTGGTAGATGATCAATAATATGGTAGGGTCTGACAATGTGGCACGCCAAGATGCAAATTGATCAAGGCTTTTGTTGAAAAGCAGGACCTTGTGGAATGATCAAAGCATAGCCTATTACGGCATAGCTTTGTGTATATCGTGACTTCGCGAGCCTCACACCCCGGTATGAGTCAAAAACGGGATATGGACCGTAGGGAGTGCACACGTTTCTTTCTAGCTATAGTGGTGTCAGTGACCTACCAGCCCTGACATTTTACTTATGTGGATGATGGATTTTGAGAC
Source organism: Allium sativum (assembly GCA_030737875.1). Classification (NCBI taxonomy): domain Eukaryota; kingdom Viridiplantae; phylum Streptophyta; class Magnoliopsida; order Asparagales; family Amaryllidaceae; genus Allium; species Allium sativum. The sequence goes on from JASFAX010000065.1 coordinate 607,620, forward strand.
GCCTCGGATTTTTATAGGCCGATAATGGTCATATTGTAAGTTCAAAGGAACCGGGAAGCGTGTGTTCATGCATAACCAATCCACTGCCGATAGGCGGCGACCGGCCCTACCGCATCCAAGGGTTAACTGCGGGGGATCCTGAGGCATTTGCTAGAGCGTCTCGAATCGGAGAGGAGCTTGCCCCTAGCCTCGACTCATGATGGAAACCCAATTCCCAATACGCCCTTGCGGTTTTGATTGTAAACTTATATACGGCGACATAGTATATGGTACCTATGCCGTCTAGGATTGATATTATATTTGAATGTTTTAAATATATATATACACACTAATAATAATATCGTTTTCACGTATCAAGCATCTTTTGACCATTATAATGGAAAACCCTATCCTCTGGTGTGTGATGGGACCTGGGTCTTATAATGGTTTCATTTTTCTAAAAAGCATTGCGTTGTTTAACGATTTACTTTATTTTATGCACTGGCAATCCAATGGAGTAAACCCGTTCCGCGTTAGCGGCGTGTTCCTGTGATTAGTCTACTATATAGATAAGTTAAGTATAGAATTCTCACACCAGTCCCACGACTGACCTGTAGTTTGTTTCACTTTGCAAACTCGGGTGCCCTCTTTCCATACGGGCAGTCGAGTAGCTTTTTGCAGATATAGTTAAGCAGGATCCTGGATTGAAGTCTGAAGCCGGGTCCAGAATATTGATGGCCTTCCGATGAGATTAGTTCCGTTGCAATGTATTTAATTTAATTTAAATGTATCTTCCGTTGTATTATTTATCGATCTACTCTGATATATTTTGTACTCTGATGTAACATTTATTATTGATGTTATAAAAGTCTGTGTTGTTGTTCTGATGTGTTGTATGCTCAAAGTTAACGTACGCGGGTTTTGAACGGTCTTAATCGATCTTGCGATCGATTGGGGTCGGGCGAAATTCGGGTCATTACAGGAAAAAATTACTATTCAGTTGAAGTTATCATTTATTTGTGTTCAACCATGCTTTTGAAGAGTCCTTTTGACAATGCATGCAATAATTGAATTCTTTTAGATTAGAATATCACTTTAAATTCGAACTTGTTGAGCCATGAGTCCAAACAAAAGTAGATCCTAAAAATTATTGGACTAAAGCATGTAGTAAATAGTATGTTTAGGCAGATTAATATTAGTAGATTTACTATGCTTAAAATAAGTCAATTAACATGTTGCACTGTAGGATGTGATTAAAAAAGACTCCAAATTCGGTAATTGTTGCATTATGAAATGCTGGATAATTTCTAATTCAATTTTACACCCCAAATTTTCTTCTATTTGGAATAGAAAAATATATAGTAAAATGGTTGTGGAAATTTTGTAAAAAAAGAATATAGGATTTCATACCGCTCCTTATGACTTGTATGACTGTATTTTGTATGGCTGGCCGATGTACTTGTATTTGTTTAAACCTTTTGCTTAAATTTCAATCAATTACCAATGTACTTATATGACTTGTCATGTACTATTGTTAAAGTATGCATAGACAAACCATAAAGAAGTCAGCAGTAATTTCAGTCGCATACGGGCTCGAGTTATATTTTTGTGAGCATCCTTCAGTTTTTTGTTCATTTTTGATGATCAAAGCTACCACTGTATTTGACAGTGCATCTTACATACATAATACATGTGACATGGCACAACTGAATTTGTTTGTTGGTTGATTATATGGCATAAAAATTTGTAATAGGAAAAGAAAAAGGAAAAAAATATCATCAATACATTCCTAAAGACAAATAATACACAATTTAGTTTAAGGAACAATACACAGTGAATCAACATTAAAAAAAATAAGGTTGTCTAAACTTCTAACCGTAGGAATCAAACATCCTGACGATAAATTAATGATTCCTAAGATTAGAATTTATTTGCAAATTTTGGATGTTCTGAAATTTGCCCAAAATATATCAATTATTTTTTGTGATACTGGATTTTTAAATATTTTTAGTCCACCTTTTAGAACCTTAAAGCACCACTTTATTATTCAACATTCTTAAACTACTGCAACCTTAAAGTCTTAAAAATCCTAATTTCTGTGAATTGTTGAAAATTTTCAAGATTTAGTGCCTTCTGTAGTAAGTATTGTGTAATTACAATTCTTTTCGAATTTCAAGCATTTTGTAGAATATATGATAATACTTACTATAATGTAAATGTTTGAGTTTTAGTGCATTGAAGGCCTAACACGATTAACGATGTTGTGAATTGTTTGAAATGGGAATGCCTGAGGGACGAATAAACTGAACGGGTCTATTTATGATATAAGGAGGGGTGTAAAACGGCTGTGGATGGAAGCAAGGAGGGGTATCTAATTAACGTTGAAGCGTATTAGCAGAGCTCGAGGAAGAACTGTTCCTTTATTATAACTTTTCAAAAACTCTTACCACAAGAAATATGACTCAGACCCCAAGTAATAAGCAACCAATGTGCAGAAGAATATATCAGAATTTAAGTGCTTTATGAGGGAAATTAGCCAATAACAATAATATTTTCTTCATTTATTTGGCTATAGCAGTCAAGTATTACTTGTGTATAGAATAAACTAACCCATGGAACATTTACATCATCCACATAGGATCACATTGCATGCTAAAGTTTATATATACTCACTTATTTGCAATGCACTAACATCCATCAAAAAATTGAAAGGAAAAAAAACCACATTTTCTTTCCTGGAAAAATTCGATCAAAATATTGAAAAACCATTTGCTTTCGTAGAAAAATTTCTATCTAGGCCATATATTCAAAACTGGAACAATCGTTATCATGTAGATTATTAAGCTGAAGTATGGATACTCATTTTGTAATAGGCCTTGCCAATGTGAAATAATTTCAAGCACCAAACTGTCTGTTGGCACTGCATGTACTATTAGAATTATCTTAATCATTGCAAAATTGATTTGAAAGTGTATGGTAGTTATAATAGCATGTACCCCCACAACAAAAATTCACCGTAACATTTAAAAAAGGTTGATAACTCTGATACAAATAAAGATTGAGATTGCCAAGACGTAGAGATTTTCAATGGTGAATGATGCAGGATGGTCGTTTTGTAGCATCTAATATTATAAGAAAGTATGGAATGAGTATGACGCAGGGGAAAGGAATCCTTGTCCAAGCATATGTTGAAGAAAAGACAGCACTTAACATGCAGAGAATGCATGTAAGCAATAAATTATGGCAGTTATTGGTCCAATATTATATAGTTCATGTTACTCTTATCTATACACAACGCAACCTGCAAAACAACCGAGCAAACCATTTTTAATCATTTTAAAGAATTATAATTATCTGAAGCAAACTTCTAAAAACCAGGGCCTTCGAAACTATAAGCTCCAGCCATGGTAGAAAGACGATACATAATCATTTCAGGCTACCACGTAAATGATGCCAAATGACCAATATTCTAGTAGCTAAGCCTTTTAAGATCAATGAGTCTATCAATAAGAAAATATTAATGAAGTAAGAAAATATAAAAGCATATGAAGAAAGCAATAATATTTTGCTTATTGAAACATATAATGAAAAAAGTTACTTAGACATCCCTGGGTAGACCAATGTTTCATTATGGTTCTTGTACTATTCAGACTTTACAATGACACCCATTATGGAAAATTTACAACGTAAAGCCAGAAGAAAATGAAGTTTCCTTTGTTTATGCCATTTAGCAAACTGAGTATAGCAGTAAAACAGATGTTGCACCATACCCAAATTTATGCATGTAAACTACAAAATAAAATAGTAATAACCAACCAATCAAGCAGATTATTAATTAATCAGAACAAATGTATTATTTAAAAAAAATAAAGGATACGGTGATAATTAATGAACTAAGAGAGCAGTAAAAAAATCCAATACCTTCTCCAATAACAAAAGGGAAAAGACAAATTGGAGATTGATTACCCTTCCAAAAGTGTAATAGCTAGAAGGCATGCAACATTTTTTATTTTTTTGGAAAAATATTAGTTTTATATTGATTCAACCGCACTATGTGAGGAAGTAACTAAGGTATCCTTACATACATAAAGTTTTCATTATAGTTTTATTATCTATTTCAAAATATGCAATAACATATATGTGGGTAATCTAAATGTAAAGCCAAATAAAGAAAAGCTTACCTAATATTTGCAGCATGCAACAGATTAAATAATGCAGTGAAACAGAAGTTGTAAAAGTCCACCACTTTACTAATGCACTACAGAAAAAGCACAGCAGTAAATACAAAAATAGAATATTATTATGTAGTCATTTCCAAATCTATTTTTCAAGAAATTTTATTCTTCCAATAATGACCAACGAAATAAGAGACTAATAGGAAAAATATGTCCAATATCATGTATGTTAAAAAAATGCATCAAAGATTGATTACTCTTCAAAAAGCATGCTAACTTGCGAGAACACAGATAACTTCTTCTGTAAAAAGCATGCCTATTTGCGCAAAAACACGCACATATATGTTTGTATGTTCAACTTTTTCTCTCCACTTGTCCAAATAATTCACTATAATTACAGTTTTAATAGAATTGTATTGTTTCTTAAGACTTGAAATAATTATTTATCTGATAACATTAAGCAAATATAATCTCAGATTAAGAAGCAAATTATCACAACTTATAAAACGTTACATATTTCGCTTGAAATTTATATATTTAAAAGTAAAACAATTTACGCTTCAATATTAAAAAGCAGGAAATAAATTGGAAGAAAGCAATAACCTGAAAAGAGAACCAGCCATCTACTTGGTCTTCTTCTTGGGGTGCAACCGGTTGCTGTGTCCGCACTTTTTTCCTACAATAAAAACAGGCTTATGATTGAGTTTTGCATAGCACTTGGCTGCTTTCATGATTATACGTCACCGCGAGAGACATAAGGGAGGGCTTAATATTCCCCCTTCCGACCTCAACGTCAAATGCAAAGGCGACTCTTTTAGAATTTTATAATGGGCCATAATCCAACCATCCTCATGCTGCTTTCTGACAAAGTTCAACCTTTGCATTATAAGTTAGAATGGCTTGGTTAGTTAGCCCAAACAACCAGTAATTGAAAAATAGGGGAGTAACAGAAAAAAAGAACTTATCAATGTTTGTGTCGTACTAACGCATAAGAGTTCAGATTTCAGTTGAAACACACACGGTTTCACATCGTACTAACATGTAAGATTGAGTTTATCAATGTTTGTTGCTATGATTTTAATCTGACTTTTGTTGAATATTTTGTACAAACTTGCTTGAAATTAAATAAGAAATAGTCTGAAAATGTTTTGTTTACAATACTGAGATGTTGGATGGAATTAAAATTTAAAAATGATCGTTAATCAAATAAACATATTAAAGCTTATAATGATAGTTTCAACCCAACTGTTAATCATTGGTATGTTAAATTGAAATCAATTAAATTAGCGTAAGCTTCCGCAAACATGTAAAGTTGAACCATAAGCGGAAAACAATTGAATATTCTTTTGAAATTACAGCCTACGGACTATACAATATATACAGATATGTGTTTCTCCCTTCTTGCATGAGTACAACTCAGTGAGATAACCAAGTATGAAGTAACCTACATTTAAGTTCAGCAAAATTATAGTGATTCTATCCAGGAAATGAGATAGAATTCTAACAAAATTATGTGTACCTGTGCAAACAAACAATAACAATTCAAAATATCATACAAATAATAAGTGTACGTTGTACCGTCAACATATAAATCAAAATCTACAACCATTAATTTTACATACTATCATCTCCAGCAATATTGAAATGGGTTTCATATTTTTAAGCACCTAAATCCAACAAAGCAGCATGGAAGAAAGAAAGACTAAATCTGAATTCAAACAGATATAGGTAAAAATAAGTTACCTGAAACCAGCATCACCAAAAAAATCCCAATTGTAAGTGCAACAGATATGATGGTAAGACTGCAAACAAATTAAGAAGAAAGATGAGCATCGAACTTCTCACTATCAATAGCTCTATACGTTGTTTTTTACGGCAACTTCAGGCACAGGTTTAAAAATGCCTTCTAGGTTGCCCTAGTAATGAATAACTGGACTAAATAGGCACCCAATTGAACATTTAAACGAATCATACATGGAATAAAACTACGTAATGCGGAATCCAAATCTGAGAAAAGAGGAAATTATACCCAGGGAAGAAAATCGCATGAGCAATGGTGCGCGGGTCGGGAATAAGTATTAAGTATTAAGAATCTAACATTCAAAATAAACAGTATAAATATTATATTGAATTTATAGTCCAAAAATCCAGAATTTACCGGAACGTAGTAATGAATGAACAATTTTATTTTTGAGGACGACTCCAGGAAGCTGCGTTGTCGGAAAATCCTCAAGACGAAGGAGAAGATGAATACTGCCACCAATTAGGTGAGGATATTAGAATGAGAAGTAAGGGCGAACGCAGCAGATGGTAGACGATCGACGGATAGTCGGCTCAAAGGCGCTGATGACGGCAGAAGGAGGAGAAGACGACGCTGATGGGGGTAAAGGCCTGAAACTTTGGATGGCATGAATATTTACGAATTTTGATGAGAGGGGAAGAAAAAGCTGCGAACTGAAAGAGGCGTGAATATTTACGGATTTCAGTGAATAGGAAGACAAAGAAAGGGCAATGAATATTTACGTGAAGAAAATATTTTATAAAGCGCGACGGTTTAACTTTAGGCTTGTGCGAAGCGCTGTGAGCTCTCCAAACGATGGGCAGTAATTATAATATAGTATAGATAAGATGGTAAAGTAATGTACCTTGAGGCATCCAAGTCCTATGTATCGATTTCCTTCTACTTCTGCTGCTATCCATCGATGGTTCTAGGGCAATAGGATATTTATCATTACCCTCTTTTGCAGCTCTAGCTACGGCTAGCTGCGTCATTAAACTGGAAATTGCTTTGTCTAATCTCATGATTGTATCTTGAGTGCCAGAAGCTTGACTACCGTTTCTGCAATATATAGATTCCTTCTTGTTTTCACAACATATAATCTGATTTCACAAAACATTGTCCAACTCCTCCCTCGAAGAAATAATTTCCTTTTCAATTTCACTAACAGATCCATCCATCAAGCGTGGAACATGATTTCGATTTGGAAGTGATTATGGGTTTCATGACTTGAAAATATTTGGTAGGGCTTGAGATTGGATTGATTTTGGAAACTTAGGTGTCGGATTGATTTTGGGAATTTGGGGGTTGAGAACATAACAGAAAAAAATTGTGTGAATGACAATAGAAGTGGGAAATAGATTTAGCCGAGGTATGGATGGATGGCTGAGATTTTGTTTTAACAAAAGATGTGGATTACTAAGGTGTAATTTTTTATTTTATTTTTTTAATTAGAATATATCTAGAGCTACTGCAACATCTGCTGATATCTATGCTAACACATTGAAGAGTGTGTTGTAATAGACAAAAATTAGCATAGCAGTGACAACATTTTAGCTGGCAACACCTTGGACTTTCGTTGCGGTAGACCATCTATGACGTAGTGTACAAAAGGATGTAGTTTGGATCTTATGAAAATTTGTTCACACATACATTTAAAAACGGAAATGATGTATCATCATCCCATAAGAAATATAAATTATTCTAAATCAAGACAATTTTACATTTGTATCTCATGTAAGTGAATTTTAGTTAAAATGCTAAATGGTTTGTAAGAGGTCATTTTATACATTCATTTACTAATTTTTGTCTATTTGCATCTTTGAATATGAGAAAAATATAGTTGATAATAAGTCACACTTTGCACTGCATTGTGTGTCATGTGTATTGTGTGTTGTATTATTTAAATTTAAAGTGTACAAATTTGGATCCAACTTTTAACTTATAAGGGATTCGAAAAGTTAATGATTTTGCATAGAAGTCAACTTATAAACTTTGAATTGAAATATATTTTATACTCATATAAACAATAATCAAATTACTTATATTTAAAACAACAAACATACAACATACATATTCAATTTTCAAAGTGCATTTAAATAATAAACGTATATGTCTTATTTATGTCTGTGTATATAATAAGTTTTCAAGTCATACCAAATATTTAAAAAATAATGTCCAATAAATTATTTATGTAAAAGACAGTTTCTAAAATGATAACAAAATATATTGGAAAAATTTCTAATTATACAAAGAATATGAATAAATAATCTAAAGAGATAAGAGATCTAAAATATATAAACAAAAGAAGTCAGATGATTTGAGGAAGTTCCTAAAGTAATAAGCACCTATATACCAGGAAAATTTCAAAATAATTCTCTAACGATGTGGCCTTACAGATTCAAGAATCATATTTTGAGTTCTCAACAGCAACAATAGCCCCAGCAGTACGATAAAACTGAAAAGTCGTGTATGACCTAAGGATCTTTATATGTGGACTTAAGCTGAATTGACTACGATATACTAACTTGTATAATACAATAGTTATGCAGGTAAAACTAAGCTATATATAATATCACAAAAGAAAAAAGAAGTAAGCAAAGACACGAGAATTTCGTACTGGTTCGGACTTCTCGTCCTATGTCCAGCCCCAAATCTCCTCTTCGAAATTCACTAATAACGCCCTCTCTTTACCCAGAAGAATAAGTCAAAATACACCTGAGCACCAATAAGAATGTCCCCGCCTGAGCACCAACACAGGACTTCACAAATTACTAAAAAGTTTTGACTTTTGAATGTGTTCTCGTATCAACACTGAATAGCCAACGGTTACGTATGTGTATGTGAATATTTAAGGAAGTATGTTACTTAATGTGTAATAACCCGGAAATCTGAGCCAATTTAAAATTTTTATTTTCGCAATTTTGATGAATTTTGAATATTTAAAATGAACTATTTTAAATGATAACGACGAGAAATTTATTTTGAATAGAATTAGAAGTATATATTTATACAGATTGTCGTTAGAAAATAAATATTTATTTTAAATTATAAAAGGAATTGAAAATGGCGTGGTAGTTCGAAAATTGGATTTCAAATTTCAAATGAAGGTACAGGATTCAAAATAAATTGGATTTTAGCGAAACCAAAATTATTTGAATCTAATTGAGAATATCTTTCCAACGAATCCGACTGGAAAATGACCATTTTTCAAACGGTCCCAAAATTTGACAAAATTAGTTTTGTTAAGACCGTATCGTCAATACGAAGCTAGAAAATATTTTTCGGGAATTTTCAGAGTCCCTATGTGGCCCCGGTAAATTGAAATGTGCATTCAAATTCAATATATAGATTTATATTGTGATTTTGACGGAAACTGATCAATACGATCGAATCAGCTGATGAAACATATCCCATTGTGTTCAGAATGGGGGTAATTAGCAAGGTACGACAGTCGGTGGGTTCGATTTCGAGTTCGAAATAAAAAGTTACTTTTTGAAATTAAATAATAATAAAATATATATAATTATATACTCCTCTCTACACTCTCTCCCTCCTCTAAGTCAAACCCGCTAGTAAAATAAAAAAATGGCCGACGCTCATCGCCCCCTCCCCCGCTGAGCGCCGTTGACCGCGACCCCCTTTACCTCAGGCGATCTCTGCAGCGCCCCCCCCCCCCCTCTCGATTCTCCTTCCTCTCTCCTGGCTCCTTTCCCCTTCTATGCGACGCTGAGCTCCCCTCCGCCCCCCTGAAACCCGACGCCGACCATCCACCTCCCCCTTGACCTCAGACGCATCACAACAGCCCCCCTCCCCCCCGGCCTCCACTCCACCCCGACACCAAACCCTTTCCTCCGAAAGAAAAAGCAAGTATTTTTTGATTTTAATTTCGTTTTTTTATATATAAATTAAAAACAGTGTATGAAAAAGACTATATTTTTATAGAATATAAAGATATGATTTTTATATTATAGAAAGTATAAAGATATGATTTTTATATTATAGAAAGTATAAAGATATGATTTTTATATTATAGAAAGTATAAAGATATGATTTTTATATTATAGGGATAGCAAAAATATAATCTTTATTAAAAGAAGAGCAATATAAAAATATAATTTTTATTATGAAGTTAGCATGGTAAAAATATGATCTTTATTATATGAACACCGTTATAAAAATAGAATTTTTATCTACATAGTAGCGGTATAAAAATGTGATTTTTATCCATATAGAGTGATTATAAAAATGTGATTTTTATCCATATAGAGTGATTATAAAAATGTGATTTTTATATACATAGCAACGATATAAAGATGCGATTTTTATATATGTAGTGGATATGGACAACGAAAGTGACAGAAGGCGAGGACGACGAAGATTTCCTACATACGAAGAGTCGCGGCGTTTGGTTTAGCTCTAGGTGAAAACTCCTCACTTTTATTTTGATTTCTAGTTAAAATATATACTAGGATGCAGACGGTGCTTAGTAGCACCCGACACCCATCGTCCACAGACCATGGATGACTTGTATGCTTGTGTGATTGTTTGTGTTGTGAGATAAAATATATATTCATGTGTTGAAATCAAATATATATTCATGTGTTGAAATAAAGTAAATATTCCTTTACAAATCGAACGACTTGTTTATGTACACCGATTTGACTGATATTGATTGGGACGATAAATTTTACACATCGCCCAACTGCACAAATAAAAATTTTGTGTTTGTTGATGTGAAACCCCACACGGGTATTGGGATGTTATTTGACGTACACTAATCCCGATTGTTTAGATATATGTCAATCGATGGGTTAACAGACTGTGTAAGTGTTAATTATTTATATTTAAATCTTATGCAGTTATGTGGTGCACTCTGGATGATGGTTGATGATTGATGATTTATCATTGCTATTATATACATGTGTTGTAGAAAATCCATATAATTAACCTTATATAGTAATTGATTGGGCCTAATTCCGATTTGGAAAATAAGGAATATTATAAAAATAAATTCATGTGTTGAATAGAATAAATATTCATGTGTTGAATAGAAAATAAATTCACGGGTTGAATATAAAATAAATTCATGTGTTGAATAGAAAATAAATTCATATGTTGAATAGAAATAAATTCATGTGTTGAATAGAATATAAATCATGTGTTGAATAGAATAAAAATTCATGTGTTGAATAGAATATAAATTCATGTGTTAAATAGAGTAAATATTCATGTGTTGAATAGAAAATAAATTCATTTGTTGAATAGAAAATAAATTCATGTGTTGAATAGAAATGAATTCATATGTTGAATAGAAATAAATTCATGTGTTGAATAGAATAAAAATTCATGTGTTGAATAGAATAAATATTCATGTTTTGAATAGAATAAATATTCATGTGTTGAATAGAATAAACATTCATGTGTTGGATAAAAGCCGTATTGATTAGATTGACGCCATTTTGACATGAACGATATTTATATTGATTTTATTCATTTTTATAATGAATATAAGAAAGAAAGTGATTTCAAAAAATAACGTTTTGAAAATATTATCATTTGTATATCGATGATGTGGAATATTCAATTTTGATTCGAAATTGAATATGAAGTTGAAATCGTTTTGAAAACGAATTTAAAACGATTTATAAACTATGTTTTAAAAGAAAATCGATGAAATATATATAATATATATTATATATATTAAATGGCCTGAATAGAACGCGTCGCACCGCGGTAGTTCGCGAATTTCGACCATTGTCTTCGAATGGATATTACGGGAGATCCGACCGTCGGATTCTCCTAAAACCAGAATTTTGGGCTCGTATTGAAAAGACCTTTTTAACGAATATTAGAAACTAGAAATCTAACGGTTGGATTTGGAATTATGTCCAAATCAAATTTGGAAAAGGTCGCTGTAAGTGCAGTTCGATGGCCATTGATGGAAATCGACTATACGGGCCTTGATAAAATTATTAAAAATAGTAATAATTTGTGTGAAATCATAAGAAATGATTTGTGAAGAATTTGGATGAAAAATTCCATATTTGAAAAGATAAAAATAGATTTTTATCGAAATGAACTAGTTTTGAATTAGAATTAAAATCCATTTGTTTTTAAAAATAAATAAATGTAACGACCCAGAAAATCTGAACCAATTTAAAATTTTAAAATTGGCTAAAATAATGGATTTTAAATATTTAAAATAAATATTTTAAATAATAGCGATGAAAGGTGAGTTTGAATCGACAATTGAAAACGAATATAATTAATTCTAATTATAAACAAGGCCTGAAATGGCGCTGCAGTTTCAAAAATTGAATTCAAACTTTGTCGGACTGTACCGGGTGCAAATCAAAACGGATTTGAGTGAAACCAAAAATATTTAAATTTGTTAGTGAATACCTTTCTAACGAATCTGAAAAATCGAATTTTCATAGCGGAAAGCAAAAGTTATGGCCAAATGAATTTTCAGAAAGGTCACTATGGAAATTATATAGCCCGTGAAATTGGCCATTTTGCAAACGACCTCGGAATTCGATGAAACCATGCTTGTTGGATCCGGGATGTGAAGTTATTGCTAGGTTTTAAATTTCATAATTTTTGAAGCTAGTATGTGAGCGTGGCAAAGAAAAACGTGTTTTGGTCAATTACAGTTAAATTGGATCGACCAGAAATGGGCCTTTTTGCAAACATTCTCAGAATTCGACGAAACTAGTTTTGTTGGGACCGTATCGTCAAAACATAGCTAGATTTATTTTTCTGGAATTTTTCGAATCAGTTTGTGGCCCTGGCAAATTGAAATGTACGTTCAAATCAAATATTGAATGTTATATATTTTAATTTGAATGAAAACTGACTAAAACATTCGAATGGGCCTTCGAAACATATCCCATTGTGTTCGGGATGGGGGTAAAACGCTAGGGACGATAGTCGTTGGGCTTGGATTGATGTTCGTGTGTGACAAGGGGTATTTTTGGATTTTTAAAATATATAAATAAAAAAAAACTATTGGTCAAACTACTTTCTCTCTCCCCGACTATCCTTTATCGCGCACGGCAGATATTGTTTCCCACCTTCTCTCCTCTGTTTCTCCTCCTACAAGCAAAATTACGCCTTCCTCCTGTTGAGGATTTTGTAGAGCTCGGTGAGATCTTCAAATCCATACAAGGGTGGTATTTTTTCGTTGCCTGAATTGGGAGAACCACCTCCCTGAAGTCGACGACTTCAATTCGTCGCCGCCGCCGCCTGGGACCACCGAACTGGCCCCACTTCCTGGCGCACGTGCGCCTATCCTAGCCCGACAAGGTGGCGCTGGCCGATCGAAGCAACAATCAACGGATTGGAAATCGCGACCTAGTTTTGAAGATTTTCAGAGAGGTACGGCTATATATATTTTCAACAGTTTTAACACCTTTAAACCGTTGCAAACTTTGAAAAATCATATCTTTTTGCTGTGTTATCGAAATTCAGTGAAACAAGAGGCAGTGGACTCGTGTGGATGTCTTCTACATTTTAGAAGAGACCGCATATTTTTATGAGCCTTCTGCTATTTTTGATGGAGTGGAACCCAATGTGAGATTTCTAATTTATAAACAATATGGAAAACGACGATGTATAAATTTTATGACACGATGTATAAATTATATGATCGATGTATGAGTTATATAAGCGTTGTACACCTCATGTATAAGCGTTGTATAAGTTGTACGTTCGATGTATAAGTTATATACGCGTTGTAAAAATTATATATGTGTTGAAATAGAAGTGAATTGCTATATATATATATATATATATACACACGCCCCTCGTCCACAAACCATGGACGATATTTATTGGTTGTGATTGGTGTGAAAATTGATTGATAGCGAATGGTTGATTGAAATTGTTTGTGGGTAATATTGATTGATTGTGGTTGAAAATACCTGTTTGTGGTTGAGAAATATTTGGTTGAAACCACATAGGATTAGTTTGTGGAAATGAAATAAATATACATGCCGCCTGCGTGCGAACTAGATGCATGATTCCCCATTGTCAAAAACCGCGAGGTTTTAAGGTAGAGCGAGGAGCCGTACTAGGGACGGTCCCGGTTTTAACTACCCTGCCGTTATGTTGCCGAAATTTTGAATAATATTCATGTGTTTGAATTATTTTCATGTGTTGAGTCGATATTCATTCGTGGGATTGAAATTCATGTGTTGAATGGTGTTCGTGTTTTGAATATAAAAATCACCTTTTTATCATCTATATGAACTATATAAAATAGTCGAGTTTTAAAATAAATTGTTTTATAATAAAAATCCCATTTTTATCACCAATATGAACTATAAATAATCTGGTTTTGAAATAAATTGTTTTACATTAAAAATCACATTTTTACTATTTAGATGAATTGTCAAAAATACTGAAGTGTTGAAATAGAAGACAGTTTGATAAAAATATCATTTTTATCAAAAGTATGAAATTCATATGGTTTTGAAATCGAAGAATCGATATATATATATTTAAATAGAATTGTAATATATCGAAAAACGACGCTGTAGTTCGTATTTTGAAACCGTAATTTCAAACGATTAGTACGGGAGATCCGACCGTTGGATTTTCCTGAAATCGCAACCGTTGGGTTCGCTTTGGAAAAATCTTTCCAACGGCACCCACTTTGTAAAAATCCAACGGTTGGATTGTCTGGAATGTTTAATTCAAATTTGAAGAAAAACAGCGCCAGAATCGATTATATATATATATATAAATATAATTATAATTAATCGAATAATGACGCTGCAGTTCGTATTTTGAAATCGAAACTTCAAACGATTATACCGGGAGATCCGACCGTCGGATTTTCCCGAAACTGGAACCGTTGGATTCGTTTTGAAAAGATCTTTCTAATGATGTAAATTTTATGAAGATCCAACGGTTAGATTTTCAGATATGTGTAAATCAAATCTGAAGAAAAACAGCGCCACGGCCACGTTATGGCCCGAAGCGTCGTTTTGAATAAATTGGCTATTTTAAAATAAATAAAAATAGTAATAAATCATTATAAAATATTATAAACGATATGGATGTGAAATTTAGATACTAACTGAAGGTTGGCTAAGTCGAATGGTTTTCTGGGTGTTGATCTGATGTTGGTTTCGACCTTCGGGGTTAATATTTGGGAAATCGTTCTCTTACTGATTGACGGTTAGTGACTAATGAATTGAAATGATGCATGTGTATGTTAGTGTTGCACTTGTTTATTATATACACGAGTTGCTCAGAAATACCGGGTTTATCCCATTCTGAATAACTGAATCGACGATAAGAAATCGTAGATGAAGACGGTGGTCGAAGACCGGAGATCTTCACCTCGTTTGGGTGGTAACCGAGGTCCTGATTGGGAGGCATCTCAAAATATGGATAATGAGTGGTGATCGTCCAGACGTACGTGGTGATCGTTGGGTTTGAGAGGTATTTAGTGCCTCCGGTTTCGTTCAGACCCAGAATGGACTTGTAAATGGACTGTGTGTCCAACATTGGATTTTATTCTGTGTTGATTGATCTCTGTTAAATATACATCTGTTTGGCGGCGGAGAATTTATTCTTTTGCTTAATGCCCTTCTCTGAAACGTACGAGCTCAGAGGTTGCATATTGATGGACATCAGTCGCATGGCATGAATTGCTAGTGTGGCATGCCTAAGTGGCAAATGATCAGGGCTTCTGTTGAAAAGCAAAGTCTTGTGGTGATGATCAAAGCACCACCTGTGTGGCGTAGCTTTGGGTATAATGTGAATTCGCGAACCTCACACCCCGGTATGAACCAGAAACGGGAGAGGACATCAGGGAGGGCCTGCGTTTCTTCCTAGCTAGAAGTGGCGTCAGTGGTTTTACACGCCCTGACGAGTTTGACTTATGTGGTTGTTGCTGTTGTGAGGCGCCTCGGTTTGATCGGACAATCCAGGTCCGATGGAGCCATTCGTTGGCTCATTTACGCCCCAAAGGGCGGGGAATGCAGTGTTCAGGAATTTTAATCCACATCGGTGGACCGGCCCTGACGATCCAAGGGTCGATGCTCTCTGACCCTAAGGCTCGGGCTAGGCAGTCTCGAAGTCGGTAAGGACTATCTTTTGCCTTGGTTCATGACGGAAATCCAATTTCCAAATATGACATCGTGCTGTTTTGATTGTATATATATATAGCGACATGATATATGGTACCCATGCCGTCTATGATTGATAGTTATGATTGAAATTGTTTTTGAAACATATAAACACTAGTAATAATGTCAAATGCTTTTGTTTTATTCATATCAAGCATATTTTGGCCATTATAAGGTAAAAATCTATCCTCCGGTTTGCGTTGCATTGTGTGATGGGAACTGAGTCTTATAATGGCTTCATTTTTTTATAAAAAGCATTGCGATGTTTAAAAGAAAGATTTGTTTTAGAGCACTGGTGATCCAATGGAGTAAACCCGTTCCATGAAAGTGGCGTGGTCCTATGATTAGCCATATTTTAAATGTGTTGAGTTGATTTCTCATACCAGTCCCGTGACTGATTCGTAGTTTGTTTCACTTTCAAACTCGGGTGCCCCTTTTTCTACACGGGCAGCCTTGTATCCAGGTTTAGCTGGTTCTTTCTGGATAGCTGGAGCTGAAGATGGATTCTATCATTTATCTCTTTTTATGCTGTTCAGCTCCTATTGTACATATTTTGTTTGTTTCCGCTGTAGACATTTATGTATAGTTGAACTGTATTTGTACTAAGTATGATCCTGTATACTATGTAACTCTGATGATTACGTTTATCCAGTGTATTCTATTGTACATTATCTAGTGTATTTATTTAATTCTGTTCTGCTATTATCTGTTTCTTTGTTATATTCCAAAGATTACCCTTGTCTCCGTTTGTACGGGAAATGGGGTCGTCACATCGTGGTATCAGAGCTTGGGTTAAGCTTAGTGCTGGAATATATCATATTAACGAACTCGTCAGAAATAGAATCAGTAGTGTTCTAGGACGGGTAACTCTATACAGATAGGATCAGCAATATCCTAGTTTGAGTAAAGCAGAATGAAATTACACCTCGATAGACACATTTACATTTGAAGTATGTGTTTCTATATTTTAAATTATCTTTTCTGTGACCTGACATTTAATCTGCTGTTTGCAAAAGTACTAGAAAAATGAGTGTTAGAAACAGGAGAAATGCAGAACCAGTTCTAGAGGCTCTATTTAAGAGATATCGAAATCTGGGTGGAGCACAATTCTCGGGCATTGAATGTATTATTCAAACTCAAGCTCGCGTGAGCTCTGCAGAAAGAATATTTGAGCGTTTCCAGCTGAGAGACGACCAGAAAAGATTAGTAGCATCTTGGGCGCTCAATGGAGAAGCTTTAATCTGGTGGGAAACAATCATCAAAGATAATCCAGAAGGTGATATCACCTGGGATAGATTCAAAGAGATTTTCCTAGGAAGATTTACTCCTCCTGAAGTGACTGAGCGATTATGTGATGAATTCTCTTATCTGATACAAGGAGATACGACCATCCCAGAATATCATAAGAAATTCAACGAACTTTGTCACTTTGCTCCTCATCTGATTCAAGATCCAAAGAGGAAAAATCTGAGATTTATTCATGGCCTGCAAAGGAGATATCAAAATAGTGTAATGAGGAGTGTGAAGCTTCCTTTTTTTGAAATGATATACATGGCTTATCAGTATGAAGATCTTCACAAGAAAGGAATGTTGTGCGACGAACAGTAAGTCAGCTCTAGTAACAAAGAAGAGTCGGAAACTGATGTTCCTGAAGCCAGTACGAGGTCTGAGGTCAATGAGAAGCCCAGTGCCAAGAGAAAAAGGGCCAGATCTGGGAAGGAACCAACAACGACCGCCATGTGCTCAAACTGCAATAAAAAAGGCCATTTGTCTAGAAAATGTAAATCTTTAAAGAAACCAATAAAGGATGCTTATAGAGCCAATCGAAAGCACGTTCATGATCCAGACTTGATCGTGGAAGAAGCAGCTCAGCAGGATATTGAAATTACTCCAGAATTAGCTGTGAGGAGAGAGCCGCTAAAGATCATTGGCAAAGAAACCAAAGAGCTGAGGAACAAGAAGGTTCACTTGGTCAAAGTGCAATGGAGTGGAGATCCATGAGATTGTACTTAGGAAACTGAGGAGAGCATTCAGAAAGCCTATCCTCGATGCCGAGTGGATATCTCTGATTGACTCCGGTGCAAGGTACATTCACCATACTTTGCATTACCAATCAGTTCTCTATTCTGTTGTTATTTTCTTTCCATGGATGTGCACTTTTAATTCTATAGTCTGAATGATTTTTAAAGAATATAGAAATTGATTTGTATGATTTTGATAAGTTAAAAACAATTTGATTGTTGCTTGTGTTGTGTGATAGTAAATTTGATTAATTGAATTATTGAAACAATAGTTAATTTAATCAACAATAGAATAATGGTAGAATTTATTCATTTAAATCACACATTGAACTGATTAGAAAATAGATAGAAATATATACATGTGCACAATATATGTTTGAACAGGTAAATGGGTAGCTGTTGAGTAAAGATTTTATTTGCGTGCCCGACAAATAGGTAAACCTTAATGAGTTGGATGCGAAATATTATTATATCAACTCCTGTGAATGCCATTGGATGCGGAGTGCCGGTTATTCTGTGTGAAATAATAAACATCGCCATAGGATAGTAACAATTAATTTTGAACTACATTACATGGCATACTTCAGAAGATAGACATACTTCATCATATACCACATAAGCATTTGGAGCTTGTGTGACGAGGTGGGAGATTTACCATACGAGCGAGAGGCTTGTATGGCGATGACTATATTTTACAGGTTGAACTGATGACTGATATGGACTATTTAAATTGTAACGATTAAATTGCCAGATTAATAAAAACTCCACACGGGTCTGGAGTTGAAAAAAATCATGTCTCTCTAGTTATTAGATACGGCACATGGACTATTTATTTCCCACACGGGACGAGGTGACGAGGATTTATCCTCTGGAGCATTTAAAATACACACTCCCTCAGGCTTTGACAGGGTGACGAGAATTTATTCTCTGGAGTTATTATCAATACACGCTCCCCTGTAAACACCAGAATATATCACTATAAATATGTGTATGCTTATTAGGATTTATTGGGAACCTAATACGGTCCAATAAATTTCCAAACCTCTCCCCGTACAAAGGAGGTTATGGCGAAATTTTTCGAAAATTTCGGGTGTCAGCCAAATTTTTGAAGAATTTGAAAATTCTCAGAAAATGAAGAGTTGGAGAATGGAAGCTAGATCGAACGTAGAGTTGATTAATCAAACGACTTTCGACTTTGTTCCTTTTCGGGGACGAAAAGTTTTAAGTGGGGGAGATTGTAACGACCCCGAAAATCTGAACCAATTTAAAAATTTTAAGTTGGCTAAAATGATGGATTTAAAATATTTTAAATAAATATTTTAAATAATAACGATGAAAGGTGAGTTTGAATCAACAATTGAAAACGAATATAATTAATTCTAATTATAAACAAGGCCTGAAATGGCGCTGCAGTTTCAAAAATTGAATTCAAACTTTGTCGGACTGTACCGTGTGCAAAACAAAACGGATTTGAGTGAAACCAAAAATATTTAAATATGTTAATGAATACCTTTCTAACGAATCTGAAAAATCGAATTTTCATAGCGGAAAGCAAAAGTTATGGCCAAATGAATTTTCAGAAAGGTCGCTATGGAAATTATATAGCCTGTGAAATTGGCCATTTTGCAAACGACCTCGGAATTCGACGAAACCACTTTTGTTGGATCCAGGATGTGAAGTTATTGATAGGTTTCAAATTTCATAATTTTTGAAGCTATTATGTGATCGTGGCAAAGAAAAACGTGTTTTGGTCAATTACAGTTAAATTGGATCGACCAGAAATGGGCCTTTTTGCAAACGGTCTCAGAATTCGACGAAACTAGTTTTGTTGGGACCGTATCGTCAAAATATAGCTAGATTTATTTTTCTGGAATTTTTCGAATCAGTTTGTGGCCCTAGCAAATTGAAATGTACGTTCAAATCAAATATTGAATGTTATATATTTTAATTTGAATGAAAACTGAATGAAACATTCGAATGGGCCTTCGAAACATATCCCATTGTGTTCAGAATGGGGGTAAAACGCTAGGAACGACATTCGTTGGGCTTGGATTAGTGTTCGTGTGTGACAAGGGGTATTTTCGGATTTTTAAAATATATAAATAAATAAAAAACTATTGGTTAAACTACTGTCTCTCTCCCCGACTATCCTTTATCGCGCATGGCGGATATTGTTTCCCACCTTCTCTCCTCCGTTCCTCCTCCTACAAGAAAAATTACGCCTTCCTCCTGTTGAGGATTTTGTAGAGCTCGGTGAGATCTTCAAATCCATACAAGGGTGGTATTTTTTCGTTGCCTGAATTGGGAGAACCACCTCCCTGAAGTCGACGACTTCAATTCGCCGCCGCCGCCTGGGACCACCGAACTGGCCCCACCTCCTGGCGCACGTGCGCCTCTCCTAGCCCGACAAGGTGGCGCTGGCCGATCGAAGCAACAATCAACAGATTGGAAGATAAATCGCGACCTAGTTTTGAAGATTTTTAGAGAGGTACGGTTATATATATTTTCAACAGTTTTAACACCTTTAAACCATTGCAAACTTTGAAAAATCATATCTTTTTGCTGTGTTATCGAAATTCAGTGAAACAAGAGGCAGTGGACTCGTGTGGACGTCTTCTACATTTTAGAAGAGACCGCATATTTTTCTGAGCCTTCTACTATTTTTGGTGGAGTGGAACCCAATGTAAGATTTCTAATTTATAAACAATATGTAAAACGACGATGTATAAATTATATGATCGATGTATGAGTTATATAAGCGTTGTACACCTCATGTATAAGCGTTGTATAAGTTGTACGTTCGATGTATAAGTTATATACGCGTTGTAAAAATTATATATGTGTTGAAATAGAAGTGAATTGCTATATATATATATATATATGCCTCTCGTCCACAAACCATGGACGATATTTATTGGTTGCGATTAGTGTGAAAATTGATTGATAGCGAATGGTTGATTGAAATTGTTTGTGGTTGACATTGATTGATTGTGGTTGAAAATACCCGTTTGTGGTTGAGGAATATTTGGTTGAAACCACATAGGATTAGTTTGTGGAAATGAAATAAATATACATGCCGCCTGCGTGCGAACTAGATGCATGATTCCCCATTCTCAAAAACCGCGAGGTTTTAAGGTAGAGCGAGGAGCCGTACTAGGGACGGTCTCGGTTTTAACTACCCTACCGTTATGCTGCCGAAATTTTGAATAATATTCATGTGTTTGAATTATTTTCATGTGTTGAGTCGATATTCATTCGTGTTATTGAAATTCATGTGTTGAATGGTGTTCGTGTTTTGAATATAAAAATCACCTTTTTATCATCTATATGAACTATATAAAATAGTCGAGTTTTGAAATAAATTGTTTTATAATAAAAATCCCATTTTTATCACCAATATGAACTACATAAAATAATCTGATTTTGAAATAAATTGTTTTACATTAAAAATCACATTTTTACTATATAGATGAATTGTTAAAAATAGTGAAGTGTTGAAATAGAAGACAGTTTAATAAAAATATCATTTTTATCAAAAGTATGAAATTCATATGGTTTTGAAATCGAAGAATCGATATATATATATATATATATATATATTTAAATAGAATTGTAATATATCGAAAAACGACACTGCAGTTCGTATTTTGAAACCGCGACTTCAAACGATTAGTACGGGAGATCCGACTGTCGGATTTTCCTGAAATCGCAACCGTTGGGTTCGCTTTGGAAAAATCTTTCCAACGACACCAACTTTGTAAAAATGCAACGGTTGGATTGTCTGGAATGTTTAATTCAAATTTGAAGAAATACAGCACCAGAATCGATTATATTTATATATATATATAAATATAATTATAATTAATCGAATAACGACGTTGCAGTTCGTATTTTGAAATCGAAACTTCAAACGATTATACCGGGAGATCCGACCGTCGGATTTTCCCGAAACTGGAACCGTTGGATTCGTTTTGGAAAGATCTTTCTAATGATGTAAATTTTGTGAAGATCCAACGGTTAGATTTTCAGATATGTGTAAATCAAATCTGAAGAAAAACAGCGCCACGACCACGTTATGGCCCGAAGCGTCGTTTTGAATAAATTGGCTATTTTAAAATAAATAAAAATAGCGATAAATCATTATAAAATATTATAAACGATATGGATGTGAAATTTAGATACTAACTGAAGGTTGGCTAAGTCGAATGGTTTCCTGGGTGTTGATCTGATGTTGGTTTCGGCCTTTGGGGTTAATATTTGGGAAATCGTTCTCTTACTGATTGACGGTTAGTGACTAATGAATTGAAATGATGTGTGTGTATGTTAGTGTTGCACTTGTTTATTATATACGCGAGTTGCTCAGAAAGACCGAGTTTATCCCATTCTGAATAACTGAATCGGCGATAAGAAATCGAAGATGAAGACGGTGGTCGAAGACCGGAGATCTTCACCTCGTTTGGGTGGTAAACGAGGTCCTGATTGGGAGGCATCCTGAAATATGGATAATGAGTGGTGATCGTCCAGATGTACGTGGTGATCGATGGGTTTGCGAGGTATTTAGTGCCTCTGGTTTCGTTCAGACCCAGAACGGACTTGTAAATGGATTGCGTGTCTGACATTGGATTTTATTCTGTGTTGATTGATCTCTGTTAAATATACATCTGTTTGGCGGCGGAGAATTTATTCTTTTGCTTAACGCCCTTCTCTGAAACGTACGAGCTCAGAGGTTGCATATTGATGGACATCAGTCGCATGGCATGAATTGCTAGTGTGGCATGCCTAAGTGGCAAATGATCAGGGCTTCTGTTGAAAAGCAAAGTCTTGTGGTGATGATCAAAGCACCGCCTGTGTGGCGTAGCTTTGTGTATAACGTGAATTCGCGAACCTCACACCCCGGTATGAACCAGAAACGGGAGAGGACATCAGGGAGGGCCTACGTTTCTTCCTAGCTAGAAGTGGCGTCAGTGGTTTTACACGCCCTGACGAGTTTGACTTATGTGGTTGTTGCTATTGCGAGGCGCCTCGGTTTGATCAGACGATCCGGGTCCGATGGAGCCATTCGTTTGCTCATTTACGCCCCAAAGGGCGGGGAAACGCAGTGTTCAGGAATTTTAATCCACATTGGTGGACAAGCCCTGACGATCCAAGGATCGATGCGCTCTGACCCTGAGGCTCGGGCTAGGCAGTCTCGAAGTCGGTAAGGACTATCTTTTGCCTTGGTTCATGACGGAAATCCAATTTCCAAATACGACATCATGCGGTTTTGATTGTATATATATTGCGACATGATATATGGTACCCATGTCGTCTATGATTGATAGCTATGATTGAAATTGTTTTTGAAACATATAAACACTAGTAATAATGTCAAATGCTTTTGTTTTATTCGTATCAAGCATATTTTGGCCATTATAAGGTAAAACTCTATCTTCCGGTTAGCGTTGCATTGTGTGATGGGAACTGAGTCTTATAATGGCTTCATTTTTTTACAAAAAGCATTGCGATGTTTAAAAGAAAGATTTGTTTTAGAGCACTGGCGATCCAATGGAGTAAACCGGTTCCACGAAAGTGGCGTGGTCCTGTGATTAGCCATATTTTAAATGTGTTGAGTTGATTTCTCATACCAGTCCCATGACTGACTCGTAGTTTGTTTCACTTTCAAACTCGGGTGCCCCTTTTTCTACACGGGCAGCCTTGTATTCAGGTTTAGCTGGTTCTTTCTGGATAGCTGGAGCTGAAGATGGATTCTATCATTTATCTCTTTTTATGCTGTTCAGCTCTTATTTTACATATTTTGTTTGTTTCCGCTGTAGACATTTATGTATAGCTGAACTGTATTTGTACTATGTATGATCCTGTATACTATGTAACTCTGATGATTACGTTTATCCAGTGTATTCTATTGTACATTATCTGGTGTATTTATTTAATTCTGTTCTGCTATTATCTGTTTCTGTGTTATATTCCAAAGATTACTCTTGTCTCCGTCTGTACGGGAAATGGGGTCGTCACAATAAAGCGGATTTGAAATGCTTTTGAAAATAACTAGAATTTCCAATAATAGAATTGGAATGGATTTGAATCGAAACTGTCTTTGGGATATTTCGATGTTGGATTTCGTGATTATACAGATATTGTTATGGAAATTTGAAAGTTATATTTATATCGCTATTTCAAATACGATATTTGTGTGTCTTAGAATTTGTAACAACCCGAAAATCTGGGCCAGTTTAAAAAATTTATTTTGGCAATTTTAGCGAATTTTGATTATTTAAAATGAATTATTTTAAATAATATCGACGAGAAATTTATTTTGAATGGAATTCGAACATATATATTATATAGTTCGTCGTTAGAATATAAATATTTATTTATAATTATAAATAGAATTGAAAATGGCGTGGTAGTTCGATAATTCGATTTCAAACTTCAATTGAACATACCGGGTGCAAAACAATCCGGATTTTAGTGAAACCAAAAACATTAGAATCTAATTGTGAATATCTTTCTAACGAATCCGAAAAATCGAAATTTCATAGCGGGGATAAAAAGATATGTCCAGTTGAAAATTCAGAATAGTCGCTATGGAATTCAGGCCCTTAAAGATAGCTATTTTGCAAACGACCTCGGATTTCGACGAAACCACTTTTGTTGGATCCGTGTTGTCAAGTTATTGCTAGGTTTCAAATTTCATAATTTTTCGAATCAATATGTGAGCGTGGCAAAGGAAAACGCGTTTGACCAGTTTCAGTTGATTTTCATCGACTGGAAAATGGCCATTTTTCTAACGGTCTCAGAATTCGACGAAATTAGTTTCGATAGGACCGTATCGTAAATACGAAGCTAGAAATAATTTTTCTGGAATTTGCTGAATCAGTATGTGGCCTTGGTAATTTAAAATGTACATTTAAAATTGAATATATAGATTTATATTTTAAATTTAGTGAAAACTGATCGAAACAGCCGAATCATCTTGCGAAACATATCCCATTGTGTTCAGAATAGGGGTAATTAGCTAGGGGCGACGGTCGTTGGGTTTGATTCGGAATCCAAATGCAATAAAACCCTAATTTTAAATTTAAATAATAATAAAAACATATTAGACCCTATATAAACAACCCTAGAATTGGTCAACCCTTCTAAGCCGTGGTCAACAGAGAAAACGTGCCTCCACTCTCTTTAAACCAACGGGGGAAATTCTCAAGAAAGAAATACCAAATCGCACTCAAATTAGATCAAATCTAAACATGAAAGCAAAACGAAAATTAAGGAGATTTCTACGATCTTTAATTTGAGACCGGGATGGTGGAACTTAGCTGAGTGGTTCTCGAGTTTTTGGGGTTCAAACGGGTCGGGTTCGAGCTCGTTTCCACGGCGACTGCGATGATCGAACGGCGGGCGAAGCATGGAGGAGGAGGCGCACATGTAGGCGTGTCGTGTGGGGTCCTCCGACCAAGGTCCGACGGCTTCAGGTGATGGCGCACGGTGGCTTTCTGATGGGAGCTCCAGTTCGACACTTACAGTAAGCTTGATCCCTTTTGTTTTTGTTTTGTTTTTATATAATTAAACATTAAACTTTTTTTTCTTTTTTTGATTTTAATTTATATAACAACATTGTGAAAAAAATCTGAAATTGATTTACAAATACATTGTTTAAATTCTGGAAATTGTATATAAATTTGAATTGTTTTCGAAGTAAAGTTCGAAAATATAAACATCTTTAGTTTGAAAATATACATTGCTTTTGAAATTATAAATGTACATTGTTTTTAAACCATAAATAGAATTGTTTTAAAATGGAATTGAAAAATAGAATATGATTTTCAAATAGAATTAAAAATAGAATATTTTTTTAAACTAATAAAGTGTTGATATTTAAATTTTAAAAGAATAGATATCTCATTATAGAAAAATATGATTTTCATGTATGTGAAGGCGATATATAAAATATGGTTTTTATATGAGTGGAGTTATAAAAATACGATCTTTGAAAAAGAGTAAAAATTCGATTTTTATATATCGAATAGCAAAGTAAAAATTCGATTTTTATATATTGAATAGCAAAGTAAAAATTCGATTTTTATATATTGAATAGCAAAGTAAAAATTCGATTTTTACATATTGAATAGCGAAGTAAAAATTCGATTTTAACATATGTAGGGAATACGGGCAACGAAGATGACAAAAAGGCGAGGACGACGAAGACTTCTGCAAAAGAAGAGTCGAGATGATTGGATAGCTATCAGTGAGAATTTCTCACTCTTTAATTTCTTTTTCTAGTTATATATATATATATATATACTAGGATGCAGACGGTGTTTAGTAGCACCCGACACCCGCCATCCACAGACCATGGATGGCTTGTTTGTTAAATTGTTTGGTTGTGTAGTTGGTTAGATTATTTGGTTTGAATTGAATTGTTTGGTGAAATGAATTGATTTGATTAATGTGTGAATGGCGTGGGCCTTCACTAGACCGGGGATAAGGCTAGGGCTTGTCCCGTTTCTAGTATCGTGCCGTTATGCCGCCGAAATTTTCTAAAATATGTTAGAAAAATAAAAATATCATTTTTATTGTGTAAATGAACTGAATAAAAATTCATGTGTTAAAATAAAATGTTTTATCGTTAAAAATATAATTTTTAACGTAGAAGTGAATAAAATAAAATATTCATTTACAAACCGGGACGGTTTGTTTATGTACACCTATTTGAAGGACATTGATTGGGACGATAAATTTTACACATCGTCCAACTGCACAAATAAAATCTGTGTTAGATTGTTTTAAACCCCACACGGGTGTTGGGATGAAATTTGAAGTTCACTCATCTTGATTGATTCAATATGTCGATCGATTGATTGACAGACTGTTATAAGCGTTAAATATCTATATTTGATGCTTATACAGTGTAGTGCACTTTGGTTGATGGTTGATTATTTTTCAATGCTATTATATACGGTTGATGTATGAAAATCCATATAATTAACTTTATATGGTAATTGATTGGGCCTCATTCCAATTTAGAAAATATAGATTATTATAAAATAAAGGTTCATGTGTTGACTGTACTCATCCGTTGAGATCAGTCATGCGTTGAACGAAATATTTTAATAATAAAATTTACATCTTTATCAATATAAAATAAAGGTTCATGTGTTGACTGTACTCATCCGTGGAGATTAGTCATGTGTTGAACGAAATATTTTAATAATAAAATTTACATCTTTATCAATATAAAATAAAGGTTCATGTGTTGACAGTACTCATCCGTTGAGATTAGTCATGTATTGAACGAAATATTTGAAAATACAAATATTTGAAATAGAAATATTTGAATAGGAAATATTTGAAAAAGAAATATTTGAAATAGAATATTTGAAAATAGAAATAAATGAAGCCGTGTTGATTAGATTGACGCCATTTTGACGTGAACGATATTTATATCGATTTTATTCATTTCGAAATTAATTGAATTGAAAACGATTTCGAAATGAATTGAATAGGAAACGAATTTGATTTCAATTGAATATATAACGAATTTGATTTGAATAGAAAACGAATTTGATTTGATTTGAATATATAACGAATTTGATTTCAATTGAATATATAACGAATTTGATTCGAATAGAAAACCAATTTGAATTGAATCGAATAGAAAACCAATTTGAATTGAATCAAATAGAAAACGACTTTGGAATTGAATTGAATTGAAAACGAATTCAAATTGAATTGAAAGCGAATTGAAATGAATTCAAATTGAATTGAAATTTGAATTGAATAGAAATGAATTTTAAAACGAATTTATAAAGAAGAATTCAATTTTGATTTGAATTGAAATGGAAGTTGAAATTGCTTTTGAAACGAATTTAAAACTATTTATATAATTCGTTTTAAATAGAAATCAACGAAATATATATTATATATATTATATATATATTATATAATGGCCTGAATAGAACGCGCCGCGCCGCGACAGTTCGTGAATTTCGACCATTTATTTCAAACGGACATTACGGGAGATCCGACCGTCGGATTCTCCTAAAACCGGAACCGTTGGGCTAGTATCGAAAAGAGCTTTCTAACGAATATTAAAAATTTGAAATCTAACGGTTGGATTTGGAGATACGTCCAAATCAAATTCGAAAAAGGTCGTTGTAAGTGCAGTTCGATGGCCGTTGATGGAAATCGACTGTACGGGCCCTGATAAAATTATCAAAAATAGTAATAATTAGTGTAAAATCATAAGAAATGATTTGGGGAAAATTGGGATGAAAAACTCCATATTTGAAAAGATAAAAATAGATTTTTATCGAAATGAACTAGTTTTGAACTGAAATTAAAACCCATTTATTTTTAAATAAATAAATTGGATTTGAAATGGGTTTAAATAGAATTGATTCATGGGTTTATCGTGAACTGTGTTTTAAATAACACTAGTTCTTTAACCTGATAATAAATAGAATGTGATTTGGGTTTATCGTGAACGGTGTTTTAAATGACACTAGTTCTTTAACCCAGTAAAAAGAGTTTTAATGAATCTTCAATTAAATTGAAATGTGGATTGATAATTTGAATTATAACCTTTAGAAAATGAGCGAGAATGGAGTATCACCAGTTTTGCTCCAAAGTGATAGTTAAATCTTTAATCAGATTTGAACGTGAAATGGTAATTAATTTTACCGAACACTGTGATGTTAAATATGGAGTATTACTAGTTTTGCTTCATGGGATGAATAGGTTAGGATTGGGAAATAAATTAAATAATTACTTCGGTATGGTTCGCTAATCTCGACTAGTTTGGAAAACCATAATTTGGTTTGAAATGACATCCAAAGGAAGAGTAAAGGCTAAATTTTAAAGAATTTATTTTGGATAAAATTAATGGGAACCTTTCCCTAAGAATTGAAATTTAGAAACTAGCTGAATGTTAGTTAAGAAGAATGGTTTCCTGGATATTGATCTGATGTTGGTTTCGGCCTTCGGGGTTAATATTTGGGGGATTGCTCTCTTACTAATTTACGGTTAGTAACTAATGAATTGGAATGAGGCGTATGTTGTGTTTGTGTAACATTTATTTTTAATATACGCGGGTTGTTCGGAAAGGCCGGGTTTATACCCATTCTGAATAACCGATTCGACGATATGTCGAAGATGAAGACGGTGGTCGAAGACCGGAAGTCTTCACATCGTTTGGGTGATTACTGATGATCTTGATTGGGCTGTACACCCAAGATGAGGGAATCAGTTGGTGGTCGTCCAGACGTACTTGGAGATGGATGGATATGCGAGGAAAGTGCCTCCGGTTTCGTTCAGACCTAGAACGGACTTGTAAATGGATGGTGTGTCTGACATTGTATTCCTTTATATTGTATTCGTTGATCTCTGCTAAATATATATCTGTTTGGCGGCGGGGAATTTATTCTCTTGCTTAACGCCCTTCTCTGAGACATACGAGCTCAGAGGTTATATATTGGCAGAAATCAGTGGTACGATATGGATTGACAATGTGGCATGCTGAGATGTAGTGATCCAGACTTTTGTTGAAAAGCAAAGTTTGGTGGATGATGATCAAAGCGCAGCTGATATGGCATGGCTTTGTGTATAGCGTTGATTCGCGAGCCTCACACCTCGGTGTGAACCAAAAACGGGGAGGACCTCCGGGAAATGGA
This sequence comes from Allium sativum, assembly GCA_030737875.1. Taxonomy (NCBI): domain Eukaryota; kingdom Viridiplantae; phylum Streptophyta; class Magnoliopsida; order Asparagales; family Amaryllidaceae; genus Allium; species Allium sativum. Next base: position 637,383 of record JASFAX010000065.1, read on the forward strand.
CATATGCTGGTTTCTAGTTAGAAGTGGTGTCAGTGCTTAAACTGGCTGGCATTACTTATGTGGATGTTGCTTATCATTACTTATTGCCCAGCGGGGCGTCTCGGTTAACGGTGGTTGCAGAGGCTTACGGGTCCCAGATCACTATGAGGTTCCATAGAACCGGCTAGCATATCGTTTACGGCATTACTAACCATCGACGGGTGGCCGGCCCCGTCGTTCCGGGTGCAGTCGCGGCTGCAACCTGAGGCTCGGGCTAGAGAGTCTCGAATTAAGCACAGAATATTCCCTTTGCCTTGGTTCACAGGATGGAAATCCAATTTCCAATACGTGTATTGCGGTTTTAATTGTAGAACTAGTATGGCGACATGATATATGGTACCCATGCCGTCTATGATTGATATTTATGATTGAAATTGTTTTGACACTATACACTTATAGTAGTATCAAATGATTTGTTTTAAACGTACTAAGCATGTTTGGCTATTATAAGGGAAAACCCTATCCTCCGGCTGCGTTGCATTGTGTGATGGGACCTGGGTCTTATAATAGCTTCATTTTTAGAAAAGCATTGCGCTGTTTACTTATATGCACTGGTGTTCTTGGGAGGAAACCCGTTCCGTGTTATACGGCGTGGTCCCTTGATTTACCTAACTTTAAAAATAAAGATTAATAACTGTTTTAGTTCTCACACCAGTCACATGACTGACCTGGAGTTTATTGTTTTTAACCTAAACTCTGGGTGCCCCTATTTTCGACACGGGCAGCTAGTAGTTTTGGTTTTGCAGATTTATATTCACAGGATCCTGGTTTACAGCTGGAATGATATCCGGAAGGCTTTGTATCCGTATATCTCTTCTGGTTGTGTATTGTATTATTTTCCGTTGCGATGTATTTAAATGTAATTTGAATCTCTGATATTTCTGTGTAATATTCATTTATACTCTGTATATTCTTGTATTCTGGTGCATTGTTGTAATATACAATGAAATGTTCTTCCGTCTGTGTTCTGCTGTGGCTTGTTCTCGAACTATCCGCGCTTTCCTCACCGGGGAAGTTACGGGTTTTCACAGTTGGTATCAGAGCTTTGGTTTACAAAGCTCAGAGAACAAGGCACATTAGAACCATATGAAAGAATTCATCAGAATTGGATTAGTAATATCCAACGGGAATGACTCGTTAGAGATGGGATCAGTAGCATCCTAGAACGAGTGTGAAGAGTATATTTTTGAAAGTGAAAACAATCTTTGTTTTGAAAATTTAAATCAATTATTCGTATTTGATGATTTATTTATATTGATTTGGACAATGCAGTATATAAAGATTTTGCGTATACGTCTGATCCGCGTGTATTCGAAGTTTTAATATACTGGATAGATATAGAATTACACTCTAGTCGCCCGGGGATGATACTGATAATTGTGATCACATTATCAATGTTTATATTCGAGTGACGAAAGTGAGATTTCTATATATTTCCTATTGACTGGTGTGAGAACCAAAATTAGATAGGACCTATTGTTGTGATTTGGCATCAAAAATCTGATTTTTGACTATGTATCAAAGTTATGAATTTGATAAGCTAATCAACTAATGGATTGATGTTTGTGTTGTTTATTTATTTGTTTGATAATTTTGAACATTACGCCTAATTGTATCAAATATTGAATTGTATTGAAAATTGGTCGCATTTTCTTGCATATACATGTACTTACATTGAACAGGTCACAGCAAGGAGGCTAGAGCAGAGAATAAAATTTGTTTGCCCGACAAATAGGTACATGTTTAATACATAATTTACTGTTTTGTTTGGGTATTGATGATTTTATGAGCCTATTGGCTAGCCGCTTGGCTTTTTCTTTTTCTTTTTGAGATCAGAAGGCCTATATGGCAATTTCGGGATTTTCCTGTGGCTCCCGGTGCAGGGGAGGTTATGGCGAAATTTTTCGAAAATTTAGGGTGTTAGCCAAATTTTTGATGAATTTGAAAATTCTCAGAAACTGAAAAGTTGGAGAATGGTAGCCAGATCGAACGTAGAATTGATTAATCAAACCACTTTCGACTTTGTTCCTTTTCGGGGATGAAAAGTTTTAAGTGGGGGAGATTGTAACAACCCGAAAATCTGGGCCAGTTTAAAATTTTTATTTTGGCAATTTTAGCGAATTTTGATTATTTAAAATGAATTATTTTAAATAATATCGACGAGAAATTTATTTTGAATGGAATTTGAACATATATATTATATAGTTCGTCGTTAGAATATAAATATTTATTTATAATTATAAATAGAATTGAAAATGGCGTGGTAGTTCGATAATTCGATTTCAAACTTCAATTGAACATACCGGGTGCAAAACAATCCGGATTTTAGTGAAACCAAAAACATTAGAATCTAATTGTGAATATCTTTCTAACGAATCCGAAAAATCGAAATTTCATAGCGGGGATAAAAAGATATGTCCAGTTGAAAATTCTGAATAGTCGCTATGGAATTCAGGCCCTTAAAGATAGCTATTTTGCAAACGACCTCGGATTTCGACGAAACCACTTTTGTTGGATCCGTGATGTCAAGTTATTGCTCGTTTTCAAATTTCATAATTTTTCGAATCAATATGTGAGCGTGGCAAAGGAAAACGCGTTTGACCAGTTTCAGTTGATTTTAATCGACTGGAAAATGGCCATTTTTCTAACGGTCTCAGAATTCGACGAAATTAGTTTCGATAGGACCGTATCGTAAATACGAAGCTAGAAATAATTTTTCTGGAATTTGCTGAATCAGTATGTGGCCTTGGTAATTTAAAATGTACATTTAAAATTGAATATATAGATTTATATTTTAAATTTAGCGAAAACTGATCGAAACAGCCGAATCATCTTGCGAAACATATCCCATTGTGTTCAGAATAGGGGTAATTAGCTAGGAGCGACGGTCGTTGGGTTTGATTCGGAATCCAAATGCAATAAAACCCTAATTTTCAATTTAAATAATAATAAAAACATATTAGACCCTATATAAACAACCCTAGAATTGGTCAACCCTTCTAAGCCGTGGTCAACAGAGAAAATGCGCCTCCACTCTCTTTAAACCAACGGGGGAAATTCTCAAGAAAGAAATCCCAAATCGCACTCAAATTAGATCAAATCTAAACATGAAAACAAAACGAAAATTAAGGAGATTTCTACGATCTTTAATTTGAGACCGGGATGGTGGAACTTAGCTGAGTGGTTCTCGAGTTTTTGGGGTTCAAACGGGTCGGGTTCGAGCTCGTTTCCACGGCGACTACGATCATCGGACGGCGGGCGAAGCATGGAGGAGGAGGCGCACATGTAGGCGCGTCGTGTGGGGTCCTCCGACCAAGGTCTGACGGCTTCAGGTAATGGCGCACGGTGGCTTTCTGATGGGAGCTCCAGTTCGACACTTACAGTGAGCTTGATCCCTTTTGTTTTTGTTTTGTTTTTATATAATTAAACATTAAACTTTTTTTTCTTTTTTGATTTTAATTTATATAACAACATTGTGAAAAAAAATCTGAAATTGATTTACAAATACATTGTTTAAATTCTGGAAATTGTATATAAATTCGAATTGTTTTCGAAGTAAATTTCGAAAATATAAACATCTTTAGTTTGAAAATATACATTGCTTTTGAAATTATAAATATACATTGTTTTTAAACCATAAATAGAATTGTTTTAAAATGGAATTGAAAAATAGAATATGATTTTCAAATAGAATTAAAAATAGAATTTTTTTTTTAAACTAACAAAGTGTTGATATTTAAACTTTAAAAGATTAGATATCTCATTATAGAAAAATATGATTTTCATGTATGTGAAGGCGATATATAAAATATGGTTTTTATATGAGTGGAGTTATAAAAATACGATCTTTGAAAAAGAGTAAAAATTCGATTTTTATATATCGAATAGCAAAGTAAAAATTCGATTTTTATATATTGAATAGCAAAGTAAAAATTAGATTTTTATATATTGAATAGCAAAGTAAAAATTCGATTTTTATATATTGAATAGCGAAGTAAAAATTCGATTTTAACGTATGTAGGGAATACGGGCAACGAAGATGACAAAAAGGCGAGGACGACTAAGACTTCTGCAAAAGAAGAGTCGAGATGATTGGATAGCTATCAGTGAGAATTTCTCACTCTTTAATTTCTTTTTCTAGTTATATATATATATATATATATATACTAGGATGCAGACGGTGTTTAGTAGCACCCGACACCCGTCATCCACAGACCATGGAAGTTGGTTAGATTATTTGGTTTGAATTGAATTGTTTGGTGAAATGAATTGATTTGATTGATGTGTGAATGGCATGGGCCTTCACTAGACCGGGGATAAGGCTAGGCCTTGTCCCGTTTCTAGTATCGTGCCGTTATGCCGCCGAAATTTTCTAAAATATGTTAGAAAAATAAAAATATCATTTTTGTTGTGTAAATGAACTGAATAAAAATTCATGTGTTAAAATAAAATGTTTTATTGTTAAAAAAATAATTTTTAACGTAGAAGTGAATAAAATAAAATATTCATTTACAAACCAGACGGTTTGTTTATGTACACCTATTTGAAGGACATTGATTGGGATGATAAATTTTACACAGCGCCCAACTGCACAAATAAAATCTGTGTTTGATTGTTTGAAACCCCACACGGGTGTTGGGATGAAATTTGAAGTTCACTCATCCTGATTGATTCAATATGTCGATCGATTGATTGACAGACTGTTATAAGCGTTAAATATCTATATTTGATGCTTATACAGTGTAGTGCACTTTGGTTGATGGTTGATTATTTTTCAATGCTATTATATACGGTTGATGTATGAAAATCCATATAATTAACTTTATATGGTAATTGATTGGGCCTCATTCCAATTTAAAAATATAGATTATTATAAAATAAAGGTTCATGTGTTGACTGTACTCATCCGTTGAGATTAGTCATGTGTTGAACGAAATATTTTAATAATAAAATTTACATCTTTATCAATATAAAATAAAGGTTCATGTGTTGACTGTACTCATCCGTTGAGATTAGTCATGTGTTGAACTAAATATTTTAATAATAAAATTTACATCTTTATCAATATAAAATAAAGGTTCATGTGTTGACAGTACTCATCCGTTGAGATTAGTCAGGTATTGAACGAAATATTTGAAAATACAAATATTTGAAATAGAAATATTTGAATAGGAAATATTTGAAAAAGAAATATTTGAAATAGAATATTTGAAAATAGAAATAAATGAAGCCGTGTTGATTAGATTGATGCCATTTTGACGTGAACGATATTTATATCGATTTTATTCGTTTCGAAATAAATTGAATTGAAAACGATTTCGAAATGAATTGAATAGAAAACGAATTTGATTTCAATTGAATATATAACGAATTTGATTTGAATAGAAAACGAATTTGATTTGATTTGAATATATAACGAATTTGATTTCAATTGAATATATAACGAATTTGATTCGAATAGAAAACCAATTTGAATTGAATCGAATAGAAAACCAATTTGAATTGAATCGAATAGAAAACGACTTTGGAATTGAATTGAATTGAAAACGAATTCAAATTGAATTGAAAGCGAATTAAAATGAATTCAAATTGAATTGAAATTTGAATTGAATAGAAATGAATTTTAAAACGAATTTTTAAAGAAGAATTCAATTTTGATTTGAATTGAAATGGAAGTTGAAATTGCTTTTGAAACGAATTTAAAACTATTTATATAATTCGTTTTAAATAGAAATCGACAAAATATATATTATATATATTATATAATGGCCTGAATAGAACGTGCCGCGCCGCGGCAGTTCGTGAATTTCGACCATTTATTTCAAACGGACATTACGGGAGATCCGACCGTCGGATTCTCCTAAAACCGGAACCGTTGGGTTCGTATCGAAAAGAGCTTTCTAACGAATATTAAAAATTTGAAATCTAACGGTTGGATTTGGAGATACGTCCAAATCAAATTCAAAAAGGTCACTGTAAGTGCAGTTCGATGGCCGTTGATGGAAATCGACTGTACGGGCCCTGATAAAATTATCAAAAATAGTAATAATTAGTGTAAAATCATAAGAAATGATTTGGGGAAAATTGGGATGAAAAACTCCATATTTGAAAAGATAAAAATAGATTTTAATCGAAATGAACTAGTTTTGAACTGAAATTAAAACCCATTTATTTTTAAATAAATAAATTGGATTTGAAATGGGTTTAAATAGAATTGATTCATGGGTTTATCGTGAACTGTGTTTTAAATAACACTAGTTCTTTAACCCGATAATAAATAGAATGTAATTTGGGTTTATCGTGAACGGTGTTTTAAATGACACTAATTCTTTAACCCAGTAAAAAGAGTTTTAATGAATCTTCAATTAAATTGAAATGTGGATTGATAATTTGAATTATCAACTTTAGAAAATGAGCGAGAATGGAGTATCACCAGTTTTGCTCCAAAGCGATAGTTAAATCTTTAATCAGATTTGAACGTGAAATGGTAATTAATTTTACCGAACACTGTGATGTTAAATATGGAGTATTACCAGTTTTGCTTCATGGGATGAATAGGTTGGGATTGGGAAATAAATTAAATAATTACTTCGGTATGGTTCGCTAATCTCGACTAGTTTGGAAAACCATAATTTGGTTTGAAATGACATCCAAAGGAAGAGTAAAGGATAAATTTTAAAGAATTTATTTTGGATAAAATTAATGGGAACCTTTCCCTAAGAATTGAAATTTAGAAACTAGCTGAAGGTTAGTTAAGAAGAATGGTTTCCTGGATATTGATCTGATGTTGGTTTCGGCCTTTGGGGTTAATATTTGGGGAATTGCTCTCTTACTGATTTACGGTTAGTAACTAATGAATTGGAATGAGGCGTATGTTGTGTTTGTGTAACATTTATTTTTAATATACGCGGGTTGTTCGGAAAGGCCGGGTTTATACCCATTCTGAATAACCGATTCGACGATATGTCGAAGATGAAGACGGTGGTCGAAGACCGGAAGTCTTCACATCGTTTGGGTGATTACTGATGATCTTGATTGGGCTGTACACCCAAGATGAGGGAATCAGTTGGTGGTCGTCCAGACGTACTTGGAGATGGATGGATATGCGAGGAATGTGCCTCGGGTTTCGTTCAGACCTAGAACGGACTTGTAAATGGATGGTGTGTCTGACATTGTATTCCTTTATATTGTATTCGTTGATCTCTGCTAAATATATATCTGTTTGGCAGCGGGGAATTTATTCTCTTGCTTAACGCCCTTCTCTGAGACATACGAGCTCAGAGGTTATATATTGGCAGAAATCAGTGGTACGATATGGATTGATAATGTGGCATGCTGAGATGCAGTGATCCAGACTTTTGTTGAAAAGCAAAGTTTGGTGGATGATGATCAAAGCGCAGCTGATATGGCATGGCTTTGTGTATAGCGTTGATTCGTGAGCCTCACACCTCGGTGTGAACTAAAAACGGGGAGGACCTCCGGGAAATGGACATACGCTGGTTTCTAGTTAGAAGTGGTGTCAGTGCTTAAACTGGCTGGCATTACTTATGTGGATGTTGCTTATCATTACTTATTGCCCAGCGGGACGTCTCGGTTAACGGTGGTTGCAGAGGCTTATGGGTCCCAGATCACTATGAGGTTCCATATAACCGGCTAGCATATCGTTTACGGCATACTAACCATCGACAGGTGGCCGGCCCCGTCGTTCCGGGTGCAGTCGCGGCTGCAACCTGAGGCTCGGGCTAGAGAGTCTCGAATTAAGCATAGGATATTCCCTTTGCCTTGGTTCACAGGATGGAAATCCAATTTCCAATACGTGTATTGCGGTTTTAATTGTAGAACTAGTATGGCGACATGATATATGGTACCCATGCCATCTATGATTGATATTTTTGATTGAAATTGTTTTGACACTATACACTTATAGTAGTATCAAATGATTTGTTTTAAACGTACTAAGCATGTTTGGCTATTATAAGGGAAAACCCTATCCTCCGACTGCGTTGCATTGTGTGATGGGACCTAGGTCTTATAATAGCTTCATTTTTAGAAAAGCATTGCGCTGTTTACTTATATGCACTGGTGTTCTTGGGAGGAAACCCGTTCCGTGTTATACGGCGTGGTCCCTTGATTTACCTAACTTTAAAAATAAAGATTAATAACTGTTTTAGTTCTCACACCAGTCACATGACTGACCTGGAGTTTATTGTTTTTAACCTAAACTCTGGGTGCCCCTATTTTCGACACGGGTAGCTAGTAGTTTTGGTTTTGCAGATTTATATTCACAGGATCCTGGTTTACAGCTGGAATGATATCCGGAAGGCTTTGTATCCGTATATCTCTTCTAGTTGTGTATTGTATTATTTTCCGCTGCGATGTATTTAAATGTAATTTGAATCTCTGATATTTCTATGTAATATTCATTTATACTCTGTATATTCTTGTATTCTGGTGCATTGTTGTAATATACAATGAAATGTTCTTCCGTCTGTGTTCTACTGTGGCTTGTTCTCGAACTATCCGCGCTTTCCTCACCGGGGAAGTTACGGGTTTTCACAGAATTTGATATTGAATATAAGCTGATATATTTTCTATTCAGAGCCTTGTATTTAATATCAAATGGGATTTGGGTTTGTCGTGAATGGTGTCTTCATTAACATTGTTCTTAAGCCCAGTTGAGAAAAAGATTAAATCTTTTTATTTAGATTTAATGAAGTGTACCAATTGGAATTGAATTTGAATTGATATTTGGGTTTATCGTGAACGGTGTTTTAAATAACACTTGTTCTTTAAACCGATAATTAATGGAATGTTATTTTGGGTTTATAGTGAACCGTGTTTTAAACGACATTAGTTCTTTAACCCAGTTAAAGACCGGATGTGATTTCCCAAGTTAACTAATCATTGATAGTGATTACTGGGAAGATTAAAACCAACTGGAGTTTTAATGAATCTTTAATTAGTTTGAAATAATCGAGAATGGAGTATCACCAGTTTTGCTCCAGGCGATAGTTAAATCTTTAATTAGATTTGAACGTGAAACGATAATTGAATTTGCTGTTAAAACCGTAGTGTTAGATATGAAGTATGACCAGTTTTACTTCATGGGTGAATAGGTTGGGATTGGGAAATAAAATAAATGATTACTGCAGTGTGGTTCGCTAATCCATACTAATTTGAATTGATATTCAAAAGAAGATTAAAGAACAAATTTAAAGAATTTATCTTTGATAAAATTAATGGGAACCTTTCCCAAAGTATGAGAATATTTGAATAAAGGAATATTCTGAATTGGGATGAGGCGTATGTTGTGTTTGTGTAACACTTGTTTATTATATACGCGAGTTATTCAGAAAAACCGGGTTTATCCCATTCTGAATAACTGATTCGATGTGGTGTCAAGGATGAAGATGGTGGTTGAAGACCGGAGGTCTTCACATAGTTTGGGTGATTACTGATGATCTTGATTGGGTTGTACACCCAAGAGGAGGGAATCTGTTGGTGATTGTCCAGACGTACTTGGAGATCGATGAATATGCGAGGTACAAGGTGCCTCCGGTTTCGTTCAGACCCAGAGCGAACTTGTAAATGGACTGTGTGTCTGACATTGGATTTTATTCTATGTGATTGATTTCTATTAAATATATATCTGTTTAGCGGCGGAGAATATATTCTCTTGCTTAACGCCCTTCTCTGAGACCTACGAGCTCAGGGGTTATATATTGATGGACATCAATCGCATGGAGTGAATTGCCTGTGTGGCATGCCTAAGTGGAAAATGATCAAGGCTTCTATTGAAGAGCAAAGTCTTGTGGTTGATGATCAAAGCACCGCCTGTATGGCATAGCTTTGTGTAACGTTGATTCGCGAGCCTCACACCCCGGTTGTGAACTAGAAACGGGAGAGGACATCAGGGAGGGCATGCATTTCCTTCTAGCTAGGGTGGTGTCAGTGGCCTGCCAGCCCTGACATTTATATTATTTTCACCTGTGTGGTTGTTGCTGTTGCGAGGCGCCTCAGATATATCGGTGACTATGTGGAGCCGATGGAGTCATTAGACTCATTGACACCCAAAGGGTGGGGAAACGCAGTGTTCAGGCATAATAATCCACGTCGAAGGACCGGCCCTGACGATCCAAGGGGCAATTGCGGCTGTACCTGAGGGGCGGGCTAGAGCGTCTCGAATTCGGTAGAGGACGATCCCTTGCCTCGGTTCATAGATGGAAACCCAACTTCCAATACGTGACTTTGCGGTTTTTGATTGTAGAGCCTAGTATGGGACATAGTGGTATGGGGCACTTATGCGGTCTATGATTGATACTGATGATTTGAAATTGTTTTGACACTATACACTTATAATAACAATAAAACATGAAATTTCACATACCAAGCATTCTTGGCTATTATAAGGTAAAAACCCTATCCTCCGGCTTGCGTTGCATTGTGTGATGGGACATGGGTCTTATAATAGCTTCATTGTTCTTTATTTAGCATTGCGCTGTCGTTTTATGCACTGGTATTCTTGGGAGGAAACCCGTTCCGTGTTATACGGCTTGGTCCCTTGATTTACCTAACTTTAAAATAAAGATTAATAACTATTTTAGTTCTCACACCAGTCACATGACTGATCTGGAGTTTATTGTTTTAACCTAAACTCTGGATGCCTTTATTTTCCGCACGAGCAGCTAGTAATTTTGGTTTTGCAGATTTATATTCATAGGATCCTGATTTACAGCTGGAACAATATCCGGAAAGCTCTATATCCATATATCTCTTTCAGTTGTGTTTTGTATTATTTTCCGTTGCGATGTAATGTAATTTAAATCTCTGATATTTTCTGTGTAATATTTATTTATACTCTGTAATATTCTTGTATTCTGATGGAATTGTTGTAATAAACAATGAAAAGTTCTTCTATTTGTGTTGATCTGATTCGTCTTGTCCTCAAAGCAATCCGTGCTTTCCTTACAGGGGAAGTTCGGGCTGTTATAAGTTGGTATCAAAGCTTTGGTTTACAGAGCTCGAGAACAAGACACATTAGAACCATACGAAAGAATTCATCTGAAATTGGATTAGTAATATCCAATGAGAATTACTCGTTAGAGATAGGATCAGTAGTATCCTAGAACGAGTGTGAAGAGTATATTTTAAAAATGAAAACAATTTTTTTTGAAAAATTAAACTTTATTCAACGTATTTGAATATTTATTTTAAATTAATTTGGACAATCCAATATATAAAGATTTTGCATATAGGCCTTGCAAACGTGTATTCAAAGTTTTAATATACTGGATAGATACAGAATCACACTCTAGTCGCCTGGAGATGACATTGATGATAGCAACTGCATCATCAGTGGATATATGTTCGAGTGACGAAAGTGGGATTTCTATATATTTCCAATTGACTGGTGTGAGAACCAAAATTAGATAAGGCCTATTGTTGTGATTTTGCACCAAAAATGTGATTTTTGACTATATGTCAAAGTTAAGTGATTGAAAAGATAATCAAATAATTGATTGCTAATTGTGTTGTTTGATTAGTGGTTGATTAATTAAAATTTGAGCCTTTAACAAAATTGAACCAAATATTGAGTTGTATTGAAAATTAGTTGCATTTGCATGCATATACATGTACTTACATTGAACAGGTCATAGCAAGGAGGCTAGAGCAGAAGAATAAAATTGTTTGCCCAACAAATAGGTACATGTTTACTAATTTCTTTGGTTTGGATGATTTTATAGCCGACTGGCTAGCCGCTTGGCTGTTTCTTTTTCTTTTTGGATTGGTGAGGGCTATGAGAGGCTATTTGAAATATCCCGAAGCTCCCGGTGCAGGGGAAGTTATGGCGAAATTTTTCGAAAATTTAGGGTCTAAGCCAAATTTTTGAAAAGTTCTTAGAAACTGAAAAGTTGAAGAACTTAAGCCGTAATGAAAATTGTGAAAGTTGAGTTGATTAGTTAAACAACTTTCGGCTTCTTCCTTTTCGAGGACGAAAAGTTTTAAGTGGGGGAGATTGTAATAACCAGGAAATCTGAGCCAATTTAAAATTTTTATTTTGGCAATTTTGATGAATTTTGAATATTTAAAATGAATTATTTTAAATGATACCGATGAGAAATTTATTTTGAATAGAATTAGAAGTATATATTTATATAGATCGTCATTAGAATATAAATATTTATTTTAAATTATAAAGGGAATTGAAAATGGCGCGGTAGTTCGAAAATTCAATTTCAAATTTCAAATGAAGGTACAGGATTCAAAATAAATCGGATTTTAGCGAAACCAAAATTATTTGAATCTAATTGAGAATATCTTTCCAACGAATCTGAAAAATTGAAATTTCATAGCGGGAATCAAGAGATATCCCCAGTTGAAATTTCAAAATAGTCGCTATAGAATTCTGGCCCTTAAAAATGGAAATTTTGCAAACGACCTCGGTTTTTGATGAAACCACTTTTGTTGGATTCGTGATGTCATATTATGGCTAGGTTTCAAAATTCATAATTTTCTAAATTAATATGTGGGCATGGCGAAGTTAAACGTGTTTTGACCATTTTAGTCAATTTTAATCGACTGGAAAATGGCCATTTTTCAAATGGTCTTAGAATTTGACGAAATTAGTTTTGTTAGGATCGTATCATCAATACGAAGCTAGAAAATATTTTTGGGAATTTTTAGAGTCCGCATGTGGCCCCAGTAAATTGAAATGTGCGTTCAAATTCAATATATAGATTTATATTGTGATTTTGACGGAAACTGATCGAAATGATCGAATCAGCTGATGAAACATATCTCATTGTGTTCAGAATGGTGGCAATTAGCTAGGGACGACTGTCGGTGGGTTCGATTTCGAGTTCGAAATAAAAAGTTACTTTTTGAAATTAAATAATAATAAAATATATATAATTATATACTCCTCTCTACACTCTCTCCCTCCTCTAAGTCAAACCCGCCAGTAAATTAAAAAAAATGGCCGACGCTCATCGCCCCCTCCCCCGCTGAGCGCTATTGACCGCGACCCCCCCTCGCCTCAGGCGATCTCTGCAACGCCCCCCCCCCCTCTCTCGATTCTCCCTCCTCTCTCCTGGCTCCTTCCCCCTTCTATGCGACGCCGAACTCCCCTCCGCCCCCCTGAAACCCGATGCCGACCATCCACCTCCCCCTTGACCTCAGACGCAGCACAACAGGCCCCCCCGGCCTCCACTCCACCCCGACGCCAAACCCCTTCCTCCAATAGAAAAAGTAAGTATTTTCTGGTTTTAATTTCGTTTTTTATATATAAATTAAAAACAGTGTATGAAAAAGATTATATTTTTATAGAATATAAAGATATGATTTTTATATTATAGAAAGTATAAAGATATGATTTTATATTATAGAAAGTATAAAGATGTGATTTTTATATTATAGGGACAGTAAAAATATAATCTTTATTAGAAGAAGAGCGATATAAAAATATAATTTTTATTATAAAGTTAGCATGGTAAAAATATGATCTTTATTATATGAACACCGTTATAAAAATAGAATTTTTATCAACATAGACGCGGTATAAAAATGTGATTTTTATCCATATAGAGTGATTATAAAAATGTGATTTTTATATACATAGCAACAATATAAAGATGCGATTTTTATATATGTAGTGGATACGGACAACGAAAGTGACAAAAGGCGAGGACGACGAAGATTTCCTACATACGAAGAGTCGCGGCGTTTGGTTTAGCTCTAGGTGAGAACTCCTCACTTTTATTTTGATTTCTAGTTAAAATATATACTAGGATGCAGACGGTGCTTAGTAGCACCCGACACCCGTCGACCATGGACGACTTGTATGCTTGTGTGATTGTTTGTGTTGTGAAATCAAATATATGTTCATGTGTTGAAATTAAATATATATTCATGTGTTGAAATAAAGTAAATATTCATTTACAAATCGAACGATTTGTTTATGTACACCGATTTGACTGATATTGATTGGGACAATAAATTTTACACATCGCCCAACTGCACAAATAAAAATCCATGTTTGTTGATGTGAAACCCCACACGGGTATTGGGATGATATTTAACGTACACTAATCCCGATTTTTTAGTTGTATGTCAATCGATGGGTTGACAGACTGTGTAAGTGTTAATTATTTATATTTAATGCTTATGTAGTTGTGGTGCACTCTGGATGATGGTTGATGATTTATCGTTGCTATTATATACATGTGTTGTAGAAAATCCATATAATTAACCTTATATGGTAATTGATTGGGCCTCATTTCGATTTGGAAAATGAAGAATATTATAAAAATAAATTCATGTGTTGAATAGAATAAATATTCATGTGTTGAATAGAAAATAAATTCATGTGTTGAATATAAAACAAATTCATGTGTTGAATAGAAAATAAATTCATGTGTTGAATAGAAATAAATTCATGTGTTGAATAGAATATAAATTCATGTGTTGAATAGAATAAAAATTCATGTATTGAATATAATATAAATTCATGTGTTGAATAAAATATAAATTCATGTGTTGAATAGAATAAATATTCATGTATTGAATAGAAAATAAATTCATGTGTTGAATAGAAAATAAATTCATGTGTTGAATAGAAATAAATTCATGTGTTGAATAGAAATAAATTCATGTGTTGATTAGAAATAAATTCATGTGTTGAATAGAATAAAATTCATGTGTTGAATAGAATAAAAATTCATGTGTTGAATAGAATAAAAATCCATGTGTTGAATAATATAAATTCATGTGTTGAATAGTATAAATTCATGTGTTGAATAGAATAGATATTCATGTGTTGAATAGAATAAACATTCATGTGTTGAATAAAAGCCGTGTTGATTAGATTGACGCCATTTTGATGTGAACGATATTTATATCGATTTTATTCATTTTTATAATGAATATAAGAAAGAAAGTGATTACAAAATATAACATTTTGAAAATATTATCATTTATATATCGATGATGTGAAATATTCAATTTTGATTCGAAATTGAATACGAAGTTGAAATCGTTTCGAAAACGAATTTAAAACGATTTATAAAATATGTTTTAAAAGAAAATCGACGAAATATATATAATATATATATTATATATATTAAATGGCCTGAATAGAACGCGCCGCGCAACGGCAGTTCGCGAATATCGACCATTGGCTTCGAATGGATATTACGGGAGATCGGACCGTCGAATTCTCCTAAAACCGGAACCGTTAGGTTCGTATCGAAAAGAGCTTTCTAACGAATATTAGAAATTAGAAATCTAACGGTTGGATTTTGAATTATGTCCAAATCAAATTTGGAAAAGGTCGTTGTAAGTGCAACTCGATGGCCGTTGATGGAAATCGACTGTACGGGCCTTGATAAAATTATTAAAAATAGTAATAATTTGTGTAAAATCATAAGAAATGATTTGTGAAGAATTGGGATGAAAAATTCCACATTTGAAAAGATAAAAATAGATTTTTATCGAAATGAACTAGTTTTGAACTAGAATTAAAATCCATTTATTTTTAAAAATAAATAAAGCGGATTTGAAATGGTTTTGAAAATAACCAGACTTTCCAATAATTGAATTGGAATGGATTTGAATCGAAACTGTCTTTGGGATATTTCGATGTTAGATTTCGTGATTATACAGATATTGTTATGGAAATTTGAAAGATATATTTATATCGTTATTTCCAATACGATATTTGTGGGTCATAGAATTTGATATTGAATATAAGCCGATATATTTTCTATTCAGAGCCTTGTATTTAATATCAAATGGGATTTGGGTTTGTCATGAATGGTGTCTTCATTAACACTGTTCTTAAGCCCAGTTAAGAAAAAGATTAAATCTTTTTATTTAGATTTAATGAAGTGTACCAATTAAATGGTATTTAATTGGAATTGAATTTGAATTGATTTTTGGGTTTATCGTGAACGGTATTTTAAATAACACTTGTTCTTTAACCCAATAATTAATGGAATGTGATTTTGGGTTTATAGTGAACCGTGTTTTAAATGACATTGGTTCTTTAACCCAGTTAAAGACAGGATGTGATTTCAGAAGTTAAATAATAATTGATAGTGATGATTATTGGGAAGATTAAAACCAAGTGGAGTTTTAATGAATCTTTAATTAGATTGAAATAATTGAGAATGGAGTATCTCCAGTTTTGCTCCAGGTGATAGTTAAATCTTTAATTAGATTTGAGCGTGAAATGGTAATTGAATTTACCGTTAACACCGTGGTGTTAGATATGAAGTATGACTAATTTTACTTCATGGGATGAATAGGTTGGGATTGGGAAATAAAATAAATGATTACTGCGGTGTGGTTCGCTAATCCCGACTAATTTGAATTGATATTCAAAAGAATATTAAAGAATAAATTTAAAGAATTTATCTTTGATAAAATAAATTGGAACCTTTCCCAAAATATGAGAATATTTGAATAAAGGAATATTCTGAATTGGGATGAGGCGTATGTTGTGTTTGTGTAACACTAGTTTATTATATACGCGAGTTATTTAGAAAGACCGGGTTTATCCCATTCTGAATAACTGATTCGACATGGTGTCAAGGATGAAGACGGTGGTTGAAGACCGGAGGTCTTCACATCGTTCGGGTGATTACCGATGATCTTGATTGGGTTGTACACCCAAGAGGAGGGAATCAGTTGGTGATCGTCCAGACGTACTTGGAGATCGATGGATATGCGAGGTACAAGGTGCCTCTGGTTTCGTTCAGACCCAGAATGAACTTGTAAATGGACTGTGTGTCTGACATTGGATTTTATTCTGTGTGATTGATTTCTATTAAATATATATCTGTTTAGCGGCGGAGAATTTGTTCTCTTGCTTAACGCCCTTCTCTGAGACGTACGAGCTCAGGGGTTATATATTGATGGATATCAATTGCATGGAGTGAATTGCCTGTGTGGCATGCCTAAGTGGCAAATGATCAAGGCTTCTGTTGAAGAGCAAAGTCTTGTGGTTGATGATCAAAACACCGCCTGTGTGGCATAGCTTTGTGTAACTTTGATTCGCGAGCCTCACACCCTGGTTGTGAACCAGAAATGGGAGAGGACATCAGGGAGGGCATGCATTTCCTTCTAGCTAGGGTGGTGTCAGTGACCTACCAGCCCTGACATTTATATTATTTTAACCTGTGTGGTTGTCGCTGTTGTGAGGCGCCTCGGATATATATGAGACTATGTGGAGCCGATGGAGTCATTAGAATCATTAACCCCCCAAAGGGTGGGGAAATGCAGTGTTCAGGCATAATAATCCACATCGGTGGACCGGCCCTGACGATCCAAAGGGCAGTTGCGGCTGTTCCTAAGGGGCGGGCTAGAGCGTCTCGAATTCGGTAGAGGATGATCCCTTGCCTCGGTTCATAGATAGAAACCCAACTTCCAATACGTGACTTTGCGGTTTTTGATTGTAGAGTCTAGTATGGCGACATAGTGGTATGGGGCACTTATGCCGTATATGATTGATACCGATGATTTGAAATTGTTTTGACACTATACAATCATAGTAATAATAAAACATGAAATTTCACGTACCAAGCATTCTTGGCTATTATAAGGTAAAAACCCTATCCTCCGGCTTGCGTTGCATTGTGTGATGGGACCTGGGTCTTATAATTGCTTCATTGCTCTTTATTTAGCATTGCATTGTTGTTTTATGCACTGGCATTCTTGGGAGGAAACCCGTTCCGTGTTATACGGCGTGGTCCCTTGATTTACCTAACTTTAAAATAAAGATTAATAACTATTTTAGTTCTCACACCAGTCACATGATTGACCTGGAGTTTATTGTTTTAACCTAAACTCTAGGTTCCCTTATTTTCCGCACGGGCAGCTAGTAGTTTTGGTTTTGCAGATTTATATTCATAGGATCCTGATTTACAGCTGGAACGATATCCGAAAGCTCTTTATTTGTATATCTCTTTCAGTTGTGTTTTGTATTATTTTCCGCTGCTATGTAATGTAATTAAATCTTTGATATTTTCTATGTAATATTTATTCATGCTCTGTAATATTCTTGTATTCTGATGGAATTGTTGTAATAAACAATGAAAATTTCTTCTGTTTGTGTTCTGATTCGTCTTGTCATCCTAGCAATCCGTGCTTTCCTTACCGGGGAAGTTCGGGTTATATAATGAATCAAGAAATATGAAGTAATTTCAATGATTCGATAAGTAACTTGAATATATGACAGCTTTTTAGAATGCAAGTATATAGAATTGAAAATTAGAGAATAGTATAGATTACAAAAGAATTGGTGATTTGGAAATGAAGATTATGATGTTTATAAAATAGTAAAAGAGCAACATCCTTTCACGAATAATTGCAGTGAAGAGATATGGCCATTTCTATTCAGAGATGAATAGAAATCTATTCATGAAAGGAGATGACTCTTCATATAAAAAATTACTGTTTCGAAATCAATCAACTAGTCTGCATTTCACCAGTTAACTGGTTGATCAAATAAAATCGTATATATATATACACACACTTAAATATAGAAAGAAACTAGCCATTACTGGGCTTGGAACACTGGCCAGTCAGCTGGTCTGTTATTCACCAGTCGACAGTTATGTATAACCAGTCCAGTATTGGCTACTTTCTGATCATATATATATATATATATATATATATATATATAATATGTATATATTGCATTTGTGTTATACTGTGAGGATAGATTTTAACATATTTCTAACATAACTAATTACTTATATATATATGTATATATGTATATATATATATATATATATATATGAATTTAGCCCTTCAATCTGATCGTCACTGATCTTTGTTTCCATATTGTCATGAATTAAAAATATCGTGAATTAACATTCTCACCCTTTTTTGATTGATGACAACATCTCGCATTCTGTTAAAATATTGAATTGCTCCCCCTGAATGTATACTTGTACATATATTTAGCTCCCCCTGAATTTTGGCAACATTTTGTTTGTTCATAATATAACATATACTTGTCGTGCGACTTCCTATAACAAAATGTTAGCATATAGCATACATATTTGATATATGATCATATACCAATATATTGATACGCTATTCTCCCCCTTTGTCATCAATAAAAAAAAAATGCTATGAGAATAGATCTTTATAAGAAACAATCCCTAGTTCTCTTTGAAGTTTTATGAAAGTATTCTCTAGTAGGGGTTCAGTAAATATGCCAGCAATTTGATTTTCCGAGTTTACAAATTCTACGTTAATTATTTGTTTTTCAATATTATCTCTCAAGAAATGATATCGTATATCAATATGTTTTGTTCTAGAATGGTTTACCACAATTTTCGATAAATTTATTGCTCTTATGTTGTCGCAATAAATTATGCAGTTAGTTAAATTGACATTAAAATCTTTTAGTGTTTACTACATATATATTACTTGAGCACAGCCTAGTGCCGCAGATATATACTTAGCTTCACATGTTGAAAGTGAAACGCAATTCTGTTTCTTGCTGAACCAAGATAAAAGTGATTTACTAATAAAGTGACAAGTTCCACTTGTACTTTACTATCCGTCTGTGATCCTCCAAAATCATCGTCACTGTATAAGACTAATTCGAAGGAACAATCTTTCAGATAGAAAAGTCCAAAGTCTGTGGTACTACTAAGATAACATAATATATGTTTTGCTGCCTTCAAATGTGATTCTTTTGGATCTTGAAAATTGGAACATAAACAAACACTCATCATAATATCAGGTCTACTGGCAGTTAAATACAGAAGTGAACCTATCATGCTTAGATATAACTTTTGATCGACACTTTTACCATTTTTGTCTTTATCTAAATGTGTTGTTGTACTCATTGGTGTACGTTTACTTGAAGTATTTTCCATTCCAAAACGTTTCATTAGATTTTCACAGTATTTTTCTTGATTGACGAAAATTCCATTTGATAATTGCTTAATTTGTATACCCAGAAAGTAAGAGAGTTCTCCTATATGTGACATTTCGAATTCGCTTGTCAATATATTTGAAAATCTTGACATAATTGTTTATTTGTTGAACCAAAAATAATGTCATCGACATATATTTGCACTATTAAAACATCTTTATTAGCTTTCTTTATAAAATGTGTTTGCTCAACCTTTCCAATTTGGAATCCTGGATCTAGTAAGTAATTTTTGAGATGTTCATACCAAGCACGAGGTGCTTGTTTTAATCCATATAATGCCTTTTTTAATTTGAAAACATGATTTGGAAATTTTTCATGAGTGAATAGTGGAGGTTTTTCAATACACTTTTTCTTTAATATAACCATTAAGAAAGCGCATTTAACATCCACTTGATATAGTTTAAAGTTATGAAAACATGCATATGCTAATCAAATACGAATTGCTTCTAGTCGAGCGAAAGGAGCAAATGTTTCTTCATAATATATGCCTTCTTCTTGGTTATAACCTTGTGCTACAAGCCTAGCTTTGTTTCTAGTAATATTACCCAATTCGTCTGCTTTATTTTTGTAAACCCATTCTGTACCAATGACAGTTTGATCACTTGGTCTTGGAACTAATTCCCAGACTTCATTGTGTTCAAACTGATTTAATTATTCTTGCATAGCAATTATCCAGTTTTTATCTGTTGATGTTTCTTTTGGGGTTTTGGGTTCAATATTCGATAAGAAAGCGACATTACTTACCAAATTAAGTTGACTTCATGTTCTTACATTTGAAGTTATTTATCCAATGATATTTTGAGTCGGATGGTCTCGTAATATTCTTGGTGGAGATCTAACTTCATTAACTTGAATATTTTGGTCATTATTATCGATATTATCTTGATTTTCTGTAACATTGTTTTCTATATTATTATGAACAATGTTTTCATCTTCTCTATATATTATAATATCATCGTCTTGAGAAGAATTACTTTTCACAATATTTGAGTTAAAAGAATTTTGAATAAAATTTTCATCAAATGAAACTTGAAGTGATTCTTCTATTTTACTAGTTCTCTTATTGTACGATAAGCTTTGCTACGCTCAGAATATCCCAAAAATATTTCTTCGTCGGATTTTGAATCAAATTTTCCTAGCTGATCTTTTGTATTTAAAATAAAACATTTTGAACCAAAGACTTTAAAATACGAAATATTTGGTTTTCTTCCTGTAAAAAGTTACTATGGAGTATTTATGGTGAGAGGTCGAATGGAAACACGATTCAAAACATAATAAGTCGTTGCAACTACTTAAACCCAAAAATGTTTTGGCAGTGTACTTCCATTTAATATCGTTCTGGCACATTATTGTCAAGTTCTATTTTTACATTCTACTACTCCATTTTTTTGTGAAGTTCTAAAAAAAGAGAAATTATGAAAAAAATCCTTTCTTTAGACAAAATAAATCAAATTCTTATTTTTAAATTCTCCTCCATGATCACTCCGTATATTTTTAATTTTTAAATCAGTTAGATTTTGAATTTGTTTGACAAAAGTTTTAAAAAGATCAAAAGTTTCGCTTTTATTTTTTAGAACATTGTCCAAGTATACCTTGAAAAATCATCAACAATTATAAACACATATCTACTATGGTTTATGGACTGAACTTGAGTTGGTCCGAATAGATCTATATGTAGTAATTCAAGCGGTTGTAGTGTTGATATAACCTTTTTAGATTTAAAAGAGGATTTAGTTAACTTCCCAAGTTGACAAGCATCGCAAAAATTTTAAGTTTCGAATTTTACTTTTGATAAACCTCATACAAGTTCATTTTTAGAGATCTTGTTTATAGTTTTAAAATTAATATGACAAAATCGTTTGTGCCATAACCAAGGATCATTATCTTCGGCTAATAAACACATGTTCGGAATATTATTAACTGCCATATTCAAAATATAAATATTTTTCTCTGTTTCCTTCAAAAATAAGATTTTGATTAGAATCTAATATACTACATTTATTTTCAAAAAAATATATTTTAAAACCATTATCACATAATTGACTAATACTTAACAGATTATGTTTCAAGTTTTTAACTAATAATACATTAGAGATAAGAGGTGAATTAGATATACCGTAATTGCTCACAATGCCTTTGCCGATGATATGTCCTTTGCAATTATCTTCAAATGTGACAGTTTCTCTTTTTAAATAGATAATATTGGTTAACATCTCTTTATCTCCTGTCATGTGTTTTGAGCAACCACTGTCAAGTATCCATTTTCCTCTGTTTTTATGAATGGGACCTACAAAAAAATAATTCAAAATTTATTCGTACCCATTTCCTCCGTTAGGGTCCTAAGAGTTAGATCTTAGGAAACCAAAACCTAGAGGGTTCAGAGTCCCTTTTGAAAATATAATTAATATTATTATGGATAGTACTTAAAAAAAATCTTTGATATACTTGTTCCTAATTAACACATTGTTTGTTTTTGGTACCCAAATACAAACATTTTTAGATTATTTTTTATCTAAAACAGGATTTCTCTTTATACTAGTAGAAACAAACTTAATACTCTTCTTAGTACTAACATCTTTGTTAAAACCTTTCTTTGTATTGGTTTTTTTTTGAGTAAATCCTAATCCTTTTTTAACATGAGAAGGCTGAGAATTTTCTAAAATTCTAGACAAATTTTCTCTACCTTTATTAAAGTTATTCACATTCATAGAAATATCATCTAATCTTAATTTAAGACTAGAATTATCTAACTCAATAATTTTAACTTTTGAATTTAAATCGTGATTTTCGAAAAGGAGCAAATCATTCTTTTTTTTCTGAGTCTCAATTTCCTGACCCAATAGAGAAATCTGAGAATTTGTGTTGGATAGAGATTCTTGTAATTTTCTAATTTCATCCTCTAAAATCTCTTTCTCATCTTTCAATAAATCCCTTTCAAATTCTGCTTTCTTTCTATCTTCATTTGCTTGTTTATATTTTCTTTTAAAATTATTCCATGACTCCAGAATTTCCATATTAATTTCTATTAATTCTTCATAAGTAAAATCATTAACCTCGGTATCATTTGCCATGAAGCATACATTTGCTTGTTCATTTTCACTATCGCTGTCACTCTCTGAAGATAATGAATCTGAATTATTCTAAGTGACTGAGAAAGCTCGTCTTTTTTATTTCTCCTTTTTGTTGCGATTCTTCTTTAGTTTTGAACAATTCTTTTGGTAATATCCGGTATTGTGACAGTTCAAAAATTCTACCAAGACAAGATCAAGTTCTTTGTAGAATTCTTTTTGCGTTCTTATTTTGGCTCTTTTTATATTTCAAAAATTTCCTGAAATTTTTGGCTACGAAGGCAATGTCTTCTTCGTTCAAGTCTGACTCATCTTTTTCAGCATGAAAAGCTAAATTTTTCTTGTCTTGAGTATGTGCCTTTTTCGCCTGCAAATTTACTAGGGGTGGGCGCAGTTCGGTTCGATGCGGTTTGAAGCTCAAACCGCTTCCGCACCGCATCAAACGGTTGATCAAAAATGCAAACCATTATTTTAACCGTTCAAACGGTTTGGTTTCGGTTCGGTTCCAATGTAATATGGTCCGGTTTTGGTTCGGTCCGGTTTGAACCCGTATTAAAAATGAAACAAGAATTACTTCCATCAACAAACAATTTACGATTGTATGACATTATGTCAGCTGAAGTTTAAAACACATAGTGTTAACTTTAATTAATATAACTACAACATACGTTGAAAATAGAATATATATATATCATTAAATTAAAAGTTAGAAAGGAATTTGTTAATTTTTTTATCATAACATTGTCGGTGTAGCTATGCGGTTCGGTTCAGTTTAATATGGTTTGGTAAAAGTTCAAACCGCAACCGAACCATATCGTTGCGAGTCGGTTCAGTTTAGATTGTTTGCTTTAGAGAGAGAATCCGATGCGGTTTTCCGCACCGTTTTTGCGGTTCGATCTGGGCGGTTTCCGCATTGTGGTGCAGTTTGTGCCCACCCCTAAAATTTACTTCATACGACATAAGATTACCGATTAACTCTTTGGGTTTCATGGCCGAAGATCATTAGCCTCTTCGATAGCTAAACCTTTCTTTCCCATTTATCCATCAAAGAGTTTAATATCTTTGAAACAATATCAAAATTAGAATATTTTTCTCCTAAGAGAGTGATAAATATTTTGAAACCATGAGTACATGTAATTTATAGACTCATTTTCATTCATCCTGAAATTTTGAAATTGGTTTTCAAGCATGGATATCTTGCTTTGTTTGACCTTTTTAGCTCCTTCATGAGTTATTTTGGTTGTTCGCCAAACTTCATATGCAGTGTTGCACATGCAAATTCGGTTAAACTCATTTATATTCAAGGCACAATGCAACATATTCATGGCTTTAGCATTAGCAGTAGTAGTAGCATCTAGTTTTTCAGTTGCAGACCATTCAGTATATAGAGTAGTGGGATGAGAATATTCTTTTTGTGTAATATTCCAAGCATCAAAACTATTGGCTTGAATATATACTCTCATATGTGTAGCCCAATAACTATAATCCATGCCATTGAAAAGGGGTGGTTGTGCAGTAGATTGGCCTTCAGTATGTCCAGTGTTAGTGCTAGTAGTAGTGTTATTATCCATGTTAACTATGTATCAAATAACGGTTTTACGGTTAAACGATGGCCTTGCTCTGATACCAAATGAAAAGTCGTGTATGATTTAAGGATCTTTATATATGGACTTAAGTTGAATTGACTACGATATACTACCTTGTATAATACAATAGTTATGCAGGTAAAAATAAGCTATATATAATATCACAAAAGATAAAAGCAGTAAGTAAAGACACCAGAAATTTTATACTGGTTCGGACTTCCCATCCTACGCCCAACCCCGAAGCTCCTCTTCAGAATTCACTAACAATGCCCTCTCTTTACCCGGAGGGATAGGTCACAATACACCCTAGCACCAACAAGGATGTACCCGCCTGAGCACCAACACAGGACTTCACAAATAACAAAAGAGTTTTGACTTTTGAATGTATTCTCGTATCAGCACTGAATAGCCAACGGTTAAGTACACCCTTCCTATAATCTTATCCTCAAGTATGTGATGTGTATGTAAAGATTGAAGGAAGTATGTTACTTAATGAATCAAGAGATATGAAGTAATTTCAATGATTCAATAAGTAACTTGAATATATAAGAGCTTTTTAGACTGCAAGTGTATATAATTGAAAATCAGAGAATAATATAGATTAGAAAAGAATTTGTGATTTGGAAGTGAAGATTATGATGTTTATATAATAGTAGAAGAGCAGCACCCTTTCACGAATAATTGCAATGAAGAGATGTGGCCATTTCTATTAAGAAATGAATAGAAATCTATTCATGAAAGGAGAAGACTCTTCATATAAAAAGTTGTTGTTTCGAAATCAGTCAACTGTCTGCATTTCACTAGTTAACTGGTTGATCAAATAAAATGTGTGTGTGTGTGTGTGTGTGTGTATATATATATATATATATATATATATATATATGAACAAAAACTAGCACTTACTGTGTTTGGAACACATACCAGTCGACTGGTCTGTTATTCACCAGTCGACTGGTTGTGTATAACCAGTCGAGTATTGGCTACTTTCTAATCATATATTCATACACATACACATTATATATATATATATATATATATATATATATATTCGTGCATTTGTGTTATACTATGAGGATAGATTTTAACATAATATATATATGTATATATGTAATAACCCGGAAAATCTGAACCAATTAAAAAAATATTATTTTGGCAATTTTAACGCATTTTGAATATTTAAAATGATTTATATTAAATAATAATGACGATAAATTTATTTTGAATAGAATTAGAGCATATATATTTATTGGAATCGACGTTAGAATATAAATATTTATTTTTATTTATAAAAGGAACTGAAAATGGCGCGGTAGTTTGAAAATTTGATTTCAAATTTCAAATGAATGTACAGGATTCAAAATAAACCGGATTTTGGCGAAACCAAAAATATTAGAATGTAATTGAAAATATCTTTCGAACGAATCTGAAAAATCAAAATTTCATAGCGGGGATAAAAAGTTATACCCAGTTGAAAATTCAGAATAGTCGCTATGAAAAATATAGCCCTTAAAAATGGCAATTTTGCAAACGACCTCCATTTTCGAAGAAACCACTTTTGTTGGATCCGGAGTGTCAAATTATTGCTAAATTCCAAAATTCATAATTTTTGGGATTAATATGTGAGTGTGGAAAAAGAAAACGTGTTTTAATAGTTTCAGTCAATTTGGATCGACAAGAAAATGGCCATTTTTCAAACGGTCTTCAAATTTGACGAAATTAGTTTTGTAAGGACCGTATCGTCAATACAAAGCTAGAAATAATTTTTTTGGAATTTTTAGAGTCTGTATGTGGCCCCAATAAATTGAAATGTACGTTCAAATTCAATATATATATTTATATTTTGATGTTGACGGAAACTAATCAAAACGATAGAATTGGCTTGCTGGACATATCTCATTGCGTTCGAAACGGGGGTAATTAGTTATGGATGACAGTCGATAGGTCTCGTTTAGAAGTCGAAATAAAAAGTTACTTTTTGGATAATTAAATTAATATATATATTTTAATAAACCCCCTCCTTCTCCATAACCCAAGTCAACCGCCGCTTCCTTTTATTTTCCTCAGATCGGGTTTTATAAAAAAAAAAGGAAAAACCAACACCGCTCGTCGCTCCTCCCCAGACGTCGCCCCCTCGACCTCGCCGGCGCCCACCTGCCCGGACGCTCCCCTCCTTCGCCTCTGTAGCCGCCCCCTCCCCCAATTCTTCCATAGAAGAAACCGAACCCCTTCCTCGATTTAGACCTAGCTAGCCGTCGTTGATTCCCCCCGAGCACCACCACCAAACCACTGTATCTCGCCTCTGACCTGTTGCTCCCCACTGACCCCTCCCCACCACCACGCTGCGCCCTCCTTCCCCCTTTAAAAGTAAGTTTTTTATTTATTTATCCCTTTTTCTTTCTTCTTCTTTATATGTATTAAAGGAGTGTTTAAAATTTTGGTTTACATATAAATCATTGAATTTATTTTCAATTTTGATGTAATAAAAATAAAAATGAGATTTTTATTTAAATAACGTTGCTATATAAAAAGTTCGGATTTTTCTTCATGTGAATGGCATAAAAAGATGGGATTTTTCTTCATGAGAATGGAATTAAAAGATTGAATTTTTCTTATGTGTTAAAAGTTTGAATTTTTATATGTTGAAAGTTTAGATTTTTATAATTATAGAACAATTTGATTTTTAATGATATAAAATTTGATTTTTTATATATACAGGTTAGCGAATTAAAAATATGTTTTTTTTGCATATGGTTTCAAAATAAAAATATAATTTTTATTATATGTATAGTGAAATAGATATGATTTTTATCGTTTGATTAGCAAAGTAAAGATATGATTTTTACAATGAAAAGATCGGTATACAAATACGATTTTCATACATATGACTTTGTTCTAAAAATTGGATTTCTATATGTAAGATTTTATTTTAAAAATATAATTTTATAATGAAGTAGCGCTAAGAAAAATATGACTTTTATTATGTAGAAAAATACAAATGTGATTTTTTATAGCGTTGAAATAAAAATGTGATTTTTAACATAAACTGTATGAAAACAGATTATGTTGGGAAAACACGGCGAAGATTTTCTACATATGAAGAGTCGCGGCGTTTGGTTTAGCTACCTGGTGAGAGCTTCTCACTTTTTAATTTATTTTTTAGTTAAAATATATACTAGGATGCAGACGGTGCTCCGTGCTTAGCAGCACCCGACACCCATCATCCACAGACCATGGACGACTTGTTTGTTTGTTTATGTTGAGAAAATTGATTGCGTGATGTGGAATGGAATAAAATATTTTATAGTTAAAAAATATTTTATAGTTAAAAATATAATTTTTAACATGTATATAAATAAAATAAATATTTATAAACAAATCGGACGATTTGATTATGTACACACATTTGACTGATATTGATTGGGACGATAAATTTTACACACCGCCCAACTGCACAAATAAATCTGTATTTGTTGATTGAAACCCCACACGGGTATTGGGATGATATATGACATACACTAATCCCAATAATTAGTTGTATGTCGATCGATTGATTGACATGTTGTTGTAAGCGTTAAATATTTATATTTGATGCTTATGCAGTGTAGAATGCACTGTGGATGATGGTTGACTGTGTTTGATTATTGTTGTATACATGTGTATATGAAATCCATAAAATCACATTATATGGTAATTGACTGTGTATGATTCCAGTTCAGAAAGAAAGAATATTTAAAATAACGAATATTTTGAAATAATGAATATTTTAAAATAATATTCAGTAAAAGATCAAAAACTTGGTTTTGATGTCCGATTTGGGATGGACACGAATATATATAAAGCCGTATTGATTAGATTGATGCCATTTGTACGTGAATGATATTTATATCGATTTTATTCATTTTTATAATGAATACCAAAAAGGAATTGATTTAAATCTAATGTTTTGAAAATATTATCATTTATATATCGATGATATAGAATATTCAATTTTGATTAGAAATTGAATATGAAGTTGAAATCTTTTTGAAAACGAATTTAAAACGATTCATAAAATACGTTTTAAAAGGAAATCGACGAAATATATATAATATATATTATATATGTATAATGGCCTGAATAAAACGCGCCGCGCCGTGGGAGTTCGCGAATTTCGACCATTGACTTCGAATGGACATTACGGGAGATCCGACCAACGGATTCTCCAAAAACCGGAACCGTTGGGTTCGTATCGAAAAGAGCTTTCTAACGAATATTAGTGATTTGAAATCTAATGGTTGGATTTGGAATTATGTCCAAATCAAATTTGGAAAAGGTTGTTGTAAGTGCAGTTCGACGGCCGTTTATGGAAATTGACAGTACTGGCCTTGATAAAATTATTAAAAATATCAGTAATTAGTGTAAAATCATAAGAAATGATTTGGAAAGAATTAGGATGAAAAATTCCATATTTGGAAAGATAAAAATAGATTTTTATCGAAATGAACTAGTTTTGAATTAGAATAATAAATCCAATAATTTTAAAATAAATAAATTGGATTTGAAATGGTTTTAAAAATAACCAGGATTTCCAATATATATGAATTGGAATGGATTTGAATCAAAATTATTCTCGGAATATTTCGATATTGGATTTCGTGATTGTACGGAGATTGTGGAGGAATTTGGAAGATATATATATATATATATATATATATATATATCGTTATTCCAACACAATATTTGTTGGTTTCAGAATTTCATGTTGAATATAAGCCGATATATTTTCTATTCAGAGCCTTGTATTTAACATCAAATTGGATTTTGGATTCGTCGCGAATAGTATCTTTAATAATACTATTTTTGAACTGAATGGAGTTAAGAAAATTAGAAACTAATTGGAGATTAGTTAAGTTGAATGATTTCCTGGGTATTGATCTGATGTTGGTTTGGGACTTCGCGGTTAATACTTAGGGGATTGTTCTCTTACTAATTTATGGTTAGAGGCTAATGTGAATTGGGTTTATTATGAACTGTGTTTTAACGACATTCATTCTTTAACCCGATTTACAATGAAATGTGATTTGGGATTTATAAATCTTTTTATTTAGATTTAACGGGAATTTTCCAAGGTAACGTTTTCCAATTTAATATATTAAATTGTAATTGAATGGAATTCGATTTGATAATAATTGAAGTGAACTTCTGTGGAGGAAGACTGTTAATACATATGGAATTTAAGAGGCGTTGCCGTTATTCTATTTATATTATTGGTTGGATATGGAAATTGATATCGATTATATATTGATTTGTTTTTCCGTGAAGATTCCATAATTAATGGAATGTGATTTGGGTTGTCGTGAATGGTATCTTTAATAATACTATTCTTAGACCCAATGGAGTTAAGAAAATCAGAAACTAACTGGAGATTAGTTAAGTTGAATGGTTTCTTGGGTATTGATCTGATGTTGGTTTCGGCCTTTGGGATTAATACTTAGGGAATTGTTCACTTGCTAATTTACGGTTAATGGCTGATGAAATGGAATGTGATTTTGGGTTTATCGTGAACCATGATTTAAATGACATTGGTTCTTTAACCAAGTTAAAGAAAGGATAAGGTTTCCCAAGTTAAACAATCATTAATATTGATTTTTGGGAAGATTAAAACCAAGTGGAGTTTTAATGCATCTTTAATTAGATTGAAATGATATCCAAAGGAAGATTAAAGTATAAATTTAAAGAATTTATCTTTTATAAAATTAATGGGAACCTTTCCCAAAGTATAAGAATATTTGAATAAAGGAATATTCTGGATTGGAATAAGGCGTATGTTGTGTTTTTGTAGCACTTGTTTATTATATATGCGAGTTATTCAGAAAGACCGGGTTTATCCCATTCTGAATAACTGATTCGACGATGTGTTGAGAATGAAGACGGTGGTTGAAGACCGGAGGTCTTCACATCGTTTGGATGATTATTGATGTCTTGATTGGGATGTACACCCAAGGCGAGGTAATAAGTGGTGATCGTGCAGACGTACTTGGAGATCGATGGATATGTGAAGGCCTCTCTTCTATATTGGACATATGGGGGAGGAATAAGGTGCCTCCTGTTTCGTTCAGACCCAAGCGAACTTGTAAATGGATGTGTGTCTGACATCGGATTTCATTCTATGTGATTGATATACATTGGTTGCATAGCGTGAATTGCCCGTGTGGCATGCTGAGATGCAATTGATCAAGGCTTCTTGTGAAAAGCAGAGTCTTGTGGTTGATGATCAAAGCACGACTTTAATATAGCATAGCTTTGTGTGGCGTTAATTCGCGACCCTCACACCCCTGTGTGAACCAAAAACGAGAAAGGACATCAGGGAAGGCATGCGTTTCCTTCTAGCTAGGAGTGATGTCAGCGTTTTACTAGCCCTGACATTTTACTTATGTGGATGATGGATTGCAAGGCGCCTCGGTTATATCGGTCGATCCGGGGCCGATGGATTCATTTTGCTCATTGACGCCCTATAGGGCGGGGAAACGTAGTGTTCAGGCATTTTAATCCACATCGAGTGGATCGGCACTGACGATCCAGGGGCCCACCTGAGTCTGGGTCCTGGGACACGGGCTAGAGCATCTCGAAGCGGTAAGGATGATCCCTTGCCTTGGTTCACAGATGGAAATCCAACTTCCAATACGTGATATTGCGGTTTTGATTGTAGAGCCTAATATTGGCGACATGATATATGGTACCCATGCCATCTAGGATTGATACGTTTATATTTGAAGTTGTTTTATACACTATGCACTTATAATAGTATCAAATGATTTGATTTAACGTACCAAGCATGTTTGGATATTATAAGGGAAATCCCTATCCACCGGCTTGCGTTGCATTGTGTGACAGGACCTGGGTCTTATAATAGCCGCATTTTTCCAAAAAGCATTGCGCTATTTTGTTATATGCACTGGTATTCTTGGGAGGAAACCCGTTCTGTGTTATACGGTGTGGTCCCTTGAAATATCTGATTTAAAGTAAAGTTTTAAATAACTGTTTTAGTTCTCACACCAGTCACATGACTGACCTGGAATTTATTGTTTTAACCTAAACTCTGGGTGACACTATTTTCCGCATGGGCAGCTAGTAGTTTTTGGTTTGCAGATTTATATTCACAGGATCCTGGTTTATAGCTGGAATGATATTCGGAAAGCCCTGTATCCGTATATTCCTTTCAGTTGTGTTTTGTATTATTTTCCGCTGCATTGTAATTTGTAAATCTCTGATATTTAATAAATGTGTAATATATATGCATACTCTGTATATTCTTGTATTCTGATGTAAATTGTTGTAATAAGCAATGAGATGTTCTTCTGTTTGTGTTCCGATTCATCGTGTTCTCAAGTCAATCCGGGCTTTACTTCATGGGAAAGTTCGGGTCGTCTTAGTTTGGTATCAGAGCTTTGGTTTATAGAGCTCGAGAACAAGACAGTTAGAACCAAATGAAAGAATTCATCATAAATTGGATTTGTTATATCCAATGAGAACGACTCGTTAGAGATAGGGTCAGTAATATCCTAGAACGAGTGAAAAGAGTGATATTTTTAAAATAAAAATGAAAACAAATTTTGTTTTGAAAATTTAAACTTTATTATTCGTATTTGAATATCTATTTTAAATTGATTTGGACAATAAGGTATATAGAGATTTGAATATATGTCTGATCCACGTGTATTGAAGCCTCAAATATACCGGATCGATTTAGAATAACACTCTAGTCGCCCGGAGATGATTTTGATGATGGAGCTCCATCATCAGGATTTATGTTCATGTTTCGAAAGTGAGATATCTACATATTTCCAATTGACTGGTGTGAGAACCAAAATATAGTTAGAATATATTGTTGTGAATTGGCATCAAAAACATGATTTTTTGAGTATATAAAAAAATTATGATTTTGAAACATTAATCAACTAATTGATTGCTGGTTGTTTTGTTTGATTATTGTTTTGATTAATTAGAATTTGGAACCATTAAGCCAAATTGTATCAAAGCTTGAGCTGTATTGAAAATTTATCGCATTTGCATATATGTACATGCATATATATTAAACAGGTCATAGTAGGGAAGCTAAGCAGAGGAATAAAATCGTTTGCCCGACAAATAGGTGCATGATTATTGTATTCCTAGGGGTTTTGATGATTTTATGAGCCGGTTGGCTAGCCGCATGGCTGTTCCTTTTTCTTTTTGGATTGAAGAGGCCTATATGGCAATTTTGGGATTTTCCCGGTGCTCCCGTATATGGGAGGTTATGGCGAAATTTTTCGAAAATTTAGGGTGTTAGCCAAATTTTTGAAGAATTGGAAAAGTTCTTAGAAACTAAAAAGTTGAAGAACTTAAGCCATAAGGAATAAAAATGAAAGTTGAGTTGGTTTGTAAAACAACTTTCAACTCCGTTCCTTTTCGAGGGCGAAAAGATTTTAAGTGGGGGAGATTACAATAACCCGGAAAATCCGAACCAATTTAAAATTTTTATTTTGGCAATTTTAATGCATTTTGAATATTTAAAATGATTTATTTTAAATAAAAACGACGAGAAGTTTATTTTGAATAGAATTAGAGCGTATATATTTATTAGAATCGACATCAGAATGTAAATATTTATTTTATTTATAAAAGAAATTGAAAATGGCGCGGTAGTTTGAAAATTCGATTTCAAATTTCAAATGAATGTACAGGATTCAAAATAAATCGGATTTTAGCAAAACCAAAAATATTAGAATCTAATTGAAAATATATTTCCAACAAATCTGAAAAATCAAAATTTCATAGCGGGGATAAAAAGTTATGCCCAGTTGAAAATTCAGAATAGTCGCTATGGAAAATATAGCCCTTAAAAATAGCGATTTTGCAAACGACCTCCGTTTTCGACGAAACCACTTTTGTTGGATCCGAAGTGTCAAGTTATTGCTAAATTCCAAAATTCATATTTTTTGGGATTAATATGTGAGCGTGGCAAAAGAAAACGTCTTTTAACAGTTTTTGTCAATTTGGATCGACCAGAAAATGGCCATTTTTCAAACGGTCTTCAAATTTTGACGAAATTAGTTTTGTTAGGACCGTATCGTCAATACGAAGCTAGAAATAACTTTTCTGGAATTTTTGGAGTATGTATGTATGTACACTCAGATTCAGTATATATATTTATATTTTGATTTTGAGGGAAACTAATTGAAACGATAGAATCGGCCTGCTGGGCATATCCCATTGCGTTCGAAACAGGGGTAATTAGTTATGGATGACAGTTGGTGGGTCTCGTTTCGAAGTCGAAATAAAAAGTTACTTTTTGGATAATTAAATTAATATATATATTTTAATAAACCCCCTCCTTCTCCGTAACCCAAGTCAACCACCCTTCCTTTTATTTTCCTCAGATCGGGTTTTATTAAAAAAAAAGGAAAAACCGACACCGCTCGTCGCTCCTCCCTAGGCGTCGCCCCTTCGACCTCGTCGGCGCCCACCTGGCCCGATGCCCCCCTTGGCCTCCACTGCCCCCCTCCCCCATTCCTCTATAGAAGAAACCGAACCCCCTTCCTCGATTTAGACCTAGCCGCCGTTGATTCCCCCCGAGCACCACCACACCACTGCATCTCACCTCTGTCCTGCTGCGCCCCACTGACCCTCCCCGCCCCCCTCCCCACCACGTTGCGCCCTCCTTCCCCTTTTAAAAGTAAATTATTTATTAATTTATTCCCTTTTCTTTCTTTTTCTTTATATGTATTAAAGGAGTGTTTTAAATTTTGGTTTACATATAAATCATTGAATTTATTTTCGGTTTTGATCTAATAAAAACAAAAATGCGTTTTTTATTTAAATAACGTTGCTATATAAAAAGATGGGATTTTTCTTTATGTGAATGGCATAAAAAGATGGGATTTTT
The DNA here is from genome assembly GCA_030737875.1 of Allium sativum. Taxonomy (NCBI): domain Eukaryota; kingdom Viridiplantae; phylum Streptophyta; class Magnoliopsida; order Asparagales; family Amaryllidaceae; genus Allium; species Allium sativum. The sequence goes on from JASFAX010000065.1 coordinate 671,931, forward strand.
CTTCATGAGAATGGCATGAAAAGATTGAATTTTTTTTATGTGTTAAAAATTTGAATTTTTATATGTTGAAAGTTTAGATTTTTATAATTACAAAAATTTTGATTTTTAATGATATAAAAATTTGATTTTTTATATATAGGTTAGCGAATTAAAAATATGGTTTTTTTTCATATGGTTTCAAAATAAAAATATAATTTTTATTATACGTATAGTGAAATAGATATGATTTTTATTGTTTGATTAGCAAAGTAAAGATATGATTTTTACAATGAAAAGATCGGTATACAATTACGATTTTCATACATATGACTTAGTTCTAAGAATTGGATTTCTATATGTAAGACTTTATTTTAAAAATATAATTTTTATAATGAAGTAGCACTAAGAAAAATATGATTTTTATTATGTTGAAAAATAAAAATGTGATTTTTTATAGCGTTGAAATGGAAATGTGATTTTTAACATAAACTGTATGAAAACATATTACGTTGGGAAAACACGGCAAAGATTTTCTACATATGAAGAGTCGCGGCGTTTGGTTTAGCTTCCTGGTGAGAGTTTCTCACTTTTTAATTTATTTTATAGTTAAAATATATATATGCTAGGATGTAGACGGTGCTTAGCAGCACCCGACACCCGTCATTCACAGACCATGGACGAATTATTTGTTTGTTTGTTTATGTTAAGAAAATTGATTGTGTGATGTGGAATGGAATAAAATATTTTACTATTAAAAATATAATTTTAAACATGTATATAAATAAAATAAATATTTGTAAACAAATCGGATGATTTGTTTATGTACGCACATTTGACTGATATTAATAGGGACGATAAATTTTACACATCGCCCAACTGCACAAATAAATCTGTATTTGTTGATTGAAACCCCACACGGGTATTGGGATGATATATGACATACACTAATCCCAATAATTAGTTGTATGTCGATCGATTGATTGTCAGGCTATTGTAAGCGTTAAATATTTATATTTGATGCTTATGCAGTGTAGAATGCACCGTAGATGATGGTTGACTGTGTTTGATTGTTGTTGTGTACATGTGTGTATGAGATCCATACAAATCACATTAAATGGTAATTGACTGTGTCTGATTCCAGTTCAGAAAGAAAGAATATTTTAAAATAACGAATATTTTGAAATAATGAATATTTTAAAATAATATTCAGTAAAAGATCAAAAACTTGGTTTTGATGTCCGATTTGGGATGGACACGAATATATTTAAAGCCGTGTTGATTAGATTGACGCCATTTTGACGTGAACGATATTTATATCGATTTTATTCATTTTTGTAATGAATACTGAAAAGGAATTGATTTAAAAATCTAATGTTTTGAAAATATTATCGTTTATATATCGATGATATGGAATATTCAATTTTGATTAGAAATTGAATATGAAGTTGAAATCGTTTTGGAAACGAATTTAAAACGATTTATAAAATACGTTTTAAAAGGAAATCGACGAAATATATTATATATATATGTATATATATATATATTATATGTATAATGGCCTGAATAGAATGCGCCACGCCGCGGCAGTTCGAGAATATCGACCATTGACTTCGAATGGACATTACGGGAGATCCGACCGTCGGGTTCTCCTAAAACCGGAACCGTTGGGTTCATATCGAAAAGAGCTTTCTAAGAATATTATAGATTTGAAATCTAATGGTTGGATTTGTAATTATGTACAAATCAAATTTGGAAAAGGTCGTTATAAGTGCAGTTCGATGGCCGTTTATGGAAATCAACTGTACTGGCCTGATAAAATTATTATAAATATCAATAATTAGTGTAAAGTCATAAGAAATGATTTGGAAAGAATTGGGATGAAAAATTCCATATTTAAAAAGATAAAAATAGATTTTTATCGAAACAAACTAGTTTTGAATTAGAATAATAAATCCAATATTTTTAAAATAAATAAATTGGATTTGAAATGGTTTTAAAAATAACCAGAATTTCCAATATATGAATTGGAATGGATTTGAATTGAAATTATGATCCGTATATTTTGATATTGGATTTCGTGATTATACGGAGATTGTGGAGGAATTTGGAAGATATATATATATATATATCATTATTCCAATACGATATTTATTGGTTTCAGAATATGATATTGAATATAAGCCGATATATTTTCTATTCAGAGCCTTGTATTTAATATCAAATTGGATTTTGGTTTCTTCGCGAATGGTGTCTTTAATAATACTATTCTTGAACCGAACGGAGTTAAGAAAATTAGAAACTAATTGGAGATTAGTTAAGTTGAATGGTTTTTAGGGTATTGATCTGATGTTGGTTCCGGCCTTCGGGGTTAATATTTAGGGGATTGTTCTCTTACTAATTTACGGCTAGAGGCTATTGTTATTTGAGTTGTCGTGAATGGTATCTTTAATAATACTATTCTTAGACCCAATGAAGTTAAGAAAATTAGAAACTAACTGGTGATTAGTTAAGTTGAATGGTTTCTTGTGTATTGATCTGATATTGGTTTCGGGCTTCGGGGTTAATACTTAGGGAATTGTTCACTTGCTAATTTATGGTTAATGGCCGATGGAATGGAATGTGATTTTGGGTTTATCGTGAACCGTGGTTTAAATGACATTGGTTCTTTAACCCAGTTAAAGACAGGATATGGTTTCCCAAGTTAAACAATCGTTAATATTGAATTTTGGGAAGATTAAAACCAAGTGGAGTTTTAATGCAACTTTAATTAGATTGAAATGATATCCAAAGGAAGATTAAAGAATAAATTTAAAGAATTTATCTTTGATAAAATTAATGGGAACCTTTCCCTAAGTATAAGAATATTTGAATAAAGGAATATTCTGGATTGGAATAAGGCATATGTTGTGTTTTTGTAGCACATGTTTATTATATACGCGAGTTATTCAGAAAGACCGGGTTTATCCCATTCTTAATAACTGATTTGATGATGTGTTGAGAATGAAGACAGTGGTTGAGGACTGGAGGTCTTCACATCGTTTGGATGATTACTGATGTCTTGATTGGGCTGTACACCCAAGGCAAGGTAATAAGTGGTGATCGTCCAGACGTACTTAGAGATCAACGGATATGCGAGGGCCTCTCCCCTGTATTGGACATATGGGGGAGGAATAAGGTGCCTCTAGTTTCATTCATACCTAGAGCGGACTTGTAAATGGATGTGTGTCTGACATCGGATTTCATTCTGTGTGAGTGATATACATTGGTTGCATAGCGTGAATTGCCTGTGTGGCATGCTTAGACGCAAATGATCAGGGCTTCTGTTGAAAAGCCGAGTCTTGTGGACGATGATCAAAGCACGGCTTTAATATAGCATAGCTTTGTGTGGCGTTAATTCGCGAGCCTCACACCCCGGTGTGAACCAAAAACGGGAGAGGACATCAGGGAGGGCATGCGTTTCCTTCTAGCTAGGAGTGGTGTCAGCGTTTTACTAGCCCTGACATTTTACTTATGTGGATAATGGATTGCGAGGCGCCTCGGTTATATCGGTCAATCTGGGGCCGATGTAGTCATTTGTCTCATTCTCCCCATAGGGCGGGGAAACATAATGTTCAGGCATTTTAATCCACATCGAGTGGACTGGCCTTGACGATCCAAGGGCTCACCCGAGTCTGGGTCCTGAGACACGGGCTAGAGCATCTGGAAGCGGTAAGGACGATCCCTTGCCTTGGTTCACATATGGAAATCCAACTTCCAATACGTGATATTGCGGTTTTGATTGTATAGCCTAGTATTGCCGACATGTGATATGGTACCCATGCTGTCTAGGATTGGTACATTTATATTTGAAGTTATTTTATACACTATGCACTTATAATAGTATCAATTGATTTAATTTAACGTACCAAGCATGTTTGGCTATTATAAGGGAAAACCCTATCCCCCGGCTTGCATTGCGTTGTGTGATAGGACATGAGTCTTATAATAGCCTCATTTTTCCAAAAAGCATTGCGCTGCTTTGTTATATGCACTGGTATTCTTGGGAGGAAACCCGTTCCGTGTTATACGGCGTGGTCCCTTGAAATTTCTGATTTAAAGTAAAGTTTTAAATAACTATTCTAGTTCTCACACCAGTCACATGACTGACCCAGAGTTTATTGTTTTAACCTAAACTCTGGGTTTCCCTATTTTCCGCACGGGCAGCTAGTAGTTTTGTGTTTGCAGATTCATATTCACAGGATCCTGGTTTACAGCTGAAATGATATTTGGAAAGCTCTGTATCTGTATATTCCTTTCAGTTGTGTTTTGTATTATTTTCCGCTGCATTGTAATTTGTAAATCTCTGATATTTAATAAATGTGTAATATATATGCATGCTCTGTATATTCTTGTATTCTGATGTAAATTATTATAATAAGCAATGAGATGTTCTTCTGTTTGTGTTCTGATTCATCGTATCCTCAATTCAATCCGGGCTTTCCTTCACGGGAAAGTTCGGGTCGTCTCAATATATATATATATATATATATATTTGAATTTAGCTCTTCAATCTGATCTTCATTGATCTTTCTTTCCATGTTGTCATGAATCAAAAATATCGCGAATCAACAAAAACTTTTCTCACGTCTCTTGCTATGGTTGATGAAGAAAATATCTGAAATGTTAAATTTAAAAATATTATAAGATGAAATATGCACACAACAATTTATACGTGTCAATTGAAATGCAGTTTAGTTGCAAATCCGTCGTAACCGTTAGACCACGAGCAATGTTTAAGTATTAAAAAGCATTGTTGCTTGTAAGTAAAATATTGATAGTTAGAAAAATCGACTGTCCTAGTGGACAATGTACTTGTTGATGACATGTTTTTCCCTTCTAGCCGATGTATACTTGTTCACTATCCTAGTGAACTAAATATATTGTCTACTCTGAATAAATTCCTAGACATTCGTTTTGTACTATGCACACCAATTTAATTAATCTATGCATGCATGTCGAACAAATTTAAATTAATCCTCCCTTGATGTTGAATAATCAAAATGCTTCTGCCTAACGCATGCGGTTTTAAGATTTTCAAATTACCTTTGTAAGTATTTTTTTCCTGTAGTATCATCATATTATACCGCTTAGGGTAATCAACTTTTATCTTTATACAAACAATATAAAAACATAGTTTCTTAAATATCACAATAATTGATAAAATACATCTCACTATTAGGAAGTATTCCAGTCAAATATAATTGCATACGTCAAGCAAATTAACCATTTTCTATCGGCTAATTAACCCATAAAGTCTAAACATCACAAGAAAATAAATCGGTATACATATAAACCTCCGTTCAAAAAAAGAAAACATACAAATCTAATTTTGGTAACCACCATCAAGCATTTCTATCTCATCCAACCTTTATCCCCAATTAAGTCAACATACTATCATATAGGAATAATGCTTATGTAGCTAATTATCGGTAAGAACTAATTATGAAATAATGTCATATAGAAACTTGGCACTATAACGAAAACTGAAACACGTAGTGTGTAACATTACAAGTTTTTTTTATTACAGGAAAAAAGGAAATCAGGTTGCAGATTTTTCTTTTTTTCTTTTTGAATATCCAGTTCTCTTCTAAATGGATAATGGGTCAATTTATGGAATTAAGTAACTCTAGTGAGAATGATAGTACCTATTTTGATTCTTTGCAAGATAACCAGATCTACCTGGATGAAATCTTTAGCCGGATACAGTTTGCGCAAGAATCAATTTTCTTAACCTGTGAAAGGTCTTCTTTAGCACAATTAGGCGGCGCGAGCAGAGAAGGCAGAGGGATGGCACAAGGATGCAGGGACGGCGACTCGAGGGCTCGGTGGCGCGGTTGAGGGAAGGGGCAGCGGCTCGGCGATGTGGTGCCATAAGATTTAGTTTTTTTTTTGTTTTAATCTGAAACGACGGAATGAAAAAATGGGTGCGGTTGAATGAAAAAATGATGGCAGGGGCGGAGCGGTTGTTCTGAACAGGTGCAGTTATTTCGATCATAATTTCAGAGCTCAATTAAATAAATTCGAACCTATACAAAACGTGCATTCGTGGCGTAGGGATACGTAGAGAATTCTAGGTTGGAAAATTATCTCTTTTTTTGTAGTGCTAATTTATGATTTTTAATTTAAATAATTTATGATTAATTAATTATTTGTTTTGTTGTGTAACATGTGTTTAATTAAAACAAAATAACAATATAAAACCCGAAATAAATGCATATTAGTTAAAGTATGAACAAATATAATAATAAAATATTGAAGAAATGCGACAATGTTCGAGATTTGTTGTATACACCAAACTATTCTTTGTCCATAGTTATTGTTAAGGTATTGAATAAATATATATTGTGCATTATAACATATAACACCGCAGCAAAATTAAAATTTGCTCCTTTGGTAAGATATTTAACGTGGCTAACAATACATGTGTAGCTTAAAGAATTTCTTGTTCAACGTATAATCTGTTTGAACTATCTAAAGTCGTATGAATTTCTTTCATTTTATCAATTGTATAAAACATCGACTACTTCAACCATTTTATCGTCAATTTCATTACAACGCCTTCTTGGCCTGCTACGAGCACAAGAAGAAGAACCAGTGTCATGAGTTTGTTGTTGTTGATCTGTATATAATGGATGATTGGTTGTTGAATTCAAATTTATAATGTACTTTCCTTGATCTTCGGTATCATCTAGTGTACTACGAAAACCATCAAAACCCTATAGATTGTTAAAAGAGGGCAGAGATTAAGAGTGAATTGTTCTACGACATGAGCAGATGTGTAAGACATTTGTCTAGTTGCATTCGCCTCTTAAAACAGTTGTTGTAGATCCAAATTATTAATTGCTGCTCTTTTATATTTGAGAATATTAAACTAAATTTCTTGTAGAGATATAATAAATAAAAATTTCAAATATCACATTTGTAGTTATGAAAAATATATGTAACGACCCGGAAAATCTGAACCAATTTAAAATTTTTAAATTGGCTATTTTAGTGGATTTTAAATATTTAAAATAAATATTTCAAATGATAAAGATGAAAAGTAAGTTTGAATCGACATTTGAAAATGAATATAATTAATTCTAATTATAAACAAGGCCTGAAATGGCGCGGTAGTTTCAAAATTTGAACTCAAACTTTGACTGGCTGTACCGGGTGCAAAACAAAACGGATTTGAGTGAAACCAAAAATATTTAAATCTGTTAGTGAATACCTTTCTAACGAATCGGAAAAATCGAAGTTTCATAGCGGGAAGCAAAAGTTATGGCCAAATGAATTTTCTGAAAGGTCACTATGGAATTTATATAGCCGTGAAAATGGCCATTTTGCAAACGACCTCGGAATTCGACGAAACCACTTTTGTTGGATCCGGGATGTTAAACTATGGCTAGGTTTCAAATTTCATAATTTTTGAAGCTAGTATGTGAGCGTGGCAAAGGAAAATGTGTTTTGGTCAATTACAGTTAAATTGGATCGACCAGAAATGGGCCATTTTTCAAACGGTCTCAGAATTCGACGAAACTAGTTTTGTTGGGACCGTATCGTCAAAACATAGCTAGATTTATTTTTCGGGAATTTTTAGAATCAGTATGTGGCCCCGGCAAATTGAAATGTACGTTCAAATTAAATATTGAATGTTTTATATTTTAATTTGAAGAAAAAATGACTGAAACATTCGAATGGGCCTTCGAAACATATCCCATTGTGTTCGGAATGGGGGTAAAATGCTAGGGACGACAGTCGTTGGGTTTGGATTGGAGCTCGTGGGTGAAAGGGGGTATTTTTGGATTTTAAAAATTTATAAATATAAAAAATATCATTGGTTGACTTCACTTTCTCTCTCCCCGTATTTCCTCCAGGCGACGGCGAATATTGTTCAAATCTTCCTGCTCAATTTTTGATCAATCCACGCATCAAAATCGCTAGCTCCAGTTAGGGTTTTTGAAGTCCTCCTCTCCCTCTTCAAATCAAGACAAACCACATCACCTATCGTCGCTTCAGCTACGAGAACGAAGTCCTCAAAGGACCGACTTTCATCGCGCCGTCGCCAGAGATCCAGGACGTCGAGTGGGGCCCCCTTACCATCGACAGGCGCGCCTTTCCACGCTCTAGGACGTGGTCAAACCCGATCGTCGATCCGCTGCACCATTGGATCGAAAAGTGAAGACCTAGTATTGAAGATCGAGCTGAGGTATACGTCCTATTTTATTTTAAACTATATAATAGCAGTTTAAAGCGCTACCTTTTTTGATTTCATTGTAAAAATCATATCTTTTTCATTTCTTGACGAAATTCAGTGAAACAAGAGACAATGGACTCGTGCGGACGTCTTCTACATTCTAGAAGAGACCGCATATTTTTCTGAGCCTTCTACTATTTTTGGTGGAGTGGAACCCAATATGAGATTTCTAATTTATAAACCATATGGAAAACGACGATGTATAAATTATATAGTCGATGTATGAGTTATATAAGCGTTATACACCTCTTGTATAAGCGTTGTATAAGTTGTACGTTCGATGTATAAGTTATATATGCGTTGTAAAAATTATATATGTGTTGAAATAGAAGTGAAATGCTTATATATATACGCCCCTCGTCCACAAACCATGGACGATATTTATTGGTTGTGATTGGTGTGAAAATTGGTTGATTACGAATGGTTGATTAAAATTGTTTGTCGTTGAAATTGATTGATTGTGGTTGAAAAATACCCGTTTGTGGTTGAGAAATATTTGGTTGAAACCACATAGGATTAGTTTGTGGAAATGAAAAAAAATATACATGCCGCCTGCGTGCGAACTAGATGCATGATTCACCATTGTCAAAAGCTGTGAGGCTTTAAGGTAGAGCGAGGAGCCGTACTAGGGACGGCCCCGGTTTTAACTACCCTGCCGTTATGCTGCCGAAAATTTGAATAATATTCATGTGTTATAATTATTTTCATGTGTTGAAACTATACTCGTGTGTTGAATAGAAATTCATTTATTGAACGACATTCATGTTTTATATATAAAAATCACCTTTTTATCTATATAAATAAACTATAGAAAACCATCATGTGTTGAATCGAAATTCATTCGTTGAATTGAAATTCATGTGTTGAATGGTATTCATATTTTGAAAGAAATTGTTTTATAACAAAAATACTATTTTTATCATCAATATGAACTATATAAAATACTCTGGTTTTGAAATAAATTGTTTTATAATAAAAATCCTATTTTTATCACCTACATTAACTATATAAAATAGTCGTGTTTTGAAATAAATCGTTTTACAATAAAAAACACATTTTTACTATATACATGAATTGTTAAAAATAGTGAAGTGTCGAAGTTAATGTATGTTGGATAAAAATATCATTTTTATCAAATGTATGAAAAGAATATAGCTTTGAAATCAAAGAATCGATATATATATATATATATAGAATTGAAATATATCGAATAACGAAGCTGCAGTTCATGTTTTGAAACCGTGATTTCAAACGATTAGTGCGGGAGATCCGACCATCGGATTTCCCCGAAGCCGAAACCGTTGGGTTTGCTTTGGAAATATCTTTCCAACGACACCAACTTTGTGAGGATCCAATGGTTGGATTGTCTGGAATGTTTAATTCAAATCTGAAGAAAAACAGCGCCAGAATCGATTATATTTATATATATATAATATAATTATATTAAATCGAATAACGACGCTGCAGTTTGTATTTTGAAATCGAAACTTCAAACGATTATACCGGGAGATCCGACCGTCGGATTTTCCCGAGACTGGAACCGTTGGATTCGTTTTGAAAAGATCTTTCTAATGATATAAATTTTGTGAAGATCCAACGGTTAGATTTTCAGATATGTGTAAATTAAATCTGAAGAAAAACAGCGCCACGGCCGCGTTATGGCCCGAAGCATCGTTTTGAATAAATTGGCTATTTTAAAATAAATAAAAATAGCGATAAATCGTTATAAAATATTATAAACGATATGGATGCGAAATTTAGAAACTAACTAAAGGTTGGCTAAGTCGAATGGTTTCCTGGATGTTGATCTGATGTTGGTTTCAGCCTTCGGGGTTAATATTTGGGAAATCATTCTCTTACTGATTTACGATTAGCAACTAATGAATTGAAATGATGCGTAGGTGTGTTTTTGTTGCACTTGTTTATTATATACGCGAGTTGCTCAGAAAGACCAGGTTTATCCTATTCTGAATAACTGAATTGACGATAAGAAATCGAAGATGAAGACGGTGGTCGAAGACCGGAGATCTTCACCTCGTTTGGATGGTAACTGATGTCCTGATTGGGAGGCATCCCGAAATATTGATAATCAGTGGTGATCGTCCAGACGTACATGGAGATCGATGGGTTTGCGAGGTATATAGTGCCTCCGGTTTCGTTCCGACCCAGAACGGACTTGTAAATGGATTGTGTGTCTGACATTGGAATTTATTCTATGTGATTGATAGCCATCAGTTGCATGGTGTGAATTGCCTGTGTGACATGCTAAGATGCAGTGATCAGGGCTTCTGTTGAAAAGCATAGTCTTGTGATTGATGATCAAAGCACCTCCTATGTGGCATAGCTTTGTGTATAACATGAATTCGCGAGCCTCACACCCCGGTATGAACCAGAAACGGGAGAAGGACCTTAGGGAGGGTATGCGTTTCTTTCTAGCTAGGAGTTGTGTCAGTGTTTTTACACGGCCTGACATTTTACTTATGTGCATGATGGATAGCGGGGCACCTCGGATATATCGGTCGATCCGGGACCGATGGAGTAGTTATTCGTTGTCTTACTCATGCCCCATAGGGCAGGGAAACGCAGTGTTCTGGAAAATTAATCCACATCGGTGGACCAGCCCTGACGATCCAAAGGCTTGACTGAGTACTTGCCTGAGGGGAGGGCTAGAGCTTCTCGAATTCGGTAAGGACTATCTTTTGCCTTGGTTCATGACGAAAATCCAATTTCCAAATACATAACTGTGCGGTTTTGATTGTATATATATATGGCGACATGATATATGGTACCCATGCCGTCTATGATTGATAGTTATGATTCGAAATTGTTTTGAAACATGTAAACACTAGTAATAATATCAAATTCTTTTGTTTTATTCGTATCAAGCATATTTTGGCCATTATAAGGTAAAACTCTATCCTCCGGTTTGTGTTGCATTGTGTGATGGGAACTGAGTCATATAATGGCTTCATTTTTATAAAAAGCATTGCGATGTTTAAAAGAATTATTTGTTTTAAAGCACTGGCAATCCAATGGAGTAAACCCGTTCCACGAAAGTGGCGTGGTCCTGTGATTAGCCATATTTCAAATGTGTTGAGTAGATTTCTCATACCAGTCCCATGACTGACTCGTAGTTTGTTTCACTTTCAAACTCGGGTGCCCCTTTTTCTACAGGGGCAGCCTTGTATTCAGGTTTAGCAGGCTCTTTCCGGATAGCTGGAGCTGAAGATGGATTCTATCATTTATCTTTTTTTATGTTGTTCTGCTCCTATTGTACATTATGTTTGTTTCCGTTGTAGACATTTATGTATAGCTGAACTGTATTTGTACTAAGTATGATCCTGTATACTGTGTAACTCTGATGATTACGTTTATCCAGTATATTTTGTTGTGCATTATCTGGTGTATTTATTAATTTCTGTTCTGCTATTATCTGTTTCTGTGTTATATTCCAAAGATTACCCTTGCCACCGTCAGTACGGGGTTCGGGGTCGTCACAACGTGGTATCAGAGCTTTGGTTAAGCTTAGCTCTGGAATATAACATATTAACGGACTCGTCAGAGATAGAACCAGTAGTTTCTAGGACGAGTAACTCGGTACAGATAGGATCAACAATATCCTAGTATGAGTACAGCAGAATCAGAACAACTCGTTAGAGATGGGGTCAAAAGTTCCCCAGAACGAGTCGAGAGTTATATGTTTATAAATAACGTATTTTTGATTATATATATAGTCTGGTTTTAGAAATATAATTTTTGAATATATAAAAGATATATATTTGAAAAGTTAAAAACAAACTGCTTGTTGTTTGCATTGTGTGATAGTAAATTGGATTAATTAAATTATTGAAACGATAGTTAATTTAATTAATAAGAGGATGAATGGTAGAATTTATTCGATATATCACACATTGAACTAATATGAAAATAGATAGAAATATATACATGTGCATCATATATGTTTGAACAGGTAAATGGATTAGCTGTTGAGTAAAGAAATTATTTGCATGCCCGACAAATAGGTAAACCTTAATGAGTTGGATGCGAAATATTATTATATCAACTCCTGTGAATGCCATTGGATGCGGAGTACTAGTTATTCTGTGTGAAAAAAATTAATGTCGCCATAGGATAGTAACAATTAATTTTGAACTACACTACATGGCATACTTCTTGAAGATGGGCATACTTCATCATATACCACATAAGCATTTGGAGCTTGTGTGACGAGGTGGAAGATTTACCATACGAGCGAGAGGCTTGTATGGCGATGACTATATTTTACAGGTTGAACTGATGACTGATATGACCATATAAAATGTAACGATAAATTGCCAGATTAATAAAAACCCCACACGGGTCTGGAGTTGACAATAATCACGTCTCTCTAGTTATTAGATACGGCACATGGATTATTTATTTCCCACATGGGACGAGGTGACGAGGATTTATCCTCTGGAGCAATTAAAATACACACTCCCTCAGGCTTTGACAGGGTGACGAGAATTTATTCTCTGGAGTTATTATCTGTACACGCTCCCCTGTAAACACCAGAATATATCACTATAAATAAGTGTATGCTTTATAGGATTTATTGGGTACCTAATACGGCCCAATAAATTTCCAAACCCCTCCCTGTACAAAGGAGGTTATGGAGAAATTTTTCGAAAACTCTGGGTGTTAGCCAAATTTTTGAAGAATTTGAAAATTCTCAAAAACTGAAAAGTTGGAGAATGGAAGTCAAATTGAACGTAAAGTTGATTAATCAAACCACTTTCGACTTTGTTCCTTTTCGGGGACGAAAAATTTTAAGTGGGGGAGATTGTAACGACCCGGAAAATCTGAACCAATTTAAAATTTTTAAATTGGCAACTTTAGTGGATTTTAAATATTTAAAATAAATATTTTAAATGATAACGATGAAAAGTAAGTTTGAATCGACATTTGAAAACGAATATAATTAATTCTAATTATAAACAAGGCCTAAAATGGTGCGGTAGTTTCAAAATTTGAATTCAAACTTTGACTGGCTGTACCGGGTGCAAAACAAAACGGATTTGAGTAAAACCAAAAATATTTAAATCTGCTAGTGAATACCTTTCTAACGAATCTGAAAAATCGAAGTTTCATAGCGGGAAGCAAAAGTTATGGCAAAATGAATTTTCTGAAAGGTCGCTATGGAATTTATATAGCCCGTGGAAATGGCCATTTTGTAAACGACCTCGGAATTCGACGAAACCACTTTTGTTGGATCCGGGATGTTAAACTATGGCTAGGTTTCAAATTTCATAATTTTTGAAGCTAGTATGTGAGCATGGCAAAGGAAAATGTGTTTTGGTCAATTACAGTTAAATTGGATCGACCAAAAATGGGCCATTTTTCAAACGGTCTCAGAATTCGATGAAACTAGTTTTGTTGGGACCGTATCATCAAAACATAGCTAGATTTATTTTTTGGGAATTTTTAGAACCAGTATGTGGCCCCGGTAAATTGAAATGTACGTTCAAATTAATTATTGAATGTTTTATATTTTAACTTGAAGAAAAACTGACTGAAACATTCGAATGGGCCTTCGAAACATATCCCATTGTGTTCGGAATGGGGGTAAAACGCTAGGAACGACAGTCGTTGGGTTTGGATTGGAGCTCGTGGGTGAAAGGGGGTATTTTTGGATTTTAAAAATTTATAAATATAAAAAAATATCATTGGTTGACTTCACTTTCTCTCCCCCCGTATTTCCTCCAGGCGACGGCGGATATTGTTCAAATCTTCCTATTTAATTTCTGATCAATCCACGCATCAAAATCGCTAGCTCCAGTTAGGGTTTTTGAAGTTCTCCTCTCCCTCTTCAAATCAAGTCAAACCGCATCACCTATCGTCGCCCCAGCTTCGAGAATGAAGTCCTCAAAGGACCGACTTTCATCGCGCCGCCGCCAGAGATCCAGGACGTCGAGTGGGGCACCCTTACCATCGACAGGCGCGCCTTTCCAGGCTCTAGGCCCTGGTCAAACCCGATCGTCAATCCGCTGCTCCATTAGATCGAAAAGTGAAGACCTAGTTTTGAAGATCGAGCTGAGGTATATGGCCTATTTAATTTTAAACTATATAATAACAGTTTAAAGCGCTACCGTTTTTGATTTCATTGTAAAAATCATATCTTTTTTATTTCTTGACGAAATTCAGTGAAACAAGAGACAGTGGACTCGTGCGGACGTCTTTTACATTCTAGAAGAGACCTATATTTTTCTGAGCCTTCTGCTATTTTTGGTGGAGTGGAACCCAATGTGAGATTTCTAATTTATAAACAATATGGAAACGACGATGTATAAATTATATAGTCGATGTATGAGTTATATAAGCGTTGTACACCTCTTGTATAAGCGTTGTATAAGTTGTACGTTCGATGTATAAGTTATATATGCGTTGTAAAAATTATATATGTGTTGAAATAGAAGTGAAATGATTATATAAATATAAATATAAATATATATATATATACGCCCCTCGTCTACAAACCATGGACGATATTTATTGGTTGTGATTGGTGTGAAAATTGGTTGATTACGAATGGTTGATTAAAATTGTTTGTGGTTGAAATTGATTGATTGTGGTTGAAAAATACCCGTTTGTGGTTGAGAAATATTTGGTTGAAATCACATAGTATTAGATTGTGGAAATGAAAAAAATATACATGCCGGCTGCGTGCGAACTAGGTGCATGATTCCCCATTGTCAAAAGCTGCGAGGCTTTAAGGTAGAGCGAGGAGTCGTACTTGGGATGGCCCCGGTTTTAACTACCCTGCCGTTATGCTGTCGAAATTTTGAATAATATTCATGTGTTAGAATTATTTTCATGTGTTGAAACTATATTCGTGTGTTGAATAGAAATTCATTTATTGAACGGCATTCATGTTTTAAATATAAAAATCACCTTTTTATCTATATATATAAACTATAGAAAACCTTCATGTGTTGAATCGAAATTCATTCGTTGAATTGAAATTCATATGTTGAATGGTATTCATATTTTGAAAGAAATTGTTTTATAATAAAAATCCTATTTTTATCATCAATATGAACTATATAAAATAATCTGGTTTTGAAATAAATTGTTTTATAATAAAAATCCTATTTTTATCAACTATATAAACTGTATAAAATAGTCGAGTTTTGAAATAAATCGTTTTACAATAAAATTCACATTTTTACTATATACATGAATTGTTAAAAATAGTGAAGTGTCGAAGTGAATGTATGTTGGATAAAAATATCATTTTTATCAAATGTATGAAAAGAATATAGCTTTGAAATCAAAGGATCGATATATATATATAATTGAAATATATCGAATAACGAAGCTGCAGTTCGTGTTTTGAAACCGTGATTTCAAACGATTAGTGCGGGAGATCCGACCATCGGATTTTCCCGAAGCCGAAACCGTTGGGTTCTCTTTGGAAATATCTTTCCAACGACACCAAATTTGTGAGGATCCAACGGTTGGATTGTCTGGAATGTTTAATTCAAATCTGAAGAAAAACAGCGTCAGAATCGATTATATTTTTATATATATATAAATATAATTATATTAAATCGAATAACGATGCTGCAGTTCGTATTTTGAAATCGAAACTTCAAACGATTATACCGGGAGATCCGACCGTCGGATTTTCCCGAAACTGGAACCGTTGGATTCGTTTTGAAAAGATCTTTCTAATGATATAAATTTTGTGAAGATCCAACAGTCAGATTTTCAGATATGTGTAAATTAAATTTGAAGAAAAACAGCGCCACGGCCGCGTTATGGCCCGAAGTGTCGTTTTGAATAAATTGCCTATTTTAAAATAAATAAAAATAGCGATAAATCGTTATAAAATATTATAAACGATATGGATGTGAAATTTAGAAACTAACTGAAGGTTGGCTAAGTCGAATGGTTTCCTGGGTGTTGATCTGATGTTGGTTTCGGCCTTCGGGGTTAATATTTGGGAAATCGTTCTCTTTCTGATTTACGGTTAGCGACTAATGAATTGAAATGATGCGTAGGTGTGTTTGTGTTGCACTTGTTTATTATATACGCGAGTTGCTCAGAAAGATCGGGTTTATCCCATTCTGAATAACTGAATCGACGATAAGAAATCGAAGATGAAGACGGTGGTCGAAAACCGGAGATCTTCACCTCGTTTGGATGGTAACTGATGTCCTGATTGGGAGGCATCCCGAAATATGGATAATGAATGGTGATCATCAAGACGTACGTGGAGATCGATGGGTTTGCGAGGTATATAGTGCCCCCGGTTTCGTTCCGAACCAGAACGGACTTGTAAATGGATTGTGTGTCTGACATTGGAATTTATTCTATGTGATTGATAGCCATCAGTTGCATGGTGTGAATTGCCTGTGTGACATGCTAAGATGCAGTGATCAGGGCTTCTGTTGAAAAGAGAAGTCTTGTGATTGATGATCAAAGCACCGCCTGTGTGGCGTAGCTTTGTGTATAACGTGAATTCGCGAGCCTCACACCCCGGTATGAACCAGAAACGGGAGAAGGACCTCAGGGAGGGCATGCGTTTCTTTCTAGCTAGGAGTTGTGTCAGTTTTTTTACACGGCCTGACATTTTACTTATGTGGATGATGGATAGCGAGGCGCCTCGGATATATCGGTCGATCCGGACCGATGGAGTAGTCATTCGTTGGCTTACTCACGCCCCATAGGGCAGGGAAACGCAGTGTTCAGGAATTTTAATCCACATCGGTGGACCGGCCCTGACGATCCAAAGGCTTGACTGAGTACTTGCCTGAGGGGCGGGCTAGAGCGTCTCAAATTCGGTAAGGACTATCTTTTGCCTTGGTTCATGATGGAAATCCAATTTCCAAATACGTAACTGTGCGGTTTTGATTGTATATATATATATATAGCGACATGATATATGGTACCCATGCCGTCTATGATTGATAGTTATGATTCAAAATTGTTTTGAAACATGTAAACACTAGTAATAATATCAAATTCTTTTGTTTTATTCGTATCAAGCATATTTTGGCCATTATAAGGTAAAACTCTATCCTCCGGTTTGCGTTGCATTGTGTGATGGGAACTGAGTCTTATAATGGCTTCATTTTTATAAAAAGCATTGCGATGTTTAAAAGAATTATTTGTTTTAAAGCACTGGCGATCCAATGGAGTAAACCTGTTCCACGAAAGTGGCGTGGTCCTGTGATTAGCCATATTTCAAATGTGTTGAGTAGATTTCTCATACCAGTCCAATGACTGACTCGTAGTTTGTTTCACTTTCAAACTTGGGTGCCCTTTTTCTACACGGCCAGCCTTGTATTCAGGTTTAGCAGGCTCTTTCCGGATAGCTGGAGCTGAAGATGGATTCTATCACTTATCTCTTTTATGTTGTTCAGCTCTTATGGTACATTATGTTTGTTTCCGCTGTAGACATTTATGTATAGCTGAACTGTATTTGTACCGAGTATGATCCTGTATACTGTGTAACTCTGATGATTACGTTTATCCATTATATTCTATTGTGCATTATCTGGTGTATTTATTAATTTCTGTTCTGCTATTATTTGTTTCTGTGTTATATTCCAAAGATTACCCTTGCCACCGTCAGTACGGGGTTCAGGTTCGTCACAATATATTTGCACGATCACTTTACCACTCGTCACTGTCTGAAACAGTTTGACTATTAAGATGACATCCAATACTAGTTTTTTTATTCAAGTTTTCCCATTTGACCCACTTTCTGTTAAGGCTTCCATATTTGTGTCGAATTTTGGTGTCATGTATCAATTCTAAATATTATTTTGGTGTATGCAGATTGATTTCTTTTACCACTTAGCTGAAATTTTCACACCCTTCTAATTGATACTGCATTTGACATATGAGGTTACGATAATTTTCAGTAGAAGCCGACTATATTCAGAGGATCAATGATGTTTTATTCGGTTTGACATTCTGAGTTGAAACAATTAAACAAAAAACATATAATTCACAAAAATATAGATTGCGATTTAAATAAATACCCGATCTTATGTCAGACCAATGAAAATATAAATATTTTGTCGAAAGAGGTGGATGGGGTGAATGGTTGTTTTTACCGCGTTGGACGCATTGAAAACAATAATTGATCAAAACCTTTTTGCGAACGTCACCTACGCATCTTGTCTCGTACGTTTAGAGCATTCCCGTCGGTTGAAAAGTGATTAACCCCAACAAGAAGTTGGTAACTCTTGTTGGAGTTCAAAGCAAGTTTAATGGTCACTTGTCATTTTTCTTTTAATCGGCTAAAGAAAGCCAAACAAAATATTACTTTTCTTTAGCTGACTAACATTAGTTTTTTAAGAAAAAAAATAATACTTTAATAATTTTTTATCGGTTAACCTTCATAGGTTAAAAGTAAATCAGTTAAAAACAAACAAATTGCATTGAGGGTGCAGGCTTTTGAACAGAGGCCAATAGCAATAATATATTTGTTTATTCTTGAAATATATCTCGGTCCAATTACTATATTTTGCTTAGAAATCAATAAATATGTTCTTATGATTACATGCTTGTTATCATATGCTTTACAGCTTGATTTCAGGTTATTTACTGCACAAAACATCCCTTTTTAAATAACTAACAAAAATAACCCTAACAACACGACATTTATCAAGTACTCTTCAGTCTCTCACTCCTTCCATCTATCCAGCAACAAAACGTATCCAGCTTGAGTTGAGTGTCATGGATTGCTTTGGTATTCTTTCCTTAATCGACTTTTGTTTTGCCGGCTAAAGGACGATGGCTTTAAAAAACCATATATTTTTCAAATGTAGCAAACATGGCTGGCTTTTATAAAACGGGTTATATTCACGGTGTCGATCGTAATTCAAACTATGGTGTGGATTACGATCCAACGACTGCGTATTATAATCTTTACCATTTACATTATAAACACGCAACAACACCATGTTGGGTTAAGTTCACAATCCTAAGTGGTTGACTGTATTAAAAAAAGAGGGAGTATACTTGCATGCATTATGCACTGTGCGACATTGTGGGCATGATAAAAAACTACCAAGCAATATGGTAAATATTTGTTAAGCAAATGTATTATCAAACCGAATTTGTCGGTTTTTCTTAATTCATCTCCACCTTTAAAAACTTCCATCCACATAAAGCCAGACAACATCGTCATTTTCTGTGCACTGTCTCTCTCGCGCGCCTTGATTTTCCCCGTCCATCTCGATCTAATTATCCACTTTTAATTTCTAATCTTATTCACATCCACGATTTTTTCACCTTTTTCCTTTTTTTCGAATGTTGGTATACGTTCATCCAGCTTCCAGCATCGCTGCACAGTTTGAAAGTCTAGATTTCTAAATGACATCAACAAGATGGCTGCGGTCGATTTATAAGATGTCTGTGTGTAGCCCTAGATCATACGTTAATTTACTCAGGTTTGTATTTTTCAATTTGATAGTATTTCAATGGGTATATGCTAAATTTGGTTAAATATCCACTTGATAGATGCAAAAACCTAATGTTGGAAGAAACTGGTGGCATTGTGATTTATCCTTAAAGTTTGTTCAATTTTTTTTCCTTTTTTTGGCTCGACTGTTCTTTTTTTTTCTTGTCAATTTGGTGAAGTTGTGTCAATTTATTCTTCTCTCTAGTCTTGATTTTTATATTTTTTGCCTGAAATTGTTTTTTTATCTATTACTGTTAAATTTTTTTCCATTTCCAAATAAATTAATTTCATGTTCTGCTTTTATTTTACATTGTGCTTAAATTGCTTACTAGCACAACTTATGAAACATGGTAAATTTGAAATGTGGTGACGCACTTTTATCTTATAATGATAACCTGCATGTCATGTCTATTTCAGGTTGTACATTATGATAAAAAAGGGAATATAAACAATTTGAAGAAAAGGCATTTTAGATGATTAATTTTGATTTTGTTGTACTCGGTTGGTTGTTGTCTTTGAGGTTTAATCAATAAGATCAAGGTCTACCAATCACCTAGATAATCATTATTTGTTAAATTATGTAGTAAGGCCATTCAATATATTTTTTCCACTCTTTCTAGTGTGTCTACGGTTTTGCCTTACTTGGAGACCGAAAATGTGTGAATATTTGTATTTCTGAAGCTGTGGAATCTAGAGTAGACGTGTCAAAAGGGTAAGATAGTGTCACAAGCGGATCAAGAAAAATTTGACCTGACCACATTGCTATCTATAAAAGCATGACTATTTACACTTTGTTGATTAAAGGGTTAACCCATTACAACTCTTAACAACCCTTATAACAAAATATCACACAAAAACCTATACCAATTATCACAAATTCCACCAAATATCACAAAGACTGTAATGTGCCAATTATCAAAGAAATTACAAGAAAGAAATAACATGAAAACGAAATGAAAAAACATGAGAACATCAACTTGACGACTACAAACAAAATATCTTTTAAATCTGCCGCAGAAATATATTACAACACCAATAACTACACGAGATCACTGCAAAGTCTCAAAGCATGTAAATAAAACATATTATAAAAACTAAATGGTGTACTGCATCTTTTTCACAATGTCAGCATCTTCATGGCTATTTTATGACTTCCACATCATAAATATTGTTATGAACCGGTACATTAAACACCTGCAAAATAAGGGAAAATTCAAGATTGTTGAATAGTATATGAAAACTATTCAAATATGTACAATATTGTGCATCAGCAGTAAACAAGGTACGGAAAAAGCCTCTTCCAAAATATCATTTGAGTGCTCCATTTTATTCTCACTAACTGGCTCAGTTTGAGGGAATTTTCTTATAATTTTGCTCTTTCCGACCTCTCATTTGATGCTGCGGCTTCAGCCTTCTGTTTCTACACACAAACTGGGGAAAAAAACTTAAAATACAGTACAAAATTGAATAAGAAGTTAAGAACTATGCTAGTGTAGCTGAATTAAATGAAACTTTACTAGTTGCATGCTTTTTAACTCAAAACTTAACTAAAAGATGCAAGAAACTCAACTAAAATACAGTACATAATGAGAAAGGTCTTACTGAACTATAATTATGCTTTTTTTAAACTAAAAATATGTGATCTTCTAAAAAGAACTATGCATATAATTATGCTTAAATAATCATAATCACTTCAGAAAATAATCATAATTTGTATTCTTTGTTCTATATGAATTTTTTAAGACTCAAAACAAGTTTCATAATTCATTTATTCGAAGGCATATAAATGAAAAACAAAGAAGAGAGACTTCAAATTCATGTAAATGTGAATTTCGTCTGATATAAGAAGGATCATGTAAATACATTGAAATGGCTGCAGGATTATATAACGATACAATTTTGTGAATAAAACTCTCAAATAGAATCATCAAGAGGCTAGAAATTATTATGTTTGAAGTTAATTTCTAAGAAAAATAGTTTGATAAATAAATACGCATAGAACTTGGTGCATCAAAATAAGAGTATGTTATATATATATATATATATATATATATATATATCAACTGCCATGTAAGATAGAAACAAATCGGATATTACAAATATGTGGTGAACAAATAGGAAGAATGACAAATAAGCATTCCACTAACCTGAAATTCGGTACTGAATGCTGCTTCCTTTAATTGTGAATTCGGCTTTAGATTCATCCATTCAATCATTTCACGAGTACAAAATATTTTAGCTGTACAAGTTCAATATTCGGTAGGCAGTATGGAATGTTTGCATGGTATGGGATTGATGTTGCATCACTTAAGGCAGGGCCGGCTCCGGCAGTTTGGATGTCGTAGGCGGTTCACAAATTTGTTGCATCTAAACAGGAAAAAAAGAAATGAAACTTTGCACTATTATCATTTGCTGACAAAAAGGCTAATTCAGGCTACATGAAGTCAAAAGCAGCTAAGGTTATACAATTGCAAATATAAACAACTTTACACTTAACACAGCAAATACAAAAGCAGTTAAAACCTGTCATATAGATGCTTCTAGTTTGAGAACCTGTCATCTAGATGCTTGCACAGCTCCCATGTATTAATTTTGAGATCATTGTAGCATTATCATCCCATGGAAATAATATTCGGATCTTCTTTCTATACACTGTACACAGCATAAAATTTTATTAGCATTAAATTTGTAAGCAATTATGTATATCTAAAGCATAATCTGCACTTGTAGGTCTGTGACAGTTACATAATAAACAACACAGACATGAATACTTGTTAAACAAAGACATAATAAACAGCATTTATAATAAGAAGCTTACAATTACGAACCTGAATACAATCATTCATTACACTATAGTAAATTAATAGTAGATATGGACATTATCATTCATTACACTATATTTTTACATAACAAAATGCACAAAATATATAATATAAAACCAAAAGTATGACAAATAGTACGCACTATATCTTTAACACTAATATTATTCAATGAAAACAACTTCTTCTTGCATTTTTAGAAGCAAACTCTTCAATTATGTCATCATACTTCAACGTGTTCAAATATTCTTTTTCAATGGAAATCGTAGCCAACCCACTTAGTCGTCCTTGTGTCATAGTGGTTCAAAGATAATTTTTTATCAACTTGAACTTCGAAAAACTTCTTTCCGCTGAAGCCACCGGAACCGGAACCGTCAATAAAATTCGGTATGCAACCCATACATTTAAAAATCCACTCACATCATGATAAGATCTTATGAAATCAAGAATGCCACTTGATTTTGTTACTTCTAATGGCATTATTCTTCTCAATTGTGTAAGCTCAAGAAATAATCCTTTTCCTCAAATATCACTCGCTTGATCGTGCTTTAAAAACATTTCTAATTCCATACATTGCTCTTTCAATGTATTTTCTTCAATGGTTTTGAATTTCGCATTTAAAAGAAATCCAAAAATTCCTTCATAAAATACGAATTGTTCAAAGCGATCATGAAGTGAAGTAAGAGCTTGATCGATTATATGAAGAAAGCAAGTAATCCTAAAATTATCTTCTATAGAATGAGTTTCATTAACGTCAACGTCTACATCATCATCAACCCTTTTCTTTGCAAATTTAGGTTCAATGCCAACCTCTTTCGCAAGTTCTTTTGCTTCATCTACCATGCTTTCAAATCCATTTTGTCTAAAATTCTCAAAAAAAAAAGTTCCCTTACTTTTATAATGGCACTCAATATCCACATCCTCTTGTTGAAGCATCTTGGTAACTCAGTTAATATTATTCAATATAGTGTACCAAATACATAGACTAATCAAGAACTCAAAGTCTTCTAAAGCATTTTGACATAAACACTTAGCTTCCACCATCACGTTATCATCTTTAGAAGAATTATTTCCAATATCAATTAATGCATCTCTTAGATCCGATGGTTGAGTTCTTATTGCCTTTACACTTTCTATATGACTTTCCCAACGGGTTGCCGATAATGGCTTTGGAGACAATCCATTTACATATTTTCTAAGAGTTTCCCATTGATGCGTCGAACCGGAGAACAAAGTATAGATTTTTTGAACATATGAAAAGAAACTTCTATCGTTCATGCATGATTTTGCCACATCACACAAAGCAAGATTTAAGCTATGACACCCACATGGAATATAGAGCGCTCTAGGATTTATATCAAGAAGTCTTTTTTGTACACCTTGGTGTTTACCTACATTAAATTCAAATTATTTGTTACTTGAATGAATAAGATAAAAATAAATTATATACCTTTCATAAAAATTAATATACCTTTCATATTTGATCCATTGTCATAACCTTGACCCCGCACATCATCGATATTAAGCTTAAGATCCTTTAGAGTAGTCTCAAGCGTTCTAAAAAGGCCAAGACCCGATGTGTCATAAACCTCTATAAAGCCTAAAAAAATTCCTCTACTTTGATGGCATCTTCAACATCTACACATCTAATTATGATTGACATTTGTTCTTTATGACTCAAATCCGGAGTACAATCAAGTATGATCGAATAATATTTCGTTCTTAAGATGTTCTTCCATAATTGGGTCAAATTCGGCTATGGATTCTATAAATTGATAAAAAAAGTCCATTGTTTTTGTCATAAACCTTTTCATTTGAACCACGGAATGCTAAATTATTTCGAGAAAGTATTTTCACAACACCAATTATGCGGATTAGTACCTTTTTCCACCATTGTCTCTCTTGCTCAATTAAACATTCCATTCTTTTATCAATTGTTGCATTTAGTTGAAGACCTTTGTACAAATCTACCCACTTGATGAGACTTGCAATGTGTTCCATATTGTTTTCATGTTCATGTATTATTTTTGTGATATTGTGCCAATCATTAACTCCTTCCTCCCCCAATTTGAATTTTTTTTGTGGATTTTTAAATAATTTGCAACAAAAGCAAAATACTCTATTCACTTCATTTGAGTGAACCAACCACTTCCGTTCACGCTCTTCTCCACGTGGATGAAAACCAATATAATGTTTAGAAGAGAAACACCTACCATCAATAACATTCTTAGGAAATTTATCATTTTCTTTCAACACTTTAATTGGACCACGTTTAACCAACATTATTCTTTTAGTATCGGTCATTGATTTCCATAAACCTGGATCATAATTCAATTCAACATCCTTTTCAAGATAAAAAACAACCAAGCCACCAATGTCTTCTTCGCTAACATTGACCTCTTCATTCTCAACGATCTCTTCATGAGTGTTGTTCTCATTATTTTCGTTTGCAACATTCTCATTATTCTCAACATTCTCATCGTTGTCTTCGTTATTATCGCTTGCTTCATTAATCCAACTTGAAGTTGAACATTGAGATTGTTTGGTTTTTGCTTCAAACATCTTAGAAATTGAACCAACAAGGGATTTTGCTAGTTCGTCTTTCTTTTGCTTTACTCTTTTATTGTAAGCTCCAGAGTTTTGTTTTCGATATCTAATTCGATTTTTATCATCTTCGTTCTTCGTCATATTTCCTAAACATTTGATATTCAATATGATATTCAAATAAAATAATTTATAAACAATTGATTCAAAGAATCAGATTTTTTTTAACTGAAATTTGTATAAAATGATTTGGGTATTTAACATAAACTAAATTTTATTTCCTAATTTGTAGACAACTAAATCAAATTTGTGTAAACTGATTTGAGTATTGACTGATTTTTGTAACTTACAAGCCTGCAAACTGCAATTTCAAAAATTGGAAAAATGGCAAGCTACAAGCCTACAATTACAATCGTAACAAGCCTACAAACTACAATTTTAAAATTGGAAAAAGGGTATACCTGAACAAGGAAAAGAGAGAGAAGTAGGGTTTGGCCTCTGAAGGAAACGAGATCGAGATCAAGATTTTGGGAGAAGGTGGAAGCCGCGGAACTCAGAAATCCTTGGGGAAGCGGATCTCTGGAAAGTTTGGAGAAGCGGATTTAGGTTTTTGGAGATGGTGGAATTTTTGGAGAAGTGGATATCGGTTTCTAAAGGAAAGGAAGCGACATATTTCATGTTCTGAAAATTTATACGGGTAGGGGGTTGCTGGGCAAAGGGGGTTGCCGTAGGCATTAGCCTATTGGGCCTACCCAGTTAGCCGGCTCTGACCTAAGGGTGCGT
The DNA here is from genome assembly GCA_030737875.1 of Allium sativum. Lineage (NCBI taxonomy): Eukaryota > Viridiplantae > Streptophyta > Magnoliopsida > Asparagales > Amaryllidaceae > Allium > Allium sativum. The sequence goes on from JASFAX010000065.1 coordinate 697,792, forward strand.
TTGCAGATTCCACGACTCTCGAATGTTGGAAAAGTAGCTGTTGGCGTCCGACGCGTCCGACCAACGTACCGATTCAGCCACTATAAATCCACCTTCACCCCTCATTCTCCTCCATCTAACCCGAAACCACCCCTCTAAACCTCCAAAAACCGAATTTTTCGAGCAATTTCAAGCTGCAAAAAAGGTATTTTTTTATACCATTGTGTTTATTTTTCAATTTTCTATAACATATGTTTTTTTCGAATTTTTCTGAATTTTTTTTGGTTATGCAGATGGCTTTCTCTTCCACCTCTGATACCTCGTAGCCGTTTGCGAATTGGACGGACGATCGGGAGTCAGCTTTCATAGATATTTGCATTGAGTTTCTAGTCGAGCGCGATACAGGCGTCAGCCACTTCTACTCAACAGTCGTGACAGCAATGAATGACCGTTATAATCTGGAGTTCACAGAAACCCAGATCAAAAATAAATGGGACAACTTGAAGCGCTCTTTTCGCGATTGGGACAGACTACTAAGAACACCTTGTGGTGTATGGAATGCAGAGTTCGATTATCTGGACGGTCCTGATGATTATTTGGAGTACCGGCGGTGGCAGATCATACAGACGATTCAGGAAGAACTCACCATTGAAGTTACGACAGCAGGACATTATGTTCGAGGGTTGTTTGCTCAAAGATACTTGTGCATATCAGATTCCTGAGGTTGCGCCTCCTACTGCACCTGCACCTCCACCTCCACTAGCGCCTGTGCCAGCTGCTTCTTTCTCCGTTGCCGAAGCGGATTACTATGCTGGTTGGATAGCTTCGGGCGATCCCCCCTTCAAGTCAGCCCTCTAGGCGCAGACAGGTAGAGCGTGCCAGCTCGTTTATGACCAACCATGTGAGATAGCTTGCTGCTCGTTGCTTGGAGCTTGTTCAGGGACCGGGTACGCGTGTGGAGCTTTGGGAGATTCTGACGATTTTCCGCAATGATGCGCAGAATGTGGATATTGTTCACGAGCTTACCAATGAGGGCATACATGGATTTATTTTAGCGGAGTTGATCTTATTACCTCATCGTCATTTATTTTAGATTTTCATGTACTTGTTTTAATTTCAGTCTTGTTTTGTTCTTTATGTTTGTATTTCTGATTGTGTACTGAAAAAGTAGTCGTTTTGTTTTATGCAATTAGTATTTAATTAATTCAAAATAATTAATTTAACAATTAAATACCACGCTCAAATACCATGCTCAAATACTCCGTTCATAGCTAAAAACACATTCCCCGCTCGCTACAGTACCACGCTCACATTCCCCGCTCAAATGCCCCAATCAAATACCCCGTTCACGTTCGTTAAGAACACACCCTAAGATAAACTATGCATGTGTAAGTTCATGAATATATCTATTTTCTTCTCTTCGCTCATAGTAATATTTGTAAAATCTCTAATAGTTCAAATAAATTAAACACAGAAGTTACTTAATCGGAAGTACATAACGTAGGTGAGTGCAAATGCAAACAATATAACTTCACTATGACATGAGTAGAGAAAATCTTCGACGTTGGAATCTGCATATTGACCACAAACATTGACTATTTTGAAAAAGAAAAAAAAACATTAACAAGAAGAAGAGAGAAGCTTTTCAAATTTTTAGACCAGGCCTTGGTGTTGATTTGCCATCAAACCAACGTTTTGATGAAAGAATGGGCATCAATGAAACAAAAATGTTAAGATGAAAAAAAATTGTTTTATTTTGAGATGAAGGCAAATAATTCGAAGTGGCAGAAATCATCAAGATCAAGGTAGCCCAATTTATTTAAACTAATTTTATTCATAGATTAACATGTTACAACATAATACTCATGCCTGATGCCGCAAACTCTACGTCTCATAATCAATTTGGAGAAGCGCAGTCAAAGGAATTGACGGTAAAGCAAAATCTGCTAGCCAAAGCTGTATGTTTTGCTCGAGCTTGCCTGAAACAATTCGGCACTTGTTTTTTGAATGTGAATACACTCATTTTGTGTGGAAGCACATGTTGCTGCATTTTGGATTGCACACCCCAATGGCAGATTCGGCAAAAGAATGGTTTGTCATATACAAGTCCACTAAGTAGAAGAATATTAGTGGGTGTCTTCTCTTGCAATTGTTGAAGAAATCAATATATTCTCTTTGGATGGAACGGAAAACTAGAGTGTTTAGTGGGGTTTCTTCTAGTAAACATGTAATTGTCCGATCTATTATTGGTTGTATTTGATTTCTCTTGTACTGTTATTGTATCTTTGGTTTTTTCTTTCTAATAAAATGGTAGGGGCCATTCAACCTCGCTTCCTATGCAAAAAAAAAAAGATAGCCAAAGCAAGGGCCGAGCCTGATGATGATCCAAATTCGATTTACCATGTGAGAAAAAAAGGAAACAACTGAGAATCATGCTTAAAGTGAAGTTAATAATGGTCGGTTAAATTGAAGCAAATGTCATTGTTAGATCAAAATTTGGACCTAACACCCAAATTGTTCTGATTCGTAGAGAATTATAATTGGAGAATGAAGAAAAAGCAGAAAACACACAAAATTTATAGTGGTTCGGCGTTAACGAGCCTACTTCCACTTTATATGTTATCGGTTATACTTTGAATGCTAGTACAATCAATGATTTCTCTCAAACTCACTCTTACAATTATGATTTCTCTCAGTAATCTCATAGTAAAACTGATAAGAAATAGTGGTATGACAGTAATGGTGGAATCAGTGCTCAATACTGCCAAAAATCCCCTCAAAAATGCCAGTCTCTGGGCTATTTATAGCTGATTCTGTCGGGCGGTTCGCGGTCACACATGGCGCAAATCCCGAGAATGTCGGATCGGATCAAGCAATGAGGAAGAATTGGTCAATACGACAGTTGTGGACACGTGTAGCTGGATCCATGTATTTCGGATCGCTGAAGACCAGTTCATGGTTGAACAAGTCAGGAGTTTCGCCACGTAGCAGGGGATCGGATCGGAGTGAGGTGGTGACATAGGTGCGGATCGGGTCGTGCTCCTATGGACGGATCGGGTCGTGCTCCCATGGGCGAATCGGGTCGTGCTCCCATGGGCGAATCAGGTCGTGTTCTGCGCTGGCGATCCGAAGGGCGCGATCCGCGTGTGCGATCTGTTGGTGCGATCTGGCCTTTCATGAACTAGAGGAACAAAGCTTCATACTCTCTTCTTATGTGTAAACCTTGGTGGCTTGGTCAAAAAGCTAGCCAACATTTTGCCCCCTCGAAGTATGTTTCATTGATGGAACATGCTTCGAAGTCGTTGAGGTATCTCTTCATGAGGTGACGTTATTTAATGGTCGGGCCGGTCTGAAAAGTCTTGCTACTTTGGAAAAGTTGCATCTTTTGACAAGTGTAAATACTAGTATAGTCTTCGATCATTTCTCGTTTGTTGAACAATTCGTTTCTGGAATTTTTGGAAACTTCGTTGTCGAATTGCCAGGTTAGATCTCTGAATTTTTTCTTCTCCTCTTTTTCCTCTTTTTTTTATCGGGATCAGATCGCCAAAACTTCCCACGACTCGTGAGGCGAGGTATCTGTTTCGGGCTAGTCGCCATTTGGGCTTCCCCCCTCGAAACACGATGGGCCTCCTTACTTCAGTCACGAGTCGCTTGAGGGTTTGGCCTCCCTTTTCTTTGATGGGCTTGGTTCCGCGATCCACCAAGGCCCACGGTCCGAATAGGACAAAAAATAGAATACTAACGGTCACGGGTTTATCTATATAAACCCGACCCTTCCTCCACTTTCCCTTCTTCTTCTTTCTCTCTACAGCCGCCATCGATCTTCCCTTCCAAACCTTACCTCGCGATCCCCAAAAAACAATTTTTTTTCGCGATTTTAGTCAAAACGAGATAGGTAATTGTATTAATCAAGACCTTAATGCATTTTCATTTTCGTTTCTCTCTGGTTTTCACTAATTTTAGGAGAGAGGATAAAGGGGTTTTGGTGGTGTTCGAGCCTTTAAAGGCGACTGGTTGATGGGTTCAAGCGTTCGGGTTCATGAAATGGATAAGAAGACGGAGGAGGAAGAAGGAAGAAGGTGCCAGGTCGATTCGTGGATAGAGCTTCGACTCGGGTCGTGGTAGCGACGAAAGTAAAAAAGGGAAGTGGAGGATTAGCTTTGGATAACGGATCGGATCGAGGAGTGTGGGCTCGTGGAAGTACAGGAGGGGACGGATCGGGATCTTCCTTCACGAGACAAAGTCTTGTTATTATTCCCAGGATCTAGTTCAACGATCTAATTCCCCCTAGGCCGATCCGATTCCTCCGAGCCGATTTGTTTCCATATGTCAGCGCTTCTGTCACGATCCGAACTCCAATCTCTTCAACGAACCGACCCGGTTTAACATTTCCAAACATATATGGACTTTAGTCAATCCACATAATTGCAGTATATTGAACGTTTAGGTTAGAGCCTTTGAGACGGACTTCTTGGACTGACCAAACGCATAACTTAACAGCATATGACGACTAACACTTCGATGATCTTGATAACCTTTATGCTTTTTCTTTAATACATGCACAGGCACACACTTGCACTCACACACACAGGGGGGACGGGTAATTATAATCATATTTCTCATGTTTACTTGCCTAAACAGTAATGTCGGATAATCGTTCCCCTTCAAGATCTGACACAGAGACGGATCCCGAGGTGTATGAGCATCTCAACCCCGAGGTTCTTCCAACTAATCCAGAGGGTGCGGATTCTGGATTCGAATATGAGGTGGAAACAGAATCGAATCCGTCTGAGAGTACCTCACTTGATGAAGAGTCAGAGGTAGACGGCCGAGCTCCCGACGAAGTCCCTGGTGCAATAGAAATAGAGAAATTCACAGACTCTCTAGCTTCCAAACTTGATGACATAAAGCTTAAGAGAATTTGCTTGAGACATGGGATCCCCTGAGATGATGTGAGGACACCCGGCAGCGAAGATAGACCTCATTTAGCTCCGGAGGGGTATATGACAGTCAGCCGACTCGTGTGCTGGGTAGGAGCTATTCCTCTGTTTCCTCCAATCGTCATTGAGACCTTAAAACAATTGGGCATTGCTCCGATGCAGCTTCATACCAATTCCTATGCGGCTCTATACACTCTATATATCGCATACGCGGAAATCCTGCATACCGAGCTCACATTTAAAGATTTAAAATTCTTTTATCTTTTCAAGCATCGCTCCTCGGCAACCCCAAATTTCTCTTTCTTCGAATCGGTAGCAAATAGGAAGGTTCTGTCTGACGGATACAGCAACATAGGGGATCCCAAGGCCGATTGGTTCTATATAAAGAGACAGGCTGGGTGTTCAAGAAGATGGCTTAAATCAAGTAAACTTTTGACTGAATAACTTGTTTAAGAAATCGAAGCATTAACATGCCCCCTTTTTTTCTCTAAGAAGATCACGCCTTTCCCAAGACGGAAGGCTCGGTATACAATAATCGACTGTCTCTTCTTCTACAAAGCAAATCCGATTTTCTAAAGATCAAGAAGTGCATTACTGACGAGAACCTTCACAAGTACCGCCTTCTGGATATAAGGTTTGAACTTGGTGCAGGCGGCAAACCCTACAAATATGTACCCCTGACAGAGGTAGAAGGAACGTCACGGGAAGCAGAAACAATTAAATTTCGTAAGAGTCCTTCGCCGATAGTCATTCAGGACGACGAAGACCTAAACATATATAGAGGAGATGAGGCCCGTGGTGATAAGTCTAAGGAAATCCCAGTTTCTCCGGGGGGGGTTTCTCCTTAAGGGCCTCTCTTCTGATTGAACCTACTTCTCCCGATGATTTAACAGAAGAACAACTATTTAAAGAGCTGAGCAAAATTCCTTTGCCTGATGATGTATACACACAGAGAGACTTTGAAGGAGAGCCTTTTTCCCTGTTTCTGAGGAAATAACTGTTCCAGTTGGAGAACGAGAAACTACTCAGATGAGCCTGACTTCGGGCCCTGGTCTGTTAGGGGGAATTATATGGCATGCACAAATCACACGCACTGCCTGACCCCGCACTTTTATATCAATAGTATTCAAGGTTTTAATATGCTCTTTTTTCTTTTGCAGGAAAGATGTCTCGCAGGCGGTCTTATTCTTATCACTCTCTTCGTGAAGGCACACCTAGCCTTCATCCAAATCCTGAGCGTGCTCGTGGCCTTTCTCACAAGCCTACTTCTTCACAATCCCGGTCTCCATCAAAACCAACCTCTGGCAAGCTTCCCAGTTATTCGGTGCCACCTACAGGGGGAAAACAACTTCTCAAAGACTTAACCCCTCCGAAGAGTGCACCCTCTCACAGCAGGTTATCAAAAAGACACTACGAGCCCAAGGATAAAAGCAAGGATTCACTCAAGGATTCTGAGAAGGAGAAAATTGACATTGTCCCTTCCAGCCAACAAGATTTGGTTGCCCCCGGGTCACGAGATTACATCCATGGTTGTGAGACTCAGGCTAAGCTGGAAAAGTTGCGAGAACAATTCCCCGACATCTTCTTCGAAAGGATGATGTTTGTTCCAGCCTTGGAACCAGTCCCTAGGAACTGGGATACTGAGGTCATCGGGCACATTCGCCATGTAGCCAGGCAGTATGAAGTGATGAAGAAACATGTTGTTAATCTTTCAGAGGTCATCCGAACGCTTGAGATGGAAGCACATATATCCAAAGTGAAGATAGATAACAATGAAAGGGCCAGGGCAAAAATGGAGAAGGACTTAAAGGATGCACAATCTCTGCTTGCCTTGGCCCAACGAGACGCTAGAGCTTACAAAACAGAGCTGGAGGATGCCAGGCAACGTTTCCATAATGAGCTTGATTCTAATAGCAAAGATCGAGTGTTATTGAAGCAAAAGGTGGAAGATCTCAGGATGGCCAACTCTGAATTGAAAACAGCACAGGATCACTTCGAGGCCGAAAGAGCTGCTTGGGAGAAAGAAAAGGCGAGTTTGAAGGAGAGTTTAGATTTGGCCGAAGGAGAGAAAGTAATTCTGAATGAGCAAGTCGCGGATGCAGAGAGGCGTGCGGCTCTCGCCGAAAAGATTGTAGAAAGTGCCATTGAAATGGCTACTGCTTCTAACAATAAGCTCCTCGAGAGAGAAAAGGATATCGAAGGGTTTGAAGAGACGATATTTGACTTCCTCGGCCACGTCCTCAAAACCCGTAACATCTCGTGGATCCCGGACTACCACGTCACTTTAGCCAACATATGGGATGCCATCGTCGAGGGTGAGAAGCGGAGATTAGGAGTTGAAGAGATTGACGAAGATGAGCTAATGAGGACCATTCTGAGGGATAACGAGCCCGAGGATTTGGCAGAAGGCCGGCGCCTAATTCAAGAAGAGATGGAGAAGGAGTGGACTCTGGCTAAGGGAAAAAACAAGATTGACGAAGGTTTGAGCTCAGTTGTAGAGCCCAAGGCCTCCGGAGTTGAGGAATACAATCCTGATGATCCATTAATTCCTTTGGGCCTGACTCCTTTGGTTGTCGGAGCTTCTGCAGCTAGCTTGGATGGAGGATCAGCGGAAGGTATCTCCATTTTTTTCCCCACAATTTGTCAAAGCAATTGTGAGTTGTCGTCGTCTGGTGGAGCAACCAATCGAATTAATAACACGTGTTCCTCATAATACAGGTGGCGGGCCCGTTAACAAGGATGTCGAGAAGAAGACAGAGGAGGAGAAGATTGACGTCTCGCCTAGCGCCGGTGTTGATGCACCGAAGCAGGCTGAAGGTACAACAGCAGAGAAGGGCGTCCTGGCACCCAGTGCTGATGCTCCCAAGGATGACGAAACCATCGATGCCTTGAAAGATATGGACGGGCGCCATGTAGATGATGAGGAGGATATCATTAGCACCAAAGAAGTCGAAGGCGATGACGACGAGACCTTGGCTAAAAGAAAGGCTAGGCAGGAAAAGCAGCTGGCTTTAAAGAAAGTGGAACAAGAGCCTTTGAACGTAGCTCCTATCTCGGAGTTTGATCCCAAAACTGGGATGGTTCTGAAACTCCAACCCAAATCGATCACTAAACAGCTTCATTTTGAGAATCCCGATGATTTCCCAGCTTCCCTTACTGATAAAAGAAAGAGAAAGAAGGATGAGGAGGAGTCTTCGGATGAACCTTCAGCTCCTCTTATAGACAAAAGGAAGAGAAAGAAGGATGATCAATCTAATATTAACAAGGCGGAGCTGGAAAAGCAGAAGAAGGAGAAAAGGTCCAAACGTAAATAGGATATTGCCGCTTGTCTATGTTTTATCTTTAAGATTCCCACTGGCCATGAAATGTTGTTGTGAGACTAGCCCTCACTTTTGTTTTAGGTTGCCTTTCACGTTTAGGCTTGCAGTTTATGAATGAAAGTTTATTTCTTTTGCATCATCGTGTACTTGCATTTAATAAACTTTTCATGTTAAGTCATAAATTATTTGCTTATAACTACAAATCATTCGAGCAACAAAAAGACTTTAACAGTATTGTATTGCATCAAGATACATGTATGCATATATCTGCCCCCAATTAATCGTTAAAGATTGATTTGAGTTGTATGCATGTTGCCCCCTGTTTCTGAACATGGGGGACTTGGAAATTTTTGTAGAATTAGAGTTCTTGTGGTGCCAGGCTTTTGGCACTTCGATACTCTCCCGATCCATCTGCGGGTCAAAGTTCGAACTCGTGTCATAATCTACGCACCGATCCTTCAGCGGGGTAGAGATCCTGTGGGCGCTGAGTCTCCAGCACCGTTCTCAGCGCTTAATCATAGACGCTTTTATACTCTCCTAGCAGTCGCCGAGGTTAGAGTTTGAGCTCAGTAGTTATGTCGCTTCCCGATCCTTCAGCAGGGTAAGAGCTCTTTCTTAGTGCTCAATCAGAGATGCTTTTATACTCTCCTGGAAGTCGCCGAGGTTAGAGTTCGAGCTCAGCAGTTCTGTCGCTCCCCGATCCTTCAGCGGGGTAAGAGCTCTTTCTCAGCACTCAGTCGGAGATGCTTTTATACTCTCCTAGCAGTCGCCGAGGTTAGAGTTCGAGCTCAGCAGTTCTGTCGCTCCCCGATCCTTCAGCGGGGTAAGAGCTCTTTCTCAGCGCTCAGTCGGAGACGCTTTTATACTCTCCTGGCAGTCGCCGAGGTTAGAGTTTGAGCTCAGCAGTTCTGTCACTCCCCGATCCTTCAGCGGGGTAAGAGCTCTTTCTCAGCGCTCAGTCGGAGACGCTTTTATATTCTCCTGGCAGTCGCCGAGGTTAGAATTCCGTCAAGGCGGTTCCGATCATGGTACACCGCCATGACTTATGGACATCGCCTACATGTCCGTTATGCTCTCTCTCGGCTCTGGAGGGTTAGAGCGCTATCAATAATACGATTTACTTTATCGCACCCTCAGAGTTTTGACTGTTGATTGCATTCCATTCTGATGGAAGGCACCAATAATTATATGCTTCTGTGATCGTTGCATGGTTCACAGCCATTTCCATAAAAAATAGAAAGGCAGATAAATAATAGTGCAATAAAGGTAAACGACACACAATATTTTTATAGTGGTTCGGTCGAATCATGACCTACGTCCACTTTATAATTTTTTGGTTAAGAAATCGGACTATTCTAGGCAAGTCGTGCCTTGTACATGGTCCTTAATAAAGCAAAAGAACAGATCTGACATCTTTACGTTAGATACGGCCGTAAATGTTGGGCATTCCACACTCTGGGGATTTCCTTTCCATCTACGGTTGCTAGCTTGAAGGTTCCATTATCAAGCTTGCACAGAATGGAGTACGGTCCTTCCCACTTTGCACCCATATGAGTTGGGGGTGGAAAGGCACGCTTCAGAACCAAGTCTCCGGGTTCAAAGGTTCGGGCTCGAATCTTTTTGTTGTAGTATCGGGCGACCTGTTGTTTGCATCTCAAGGCACGCAGGTCTGCTTCGTCCCTCTTTTCTTCGATCATATCCAGGGATTCAAGGAGCAATTCGTTATTAGTCATCGGATCGTAATAAGTCACTCGGTGAGAAGGTACTTTTATTTTAACCGGGATGACTGCTTCTGCTCCAAAAGCAAGAGAGAAGGGGGTATGGCCTGTTGCCGATTTATACGTTGTCCTGTAGGCCCATAGTGCTAAGGGTAATTAATCAACCCACATGGCTCTGGCCCGCTTCAGTCTTCTTTTCAGAATGGACTTAATCACTTTATTCGCCGCTTCGACCTGTCCGTTCGACTGCGGATGCGCCACAGAGGTATACCGTTTCTCAATGTGGTATTTCTGGCAGAAGTCTCTGAATTCAGTGCTATCGAACTGAGTTCCGTTTTCAGTTATAACGATCTTTGGAATCCCAAATCGACAGATGATGTCCCTAACGACGAAGTTGATCACTCGTTTGGTTGTGATTGTAGTCAGTCGCTCAGCCTCGACCCACTTAGTGAAGTAGTCTACAGCTACAATAGCGAACTTCGCTCCGCCCTTAGCTATGGGGAGACTTCCGATGATATCAATTCCCCACATAGCGAAAGGACATGGGCTTGTCATCGTTTTTAACTGACTAGGAGGTGCCCTAGGTATTTTTGAAAATCTTTGGCATGCATCACACCGTCGTGCGTACTTCGCCGCGTCTTTGTTTATGGTAGGCCAGAAATAACCATGCCGCAACACCTTTTTTGCCAATGTTTTCCCTCCAGTGTGATCGCCGCATTCGCCCTCATGTACCTCCTGCAGTACACGCTTAATGTCGTCATGAGCTATACACCGGAGAAGGGGCATCGAAAATCCCTGTCTGTAAAAGACTCCGCCTTGCAGAACGTATCGGGAAGCTTTACGAATTACTTTATGCCTCTCGCTTTTCTTGGTCAGAAGCGTTCCATTCATCAAGAAATTCTTTAGAGGGGTCATCCATGACTCCCTTTCTGGTTCCGTCTCTAGTACCGGATCAATTTCCATCTGATCTATACTAGGAGACCGAAGTACTTCAACTGGGGCTAGCCCGGTCTCTTCAGGATCGTCGGAACTAGCCATCTTCGCCAACTTATCCGCCTGTTGATTCTCTGACCGCGGAATATGAGATATGCTGTAGTGATCGAAGTCGTTCAACAACTCCTTCACTTTCTCCAAGTATAAAATCAATCTTGGGCTTTTGGCTTGGAATTTTCCAGTGACCTGGTTTACAACTAACTTGGAGTCGCAAAATATGTCCAGCTTTGTGATTTCCAACTCCTTTGCGATCCTTAGCCCGGCTATCAGGGCTTCATATTCGGAGTCGTTGTTAGTGGCGTGAAACGCCATCCGGATAGCATAGGATATCAGCCGTTTCTCAGGAGTTTCAAGCACTACTCCAGCGCCGGATCTCTTGTCATTCCTAGCGCCATCAGTATACAATCTCCAGGCATTGGGATCGAGAAGCAACTTTGAGGGGTCAGCTTCTTCGTTCGCTATATCTTCCTCCGGGACAGTAAACTCTGCTATGAAATCGGCTATCACTTGCCCCCGTATTGACCGCCGGGGCTGAAAGTTCAGATCAAATTGACTCAACTCAATGTTCCATTTGAGTAGTCTTCCAGACGCTTCTGGTCTCTATAGAACTTGCTTGAGTGGATGATCAGTGTACACGGTAATGGGATGAGCCTGAAAATAATGTCGAAGCTTTCTAGAGGCAATCAACAAACTGTACGCCAACTTTTCTATCCTTGGATAATTACGCTCTGCTGCCGCCAATTTTTTGCTCACGTAATACACTGGTCTTTGAACATTATCTTCTTCTCTCACCAATGCTGAGCTGATCGCGTGGGACGACACTGCCAAGTACATGAATAAGTCCTCGTGATCCACCGGCTTAGATAATATCGGAGGTTTCTCCAGGTGACTCAACAGGTTCTGAAACGCTTCTATGCAGTCAGGCGTCCATTTGAAGTGGCGTTTTCCTCGCTTTATCAATTCGAAGAATGGGATGCATTTGTTCGTAGCCCTGGAGATGAATCTGCTTAGTGCGGCTACTTTCCCTGCAAGGCTTTGCACATCTTTAATTTGCCTAGGCTCCTGAATGCCTCTGATTGCTGCGATCTGGTATGGATTAATCTCAATCTCACGAGAACTGACGATGAATCCCAAGAATTATCCGGAGGCGACCCCGAATGAACATTTCGTTGGGTTGAGTTTCATCTCGTACTTTCGAAGAATGCCAAACATCTCTGCCAAGTCTGTAGTGTGATTGGAGGATTGCCTGGACTTAACCAACATGTCGTCGACGTATACTTCCATTGTTTTCCCAATATGGTTATAGAACATTCTGTTCACTAACCGTTGATATGTAGCGCCTGCGTTCTTCAAGCCAAAGGGCATTACCACGTAGCAGTATAATCCCAGATCCGTAATGAAGCTAGTGTGTTCTTGATCTGGAACATGCATTGGAATCTAGTTATATCCTAAATAAGCATCCATAAAGGAGATAAGTTCATGACCCGCCGTTGAGTCCACCAATTGATCGATCCTGGGTAACGGAAAACTGTCTTTCGGGCAGGCTTTATTCAAATCCGAGAAATCGATACACGTTCGCCACTTCCCATTGGCCTTCTTTAACAGAACTGGATTTGAAATCCAGTCTGGGTAGGTTGAGTCTCTGATAAATCCATTACTCTTTAGCTTTCCAACTTATTCTTTCAAGGCAGCGGACCTCTCTGGGCCCAGCATTCGCCTTTTTTATTTTACCGGAGGATGCTTAGGGTTAATGCTTAATGAATGGCTCATGATTGATGGAGATATCCCACACATGTCTGCGTGGGTCCAAGCAAATACATCCAAGTTATCTTTCAAGAAATTCGTCAGTTCTTTAGCTAAATTCGGATTTAACTGGGATCCAATCTTAAGGACCTTCTCTGGGTCACTATCATCGATCGGTACATCCACAGTTGTCTCGTTGGGAGTCGCCATTCTGCCCCCAGGTTCTTTGTCCTCTCTGGGATCTATATCCTCGGGCAACTCTCTGGGCGACTCACCTACGGTTATCCTCTTTAATTTCTATGAGGTCTCCGCCCTTGTGGGGGGAGAAGCACCCTTGGTTTTTATGTCTCCTTCGTTGCAGAGTAGCTTTAGCTCTGCAATATAACATGCTCGTGCGGCAACCTGATCTCCTCTGACAATACCAACACCATCTTCTGTAGGAAACTTCAATAACAAGCACCAGGGGGCTATACAGGCTCTGAACTTTGCTAAGGCCGGTCGGCCCAAGAAGGCATTATAGGGCGATTCAATACCCAAAACCACGAAGGGAAGAATTCTCACTCTCTGGCGTTCTCCTTCCCCAAGTGTAACTGGTAGCTCTACATATCCCATTGGAGCGGTGGATGCTCCGTTAAATCCACGGATCCATCCCTCACAGGGCTTCAAGTCTTTTATCTCGAGATTCATCTGGTCGAATGTCTTTTTGAAAAGATTGTTGACGGATCTCCCGTTATCCACCAAGACTTTATGAACAGTGGCCGGGCCAATAGGAACTGTGATTACAAATGGATCTTCGGTCGGAGCATGGACTCCAATGCTTTCTCGTTCGCGGAAAACGACGTCGTCGGACATCATCTTTTGTTTCTTTACCGGGACGTTGTCCTCAGGGTTGCTACACTCCCCTACCCCGAGGTGCTGCTTGGCTGCATTGACATACTGATCCAATGCCTTGGAACCATGCCCGGCGAGATAAAGCCCTCCGATTATCGTATTGATAACAAGGTCCTTTCCCTTTTACTGGGCAGTTGGCCTGACAGCAGGTTGATTCCGGTTCTGATTTGGGGCCTGTACGGCTTGCCCCTTGTCTCTGGGTGTCACTCTGTATTCATCCAATTTTCCTTCTCGGAGAAGCTTCTCAACCACATCTCTTAGGTGATGGCATTCATTTGTTGAGTGGTCGTGAATCTGATGGAAGAGACAGAACTTCCCCGTTTCACGTTCTTTCTCCGTCGACTCTCTGGGAGGAGGCCTTTTATTTTGGAGGATGTTGTACGAATCCATGAAGATATTCTCCAAAGTATCATTTATTGGCGTATAACTCTCAAAAGACCTGGGACGAGTCCTTCTCTGGGAGTCGTTCCCTCGATTCCTCTTCCGGTTATTGCCATTACTGTTATTACCATTGTTTCCTAACTGGCGACCACCTTGGTTCCGGTTTCCGACATTAACTTCGACCTTCCCCGAGCTGTCTCCTGTCTGCTTAATGGCAACATTGCTCTGGATTTCCTCCTTATCGTCCATTTTTGCCTTTCGGTTAGCATATACCTCCTCCCGGCGTAAGTGCACGTTAGCTTTTTCATAGAATAATTCTCTTGTATGAGGTGGCTTGCCGGCCAGGTATCTCCCAAATTCGGTGTCTTTATCTACCCCATCAATCAGGGCTGCCACAACAGTTGGCTCATGAGGATCTTTGACTTCAGTAGCGGCTAGGTTGAAACGGTCTAGATACACCCTCAAACTCTCGCCTGGTCATTGCTTGACAAGGAACAAGTCAATCACACTCTTCGTCCTTTGTGCATAGATGCGGAACTGTTCCACAAACCTTTCACTCAACTCCCTGAAGCTGGAAATTGATCTTGCTGGTAAGCGAGTAAACCATAATAACGCTACATCCTCCAGGAATATAGGAAATGCTTTGCACTTGACAGCATCGGAAGCTGCGGCAGCGGTCATTGACCAAGAGTATCTCATCAGATGTTGGATGGGATCAGATCTACCTGCGTAACGGTTCATCTGCGGCATGTTGAAGCACCTCGGGAACGTCACATCTAAAATGTCATCAGTGAAAGGGGTGTGACTGCGGTCAATTCCCCAATCTTCATTCCGTTGTCCACGGCTACCTGCCAGAATTTGATGGATCATAGCTGCAACATTTACACTGGTCAGCGGAGGCTCGGGATCAGCGCTTCTTGCTCGGTGGAATTCTCTAATCTCCCTTCCAGGAGCAGCCACGAAATCCGGGGCTCGGATTGGGCTTCGCTGCCCCCCGTTACCATGAGCATTTGTATGGCGAAGGGGCTGAGTTAGTCTATTCTCAACAGGGTTGTCCACGCCTCGAGCTCTGGGAGTTGCGGCACGATTATTCACATTGCGGTTTGAGGGCCCTGCACCCAGTACCTCTTCTTCCCGTGATGGCAGGGTTCCAAATCGGAGCTGCTCTATGTTTTCAGGCCTCTCATACGATCGCCGCGGAGGTCTTGGCGATTCCTCTGACGAAGAAGAGTACTTTGGGGTGAGCGGACGAACTGGGGGCATCCTTTGCCTTGCAAGATCATTGAGCCTTCTATCCACAGCAGTCAAGTTCTGTCGCAGCACGGAGCTCTCCTGCCTTTGAGCAGCCAATTCATCAAACAGCCTCTCCCACATTTCAGAAAAGCGAGAAAGATCTCCCTCAGTAATGGGAGCAGAAGGGTCATATTGATCATCAACATTTTCTCTTATGCGCAAAGAGCTTGAGCCAGGTCGAGCAGAGGGGCCAGGACGGTAAGAGCAAGCCATAGGCTCCTTTCCAGGTCGAGTCATAATCCGGTCATCACTTCGGATCGTGGTGGATCGGTGCCTGCGATTCGGTGCGCCCCCCTGGGGTTGGTTCGTGGTCACGGTATGCGGAGGATTCGGGGCGTTATCACGGGATTGAGTAACAACCCCTCCAGCTGCTCGGTTCGCAGTGCCTTCCTCAAGTCGGATCGTGGCGCCTCCATCAGACCGGTTTGTGACACCCTGACCGGTTCGGGTCGCCTCCTGTCCTCGCGATCCGCGGTCCCCTCGACGACCTGCTCGTGTGCACTTTCGCCAACTACTTCATTCGCGACTTCATTCGCTTGCGAAGCTCGCACTTCCTTAAACTTCTTTCCGGCCATGATATCAGATGTCACTGGAATCTACAGAAATCTGAACAGTGAAGTTTTGGGACTGTTTTCTTCGGACTTTCAAATCCAAATAGTAGAATAGCAATCCGGTAGGCTGAGAATTGAATTCTCAGTGAAAGCACCAAAATGTTAGATCAAAATTGGGACCTAACACCCAAATTGTTCTGATTCGTAGAGAATTATAACTGGAGAATGAAGAAAAAGCAGAAAACACACAGAATTTATAGTGGTTTGGCGTTAACGAGCCTACTTCCACTTTATATGTTATCGATTATACTTTGAATGCTAGTACAATCAATGATTTCTCTCAAACTCACTCTTACAATTATGATTTCTCTTAGTAATCTCGTAGTAAAACTGATAAGAAATAGTGGTATGACAGTAATGGTGGAATCAGTGCTCAATACTGCCAAAAAGCCACTCAAAAATGCCAGTCTCTGGGCTATTTATAGCTGATTCTGTCGGGCGGTTCGCGGTCACACGTGGCGCAAATCCCGAGAATATCGGATCGGATCAAGCAATGAGGAAGAATTGGTCAATATGACAGTTGTGGACACGTGTAGCTGGATCCATGTATTTCGGATCGCTGAAGACCAGTTTGTGGTTGAACAAGTCAGGAGTTTCGCCACGTAGCAGGGGATCGGATCAGAGTGAGGTGGTGACATAGGTGCGGATCGGGTCGTGCTCCCATGGATGGATCAGGTCGTGCTCCCATGGGCGAATCGGGTCGTGCTCCCATGGGCGAATTGGGTCGTGTTCTGCGCTGGCGATCCGAAGGGCGCGATCCGCGTGTGCGATCTGCTGGTGCGATCTGGCCTTTCATGAACTAGAGGAACAAAGCTTCATACTCTCTTCTTATGTGTAAACCTTGGTGGCTTGGTCAAAAAGCTAGCCAACAGTCATATATATATATATATATATATATATATATATATATATATAGGATCACAAATTAGTGTTAGCACGTTGTGGTTACAGATTAAAATTCTTAAAGTTCCTTTTCCTAATACGCCATCCTAATCCACATACCTATTTCTTCCTAAACAAGTTCAAGTTTCATGTTATCTGATGTGTGTGCACTGTTGGGTTGATGATTTGACTAGCCACAGTTCAAATCTTAGCTGTGATTTATTTTCTATATCTTTTCCCTATGTATTATTATTTTCTCCATGTATTTATCAAAGAATGTAAGTAAATGTATACATTCAGTAGGTATTCTGAAGGTGTAATGACTTGTTCATTCATACACTCTTCGATGCTTTTCTTAATATAGTGGTTGAATCCGAGTTACGCACTAAGAGACTGCATTATCGCTGTTAATTTCAGGTGTGCTTAGTGACTTTTCCTGTGCAATTCATTGACACTGCAACTTCATGATTACATAAAAGTGACGTCATGGCAAATGTTTCTGTGCTGATGACATTCTTAATTAAACTTGCACACTCCTAAAATATTGAATGCAGAGATTCATCTTACCAGTATTTTGTGTTGAATGACTCAGTGTTCAAATACAACCCCAACATGTTGTGGTTCTATCTGCTTCTGCATACCAGAGCTGCTAAACTACTGGAAGATCAAAGTCATTGAAATCTTGACAAAGATAGTTGTTGCATTTGAAGTGAACTGTAATATGTAAACTGAGAAAATATTTATCAAAAATTCCATAGGTAATTTTTTTTTATTTGTGAGACAACTTGAATTTCCTTGAAATAAATATTTATCAGATAAATTTTTTCTTTTGAGGCAATCTAAATTTCCACAAGGTAAATATTTATCGGTTATAATGGGTAACCATATTTGGCTATCTTAACTTTGAATCACATTTGGCGCCCTTAATTTGTATCCTAATCCATAAACTGTCTTAATTGCTATTATCATAAATTGTCTTAGTTTACATTCGTCAATGTAGATATATCATTCAGGTAAATAAAGATGATTTTGATTTCAACTGTAAGATTGTATCAATCCCTCGTGTTTTTGACAATGTGTACTTCATGAAAGTTTTAGAAGCATCTAGGAAAATTATGGAACAATATAGTTCATGAGCAAATAGAAAAGAAGTCCAAGGTAAATAAGTCTGACATCAAGCAGTTCGGCAATTTCTAGCGAGTCTTTGAAATTTTAGTTTCTTGATTAGTCTGAATTGTAACTATTACAGCACCGCAGAGGAGGATTAGTCCAGACTGTTCTCTGCCTCCATTTTGTTGTTCCAATATAAGAAACAAAGGAACATACACACAAAAACATAACATATGGCTTGCGTTTTATTTCTAACTTATACATATTAGATTACTTTTGCCAAGTTGGAAAAATTCACCGTGATATCAAACTGGCAATCTCTCCTCTTAACTGGTACCTTAATTTGTACTATAAACGAAAATTGATTGGTAGAGGGAAAATAATTTTGGCCAACATAGCAAAAAAGATTGATTAATCTATTTCAACCTGCTATTAACACAACAAATATGCATTAGATTTACTAACAATCAAGCTATGCACAAACTTGACTGGTATCAAATTCTAGTTACTTCACGTAATATCGTAGAAAATATACACCCAATTCCAAAAATCATACTAGAAAGTTACAAAATCCCACAGCAGAAATTACAAAATCCCACTGCAGAAATAAAACAACGATAATTTTGTACATCGATAAAATCGGTAGAGATCCAATGCTTCATTAAAGATAGGAAGAGGAAATTAAATTTGAGGAAAGAGATGGATGGGGTGAACGGTTGTTTTTACCACGTCGGACGCGTTGAAAACAATAATTGATCAAAACCTTTTTGTGATCGTCACCTCACGCATCTTATCCCGTACGTTTAGAGCATTCCCGTCGGTTAGAAAGTGATTGACCCCAACAAGAAGTTGGTAACTCTTGTTGGAGTTCAAAGCAAGTTTAATGGTCACTTGTCATTTTTCTTTTAATCGGCTGAAGAAAGCCAAATAAAATATTATTTTTCGGGTGCTACTATTCACACCTCAGTTTACACTTCCGGCCACCTTTCTAAATTTAATACAAATGATTATTTTTATATTCTTTTGGCCACCATATATTATTTCTTCACTCAGTTATTCACCACCGTACTTCTCGTAAGAAAAACACGTACTTCTTTACAATTTCAAGCACTAAACCCTAACAAAAGCAGATATACTTTTGTGTCTAATAGAGATGGAAGATGAAGATAAAAAAAGCTGTTAGAATTGCTTGATTTTTATTGTTTTCTATTATGTTATAGAATATGTTGTTATGGCCTTTTTAATGGTTAGGGTTTTCCATTGCGTTTTAGATATTTTTTCCGCTTCGTTGGAAATTTCAAATTTGAAGGACATTAAATTTGACGACGTTGTAATAGAGAATAACGATATAAGTTTTGACATGTTGGGTTTTTATCCGTATAAATTACGTATCTTCTTTTACAAATTGATACATTAACTTTTGGTTGTCGTTTGATAGATGGAGTATTTGAATGATGATAAATTGGATGATAAACATAATGGTTGTGATAATATGATGCAAAATGTTCGATCAAATGGCTCAAAAGACGTAAATGTAGATTTGATGAATCATTTCACAACCAACGAAGTAAGTACTTATTTATAAAAATTAAAATTGCTAATGTGACTATGAAATGGATTATGTTAAATTTTTATTGAACTATTTGATTTTACGTATTTGATCTGCAAAGTACATTGATGTAAGGGAGGAAGAAAGCGTTCTTGTAGAGGAAGGAGCTGGTGGCCTCTGCATTTTTCGGTTATTAATTTAGACGGTGGCCAGTAGAAAAAATTTAAAATATTTGGGGTGCTTTTAGTTTTGGTGGCCAGAAGTGTAAATAGGGTGTGTATAGTACCATCCTACTTTTCTTTAGCTGACTAACTTTTAGTCTGTTAAGAAAAAAATAGTACTTTAATAATTTTTTATCGGTTAACCTTCACAGGTTAAAAGTTAGTCAGTTAAAAAAAAACAAATTGCTTTGAGGATGCAGGCTTCTGAACAGACGCCAATTGCAATAATATGTTTGTTTATTCCTGAAATAGATCTCAGTCCAATTGCTATATTTTGCTTACAAATCAATAAATCTATTCTTATGATTACATGCTTGTAATCATATGCTTTACAGCTTGATTTCGGGTTATCTACTGCACAAGACATTCCTTTTTAAATAATTAACAACAATAACCCTAACAACATGACTTTTATCAAGTACTCTTCAGTCTCTCACTCCTTCCATCTATCCAGCAACAAAACGTATCCAACTTGAGTTGAGTGTCATGGATTGCTTTGGTATTCTTTTCTTAATCGACTTTTATTTAGCTGGCTAAAGGACGATGGCTTTAGAAAACCAGCTATTTTTCAAATGTAGCAAACATAACTGGCTTTTATAAAACGGGTTATATTTACGGTGTCGATGGTAATTCAGACCGTGGTGCAGACTACGATCCAATATCTGCGTATTATAATCTTTACCATTTACTTTAAGAACACGCAACAACTGTTGTGGAGAAATTTTGATTCAAGACCGCTCAAATCAAAGATCCCCAAATTAGCGGAATACTAGATCGTGGTAAACATGCAAAAAAAACTAATCAATATCAAAGGAAATCTCAACCCAATCCAAAAGCCAATCACAATCACCACACAAGAGAAATAACTGGGCAATAACGAAAAATAAATCACCTGGAGATTTATAGTGGTTCCACTAACAACTTGTTAGTGTAAGCCCACTTGAGGGAGAGAGAGCCTTTTATTAACACCAATGAAAAGTATAAGAGATTGATTACAATGGTCACCCAATTCACTCTAGAATTTTATTTATGGAGATAAAGAGTTGAAGAAATTAGGAGAGATAGAATGAATGAATTGAATTTAATTCCATTCATTTGTCTTTCCTTCACCCCTTTAGGCCCCTTTTATAAGACCAATTACTTCATGCCCAAGTTACTTGATCTCCTAGTAAATTTGGCACCCAAGTTATTTATTACTTCATGCCCTAGTTTTCTTTACCTCCAAGTATACTTGGCACCCAAGTTATCTATCCTTTCTTTTCATAAGAAAAATCTTCTTCCATTGATTTATCATCACCAATTTTAACACTCCACCTTGATGCAAATTCACCTATCTCCAACACCATGACCTAATGGTATCCATACCATTACTTGTAACCGATAGCTCCAACTATCATCATATCTACCTTCACCAAGCTTGAATGTTTTCCCAATGAGTTCTGGCAAAACCACACCCCATTGCACTCCATCAACGAGTTCAGGCAAAGCCCCCACCCGCTAATAAAGTGTTGAAAAACACTCAACTCCAAAACTAGTCTCACCAAAAGACAAACATACTAAGAAGATAGAACTTCAACCTCTCACTGATACTCTTCTTCATCCATGGCCAAGCTTCTCTCTCAATCGTGCCACCCCATGGCACCTAGCACATCTCCAAGCGAATTAAGTTTGTGCAATGTTTGAACTTCCCAACCAGTAACGCCTTAGTGAACATGTCCACCGCGTTATCCTTTGTGTGCACTTTCCAAAGGTATACTTGCTTATCTTCGTCCATAGCTACTAGAAATGACTCCCTCGCTTCAATATGCTTCGTTCGTGAGCTAAATGCCAAATTCTCCGCCAAATGAATAGCACTTTGGCTATCACATTGAACATCAACAATGTCGTGTTCAAACCCCAAGTCACACAACAGTCGCTTCAAATAGAGTGCTTCCTTTGCTGCCTCTACCGCAGCTATCAATTCCGCCTTCGTAGTGGATAAAGCAACTACGGTCTGCAATCTCGATCTCCAACTTATGGCTGCACCACCAAGAGTGAAGACATATCCAGAAGTTAATTTTCTCCGATCCCTATCACCAGCATAGTCCGAATCACAGTAACCAACCAACATGCAATTCTTCTCTTTACTACTCCCAAAAACAAGACCATTAGAAATTGTACCTTTCAAGTATCTCAAGATAAACTTTACTGCTTCCCAATGCAATTTCTCGAATTAGCCATGAACCGACTAACCATCCCGACAACATTTGCAATATCGGGTCTTGTACACACCCCGGCATACATCAAACTTCCAACCGCACTAGCATATGAAACTTTTGCCATATAGGCCTTGTCATTCTACTAGATAGGTGATCTGTAACACCCCGAATTTCAGTTAACACTGATATTCACTAATTACAAATAATCTCAGATGTGAGAATCAGGGGAAATGGGTTACGTCATTGTGTTCGTCTCGGAAAAATACGCGAAATAGAGTCCGAAATTTTGTAAATCGGAGTCCGTATGACCCGGTTAAGGCCCAAAGAAGTTTTCGGGAAATTTGAATTTCGAAACATGCAGAAATGGGGGCCAGGCGGGAAAACTCCCGCCCAGCCAAGTCGACTTGGCTGTCGACAGGGCTGTCGACTTGCCCTGTCAGCTGATTCTGGCCTGGGTGCACCTGGTTGAGTTTTGGGCTGGGTTGGAGGGCTTGGGACGAAATCTGACGGACCTAAACTAACCTAGGGTTAATCTAAGGGTCTAAAACACAACCTAATCCTACAAATACACCCTAAGACTACCCTAATCCATACTAAAAATAGAATCTATACCATCATGCCGCCAAAATGCAACTTAGAAGGAGCCTCCACTAATTAGAGAAGAGGATTGCAAGCTAATCAACTACTAATCCACCTCTACTTCAACTCTAGCAACTATCTAAGGAGCTAATCTTGGAGTTTGTGAGTTTCTATCACTTTAATAACCAATTGCTAAACTAAGTAGATGAGATGTGATGAGATCATATGGTTTTGCTTGCGGATCAATGGGTTTTAGGTCATATGTTATGATGCTAGTTTGCTAATCACTATGTTTAACACTTATTCATGATGACACTATGTTTATGCAAGTTAAGTGTTTGGGTTTATGCATGTTAAGTGGTGGGTTTTATGCATGCTAAGTATTTGGTTTTATGCATGCTAAGTGTTTGGTTTTATGCAAGTTAAATGCTTGGTTTTATGCTAGAATCATGTGTGAAATAAGTGACATGACATGCAAGTTTAACCTATGAGTTTGGATCTATAGTATGCATAATCTATGCAAGTTGTTTGGATTAGTGATATGCATAACCTATGCGAGTTTACCTTTGTATGTCATACATACATATGCAAGTTCATATGTAACATGTTATGCAAGTTTGGTGGTTTATTATATGCAAGTTCATATGTAACATGTTATGCAAGTTTGGTGGTTGATTATATGCAAGTTCATATGTAACATGTTATGCAAGTTTGGTGTTTGATTATATGCAAGTCTATATATGACATGTTATGCAAGTTTGGTGGTTGATTATATGCAAGTAACATGTGCAAGTTTACACCTTTGTATGTCATACATACATATGCAAGTTTACCCCTTTGTATGACATAAGTACATGTGCAAGTTCATCCCTTTTAGACCTCTGACATGTATGCAAGTTGACACCTTTATGATAGGTCTATGACATGAACATTTATGCAAGTTACCATCTTTATGACATATGTGATTCATGCAAGTTTGGGTTGGTTATTTATGCAAGTTGGGTTTATGGTCATATATGCAAGCTGACACCTTTTAAACCCATGATAATGCTAATGATATGCTAAGTTGAACCCATTGTGTGTATGATGAATCTCCTCTTTTAAAGTATGTCATGTTAACGTATTTACGTGGGGACGATGGGGTAAAAATTAATGAACACATAAAATTGTGTGAAGTTGGTATGATTAAACATACCATAAAGTGGATGGACATAATTGGGAATTTACCTATTAAGTTAGGTCTACCCATATTATGGAATTGGGAATTTACCTATTGAGTTAGGTCTACCCATATTTTTAAATATTTGTAATTAATTAGGGATAATTAATACAAATTATGGGGGTGATTAATTAGGTGTAATTAATCGACTAAGACACGAGGTTGGACCCTTTTGTAGCATAAGACTGCCCGGAACCGACCGGCAAATCCAGCGGCTACAAATGATTGGCCCAATGTGAGAGGTCTTAGTCATAAACTAAATATGTGACAAGTGTAAAGACACGAGGTTAGACTCTGTTATGGTGTAAGGCTGCCCGGAACCAACCGGCATATCCAGCTGCCATAAAAGACAGTCTAATGTGAGAGGTCTTTACAAAGGTTACGATCTTAATTAATTAAGAAACACTTAACCAAATTAGCATGTAGTGGGGCATGAGGGGTTAAGTGGGTGCCTTGGGTGGCATGTAGTAACTAGTGGGGGTGCCTTGGGTGGCATGAGGAAACTAGTGGGTTGCCTTGGGTGGCAATAGAAAATACGATTAGAATACTTAACCAAAGTGGAACATGTAATTAAACATGATTAAAGGGTTAAGTAAGTGCCTTGGGTGGCATGTGGGAATCAAGTAAGTGCCTTGGGTGGCATGTGGAAATCTAGTGGGTGCCTTGAGTGGCAATTAAAATATGATTAAAAGACTTAACCAAAATTTGTAACATGTAAGTGGACATGGTTAAAGGGTTAAGTGGGATTCACTAGAAATGACAAGCTTAGGTGGGTAGCTTGTGGGGGCCCATTTCAACCAATATCCCGAATGTATCTTTGTGGGCTCGACCCAAGTCGAGGACGGGACACGCATATTGGGCTTGACTGTAAGAGGCCAAAATGGGTTAGCGGTGGCAACGCAAGTCCAACGGGTTTCATATGCGTGTGTGGACCCGGGCTGGTAAGTAAGACGTTGTTGCATCGTGTAGGTATAAGCCGTGCACCGTTGATATTATCAGGTTGCCACTTTGGGGGATGATACACCCCACTGTGGGGCCAGCAGGGTATCTACGTTAGGGAGCCGATCGAATGGGGGGTAGTGGGTACACCTAGTGGAAATAGGGGCAGACGGCACCTATGTAGTCAGCTAAGGGTACACGAAACTACTAATTATAGATTACTAAGTATACTTAGTGGGATCAACCTTTAAATTGGGAATGACTGGTGTGGTGCAGTGTAGTAATTATCCTTGGGTGGGTAGATGCGTCTTTACGGTTCTCTTAGTTCATCCTAAGTCTAGTTGGCTGCTTAGTGTAGCCATTTATCCCCAGTCGTTACCGTATATCAAGCTTATGTCTTACTCTGGTTACTTTAATGATTGTATTGTTAAAGTTATAGGACTCGCTCGGACTTATGTCTGACCCCGTTGTTTTTATCTTTTTCCCAACCCTCAGGTTATCAGAGTGGGCCTAGCACTAGTGGGCTTTGATCAGACTGCTTTATCTATCTTTTGGAGCTTGGACCGTGGATGTAAAGCTCAGTTTATCTTTTCTATTATGGCTATTAAGTTATGTAGTGGGATTATGTACTTTTGTTTTATCAGGATGGATATTATGTACTTGACTCTTGTTTATGGTTTTGGTGTAACCAAACATGTTTTACTTTCCGCTGCAATGAAATGATGTTTTAAATTCTCAAGTATTACTTATATCTGTCTTGTTGTAATTTTTCTGTTCTATATTCACTTAAAATACTCCACCGATGTTATGGCATTCCCTTAGTGAGTGACCGTAGCGGGTGTGGGGTGTTACATGATCCCTTACTCGAAAGCTTTACATGCAAAGGTAAAGGTGTATTTGACGCCTTTGCATCTTCCATGCTAAACCGGAAAAGCACCTTTCTAATGTATTCCTTCTGAGTCAATTTCAACTCAAAATTATTTCGATCTCTTTCAATCTCCATGCCCAAAATCTTCTTTGCTTCTCCAAGGTCTTTCATCTCGAATTCCTCTTTTAATTTCAATTTCAACTTGTTGATTTCTGCCTTGTCCTTAGAAGCAATGAGCATATCGTCCACATACAAGAGTAAATACACCCAACAATCATTTCCTAACCTCTTGAAATAAACACAAGCATCCTTGATGCTTCGATGGAAGCCACTTTCAAGCATGAAATGATCAAATATCTTATACCATTTCCTAGGTGATTGCTTCAAACCATATAGTGATTTCTTCAATTTGTAAACTAGTTCTGACTTACCTTCTACAACAAATCCTTCCGGTTGCTCCATGTAGATGTCTTCATCCAAGTCTCCATGCAAGAAGGCGGTTTTCACATCTAGTAGCTCCAACTCCAAGCCGTGAATAGCAACTATGACAAATAATATCTGGATAGAAGTATGCCTCACAACCGGTGCAAAGATTTCATCATACTCCTTTCCTTTCCTCTGTGCAAACCCCTTAGCCACTAGCCTAACTTTGTATCTTCCATCGTCCTTCACCTTATATATCCATTTGCACCCAATAGCACGGTTTCCTTGAAGAAGTGGAACCAACTCCCAAGTCTGGTTTTTCATCAACGATTGCATCTCTTCCTCTATGGCGCAAATCCACTTCGAGCTATCACTTGAATCCATGACGTCATCAAGGTCCATCGGCTCATTTTGGACTACATGAAGAGCATAGTCCAAATTCTCACAAAAGCTAAGATAGTTGCAATCACCATATCTTTCGGGTGGCCTTATAGAGCGGCGACCAACCCGAGTAGCAATACTATCACCCGGTCTTCCTTCAACTTCACCTTGAACTGAATCTTCTCTAGGCTCGTGCACATCACCAACACTACTAGAGGAATCATGTGGACTATGTGATGTAACATCAACCGCATTCACCTCGCAAGCACCTCCAACAACTCTACTCTCTCTACGCCTGAAAGTGGGAATAATTTCCTTCTCCTTTGATTCACCATGAACCAAATCCGGAACAACCGATGAGCCTTCATTCTCCTTGAACATAGCCGAATCATCGAAAGTAACATGACAAGAAACCATAGCCTTCTTCATTTCCAGATTCTAAATCCGATAGCCTTTAACGCCATCCATATAACCGAGAAAAATCCCTTTGAAAGCTTTAAGTGAGAGCTTATCATTTCCCGGATCATGCACATAAACAGAACTGCCAAATACACGAAGATAACTCAAGTCAATGCTCATTCCCTTCCACACTTCCTCCGGAATTTTGTCATCAATAGACGAGCATGGAATTCGATTAATAATATGCACCACGGCAGCGCGGCTGACAAAGCTTCGGCTCAAATTCCCTTAGACAAATCCGATGTCAATCTCAAGCATCGAGCTTTCTCTAGTAGAGTTCGGTTCATTCTCCCCGCCACTCCATTAGATTGCGGATCTTCCGGTGTAGTAAAATGCCTCCGAATACCACGATGCTTGCAAAAATTCAGAAATTCTCCGGAAACATACTCGCCGCCATTATCGGACCTAAGAACCTTCAAAGTATTTCCACTCTCATTCTCAACAAGAGCCTTCCATTCTTTGAATTTTGCAAATGCCTCCGACTTGGCCTTCATTACATACACCCAAACCTTCTGAAAAAAATCATCAATGAAAGAAATATAATATCTTGCTCCTCCCAAAGAAGCTATAGGCGCTGGTCCTCAAACATCCGTATGCACATACTCAAGAATCCCTCTTGAATAATGTTTTCCTTCACTGAATGACACTCTAGTTTGCTTCCTCATGACACATTCCTTGAAAAATTCCAACTTGCTAAAACTCTCACCATCAATCATCTACCTTCGATGAAGAACATCTAAAATCTTCTTCGAGACATGACCCAATCTCAAATGCCACAGCTGTGTCGCATCTAAGCCACGAGAACTATCAACACCGACACAAGTTTCGCCTTCCGCGGTCACTCCTTGAAGTAAATAAATACCATAAGTTCTAGCATCCTTCATAACTACAAGCGCACCCTTCGAAACCCTCAAACTATCACTCTCAATGGTGATCTTGCAACCTAAAGAATCCAACTGTCTCAAAGAGACAAGTGACTTTCGTAGTCCCGGAACATAGCGCACATTAGTGAGAGTATGAACCACTCCGTCAAACATCCGAATTTGCAAGGAACCAATGCCTTTCGACTTGCTAACTGCACCATTTCCCATAAAAATTGAATTTCCTTCCCGATTAACATAAGAAGAAAAACAATTTCTATTAAGCGTTAAGTGATATGAAGCCCCCGAATCAAGCACCCATTCGCTGCCCGAAACATCTGTTGCTACAGCCGACAAAACATCTACGTCTTCCTCACCAACATCTCTCTCCACCGCAACTGATGAAGATGCTACTTCCTTCTTCCCCTTGTTTGGACAATCATTCTTCCAGTGACCAGGTTTCTTACATACAAAGCACTTGCCATTTCTTTCCTTCGATTTTCCTCGTCCATCGGGCTTCCTAAATTTAGAACGTCCCTGGTTTCCCTTCTTCTCTGTCTTTTCTTTCTCCGCAAATAAACCTTGACAATTACCAACACCACTACTACGATGACTCAGCTCCTTCATCTGATCTTGCAATTCCTCAGTAAGAAGACCTGGCATGACATCATTTAGAGTCAATGTATCCCGGCCATAGATCAAACTATCTAAGAACCCAGTATAGCGTTAAGGCAATGAACATAACAATATCATCGCCTTCTGCTCCTCCTCAATCTTCAAATCTACCGACTTCATTATCATTAGCAAATCATCAAACACATTCAAGTGAGCCTTTAACGAATTTCCTTCCTTCATCTTGTAGGTAAAGAAAGTCTGCAACAAAATCAGTCGATTTGTGAGTGACTTCTTCATGTACAACTCCTCCAACTTGTTCCAAATACCTTTAGCAGTCGTCTCACCACTAATTTCAGAAATAAAGTTCTTCCCTATAGCAAGTTGAAGTGTAGTGAATGCCCACTCTTCCATTTCTTCTCTCTCCACATCTGAGATGTCCGATGGAAATAAATAGGTATCAAACACTACCCGTTGTACCTAATTCCGCCTAAGAACCGCTTTCATCTTCCATTGTCACTTTTCGAAATCATTATCGCCATTCCACTTGTCGATAACCAATTGTGAACTAGAAGTTGCATACGACGCACGTACTTAAGGAACTACACCACTTGGATGAACTATTGAGGTATTATTTGAATCTGATTCCGACATTTTTACAACTATCGACCAACGCCAATGCTCTGATACCAAATATTGTGGAAAATTTTTGATTCAAGACCGCTCAAATCAAAGATCCCCAAATCAGCGGAAGACGAGATCGTGGTAAATGTGCAAAAAAACCAATCAATATCGAAGACAATCTCAACCCTGTTTTAACCAAAAATGGTCAAACACCAAAGATGTCTTATCGACACTTCACCAATTCGGTATGCGCAATGAAAATGGGGCCACAAATACAAATGCAAGTAAAAAGCGGGAAAAAGCAAGTAAGAGACACATGATTTTTATAGTGGTTCGATCTAGAGAAGATCTACGTCCACTTTGGAAGCCATTTCATTATCATATGAGAGATTTACAAAATTCATCATCTCATACATCTCATTTTTTCCCATTCTCTTTTTGTACAATGATTTTTCTCTCTTTAATAACTTGATTCTCTCTAATCCACTATGGAAATGGTTGGATCCTTATGAATGCGATGAACGTGAGAATGTATGTTCCACGGTTTGAGCACTTAGAGGATCGACAGTGAGTCCATGGCGGTTGAGATGCGAATCGAAGCTTGGAGGAAGATTAATGGCAGTAGGAGAGAAGTATAATGGAGCTTGAGACGATGGAAATGATGGATCTCGGTTTGGAATGGATGGAGAGAGCTTGAATTGATCTCTAATGGAGGAAGGAGGAGACTTGGTCCGTTTGGTGATGGAGCAAGATGAAGTGAGCTTTGGCGGCCATTAATAGAGCTTGAAATGGAGTTTGGAGTGTTAGGGGAATGATTTTGGCAGCCCTTCGTGGTGGAGAAAGTTGGTCCCTTTGGTGATTGTGAGAGGGGGTATTTATAAGTGGATTTGGTGTGGAGCAAATGGAGTGGCAATGTTGTAAATATGGGGTCCCAGGCCATGTGCGTACAGTTGTCTAAATACACTTCATAGATGTACGTTAGCTGTTGTAATGTAGTCCCATGTATGTGCGATCCCTCCAACCAGCGTGCGAGCGACTCCATGTACTGATGAGCGAGTAGGCCTCCATGTATGATTGGATGAGCGAGCGCCACTTTTAGGAATGAAGGAGGGACTGCTACATTTTTATTCACGTGACCGCCATCTTGTGAATGAGCCCAGTTATTGCCCTTATATACAATATTTCTTTTACTGTTGGAAATGGGGTTCTTTAATTACCAAAGTGCCATTCCTCTTTTACATCATTCTTCTCCCAGATCCTTACGCGAGAGGACTTCTCGATCTCACAAAGTTGCTCGAGCCCTTCGGTACGGACGCCGCTCGACCTTGCTATTGTAGCCTATGCGACCGACCTGCTCCTGTTGAGCTGTTGGCAGCTGGCATGGATGTACGACCAAGCTGAAGATGATCGAGCCATCAAGATGAGCGACCAGAAAGTTATGAGAGCGAATGACCTCTCAATAAAGGCATGTTCGATCCCTCATGGTGCTCGACTAGGCTGTTCCTTGTACGAGCTGTGCTGCTGCCGTTGGTTCCATACTTGCTGAGTTCAGTACTCGCAGTCATGATGCTCGACAAAATGACTTAGATGTTTTTTGGTAGTTAACAGTTGTATTTTTTCCTTGCGAGAAACGCGGGCTTCGAACTGAACATCGTTAACTCATCTTGCATTGAGATTCATTTCGTAGCTTTTTCGTTTGCTATGGCAAGTCATGCTTTGAGTTTGTATACTTCATGGCACCTGTCCTGTAATTAAAACAAGCGGATGCACGATTTTGGACTTATACTCACCATCAACTGTCCATATCGATGGTGGATTAGTTAATCATTAAGAAATGAATTATAGCGAATTTTATTTTGGACTGAAGAAAGTGTTTGCATCGGATTTGTTTCATTCAATGGTTTATGACTCATCGAATGTCATTCGTACAAACACCATACTTCTGATTCGAATTCACGTTAACGCTTAAGATCAACTAATCGGCTAAAGCCGACTGGTTTGGGACTTCTACTCGGAGAAGTTCTTTTATCATTGTGATCTTGCCCGGGAAGGTCTTATGTTTGGTGCCCCCGCTAGGGGAGGACTTTGGGTTTTGTCCCCCGGCTCGGGAAGGACTTGGGATTTAATTCCCATGCTTGGGGAGGACATATATTTAGTGCCCCTGTTATAGGAGGACTTATATTTAGTTCCCCCGCTACGGGAGGACCTATTTTTAGTGCCCCCGCTGGGGGAGGACTTATATTTAGTGCCCCCACTGGTGGAGGACTTATATTTATGTATTGATTCATGGGTCAGACGCAAGTTCCTTTATCGGATGCTTGACTTGGCAAGCGACCTTCTTTAAGGAATCAGGGCCTTGGGTTTCCTTTTCGGGAGGTTGCTCCTTTAGTGAACCTTGAAACCCTTGCATTGATTTGCTGCGGCACTTGCTCATTGTTTAACTCTTCGTGACTCCTTTCATTCACTTTTCAAGGCGGTGCTCTTTATTTTTGCAGTCGTGCATTAATGTTTAGAGCACTTAGTGCTTGGATCAATGTTGTTGGGGCCGCAAAGTAGTGTCAATATTTCAATGGGACAAGCGCTAGGCGGAGGACCTGCAATATGAAGTAACTCTTAAGAACATTTTTGATTTGACACAATTTTTGCAACTAAGAGATTCATTCAAGCAGGTATACTGTTAGCTAATGTTCAGAACAATATTCGTAAAATATTACAGATTAGGTTACAAGAATTCTGAAAATAGCAGTAAGCATGATGTAAAAATAGGAAATAAAGAAGAAAGTAGAGCAGCGGCGATGATGATCTCTTATTCTTGGGCCGTTGAAATTGGAGTGCCAATTAACGACCGTTAGTTGATTATCGGCCTTGTATCAGCTCGGGCTAGAGTTTTATTACTTGGCCCGGATCGACCGTTTGATTCTCCCTACCCTGGAGAGTTGGAGCAGTATTTGAGGATTATGGATTCTTGATATACTGTTGTAGTCCGTTCTTCTGAATCAGCTCCTCAATCAAGCTTTTGAGATGTCTACAATCATTTGTATCATGACATGCTTGATTGTGGAATCGACAGAATTTTCCAGAGTTTACAGCTTTCTGTGAGACCTTTAGCATCTGTGGTTCTGGATGGTGTTCTGTATCCTTTGTGGCAGAGAAAATATTTTCTGGATTATCAATTAAAGGAGTGGGCTCTGACGGGTTATGAAAGTGAAGCTTCTTGTTAGACTTGTTGTCTTTCCCATCGTTGGCTCGCTTCTGCCCCTGATTATCCTTCTGATTGTATTGGGTAGCAGTACTTTTGGGAGCTTCAAGAAGCGGGTTAGCATCAATAATCTGAATAGGAATAGGATTATTGTCCACTCTCATATACTCCTTTGCTTTTTTATAGAATTTCTCAAGTGTGTTCGGCTATTTCATTTTGATCCATCTACCGAATTCGCTCTTCTCATTTATAGCGCCGATTAGTGACACTAAGATCATGCAAGGCTTAGGATTCCCTACTTCGGATGCAGCAGCATTGAATCTTTTGAGGAAAGGTTTAACAGACTCTCTCGAACTCTGCTTCATCGATGTAAGAGAAATAACGCCCTTAGCCTTCGTAGCTTGCAGCCTGAACTTCTCTTTGAATTTCAAAGTCAAATCATCGAATAAGTCGATGGATTTGGGTGGCAATCTCGTGAGCCATAACGATACGACACCTTCAAGATAGAGAGGGAAGCACAAGCATTTGATTTCATCCGTTTCCCTGGATGCATTCATATGCCACTCATATTTTTATAGGAAGTGATTCGGATCAGAAGTTCCGTTGTACGAAGGTAGAGTAGGATGAGTGAACTTTTTGGGGAATTCTGCTTTGCGAATCTTCTTTATGAATGGATTTTTTCTGAGAGAGAAGTCCCATTCCCTTTCACTATCCTTGCAAGCCATGTTATCTTCCATGATTTGCTTTACCATATCCGTGATATATTCCTTCGAGTTGTGTCACTTCGAAGAGCGGACTTCGATCTCTTTTCCGGATGGTCGTCGTGGCGAGGGATCGTTATTAGAGGATCTTGGTCCTTCATTTCCACCATGGTAAGGTGCTCCCATAATGGGATTTGCAACTCTCGGTTATTTCGATCGGAATGGTTTTTGGTCTTTAACCTTGAGTCTTCAATATTAGCATTGCTTTTGTCAACAAGCCCTTCCAAGTTGTCATTGTGATGATGATCGAAGTTTGATGAATTTGCGTTCTCTTCAAGGTTGACATGGATCTTCGGAGGAGGAGCGGGATTCACTTGAGCATTTAGGAGAGCACTCATTTTGTCCATTAAAGCTTGATTAGCTTCCATTAATGTTTTATTAGCATCGATTAAGGCTTTGTTGGAGGCTTCCATTCGTTGGCTCAAGTTAGCGACGACGACATCTAGTTCGGCTCTAGTCACTCCGGCTCCACTTATTGAGTTTTCGCCAACTTCAAAACAGTTAGTTAGTGGCGTAGCTTCGTGGTTAGCAACGTCGTTGGGTGCTCCAACGGTTTTACTTGTGGTCTTTTTTGACTTAGCCATTATCTCGGACATGGATCTGAATTTAGAAGAGAGCTCGTCGATTGGGCTAGATCTTAGACTCGTAGAATCTATGGTAGAAGTAGGCTTAGAACTTCAACGCAAAGAAAAGAGAACGCGGCCCCATGGTGGGCGTCAAAATATTTTAACCAAAAATGATCAAACACCAAAGATGTCATATCGACACTTGACCAATTCGGTATGCAAAATGAAAATGGGGCCACAAATGCAAATGCAAGTAAAAAGCGGGAAAAAGCAAGTAAGAGACACCAGTTTTTTAAAGTGCTTCGATCTAGAGAAGATCTACGTCCACTTTGGAAGCCATTTCATTATCATATGAGAGATTTACAAAATTCATCATCTCATACATCTCATTTTTACCCATTCTCTTTTTGTACAATGATTTTTCTCTCTTTAATAACTTGATTCTCTCCAATCCACTATGGAAATGGTTGGATCCTTATGAATGCAATGAACGTGAGAATGTATGTTCCACGGTTTGAGCACTTAGAGGATCGACAGTGAGTCCATGGCGGTTGAGGTGCGAATCGAAGCTTAGAGGAATATTAATGGCGGTAGGAGAGAAGTAGAATGGAGCTTAAGACGATGGAAATGATGGATCTTGTTTTGGAATGGATGGAGAGAGCTTGAATTGATCAATAATGGAGGAAGGAGGAGACTTGGTCCTTATGGTGATGGAGCAAGATGAAGAGAGCTTTGGCGGCCATTAATAGAGCTTGAAATGAAGTTTGGAGTGTTAGAGGAATGATTTTGGCAGCCCTTAGGGGTGGAGAAAATCGGTCCCTTTGGTGATTGTGAGAGGGGGTATTTATAGGTGGATTTGGTGTGGAGCAAATGGAGTGGCAATGTTGAAAATATGGGGTCCCAGGCCATGTGCGTACAGTTGTCTCAATACACTTTACAGCTGTATGTTAGCTGTTGTAATGCAATCCCAGATATGTGCGATCCCTCCAACCAGCGTGCGAGCGACTTCATGTACAGATGAGCGAGCGGGCCTCCATGTATGATTGGACGAGCGAGCACCACTTTTAGGAATAAAGGTGGGACTGCTACCTTTTTATTCACGTGACCGCCATCTTGTGAATGAGCCCAGTTACTGCCCTTATATACATTATTTCTTTTACTGTTGGAATGGGGTTCTTTAATTACCAAAGTGCCATTCCTCTTTTATATCATTCTGCTCCGAAATCCTTACGGGAGAGGACTTCTCGATCTCACGAAGTTGCTCGAGCCCTTCGGTTCGGACGCCGCTCGACCTTGCTATTGCAGCCTATGTGACCGACCTGCTCCTGCTAAGCTGTTGACAGCTGGCATGGATGTACGACCGACACTACTACAAATCTGCATTTGTCTGACCCCTTTTTTGCATCATTAAGGCATCCCTAAATTTTTTAGTGACTACATAATGATGTCAAATGCACGTCATAAAAACAGGCATTACTAAATTACTGTGTGTCGCTATGGTGTCACAGAAATATCATCACTGCGGCCTCACTAAATTTTTCCCATGCCATAGTGACACAAATGATTTAGAAAAATATTGCATCACAATGGCATCGGTAAATATCGACGCTCTTGTGACACAACTAGAATATCAAAATATTGGAGTTGCAACATTGTCACTAATATATAGTCACGCGCTTATGACGCCTTTGCTTTAATTTATAACGTCCCTCGCTATGAAGTCATTAAAATTTAGTAACTCCATAGTGATCCAAATGGTTTAACAAAATAATGCATTTCAATGGCAATGAATAAAATAGATCAGGTACGCTTCATTAACATCATTTAAAATGTTTCAAAAATAATATATTCAACAACAACATTGATTTCAATATCGTTTTGAGATTGTTTTGAACAAAAATTTTAAACTTACATACAAAAGAAAAAGGAAAACTGGTAACCCTCATCTATATTCTTCTCTGATAGTTTCATTTGAACTCTTTATATACTCTCAGTTATATTCCTTTGCTTTTCATAAGATTGTAACCCTCACGTAAATCAATCTTAAATCATTTCTTGTAGCTTTCTTCCATTAAAGAAACTGGTATTTCCATCAGAGCAATTTTCAGGATTGAGGTAAAGTAAATTTTTCAACAAGAAGCTACAAAGAGAAATAATACTTGTACCCAAGCTGCTACGTCATTTTATAACACCCAAAAAACCTGCCTGGTGATGATACCTGAAAAACACGTAAAAAGGAATAAGCTACTTACAGATTAGGTCTGTAGAACCGCAATTCAACATATATGTGAGCGCTTTTTTGTGCGTGTACATACGCAAATGCACATTGTTGTGTGTATGTCCGTGCAAGAGAGAACCGATATTTGAATGTTATTAGAGAAGCACTATGTAAAGAAAATCACATTATATAGTCAGCAAAAAAGTTCACATGTATTTTTACAACTCGGTAAGGCAACCATTAACATGTCAAACTAAAGGTGTTAAATTTTGAATTATATCAATCCATAATTATTTCTCTAGAAAGATAAAGAAATATAAACTGAGGATAAAGTAAAATCATCATATATGTAAACTATTGGATAAATCTGATGACTTCATTCTAATTAGTGGTTGCTTCTTTATATACATCATAGTAAATAGATGGATACCTAATTTGGTATGATAATCATTGTTGCATGGCTATTAACTATCACCTTGCTTTCTGCTTTTATTTGTCGTTATGTTTTTTACATTGAAAGTGTACCAGTACATAAACAGCCCAGCCAATGACTCCTAATGTATTAATCCTACATGACTTAGTCAGCGAAGAGTTAGAATTAAAGTTAAATGCATGAGCACATGTCTAGAAAACAAAAAATATATAACGTGCAAACAACAACACTAACTCTAAGATATCACATTATTATATTTATCATATGTACTGAGGTACTTAAGCTGATCGATTCTTTGAGAAATTCATTGGTATCTGGTACAAGATGGATACA
The DNA here is from genome assembly GCA_030737875.1 of Allium sativum. Taxonomy (NCBI): domain Eukaryota; kingdom Viridiplantae; phylum Streptophyta; class Magnoliopsida; order Asparagales; family Amaryllidaceae; genus Allium; species Allium sativum. The sequence continues at coordinate 734,095 of JASFAX010000065.1, forward strand.
TAAAAAAAACTTTTGCTATTGAGATGATAGTACAAAATATATTTTGCAATACTATGATAATATGAAACGACCTGAAATCCCCCTTACGGGAAATCACAGATTGAGTTGAGGACAAGCCACATCGGGACGCAGACAGAAGAATATTTCATTGTTAATTACAACAATTCCATCAGAATACAAGAATATACAGAGTATGAATCAATATTACACATCATAAAATATCAGAGATTACAATACATTACATAGCAGCAGAAAATAATACAAAGCACGACTGAAGGAGATATACGGATACAGAGCTTTCCGGATATCATTCCAGCTGTAAATCAGGTTCCTGTGAATATAAATCTGCAAAACCAAAACTACTAGCTTCCCATGTCAAAATAAGGGCACCCAGAGTTTAGGTTAAAACAATAAACTCCAGGTTAGTCATGTGACTGGTGTGAGAACTAAAACAGTTATTAATCTTTATTTTAAAGTTAGGTAAATCAAGGGACCACGCCGTATAACATGGAGCGGGTTTCCTCCCAAGAATACCAGTGCATAAAACAATAGCGCAATGCTAAATAAAGAAAAATGAAGTTATTATAAGACCCAGGTCCCATTATACAATGCAACACAAGCCGGAGGATAGGGTTTTACCTTATAATAGCCAAAGAATGCTTGATACGCTAAATTTCATCTTTTATTACTGTAAGTGTATAGTGTCAAAACAATTTCAATCATAAATATCAATCATAGACGGCATGGGTACCATATATCATGTCGCCATACTAGTTCTACAATTAAAACTGCAAAGTCACGTATTGGAAGATGGATTTCCATCTGTGAACCGAGGCAAAAGATAGTCCTCACTGATTCGAGACGCTCTAGCCCGTGTCTCAGGTCAGAGCTCGAGTGACCTTTGGATCGTCAGGGCCGGTCCACCGATGTGGATTAAAATGCCTGAACACTGCGTTTCCCCACCCTTTGGAGTGTCAATGAGTCCAATGACTCCATCGGTCCAGGATCGACCGATATATCCGAGGCGCCATGCAACAGCAACAACCACATAAGTCAAACTCGTCAGGGCATGTAAAATCACTGATGCCACTTTTAACTAAAAGGAAACGCATGCCCTCCCTGAAGTCCTCTCCCGTTTCTGGTTCACAACCGAGGTGTGAGGCTCGCGAATCAACGCTACACAACGCTGTGCCACACAGGTTGTGCTTTGATCATCAATCAAGATTTTGCTTTTCAACAGAAGCCTTGATCATATTGCCACTTAGGCATGCCACACAGGCAATTCACTCCATGCGTTTGATATCCATCAATATATAACCCCTGAGCTCGTACGTCTCAGAGAAGGGCGTTAAGCAAGAGAATAAATTCTCCGCCACCAAACAGATATATATTTAATAGAAATCAACCACATAGAATAAAATCCAATGTCAGACACACAGTCCATTTACAAGTCCGTTCTGGGTCTGAACAAAACCGGAGGCACCTTGCACCTCGCATATCCATCGATCTCCAAGTACGTCTGGACGATCACCAACTGATTCCCTCCTCTTGGGTGTACGGCCCAATCAAGATCATCAGTAATTATCCAAACAATGTTGAAGACCCCCGGTCTTCGACCACCGTCTTCATCCTCGACACCACGTCGAATCAGTTATTCAGAATGGGATAAACCCGGTCTTTCTGAATAACTCGCGTATATAATAAACAAGTTTTACAAAAACACAACATACGCCTCATTCCAATTCAGAATATTCTTTTATTCAAATATTCCTATACTTTGGGAAAGGTTCCCATTAATTTTATCAAAGATAAATTCTTTAAATTTATTCTTTAATCTTCTTTTGAATATCAATTCAAACTAGTCGGGATTAGCGAACCACACCGAAGTAATCATTTATTTTATTTCCCAATCCCAACCTATTCATCCCATGAAGTAAAACTGGTCATACTTCATATCTAACACCACAGTGTTATCGGTAAATTCAATTACCATTTCACGTTCAAATCTAATTAAAGATTTAACTATCGCCTGGAGCAAAACTGGTGATACTTCATTCTCAACCATTTCAGTCTAATTAAAGATTCATTAAAACCCCACTTAGTTTTAATCTTCACAGAAATCAATATCATGTCTTTAACTGGGTTAAATAACCAATGTCATCTCAAACACGGTTCACGATAAACCCAAAATCGCATTCCATTAATTATCGGGTTAAAGAACAAGTGCTATTTAAAACACCGTTCACGATAAACCCATAAATCAATTCAAATTCAATTCCAATTAAATACAATTTAATTAGTACACTTCATTTAATCTAAATAAAAAGATTTAATCTTTTTCTCAACTGGGTTTAAGAACAGTGTTAATGAAGACACCATTCACGACAAACCCAAATCCCATTTGATATTAAATACAAGGCTCTGAATAGAAAATATATCGGCTTATATTCAATATCAAATTCTACGACCAACAAATATCGTATTGGAAATAACGATATAAATATCTTTCAAATTTTCATAACAATATCTGTATAATCACGAAATCCAACATCGAAATATTCCAAAGATAATTTTGATTCAAATCCATTTCCACTTCAATTATTGGAAATTCTGGTTATTTTCAAAACCCTTTAAAATCCACTTTATTTATTTTAAAAATAAATAGAATTATAGTTTTAGTTCAAAACTAGTTCATTTCGATAAAAATCTATTTTTATCTTTTCAAATATGGATTTTTTCATCCTAATTCTTCAAAAATCATTTCTTATGATTTTACACAAATTATTACTATTTTTAATAATTTTATCAAGGCCCGTACAGTCGATTTCCATCAACGGCCATCGAACTGCCCTTACAGCGACCTTTTCCAAATTTGATTTGGACATAATTCCAAATCCAACCGTTAGATTTCAAATATCTATTATTCGTTAGAAAGCTCTTTTCGATACGAACCCAACGGTTCCGGTTTTAGGAGAATCTGACGGTCGGATCTCCCGTAATATCCATTCGAAGTCAATGGTCGAAATTCGCGAACTGCCGCGGCGCGACGCGTTCTATTCAGGCCATTATATATATAATATAAATATATTACATATTTCGTCGATTTCCTTTCAAAACGTATTTTATAAATTATTTCAAATTCGTTTTTGAAACGATTTCAACTTCATATTCAATTTCTAGTCAAAATTGAATATTCCACATCATCGATATACAAATGATAATATTTTCAAAACGTTAAATTTTGAAATCACTTTTTTTTCTATATTCATTATAAAAATGAATAAAATCGATATAAATATCGTTCATGTCAAATGGCGTCAATCTAATCGACACGACTTTTATATATTTCAATAACTTCGTTATTCTATTCAACAAATGAATTTTCTTCAACACATGAATATATATTTTTATTCAACACATGAATATATATTTTTATTCAACACATGAATTTTCTTTCTATTCAACACATGAATTTCCTTTATTCAACACATGAATTTTCTTTCTATTCAACACATGAATTTCCTTTATTCAACACATGAATTTCCTTTATTCAACACATGAATTTCCTTTATTTTCCAAATTGAAATGAGGCCCAATCAATTACCATATAACGTTAATTATATGGATTTTCTACAACACATGTATATAATAGCAACGATAAATAATCAACCATCATCCAAAGTGCACCACACAACTGCATAAGCATTAAATATAAATAATTAACGCTTACACAGTCTGTCGACCAATTGATCGACATACAACTAAATAATTGGGATTAATGTACGCCAAATATCATCCCAACACCCGTGTGGGGTTTCAATCCACAAACACTGGATATTATTTGTGCAGTTGGGCGACGTGTAAAATTTATCGCTCCAATCAATATCCTTCAAATAGGTGTACATAAACAAATCGTTCGATTTGTAAATGAATATATATTTATTTACATTCACTATATTCATATTCACGTTAAAAATTATATTTTTAACGATAATTAATTTATTTCAACACATGAATGTTTTATTATTCATTTCACATTAATCATCACAAACAAACTTCACAATACATCAAACAAGCATATAAGTCGTCCATGGTCTGTGGACGACGGGTGTCGGGTGTTGCTAAGCACCGTCTGCATCCTAGTATATAATTTTAACTAGAAAACAAGACTTAAAGTGAGAAGTTCTCACCGACTAGCTAAACCAATACACCACGACTCTTCATATGTAGAAATCTTCCTCGTGCTCGCCTTTTTTCAATTCATTGCCTGTAGCCAATACATATATAAAAATCACATTTTTATATTGTTGCTATGTATATAAAAATCACATTTTTATTATCACTCTATATGGATAAAATTTCTATTTTTACACCGCTACTATGTAGATAAAAATTCTATTTTTACACCGCTACTATATAGATAAAAATTCTATTTTTACACAGCTACTATATAGATAAAAATTCTATTTTATTTTAAAAACAATGTAAATTTTCTATTTTAAAAACAATGTACAAACATCGCTATTTTATTTTTATCAAAAACATTTTAAAAACATCATTATTTATATTTTGAATCAATGTATATTTTCTTTCATAAACAAATTATATTTTATTTTCAAAAATCAATTCTATTTTATTTTAAAAACAATGATATTTTTAAAATCATGCCAATGTAAATTTTATTTATATAAAACAATGTAAATTTTACTTTTTAAAACAATCCTAATTTAAATAAATAATAAGAAAAATAAGGTTTTTACACAATTTTATCAACTACTTAAAATTAATTAAAGTTAATTATTGAATTAAGGGGTATTACCCCTTTCCTGTTGAAGCCCGATCCCCTGTAACCCCTCAGAAAATGACGGACTGCACAACCCCCTTGCTCGATGTCTTCAAAGCCATACGCCCCCACCTACATCAGACCGGACGACGATCTAAGGTGCCAACGAGAAGCCCCTTCACACCCAAGTCTCTGCCGCCTTGAGTTGCGCCACCTTCGGTGGCCCGCCGCCACCAGAATCTCCAGTCGAAGTCGGCTCTTTTGAGCCCTAAATTCGAGCTCAGCGCTTCACTATTCCCCATCATACTTGTATGGATGGGAAGAGCTAAGGAGGATCTGTGATTTTGTTTAAGAGGAGGGGATTGATTCTGCATGGATTTTTCATAAATTGGGGGAAGAAAATCGACGATTTCGATCGTCGAATTCATGTGGGGGGCGCGGGTCTCCTTCTGGGTTGACCACGAGAATGTCCAGTTAGGGTTTGACCAAGTATTCCTAGGGTATATTTATATAAATTAAATATTATTTTAATCCTCTAATTAATTCGTTCTGAATCTGAACTCCAGTCGAACACCAACGATTGTCGCCCCTAGCTAAATACCCCCATTCCGAACACAATGGGATATGTTTCGTAAGCTAATTCGACTGTTTTGAATAGTTATTCTCCAAATTAAAATATAAAACATTCAAATATGGATTTGAACGTACATTTTAATTTGCCGGGCCAGATACTAACTCTAAAAATTCCAAAAAAATTATTTCTAGCTTCGTATTGATGATACAGTCCTAACAAAACTAATTTCATCAAATTTGAAGACCGTTTGAAAAATGACCATTTTCTGGTCGACCCAAATTGACTGAAACTGTCAAAACACGTTTAACTTCGCCACGCTCACATATTAATCCCAAAAATTATGAATTTTTAAATCTAGCAATAATTTGATATCCCGAATCCAACAAAAGTGGTTTCGTCGAAATCAGAGGTCGTTTGCAAAATTTCCATTTTTAAGGGCCGGAATTCCATAGCGACTATTCTGAATTTTCAACTGGACGTAACTTTTGATTTCCGCTATGAAATTTCAGTTTTTCGGATTCGTTGGAAAGATATTCTCAATTAGATTCAAATATTTTTGGTTTCGCTAAAATCTGGTTTATTTTGAATCCTATACATTCATTTGAAATCGAATTTTCGAACTACCGCGCCATTTCAGGCTCGTTATATAATTAAAATAAATTATTTACATTCTAACGACGATTCGAATAAATATATACGTTCTAATTCTATTCAAAATAAATTTCTCGTCGTTATTATTAAAATAATTCATTTTAAATACTCAAAATTCATTAAAATTGCCAAAATAAAAATTTTAAATTGGCTCGGATTTCCGGGTTATTACACAATCGGTATTGAAATGCTGATCAGTACTGTTTATGATAGACTACCTGTTTATATTATGCATTTAATGATGATTGGCAATAAGATAATTTTGTTGCATTATATCGAAAGAACAGTGAATGTTTAGCTTAAGTATCTTCTCAGTAATGTATCTTGAAAAATTCTAAATTTCCATCTTCTATAGAGCTGATTACTTGAATTTATTGAATTGAATAATTCAGGGAATTCAAGTAATCAGTTCTACAAAAAATGGAAATTCAGAAGTTTTCAAGATACATTACTGTAGTCTGTGGAGGTATTTGTGCTAAACAATCACTTTGCAATGATAATTTCGCTTTCTTGATAATTCAAGTAGTCAGTTCTACAGAAAACGAAAATTCAGATGTTTTAAAGATACATTACTGTGGAGGTTCTTATTGTTAGTAAAGCACAGCTAGTTCATTGAATTGGGGATACCATTCTATACTGCAGCTCACTGGGAATCATGGCAGTGGATTCAAACACTACAAATAAACCTAAATTTGAAGGAAAAAGAATGATTATGGTTGCAAATCATCTTCCACTTGAATCTCGCAAAGATGATAAAACCGGTACATGGTCATTTTCATGGGATAAAAACTTGTTGCTTCTGCAAATGAAAGATGAAATTTGTTCTGGATCCATGGTTATATACGTTGGTACCCTAATGATTGATATTGATGCATGTGAACGGGAAGAAGTTACGCAGAAACTATGTAGGTTGTTGGGGTATGACCATGACCTCAAATATGGATGTATTGGTATCAATTATCATGGATGAGTGCTCAAAATTAAGGTTCTACCTACTGGCATTCATGTAAGCAAAATTCAGTCAGTCATGAAAGACCCTCTTACAATTTCCAAGGTTCAAGAAACTAGAGAAAAGTTCAAGGAGATGACACTGTTTTTGGGTGTCGATTATATGGAAGCATTTAAAGGCATTGGCCCGAAATTAGAAGCTTTAGAGATTTTACTTGAGAAAAATGTTGAGCTAAAAGGTAAGATAGTATTTTTTCAAATTGCCAATCCAGCCTGTACGTAGTACAAGAAAAGGTGTAAAGGAAGTAGACGTCAATCGTTGAAAGAATTAATCAAGAATATGGGTATAAAGGATATAAAATATTGACTTTATTGAAATTTCTATCCCTTTCTGTGAAAAGCTTGCATATTATGTTTTTGAAACCAAAATGTGTGATCTTCAACTAAGAAGAGAGCACACACATATATAAAAATAAAAAGGAAAAGAGTCTACAAAAACTGACTACAATCCAGAGAGGAAAAGAACGAACCAAAACAACACAATATGTGACAAAAAGAAAGTGTATAAAAGTAGATAAATGAGCTCCGAATAAACCACCCCCCATCATACTTCAATATCAAGTTCCGGTAAGGCCACCACCCGATAATGAAGTAATATCTACTTCTACACAATACATAAGTCACACCAACCAAATATATATAAAAAAAACAGGACAACACAAATAAAACACCCTGCAACATCTCTCATCAAAGCTCCAAAGCAAAAACTCCAATAAAGCCAAATAAACAGCTCTCCAAAAAGCTCCCCAGCTAAATCAACTACCTGCAACCAATCTAGACAGCAATCTACAAAGCTCCGCAACAACAATCAACGATCTGAAACTTGAAAGAAACTAGGCAAAAACATAAGTACCCATCACATATATATATATGAGTATACAAGTATATATATATCCATATATATATGTATATATATATAAGAAGAAGAAATAAAAGAAAAAAAGAGACAAACAAGAAATACTAAAAAACAGAAATTAACAACAAATGCGAAATTTACCACCTCTAAAATAACTATTGATTCTAATAAATAAACTCAAATTAAACCTAACCTTAAGCAAAAAACAACCAAAACGCGAATCATCAAAAAACTTAAAGTGCGAGTTGGACATCCAGTCCAGACAATAATTAACTATCTTAATGATTAAATTTTCAGCGGACACAGAAATAGAATGAAAAAATCTCTGATTCCTCTCCAACCAAATGAACCAACTGGTGATAATAACTAAAGAATCCAACACATACCTTTGCCTAGAATTATAATCAAATCTACAACGATCCCAATACTCAACACAGCTACAACAAAAATTAAAACAACCAAAAACAAAAATCCTTAAAACCATAGTTAAAATATAATTGCTAAAAATACAAGAAAAAAATAAATAATCAACATCTTCAACAAAAAGACTACAAAAACAACATTTAAAATCAAAAGTAATGTTCTTCTTCTTTAAAAGCTCAACCGTATTAAGCTTCTTATGAATAATCAACCACATAAGAAACTTAGCTTTAGGAGGAGAATTAGAATTCCAAATAAACTTAAAAGGGATCAGAGAAACACCAGAAAAATTAATGAAATTATACATAGAATTAACAGAGTAGACTAAACTCTTATCCAAACCCCAACTAAAAGAATCCCCACTCTCATCCAAATGATACAAGGCCAACTTAGCTTTTAGTAAGGCTAATTGCCTTAACAAACCTCCTTCTAAAATATTATCAAAAGAGAACTCCCACGAGAGATCAGAATCCCTTCTATAAACATCTGCAATTATGGCATTCTTAAAGCAGAAAATATTAAACAACTCACTAAATTCAAATTTAAGCGGCACACTGGAAATCCAAGCATCATGCCAGAAATAAGTAAGATTACCAAAATGAACAGTCACCTTACACCCTAACTTGAAGAAGTCAAAACGATACAAAATAGACTTCCAAAAATAAGATAATCTATTGGACCAACTAATACTAGACCCAACAGTAAACTCGCCTCCAGAGTAATAAAATTTGGAAACATTAATCTTCCAAGTAGCCGACACATCAGGACACCTAAATCTCCATAACCATTTGGCTAACAAAGAAGAATTAAAGTTATAAAGATTAATGATCCCCAGACCCCCATCTTTCTTGAGGTTACAACACACCTCCCAGTTAACTAAGCATTATAACCTCTACAAATATGAACACCACTCCAAAGATAACTCCGCCTGATTCTGCCAATTTTCTCAATAACCCATTGAGGAAAATGATGAACGACCATCCAATAAGAAGTAATAGCGGATAACACCGAATTAACAAAAACTAATCTACCTGCTCAAGACAGAAATCTGTTATTCCAACTCAATAATCTATTATTGATCTTATCAATAATAACTAACCAATCTTCCTTCTTAAGCTTTGAAGGCCTAATCTTTAAGCCCAGATAATCAAAAGGAAATTTCATGACAGAACAATTCAAGGTTCTAGCAAATAAAGACTCAACATTATCAAAATCATTAAGGACCATAACAGCACTCTTGTCAAAATTGATTCTGAGGCCGGATAACATCTCATAACAATAAAGAATAAACTTAAGAGAAATAATATGCTTAGGAAAATATGAGGAAAATAATAATGTATCATCTGCAAATTAAAGAATAGATAATACATTATTAAATTCCTCATTACCAACACTACCTAAGATACCTAATCTCCCAACTCTTTTAATAATTCTAGAGAAAACATCGGCCGCTAAATTGAACAGAAAAGGTGATAGGGGGTCACCTTGTCTAAGACCTCTCTTAGACCGGATCTTCGTTCCCACAACCCCATTAACGACAATACTAGAGCAACCAGACCTAAGTAAGAGCATGATCCAGTTGATCCATCTAACACTATAACCCCTAGCAAGACATAATTCACAGAGAAAATCCCAATCAACAGAGTCAAATGCCTTCTCAAAATCTAACTTCAGAATAGCACAAGAAAAATAATTTTTACAACAGGCATTAATGTACTCTTGCACAGCGCCCACTCCATCCACTATGTTTCTACCCTTTATAAAGGCCGTTTGTGAACAATCAATGAGATCGTTCATCTTAACACTAAGCCTGTAAGCCAGGACGTTGGAAATGATCTTGAATGTACAATTAATTAAGGAAATCGGCCTGAAATCCTTTAGAGAATTAGCACCCTCTCTCTTATGAATAAGGATAACATTAGCAAAGTTAAAACTACCTAAACGCAAATCTCCACTATAAAATTCATTAAAAATATTAATAAGATCAAATTTGAAAACCTCCCAAAATTGCTTATAAAAAAGAACAGAAAAACCATCTGGCCCAATAGCTTTGTCACTAGGCATATCACAGATAGCCTTCCAAATCTCCCGCTCAGAGAAAGGTCTGTCTAAATCTGCTAGATCAACCTTAGTGGTCGGTGGAAAAATGTCATTCCAATTAACATTAATCCTTCTCTTAGTCCTAGTTCCTAGAATCTGCTTGTAGTACCTAGTAAAGGCCTCATTTAATTCCTTCTGAATGGTCACCTCTACATCATTAATAAAAATAGAATGGATCAAATTATCACGCCTCCTTTTATTAGCCACACTATGAAAGAACTTCTGTTATTATTCCCCTCCTTAATCCATTGAACTCGGGATCTTTTCTTCCACATGATTTCTTCTTTCTTTACAAACAAGTTGAGAACATTTCTAAGTTAACAAAATTTATCCCTCTCATTGGGATTAAGAATCCTGGACTCACTAACCTTGTCTAAATCTAACAACTCGCACAAAATCTTGTCTTTCTTAACTCTAACACTCCCAAAAATTTTGTTCCATCGCTTAAGAAAAAATCTTAACTTACCAAGCTTAGCAACAAAAATCTTCGCAGAATTTCCGCTATAAAGATTATTAAAGTAAAATAAAGAATTCCATTAACCGAAACAAGATTAATAAAACTAGAATAAAAAAGCCACACCTTTTCAAATTTGAAAATGTTACTAATAGAAATATTCGAATCACACGAAAGGATAATAGGACAGTGATCAGAATATAAAAAAGGAAAACCCTTAACTCTACAAATAAAGAATCTATCATCCACCTCAGTACTAATAAAAAAATCTATCTAATAAGGCAAAAGAAGGACTATCTCTGACGTTAGACCAAGTGAACGATCTATTATTTAGAGGAATCTCAATCAAATTATTATCTAAAATGAAATCATTGAATTCCTCCATATCAGAGAATTTTCCTTCCTGAGGAGATCTCTCCACTAAAAACCTAGTGACATTGAAGTCTCCCCCAACAATCCATTGATTAGGAACAGAATTTCTAAACACAGAACATTCAACCCACAATAACCTCCTCTTAATTTTTTTGTGAGGACCATACACATTAGAAATGCCCAGCAAAGAATTATCTACAAGAGAGGCTAAAATGACGTGCAAAGAATACAACTTAGGAAGCTCCTGCACCAGTCTAAACTGATTATCTTTCCAACCAATCATAAGCCCTCTAGCACTACCTATAGCCGGAAGACAAGCCCAATTATGAAAGAGGGACCCACCTAAATTCGCATAAAAACTAAAATCAGGGACCTCAATTTTAGTCTCTTGAATCAACATAATATCAATATGAAAATATTTAAAAAAGGTCCTAACCTTAGCACATTTTTTCGTATTATTAAGGCCTCTAATATTCCAACTAACGATCCTCATCTACTCAAGGAGTTAACTCTCTCTAATTCCCTACTCCTAATGTACTGCGCATCTTACTCAAAATCAGTAAATTATAAACCAGTATCATTAGCGAGCTGAAGTAACTGACTAGTCGAGAGGCTACCCAAAGCATAAGGACAATAATCACTACCATAAACAGGAGACATACCTGAGCCTAAACCCAAATAGCTACCACTAGCATTCAGGCTTGGGGACTTACCATGGGAAGAAGAGGATCTATACCTGATCCTAGCACTGCGACGGACCAATCCAGAACTGGGAACTGCACTCCTACGTCTCCCCCTCCAAGCCGAAGAGGAAGAATCAACACAACTATGCGAGTGGCCACCGCTGACCACAATCGATCCATCACCAACCAAAGAACTAAACTCATCATCCCCATCAAACACCGGATAAAACAAATTTCTCTCTCGATGAGTCATGCTGAAACATGGCCTTATAAACACACAAAGTAGACTCACTCCCGACTCACATAGAATGACAGAACAATCACCCTAGTCCAACAAAAGCGAATAACGACTCTGCACGACACAATCCAACCTAGAAGCTTGCACAACAGGACCCGACGCAGTACTGTTAACACAGGAAAGACTAGCACCTGTTCCATCCATGCAATCCATAAAGCCAACCACCCCGTCTCTAGTCAAAACCACCTCACCACTATCACAAGAAAACCGGCCATCTCCACTAACCACATCATCTCCAATAGAACCCACGTCAAAACAGCCTCCCATATCCATGCTAACCAGTGAACTTACCATCCGATGCTTGTGACCAGTAAAACATTTCCTCCCAAGCTTAACTTTTTTAACTTCAAATCCTATCCTCTTCAATGAACAATTAGACTGTGACAACCCCTTCTGAAACACAGAATCACCATCCATCCCTTCCCACCTGGAGGCCTCCTTTACATCAGAATTCTCCAGCAACCCAAAACTGTTTGACAGTTCCACATCCGGCCACCACCCAGTCTAACCCCTCCTCATCACAACAAACAGACGAAACCTCTGTAACACCATCAACAATATAATCCCCCATGTATAATGAATCCACCCCTATCATCTGTCCTTAGACTTGAAGGACAAACAATTAAAAAGTATAGAACCATCCTGGCTACCCGAACAACTCATAACTGCAGGGTCAAAGTACAGCGGGTCTGAATGCTGAGTATCCCAAAAAAAAAAACATCTGAGTCTACCCTCACAACTTCAAGAAACATAACCTCTACATCAATGATACCCAACTAATCCTTTCTCACCTGATTCTTGGCACTCAATTGAACAGGATTCAGATCAGACCTCATGGAACTGGGAGCATCACATTTAAACTGCTTCTGGAAGTCATCAGCAGTACAATCAAAGATACCCAATTGATCTTTTCTCACCTGATTTATGGCATTCGAATGAACAGAATTCAGATCAGACCTCATGGAAAAGGGAACATCACATTCCAACTACTTCTGGAAAGCAACAGCAGAACGGTCGCAATTAATAACAGTATTGATAACGTCGAAATGTTTCAGAATCCCCTCCAATAACGGAAAGACTTTCCTCTTGTTTCTTGAAGCCGAATCAGCATATAACCTACGAAATTTCAAGAGGTTCAAACAAAAGGAAAGCGCGTGTTCCTTCCTGTCCAACGGTCAAGGTAATGGAGGAAAACCGACATCAATATTAACCTTTTTACTCCATAAGATCCCATCAACCATACCCTCCAAATGCCAATCTAATAGCAACAACAAGTAAGCACTGTCGATCTCCTGAAAAGTGGAATCCAAATCATAAATATTCAAGAGCGAGATTGTAATCTGGCAAATCTTCAAACAGTTCAAGAGCATGAGATCAAAAACAGAATTGCCACTAAACAGCTCCAGACAATTGGTTTTGCGATGATCAATGCCTCCACAATTGAAACATTGGATTCTGTTTCTGCAATCCTTCGCAAAGTGAGAAGAATCCCCACATCTGAAGCAGAATCGCTCTTTGGGATTTTTCCTATAAAAGAATTCTGTATCCACGCAGAATTCCAATCTGGAGAAGAAGGAGACAGCCTTAATATGTCCGCATAAGAACGTTGAGTATTGCCATTGAGATCAATCGGAGACTTTGAAGAAAAAGAAAGACGAGAATTGGAAAAAACTGAATCAGTTATTGAAAGAGAACCCGCCATTAACGAGAAAAAGGACTAACCAATTTAGAAATTTTCTTCGAGCATGCCATGACAATAACGATGAATTTTTTTTCCTGAGTGCAACTTGTAGATTCTTCTAGCTTGCATATTATGTTGCAGCCAAGTGTTGCATTGTGAACTCTCTAAGAGAAGGCATGAATTTAGTCCTATATGAATATGTAGTAGCAAGGGAAGAATCTAAAAAGAAGACCAACACATTAATCATATCTGAACTTATTGGATGCTCTCTTTCTCTTAGCAGAATCTTTAGGGTAAATCCATGGGATGTTGGTGCTGTATCTGAAGCTATGGTTCAGGCAGCAGTGATGCACGTAAGTGAGAAAAGAATTCGTTCAAGAGGCATTACGATTATGTAAATTCTCATCAACTAACATATTTGGCATCTAGCTTTGCCAAAGAGATCAAAAAATCGAGTGAATATAACTACAATAGAAATTGTTGTACTCTTGGGTCTGGGTTGGATGCAAAAGTTGTTGCACTTTTGCCAGATTTTGACGAATTGTCGACTAATAAGACTGTGTCATACTATAAGAGTTCCAAGAGCAGAGCTATATTTTTGGACTATGACAGAAATATATTCCAGAAATAGCTAAAGGCAAGAGTCCAAGTGACGAAATTGTTGTAATTTTGAATAATTTATGTCGGGATCCCGAAAATATAGTTTTTATAGTTAGTGGAAGAGACCGAAGGTCTCTCGGAGATTAGTTCTCACATTGTGAGAAGCTAGGGAGTGCTGCAGAGCAAGGCTATTTTATTAGGTGGAGCAAAGATTTAGATTGGAAAACTGCAAGCCAAAAGGTAATTGGTTCAGACTGGAGGGTGCTTCCAGAGCCTGTTATGGAAGTAAACACTGAAACGATGTTCGATTCATTCATAGAATCGAAAAAGAGTGCTTTGGTATGGCATCATCCAGATGCTGATGTTGAATCTGGAACTAGTCAGGCAAAAGAATTATTAGACCATCTTGAGGGTGTCCTTGTTAAGGAACCTACGTTTTTAAAAGGGGAAGGCATATTGTTGAAGTCCAAACCCCGGGTATTAGTAAAGGATCGACTGTTGAGAAGATATCGAGGTCGTTGATCGATAGGGAAACAGCTCCTTATTTTGTACTGTGCATTGGAGATAATCGATTAGATGAAACATGTTTGAAAGCATTGAAAGAATGATATCTAATGTTGCTTTATTTCCTACAACTCCTAAAGTGGTTTCATGCACGGTGGGGGAAAAGCCGAGTACAGCAAAGCATTATGTGAAGGATACCAATGCAATGATAAATCTTTTGCAGAACATTGCTGTTAGCGTTTAGAAAAGGAGTCTGATTAGAATTTATGATATTCTTTTCCCTGGTTGAAAGTAAATAGTTTGTTACATTTTGTTCTAGTATACTGTTATAAATTTTATGATTAAAAAAAAGAGTAAACATGACATGAGTATGTCATGGAAATAATGCATTCATATGAGATGATTAAAGTCATAATACAAGCATATTATGATACAAGTTCTCGTATTTGTACTTGCTATGAGAATTGGTTATTTTCTTACTATTAGGACACACCTCTCTTAACCATTCATATGAGATCCATAGTAGTTGGGCCTATGGTTAGAATTATATTTCCCTTAAAATAAGATTGATATTGACATTATGGCTAGGTGCCGCCTAAAGCAACAAGCCGGGAAATACTGCCAGATATCATATTGTACATGATATACAATTGCAATGGATAGTATTAAGAACTAGGAAAATGAGTTGCAAATATAATCAACATAGAAATCAATTTCACTTGATAAACCTTTGAACTATTACTGAATAAAAATCATCAAGTTGGTTTAACTGATGAAAAGTACCATTTAGTCTTATTTCAAATAACTGTAATAATATATTAAATGCCATCTGATAACTTCAATAATTGGGGAGGGAAACAACAATTTTTTTAATGTTGATTTGGGAAAACGGTACAAATCGAAAACATGAATTGTGATAACAATATTAAAACCTGCGAAAACAAAGGAAGATTACACTACGCCATAGATGGCCTACGGCAACCGCAGATAAGTGACGCAGTAGGTGCCAAAAAGTGTTGCTATAGGCAAAAATTAACCTGTGGCAACACTTTTTTGGGGTTTCCTTTTGCCGCATTTCCTTAGAGTCAAAGGCAACACCTTTGCGACCCTATGGTAACATCAGTACATGTGTTGCCATAGTTACCACTAGAACAAAAAAATACCCTTTCACAACTGCAAAAAATAGTTGTAATATGTCTAGTACAGTTGGTAATTGTAATAAAGTCAACCTTTTTTACAACTGTTTCTAGCAGTTGTTAATTTTTTTTTTATAACTGCTAAAAGTAATTACGCCTCAACTGCTATTAATCGAAGATTTCATAATATTATAATAAATATTATTATAACACAGTATTTTATTCAAATAAATATTTTATTTCAATATTTCAAATGGTACAGATTTTTGGACTCCACTATTGTACATTTACTCGTATATTACACAATCATTCGTATTTACATACATTCCTCACTACATTGTCACTCGATTTACTCGATTCACTCATATTTACATACATTCCTCACTACATTCCTCACACATACAACCATAAGCAAGAAAAAATACATGAATATGGTTATATAAAAATAATCATAATAATATGTTCAAATCTTAGTGCTATGGATCCTGTAACAAACATTGGCATTCAAAATTTACTAGTTATTCAAAAACAATCATACAGTGTTGTAAAGTGAAACAACAACAATATTAGACTAAGCTTAGTAACTTTTGCTATAAAAACAATCAAAGTGATACCTGAAATGAAACTGATGCAAATATTCAGCACTCGAAGGCAATCAATGAATCAAAAGAGCTGTCTGCTTTGGTTTGCTTTGTCTTGTCCAGATCTGCGGCCATGACTTTGAAGCTTCCTGTTAAGATTCTACCATGGTATGTTGAGGTTAGACTTCTTTAAGCTGCTCCCATAGAATGCAGAGCTTGGTATTGAAGCTCCCAAGCTTGTCCCTTGTTTCAACTGCAAGCCAAAGTTGAATATCAAGGTTCAGTTTACTCAGGTTGAAAATTATATCAAGATGTTTATGTGGTATATATTTCAAGGATCCTCTACCCCACTTGCAATAAATAATATGATATGATAACAAGAGATTACTCATGATGTAGTAACCCGCATTTTAGCTGTTGAACAATTTATTTATTTAATTATTAAATATCGATTTGTCGATATCGAGAACGTGAATTAAATAATATTGAATATTTAATTAATAATTATAATATAATAAAATATATTATAATGTCGAAATAATCAAAAATATTGGAAATCACAATATTCTGTGAGCGGGGTCATCCCTAAAATGTAATTCAGCTTAGAGTTGAATTATATTGACGAATAAATTCAATCGACGACAGTTGAACTTATAGTTTATAATATATTTATAAACGAGCTCGAAATGGCGCGGCAGTTCGCTATTCGACGATTTGAACTTCAACTGAATGTACAGAGACCGTCTTAAGTCGGATTTCTGTGAAACAAGAAACGTATGGAACTGGTGAAGTATATTTTTCTAGTGGAAGAGAAAAATCGAGATTTCGTCGTATAGATTTTGAGTTATGTCCAAATTAAATATTCAGAAAAACAGCGGTATATTCGTTCGTGGCCATAGCGGTCATTCAAATATATTTGGATATCGGTTGCGAATTTAGACAAGGTTCTTTTGAGTGGTAGTGATAATTAATTTTTAGAATTTTATGGTAATTTTTAATTAATTAAATAAGCAACTTTTTATTTGGGGTATTTGGCACCCTGTATCGACATTTTGGGGTTTCATAATATGAGTCCATCTACCGGTATTATTACATTTTTGGGACCAGAGCACGTCACTCATTTAAATGGTATCTTTGTTTCTGTCCATAGCAGTCCCTACGTGAACAGGATATTTCATAGTATGGTACACAATGTTTTTAACTTGAAACGAACTAAACTGAATGGTTAACTGGTCAAACGAACTCGAAATCCAACGAAACAAGTTTCATATGAAACCTTAGGAAGAGGTCTAGTGAAAAGTCAAGGCCTCATATTTTTAGGATTTTTTCTGTAATTTTAATGATTTAATGCTCGGTGTTTTTCATCGATATTTTCTAAGGGATTTTCGCAAACGATGTCGGAATTCGACGAAACCTGTCCCATTGGATCCGGAATATTTTTCTATGCTAGGAATAGCTTAGTTTGTCAAAAACAGATATCGTATGAGGTTATATTTTGTAACAACCCGAAAAACTGGGCCAGTTTAAAATTTTTATTTTGGCAAATTTAGCGAATTTTAATTATTTAAAATAGATTATTTTAAATAATATTGACGAGAAATTTATTTTGAATATAATTCGAACGTATATATTATATACGTCGTCGTTAGAATATAAATATTTATATATAATTATAAATAGAATTGAAAATGGCGCGGTAGTTCGATAATTCGATTTCAAACTTCAATTGAATGTACCGGGTGCAAAACAATCCGGATTTTAGTGAAACTAAAAACATTAGGATCTAATTGATAATATCTTTCCAACGAATCTGGAAAATCAAAATTTCATAGCGGGGATCAAAAGATATGTCCAGTTGAAAATTCTGAATAGTCGCTATGGAATTCAGGCCCTTAAAAATGGACATTTTGCAAACGACCTCGGATTTCGACGAAACCAGTTTTGTTGGGTCCGTGATGTCAAATTATTGCTAGGTTTCAAATTTCATAATTTTTCGATTCAATATGTGAGCGTGGCAAAGGAAAACGCGTTTGACCAGTTTCAGTTGATTTTAATCGACTGAAAATTGGCCATTTTTCCAACGGTCTCAGAATTTGACGAAACTAGTTTTGTTAGGACCGTATCGTCAATACGAAGCTAGAAAATATTTTTCTGTAATTTTCCGAGTTAATATGTGACCCCGGTAATTTGAAATGTACGTTTAAAATGCAATATAAAGATTTAAATGTTAATTTAAATGGAAACTGATCGAAACGATGGAATCAGCTTACGATACATATCCCATTGTGTTCGGAATGGAGGTAATTGGCTAGGGGCGACACTCGTTGGGTTTGATTTGGAATTCAAAAGGGTTAAACAAGAATTCTACATTATTTAAATTATATTATTATATATATAAACTTCTATTTTCTTATACCTAGGTCAAACCTTACCTTCACAGTCAAACATTCGAAACCCGCCTCCATCATGATCTAAGGCGGAAAACATTCGATCCTTCCTCCTCCTCTAACTCGCGATCTACGCAGTATTATCTCCATCACCCAGGACGAAAATCAAAGACCTAAGTGAGAAGTAAGGAGCTCGAATCGTTAGTGCAAACTCTCGCCGCTCGCGCCGAGATTGGAGGCGCCTCAGGCCATCGGGTGCGACGCCACTCAGGGCGTGGGGGGAGTGAGGTGCGGCGGAGGTCGTGGAGGGGTCAGATCTGGTCAACGACGAACGACGGTGGCGGAAAAATCCAACCCTGGGTTGGAGGAGCAGTTCGATATCGGCCTGATGAGAACAGTAAAGGGCAAAGTAAGTTTTAAACGTTATTATATCTAATTCAGTTAATTAATTAATTTAATTTCTAGTTTAAACTATTCGAAAGTCCAAAATCTGATTTTTAGCAAATTAAATATATAATTGATCTAAAAATTGTCATTAGTTTTGGAAATAAAAGTGACATTGTTTGTAAATTTCAGATTTTATATATACATAATATCATTGTATAAAAAAAATCTAATCTTCCTTAAATATATAACATTCAAAGAAGCATAGTATATAGCATGCAAAGGAGCATTATTTATTTTCTATGAAAAGATCGGATTTTTAACTATGAAAAGATCGGATTTTTTAACTATGAAAAGGTCGGATTTTTAACTAAGGAAAGGCAAGATTTTTATTGGATAAAGATATGATTTTCAATTATATAAAAATTTTATTTTTATATATTGAACATCGAAGTAAAAATATGATTTTTATATATTGAACATCGAAGTAAAAATATGATTTTTATATATTGAACATCGAAGTAAAAATATGATTTTTATATATTGAACATCGAAGTAAAAATATGATTTTTATATATTGAACATCGAAGTAAAAAAATGATTTTTATATATTGAACATCGAAGTAAAAATATGATTTTTATATATTGAACATCGAAGTAAAAATATGATTTTTATATATTGAACATCGAAGTAAAAATGTGATTTTTATATATTGAACATCGAAGTAAAAATGTGATTTTTATATATTGAATAGTGAAATAAAAATTCGATTTTTCTATATTGAATAGTGAAATAAGAATTCGATTTTTAAATGTAGGAAGCGATTATAAAAATATGATTTTTATTTTAAAGACATCAGCAAATATAAAAATGTGTGATTTTTACATATGTAGTGGCTACAACAACGAAGATGACAAAAATGTGAAAGCGACGAAGACTTCTGCAAATGAAGTGTTGTGAAGATGGGATAGCTATCGGTGAGAATTTCTCACCTTTCAATTTCTTTTTCTAGTTATATATATATACTAGGATGCAGACGGTGCTTAGTAGCACCCGACACAATCGTCCACAGACCATGGACTTGTTTGTTTGATTGCAAAGATTAGTTAGATCATTTGATGGTGAAATGAAATTGATTTGATTGATGTGTGAATGGCGTGGGCCTTCACTAGACCGAGGATAAGGCTAGGCCTCGTCCCGTTTCTAGTATCGTGCCGTTATGCCGCCGAAATTTCCTAAAATATGTTAGAAAAATAAAAATATCATTTTCACTGCGTAGATGAACTGAATAGAAATTCATGTGTTGAAATAAAATATTTTATCGTTAAAAATATAATTTTTAACGTGAAGTGAATAAAATAAAATACTCATTTACAAACCGGACGGTTTGTTTATGTACGCTGATTTGACTGACATTGATTGGATCGATAAATTTTACACATCGCCCAACTGCACAAATAAAATCTGTGTTTGATTGTTTGAAACCCCACACGGGTGTTGGGATAAAATTTGAAGTTCACTCATCCTGATTGATTAAATATGTCGATCGATTGATTGACAGGCTATTATAAGCGTTATATATCTATATTTGATGCTTATACAGTGTAGTGCACTTTGGTTGATGGTTGATTATTTTTCAATGCTATTATATGCGTGTGATGTATGAAAATCCATATAATTAATTTTATATGGTAATTGATTGGGCCTCATTCCAGTTTAGAAATAGAAATATTTGAAATAGAAATATTTGAAATAGAAATATTCGAAATGGAATATTTGAAAATATCAATATATGAAGCCGTGTTGATTTGATTGACGCCATTTTGACGTGAACGATATTTACATCGATTTTATTCATTTTAAAATGAATATTGAAAAGTAATTTTGAAATCGAACATTTCGAAATGAAATGAATTGAAAACGATTTCGAAATGAAATGAATTGAAAACGATTTCGAAATGAAATGAATTGAAAACAATTTCGAAATGAAATGAATTGAAAACGAATTGAAATTGAATTAGAAATCAATTTGAATTGAAATCAATTTGAAATGAATTTAAAATGAATTTAAATTGGAATATTCAATTTTGATTTGAAATTGAATATGAAGTTGAAACCGTTTTGAAAACAAATTTTAAAACGATTTATAAAATTAATTTCGAAAGGAAGTCGACGAAATATATATTATATATACTATATATATAATATAATGGCCTGAATAGAACGCGCCGCGACGCGGCAGTTCGTGAATTTCGACCATTTATTTCAAACGGACATTACGGGAGATCCGACCGTCGGATTCTCCTAAAACCGGAACCGTTGGGTTCGTATCGAAAAGAGCTTTCTAATGAATGTTAGAAATTTGAAATCTAACGGTTGGATTTGGAGATACGTCCAAATCAAATTCGAAAAGGGTCGCTGTAAGTGCAGTTCGATGGCCGTTGAAGGAAATCGACTGTACGGGCCTTGATAAAATTATTAAAATAGCAATAATTTGTGTAAAATCATAAGAAATGATTTAGAAAGAATTGGGATGAAAAAACTCCATATTTGAAAAGATAAAATAGATTTTTATCGAAATGAACTAGTTTTGAACTAGAATTATAATTCTATTTATTTTTAAATAAATAAATTGAATTTGAAAAGGGTTTTAAAAATAACCAGAATTTCCAATGATTGCATTAGAGTGGATTTGAATCGAAATTGTCTTCGGAATATTTCGATGTTGGAATTCGTGATTACACAGATGTTGTTATGGAAATTTGAAAGATATATATTTGTATCGTTATTTTCAATACGACATTTGTTAGTCATAGAATTTGATATTGAATATAAGCCGATATATTTTCTATTCAGAGCCTTGTATTGAATATTAAATGTGATTTGGGTTTGTCGTGAATGGTGTCTTCACTAACACTGTTCTTGAACCCAGTTGAGAAAAGATTAAATCTTTTTATTTTAGATTTAATGAAGTGTACCAATTAAATAATATTTAATTGGAATAGAATTGATATTGATTTTTGGGTTCATCGTGGACAGTATTTTAAATAACACTCGTTCTTTAACCCGATAATTAATGAATGTGATTTTGGGTTTATCGTGAACTGTGTTTTAAATGACACTGATTCTTTAACCCAGTTAAAGATTAAAACTAAGTGGAGTTTTAATGAATCTTTAATTAGATTGAAAAGATCGAAACTGGAGTACCACCAGTTTTGCTCCAGGCGATAGTTAAATCTTTAATTAGATTTGAACGTGAAATGGTAATTGAATTTACCGATAACACCATGGTGTTAGATATGAAGTATAACCAGTTTTACTTCATGGGATGAATAGGTTGGGATTGAGAAATTAAAACAAATGATTACTTCGGTAAGGTTCGCTAATCCCGACTAGTTTGAATTGATATTCAAAAATAGATTAAAGAATAAATTCAAGAATTTATCTTGGATAAAATTAATGGGAACATTTCCCTATGAATGTGAAATTTAGAAACTAACTGTCGGTTGGCCAAGCAGAATGGTTTTCTGGATATTGATCTGATGTTGGTTTCGGCCTTCGGGGTTAATATTTGGGAAATTATTCTCTTGATTAATTTACGGTTAGTGACTAATGAATTGGAATGAGGCGTATGTTGTGTTTGTGTAACACTTATTTAAAATATACGCGAGTTATTCGGAAAGACGGGGTTTATCCCATTCTGAATAACTGATACGACGATAAGTCGAAGATGAAGACGGTGGTCGAAGACCGGAAGTTTTCACGTCGTTTGGGTGATTACTGATGATCTTGATTGGGCTGTACACCCAAGAAGATGGAAACAGTTGGTGATCGTCCAGACGTACTTGGAGATCGATGGATATGCGGGGTACTAGGTGCCTCCGGTTTCGTTCAGACCCAGAACGGACTTGTAAATGGACTGTGTGTCTGACATTGGATTTTAGTCCGTGTGATTGATCTCTATTAAATATATATCTGTTTGGCGGCGGAGAATTTATTCTCTTGCTTAACGCCCTTCTCTGAGACGTACGAGCTCAGGGGTTATATATTGATGGATATCAAACGCATGGAGTGAATTGCCTGTGTGGCATGCCTAAGTGGCAATTGATCGAGGCTTCTGTTGAAAAGCAAAGTCTTGTGGTTGATGATCAAAGCATGGCCTTTGTGGCGTAGCTTTGTGTAACGTTTACTTCGCGAGTTTCACACCCGGTATGAACCAAAAACGGGAGACGGACCTCAGGGAGGACTTGCGTTTCTTTCTAGCTAAAAGTGGCGTCAGTGGTTTTACACGCCCTGACGAGTTTGACTTATGTGGTTGTTGCTGTTGCGAGGCGCCTCGGATTGATCGGTCGTTCTCGAACCGATGGAGTCATTTGATGGCTCATTTGCGCCCCAAAGGGCGGGGAAACGTAGTGTTCAGGCATTTTAATCCACATCGGTGGACCGGCCCTGTCGCTCCTAGGGTCACTCGAGCTCTGATCCTGAGACATGGTAGGCTAGATTGTCTCGAATCGGTTGAGGACTATCTTTTGCCTCGGTTCATAGATGGAAATCCAATTTCCAAATACGTGACTTTGCGGTTTTAGTTGTAATCCTATATATGGCGACATAGTGGGATGGGGCGCTCATGCCGCCTATGATTGATACTTATGATTTGAAGTTGTTTTATACATTATGCACTTATAATAGTATCAAACGATTTGTTTTAACCGTATCAAGCATTCTTTGGCTGTTATAAGGGAAAACCCTATCCTCGGCTGCGTTGCATTGTGTGATGAGACCTGGGTCTTATAACAGCTTAATTTTTCTTTATTTAGCATTGCGCTGTTTGTTTTATGCACTGGTATTCTTGGGAGGAAACCCGTTCCGTGTTATACGGCGTGGTCCCTTGATTTACCTAATTTTAAAATAAAGATTAATAACTGTTTTAGTTCTCACACCAGTCACATGACTGACCTGGAGTTTATTGTTTTAACCTAAACTCTGGGTGCCCTTATTTTCGACACGGGCAGCTAGTAGTTTTGGTTTTGCAGATTTATATTCACAGGATCCTGGTTTACAGCTGGAATGATATCCGGAAAGCTTTGTATCCGTATATTTCTTCTAGTTGTGTATTGTATTATTTTCCGCTGCTATGTATTTAAATGTAATTTAAATCTCTGATATTTCTGTGTAATATTCATTTATACTCTGTATATTCTTGTAATCTGATGCATTGTTGTAATATACAATGAAATGTTCTTCCGTCTGCGTTCATTTGTGTGTTGTTCTCAAAGTATCCGCTCTTTCCCTCACGGGGAAGTTACGGGTCTTTACAGTTGGTATCAGAGCTTTGGTTTACAAAGCTCAGAGAACAAGACACATTAGAACCATACGAAAGGATTCATCAGATATTGGATTAGTAATATCCAATGAGAATGACTCGTTAGAGATGGGATCAGTAGTATCCTAGAACGAGTGTGAAGAGTATATTTTTAAAATGAAACAAATTTTGTTTTGAAAGTTTAAATCAATTATACGTATTTGATTATTTATTTATATTGATTTGGACAATCAAATATATAGAGATTTTAGTATACGTATGATCCACGTGTATTGAAGCCTCAAATATATTCGATAGATATAGAATCACACTCTAGTCGCTTGGACATGATTCTAATGATTGACGCGTCATCATTAGAATTTATTTTCGTGTTTCGAAGGTAAGATTTCTATATATTTCCATCAGACTGTTGTGAGAACCAAAACTAATATAGTTAGAACACATTGTTGTGGATTGGCATCAAAAACATGATTTTTTGTATATGTATCAAAATTATGAATTTGAAACGTTAATCCACTAATTGATTGATGTTTGTGTTGATTGTTTGATTATTGTTTTGATTAATTGAAATTTTGAACCATTTAGCCTAATTGAAACAAATATTGAATTGTATTGAAATTTGGTAGCATTTGCTTGCATATACATATACTTACATTGAACAGGTCATAGCAAGGAGGCTAGAGCAGAGAATAAAATTTGTTTGCCCGACAAATAGGTACATGTTTACTACATAATTTCCTGTTTTGTTTGGGTGATGATGATTTTATGAGCCTATTGGCTAGCCGCTTGGCTTTTTCTTTTTCTTTTTGAGATCTGAAGAACCGGGGAAGCTATTTGAGATTTCCCGATGCTCCCGGTGCAGGGGAGGTTATGGCGAAATTTTTCGAAAATTTAGGGTGTTAGCCAAATTTTTTGAAATTTTGAAAATTCTCAGAAACTAAAGAGTTGGAGAATGGAAGCCAGATCGAACGTAGAGTTGATTAATCAAACCACTTTCGACTTTGTTCCTTTTCGGGGACGAAAAGTTTTAAGTGGGGGAGATTGTAACAACCCGAAAATTTGGGCCAGTTTAAAATTTTTATTTTGGTAAATTTAGCGAATTTTAATTATTTAAAATAGATTATTTTAAATAATATTGACGAGAAATTTATTTTGAATATAATTCGAACGTATATATTATATACGTCGTCGTTAGAATATAAATATTTATATATAATTATAAATAGAATTGAAAATGGCGCGGTAGTTCGATAATTCGATTTCAAACTTCAATTGAATGTACCGAGTGCAAAACAATCCGGATTTTAGTGAAACCAAAAACATTAGGATCTAATTGATAATATCTTTCCAACGAATATGGAAAATCAAAATTTCATAGCGGGGATCAAAAGATATGTCCAGTTGAAAATTCTGAATAGTCGCTATGGAATTCAGGCCCTTAAAAATGGACATTTTGCAAACGACCTCGGATTTCGACGAAACTAGTTTTGTTGGGTCCGTGATGTCAAATTATTGCTAGGTTTCAAATTTCATAATTTTTCGATTCAATATGTGAGCGTGGCAAAGGAAAACGCGTTTGACCAGTTTCAGTTGATTTTAATCGACTGGAAATTGGCCATTTTTCCAACGGTCTCAGAATTTGACGAAACTAGTTTTGTTAGGACCGTATCGTCAATACGAAGCTAGAAAATATTTTTCTGTAATTTTCCGAGTTAATATGTGACCCCGGTAATTTGAAATGTACGTTTAAAATGCAATATAAAGATTTAAATGTTAATTTAAATGGAAACTGATCGAAACGATGGAATCAGCTTACGATACATATCCCATTGTGTTCGGAATGGAGGTAATTGGCTAGGGGCGACACTCGTTGGGTTTGATTTGGAATTCAAAAGGGTTAAACAAGAATTCTACATTATTTAAATTATATTATTATATATATAAACTTCTATTTTCTTATACCTAGGTCAAACCTTACCTTCACAGTCAAACATTCGAAACCCGCCTCCATCACGATCTAAGGCGGAAAACATTCGATCCTTCCTCCTCCTCTAACTCGCGATCTACGCAGTATTATCCCCATCACCCACGACGAAAATCAAAAACCTAAGTGAGAAGTAAGGAGCTCGAATCGTTGGTGCAAACTCTCGCCACTCGCGCCGAGATTGGAGGCGCCTCAGGCCATCGGGTGCGACGCCACTCAGGGCGTGGGGGGAGTGAGGTGCGGCGGAGGTCGTGGAGGGGTCAGATCTGGTCAACGACGAACGACGGTGGCGGAAAAATCCAACCCTGGGTTGGAGGAGCAGTTCGATATCGGCCTGATGAGAACAGTAAAGGGCAAAGTAAGTTTTAAACGTTATTATATCTAATTCAGTTAATTAATTAATTTAATTTCTAGTTTAAACTATTCGAAAGTTCAAAATCTGATTTTTAGCAAATTAAATATATAATTGATCTAAAAATTATCATTAGTTTTGGAAATAAAAGTGACATTGTTTGTAAATTTCAGATTTTATATATACATAATATCATTGTATAAAAAAAATCTAATCTTCCTTAAATATATAACATTCAAAGAAGCATAGTATATAGCATGCAAAGGAGCATTATTTTTTTTTCTATGAAAAGATCGGATTTTTAACTATGAAAAGATCGGATTTTTTAACTATGAAAAGGTCGGATTTTTAACTAAGGAAAGGCAAGATTTTTATTGGATAAAGATATGATTTTCAATTATATAAAAATATGATTTTTATATATTGAACATCAAAGTAAAAATATGATTTTAATATATTGAACATCGAAGTAAAAATATGATTTTTATATATTGAACATCGAAGTAAAAATATGATTTTTATATATTGAACATCGAAGTAAAAATATGATTTTTATATATTGAACATCGAAGTAAAAATATGATTTTTATATATTGAACATCGAAGTAAAAATATGATTTTTATATATTGAACATCGAAGTAAAAATATGATTTTTATATATTGAACATCGAAGTAAAAATGTGATTTTTATATATTGAACATCGAAGTAAAAATGTGATTTTTATATATTGAATAGTGAAATAAAAATTCGATTTTTCTATATTGAATAGTGAAATAAGAATTCGATTTTTAAATGTAGGAAGCGATTATAAAAATATGATTTTTATTTTAAAGACATTAGCAAATATAAAAATGTGTGATTTTTACATATGTAGTGGCTACAACAACGAAGATGACAAAAATGCGAAAGCGACGAAGACTTCTGCAAATGAAGTGTTGTGAAGATGGGATAGCTATCGATGAGAATTTCTCACCTTTCAATTTCTTTTTCTAGTTATATATATATATATACTAGGATGCAGACGATGCTTAGTAGCACCCGACACAATCGTCCACAGACCATGGACTTGTTTGTTTGATTGCAAAGATTAGTTAGATCGTTTGATTGAAATTGAACTGTGTGGTGAAATGAAATTGATTTGATTGATGTGTGAATGGCGTGGGCCTTCACTAGACCGGGGATAAGGCTAGGCCTCGTCCCGTTTCTAGTATCGTGCCGTTATGCCGCCGAAATTTCCTAAAATATGTTAGAAAAATAAAAATATCATTTTCATTACGTAGATGAACTGAATAGAAATTCATGTGTTGAAATA
This sequence comes from Allium sativum, assembly GCA_030737875.1. Taxonomy (NCBI): domain Eukaryota; kingdom Viridiplantae; phylum Streptophyta; class Magnoliopsida; order Asparagales; family Amaryllidaceae; genus Allium; species Allium sativum. The sequence continues at coordinate 762,541 of JASFAX010000065.1, forward strand.
AAATATTTTATCGTTAAAAATATAATTTTTAACGTGAAGTGAATAAAATAAAATACTCATTTACAAACCGGACGGTTTGTTTATGTACACTGATTTGACTGACATTGATTGGGTCGATAAATTTTACACATCGCCCAACTGCACAAATAAAATCTGTGTTTGATTGTTTGAAACCCCACACGGGTGTTGGGATGAAATTTGAAGTTCACCCATCCTGATTGATTAAATATGTCGATCGATTGATTGACAGACTGTTATAAGCGTTATATATCTATATTTGATGCTTATACAGTGTAGTGCACTTTGGTTGATGGTTGATTATTTTTCAATGCTATTATATGTGTGTGATGTATGAAAATCCATATAATTAATTTTATATGGTAATTGATTGGGCCTCATTCCAGTTTAGAAATAGAAATATTTGAAATAGAAATATTTGAAATAGAAATATTTGAAATAGAAATATTCGAAATGGAATATTTGAAAATATCAATATATGAAGCCGTGTTGATTTGATTGACGCCATTTTGACGTGAACGATATTTACATCGATTTTATTCATTTTAAAATGAATATTGAAAAGTAATTTTGAAATCGAACATTTCGAAATGAAATGAATTGAAAACGATTTCGAAATGAAATGAATTGAAAACGATTTCGAAATGAAATGAATTGAAAACGATTTCGAAATGAAATGAATTGAAAACGAATTGAAATTGAATTATAAATCAATTTGAATTGAAATCAATTTGAAATGAATTTAAAATGAATTTAAATTGGAATATTCAATTTTGATTTGAAATTGAATATGAAGTTGAAACCGTTTTGAAAACGAATTTTAAAACGATTTATAAAATTCATTTTGAAAGGAAATCGACGAAATATATATTATATATATTATATATATAATATAATGGCCTGAATAGAACGCGCCGCGCCGCGGTAGTTCGTGAATTTCGACCATTTATTTCAAACGGACAATACGGGAGATCCGACCGTCGGATTCTCCTAAAACCGGAACCGTTGGGTTCGTATCGAAAAGAGCTTTCTAATTAATGTTAGAAATTTGAAATCTAACGGTTGGATTTGGAGATACGTCCAAATCAAATTCGAAAAGGGTCGCTGTAAGAGCAGTTCGATGGCCGTTGAAGGAAATCGACTGTACGGGCCTTGATAAAATTATTAAAAATAGCAATAATTTGTGTAAAATCATAAGAAATGATTTAGAAAGAATTGGGATGAAAAAACTCCATATTTGACAAGATAAAATAGATTTTTATCGAAATGAACTAGTTTTGAACTAGAATTAAATTCTATTTATTTTTAAATAAATAAATTGAATTTGAAAAGGGTTTTAAAAATAACCAGAATTTCCAATGATTGCATTAGAGTGGATTTGAATCGAAATTGTCTTCGGAATATTTCGATGTTGGAATTCGTGATTATACAGATGTTGTTATGGAAATTTGAAAGATATATATTTATATCGTTATTTCCAATACGACATTTGTTAGTCGTAGAATTTGATATTGAATATAAGCCGATATATTTTCTATTCAGAGCCTTGTATTGAATATCAAATGTGATTTGGGTTTGTCGTGAATGGTGTCTTCACTAACACTGTTCTTGAACCCAGTTGAGAAAAGATTAAATCTTTTTATTTTAGATTTAATGAAGTGTACCAATTAAATAATATTTAATTGGAATAGAATTGATATTGATTTTTGGGTTCATCGTGGACAGTGTTTTAAATAACACTCGTTCTTTAACCCGATAATTAATGAATGTGATTTTGGGTTTATCGTGAACTATGTTTTAAATGACACTGATTCTTTAACCCAGTTAAAGATTAAAACTAAGTGGAGTTTTAATGAATCTTTAATTAGATTGAAAAGATCGAAATTGGAGTACCACCAGTTTTGCTCCAGGCGATAGTTAAATCTTTAATTAGATTAGAACGTGAAATGGTAATTGAATTTACCGATAACACCATGGTGTTAGATATGAAGTATAACCAGTTTTACTTCATGGGATGAATAGGTTGGGATTGAGAAATTAAAACAAATGATTACTTCGGTAAGGTTCGCTAATCCCGACTAGTTTGAATTGATATTCAAAAATAGATTAAAGAATAAATTCAAGAATTTATCTTGGATAAAATTAATGGGAACATTTCCCTATGAATGTGAAATTTAGAAACTAACTGTCGGTTGGCCAAGCAGAATGGTTTTCTGGATATTGATCTGATGTTGGTTTCGGCCTTCGGGGTTAATATTTGGGAAATTATTCTCTTGATTAATTTACGGTTAGTGACTGATGAATTGGAATGAGGCGTATGTTGTGTTTGTGTAACACTTATTTAAAATATACGCGAGTTATTCGGAAAGACCGGGTTTATCCCATTCTGAATAATTGATACGACGATAAGTCGAAGATGAAGACGGTGGTCGAAGACCGGAAGTTTTCACGTCGTTTGGGTGATTACTGATGATCTTGATTGGGCTGTACACCCAAGAAGATGGAAACAGTTGGTGATCATCCAGACGTACTTGGAGATCGATGGATATGCGGGGTACTAGGTGCCTCCGGTTTCGTTCAGACCCAGAACGGACTTGTAAATGGACTGTGTGTCTGACATTGGATTTTAGTCCGTGTGATTGATCTCTATTAAATATATATCTGTTTGGCGGTGGAGAATTTATTCTCTTGCTTAACGCCCTTCTCTGAGATGTACGAGCTCAGGGGTTATATATTGATGGATATCAAACGCATGGAGTGAATTGCCTGTGTGGCATGCCTAAGTGGCAATTGATCGAGGCTTCTGTTGAAAAGCAAAGTCTTGTGGTTGATGATCAAAGCATGGCCTTTGTGGCGTAGCTTTGTGTAACGTTTACTTCGCGAGTTTCACACCCGGTATGAACCAAAAACGGGAGACGGACCTCAGGGAGGACTTGCGTTTCTTTCTAGCTAAAAGTGGCGTCAGTGGTTTTACACGCCCTGACGAGTTTGACTTATGTGGTTGTTGCTGTTGCGAGGCGCCTCGGATTGATCGGTCGTTCTCGAACCGATGGAGTCATTTGATGGCTCATTTGCGCCCCAAAGGGCGGGGAAACGTACTGTTCAGGCATTTTAATCCACATCGGTGGACCGGCCCTGTCGCTCCTAGGGTCACTCGAGCTCTGATCCTGAGACATGGTAGGCTAGATTGTCTCGAATCGGTTGAGGACTATCTTTTGCCTCGGTTCATAGATGGAAATCCAATTTCCAAATACGTGACTTTGCGGTTTTAGTTGTAATCCTATATATGGCGACATAGTGGGATGGGGCGCTCATGCCGCCTATGATTGATACTTATGATTTGAAGTTGTTTTATACACTATGCACTTATAATAGTATCAAACGATTTGTTTTAACTGTATCAAGCATTCTTTAGCTGTTATAAGGGAAAACCCTATCCTCGGCTGCGTTGCATTGTGTGATGGGACCTGGGTCTTATAACAGCTTAATTTTTCTTTATTTAGCATTGCGCTGTTTGTTTTATGCACTGGTATTCTTGGGAGGAAACCCGTTCCGTGTTATACGGCGTGGTCCCTTGATTTACCTAATTTTAAAATAAAGATTAATAACTGTTTTAGTTCTCACACCAGTCACATGACTGACCTGGAGTTTATTGTTTTAACCTAAACTCTGGGTGCCCTTATTTTCGACACGGGCAGCTAGTAGTTTTGGTTTTGCAGATTTATATTCACAGGATCCTGGTTTACAGCTGGAATGATATCCGGAAAGCTTTGTATCCGCATATTTCTTCTAGTTGTGTATTGTATTATTTTCCGCTGCTATGTATTTAAATGTAATTTAAATCTCTGATATTTCTGTGTAATATTCATTTATACTCTGTATATTTTTGTAATCTGATGCATTGTTGTAATATACAATGAAATGTTCTTCCGTCTGCGTTCATTTGTGTGTTGTTCTCAAAGTATCCGCTCTTTCCCTCACGGGGAAGTTACGGGTCTTTACATATTTTCACAAGGCTTCACGTGTAAGTTTTAAATATAATAAAATAAGAAAATATCTCCATCTCTTTTCACTATAAGTACCCCTCGTTTAGCATCCCTTACAACCTAATTTCATCTGTGGTCAACGCAAGAAAATATCAAGCCCCCAGTTCCTCTTCACGGTAAAAGTTCCATATCAAAGAAAAATCAAAGAAATACAAATCAAAATCGTATAAATCCACTGGTGTATGAATTCGAAATCCAGGGATGTTTTTCTTTATTTTGGGGTAGGATTTGTAAAGCGCGATCAGCACTTATGGTTCACTGTCGTATTTGTTCGCGACTTAGGGTTACGGGATTGTCGGATTTTTGGGCATCGGTTGGTATTTGGAAGTTAGGATTCGATGGAGGAGTGAATACCGCACCTTATGTCCAAAATTTGGGTGATTCCTTGATGAAAATTGTCGCTGTTTATGTACAGCGTGGAAGAAAAGGGGGCTGAGAGACGGACTGTACTTTCCGTGGTCGAATTGGAATTTTTGGATGTAAGAGGAGAAGGTTGAGACGAGGAGTATTGGGGTGATGTCGGTTTGGAGATGTGTGGAGTAATGGTGAATCATGGAGGATCGAATTTGCGTTGGGGAACACGGGGAGGGAGCAGCGTGGAAATTGGAGAAGACAAGTACCAGATGCGGTTTTGTATGGGTAGTGGGCCGGTTGTTTTGTTGGGCCAGTGGAGAATTTGGTGAGGCCCGAAATGAAATGGGTTAAGTTAAATTCAAGATTTAAATATATTTGACTTGTAAATTTTATAACTCCCTCATATATTATCGAAATTCAGCGAAACAAGATCTGATAAGATCGTATGGACGGACACTACCCGATGGAGCTGACTGGGAGTGGATTGGAGCTCGTTTGAATTTATGACGAAATAAATTGTTTGATTCAAATCAAATAACAGTTTATCGTTCTTTAACGATGAACTGCCAAAGTGAGTAAAACTCACCAACTCTGAACAGTTTATATTTTCATGTTGTATTTTTAGAACTGTTAGATATTGGCTGATTGACTGTGTGTTGACCGTTTGATTGAACTGCTAGTCAGTTAGTTGAATTTCTATATTGATTCTGTTTATCAGAATATATCGTATGGAACTGCAAGTGATGTTAATATTTTTGTCTAACATCAATGATGCAGGAGAACAGGTTGGAGGAATCCGACTGGATTCCTCAACAGTTATTTTATTGTTTTTCATATATTTTGATATATGATGTGAATTATAACCTGTTATTGATTGTGTGTGTATGGACGATATTGAACATCGTGATTTGATGTGATTGAATACCATAACATACCGGAATGTAGATAAGGGAATTTTCAAAGTGATATTGAAAATAGAATATTTATAAAATGGAATATTTATAAATAAGAATATTTATAAATTGGAATATTTATAAATAAGAGATATTTATAAATTTAAATATTTATAAATAAGGAATATTTATAAATTGGGATATCTATAAATAGGAGATATTTTAAAAAGGAAAATAAATTCAAAACATTTCTTTTTGAATGGGAAAGGCCTGTGTGGCGGGTTTGGGGATTTTCCCGATGCTCCCGATACAAAGGAGGTTATGACGAATTTTCCCGGAAATTTAAGGAGTTAGAATATTTCAAGAATAAATTTGAAAAGGAAATATTTGTAAACCATTTACAAATAGAATTGAAAAGGAAACGTTATAAAAGGGAAATCATTTTTAAAGTGTAGAACCGTTATTTAAAAGTAAATCTTTTCAAATGAATAAAACGTTGTTAAAAAGGAAATCTTTATAAAGTGAATAAAGTAAATCGAATATAGACATTCGAAAGGAGTTAATCGAATATGGTATTCGAAGTTAGTTAATCGAAAATGGTATTCGAAGTTAGTTAATCGAATATGGTATTCGAAAGTTAGTTAATCGAATATGTTATTCGAAAGGGGTTAGTCAAGTCGAGTTAGTCAAATAAAGTTAACCAGATAGAGTTAATCAGTTAGAGTTAACCAGTAGGAGTTAATTAGTTAGAGTTAATCGATTAGAGTTAAAACGAACTAGAGTTAATCAAATATAGTTATTTGAGACAGAGTTAGTCAAACATAGTATTCAGGGTAAGTTGCCATCTTGTACGACTGCTAGCGTAATTCGCATGGCTGTAAATAGCCTACGGCGGTCGGATGTTTCCTGAGGGTGTCAGGCGTAACCATTGTGATCGCTGCGATCTAGAGTCAAGCGAATGGAGTTTAATCGAATATTAGTTATTCGATAGGAGTTGATCGAGTTGAGAAATAAGTTAAGTTAAATAAGTTGAGTTGATCGGGTGGTTCGATCAAGTTAGTCGAGCCCAGTTAATCGAATCGAATTGGTCGAACCAAGTAAGTTGAGTTAGTCGAGTCAAATCGAGTTAGTCGAGTTAAGTTCGTCGAGTTAAATAAATCGATGTTAGTTTCATCGAAAGAGTTATCAATGTTAGTTTCATCGAAAGGAGTTATCGATGTTAGTTTCATCGAAAGGAGTTATCGATGTTAGTTTCATCGAAGGGAGTTATCGATTATAGTTTAATCGAAGTGAGATTTTTAAATATGAGATATTTGAAAAGGAAGAGTTATCGAATATTAGTTATTCGAAGAGAGATTATCGAATATCGTTTATTCGAGAAAGAGTTAGTCGAATATAGGTTATTCGAAGTAGAGTTAATCAAATAGTGATTTCTCGAAGAGAGTTAATCGGCGAATTCAATTATATCGAATTCGGGAAAGTGCTTATACTTTCCAGTGTTTAAATAGAGATTTATCTATTTATAAATAAATAAGTGTTAGGTTAATTATTCACTAATAAGAATAGAAGTTATAATTAAAGTTAGATAATTCGAAAGTAGGGATTATAACGTTATCGTTATAACCAATGTTTTAAATATAGAAGTGGATTAGTAAAATTGAATCCGAGAAAGGCGTAAAAAAGTTGTTAAAGATTAAAAGATAAACTTTGACCATTTCAAAGTTATAACGTTGTTCAGTTAAGGTCTGAGAGGTAATTTTACCCCAACTTGAGTGACTTCCTTCTTAACTAAGAAATGGTAAGGTTTGATCGTAAAGGAGTTTTGGAAATGTTTTCCAAACGAGAATCAGAAATGTTTTCTGATAAAAGAAAAATAAGAATTTAGAATATAGGGAAACAGGAGATAAGTAAATAAATGAACTAAAGAGATTAATGTTAAATGATGTTTGTTCGATATAATTTCCATCTGGAAATAATATCGTTGTTTGCACATTTGTTTTTCTTTGATAGTTAACTCACAGACTATCGAAGTTTTGACCATTTTAACGTTGTTAATATGGAGAGACCGGTTGGATTATTATCCAAAGAACCACTTTGTATTGGCATAAGCGTTGCGAATCATATATGCCAAAGTTAATTGAAGACGGAGAAAAATGCAAGGACTATCCTGTCTACAGAATAGTGCCTTCGGTTTGTCCAGTCCCAGGACAACTTGTATGGATGAAGGTCTGACAGAGTATATCCAATGGATCGCGTAAGTTGATCTGTTCAAACATATTCACGTTTGGTGGCGGAGGAATTCGTTTCTCTTAGCTGTATACCCGTGTTATTTTTGGATAAGTCAATTTGTGATTTGACGGTATGACGATGTGACATTTCTAAGTGAATGAAGATGGATGTCTGACATAGTATTTCCAGACGGTCACTGTAACACCCCACGCCCGCTATGGTCACTCTCTAAGGGAATGCCATAGCATCGGTGGAGTATTTTAGTGAATATAGAACAGAAAAATTACAACAAGACAGATATAAATAGTACTTGAAATTTAAAACATCATCTCATAACAGCGGAAGTAAACATGTCTGGTTACATCATAAAACCACAATAAAAGTCAAGTACAATATCCATCAAAATAAAGAAGTACATAATCCCACTCTCTCATACAATAGCCAAGACAAAAGAAAAGATAACTGGGTAACTGGAGCTTTACATCTATCCAAGCTCCTAAAGACTGGAACAGCAATCCGATCAAGCTCCACTACTGCTAGGATCCACCGTAGGACCTGAGGGTTGGGAAAAAGATAAAAACAACGGGGTCAGACATAAGTCTGAGTGAGTCCTATAACTTTAACAATACAATCATTAAAGTAACCAGAGAAGACATAAACTTGACATACGGTAATGTCTGGGGATGAATGGCTACACTAAGCAGCTTGGTAGACTTAGGATAAACTAAGATAACTGTAAAGACGTATCTACCCACCCAAGGATAATTACTAACTGCACCACACCAGTCATTCCTACTCAAAGATTGATCCCACCCAAGGACTTAAAAGAAAGATATAACTAGTAGTTTCATGTACCCCTAGCTGACCACATAGGTGCCGTCTGCCCCTATCTCCACTAGGTGTATCCTACTACTCCCCAAGCGATCGGCTCCCTACCGTAGATACCCGTGCCGGTCCCATAGTGGGGTGTATCACTCCCCCAAAGTGGCAACCCAATACTAACGGTGCACGGCTTATATCTACACGATGCAACAACGTCTTACCTATCAGCCCGGGTCCACACACGCATATGAAACCCGTTGGACTTGCGTTGCCACCGCTAACCCGTTTTGGCCTCTTATAGTCAAGCCCAGTACGCGTGTCCCGTCCTCGACATGGGTCGAGCCCAATAAGATACATATGGGTTACTGGTTGAAATGGGCCCCCACAAGCTACCCACCTAAGCTTGTCACTTATCTAGTGTATCCCACTTAACCCTTTAATCATGTTTAATTACATGTTTCCACTTGGTTAAGTATTCTAATCGTATTTTCTATTGCCACCCAAGGCAACCACTAGATTTCCACATGCCACCCAAGGCACCCACTTAACCCCTCATGTCCCTCTACATGCTAATATGGTTAAGTGTTTCTTAATTAATTAATTAATTAAGATCATGACCTCATAAAGACCTCTCACATTAGACCATCTTTTATGACTGCTGGATATGCCGGTTGGTTCCGGGCAGACTTCTGTCATAAAAAGGGTCTAACCTCGTGTCTTTACTTTAATCACGTATTTAATTTATGACTAAGACCTCTCACATTGGGCCAATCATTTGTAGCCGCTGGATGGCCGGTCGGTTCCGGGCAGACTTCCGCTACAAAAGGGTCCAACCTCGTGTCTTAGTTGATTAATTACACCTAATTAATCACCCCCATAATTAATTATCCCTAATTAATTACACATTTTTCATAACATGGGTAGACCTAACTCAATAGGTAAATTCCCATGGGGTAGACCTAACTCAATAGGTAAATTCCCACTTATGTTAATTTATTTCTATGGTATGCTTAATCATACCCAATCACACTTCATTTAACATATTTATTAACCCCATCGTTCCCCACGTAAATCGTTCTCATTTCATGACATAATAAAGGGAAGATCCATCACAAATATCATGGGTTTAACCACATCTTAGCATATAACTTTATCATGGGTTAAGAGGATGTCAACTTGCATATATGAGCATATATTAACCCAACTACATTTAACCCAAACTTGCATATTATCATACACATATCTTGCATAACATATTGAACTTGCATATAAGCATTCTCATAACCTGCATAACATGTTAAACATGCATTTAAGCATACACATAACTTGCATAAGCATTCACATTCTTGCATAAGCATTCACATACTTGCATAAGCATTCACATACTTGCATAAGCATGCATAACTTGCATATCATGTTAAACTTGCATTTAAGCATATACATAACTTGCATAAGCATTCACATACTTGCATAAGCATGCATAACTTGCATATCATGTTAAACTTGCATTTAAGCATATACATAACTTGCATAAGCATTCACATACTTGCATAAGCATGCATAACTTGCATATCATGTTAAACTTGCATTTAAGCATATACATAACTTGCATATGAACTTGCATAACAACCTACACATAACTTACATAACATCATACACATAACTTGCATATGAACTTGCATAACTCACTTGTTAAACATGCATAAACCCACTTATTAGATATGCATAAACCCACCTATTAAACATGCATAAACCCACTTGTTAAACATGCATAAACCAACTTATTAAACATGAATAAACCCACTTGTTAAACATGCATAAACATAGAAAAACATAGAGTAGCATATCATTACAAATGATTCAAACTCACTAATCCGCATTTAAGACCATAAGTCTCATTACACCCAATCTACTTACTTTAGCAATTGATGTTAAAGTGATAGAAACTCACCAAGCCCAAGATTAGCAAACTTATGAAGTGGAATTAGTTGCTAAATATGAAGAAGATGATGATTAGAGATTAATTAGAGAGTGATTAGCTTGCAACTTCCTTCATAAATTAGTGGAGGCTCCTTCTAAGATTTAATTTGGCGGCATGAGGCCATCATTCCTATTTTTAGTATGGATTAGGGTAGGTTTAGGGTGTATTTATAGATTAGGTGAGTGTTTTAGGCCCTTAGATTAACCCTAGATTAGATTAGGTCCGTTAGATTTAGGAAATCTCTAGAACCCAGCCCAAGACTCAACCAAAAACCAGATCTGGTGCACCCAGATCCACAGGGCCGACACCCTGTGTCGACACCCCTGTCGACAGGGCTGTCGACACCCCTGTCGACATGCCTGTCGACACCCCTGTCGACAAGCCTGTCGACACGGGGCTAGGCGGGAACTTTCCCACCACCTCCGCTTTTGGCTCCAATTATGATTTAAAACTGAATTTCAAATCTGTTTTTAATTATGAATTTTCTGAAAACTTCTTTGGGCCATAACCGGGCCATACGGACTCCGATTCTCGAAAACTCGGACTCTATTCTGCGTATTTTTCCGAGACGAACGCAATGACGCAGCCCGTTTCCCCCAATTCTCACATCTGAGATTATTTATTCTGCAATTAGTGAATTTTAGCATTAACTAAAATTCGAGGTGTTACATTCTCCCCTCCTTATAGGATTTCGTCCCCGAAATCTCTAAGCTAAGGAGAATGCATATCCTACCATCCAAACAACCATCTACTCATTCCATCAAACACGGGCATCCATTGTCCTTAAAACAATTTCTAATGATGTATGAGCATATGCAAAGAGTGTGTGTATATGTTCCCTATCTAATGTATGAACATATGCAAACCATGATAGTGCCATGCATCCATTATGTATACGAGAGAACCCTATCGACACATACAATATCTACATGAGTGCACAATCATTCACCAAAATGCATCATCCATATGATAACACAATCATTATGTATCCATAAATATAGCTTCCTACACACAATTTTATGCAATATGCAATATGAAGTGATTGAGTCGATCTAGTGCATAGAGTGTGTGTATATGCATCCACGAGCAACCACTAGCAAACACTTGCATCCACTTGCATCCATCAACCATAACATGTCTCAAACACATGTTTCAACCATAGGTTTACCCTATCTAAAGGTCAAACAGCACTAACGAGAGGACACACTAAAGATAAGATAAGTACTAGACAACGATAGAGGAGAAAGTAAAGACATACCCTCAAAAAGAAATGGGAACAATGAACGCATCTTCGCTTCCGTCTCCCAAGTTGCGTTGCTCTCATCTTCTCCCCATTGCACTTTGACTAGTTGAACCTCTCTGTTTCTCAACTTCCTAGTCTCTGACCCAAGGATGCGAGTAGGAGCTCGTCGAATAGTCGCGTCACGCTCTACTTCCACTTCTTTAAGCAAGATCGGCTCTACCACCTCTGCGGTCTCATGTAAGCACTTCCTCAAATGGGACACATGGAATACATCATGTACACCACTAAGTCTGTCGGGCAACTCCACTCTATATGCCATCCGTCCAATCCTTTCCTTAATAGGAAACGGCCCTACGAACCTTGGTGCTAACTTCCCAACAGATCCAAAGCGAACCACATTTCGTAACGGAGACACTTTGACAAAGACCATGTCCCCAACTTCAAACTCAAGATCCGTCCTCCTCTTGTCCGCATAAGATTTTTGCCTATCCTGCGCTGCTTTCATCCTTCTTCGAATCAAGTCAATCTTCTCAGAAGTCTCCCTAATCATATCAGGCCCAAGCAAGATCTTATCCGTAGATTCCCACCAACATGTAGGTGATCGACAGGGCCTTCCATAGAGAGCTTCGAAAGGAGCCATACCAATACTGGACTGAAAGCTATTATTATATGCGAACTCCACCAATGGAAGATGCTCTTCCCATGTACCTCCAAAATCTAAGATACAAAGCCTCAAAAGGTCTTCTAGAACACGATTCACCCTCTCAGTCTGGTCGTCCGTCTGAGGATGATATGCGGTGCTCAGACACAATTGAGTTCCCACTGCTTCCTGTAAACTTCTCCAGAACTCACTAGTGAAGATAGGGTCTCGATCACTCACTATGCTAGAGGGTACCCCATGCAATCGAACTATCTCTCGAAGATATACTGAAGCTAGCCATGGGGCAGTCCTCTTGCTCTTCACAGGTATGAAATGGGCGCTCTTAGTAAGTCTGTCTACCACCACCCAAATTCCTGTATTACCCTTTCTCGATCTGGGTAACCCGTCAATAAAATCCATCGAGACGCTATCCCACTTCCATTGCGGAACTTCCAATGGGTGAAGCAACCCACCAGGTTTCTTTTGCTCCGCTTTCACCTGTTGGCATACCAAGCATCGAGCGACATATTCGGCCACATCTTTCTTCATACCGGCCCAGAAGAAAACCCTCTTTATATCTTGGTACATCTTGTCCCCACCGGGATGAATGGCCATCCTAGAACGGTGTGCATCATCAAGAATAGCCTTCCTCAACCCTTCGTCTTGCGGTACACAAAGTCTACCATCTCTACGCAAGCACCCCCTATCGTCTAGGGTGTATCTACTCAAATGGCTGGACGACTCCCCCCTTATGAGCTTTCCCACCAACTCAACCAACTGTGGGTCGTCCCTCTGTGCTTCTCCAATCCGCCCCAAAAGAGTAGGTCTAACCTCCAAGGAAGCTAGCAAACCGGGTACATAATCAATGGAAGGTCTGAAATCAAACATCGAGATAAATTCCAAGCTTCGTTGTTCCACGAACAATGGACTCAAGGACAACCTTTTTCTGCTCAAGGCGTCCGCCACCACGTTACCCTTGCCAGGGGTATACGCTATCTCGAAATCATAGGATGCTAAGAACTCCATCCACCTTTGCTGTCTCAAATTCAAATCCTTCTGAGAAAACAAGTACTTCAATGATTTGTGGTCAGTGAACAATTCGAATCTCTCACCAAGAAGATAATGGCGCCAAATCTTAAGCGCAAAAACAATAGCGGCCAACTCTAAATCATGGGTAGGGTAATTTTTCTCATGCACTCTCAACTGCCTTCCACCATAGGCTATTACCCTTCCCTCTTGCATTAAGACTGCGCCTAGTCCTGTCCCATAAGCATCGGTATAGACAACAAATGGCTTGCTCCCATCTGGCAACACTAAAACTGGAGCAGTGGTTAAAGCTCTCTTTAACCGCCGGAATGCATCATCACAATCTACGTCCCATGTGAAAACAAGATTCTTCTTCGTTAAGCGGGTTAATGGGGCTGATATCTTCGCGAAGTCTTTAATAAACTTCCTATAATACCCCGCCAACCCCAAGAAACTTCTTACTTCGGTAGCATTCTTCGGAACCTTCCAATCCTGAATTGATACTACCTTCGCGGGATCCACAGCTATCCCTTCCTTGGAGACCACGTGCCCCAAGAAGCGCACCTCCTTCCTCCAGAAGTGACATTTAGAGAATTTAGCCTTAAGGCTATGTGCTCGAAGAGTCTTCAATACCTCCCCAAGATGTAGGGCATGCTCTTCTTCACTCTTAGAAAATACTAAGATATCATCCACAAAGATCACCACGAATTTATTAAGGAATTCCCTGAACACTCTACTCATCAAATCAACAAAGTATGCAGGGGCGTTCGTCAACCCAAATGGCATCACCAGCCACTCATAGAAACCATCCGGAGTCCTAAAGGCAGTCTTGTCTATGCTATCCTCAGCCACCCTCAACTGATGAAACCCCGTGGCTAAGTCCAACTGAGAAAATACTGAAGCGCCAACCTACTGATCGAAAAGATCATCAATCCTCGGCATTGGGTGTCTATTCTTCTTTGTGAGCTTGTTGAGTTCTCTATAGTCTACACAAAGTCTGAGGGACCCATCCGCCTTCGTAGCAAAAACTACTGGAGCACCCCACTCCGATATACTTCGTCTTATGAACCCCTTCTCAAGCAACTCCCCTACTTGCTTATGGAGTTCCCTCCTCTCACGAGGAGCCATGTGGCGCACTGGTAAAGATACAGGTTTAGCATTATCCACCAGATATATTCGGAAGTCAATCTCCCGCTTCGGAGGTAAGCCCTTCACCTCCTCAAACACATCCGGATATTCCCGGACTACTCTAACAGATTGCAAACTCTCGACCGAAGCGTCAAGCGATTCAAGATAACTTAGCATGACAGAATCCATGGGATTACAAGAGATCTCGAGAGTGTTACCCAAGCGGGTCATGAGCCTAACAACTCTCCTTTCGCAATCAAGAATGGCACCATTACTGGATAACCAGTCCATGCCCAAAATCAACCCATAGCCCGTGAAGCCCAAAACAAAAGCATCACATCTAAACTCAATGCTAAGTATAGAAATCTTCAAACCCAAACATATCATGGACAAATAAGTGGAGCCCCTATTGGGTTTGAAACAACCAAGGGATCATCTACCAGACTGGTGTCTAAGTGCAGTGACTCAACTAATGATGATGAGATAAAAGAATGCGATGCGCCTGAATCAAACAATGTACGGACAGGATGATCAAATAGAAAAACCAGACTTTCCACGGAAATAGTTCTACCTCTCTCCTGAATCGGTGGAACCGCGAGAGCCTGTACTTGCCCCCTAGCCTGACTCGGTGCCATAAGAGCTTGCACCTGTCCTCCTGAGGTAGATCCCGTCCTTTGCCCCTTCTTAGGACAGTCTTTCACTAGATGCCCTGCTTCGCCACAGTGGAAGCAGCCAGTCTTCTTCTTTTTGCGACAATCCTTGCTTAGGTGGCCAGGTGTCCCACAATTGAAACACTTCTTCTTCTTGCCCTTGCCCCCATTTCCTTTCCCACCTTTGTTTTGCTGTTGTTGCTGAGGTCTCTTTTGATCTCCCTTCTTCTCGGGTGCCTTATTAGCATTGGGACCCTTCTCTTCTTCATGCATGAGTGCCATGTCAACTAGCTTCTCGAAGGTGGCCCCCATAGGGATATGAGTCATAGCCAACCCATGCATTGGTTCATTCAAGCCTTTGACGAACCTCAAAGCCTTCTTCTCCGGTGTATTCACCATGTCTAGGCCAAACCTTGCCAATTGATTAAACTTGTTGACATATTCCTTCACCGAGAGATTTCCTTGCTTTAGAGTCAAGAATCTTTCCATATACAAGTTTTCCTCCGCCCTTGAGAGAAACTTTGCCACAAATCTTTGCCTAAAATCCGCCCAAGAGTCAACGGGGCGTTCTCCATTAGTGACCTCCCACCAGAATGAGGCCTCTCCTTTCATTAACCAAGCAGCTAACTTGACTTTCTTTCCTTCTTCCATCTCAAAGATATCTATCAACTCTTCCACCTCCTTAAGCCAATCTCTAGCCTCTACAAAAGTTTCAGATCCTTGAAAAGGTTTCCCTCCCATAGCCTTAAATTCCTTGCAAGTCTTAGCAAAAGTATCCGTGCGAGGAGGAGGGGGAGGAGGAAGATCGGGTGCTACGGTTGGTGGAGGAACATTTGCTGGACCCGCAGTGGTGGCCCTAACCTCCATCAATCTCCTATACCATACTGGTACCGTCACACCCTCCGGAAAGTTAAGATCCTCAGCCATGCTGAAACGAAAAAGGAAAGATTCAAAACGGAGAATTCGAAGGATATAGATATGGCTATTGGGGATTATGCTTTTCTTTCAAAAACTTTTCTCTTTAAAGACATGTTTTTGAAAATATCTCTTCCAAAAATGTTTTTATAAAAATAGTTTTCTAAAAATTTTATCTGTTCCGGTAACCTTTGCTCTGATACCACGTGTAACACCCCACGCCCGCTATGGTCACTCTCTAAGGGAATGCCATAGCATCGGTGGAGTATTTTAGTGAATATAGAACAGAAAAATTACAACAAGACAGATATAAATAGTACTTGAAATTTAAAACATCATCTCATAACAGCGGAAGTAAACATGTCTGGTTACATCATAAAACCACAATAAAAGTCAAGTACAATATCCATCAAAATAAAGAAGTACATAATCCCACTCTCTCATACAATAGCCAAGACAAAAGAAAAGATAACTGGGTAACTGGAGCTTTACATCTATCCAAGCTCCTAAAGACTGGAACAGCAATCCGATCAAGCTCCACTACTGCTAGGATCCACCGTAGGACCTGAGGGTTGGGAAAAAGATAAAAACAACGGGGTCAGACATAAGTCTGAGCGAGTCCTATAACTTTAACAATACAATCATTAAAGTAACCAGAGAAGACATAAACTTGACATACGGTAATGTCTGGGGATGAATGGCTACACTAAGCAGCTTGGTAGACTTAGGATAAACTAAGATAACTGTAAAGACGTATCTACCCACCCAAGGATAATTACTAACTGCACCACACCAGTCATTCCTACTCAAAGATTGATCCCACCCAAGGACTTAAAAGAAAGATATAACTAGTAGTTTCATGTACCCCTAGCTGACCACATAGGTGCCGTCTGCCCCTATCTCCACTAGGTGTATCCCACTACTCCCCAAGCGATCGGCTCCCTACCGTAGATACCCGTGCCGGTCCCATAGTGGGGTGTATCACTCCCCCAAAGTGGCAACCCAATACTAACGGTGCACGGCTTATATCTACACGATGCAACAACGTCTTACCTACCAGCCCGGGTCCACACACGCATATGAAACCCGTTGGACTTGCGTTGCCACCGCTAACCCGTTTTGGCCTCTTATAGTCAAGCCCAGTACGCGTGTCCCGTCCTCGACATGGGTCGAGCCCAATAAGATACATATGGGTTACTGGTTGAAATGGGCCCCCACAAGCTACCCACCTAAGCTTGTCACTTATCTAGTGTATCCCACTTAACCCTTTAATCATGTTTAATTACATGTTTCCACTTGGTTAAGTATTCTAATCGTATTTTCTATTGCCACCCAAGGCAACCACTAGATTTCCACATGCCACCCAAGGCACCCACTTAACCCCTCATGTCCCTCTACATGCTAATATGGTTAAGTGTTTCTTAATTAATTAATTAATTAAGATCATGACCTCATAAAGACCTCTCACATTAGACCATCTTTTATGACTGCTGGATATGCCGGTTGGTTCCGGGCAGACTTCTGTCATAAAAAGGGTCTAACCTCGTGTCTTTACTTTAATCACGTATTTAATTTATGACTAAGACCTCTCACATTGGGCCAATCATTTGTAGCCGCTGGATGGCCGGTCGGTTCCGGGCAGACTTCCGCTACAAAAGGGTCCAACCTCGTGTCTTAGTTGATTAATTACACCTAATTAATCACCCCCATAATTAATTATCCCTAATTAATTACACATTTTTCATAACATGGGTAGACCTAACTCAATAGGTAAATTCCCATGGGGTAGACCTAACTCAATAGGTAAATTCCCACTTATGTTAATTTATTTCTATGGTATGCTTAATCATACCCAATCACACTTCATTTAACATATTTATTAACCCCATCGTTCCCCACGTAAATCGTTCTCATTTCATGACATAATAAAGGGAAGATCCATCACAAATATCATGGGTTTAACCACATCTTAGCATATAACTTTATCATGGGTTAAGAGGATGTCAACTTGCATATATGAGCATATATTAACCCAACTACATTTAACCCAAACTTGCATATTATCATACACATATCTTGCATAACATATTGAACTTGCATATAAGCATTCTCATAACCTGCATAACATGTTAAACATGCATTTAAGCATACACATAACTTGCATAAGCATTCACATTCTTGCATAAGCATTCACATACTTGCATAAGCATTCACATACTTGCATAAGCATGCATAACTTACATATCATGTTAAACTTGCATTTAAGCATATACATAACTTGCATAAGCATTCACATACTTGCATAAGCATGCATAACTTGCATATCATGTTAAACTTGCATTTAAGCATATACATAACTTGCATAAGCATTCACATACTTGCATAAGCATGCATAACTTGCATATCATGTTAAACTTGCATTTAAGTATATACATAACTTGCATATGAACTTGCATAACAACCTACACATAACTTACATAACATCATACACATAACTTGCATATGAACTTGCATAACTCACTTGTTAAACATGCATAAACCCACTTATTAGATATGCATAAACCCACCTATTAAACATGCATAAACCCACTTGTTAAACATGCATAAACCAACTTATTAAACATGCATAAACCCACTTGTTAAACATGCATAAACATAGAAAAACATAGAGTAGCATATCATTACAAATGATTCAAACTCACTAATCCGCATTTAAGACCATAAGTCTCATTACACCCAATCTACTTACTTTAGCAATTGATGTTAAATTGATAGAAACTCACCAAGCCCAAGATTAGCAAAGTTATGAAGTGGAATTAGTTGCTAAATATGAAGAAGATGATGATTAGAGATTAATTAGAGAGTGATTAGCTTGCACCTTCCTTCATAAATTAGTGGAGGCTCCTTCTAAGATTTAATTTGGCGGCATGAGGCCATCATTCCTATTTTTAGTATGGATTAGGGTAGGTTTAGGGTGTATTTATAGATTAGGTGAGTGTTTTAGGCCCTTAGATTAACCCTAGATTAGATTAGGTCCGTTAGATTTAGGAAATCTCTAGAACCCAGCCCAAGACTCAACCAAAAACCAGATCTGGTGCACCCAGATCCACAGGGCCGACACCCTGTGTCGACACCCCTGTCGACAGGGCTGTCGACACCCCTGTCGACATGCCTGTCGACACCCCTGTCGACATGCCTGTCGACACCCCTGTCGACAAGCCTGTCGACACGGGGCTAGGCGGGAACTTTCCCACCACCTCCGCTTTTGGCTCCAATTATGATTTAAAACTGAATTTCAAATCTGTTTTTAATTATGAATTTTCTGAAAACTTCTTTGGGCCATAACCGGGCCATACGGACTCCGATTCTCGAAAACTCGGACTCTATTCTGCGTATTTTTCCGAGAAGAACGCAATGACGCAGCCCGTTTCCCCCAATTCTCACATCTGAGATTATTTATTCTGCAATTAGTGAATTTTAGCATTAACTAAAATTCGGGGTGTTACAGTCACGTACATTGATTTCTTCAACTATACCAAGAGTGGAAGCGGAGAAGGAAACTTCTTTTAGCTGACACGTAATGTGTGGTTGTAGAAGTCAATTAGTGATTTCGATGGATTTGACAATGTAGCATTCGAAGTGAATCTGATGTGATGATAAAGCGTAACTTCTAGCCTCATCAACCGGTAAATGACAGAAATCGGGCAGGCAGCATGGCTAAGTCGGTCGCACCGAAGTAGGGTGTATAATCACCTATCTAGTGAATATTCATTTGTTTCTTAAAATCTATCAATGCTGTCCCATATATATACGGGAATGGTTGCTGATCCCAACCGTTGGTGATGTACATTCGATACACTCAAGCGAAATGAGTGGTCGGTCATGTGTGGCTGAGTTGCAAGATGTTCTTGTTGAACTCCAGTGTATCGTTCCTAGAGTACACTGATCAGAAGGTGGTTCCATACCTTTTCATAGTTGGAAATCCAATCATCTAATAAGCGCCTACGGTTTATGATTTTACATTATATATGTAGAGCGTGAGATGCAAGCGTTTCTGCTAGATTGATATCTATTTGTATTTAGATTATTATTATAATATCAGAATGATATTACTTTACAAAGTTGTTTGGATTCTCATAAGGGAAAAACCCGTTCCGTTATGCGGCGTGGTCTTGTGAGATATCCTTTATTTAATCAAGTATTAAATTGTTTTACTCATACCAGTCCCATGACTGACCCGGAGTTTATTTTGTTGTTTTCCCTAAACTCTTGGGTGCCTAAATTTGTACGGGCAGTCAAGTAGTCGGGATTTTACAGATACACTTGGAGAGCTTGGAGTAGGAGGCTTCAGGATTCTATAGCTATTATTATTTCCATTGTTGTTGTAAGTGTTGTACTCTGATAAGTGTTATTATATACATATACTGATGTTATTTCAAAGATATGTTATGTTATATTTTATTCGTTCCGCTGTGAGATTCGTGTTTACTCTGATGATGATGTTCTTCTTCTTCTTCTATTCTATAAGTTCTATCTTATCTATTCTCACCTTCTAATTTCTTTCATTAATTACCGGGATTTTTCGATGTTTTGGTTATCGACATCGAGCTTATGTCGATAACCAAAGTCGCCGAAAATCCGGGTTACTACACATGATTTCCGGCTTTGTCGGTTCCATCATTTGCCTCAACATCGTCAGGAAATTGGCAGTGAAAATTGGTGTAACCTTAGCACTGTATATATAAATAAAATGCATATCAATAATTCTTTAAAATGGACAGTGAAACCTGGTTATTGTACATTGACATTTTACAGTCTGACATTATAGAAAGTAAACATCTAGTCCATATGAAACAACACAGATCAAATGTATATGCTAGTTGCAACTGTTCTCTTCTACAATATAGATGAAACAGACCTTGCACGAAAGCATTTCGACAGTACAATATTCACTTATAGATGAGGCTGAAAGCAATACATTCCCAAAACAAATTCTGGAAACCATCCCCAACCAATTACGTAACAACAGCTCTAACCAACCACAAACAATAGAATAATTAATTATCCTTACTATTTTTCGCATTAATACATGTTTTCTCATTGTAAAGAAATCAGTGGTTTCATTTTCAAAAGTATGTTTCATGTCAAACCTGAGACAGATTAGCACTTTGCAACAGTACCCAATCAACTAAAAAAAACATTGACTGTTGCATGCATACAACAGTCAGGTATTATATGGGCTAAGAGATAATCCAATGTTAGTTCAAGTACAAATAATTAAGCATTCTAATGCTAGCATAACATCCATGACTCTATGATAGAGAAACAATGATTTGTGCGTATTGATCAAGACTCAATAGTCAAGATATGCATTTTGGTCTTGAATAGCCAGTCTAAACTTTTGAAAATAAAAACTAACAAACCAACTTTTTTTTGTATGGCAAACTTTGGACTTTAATATTCCCTAAGCAGATGATTTAGAATAACCTTTTACTAAATGTATTTCTTTACATGAATGGGAAACGCTGCTAGTTTTTACAATAACTTAACTATTTGAAGTAACATTAGCGTAAGAAATCTACATGCTAAAATGATTCAAACACAAATATGCATCCCAAAAAGGGAAGTACTGTGGATTCAAACTCAGATATGAAGCATCCTCTCGTATTTCAAGCCATCAAACGTTTAATTTATATCGATTTAATATGGTTATGGTTATGTTGCACACTTACCTGTAGCCAATTCACGAGTACATAACCTTCCATGAGAACATGCAGTAAGAGCAACATCAACTACAAAAGGAACAACCTCCATGAGTTGTGGCAGACCTTTATTTGTTCTAATCCTAGGTTGAAAGGATCAGGATTGTAAGCAGTCTCCATGCTTGCCAGTTTTGATCTAGAGTCAGAGTACGAGCAAGAGTTATGCCAACCTGGATCAGTTATCATCAACTGGATTCAAGGACATGGTAATATTTCTTATTTTAATTTTATATATTTTGCATGTAATGGAGAAAACATTGGTACGGAAGTTGTTTTATATGCGCATAGAAAAACAGAAGGTACCGGTCAAGAAGCCTGACCCAAACATTTAATGCCTCTTCGCTGATAAATAGTCCGCATCCAGCAGCCATCAACAACCAAAAGTAAACCCACCTGAATAATCATCACAAACGTTTTTTTTTCAATTGACATTAATTTAATTAAAAAGCAATTTTTGCAATAAGTTTCACACATACACCAAGCATGCTCAAATAATCATAACGACTATACAAAGCTTAATGACAATGAATGGACTGTAAGCCTGACTAAATCGATAAACAATATATAGTGTACCCTTACCATATGAACAAATGATTAGATTAATTTCATCTATAAATACCTTTGTTGTATCAATGAGACCAGTTAGGATAGCAGTAATAAAATTAGAAGCACCATAACACACTAATTAAGGGTTAATGTATTGCATTATTCGATGTGTACAAAGATAATGATTATTAAGTGAAATCATGTAGCAGTAACTAGTTGAAGGCTTGTACATACCTTTGCGTTCTGGAATTATGATTCTATCACCCAAAACTGTTAAGCTGAACCCAACAGGAACTGACTCGCGATAATCGAACTCGATTTGATTTTTCAAATCGATTTGAAGATCCGATTTTTCGAACCCAATAGGATACACAAGCCCAGATCCGATTTTTTGAATCGATTTGAAGATCTGATTTGAAAAATCGCAAGTAAATCGTTATCAAGCGGAAGCGAGTTCGACTATCTTCAAATCGTTATAATCTCAGCCAATAATCGATTCGAAGATCCGATTTTTCGAACCCAATAGGATACACAAGCCCAAATCCGCAGCGAAGGAAAGGATGTAGAAGTTGATTGAAGTTGAGGTTGGGATTTAAGATAGTTTTTAGGAAGCCTAACGGCTTGAATTCACGATTTGATGAAGAGGGCCAAACCCTAGATCGACATGATTTTTCTCAAGGGAAAAAAGTAAGAGAAGAAAACAGCGTGAATTAGTTACAGCGGGAAAATGAAAATTGGGGTCAAAGGAGCTAAGGGGGCAAAGGAAAATCAGACTGCAGATTGCTAACGTAGACCGAAGGATCGTTATCACGCGGATTGATAACTTTATTAATTTTTTTGATTTAAATAAATCTATAGGTACTGCAACACAATTTGATATCTATGCTAACACATTGAAGAGTGTGTTGCAATAGACAAAAATCAGCATGTTGAGGCAACATTTTAGCTGGCAACACCTTGGATTTTCGTTGTCGTAGGTCATCTATGGCGTAGTGTTAGGAATCTCTTATTTAAAAAACTTTACTTTCCTGTTACTGCTTGGAAAAGTATCGTTCTACTTTGTTTCAGACGGCTGTAATAATAATTATTATTCCTAATCCAATCTGATGGCTTCAATAATCAATGAAAAAAAAATTATGCTAATTTGGAATAACAATGTGAATCAAAAGCATGAATTGTGACATTAACATCGATACCTGAGAGAACAAAGGAAGATTAGGCAACGATTGATCAAAAAACATCGCTTTTTGGTTACTGCTTGAATTTTGATATTTGCTTGAGTTGGGAAATTTAATTAATCGAGGATCAAATAGAATTGGGAATAAGTACGTGGAAGTTAGGGTTCAATGAAAAAAACGAGGAATCTGAATGAAAAATGAGGCGGCATGCGTAAGGAGAATCGGTGTGTTTTCTCTAATGCAAGCGGATGGCTAAGATTGTGAGTTGGGTTATAAATACAACGAAACTGGATTCTTCGAGTATTGGAACGTAGATTACCAAGGGATTAAAATTTCCTTTCGTCTAATGAATATTTTTCAACCAAAAAATAAAATAAAATTTGTCGAATGGAAAAAGAAGAGTTAGGGAGAAAACTTTTAGATAGAGCCAAATTTTCACATAATAAAATCCTATAGCATGAATATTCGTGGTAAAAATTCAATAGTACTATAAACCATTCTCATCCTTATTCATCAACACTGTTAAATTTTGATGGCGTCACAAAAGTGTAAAGATTTCTCTACGCATTTACGACGTCTTCTTTAAAACATAGAAACATTCATGGCGTCGCTAAAACATAGTTAATTTCAAACGCGATTATGACATATTTATGACAATTTAGTGATAACTGTAAATTTAGCGACGTCACGCCATCGAAAAGCGTTATGGCATCACTAAATAACGTCAGAAATCAGCATATTTTCTAGTAGTGCGAGCTGAAGACGATCGAGCCATCAAGATGAGCGACCAGAAAGTGATGAGAGCGAATGACCTCTCAATAAAGGCATGTTCGATCCCTCATGGTGCTTGACTAGGTTGTTCCTTGTACGAGCTGTGCTGCTGTTGTTGGTTCCATACTTGCTGAGTTGAGTACTCGTAGTCATGATGCTCGACAAAATGACTTAGGTGTTTTTTGGTAGTTAACAAACCCAATGCAAAAGCCAATCACAATCACCACACAAGAGAAATAACTGGGTAATAATGAAAAATAAATCACACAGAAATTTATAGTGGTTCCACTAACAACTTGTTAGTGTACGTCCACTTGAGAGAGAGCATTTTATTAACACCAATGAAGAGTACATGAGATTGATTACAATGGTCACTCAATTCACTCTAGAATTTTATTTGTGGAGATAAAAAGTTGAAGAAATTAGGAGAGATAGAATGAATGAATTGAATTGAATTCCATTCAATTGCCTTTCCTTCACTACTTTGGGCCCCTTTTATAAGACCAATTACTTCATGCTCAAGTTGTTTGATCTCCAAGTAAACTTGACACCCAAGTTATTTATTACTTCATGTCCAAGTTATCTTTACCTTCAAATATACTTGACACTTAAGTTATCTATCATTTCTTTCCATATGAAAAATCTTCTTCCACTGATTTAGCATCACCAAATTTAACAACACCACCATGTTGGGTTAAATTCGTGAGAGCAAATCCTCTATTTTTACCTTGTGGAAAATAATCATAAGGACAAACTTTGGAAAAAAATTAGTCTGAAGGACGTCAAGTTTTATTTTTAGGCTGAAGGACAAACTTTGAAAAAAATTAGGCTGAAGGACAATGCTAAATATAGTTAGCATTTTCTAGTGTAAAACTGAATAATGCTAGTTAAAACTAGCATTTTCGTGTAGTGTAAAAAACTGAATATAATGCTAATTACATTTAGCATTTTCCTTCAGCTTAATTTTGGTTCAAAGTTTGTCCTTCAAACTAAAAATAAAACTTGGTGTCCTTCAGCCTAATTTTTGGGCAAAGTTTGTCCTTCTCCCTAATTACCTCTTTTAACTTTTTGTAATTAAATCAGAGAGAGAAAGAGGGTTTAATTGCAAAAAAGCGAAATTCAGGGAGTCCTTATTGGTTGGATACAGGGGACAGAGGATTTTGGGTACAGGGAATTTGATCTGTAAATTCGTAATCCCAAGTGGTTGATTGAATTAGAAAAAGAGGGAATATACTTGCATGCATTCTGCACTGTGCGACATTGTAGGCATGAAAAAGAGAAGTCCAATTCTTTTGTATCCATTTTCCCTATCCCCATGTCCCTCCAATCAAATCTCTCCATTTTCGTATTTAAATACAAAAACAATTCAAGAGTTTAAGTACAAAAAGTGAAAATTAGAGGGTTCTGATTGGTTGGAGCATGGGACACACTGAATTTAATGATTGTACTGTAGCTGGTATCAAGGCCCATCACCAAACTGTTTTCAAATAGCGAAAGTTTCCGTTAAGTTGATAACGCGCGTGCACTTCTCGATTGCATGTACATACATGATACACCATACTGAAAAATCAGAAAAATACAAACATCAAAGCCATTGCGCACAACAACATGCCTTCTCCTGTTCCTCCATTAAACCAAAAACTAGTGACCAAATCCTCACAAATCGAGGAAGAAGCAAACAACAGCAGCACAGGCCACCACCAACTGTACCATGCAATCCTCATCTCCTTTGCATGGGCTTTTGATTCTCAACAAACGTTCATCAACATCTTCACAGACTCTACGACGCCATGGCACTGCACCACCAAACCATGCCCTTCCTCGTCCTCCTCCTCTTCCTCCCCTTGTGGGCTACCCGCTAACTCATGGGCCTTGGATGCCCCAGCTGACTCCTCCATCATCTCGGACTGGTCCCTCCACTGCTCTGCCTTTGCCTCTGGCCTCCCCTCCTCCTCCTTCTTCTTCGGCTGCCTTCTAGGAGGCATTCTCTTCTCCACTCTGGCCGACTCCAAACTAGGCAGAAAGAACATGCTCGTCCTCACATGCATCATCTTGTCCCTCTCTTCCTTCCTATCATCCTTCTCTCCAAACCTTTACATATATTCCACTCTTCGATTCATTTGTGGACTCGGAAGAGCGACTGTTGGCACAAGCGCACTTGTCTTTCCCACCGAAATCGTAGAAGAAATGTGGCGCAATCCCGTTAGCATCCTTGGTTTCCTTTTCTTCTCCTTCAGCTTCTTGTCTCTTCCGCTTATAGCATATGTTCTAAGAAACTCCTCATGGAGAAACTTCTACCTATGCGCTTCCGTCCCGTGTATCCTCTACACCATTTTAATCTATTTTGTAGTCGAAGAATCTCCAAGATGGCTACTAGTGCATGAAACTAACACGGACATGTTTTCCACACTGAAAATGTTGTACAAGAAGAAATGGGCACTGAAGAGGTTAGTATCACTAATGCTAGTGGGATTTGGAGTAGGAACTACTATGGATTGCCTCTAAATTTGGGGAGTCTGGGGTCAAATTTATACATAAGAGTGGCGACGAATGCATTGGCTGAGATTCCTTCTACGCTGTCAGTCTTTTTGTTAATTCAAAGGGGAAACCGAAGGAGTAGTTTGCTAGTATTGACCATAGTGAGTGGGGGTGATGAGTTTGTTGTGCGTGTGCATGGAGAAGTACATGGTGGTTTATATGGAAGTGTTGTCGTTCTTTTGTGCATGTACAACGTATGCTGTGCTGATGATATATAGCGTCGAGTTGTTTCCTACTTGTGTAAGGAACTCTGCAGTAAATATGGTGAAGCAAATGGTTGTTTTTGGTGGAGTTCTTGCGCCTTTGCTGGTGGCAGAAGGAAAAAGATCGGGAAAGGCTTATTCTTTTGGAATGTTCGGAGTATTGATCGGATGTTGTGGGGTGTTCATTTGTAATTTGCCTGAAACGAGAGGGAGGGAGATGAGTGATACCATAGAATAAGAAGTGTAAGGAAATTTCTTCAACTTATGTACTGTGATGCGGTCAAAACATAAGAATAAAATGGGCTCTATGAGGACCGAAGGAATAAGATGATATATATTGCAGGTTAACTTATGCTTTCGGGTTAACTCATTTCATAGTCATTTATGTACTAGTATTATTACAAAATGGGCTTGGCCCAATTAGTCTGAAACTATTTACAAATAATGTACAGCCCTATAATAATTTACTCTCTAGCATTATTACAGTTTGCAGATTCCACTATCAGTCTTTCTACATTAATGAAATTCTGTAATTCAATACTATTCAATTCTTCACTGCCGTTGCAATCTGCATCAATATATCTTCAATATTTTGACTTGGTATCGGAGCTCCATCGATCCACAATCTATCGGGACTGTAATTGTTTGATCCATCAGAGTATTTTCATCATTTGGATTCATATTCATCAGAGATTTCAAGAATCTCCTCATTTGAGGGTGATTTGGAGATAAGATAATGTGCCTCGCCAATCTCTGTGGCTGCATCAGTATTTCAACTCACAAATCAAAGAAAAACAGTACTGGATATTCATTACAGATCAAGAAAGCAAGATTGTTCACAAAACTGATAAATTCGGTCAAGAAAGTCATCGGAAAGAGGTTTATCTTTGAAAACTCAAGGTAAATCAAATCATTCATCATCGAAAGCTTTCAAGAAAAGTCTATCAAAACTGCAATTCTATTCTTGCTATTCTCAATATTAAGTAGGAAAATTAGAAACTGTTTTTCATACCTGAACCGTCAGAATCATTAGCATAAGATCTTCTATGGAGCAAGATATATAATACTTCTACTTCATCAGCAAATACATGAGCATCTCAAACATCAAATGTCGAACAGTCGATCAAAACTATTATTAGCACACAAAGTTAGCTCATCACCGTTTATTTGGACGAGAACAATTATCTTCGTTGGAAGCTCCAAGCGGAGACAACAATTGAGGGATATGGTCTTGAAGGATTCGCGTATGGAGCAACACCAATTCCCCCAAAATTTGTCACTGATGCAAAAAATAATAACATAGTTTAGTGATGAAGAATTTGTCAAATACCATAGACCAGAAAGACTAGTAAGTGCTTGACTTCTTTCTTCAATCAATCCAAGTTTATTATCCCATGTTGTTGGTTGTAAAACAACAAATAAAATATGGTGTGTTGTTGAAAGAAATGTCTACACATAATCATCTACCAAGACACTTTTCTACAAAAGACAGTTACAGAATTGTAAGAAAGATAATATGAGCATGAGAGAGTATTTGGCTAAGTTCAAGAACATATGTGACGTGCTAAAATCTACAGGAAGCAATATAGAAGAATCAGAGCAGGGCTTGTGCTTGCTTAATGGACTTAATGATGGTTATGAGGCAGTAGTGGCTGTTGTAACATCTCAGAAAGTTACATCACCTTTAGATGACGTGCGTGCAATGCTATTATCACACGAAGCAAGAATGATAGTAAAAGATCTACTGATTCAGTTTTTTCACTCGATTATGCTGTTAGAGATAATAATAAAGGGAAAAATCTTACCAGAGGTAGTAATCCAAATCAAAGAGGTGGTTATTCCAATTGTGGCAGAGGCCGATGGAATTCAAACAACAAACCGAAATGTCAAATTTGCGAAAAGATTGGTCATACAACATTATAATGTTACTACAGATTCAATTCAAATTATGTCTCAAGTCAAGGTGAAAGCAGTCAAAAGGGAACAAATCCCAATACTAACATTGCTCAAGCACAAAATGATTCTACAACACAAGGAAGTGGAAAAGACAACAATCAACTTGTAGTTTCAAGGCCAGATCATATTCAAGATGACAACTGGTTCTCAGATTCGGGTGCTACTAATCACTTGACGAACAATTAGGATAATCTCAATCTTTGAAATTGGGAGTACAGAGGTAAAAGTGTATTAGCATGGATAATGGTAAGTGTATTAACATTTCTCACACTAGAACTGCTGTTATAAAATGCAAGAAACAACTATTTTTAAATAACTTATTAAGAGCGCCTAAAATTAAAAATAATTTATTGAGTGTGTCCCAATTTGCAAGGGATAACAGGGTATACTTTAAATTATTTCCTAAGCACTATTTAATCAAAGACATACTAACACACAAATTTTTTTTGTAGGGTAATGAAGTGAATAAACTCCACATGTTCAGTTTTGGAAGCAATTATGATCCTGTAAAAGAAAACCAGTGCTACAGACCTGAAATGAATTAGAGTGAACTCAGTAAAAAATTCTTTTGATTTTTGGCATTATAAATTGGGTTACCCCAATGCTAGTGTTGTGAATAGTATTCTTAGCAGTAATAATATTCCATTTGATGATGCTACATTACCCTATGTGTGCTTTTATTGTCAGTTAGGAAAGAATCATAAATTGCATTTTCAACATTCTTCCACTGTTTACTCAAAACATTTTGACTTTGTGGTTAGAGAATTTCCAATTGTTTAGGGGTGCGAATTTTCGATTTTCGATTTTTCGCACTCCGAAAAGCCGAAATCTCCAACAATTTTAGGGTCAGGCGTTTGTTAAACAAACGCCTGATAATTTAAAAGTCAACAGTCAAACAGTCTGCCACATATCCATAAAAGCAAAGTGTCCTAAAAAGCAAAGTGAAGAAAAAGGCTGCATGTGGACAAAATTGCCATATGCGTCCAAAAAAAACAAAGTTCAGTAGGGATAAAACTGGCACACGTGTCAAAAAAGGGTAAAAAGTTGCCATATCCATCCAAAATAACAAGGTGCACCTGGGATAAAAATTGGTAGATGTGTCCAAAACGGGTTAAAAAGTTCTGCCTGTCGAATATAAAATATGAAAACCAGGCGTTTGTTCAACAAACGCCTGGTCTCAGGCGTCTGTTGAACAAGCGCTTGGTCTCAGGGGGTTTGTTCAACAAGCGCTCTTATAGTTTGCAAATTCTGAAACTTTACCCCCGATATCGAAATAATCGATATTTTTCACACACTATTAGAGCTGCTTTTGGGGTTGGATATTACATTTTTGGATTTCGGAGGTATATTGGAGATGCTCTTACTGATCTTTGGGGACCAGCCCCAATTTCTACTGATTTTGAATATGAATATTATGTGTCATTTGTAGATGCATATTCTAGATTTACATGGATATTTTTTTTGAAAAGAAAATCAGAGACACATAACATAGTTCTTAACTTCATGAATATGATAGAAAATCAATTTAAGGTCAGAATTAAAATCATTCAGTCTGACAATGGAACTGAATGCATATCTCTTCGCAATTATTTTAAGGATAAGGGAATAATACACTGAACAACATGCCCCTATACTTCAGAGCAAAATGGTATTGTTGAACGAAAACATAAACATATTGTTGAGTCAGGGTTAACTCTATTAGCACAGGCAACTTTGCTACTAAAGTTTTGGTCTAAATCTTTCAACACTATTGTTTATTTAACAAACAGAATGCCCACAAAATTTTTAAAAGATTTAAGTCCACTTGAGAAGTTATATAACTTTAAACCTGATTATCATAGTTTGAAAATGTTTAGTTGTCTACATTTTACATGCTTAAGACCATATAATGCTAATAAATTAGATTTTAGATCTAAACCCTACACAGTTATAGGATATGCCACAAATTAGAAAGGGTATAGATGAAAGTGGTAAAATATTTATTAGCAAACATGTTGTTTTTATTGAGAATATATTTCTTATAAATCAAATGAAATTAAAACCACTAACAAGGTTTACAAATTGCAAGAGGTTATACCTGCCATACCAAATTACTCTGACTTGCACCGGGATGGTAATGAGAGAGTGGTTGCGATGATCAAGATCAACACTTAACTAAAGCCAGTTTTCCAGCAATGATAATAATTAGCCACCCAGTCTCACCATTCCTTTAGCTACAATTGATGAAAGTAATGATATGAATAATGGAAATATTCAACAGGTGGGACAAAGCGTAAGTGAAGTTAATCTTATTTCACCAACTGCTGCTACCTGCTTCAGTAATGTAAATCCATCCAATAATAATCATCTAGTTCAGACTGGACATCCCATGATTACAAAAGCCAAAAGTGGCATATTTAAGCCAAAGACTTATGTAGCCAGCATCACATCAGATGAACCAGTAACATACAGTCAAGCAACAAGTCATAAATGTTGGAAAGCTGTCGTGGATAAGGAGTGCAGTGCTCTCATCAAGAATAAAACATGGGAATAAGTTCACAAGTCAGATAATAAGAACTTAATAGGCTGCAAATGGACTTTCTATTTAAAGAGAAATCCCGATTGTACAATAAATAGATACAAGGCAAAGCTGGTAGCCAAGGGTTGTTCACAAAAATATGGGTTCGATTATACAAAAAAATTCATTAGTGGTGAAACCAACAACAATAAGGTTGATATTTACTATTGCACTCAAGAATTAATGGAGCGTCAAGCATCTAGATGTAAATAATGCTTTCCTTAATGGGATATTATAGGAAGAAGTGTATATGCAGCAACCAGAAGGATGTATACATAATGTAAATCTTATGTGTAAATTAAACAAAACAATATATAGGCTAAAGCAGTCACTTAAAGTTTGGTTTGATTAACTCAAATCAACATTAGTCAAAATTAGCTATCATCCTACAAAATCTGATAACTCCTTGTTTACAAAAATAAACAGTACTCCAACTTTATTTTATTTAGTATATGTTTATGACCTGATTGTTACAGCTAACAGTGAGAAGGAGATAACACAGCTTCTACTTGGACCAGGAATTGTCAATAATAGATCTGGGAAATGTGTCATATTTTCTTGGCATTAAAATACAAAGAATATCTGAATCAGAACTATTCCTATGTCAGAAAAAGTATATTGCTGAACCACTCATGAAAACTGACATGGACAAAGCAAAATCACAGCCTACTCCTATGATTTTAAATCAACATTATTCCAAATTCAGAGAAGAAGCCATAAATAACATTAAGCAATATAAAAGTGTTGTGGGAGCACTTTAATATGCTACCATAACACGACCTGATATAACATTCAGTGTTAACAAAGTTTCTTAATTTTGCAAGATCCCAAAGATGACTAGTGGAAAGCTGTTAAAAGAATATTAAGGTATCTAAAGGGAACAATCAATGCTGGACTAACCCTAAAAGGAGGCAGAAACTTTAATATTGCTGGATATTCAGATTCAGATTGGGCAACGGATCCAGATGACAGAAAATATGTCACTAGATATTGTGTATACATTGGTGAAAACTAATATCATGGAGCTCCAAAAAGCAATCAACAATATCAAAATCTAGTGCCGAAGCTGAGTACATAGGTATAATGAGTATGGCAGCAGAAATTATTGAGCTACTATCATTTTTCAGAGAGCTATAACTAAATACTGATGCTAAAGCTACTATATGGTGTGATAATCAAAGCTCTATTTATATGTCAAGCAATCCAATTTAACATGCTAGAACTAAACACATCGAGATTGACATCTATTTTGTTCATGAACTAATAAAAGAGGGGAAATTGCAAGTAAATTATATACCTTCTTATTATCAGCGAGCTGAAATTCTAACCAAGGCGCTATTAGCTAGCAGCTTTCAAAGAATGCGTAAGAACTGAAGATTCAAAATCGGCATGACTTCAAATCCCCAATTATCTCATCGCAATCTGATAATACTTTCTCGAGAAGTCCATATCTCTGTAGATCTACATAAACCGCTGTAGAAAATCAAAGCTCGAAGAATCAAAGCTTTACAACCTCTTCAGAGGAAATAAAGCCAGATAATCTCAAGCCTTTCTTCCGCAAGCTGAAGAGAACATGAATCGAAGGAGATTTCATCTCAAATCGCCATCTTATTGTAACAATCCTCCAGGAATGGGCCTATATTTCGACCTAGAAAAGGCCCATCGAAACTTAGAGCCACTCTAAACGGGTCGTTGGTTCTTGTAAGGATTACATTTGCACAGATGATAATAACCATATACTTCAAATGGAATTCTCACATAGCGGAAAGAGAAAATATAATACAAAAAATAAGATGTACGATTTATTTCAAAACCACAGAAATACACAGTCATAGTTACATTTATTCAATAGGTATATTAAATAGTTCATTCTCATAAGATTCCAAAAGAAGCAAAGCTATAATTGCTAATAATATCATAATAACTTAGTCTTCTCCATCGGCTTCAATCATGACTTCATCCATAGCTTTACCCCATCTACTGACCTGTTGGATGTTAAGGATAGGGGTCAAAACGTAAAGTTTTGTGTGACTGTAATATAGTATTACTTAATGTCCATACCCTATATTTTTAGCAGGTTACATATGTCAAGGTATGTCTAAGCAGCACACAACAATCATCAAGTTTCTAACCAATGGGGTGGATATCCAAGTCAATCGCCCATTAGTGTTTTTAGGGTAAAAACACTAACGAGGTGGCATTCTCAGTCACTTATGGCCCTATTAAGGGTGGATTCTTACTATCTCTTATAACCCTAAGGCAGACCCCTAGCCCTTTCAGACCCCATCCTAGTACGTCAACATTCTTAAGTCTATTCTCTCATTTGTAATATGAGAAGTAGTATTGCCAACATTACTACTTAACTGATATTACCCGGTAGGACACCTATGTCGCTTAAGACTTACCTTAGACTGTTGGTGAGCATGAAATGGCCATATATCCTTTTAATTACCAACCTGTCCCTAGTTAAGCCCTTACAAGCTTCTAGATGAAGTGGACATCCCCGTGAACTATCCTACTCTGTTACCGTTTTATGCCTAACCACTTTAAATGAAGGAGGACCATAAAACCTACCTTGATACTAATAAGGGTGGGTCCCATGACTTTAGTTCCTCTCCAAGGAATAAACCTTTGGAGAGATCCTAATCCTTACCACTTAAGACCAAAATTAGGTAAAAAAGGTGAGTCAGCCACTTAAGAACTTCTTAAGGCGTAGTAAACCTATCTAATTTCACACATCAGACTTATATATATAGTTTATATATACACACTAGAACTCTCACATTAAACCATATAACTAGAGATGCTGGATATGATGGTCGGTTCCGGGTAGGCTACTACTACAAGTTGGTTTGACCTCGTGTCTAGTGTACAATGTTTATGAATGGCCCATGGCACCTAGACATCTCACACTAGTTGGGCCGACTTATGGTTGTTGGATTTGTCAGTCGCTTACAGAAAGGATTCTACCACAAATGACAACTAACATCGTGTATATGTATCACTTATTTATATATATTTGAGCCATCCTACATATACGCACACACAAACAAACAAATATATATATGTATATTTGTTAAGGGGACATTTCAAATTCAAATTCTACTTAATCACATTTATTACGTTATTACAACGTTAATTACGTTGATTACATTTATATAAGTAATATAATAATAGCGCCTAATTAACGTAAATATTCGTATAAACGGGAAACGTTCTAACGAGGTGGAAATTGTCATTTTATCCAAAATAAAGCATGCAAATTGGGTTTTCCATACTTTTACTGCTACAACATAGGCATAATAACAATATGATAAAATAACAAGTAGCAGCGGATGTAAAAACATATATACATAAAAATTTAAACTTGCATCCTAGGCATGTGGAAATGATTTCAATATTAAATTAAAAGTAAGTGTTACATACATTCACACATGTATGTTTACAATCTATATTTCACCTAATTCATTCTTTTTGTGGTGTTATACACCCAAAAATGTTTACATTTGACTTATTCCAATTTATGAATGCGTTTACACCCAAAATAGGATCCAAACCCAATTCAAACTATGAAATCATCAAATTCAAACCTTTTTAGGCTAAATCAAATGAAAATAACAGTGGATCACATAAAATATAAATAATAGTACAACACTCATATTTACCTTTAATCCAATACGAAAACCATAATTCCACAAAACCAATTCAATATGACAATTTCATACGTAATTACAAGATAGAAGATTTGGAGATTTTCATGTTTATATTATTGCATATCCAAATCTTTGTTGGCATATCAATTCATATGGCAAACTATTAAAAACATGAATATGCCTTTAAGAAAAACTAGATTTCACTCACAAATTAGGCTGAGATATGGTAGAATTTCAACATCTGCAACGGTTCTTAACGTTCAAGCAAGCTCTAATTGTTCTCCTAACAATATACATATAAGAAATATATAATTAGTTTCTTATACATATTTGTTTATGCTAAACTCCAAAGTCCTAAACTTAGATAGATTGAAATGGAGAGATATAGAATAGAGTTAGAGAAGTAGAAGAAACCTTCACCCTATTCTCTTTTTTTCTATGGAATTTAGTAGCATGGAGGCGGAGTTGTAGAAGATTAAGGTTTCTAGTGTAGGGTTTGAGGGGTTATTTATACTTGCTCGTGTGAGCATGAGCCGTCGGATTAATAAAATTTAATCCGAGCCTTTCATATAAATATAACCTCTTAGAAAACCCTTATCCATATAAGTAGAAATGGGGTTCCCAGCAGCCTATCGGTCGACCGGCGGTCGACCCCCCTTAAGGGGGCGATCGACCCCTTCGGGCTGGAATGCCCAATTTTGTTGCGTTGTTGAGCTGTTTATTTTTTTAATTACGTTCTTAATCTGCCTCATTCTTTTCCATATATCCAATATACGTTGTTCCCTAGATCTTATCTCAAAATTCAAATTTTGAATTTCCCTCTTTTACTTTAAATTATTTTTTGATAATATATATAATTTTCACATAATTATATATGTATTTTCTGTGTACACTGTCCAAATTCATTTGTTCATAACTTCTTCATACATTAACTGTTTTCAGCATATTATATATGAAAATGATTCAGAATTTCGCCACGAATCCAAATAAAAGAGTTTCGTAGCCAATTCCCTAAAGCTGCAAAATCTCATTTTCCAGCCATATCATTTAATTGCTTGTTTTTATTTATTTATTAATA
Source organism: Allium sativum (assembly GCA_030737875.1). NCBI lineage: Eukaryota > Viridiplantae > Streptophyta > Magnoliopsida > Asparagales > Amaryllidaceae > Allium > Allium sativum. The sequence continues at coordinate 798,728 of JASFAX010000065.1, forward strand.
CTTATGAATTTTACGGGGTGTTACATTCTTCCCCCCTTGAAATAGATTTTGTTCCGAAATCTGTTTAAAGGGTGAAAAATACAACTCGCACGAAACATCTATGTTGTACACCCATGTTATTTATAATTCATCCATAAACATCCATGACTCGCAGTGATTATGAATTGCAGACTCACTAAATTGAGCTCTACCCTAGCATGCAGGTGTAGTAGGTGATGCAATATGTATGCAAGCAACCTAAATATGCATATATTTCTATATGAGTGCGTTGTGCAACGGTGTTGCAACCATTTCCTAACATCCAATTTAGCAATCACAATGCATCCACAAACATTATTTTAAGGAAAAGTTATCCGTGAAAAGCTCTAGGTAAGTCTGTCTCATCTTATCCTCGGTCTCACATGTGCTTTTCGCAGGGTCATTTCCCCATTGTACTCGGACAACGCGAACGATTTTGTTGCGGAGTCTCTTGATTCCGTGCTCTATAATCCTCGCAGTGGCACGGGGCACCCTGGACTCCAACTTGACTTTCTCTATGTCCCCAATTTCATCAAGCTTGAGTATGATAGTAGACACATGAAGGAATTTTCTTAGAAGAGATACATGAAAAACATTATGGATTCCCGATAAATGCTCTGGGAGATTCACTCAATAGGCCAAAGATCCTATCTTCTCGATGATACAGAAAGGCCTAATAAACCTGGGAGCCAACTTCCTAGTCTTTCTGTACTGAATAGTTTTCTAAAGAGGGGATACTTTCACGAACACCAAGTCTCCAATATTAAATTCTAGTTCCCTCCTATGCTTATCGGCATACGATTTCTGGCGGTCTTGGGTTGCCTTCATTCTCTGCCTAATCAAAGATATCTTCTCCATGGATTCACGGACGAAGTCTATTCCGAGTATAACCTTATCAATAGTTTCCCACCAACAAGTTGGTGATTTGCATGGCCTCCTGTATAGTGCTTTGAAAGGGGTCATACCAATCGTCGCTTGAAAACTATTATTATACATGAAATCTACGAGCTGTAGGTGCTTCTCCCAAACTCCTCCAAAGTCGATGATGCAAGCTCTAAGCAAGTCTTCCAAGATTCTATTAACTCTTTCTGTTTGTCCTTCAGTTTGCAGATGATAAGTTGTGCTTAAGTTAAGAGTTGTCCCCAATGTTGTTTGTAGGCTTCTCCAAAATTCGCTTGTGAATAAGGAATCACTATCACTCATGATACTTAATGGAATACCATGGATCATGACTATCTATTTGACATATAATTGGGCTAACGAGGCTACGGTCCTTGTCTTCTTAACTAGTATAAAATGGGCGTTTTTGGTTAAACGATCTACCACAATCCAAATGGCCTCATTCCCTTTTTGGCTTCTAGGAAGTCCATCTATAAAGTCCATGGAAATATGCTTCAATATCCACGTGGGGATCTCTAAAGGTAATAACAGCCCTCCAGGTTTTCCTTGCTCTACCTTGACTTTTTGGCATGTTAAGCATTTGGCCACGAACTCGGCTACGTCTCTCTTCATTCCCTCCCAATGGAAATTTCTCTTCATATCCTTGTACATTTTATCCCCACCGGGGTGTATGGTCAATTTTGACCTATGGAACTCTTCTAAAATTTCCCTTCTCAACCCTTCATCCTTAGGGACGTAAATTCACTCGTCCTAAAGTAAACTCCCATCATTGCTAATCGAATACCTAACCGAATGAGAAAGGCCTCTCTCTTTATCACTTTCTCCTTTATGTCTCTCAACTCTTCATCAAGGTCTCGTGCACTTTGGATTCTTTCTCTTAGGGTAGGTCTGATTACCATAGCCCCAAGAAAATCATTAGAAGTGGTTAGTGGGTTGTAAATTCAAATTACCAAGGAACTCTAATTGTTTCCTTTCTATCATCGCATTCAATGTCACATGTTTGCTACTTAAAGCATCCGCCACAACATTCCCTTTGCCTGGGTATAATGAATCATAAAGTCAACTGAGGCAATATATTCCATCCATCTTTGTTGTCTAAAGTTTAAGTCACGTTGAGAAAATAAATACTTAAGGTATTTATGGTCAGTAAAGAGTTCAAATTTCTCCCCTAAAAGTTAATGCCTCCACATCTTAAGGGCAACCACTACTGCAGCTAACTCATGCTCATGTACTGGATATCTTTTCTCTGGATCCTTGAGTTGTAACGAACCAGATTTTTCAATGTTTTAAAATTTTGAAATTAATTTGGAAGCGGTAGTTAGGAAATTTATTTTGTTTATAAATTGAAATCTAATCTATTTTATTTTGGTTTTAAATCAATATTGGAAGTATAAATTTAATTTTACTTTTGTATTCGATTTAAATACTTTGTTAAATTTGAAATTAGTGATATGCTAAACTAATTAATATTTATTGTTTGAGAATCTATTTAAGCAATTTTGTATATTTTAGAATTTGATTTGAATCCGAATAGCTTTATTTAATTTAAGAGGTAGTTATATTTTATAATTTATTTAAATATATTGTTTGAATTTTTAATTTTATTTAATTTGAGATTTGTTTATAATTTATTATTTTTAGTTTTGAATTTAGCTTTGAAAATTTGTATTGGATATGTATTTCGAAATATAAAATATACTAGCATGGTATGGTATATGTATAGTATAATTTGGGTATGAAAAATAGTTATTTATATGTGTTTGCCACTTATTTTAATTTGTTGAATTCTGTATACACTTGTCCCTTTTGCATTTTACTTAGTACGCATGTCTTACCTTTTTCTTCACGTGTTTTATCTGTGCGAGCCTTCCTTTTTGTCAACTGAAATACTTGTTCTTCCCCACAAAATAATTTTCCCCTAAATCAAAACTTTATTCCTAAACCAAAGATCAACATTTTCTCCAAATTCTTCCTCCATAAATCGAAGACGCTCCACTGATCGCTCGTCCACCATTCCTCCTCGTGTTTGCCCTCTGCCGGCTCCCCTCGAAACTACAGCCACCGCCTTCGAGCTGTGTCACCGTTCACCACCGCCTGTAGCCAGCGCCTCCACCTCCTCTTCCTCTACTACTGTTAACCTAAATCCATGGCCACTATTCCCAAATTTGTTCCACCCTCCTATTTCCGTCACTGCGTCTCACCGTAGCCTCTCTGACCTCTCCTCTCGCTCTCCATGTACGTTAAAACCCAAGACCGAATCTTACTCCTCTGTTCGTTTATCCGTACCCTGAGATTTCACCATCGCCGACCAAGGTAGGTCACCACCGCAAACCGGACTCGCGCCTTCTGAATCGCCTCTGCCTTGGTTTGCTAGCCCACGCACGGCTTCCTCCCGTGCAAGCTGATGATAAATGACATATGCTGCTGCAAGCTAGCACCGCTGCACGTGAGTATTATACTCGTGATAAATTTTTGTTTCAAGTAAAACTAATTTCAATATGAATTGGGTATAACAGTGTGATTCCGATTGTGATTTACTTGTGTGGACTTTTGTTGTTGCTTTCTTGGGTATGGTAATGCGTGTGCATCATCGATGGAAGCCCAGAATTGATTTAATCAAATAACTTATTTTGATGTACCTCTATCTATTTCGGATTGAATGTTAAACCATGGTTGTATGTAGTTAAACCCTGGTATGGTAAGAGCATCTTTGAGTCAAATCTCAACTGTATGAATTCATCACTAAAAAATGTTAATATACACACTTGAATGTTTAACCTTCAGATAACAAAAACTTTGAGACATGTACGTTTGTCTTTATTTAACTTCAATTATCAAATAAATACATAGTGCAGACTTAAAAGAAAATGTATTGAATAGAGTAAACAATAAAGCTTTACTATTTATATTGCATAAATATGAGTAGCCTATAAATTGTAATTTCAAAACTAATCTATCATTTTATTTTTATTGATCACTGTCAATCATAACATACATATTTGTATTTCAATAAAGGCAAAAAGGGAACAATTTCAGTCTTAATTTATGGTAGCAATTTTTTTTAAGATACATGAATCTATAACAGTTCACCGTCATAGTATGCCTGATGGTTTACTATTGGTTATTGCGTCAACATTATGTTACTACACCCTAAGTTTGAAAATTTCCTTCATTCCTACCTGTAGCTTGCATATGTATGTGACTGCATATGTATGTGCGTGTTTATATATATGTGACTATATATATGTGCGTGTGTGTGTGTGTTCGCGTGTAGTTATGTGTATGTGACTGTGCACAACCGAGCAGAAACAGATATGCATGCCACAAATATATATGTTGCCTTGAAACTTATGCAGACTTGAAGTTATACATATACACATTGCATTGACTAATTTTCCCAAGTACTTTGATTTCCTGCATTTCCCATTTTGCTAACCCCTGAGTCATGCTTGAGCATTCCTATTTGGAATTGAGCTTGTTCCTCATCTACTATTCCACTCTGAACTATTTGTATCTATTCCAATTTAGAAAAATGTTTGCTATTTTTAATGCTAATGCGTTTGATCCTTATTTGGCAAGATTGAACATGCTTGTTCCAATTGTTTTCTTTTACCTTGCACTTTTGCATGCATTTTGGGACCTTGGTCACCTTTGAATTGATGCTTTGAATTTGATGCGGTGGTTGTCATGTACTTTCAATTACTGTTTGTTTTTAAGCTGCACCCTTGTACATTCAATTTCGGTGTGGCTAAGTTGAAAAGAAAAAATGGTAAGCACATATATTAGACTTAGTATTGAACCGATGCTACATTAAGTATGCACCTAGTCAAACTGATTGGAACAGATACTATACTGGTATAGAACGGACACTGCACATTGATAAGAACAAATACCACACAATTTTTATTTTGTGTATATATTTGGAAGTTAGGATTAACCACTATATTCTAGTTTATAATGAAATTAATTTACTTGAACTATGATTAATCCTAACTCGAGTGTTTTATGTTTTTGCATGGAATGCTCAGGTCAGATGCGAGTGTTGCAGATTTAAAGTTTTCAGCTCGCATAGAAGAGAGGCACGTGATGACGCATATACGCGCATGCTCGACAAAACTATAAACTTTTGTTTTAAAGATTTATGTATATATATTTATTATCTTCCGCTGTATAATATAAATTTTTTATAACTCTGGTTTATTATATAAAATACGTTGTGAGATATACTATTGTATATTATCCTATGTTTGTGATTCCGTGTGAATTTCTATTTAAACCCTGTAAGCTAAATAACGATTCACCGTCTGAGCGTCTTGAGCCAGTTTAATTACCGGTACAAGAAATTAAAAATAGCGAGTCATTACAGTTGGTATCAGAGCTTTGGTTTGACAAAGCTTAGCTTATCGGGTTTAAAAACTCATTAGAGAAAGGATAGCGATATCCTAGAATGAGTGGAATTGATACAAGAATTATTGTAGAGAGAGCGTATTTTGAAAATAAAAAATTATTTTGAAATTTAATAAATCACTTTGAAAAGTGTGTAATTGTTTTTAAATATAATTTATAATAAGAGTTTTGAGTATTTATTTGACGTCAAAGTTGGACTATCGGTATGTGAAGATTTCAAATATATGCCTGACCAGCGTATGTACAAAGTCTTGTGCGTACTAGACAGATATAGAATCACATTCTAGTCACTTGAAGCTAATTTGGGTGATGATTGCAACGTAATTAGAAATCTATTTTCGAGTTTTGAAAATGGGATGACTGTATAATTCCGATTTAAATGTCAAGAAATACTTGAAACCATTAGAAAAATATTTGAAAATGTTTGGATAAATTTTAATAACACGTTTGATAAATTAATATGAACTGGAATAGATAAGCAAAATTTAAACAAACGGCAGTCCATTATTTGTAAAGTATGAATTGAAATTTTCAAATGAATTGCGATGAAATTGGGAATAATTCGATTTTTTTTGAATAATAATGAATGTTTGAAATATAATTCTACCTCTTCGCGTGTCACTGTGTTTTGTTTCCCTTGACCCATCGTCATCTCTTTTTTATCATTATCGATTCAAACTATTCATGCTTGAATTTTTGAAATTGTCTAATCTTGATCCCATTCGAAATCTATCTACAAGTTGTTGTCATTTGTTGAGATATATGACTGTAATATAATAAATTAATAAAATTAGTCATTCAAAATACCCATTTTGAGGAAAAAAATGGTTGGTTAAGTTGACTTGCGGGTGTGAATGAATAAATATAAGAATGTTGAACTATTAAAATAAAAATAAGAAGTGTATTTCGAATAAAGATAAATTGTGGAATAAAATTAACTTAGTCATAACAAAGGATATCGTTTTGACTAAAATTTGAGAATTTGATTTCCGAAAATTTTTGATATTGATTTCTAAGGTTTTGGAAGAAAAAAACTAGTGGTATATACTAGTATTTTCGAAAAATGTTTGAAGTAACTTTCTAAAATAATTTCAAAAACGAAAACACAAATGGAAAACCCACTTTGTCGCTAGGAAAAATTTCAATGATAATTTTTCGTCATCGGAATTTATTTTCGAGTCTCAAAGTGGGGGAGACCACTTGGGTAGCTTTGTTCAAATGAAGTTTGATTTGTGTAACATGATGTGATATGTAAATATGTATATTTTTGAATACTCGAAAGAAGAAGAAAATTCAGAATTGAATCTCGGGTATGAGTTGAACGATATACATCTTATTGTATTAGGATAATATAATGTGTATACCTCAAATAAATATCTCGAAGAAAACTACCAAACGTAAATCTCCAATGAATTGAGTAAATGTTCGATTTTTCGACTTGTTGAATGAATTTGATTATTTTAAGTGAGATTTCTCCAATGAATTGAGTAAATGTTCGATTTTTCGACTTGTTGAGTAAATTTGATTATTTTAAGTGAGATTTGAATTTTGAGTTATATCTTCATAAGCTCAAAAGAATTTGTATGTAAATTTGAATAATTAATTCAATTTGGAGTACAATTGAAATTGAGATTTGAGTTTTGAAATTGATTGAAACAGAAAATGCAAATGGAAACTCAAGTATTGAGCTAATTTGAACCTTGGGGCCGACTAGAATGTAAATGAATTAAATTTGACGTTAAAGTGAATTTAATCTCGAAATTGGAAACCGACAATAGTTAAGAAATTAGAGTTTTAGATAGTTGATTCAGATTGGATTATTTTTTAAAGTAGTATTCATTATAAAACTATTTTATTTGAAATTATGGTATTAGATTTATTTACATTATTTAAATTAGTTTGTTATAAGCTTAATTATCTTTGTTTTCAAACAAAATTTCAAAACTTACTTTTCCAAAACCTGTTTATTTATTCCAGACCATTTGCAAAACCTATATACTCATTTAACTTATTTTCCAAACCTATCTATTTTTTTAAATGTAACAACCCGGAAAATCAGAACCAATTTAAAATTTTATTTTAAGAAAATTTTGACAAAAAATGCGTCAGAATTTAAAATTTCCATTTTTTTTAAAAACTTTTAAATAAAATTATGATGTTATTTATGTATGATTTCAAATTTATTTCTGATAAACAATTATTTGTAATTAGATAAATGGTGATTTATTACAATTGAAATTAGTATCAAGTTGTATGTATATTTGTAATAATTAAATTCAAACAATTGATAATAAAAGAAAACAGTAGTTAAGTCATTGTTTTGTTAAAAACTTTAATATAAGAGTTTTGTGATAATTAATGATAAAATCAACACATAATTTCTTTGCTCATTCACATTTTATGCAAGTTTATTTTGCTTTCTTTTCATTTTCTACTTCATCAAATTCACTACCTCTTTTCTCTCAACTCCATTGTTTTCAGTAATTACGCATTCGTTTCTATCCTTTATTCTATTAATTTATTTCTCTTCATTCTATTTTCACATGTTGTTCTTATTTCTTAAACTTACATCCCTTTATTTCTCCTTGTCTTTTTTATCCTTTTATTATCTCTCTCCAAAAACAAATCAACTCTAAATAAATTAAAATATTATGTAGACTCTAAATAAATTATGATAAAGATGTCATTATGTTATAATATGTAGTGTTAAATAAACATGTCATTATGTTATAATTTATCATTGTTAGATTAATAGAAAAAATGTTATCTTTAATACTTTCCTTGTCTATCCAAAGTGTGACGATCATTAATTAATAAATTTTAAAATGTTAACGGCTGCATTCGTTTCTAACAATCAGCATTAAATAAGTAATCTAGCATTCATTTCTTGTCGTTTATTCTCTCTGTCTCTCCCATTGTTATTTACTTCTGAAATTTGAATGAAAAATAAATATTTTCCCATCATGTCTAGTCAGCGAATTTATTTCATTTGTAACCTGCTACGTATTTACGGACACAAGCGAGGGACAAAATAAAATATATAACCAAATATATATATATATATATATATATATATATATATATATATATGTTGGCTCCAGTATATAATATCCTAAACTTCTCTAAACCTATTCCTAATCACAAAACAACGGAAGCCACTTTCTCTTCTTCTTTTTCTAAACCTAATTGCAAGCTTCTAAATTCAAAAATAATTCAAGGAAAGATCTATATATTGAAAAGCTGAGTTCTTTGAACTCGTAAGAGTATAAGCTTTGGTTGGTATGAGTTTGAAGCGATTCGGAGCCGAAAAGTGTCGGGAGGAAGAAGATGAGACATTGGACTCGTGGCATCGTACACGACATTCTTGAAGAGAGCAAGGGAATTTATATCGATCGATAATTTCTGAAGAATTTCAAAGCACAGTGAGATTTCTTTTTAAAATTAAAATTAATTATTACTGCATTGAGAAATTTATTTATATATAATCCGTAAAAATTTCAGTTGTATGTGGTACGTGATGTGAATTGATTTACTTAGTTTGTGATGATACGTTGGATGAAATTGGATTGATTAGGAATTGTTTAATCATATAACCGTTAGATTTATTTTACAATAAAAATTCTCTTTTTATTGTAAAAATGTTAATCATAAAATTGCTAGATTTGTACATAAACAAAAATCTTTATTTATTTATTTATTTATTTATTGACATATGATACATAGGAAATGTTACATAAATAAAAATCTTTTTTTATTTATTATCATATGATACATAGGAAGTTGCAAAAATAAAAATGTTCATTTTATTGTCATATGATACCTAGGAAGTTGTGTAAATAAAAATGTTCATTTTATTGTCATATGAAACATAGGATTTGTTATAAAATAAAAATGTTCATTTTATTGTCATATGATACATAGGAAGTTGTGTAAATAAAAATGTTCATTTTATTGTCATATGAAACATATGATTTGTTATAAAATAAAAATGTTCTTTTTATTGTCATATGATACATAGGAAGTTGTGTAAATAAAAATGTTCATTTTATTGTCATATGAAACATATGATTTGTTATAAAATAAAAATGTTCTTTTTATTGTCACATGATACATAGGAAGTTGTGAAAATAAAAATGTTCATTTTATTGTCTTATGAAACATAGGATTTGTTATAAAATAAAAATGTTCTTTTTATTGTCATAAGATACATAGGAAGTTGTCTAAATAAATATGTTCTTTTTATTTTCATTTGAAACATATGATTTGTTATAAAATAAAAATGTTCATTTTATTGTCATATGATACATAGGAAGTTGTGTAAATAAAAATGTTCATTTTATTGTCATATGAAACATAAGATTTTTTATAAAATAAAAATGTTCATTTTATTGTCATATGATACATAGGAAGTTGTGCAAATAAAAATGTTCATTTTATTGTCATATGAATCAGAGGATTTGTTATAAAATAAAAATGTTCATTTTATTATCATATGATACATAGGAAGTTGTGTAAATAAAAATATTCATTTATTGTCATATGAAACATATGATTTGTTATAAAATAAAATTGTTCTTCTATTGTCATATGAAACATAGAAAGTTGTGTAAATAAAAATGTTCTTTTTATTGTCATATGAAACATAGAAAGTTGTGTAAATAAAAATGTTCATTTTATTGTCATATGAATCATAGAATTTTTTATAAAATAAATATGTTCATTTTATTGTCATATGAAACATAGGATTTGTTATAAAATAAAGTTCTTTTTTCTGTAACATGAAACATAGAAATTGCCATACAATAAAAAAATTTATTGTACATGTAAATCATAGAATTTGTCTTACAATAAAATTATTCTTTTTATTGTACATGTTAATCATAGAAATTGTTAGAAGTGTTTACTCAATAAAATTATCCTTTTAAATGTATAGAAACACATAGAAATTGTTAGAAATGTTTATACAATAAAATTATTTTTATTATATATGTAAACATAGGGGAAATTTGTTAAAAACATTAAAAATGATATTTTTAATGTAAATGTAGTTTCATTATTGAAAGAATCATTTTTAGGAAAAAAAAATGTTGAATCATTTAAAATGATATCTTTAATGTAAATGTAAATTCATTATTAAAAGACATGTTTAGGAAAATTTATTGAAACATTAAAATAATATTTTTGATGTATATTTAGATTCATTATTAATAGAATCATGGTTAGAAAAAAAATGGTTGAAACATTAAAAAGGACATTTTTAATGAATCTTTAGTTTCATTAAAAATGATTCATAATATGTTCATTAGATATGATGTGGATATTAAAATGGACATTTTTAATGAATATTTAGTTTCATTAAAAATGATTCGTTATTGAAAATAACATGTTCTTTACGAATTGTTTAAATATTTAAAAATGACCTTTTTAGTGTATGTTTAGATCCATTAAAATGTAATCACTTACATGTTAGCAAAGTAGGGAAAATTGTTTATACACTGATATATGTTTTGTTTGATTGAAAAGCTCACTTTGAATATGTTATGGAAATTGTCGAAACGAATTATATTTATATATATAATATATAAATTAAAATTAAAATTAAACGAATCGTGCGCTGTGTTTCGCATTTCGGAATCGTAACTTTGAACGATTATACCGTAAGATCCGATCGTCGGATTTTCCCAAAATTCGAACCGTTAGGTTCGCTTTGGAAAGATCTTTCCAACGATATTAAATTTGTTAAGATCCAATGGTTAGATTTCGAGAAATTTGTAATTCAAATTTGAATAAAAACAGTGCCAGGGCCGTGTATTGATCTAAAGCATCGTTGAATAAAAAGGGCTATTTTTATATAAAGTAAAAATAGTGATAAATCGTTATAAAATAGTATTAACGATATGAAATGATTTGAAATTATATATATTCGAGAATTATTTGAAAAGACTGAGTTCAATCTCATTTCAAATAATTATACGACGAATTAAAGTCGAAGATATTGAAGACGGTGATTAAAGACCGAAGATCTTCACATCGGTTGGATGATTACTGATGTCTTGATTTGGAGGCATCCCAAGACAAGGTAATGAGTGGTGATCGTTCATACGTACTTGGAGATCGATGGATATGTGAGGACCTCTCTTCCGTATTGGACATACGGGACGAGTAATAAGGTGTCTCCGGTTTCGTTCAGACCCAGAACGGACTTGTAAATTGATGTGTGTCTGACATTGGTTTTCGTTCTGTGTGGATTGATTTCTATTTAATATATATATATATATATATATATATATATATATATCTGTTTGGTTGCAGAGAATTTATTCTCTTGCTTAACACCTTCCCCAAGATGTACGAGCTTAGAGGTTATATATTGATAGATATCGGTCGTATGGCATGGATTGCCAATGTGGCATGCCAAGATGCAAATGATCAAGGCTTTTGTTGAAAAGCAGAGCCTTGTGGTTGATGATCAAAGAACAGCTTATTTAGGCATAGCTTTGTGTATAGCGTTACTTCGAGAGCCTCACACCCCGGTAGGAGTCTAAAACAGGATAAGGGAACGCATGGAGTGCACGACGATTCTTTCTAGCTAGAAGTGGTGTCATGGTATGGAGCCTAGACATTTTACTTATGTGGATGATGAATTACGAGGCCTCGGATATATTGGTCGATAGTGACCAATTGATAGGTCTAATAGGACTAGGAAACATGTGTTCAGGATTTGCCACTCCACTAAAGTATTTGTGGACCGGCCCTGCAAGATCCAAGGGTTCCCCATAGGTGTGATCCTGAGACATTTGGTAGAGTGTCTCGAATCGGTAAGGAGACCGTCCCTAGCCTTGACTCATGAAGGAAACCAGATTTTCAATGCGACATTACGGATTTGATTGTAAACCTATATATGGTGACATAGTAGATGGGGTACTATGCCGTCTAGGATTGATGCATTTACTTTGAAAATATTTTAGACGGACTACACACTAATAATAATGTCAAGTTTTATACGTATCAAGCATGTTTGGTCATTATAAGGTAAAACTCTATCCTCCAGTTTGCGTTGCATTGGGTGATGGGAATTGAGTCTTATAATGATTTCATTTTTCTAAAAAGCATTGCGTTGTTTTAAAAGATTTACTTATTTTATGCACTGGCAATCCAGTAGAGTAAACTCGTTCCGCGTTAGCGGCGTGGTCTTGTGATTAGCCTTATTAATAGATAAGTTTAGTTAGATTTCTCTTACAAGTCCCATGACTAACTCGTACTTTGTTTTCACTTGCAAACTCGGGTGCCCTTATTTTCCACACGAACAGTCGAGTGGCTTGTTTTGCACATATTTATCTTTTGAGCATGATTCTGGATTGAAGTTTAAAGCTGTGTCCAGAGCATTGATAGTCTTCCGCTGCACCGTATTAAATTTATTGTAAATTAATCTTCCGTTGTATTATTATTTTTCGATGTACTCTGATATATTCTGTACTCTGATGTAACATTATTATGATGTTTATAAAAGTATTCTATTATTTGTTCTGATGTTTTGTATGCCCAGAGTTAGCGTATGCGGGATTCGAACGGTTTTGGTCGATTTAGCGATCGATTAGGTCCGAGCGAAATCCGTGTCGTTACATGTGGTATCGGAGCTTTGGTCAGAGGTAGGATTAGTAATATCCTACAAAAGAATACTCATTAGAGATAAGATCAGTAGTATCCTAGAATGAGAAAACTTGTTAGAGATGGGGTTAGTAATGCCCTAGAATGAGTTGAAAGTGATAAGTTTATAATTAACGTATTTATGATTATATATATAATCCGATCTTAAAAAATATGATTTTTAAATATAAATGTTATATATATTTGAAAAGCTAATCAACTAATTGATTGATGATTGTGTTGTGTGATTATTAGTTCAACTAATAAAATTATTGACATCAATAAATGAATGAAAGTTGACTTGGTTAGTTAAACAACTTTTGTAACGACCGGGAATTTCGCTCGATCCGAATCAGTCGCTAAACCGACCAAGACCGTTCGAAACGCCTGATTATCTTTGAGAACACGACAAAATAAAACGCAGATGGAAGAACATTTCATTGTATATTACAACAAATCCATCAGAATACAAGAATATACAGAGTATAAACAAATAATATACATTCGATAAATATCAGAGATTACAATACATTACATAGCAGCGGAAAATAATACAAAATACAACTGAAGGAGATATACGGATACAAAACTTTCCGGATATCGTTCCAGCTGTAAACCAGGATCCTGTGAATAAAAATCTGCAAAACCAAAACTACTAGCTGCCCGTGTCAAAATAAGGGCACCCAGAGTTTAGGTTAAAACAATAAACTCCAAGTCAGTCATGGGACTGGTGTGAGAACTAAAACAGTTATTAATCTTTATTTTAAAGTTAGGTAAATCAAGGGGACCACGCCGTATAACACGGAACGGGTTTCCTCCCAAGAATACCAGTGCATAAAACAACAGCACAATGCTAAATAAAGAAAAATGAAGCTATTATAAGACCCAGGTCCCATCACACAATGCAACGCAAGCCGGAGGATAGGGTTTTACCTTATAATAGCCAAACATGCTTGGTACGTTAAAAACATATCACTTGATACTATAATAAGTGTATAGTATCAAAACAATTTCAATCATAGGCGGCATAGCATCCCTTGCTACTATGTCGCCAATACTAGGCTCTACAAATAAAACCGCAAAGTCACGTATTGGAAGTTGGATTTCCATCTGTGAACCGAGGCAAAAGATAGTCCTCACCGATTCGAGACTGTCTAGCCCTAGTCTCAGGATCAGAGCTCGAGTGACCCTTGGATCGTCAGGGCCGGTCCACCGATGTGGATTAAAATTCCTGAACACTGCATTTCCCCGCCCTTTGGTGCGTAAATGAGCCAACGAATGACTCCATCGGACCCGGATAGTCCGATCTAACCGAGGCGCCTCGCACCAGCAACAACCACATAAGTCAAACTCGTCAGGGCGTGTAAAACCACTGACGTCACTTCTAGCTAGAAGGAAACGCATGCCCTCCCTGATGTCCTCTCCCGTTTCTTGTTCACAACTGGGGTGTGAGGCTCGCGAATTCACGTTACACAAAGCTGTGCCACACAGGCTGTGCTTTGATCATCAGCCACAAGACTTTGCTTTTCAACAGAAGCCTTGATCATATTGCCACTTAGGCATGCCACACAGGAAATTCACTCCATGCGTTTGATATCCATCAATATATAACCTCTGAGCTCGTACGTCTCAGAGAAGGGCGTTAAGCAAGAGAATAAATTCTCCGTCGCCAAATAGATGTATATTTAATAGAAATCAATCACACAGACTAAAATCCAATGTCAGACACACAGTCCATTTACAAGTCCGTTCTGGGTCTGAACGAAACCGGAGGCACCTAGTACCTCGCATATCCATCGATCTCCAAGCACGTCTGGACGATCACTAACTGATTCCCTCCTCTTGGGTGTACGGCCCAATCAAGATCATCAGTGATCACCCAAACAACGTGAAGACCTCCGGTCTTCGACCACCGTCTTCATCTTCGACACCACGTCGAATCAGTTATTCAGAATGGGATAAACCCGGTCTTTCCGAATAACTCGCGTATATAATAAACAAGTGTTATACAAACACAACATACGCCTCATTCCAATTCAGAATATTCCTTTATTCAAATATTCTTATACTTTGGGAAAGGTTCCCATTAATTTTATCAAAGATAAATTCTTTAAATTTATTCTTTAATCTTCCTTTGGATATCAATTCAAAGTAGTCGGGATTAGCGAACCACACCGAAGTAATCATTTATTTTATTTCCCAATCCCAGCCTATTCATCCCATGAAGTGAAACTGGTAATACTTCATATCTAACACCACGGTGTTATCGGTAAATTCAATTACCATTTCACGTTCAAATCTAATTAAAGATTTAACTATCGCCTGGAGCAAAACTGGTGATACTCCATTCTCGATCTTTTCAATCTAATTAAAGATTTATTAAAACTCCACTTTGTTTTAATCTTTAACTGGGTTAAAGAATCAGTGTCATTTTAAAACACGGTTCACGATAAACCCAAAATCGCATTCCATTAATTATTGGGTTAAAGAACAAGTGTTATTTAAAACACTGTTCACGATAAACCCAAAAATCAATACCAATTCAATTCCAATTAAATATTATTTAATTGGTACACTTCATTAAATCTAAATAAAAATATTTACTCTTTTCCTCAACTGGGCTTAAGAACAGTGTTAATAAAGACACCATTCACGACAAACCCAAATCACATTTGATATTAAATACAAGGCTCTGAATAGAAAATATATCGGCTTATATTCAATATCAAATTCTTAGACCAACAAATATCGTATTGGAAATAACGATATAAATATATCTTTCAAATTCCCATAACAATGTCTGTATCATCACGAAATCCAACATCGAAATATTCCAAAGACAATTTCGTTTCAAATCCATTCCAATTAAATTATTGGAAATTCTAGTTATTTTCAAAACCATTTCAACTTCTTTTTCAAATTCAAATCAAAATTGAATTTTCCCTTACAAATTCGTTTTAAATTCACTTCAAATTGATTTCAATTCAAATCGATTTCAATTCAATTTTAGTTCAATTCGAATTCATTTTAAATTTGATTTCAATTCGAATTCAATTCTATTCAATTTTAATTCGAACTCAATTCTATTAAATTTTAATTCTTATTCAATTTTATTCGAATTTCAAATCTGTTTCAATATTCATTCGAATTCAATTCTATTCAATTTTATTCGAATTTCAAATCTATTTCAATATTCATTGAAAAATGAATAAAATCGATATAAATATCGTTCACGTCAAAATGGCGTCAATCTAATCAACACGGCTTCATATATTTCTAATTTCAAATATTCTATTTCAAATATTTCTTTTCCAATATTTATATTCAAATATTTCTATTTCAAATATTTCTATTTCAAATATTTCTATTCAAATATTTCTATTTCAAATATATCTATTCAAATATTTCTATTCAAATATTTCTATTTCAAATATTTCTATTTCAAATATTTCTATTCAAAACTGGAATGAGGCCCAATCAATTACCATATAATGTTAATTATATGGATTTTTCTACAACACATGTAAATAATAACAACGATAAATAATCAACCATCATCCAGAGTGCACCACACAACTGCATAAGCATTAAATATAAATAATTAACGCTTACACAATCTGTCAATCCATCGATTGACATACAACTAAACAATCGGGATTAGTGTACGTCAAATCTCATCCCAATACTCGTGTGGGGTTTCAAACAATCAAACATAGATTTTATTTTTGTAGTTGGGCGATGTGTAAAATTTATCGTCCCAATCAATATCAGTCAAATCAGTGTATATAAACAAATCTCCAATTTGTTTATTACTATTTATTTTATATACACGTTAAAAATTCTATTTTCAACTATAAAATATTTTTTTTAACTATCTAAATATTTTATTTCACATCACATCACACAATCAACTACACATCAAAATTAAACAAACAAGCATACAAGCCGTCCATGGTATGTGGACGACGGGTGTCGGGTGCTACTAAACACCGTCTGCATCCTAGTATATATTTTAACTAGAAAAATTAAATTAAAGGTGAGAAGTTCTCACCGATTAGCTAAACCAACGCCTCGACTCTTCATATGTAGAAATCTTCACCGTTCTCTTTCGTCACTTTCGTCATCCGTATTCACTACATATATAAAAATCGAATTTTTACTTTGCTATTCAATATATAAAAATCGAATTTTTTACTTTGCTATTCAATATATAAAAATCGAATTTTTACTTTGCTATTCAATATATAAAAATCGAATTTTTACTTTGCTATTCAATAATAAAAACCTCACCTTTCTTACATTAAAAATCTCGTCTTTACACGGTTAAAAATCACGTCTTTACTCGTTTAAAAATCACGTCTTTTTGTGAATAAAAATCATATTTTTTCTTCTTCTACATAATAAAAATTATATTTTTATATCTCCTACATCATAAAGATCGAATTTTTATGATCTATAAAATATAAAAATCATATTTTTATCTTCTTCTTCTTTGTAAAAATCACATCTTTATGTGATAAAAAGCATCACTTTATGTGTATAAAATCCCGACCTTTTCTTATCTAAAAATCCTAACTTTGTTATATAACAAATTTAATCTTTCCTAATTACTTAAAACAAAACTGAATTTAAAGCTAACTTTAGAGAAATTAAATGAACGAATTAAATTCAAAGAAGTCTTACTGTAAATCGAAGAGGGGAGGGTCTGCATTTTCGCCGGAGGTGGTGGCCGACGTCGGGGGGGGGGGGGGGGGGGGGGAGGAGGGGGGGCGGGCTTCGGGCGTTGTAGGGTGGGGGACGGCGGTGGTGGGGTTGCGGTGGCGATTTGGGGCGAGGGGGGGGGTATATGAGAAAGTGTTATATTTTATATATATATATATATATTTAATTTCGAAAAAGGTTGACTTTTTATTTCGACCACGAAACGAGACCCACCGCCTGTCGTTCATAGCTAATTACCCCCATCCCGAACACAATGGGATATGTATCGTAAGCCAGTTCGGCCGTTTCGATCGGTTTTCGTCAAAATCAACATATAACTCTATATATTGAATTTGAACGCACATTTCAATTTACTGGGGTCACATATGAACCAGAAAAATATTTCCTAGCTTCGTATTGGTGATACGGTCCTAACAAAACTAATTTCGTCGAATTCTGAGACCGTTTGAAAAATGGTCATTTTCCAGTCGATTAAAATCAACTGAAACTGGTCAAACGCATTTTCATTTGTCACGCTCACATATTGATTCGAAAAATTATGAAATTTGAAACCTAGAAATAATTTGACATCACGGATCCAACAAAAGTGGTTTCGTCGAAAACCGAGGTCATTTGCAAAATTTCCATTTTTAAGGGCCAGAATTCCATAGCGACTATTCTGAATTTCCAACTGGGCATATCTTTTGATTCCCGCTATGAAATTTTGATTTTTTGGATTCGTTGGAAAGATAATCTCAGTTAGATTCAAATATTTTTTGTTTCACTAAAATCCGATTTATTTTGCACCCGGTACATTCATTTGAATTTAGAAATCGAATTATCGAACTATCGCGCCATTTTCAATTCATTTTATATATATAAATAAATATTTATATTCTAATGACGATCTATATAATATATACGTTCGAATTCTATTCAAAATAAATTTCTCGTCGATATTATTTCAAATAATCATTTTAAATATTCAAAATTCGCTAAAATTGCCAAAATAAAAATTTTAAATTGGCTCGGATTTCCGGGTTATTACAACTTTTAGCTCCGTTCCTTTTCGAGGACGAAAAGATTTTAAGTGAGGGAGAGTGTAACAACCCGGAAAATCAGAACCAATTTAAAATTTTATTTTAAGGAAATTTTGATAGAAAATGCGCAAAAATTTAAAAAAACTTTTAAATAAAATTATGATGTTATTTATGTATGATTTCAAATTTATTCTAATAAACAATTATTTGTAATTAGATAAATAGTGATTTATTACAATTGAAATTAGTATCAAGTTGTATGTACATTTGTAATAATTAACTTCAAACAATTGATAATAAAAGAAAACAGTAGTTGAGTCATTGTTTTGTTAAAAACTTTAATATAAGAGTTTTGTGATAATTAATGATAAAATCAACACATAATTTCTTTGCTCATTCACATTTCATGCAAGTTTATTTTGCTTTCTTTTCATTTTCTATTTCATCAAATTCACTACCTCTTTTCTCTCAACTCCATTGTTTTCAGTAATTACGCATTCGTTTCTATCCTTTATTCTATTAATTTATTTCTCTTCATTCTATTTTCACACATGTATTCTTATTTCTTAAACTTACATCCCTTTATTTCTCCTTGTCTTTTTTCCTTTTATTGTCTCTCTCCAAAAACAAATCAACTCCATGTATGTATATTTATTTATTTTATTTATTCTTCAATGAGCATTGAATATGTTGATTTAAAATATTATGTAGACTCTAAATAAATTATGATAAAGATGTCATTATGTTATAATATGTAGTGTTAGGTAAACATGTCATTATGTTATAATTTGTCATTGTTAGATTAAAAGAAAAAATGTTATCTTTAATACTTTCCTTGTCTATCCAAAGTGTGACGTTCATTAATTAATAAATTTTAAGATGTTGATGGTTGCATTAGTTTTCATTGACCTCCCCACTTCATTTGTTTCCTTAATTATATTAATGTTTTTTTTACATTCTATTAATTTCCTTCCCTACATTCTATTTACATGTATCTTATTTTGTATTCTCATTTCTTAAATCTCCTTTCTCCATTTTGTTAAATATATGTGTTCTCTTATTTTTATATTAGTTGTTTATATTCAAAATCAAACAAAATAAAATAATACCATAAACTTTTAATTTTATCTATGTAATAACACATGATATTTAATACTATATGTTTTGAAATTTGAAAGGTTGCAAACTTTCTAACAATCAACATTAAATAAGTAATCTAGCATTCATTTCTTCCCGATTCTCTCTCTCCCACATTGTTATTTACTTTTCAAATTTGAGTGAAAACTAAATATTGTCCCATCAAGTCTAGTCAGTGAATTTATTTCATTTGTAACCTACTACATATGTAGGGACACACGTGAGGGATAAAATAAAATATATAACCAAATTAAAATATATAACCAAATAAAATAAATTGATAAAATAAAATTTATTTCATTTGTATTCTCATTTACCTCGGTAGGAGTCTAAAACGGGAAAAGGGAATGCAGGGAGTGCACGACGTTTCTTTCTAGCTAGAAGTGGTGTCATGGTATGGAGCCCAGACATTTTACTTATGTGGATGATGGATTACGAGGCCTCGGATATATTGGTCGATAGTGACCAATTGATAGGTCCAATAGAACCGAGAAATGTGTGTTCAGGAATTGCTAATTGTAACGACCCGGATTTTCGGCCGTTGAATTCTGAATATTTAAATTTGTTTTAAAATTTTTAATTGAATTACATATAGGAATTTATTTAATAAAACGAGGTTTGAACGTTAATTTATAATATAATTATAAAACGAGCTCGAAATCGCGCGGCAGTTCGTAATATAGAGTTTTGAACTTCAACTGAGAATACAGAACTCGTTATAAGTCGGATTTCTGTGAAACAAGAAACGTGGAAACCGTATTGATTATAATTTTCATATGAAAGAGAAAAATCCAGATTTCATGTTATAAATAGAAAGTTATGGTCAAATCAAATTTTGAAATAGTCGCTGTGGAAATCGTTATTTAAAATTACACGTTAAAATAGCCGTTTTGCAAACAGACTCAGATTTCGATGAAATCAGTTTCATTGGGACCGTATCGTTAAACTATTGTACGATGTTGAATTGCGTGGCAAACCGATGTCGTATGTGACCACGGTAGCCGTAAACGCTCGTTCAGTACAATTAAATTAATTCAACTGAATAAAGGGATATTAGAATGTAACTTGAACAGACGATCGAATCAGACCACGGAACCAGTTCTGGTGAGTTCGTAGCGTCGGATATAGTCAGGGTAGGTATATAGTTTGTTATTTTTAGAGATCGGCAAATTTGGTGTTCAGAAAGGCAGTGCGGTACGCGCCAAAAACAGTCTACCGGGGCAACAGTCTCAGAATGCGACGAAACTAGTGCCGTTGGGTTCGTATCGAAAAGTTATGGTCAGTGTTCGCAGTTTCAAGTTGATTTGATTTATCTGGTGATCGTGAAAAATTTAAACGCATGTTGATTTCCGGTTTCATAAAGGAAATTTTTTCATACGATGTCGGAATTTAACGAAACTTGTCCCATTGGGTTCAGAATACCTTTTTACACCAAGATAAGTTTTTTTATCAGTAAACAGAAGTCAACTGTAATTAGTTCTACTTAATACTTCACCGCGAAGTTTCGCTATAATATAAATAATATAATAAAATAAATATGCATGATACGCAAATCGGTATTGGTTTTGTTGAGACTGTAATGGGAAATTTCATTTATAGATATACGTGTTTGTAACCGTCTAAGCATATTTCCATTTATATAATCTGCGGACAAAAAGAAATGTTCAAGCCGACATAAGAGGGGCTATACACATACCTATTTTATACCTAGCAGCAAACATGTAAACAGGAAGTACTGAGGCCATTTAATAAATTATACAGTGACACCCTATATATATAACAAACGTGCCGACAAAGGAATAAATATTCAGACCTACCTGCGCCTAATGCTACAGCTAGTCTGATGCATGGGTACCAAACAATCCTACTGCCGTGTCCCCCAAACCAAAATGCTTTCCGTGGGTGCCAAGTTTTATCATATTATATATTGCTGTGTCTCTCTTCCATTCTTCACGAACTCAAAACCGCATATAACGAACTAAAAACACAAGTTCCGGTCTTGAAAACAATACATATAAATAAATTCAAATAATACTCCTACAACTCAATGAAAGTATGTCCATGAAGATTGAGGGTTGCGGGTGCATTACTGTGCGTGGGGTTCAGGCGGTTTCATTTTGTAAGTAGGGGACAACGTGCTTCCTTGGAGCTGTGACAACGTTCTGATTTGAAGATGGAAACATGCCATCATGATTTTAAAGGGAAAGTGAGAACTGTTGAATGGGGTTGGCAAGGAGGATATCAGCGTGGGTTTCATAAGGTGTTTTGGAGGGCTGCGTTCCAGGTGGGGAGACTACTCATGTAGAAGACGCTATCAATGATGACCGCAAGTGGTCTGGCAACGAGAAGGTTCGGCTGTGTTGAAGTTTTGGTGGGTGAATGGCTATTATACGGTTCAACACTGGAGAGCAGAAGACCAAAAAGGAGAAGTCGGTTGTTTGGAGCAGGTATGGGTTTTGCGGTAAATAATATGGAAGGAAGAAACAGGAGCAAACGTGGTAACGACATGCGTGTATGGGGGTGCGAGCACGGTTTTAGGGAATGACAAGGTAAAGGAAACAATATGTGTTAATAATACTTAAAACGAGATTTAGGGGTAAATTCTGTCTTAAAATAAATAAACTAAAATTATTAATAGTTTAAAATTGTCTAAATTTAAGGGTTAACTTATAAATGGTTTAACCTTTACAAATGTTGTCAGAATTCAATGGAACAAGAAATTTCGGAACCGAGAATATATGCATGTGTTCGTTCTTAATAACTGAACGATGAAGTCTATATGGTAGAACTATTCCTACGGAGAACAGAGTTGCTGGAATCTCAGGGAAAAATCAAAAGCTGTTTGGTTTTAAACAAAAACAAAAGCAGACTCGTTAACCGCGAATCAAGGTGAGTAAACTCACTCGTTTAAAATTATTTTATAATGTGAAATGGTTGCTTGATTGAATAGTTGATAAATTGGTTGATATAATCACATCGTTGATTGATTTTTTCATTAGTGCGATATTTTTGATGTTACTAACATTTGTGGATGCAGGGAAACAGGTTGGAGGGATCCAACTGGATCCCTCAACATTTTATTTACTGTTTTATTTGATAGTGATATATGTTATGCTACATTATCCATGGTTGAATTTGTGTGTTGATTTACCCTGGCCTTAGGAACCTGGTATCTTAGATACCGTAAAATATCATCGAATGTGAAAAAAGGAAATTAGAATTTAAAAACAGAGTTTATTTCCAAATTAGAAATAATTTCTTTTTCATTGAGTTGCAAATGGAAACCTATTCCATTGGGTAAACCAAGAAAATGGTATAAATAAAGATATAAATTAAGTGGATCATTAACCATTGGATAAATAAAATGGTGAATTCAAATATGAATGTATATTTGAAAGTGAGTATCGGTTTTGAAACCAATATTTGGAAATGGATCCGAATTTAGCAAAATTACAGAGGAAAGTTTAAAGAAAGAATAAATGCTTTAAAACAAGGAAATATTTTGTAAATAAAATAAGGGGATTTATAGAAATCGAATTAAGTGGTTAGAAGAATGTATAGTTTATAAATATGTTTAAAGGAGAACTTGAATGGTTTAAAATAAACAGAGTTTATAAATGAACAACGGAAGCGTGTGCGTCGCACACGGTATTTTATTCAAAACAGCAATCATAACGCTGTTGTTATAAGAAATGCTTTTTAAATTTTAAACAGCGATTATAACGCTGTCTTTGTAAGAAATGCTTTTATAAAACTAAACAGTGATTTTAGCGCTGTTGTTATAAACGTCTTGGTAAATCTAAATAGCAATTTTTAACGCTGCCGTTATAATAACTGTTTTAATAGCAATCTTAATGCTATGGTTATGATAAGTGTTCTATAATGCTAGACAGTGGTTTTAACGCTGTTGTTGAAAACAATGTTTGGTTTAAAGTTGTGAGCTCTGACTATGTCAAAGTTAAGAATGTCGTTCAGTTAAGGTCTGAGAGGTAATTATACCCCAACTTGACTGACTGCATTATTGACGGAGAAATGGTTAAGCTCGATAGCAAGGGTTGGTTAGTGATATCGTTAGTTAACAAATGATTTATGATTTGAGTTATAGTAACGATGTTTATAACATCAGTTAATTCAAAGGATTTAGAAATGTTTTCTAACCGGAATAAGGGATATTTTCTCAATAAAGGAATTATAATATTGGCAATGTTTTCCAATGATCGAGAGAGAAAATAGTGCTTTGAAAGAACACGAAAGGTGGAAAATGAGATTTTGAAATGATAATGAAATAAAGAATTAATATAAAAAGGGCCAGTATTGTTTGATGCTTGATTGATAGAATTTCCATTTGGAAATAGAACCGTTGATTGTATGGATGTTTCTTTGATAGTTAAATCACCGACTATCAAAGTTTTATTTTTTTATATATACCTCCGTTGTCAATATGGAGAGACCGGGATCAGATTTGATATCTGAAAACCCCTCTGTATTGGCGTAAGCGTTATGAAGCAACTTATGCTGAAGAAAATTGAAGACGGAGTTATGCAAGGGCTATCCTGTTTACGGGTTAGTGCCTTCGGTTTGTCCAGACCCAGGACAACTTGTATGGACGAGTGTCTGACAGAGTATTTTCAAAGGGGGTTACGTACGTTGATTCCTTCAACGTACGAAGTTGGTGGCATAGAAGGGAAACTTCTTTAGCCTAACAATCTGAGTATTTTTGTGGGAATCAATTAGTGATTTCCGATGGATCTGACGATGTGGCATTCAAAGTGAATGATGGCCAGATGTTCTGGAAGATAATTCAAACCTCAAGCCTCATCAACCCGGAAGTGGACAAAAATCGGGCAGGCAGCATGGCTATGTGGGTCGCACCCATTAGGATGTATGATCACCTATCTAGAGAAGTTCCTTTTGTTCTTAAATCTATCGATGCTGTCCCTTATTCGGGAAAGGTGGTTTGAGTCCAACCGTTGGTGATATACATTCGATACACTCAAGCGAAATGAGTGGTCGGTCATGTGTGGGCCGGGTTGCAAGATGTTCTTGTTGAACCCAGTGTATTCGTCTCTAGAGATACACTATCGGCAGGTGGTCCCATACCTTGTCATGTTGGAAATCCAATCTCCAATAAGCGCCCTGCGGTTTTCGATTTAATATTATATATGGAGCGTGAGATGCAAGCGTTCCGCTAGATTCTATTTATTTGATGTAGACATTATTATAATATCACTGGATTTGATATAAAAAAAATGTTTTGGGTTATCGTAAGGTAAAAACCATCCGTGTTTATGTGTGGATTGGTCTTACGATTATCATTTCTTTTGAAAGGATTTTTGAAAGTTAAACCAATGGTTGGAGTTTACTCACACCAGTCCCATGACTGACCCAGAGTTTATTTTGTTTGTTTTCCCTAAACTCTTGGGTGCCCAAATTTGTACGGGCAGTCAAGTAGTCAGGATTTTACAGATTCACTTGGAGGAGCTTGAAGCAGGAGGCTTCACCAGTTAGCTATAGACTATTATATTTTCCGCTGTGTACTATGTTGTATCTGGAAACAGGTGTTGATAACTATTCCAGGAAAAATTGTTGTGCTCTGATGATGGTATGTATAGATACAGTTATTGTTTTATATTTCAAAAGTATGTTATCTAATATATTTTATTCGTTCCGCTGTGAGTTTGTGATCTTCGTTTTCTTCTATTCTAATAATTCTTTCTTTCTATTCCTCACCCTCTAACTTCTTTCTAATAATGGTTCGTATTTCTGTGTCATTTGGGTTGGACGTGTAGTGTTATCAGTCGACTCAAAGGGTACGGATTTGCGGGTCGTTTCAGTTGGTATCAGAGCTGAAAGTTAAGTGATTACCTTGGCTCTGTGGCGTGACTCAATAGAGATGGGGTTAGTAATACCCTAGATTGAGTGTGAGTGTATATATATGAGAGCGTATTTGTATATTGATAAAATTTGTTTTATATTGTGTTGACTGGTTTGTTGAGTGGTTTATGAATTCTGGTCGATACAGGATGTACAACTGTATCGATAGGTGTTTCTAAACCCTCGAACAAAACAATTCGATACAGTATTGTTTTAAAAAGGGTAAATGAAATAATTTTGCCCAAAAGTTATTTTGATATAAAAGGAATAATTTATGAATTATTATATCGATGTGTTGATTATTATTACGATCCAATGGAATTATAAAATGTTGAATTGGTTATATAACCAAGATAAACTGGAATTGGATTCAAACCATAAATTGGAATTTTAAAATCCCGGATATTTTGAAATATTCCTTGAAGTATTTTAAAGGTAATATGGCATTAGTTTGAAGAGATTTTTGAATAAGAAAGTTGAATATATTGGATGTTGTTGGATGGGATTGAATTGGATTCAAGGATAATAAGTGGATTGATTTAAATAGAAATCAGATTTGAATTGATAGAATGGAAGTGACTAATCAGAAGTTGATTAGAGATCTGACAACTGAAAGTTGTATTGATTTGAAACCGGTGGGAAATGGATATATGCATGCTGAGCAGATATAGAATGGAAGAAAGTGCAAGAGATAGAATTATGCCCGACAAAAAGGTACATGTTTACAATATTGTTTGGGTTGATGATTTTATGAGCCTATGAGGCGAGCCACTTGGCTTTTTGATTTTCTTTTGGATTGGAGAAGGCCTAGAAAGGCGAGTTGTGGTTATACCGATTGAGCCGTGCAGAGGAGATGCTGCCAAAAATTTTCAGAATTTAAACGTAGGAAAATTTTCAGAATTTTTGAAAATTTTCATTAGTAAGAATGAATAAATATTTAATTGAAAAAAATTGGCCCAGTTAAACTGAAGTTAAGAATTTAAACAAAAAGGATTTTGGACCTAGTTAATAGGGTACGTAGCATCTTTTCCTACCTTAGCAATTTCGAGGACGAAATTATTTTAAGGGGGAAGGAATGTAACGACCCGGATTTTCGGCCGTTGAATTCTGAATATTTAAATTTGTTTTAAAATTTTTAATTGAATTACATATAGGAATTTATTTAATAAAACGAGGTTTGAACGTTAATTTATAATATAATTATAAAACGAGCTCGAAATCGCGCGGCAGTTCGTAATATAGAGTTTTGAACTTCAACTGAGAATACAGAACTCGTTATAAGTCGGATTTCTGTGAAACAAGAAACGTGGAAACCGTATTGATTATAATTTTCATATGAAAGAGAAAAATCCAGATTTCATGTTATAAATAGAAAGTTATGGTCAAATCAAATTTTGAAATAGTCGCTGTGGAAATCGTTATTTAAAATTACGCGTTAAAATAGCCGTTTTGCAAACAGACTCAGATTTCGATGAAATCAGTTTCATTGGGACCGTATCGTTAAACTATTGTACGATGTTGAATTGCGTGGCAAACCGATGTCGTATGTGACCACGGTAGCCGTAAACGCTCGTTCAGTACAATTAAATTAATTCAACTGAATAAAGGGATATTAGAATGTAACTTGAACAGACGATCGAATCAGACCACGGAACCAGTTCTGGTGAGTTCGTAGCGTCGGATATAGTCAGGGTAGGTATATAGTTTGTTATTTTTAGAGATCGGCAAATTTGGTGTTCAGAAAGGCAGTGCGGTACGCGCCAAAAACAGTCTACCGGGGCAACAGTCTCAGAATGCGACGAAACTAGTGCCGTTGGGTTCGTATCGAAAAGTTATGGTCAGTGTTCGCAGTTTCAAGTTGATTTGATTTATCTGGTGATCGTGAAAAATTTAAACGCATGTTGATTTCCGGTTTCATAAAGGAAATTTTTTCATACGATGTCGGAATTTAACGAAACTTGTCCCATTGGGTTCAGAATACCTTTTTACACCAAGATAAGTTTTTTTATCAGTAAACAGAAGTCAACTGTAATTAGTTCTACTTAATACTTCACCGCGAAGTTTCGCTATAATATAAATAATATAATAAAATAAATATGCATGATACGCAAATCGGTATTGGTTTTGTTGAGACTGTAATGGGAAATTTCATTTATAGATATACGTGTTTGTAACCGTCTAAGCATATTTCCATTTATATAATCTGCGGACAAAAAGAAATGTTCAAGCCGACATAAGAGGGGCTATACACATACCTATTTTATACCTAGCAGCAAACATGTAAACAAGAAGTACTGAGGCCATTTAATAAATTATACAGTGACACCCTATATATATAACAAACGTGCCGACAAAGGAATAAATATTCAGACCTACCTGCGCCTAATGCTACAGCTAGTCTGATGCATGGGTACCAAACAATCCTACTGCCGTGTCCCCCAAACCAAAATGCTTTCCGTGGGTGCCAAGTTTTATCATATTATATATTGCTGTGTCTCTCTTCCATTCTTCACGAACTCAAAACCGCATATAACGAACTAAAAACACAAGTTCCGGTCTTGAAAACAATACATATAAATAAATTCAAATAATACTCCTACAACTCAATGAAAGTATGTCCATGAAGATTGAGGGTTGCGGGTGCATTACTGTGCGTGGGGTTCAGGCGGTTTCATTTTGTAAGTAGGGGACAACGTGCTTCCTTGGAGCTGTGACAACGTTCTGATTTGAAGATGGAAACATGCCATCATGATTTTAAAGGGAAAGTGAGAACTGTTGAATGGGGTTGGCAAGGAGGATATCAGCGTGGGTTTCATAAGGTGTTTTGGAGGGCTGCGTTCCAGGTGGGGAGACTACTCATGTAGAAGACGCTATCAATGATGACCGCAAGTGGTCTGGCAACGAGAAGGTTCGGCTGTGTTGAAGTTTTGGTGGGTGAATGGCTATTATACGGTTCAACACTGGAGAGCAGAAGACCAAAAAGGAGAAGTCGGTTGTTTGGAGCAGGTATGGGTTTTGCGGTAAATAATATGGAAGGAAGAAACAGGAGCAAACGTGGTAACGACATGCGTGTATGGGGGTGCGAGCACGGTTTTAGGGAATGACAAGGTAAAGGAAACAATATGTGTTAATAATACTTAAAACGAGATTTAGGGGTAAATTCTGTCTTAAAATAAATAAACTAAAATTATTAATAGTTTAAAATTGTCTAAATTTAAGGGTTAACTTATAAATGGTTTAACCTTTACAAATGTTGTCAGAATTCAATGGAACAAGAAATTTCGGAACCGAGAATATATGCATGTGTTCGTTCTTAATAACTGAACGATGAAGTCTATATGGTAGAACTATTCCTACGGAGAACAGAGTTGCTGGAATCTCAGGGAAAAATCAAAAGCTGTTTGGTTTTAAACAAAAACAAAAGCAGACTCGTTAACCGCGAATCAAGGTGAGTAAACTCACTCGTTTAAAATTATTTTATAATGTGAAATGGTTGCTTGATTGAATAGTTGATAAATTGGTTGATATAATCACATCGTTGATTGATTTTTTCATTAGTGCGATATTTTTGATGTTACTAACATTTGTGGATGCAGGGAAACAGGTTGGAGGGATCCAACTGGATCCCTCAACATTTTATTTACTGTTTTATTTGATAGTGATATATGTTATGCTACATTATCCATGGTTGAATTTGTGTGTTGATTTACCCTGGCCTTAGGAACCTGGTATCTTAGATACCGTAAAATATCATCGAATGTGAAAAAAGGAAATTAGAATTTAAAAACAGAGTTTATTTCCAAATTAGAAATAATTTCTTTTTCATTGAGTTGCAAATGGAAACCTATTCCATTGGGTAAACCAAGAAAATGGTATAAATAAAGATATAAATTAAGTGGATCATTAACCATTGGATAAATAAAATGGTGAATTCAAATATGAATGTATATTTGAAAGTGAGTATCGGTTTTGAAACCAATATTTGGAAATGGATCCGAATTTAGCAAAATTACAGAGGAAAGTTTAAAGAAAGAATAAATGCTTTAAAACAAGGAAATATTTTGTAAATAAAATAAGGGGATTTATAGAAATCGAATTAAGTGGTTAGAAGAATGTATAGTTTATAAATATGTTTAAAGGAGAACTTGAATGGTTTAAAATAAACAGAGTTTATAAATGAACAACGGAAGCGTGTGCGTCGCACACGGTATTTTATTCAAAACAGCAATCATAACGCTGTTGTTATAAGAAATGCTTTTTAAATTTTAAACAGCGATTATAACGCTGTCTTTGTAAGAAATGCTTTTATAAAACTAAACAGTGATTTTAGCGCTGTTGTTATAAACGTCTTGGTAAATCTAAATAGCAATTTTTAACGCTGCCGTTATAATAACTGTTTTAATAGCAATCTTAATGCTATGGTTATGATAAGTGTTCTATAATGCTAGACAGTGGTTTTAACGCTGTTGTTGAAAACAATGTTTGGTTTAAAGTTGTGAGCTCTGACTATGTCAAAGTTAAGAATGTCGTTCAGTTAAGGTCTGAGAGGTAATTATACCCCAACTTGACTGACTGCATTATTGACGGAGAAATGGTTAAGCTCGATAGCAAGGGTTGGTTAGTGATATCGTTAGTTAACAAATGATTTATGATTTGAGTTATAGTAACGATGTTTATAACATCAGTTAATTCAAAGGATTTAGAAATGTTTTCTAACCGGAATAAGGGATATTTTCTCAATAAAGGAATTATAATATTGGCAATGTTTTCCAATGATCGAGAGAGAAAATAGTGCTTTGAAAGAACACGAAAGGTGGAAAATGAGATTTTGAAATGATAATGAAATAAAGAATTAATATAAAAAGGGCCAGTATTGTTTGATGCTTGATTGATAGAATTTCCATTTGGAAATAGAACCGTTGATTGTATGGATGTTTCTTTGATAGTTAAATCACCGACTATCAAAGTTTTATTTTTTTATATATACCTCCGTTGTCAATATGGAGAGACCGGGATCAAATTTGATATCTGAAAACCCCTCCGTATTGGCGTAAGCGTTATGAAGCAACTTATGCTGAAGAAAATTGAAGACGGAGTTATGCAAGGGCTATCCTGTTTACGGGTTAGTGCCTTCGGTTTGTCCAGACCCAGGACAACTTGTATGGACGAGTGTCTGACAGAGTATTTTCAAAGGGGGTTACGTACGTTGATTCCTTCAACGTACGAAGTTGGTGGCATAGAAGGGAAACTTCTTTAGCCTAACAATCTGAGTATTTTTGTGGGAATCAATTAGTGATTTCCGATGGATCTGACGATGTGGCATTCAAAGTGAATGATGGCCAGATGTTCTGGAAGATAATTCAAACCTCAAGCCTCATCAACCCGGAAGTGGACAAAAATCGGGCAGGCAGCATGGCTATGTGGGTCGCACCCATTAGGATGTATGATCACCTATCTAGAGAAGTTCCTTTTGTTCTTAAATCTATCGATGCTGTCCCTTATTCGGGAAAGGTGGTTTGAGTCCAACCGTTGGTGATATACATTCGATACACTCAAGCGAAATGAGTGGTCGGTCATGTGTGGGCTGGGTTGCAAGATGTTCTTGTTGAACCCAGTGTATTCGTCTCTAGAGATACACTATCGGCAGGTGGTCCCATACCTTGTCATGTTGGAAATCCAATCTCCAATAAGCGCCCTGCGGTTTTCGATTTAATATTATATATGGAGCGTGAGATGCAAGCGTTCCGCTAGATTCTATTTATTTGATGTAGACATTATTATAATATCACTGGATTTGATATAAAAAAAATGTTTTGGGTTATCGTAAGGTAAAAACCATCCGTGTTTATGTGTGGATTGGTCTTACGATTATCATTTCTTTTGAAAGGATTTTTGAAAGTTAAACCAATGGTTGGAGTTTACTCACACCAGTCCCATGACTGACCCAGAGTTTATTTTGTTTGTTTTCCCTAAACTCTTGGGTGCCCAAATTTGTACGGGCAGTCAAGTAGTCAGGATTTTACAGATTCACTTGGAGGAGCTTGAAGCAGGAGGCTTCACCAGTTAGCTATAGACTATTATATTTTCCGCTGTGTACTATGTTGTATCTGGAAACAGGTGTTGATAACTATTCCAGGAAAAATTGTTGTGCTCTGATGATGGTATGTATAGATACAGTTATTGTTTTATATTTCAAAAGTATGTTATCTAATATATTTTATTCGTTCCGCTGTGAGTTTGTGATCTTCGTTTTCTTCTATTCTAATAATTCTTTCTTTCTATTCCTCACCCTCTAACTTCTTTCTAATAATGGTTCGTATTTCTGTGTCATTTGGGTTGGACGTGTAGTGTTATCAGTCGACTCAAAGGGTACGGATTTGCGGGTCGTTTCACTAATCCACTAAAGTATTTGTGGGCCGACCCTGCAGGATCCAAGGGTTGCCCGTAGGTGTGATCCTGAGACATTTGCTAGAGTGTCTCGAATCGGTAAGGAGACCGTCCCTAACCTCGACTCATGAAGGAAACCAGATTTCCAATACGACATTACAGATTTGATTGTAAACCTATATATGGTGACATAGTAGAATGGGGTACTATGCCATCTAGGATTGATGCATTTACTTTGAAAATATTTTAAACGGACTACACACTAATAATAATATCAAGTTTTATACGTATCAAGCATGTTTGATCATTATAAGGTAAAACTCTATCCTCCGGTTTGCGTTGCATTGTGTGATGGGACTTGAGTCTTATAATGATTTCATTTTTCTAAAAAGCATGGCGTTGTTTTAAAAGATTTACTTATTTTATGCACTGGCAATCCAATCGAGTAAACCCATTCCGCATTAGCGGTGTGGTCCTGTGATTAGCCTTATTATTAGATAAGTTTAGTTAGATTTCTCATCCAGTCCCATGACTGACTCGTAGTTTGTTTTCACTTCCAACTCGGGTGCCCTTATTTTCTACACGGGCAGTCAAGTGGCTTGTTTTGCAGATATTTATCTTTTGAGCACGATTCTGGATTGAAGTTTAATGCTGTGTCCATAACATTGATAGTCTTCCGCTGCATCGTATTAAATTTATTGTAAATTAATCTTACGTTGTATTATTATTTTTCTATGTACTCTGATATATTCTGTACTCTGATGTAACATTATTATGATGTTTATAAAAGTCTTCTGTTACTTTTTCCGATGTGTTGTATGCCCAGAGTTAGCGTATGCGGGATTCGAACGGTTTTGGTCGATTTAGCGATCGATTAGGTCCGAGTGAAATCCGTATCGTTACATTAAATCTATTGTATATCAAGCTAGTTATTTTACAAAGCATATCTATTTATTTCAAACCCAATTTTTTAAAAAAAACTATCTGTTTATTTAGGTTATTTTACATTAAGCTGTTATTTTTCCAAAATTACTTTTATGTAACTTAGTTATTTTGATAAACGTATGTATCCAATCCAAACAAATTAAGATCCAAAATGATTAAATGTAAAGACCCAATTGAATATCGCTAATCGTAATGTGAAATCCGAATTGAATATGAATGTTGATAATGAATCAAATTTGTAAATATGGGTTTAAATTTTGAAATGATATTTAATACTCGAATCGTTTTGAAATTAATTTAATTTTATCTTGAAAAGGAAATTTTGAAGATTACCGATATACGAATATTTTGATATGAAATTTGAAACTTATACATATACATATATATATATGTATATATATATATGAATTATATAAGTATGAGATTCAAAAAATTATTGATTTGGAATATAATTGATGTGAAACCGATAATTTTATATAATGGATTTTTATGAGAATGACATACTTGAAATGAGATTTGGAAAATTTATGTAAATGGATATTTATATAAATGTGATATGAAAGGAAGTACTATATGAATTAGATTTAAAATGATATTGAAATTCAAACTGATTATGGAAATAAAAGAAATTTTTGACCATGTATATGATGGTAAGTGAATTTAATAAGAACGAATCGACAGGTAAATGATTGTATGACAGTACTTTGAATGTAAGCGAATTTAATATGATGACAGGTATATGGAATAATAATTATAGAAATAGTGAAATGTGTGAAATTGGAATGAATGACGATAATGTAGATGTTTAAAACAAAATGAAATGAGTTTGTATTTAAGTGGAAACATTTGCTTTTGTAAATAAATCTCGTTGCATGTATACCGAAGTACATATTGTGCTTACTTATGCTTTATATGTTAAGTTTTGTTATATATATATATATATATATATATATATATGTATATATGTATGTATGTATGTATATGATTCTCGTTATTTGTTAAGTGTTTTAGTCGGAAGCCATGGCGTGCACTCCGCATGAGGGATCGCTTTTGCGCTACATATTAAAAATTAAGAAAACATGGTTATAAACGCTGATATAAGGTACACATCTCGGATTTAATACCGTATTTGGGTTTTTGTGTTGTTTTTCCCTGATTAGGGATGCCTCATCGTATAGATGAGATGTATATTTTATGTTTTTGCTGTTTTTGTGTACGGGAAAAAAAAATTCCCGATCAAACCGTGCAGGGGAGATGCTGCCGAAATTTTCCGCAAATCCGAGCATTAGAAAAATGTTTAAGTCCTAAAATTCCATAACATATTTTTGTTTTAATAAGTTGTTATAAAGAATAATTTGAATATAATCTGAATAGAAACGAATATTTTGAAAATATAATACTGTCTCTTCGCTTGTTGACGCGTTTAGTTTTCCCTTGTCCTATCGTCATCTTTCGCTTATCATTTGATATATTCGTGCCTAAATTTCTGAAACCGTTTGAATTTTGTCCCTGTATCCTTTACCTTGCGTCGACCAAAATATGGACAAGTGGGATTTTGAGAAGAAATGTTTATATGAGAATTTGGTTCCCAATATCTTTTGAAATCAATTTCTAACGTTTAGAGGTAATGTTTCGAAAACAAATCTGTTTGAATATGTATAAGTTAAATCAGAGTAGCGTAGTAAAAGCGTAAATATA
This sequence comes from Allium sativum, assembly GCA_030737875.1. NCBI lineage: Eukaryota > Viridiplantae > Streptophyta > Magnoliopsida > Asparagales > Amaryllidaceae > Allium > Allium sativum. Next base: position 833,482 of record JASFAX010000065.1, read on the forward strand.
TTTTCGAATAAATTATTCCAAGAGATTTTTGGCTATTCGAATAATATAACTTTTTAAAATCAGATTTAAGATTTGAAACCGGAATGAATAAAATCCTATATTTTGTGAAATGATTTTGGAATTGAGATTTGAAAGGGAAAATTTTATCATTGTATGAATTTCTTGAAAAATATTATCTTTTGTGAAATTTTTGGAAATCTTATTTAAGAATGTTTCGAAAATGATTTGAAATTATTTATGGAAATTCGATACGACTTGAAAATCGAAATGGTTTATAAGGTGATTAATAAATATAGAAAGTTCGACAACTTAAATCCCGAGATTTTGAAATGTTTGAAAAAAAAAAGAAATAGTTGATTTGGAAATTAATATTTCAAAATGATTTATAACTTCAGGATATGAAATGAAATGATTTGTTGCTGAGATTCAAGTAACTCGTGACTAAAGAAAGGTATATACTTCGTGCTCTATATTCGGTGTCCGAGTCTGAATGTTAACCGGGAGATACTTGGCTTGTGTTTGTGAATAAAGTATATATGTTGTCCGATGTCTAGATGAAAACCGGGATATATACTTTGCGCTCTGTATTTGGTGCCCGAGTTTGGATGTTAGCCAGGAGGTACTTAGCGTTATATCGATACGTGCATAGGTCGGCCTAGTGGCCTTGTCACTGGGAGAAACCTCTAGACTTGAGACACAAATGTTTTATGTCGTTTATCGTGAAATATTTGAAATTTCGAAATGATTTTTGGTTTAAAAATCCCGAAGCGAGTATAATTTGATATGGAAAGAAAATAACTGTATTTCAAGTGATTTGAAAATGGAACGGGATTTTAAGTCGAAGAAATATTACCATGCTTTGATTTTCAAATTTTGAATTCTTTTTTTTATTTTGTTTTAAATTAAATATAGTATTGGTAGATATCTTGTTACATATATATATATATATATATATATATATATTTATATATTTATATATATGGTTTAACAAGCTCTCCTTTTCGAGGACGAAAAGCCTTAAGGGGGTAGATTGTAACAAACCAGATTTTTCAACGTTTTAAAATTTTGAAATTAATTTGGATTTGGTAGTTAGGAAATTTATTTTGTTTATAAATTGAAATCTAATCTATTTTATTTTGGTTTTAAATCAATTTTGGAAGTATAAATTTAATTTTTCTTTTGTATTTGATTTAAATACTTTGTTAAATTTGATACTAGTGATATGTTAAACTAATTGATATTTATTGTTTGAGAATTTATTTAAGTAATTTTGTATATTTTAAAATTTTATTTGAATCTGAATAGCTTTATTTAATTTAAGCGGTGGTTATATTTTATAATTTATTGAAATATATTGTTTGAATTTTTAATTTTAATTAATTTGAGATTTGTTTATAATTTATTATTTTTAGATTTGAATTTGGCTTTGAATTTTTTTTTTTTGATATGTATTTCGAAATATAAAATATACTAGTATGGTATATGTATAGTATATTTGGGTTATGAAAAATATTTATTCATTTGTGTTTGCCACTTGTTTTGATTTGTTGAATTCTGTTTACACTTGTCACTTTTGCATTTTACTTCGTACGAGTTTCTTACCTTTTTCTTCACCGTGTTTTATTTGTGCGAGCCTTTTCGACTGAAATAGTTGTTCTTCCCCACAAAATAATTTTCTCCTAAATCAAAACTTTATTCCCAAACCAAAGATCACGTTTTTCACCAGATTCTTCCTTCATAAATCAAAGACGCTCCACCGACCGCTCGTCCACCGTTCCTTTTCGCGTTTGCCCTCCGCCTGCTCCCTTCGAAACAGCAGCCACCGCCTTAGAACAATGTCACCGTTCGCCACCTCATGTAGCCAGCGCCTTCGCCTCCGCTTCCTCCACTACCGTTGACCCAAATACATGGCCACCGTTCCCCAATTTGCTCCACCCTCCGATTTCTGTCACCACGTCTCACCGTAGCCCCACGACCTCTCCTTTCGCTCTCCATGTATTGTAAAACCCAAGACTGAATCTTACTCCTCTGTTCATTTCTCCGTACCCTAAGGTTTCACCACCACCGACCAAGGTAGGTCGCCACCGCAAATTCGACTCGCGCCTTCTGAATCGCCTCCGTCTCGGTTTGCTAGCCCACACACGGCCTCCTTCCGTGAAAGGTGAAGACGAAAAATGACGCATGCTGCAGCAAGCTAGCGCCGCTGCAGGTGAGTATTATACTCGCGATAAATTTTTGTTTCAAGTAAAACTGATTTCAATATGAATTCGGTATAACATTGTGATTCCATTTGTGATTTACATGTGTGGATTTTTGTTGTTGCTTGCTTGGTTTGGTAATGCGTGTTCATCATCGACGGAAGCCCAGAATTGATTCAATCAATTAACTTGTTTTGATGTACCTCTGTCTGTTTCGGATTGAATGTTGAACCATGGTTGTATATATGTAGTTAAACCCTGGTTTGGTAAGAGCGTCTTTGAGTCAAATCTCAACTATATGAATTCTTCGCTAAAAAAAATGTTAATATACACACTTGAATGTTTAACCTTCAGATAAAAAAATTTAAGACCTGTACGTTTGTCTTTATTTAATTTCAATTATCAAATAGAAACATAGTGCATACCTAAAAGATCGAAAGTGTATTGAATAGAGTAAACAACAAAGCTTTACTATTTATATTGCATAAATATGAGTAGTCTGTAAATTGTAATTTCAAAACTAATCTATCATTTTATTTTTATCGATCACTGTCAATCATAACATACATATTTGTATTTCAATAAAGGCAAAAAGGGAAAAAATTAGTATTGATTTATGATAGCCAAATTTTCTGAGATACATGAACTATGCATGAATCTGTATAATAGTTCACCGTCATAGTATACCAGATGGTTTACTATTGGTTATTGCATCAACACCATGTTATTACACCCTAAGTTTGACAATTTCCTTTGTTCCTACCTGTAGCTTGCATATGTGTGTGAGTGTTCATATATATATGTGACTGTGTATGTGTGTGCGCGTGTGTATGTAACACCTCGTAATTTTAAAAACACTAAAGAGAAAAGATTAAAGGATAATTAATTTAATATTCAGAATTAAGGGAAACAGACTGCGCCATTGCGTCCATCTTGAAATTCTGGTCAAGATAGACATTTGGTTTGCGTAAAAGAGGACACCGTATGAAGAAGTTATGAGGGTTTGAAGTTTGTATACACGCAGAAGAATTATATATATAATAAATCAAAAAAAATTAGAAAACAGTTTGAAATCCTAAAATAAAGAGGCGGCAATTTTCCCGCCCTAGGGGTGTCGAATCCTCAAGGGGGTGTCGACCCCGACCCCCCAAGGGTCGACCCCCTAGGGCTGAGGTGACAGTCGATTTCTGAGGGCTAGCAGCTATAAATAGAGGTCCATTTCTCTTGTTTCTTCGCTGAAAATCAATGGAGGCCAAACGCTACCAGTGCTTGAACTGAACCGAATCCTTTTCTTCTACAACTATCAACTAGAGCTAATCAGTTAAAGATTCGAGTATAGATCCAAGATTCAACGCCAATGATTTCTCTTCTATCCAAACACTGTGAATTTAGTTATTTTTAAATTTAAATGATTAAAAGTAAACGTGATATGATTGTGATTTGGATCTGTTACAAATTGTGAATCTATGATATTCTTGGATCCTAAACTTTATCATGCTAGATCTACCTTTATAGATCTAATTCACTTATGGTTAATTTATCATGTCACATATGTGGAACTTAACCTTTATCTATGTTTGTGGTTAATTTGGATCTGTCATTATTGGACAGTTAAAATCTTGTTTAGATCTAGTTCTCCCTCTAGATCATCTTGTACCTATCAGTGGTGATTAATTTAGATCTGTCATTAATTGGATATATGAATCCTTATTTAGATATATTCATGCCTATTAGGACAACCTTATTATGCTAGATCTAATTTTATCATCACCCGTTCACTAGATCTGTTTTTATGTCCACCTTATTATTATGCCAATTACATGTCTATGCCAGTATATATATTTATGCCAGTTATGTTAGAATAATCACTATTGTCATCTTCCCATCACCTTTCCCTTTTATTGTTTGTGGCCAGGCTACTTTCTAGCCTAGGCATGACGCCAAATATATGTGAATGCGTTAGTTAGGGAATGGGGGAAAACATTTGAATTGGCATAACTTGAACAATGAATATGAATTTTGACATATTATTCATTATGAACATAATTGGGGAAAAAGGGGCATGAAACCTATAACTTATAACGACATAGATGAAAATTTGGTTAATAATGAAATGCCTAGGATTACAGTAATTAGAAAATGTAACTGCTCTTATGACACGAGGTTAGATTGCATTTGTGGTGGAAGTTTGGCCGGACCCGACCGACATATCCAGCAACCGCAAAGATTGAATCTAATGTGAGGGGTATAAGTGCACAAATATGAGACTGGCTGAGACACGAAGTTAGGCCCAACTTGTGAAAGAAGTCTGCCCGGACCCAACCAGCATATTCAGCATCCACAAGTAGTAACCCTAATGTGAGAGGTCTAGCCCATTATAAACCATAAATGGACACAGTAAGAAATTGAAATACTTAACCTAGTTGAATCCACAAGGATTGGGTGAACATAAACATGAATAAGGGTTAAGTAAACTTGGTTGAAAAATGGGAGGATTAAGTTAAGTATATCTGAGATGGGTGGGTGATATTTAAATATAGGCCCACAAAACTTAACCAATTGGGGGTTATGTATTAAAGACACCTATAGTAAGCATAACCGGTAGAAAGATTAGGGTTATATAATTAAAGACATCTTTTAGGGTAAATATAACATGTGGAAAACCTAGTGGGGGATACAAGACAAAGGGGAGAGCTTGCATCATATTGTATGGGACCCGTTTCAGTCAGTAACCCGGAGTAGGTATCAAACAAAGTACTCCGAACTAGGTCGGAGAAGGGGCACTCTTATTGAGATGATTGTAAGAGATCCAAACGTGGAGGACAGTGTGGGCGGCGCAAACCGACTGGGTCATGTGCGTGCATGGGCCGGGCAGAGAGGGATAAGACGACCGTGACACTTGTAGATATGGGGCTATACATACCAGCGAAGGGTTACCACTTGGACATATAGAGAGTCGATCAATTAGGGATTAGGGTAGTAATTAGGGTACATTTGGACGTATGCCTAAGTCAACCACCTTATAGTGGAAGGGATCATCTCATTCTGGCTATACTAGTAATAGTGAAGAGTAATCATTCGGGAAGTGTATACACTCTATCATGTTACCTTGTCATACATACCTTTTGTGATGTCATCTTTCTTATCCACTTTATATGCCTATCATGCTACTTTTATTTATTTACTTGCTAAAAGTAACTGGACTCGCTAGACTTTATGTCTGACCCTTTTTGTTTCCTCTTCTTTCTTCCGTTCCCCTCAGGTTCTCAGGGCGGGAACACTCAGGTTTGACCGTGATTCTGCTTTTATCTTGCTAAGGAGCTGCTCATGAAGTATTGCTCAAGTTCTTATCTCCACTATGGCTTTATCTCTTTTTTGGGGAATTATGCTTTTTTATGTACTCTGATGGAATAAAACAGAAATTTTTATGTTTTTGTGCTGGCTTTTATGTAGTTTCAGACTTGTGATATTTTGGACACGATGTTATGATTTATGTATGAAATAAAAATTTGAATTCCGCTGTTTCTTTTATATCTGTCTTGTAATGTTTCTGTTTCTGTGTACCTGTAATGCTTCACGAAACTTAATGCATTCTCTTAATGAGTGACATTAACGGACGTAGGGTGTCACAGTGTAGTTATGCGTATGTGACTGTGCACAACTGAGTAGAAACAAATATGCATGCTATAAATATATATGTTGCCTTGAAACTTATGCAGACTTGATGTTATACATATATACGTTGCCTTGACTAATTATCCCAAGTACTTTGATTTCCTCCATTTCCCATTTGCTTTACCCCTGCGTCATGCTTGAGCATTCCTATTTGGAATTGAGCCTGTTCCTCATCTACTATTCCACTTTGAACTATTTGTTTCTATTCCAATTGTAATGTCCCGCCATTTTGACCACTTCAAAATTGGTAATTAAACCAACTTAAAACGTTCCAAAACGATGGATCGTTATCTAGATTATAGAGTTTAAACACAGAATCAACACAGAAAAACACAAAATAAAGAATAACACAGTATTGAACAATGAAATAAAACTTTTATATGTAAATTAGAGTTTTGTTACAACATTTTTATATACAGAGGTATTAAAATACTATTTCGAAACAGGAAAATATTTACTAGGTTTAAAACTTCAGAGCGCGCCGTCTTTGGAACCCCAGCTTTGTCGATCTTCGATTCCTAAGCTGTGGCCTTTAAAATTTGTAACACTTGAGTTTGACCCGAGCATTCCATGCAAAAACATAAAACACTCGAGTCAGGATTAATCATTTGTTCAAGTAAATTAATTTCAATGTAAACTAAAATATAACAATTAATCCTAACTTTCGATCTGTACGCAAAATGAAAGTTGTGTAGTATCTGCGCGTATTAGTTCTATATCTATGACGAGATCAAATGTGGCATCTTTTCATATCAATTAATGAATATATCAAGTATGGCATCTGTTCATATCAATTTATTCTTCTTTAGGGACAAACGGTCAAACGCCTACATATACACACATATACTCGTACAAGTGTGTATTTTAGCATTCAACGATGATCATAACATAGGCGCAAATATGACAGCATAGCTAGACCGTGTGCCAGATTTGTTAGTATAACAAAATATCAATATCAAAACAGTAAAATATTAAAACAGTCGCTAACAAAAGGATCGTATACTAACGATATAAGTTTAAAAGAGTTGAGCAACTACATTCCATTTATTAAAATAGAACTCCACTATCTGTTTGATTAAAATGTCTTGGGCTTTAGCACATATCAAATTAGCATGATGCCGAATGCAACAAAGCATAAATGTGTGTACTTCATTTAAAAGGGTCAGCATGCATGTACATAACAGAGCTACAAACGTATCGCAAGAAAGTGATAGCAGGCACATATGTGCACATACAAACTGGGTGTAAGTATCATATGAAATCAAATTTCTAGAAAAATGCATTTTTGGTTGAAACATGAATTATATTTGTTTGCTGTGTAAGCAATACGTTCAGGCTCAAAACAAGTCAAATTACATGTGTACACATATATTCCCACATTTACTCAGCATGGTATGGGTACAACGGAGAATATGGCATGCCAAAAATTCAAATAAGGACCCATCATGCAGGGTTAAGCAAAATGAAGAAAGCCAACCCACTGGGAGTTCAAAGTATTAACATTACGAAGGTGTGTGTGTAGGACTTAGTAACAAAAGGAATGCACCCGGTCAAATAGAGTGATGTGCATATTTCATGCCACCCAAAATGTCAAAATTTCGTGCAGGAGCCAAACTGTTAAGTGGTCAGTAAGCTTCTAATACGACAAATGTAACAGATGTCTTAGGTGCATCAAGACACCGGTCAGGACAGGGGCACATCACCAGAAACAAAAGGCACGAAATGGTAACAATAACACGAAGGTTGTAGTCAACTTCAAATTAAAGCTCAGGGATGTCACAACAGTGCCAAATCAGACTAGACTCTGAAGTTCAAATAATGCAAAGGACCTGTGTCCAATTCAGAACCAAGTAATCCGGTATATACAGTCACATAACCGAGTATATACAGATTAAAAGTTATAAACATTAGACCTCCTGATCAGTATATGATCAACGCTAACCAATTCAAAGTCAGAGGTTTGTCACGTAATTATTCTATACAAATATTGTTCAACATTTCTAACAATCAACATTTAGTTTTTTTATATATATTCTATAGAAGTAAGTCATATAACCAAATTCACAATGCATTGCAGAAAACTGCTAACCATAATGTGTCCTTGATTTTCTTCAAAAAGCATATTTACCCATATCCGTACCGTGAAATTTTGATTACATTTATGAAATTCTAAATTTTTTACTTTCGGGCACTTCAAATATATGACCAGTTACATATGTTTATTTATTTCTTTGTTTCAGATTATATAAGGGGACTGATGTTGGCACATTTCAAATCCTTTGAAAATGAGATATCAAATATATCAGGGGGTACAACATGCATTCTGATTTATAAATACCAATAAAGATTAACTAAAAAAAGCTATTGTGTGTGTTTGACTTATCAATACAGGTTAGTGAACATTTTCGTTAAAATGGGTTCATTAATCATTTTGTTAAATTCCAAAGTGTTTCATTCCCAAACTGACTCCACTATTTTCAGTTGTAGCATGTTCAGTATTTTATATAATGAATTATAACTGTATATGTTTCACTTCTATATATCAACTAAAAATAGATTTAACTGGAAAACAAAAGAGTTTACTTCCCCAGTTTTTTGCAAGATTAGTTTGCATTTCATATTTTTAACCTAAAGGTTCAGATTCCCAAATACATATATACACACATGTATATATTCCTACCATAACTCAATTAGTAAATAAAATGGAGTGAGTTACTCACCATTTTTACTTCACAGCCAGTTTACAAGCAATAATATGTATATACATATATATATACATATATATATATATACATATATATACATATATATATAATTTTCAATACATATATATATTTCTTAAACAAGTGTGCTGCTTTTGTTTGTAGACAGTTCCAATTTACGTAATGGCCAGTCAAGTATTTTAGATGCAAATATACATCCCAAGCAACAATCAAATATATACCAACCAACCAAATTTAACTACCACATTTAGTTTATTACTGAAATTAATAAACTCGACCCAATAATTAATTGTGAGCAATGCTTACCTGCAGTGATGGAAGGACGAAGGTGATTTGGTTGGCTGTTGTCGATCGATGCGGTCGCGGTTTTGTCAGGTTGCGACTACGGACTAGGGCTTCGAGCTTGATCTTTGGGTGCTTTTGAGAGTAGCGACGAGGTGGTTACTGTGTCAGGAGGTGATGTGGCTCTCGATACACACGGTGGCGAGAAGGAACCAAGTCGACGGCGGCAATTATTTTTGAGAAAGGTGATTTCTTTCTTTGATTTTTGGGAATTTTTCGTTTTGCTGAAGTGAAGATCGAATTTCAGCGGAAGTTGGCCATTTCCGAGGGTTTAAGCTTTCATTTTAAGCTAAAGAAATTGGGGAAAAAATATGGATTTCTGTTGGATGATTTGGGAAAATAATCGATTTGGACAAGATTAAATTTTGATTCTTTTTGGGGAAGAATGGATTTTTCTGCTGCTATAATTTTAAGGCACGTTGGTTTTTATAAAAAGGAAAAAGTTGGAGATAAACACGAAGTAACATCAGTAGGGTTAGAGTAGTCTCTCTTAGGATCATCTGAGGTAGGCAAGACTTAAGTTTAATTAAATAATAAATTCTACCCTGAATACCATAGCATGCTCCAACTTTGTACCGCCAACATAACTTCCAAATGCAATGAAAATTGTACGTATCCCTTTGTCTTCGTGTTCTAAATTGAATAAAATTATTTCGACTGTAATCCGATCCTATTTACATATGATGTTATTTTAATTTTAAATCATTTATATATTCAATGATTTTATTCTGTTTGTTTACCAACAACTCCGTTTCATTCAAAATTTGAAACATAAAATTTACTTTCTTTATATACACAATTACACACATATCCAAACCAATTTTCATACATTTCAACAATATAAAATTCTCAATTAACAGCGTTTTATTTATAAATTCAACTTATATTTCAATCGAATTTTAAATTGAATTCTAATATCCAACCAAATTCAATCCAAATATTCAACAATAAATATTTGATTCTCCACTGACCATAATAAATTAAATATTGAACTCAATTTATACTCAAGACCAGATATTCGATTTTTAACTCAAATACTAATATAAAATTGATTATTAATAATAAATTCTTTAATTAATCACGTATTCAGTTGTTGAAATTTCTGGGATGTTACACCAATTTAGGAAATTATTTGTTATTTTTAATGCTAATGCGTTTGATCCTTATTTGGCAAGATTGAACATGCTTGTTCCAATTGTTTTCTTTCATCCTGCACTCTTGCATGCATTTTGAGACCTTGATCACCTTTGAATTGATGCTTTGAATTTGATGCGGTGGCTGTCATGTACTTGCTATTACTGTTTGTTTTTAAGCTTCACCCTTGTACATTCAATTTGGATGTGGCTAAGTTGAAAAGTAAAAATGATAAGCACATATATTAGACTTAGTATTGAACCGATGCTACATTAAGTATGCAACTAGTCAAACTGATTGGAACAGATATTATACTGATATAGAACGGACATTGCACATTGATAACAACAAATACCACACAAAATTTATTTTGTGTATATATTTGGAAGTTAGGATTAACCATTATATTCCAATTTATATTGAAATTAATTTACTTGAAATATGATTAATCCTGACTCGAGTGTTTTATATTTTTGCATGGAACGCCCGGGTCAGATGCGAGTGTTGCAGATTTAAAGTTTTCAGCTCGCATAGAAGAGAGGCACGTGAAGATGCATATACGCGCATGCTCGACAAAACTGTAAAATTTTGTTTTAAAGATTTATATATATATATATATATATATATATATATTATTATCTTCCACTGTAAAATATAAATTTGGTGTAACTCTGGTTTTGTATACAAAATTCATTGTGAGATATACTGTTGTATATTATCCTGTGTTTGTGATTCAATGTGAATTTCCGTTTAAACCCTGCAAGCTAAATAACAATTCACTGTTTAAGTGTCTTGAGTCGGTTTAATTACCAATAAGAGACGTTAAAAATAGCGAATCGTTACATGAGTTATCTACTAGCATAGGCAACCACTCTTCCTTCTAGCGTAAGAACTGCTCCTAAACCGGTCCCACATGCATCAATGTAAACCCATCGGGTATAATTAGGACTGGTGCGCTAGTTAATGCTTCCTTTAATTTCTTAAAGGCTGTATCACTTTTATTACTTCAAGTGAACACCAAATTCTTCTTTGTCAATTGGGTTAATGGAGTGGCAATCTTTGCTAAATCTTTAATGAATTTCCTATAATATTCGGCCAATCCAAGGAAACTTCTTACCTCTGTAGCATTTCGAGATATCCTCCTTTCCTTGATTGCCTCGATCTTTGAGGGTCTATAGCCAAGCCTTTACTCGACATAGCATGTCCTAAAAACCTTACTTCTTCCCACCAGAAATGGCACTTCGAGAATTTTGCTTTCAGTTGGTTATTTCTTATTATCCCTAACACTTGTCTCAAGTGTTTTTCATGCTCTTCACGATCCTTTGAAAATATAAGGATATCATCTACGAAGACTATCACAATTTTATTTAGAATGCCCCTAAACACTCTACTCATGAGGTCAACAAGAAAGCGGGTGCATTTGTTAATCCGAAGGGCATAACATCCCACTGGAATAACCCATCTGGCGTCCTAAACGTAGTTTTGTCCTCGCTATCCTCCGCAGTTCTTAACTGGTGAAATCCAGTAGCAAGATCTAGTTGGGAAAATACTCGGACTCCTCCCAAGTGGTCAAAAAGGTCATCGATTCTTGGTAAAGGGTACCTATTCTTCTTGGTCAATTTATTAAGTTCCATATAGTCCACACAAAGTCTCAAAAATCCATCTGCTTTGGTGGAAAATACAACTGGTGCACCCCATTCTGAGGTACTTCAACGAATAAAACCTTTTTGCAATAACTTGGAAATCTGTTTATCTAACTCCCTTCTTTCCTTGGGTATCGTATGCCTCAAGGGTAGTGCTACAGGTCTAGCATCCTTCTCTAGGTCAATACGAAAGGAGATTTCCTTGTGGGGTGGAAGTCCGGTGACTTCCTCGAAGACATCCAAAAACTCACAGACTATAGGGACCGAAGATGGTCCTTCAGAACTAGGAGACAAGGAATATAATAAGACTTTGTCCTTGTTTCTAACAATACAAGGAATATTTTGGCTGCATCCTCCTCGGCTTCTAAGACAAATAAGTGTCTTATCACAGTCTAGGACGACCCCATAAAACGATAGCCAGTCCATACCTAAGGTAAGGTCATACCCCATAAAATCCAATGCATACGGCCTCGCAATGGAACTCGACATTGTCGACCTCCAATACAAGGTCTTTTCACAATAACTCAAGATACTTAGATCCCCTAATAGGGTTGGCCACCTCTATCGGACTATCTGAGATAGGTATGGAAAGATTCAACATATTTACTAATTGCTTGGAGATAAAACAATGGGTTGCTCTGAAATCAAACAAGGTATATGTTGAATTTCCTAAAATAGAGATTATACCTTCGAGTGTGGGCTACCCTTGGTCTTTCGGGGGTCGACTTTTAATTGGGGTTGCTTCAATTGCATAGTTCTGACCACTCTTGACAACTTTGGGCTTTGGGCAGTCTTTGGACATGTGTCCTTCTTCATGGCAGTTGTAACATTTTCCCTTGAACTCCTTCTTTGCTAACGAGGTCCTATAATCCTTGGCCTCATGGCCCTTGCGGTTGCACCTCGTGCGAGTCTTTGCGTCTTTTTTGAATTTGTTCTTTTTCTTATTCTTCCACCGCTCCTTCTTCTAATTTTTACTGGAGCCTTCTCCTTTCTCTCCCTCTTTATCTTCTTCGTAGCTTTCGACTGCACAGAGGGTAGTTGTCTCAACTAGAGTCTCGAAAGTTGCCCCAAATGTTACTTGGGCTAATAAGGTCTCCTTCAATGGGGAGTTCAATCCTTTGACAAACCTAAGGGCTTTGTTCATCGGAGTATCTACCAACCCTCTCCCTTACTTACATAACTCAATGAATTTGGATACATATTCTTGTAGACTCAAGCTTCCTTGCTTGAGGTGTATGTATTTCTCTAGCTGAATAGTCATTTCTTCCTGAGGTAAAAACTTTTCTTCAAAATGTGTCTTGAACTCGGCCCATGTAAAGATTCGGCCTCGTTCTCCATTGATATTAAGTTCCACCACTCGAGGGCTTCATCCTTCAAATGCCAGGCCGTTATCCTTCTTTTTACTTTGTCAGGACAGGCTGTAGCCTCAAAGATTCTTTCACAATCCATAATCCAAGATTAGGCACTAGTAAAGCCTTCCTTTCCAGAAAATGATTTCGCATCAAGATTTGTAAAGGTCTTACAAAAGCGGGAAAAGTCAAAGGCCACTTCAGCAACAGGAGCTGCAGGAGCCGCTAGGGTAGGATTCACGATAGTAACTTGTTCCACAGTACGGAGGTACTGCAGAACCATTCGGGCAAGTATCTGAGCCTTGCCTGGTTACCCTGCTCATTTTGATTTTTAGGCATTCTACTATCTGAAAAGGAAAGGAAGAATCCCTTAGTGGATACTCCAGAGACAGTATTTAATGCTGAAAACGATAAAGATGCCTAGTATAAATGCGTATGCTGATTGGGGGTAAATGTAAATTATATATATAGTTTGAAAAATCTTTTTCAAATACAAATATGCTTCTCATACATATATTTCCCTTATAATCGGGTAACCTATGCTCTGATACCAAATGTAATAACCCGCCCGGAATGGGCCTAAATTTCGACCCAGAAATGGCCTGTCGAAACTTAGAGCCACTCTAAATGGGTCATTGGTTCCTGTAAGGATTAATTTGCATAGATGGTAATAATCATATACTTCGAATGGAATTCTCACACAGCAGAAAAAGAAAATATAATACCAAAAACTAGATGTACCATTTACTTTAAAACCACAGAAATACACAGTCACAGTTACATTTATTCAATAGGCACATCAAATAGTTCATTCTCATAAGATTCCTAAAGAAGCAAAGCTATAACTGCTAAAAATATCATAATAACTTCGTATTCTCCATCGGCTTCAATCATGACTTCATCCATAGCTTTACCCCATCTACTGACCTGTTAGATGTTAACAAGAGGGCGTGAGAACATAAACTTCTGTGTGACTGGAATATAGTGTTACTTAATGTCCATACCGTATATTTTTAACAGGTTACATATGTTAAGGTATGTCTACGCAGCACACAATAATCATCAAGTGTCTAACCAATGGGGGTGGATATCCAAGTCAATCGCCCATTAGTGTTTTTAGGGTAAAGACCCAACGAGGTGGCATTCTCGGTCACTCGTGGCCCTATTAAGGGTGAATTCTTACTATCTCTTATAACCCTGAGGCGGACCCCTAGCCCTTTTAGACCCTGTCCTAGTACGTAAACTTTCTTAAGTCTATTATCTCATTTGTAATATGGCAAGTAGTATTGCGAACGTTACTACTTAACTGATATTACCTGGTAGGACACCTATGCCGCTTAAGACTTCCCTTAGACGGTTGGTGAGCATGCAATGGCCACATATCCTTTCATTTACCAACCTGTCCCTAGTTAAGCCCTTATAAGCTTCTAGAGGAAGTGGACAGCCCCGTGAACTACCCTACTCCGTTACTGTTTTATGCCTAACCACTTTTAAAGAAGGAGGACCCAAAAACCTACCTTAATACTAATAAGGGTGGGTCCTATGACTTTGGTTCCTCTCCAAGGAATAAACCTTCGGAGGGATCCTATCCTAACTACTTAAGACCCAAATTAGATAAAAAGGTGAGTCAGTCACTTAAGATCTTCTTAAGGCGTCGTAAACCTATCTGTTTTCACACATCATACTTATATATATATAGTTGTATATAGATACACACTAGACCTCTCACATTAAACCTATACTTGTAGATGCTGGATACGTTGGTCAGTTCCGGGCAGGCTTCTACTACAAGTTAGTTTAAGCTCGTGTCTAGTGTATTAAGTTTATGAATGGCCCATGGCACCTAGACATCTCACATTAGTTGGGCCTACTTGTGGTTGTTGGATTTGCCGGTCGGTTCCAGGCAGGATTCTACCACAAACGACAACTAATCTCGTGTCTATGTGTCACTTATTTATATATATTTAATCCATTCTATATATACGCACACACAAGAAAACAATATATATGTATATTTGTTAAGGGCACATTTTAAATTCAATTCTACTTAATCGCATTTATTATGTTATTACAACATTAATTACGTTGATTACGTTTGAATAAATAATATAATAATAGCGCCTAATTAACATAAATATTCGTATAAACGGGAAACGTTCTAATGAGGTGGCAATTTCCATTTTATCCAAATTAAGGCATGCAACTTGGGTTTTCCATACTTTCACTGCTATAACATAAGCACAATAACAATATGATAACATAACAAGTAGCAATGGATGGAAAACATATATACATAAAATTTTAAACTTGCATCCTAGGAATGTGGAAATGATTTCAATATTAAATTAAAAGTAGAGTGTTACATACATTCACACATGTATGTTTACAATCCATATTTCACCCAATTAACCCTTTTTGTAGTGTTATACACCCAAAAATGTTTACATTTGACTTATTCCAATTTATGAATGCGTTTACACCCAAATAGGATCCTAACCCAATTCAATCTATGAAAGCTTCAAATCCAAACGTTTTTAGGCTAAATGAAAATAATAGTGAATCGCATAAAATATAAATAATAGTACAACACTCAAATTTACCTTTAATCCAATACAAAAATCACAATTCCACAAAACCAATTCAACATGACAATTTCATACGTAATTACAAGATAGAAGACATGGGGATTTTCATGTTTATATTATCGCATATCCAAATCTTCATAGGCATATCAATGCTATCACCACTAGCTCACTACATAACTTGGGTATGCCACATTGTCAATTTTCAACATATCACTGATTTTTATCAATACATAACCTCTAAGCACGTAAAACTTAGAGACGGGAATAATTTATTTGCCACAATCTGATATATATTAACATAAATCAGTGCTACATAGTCAATTACAATGTCAGGCACACAATCCATACAAGTCCATCCTGGGTCTGAACGGAACAAAATCCGAAAATCCTCAAATATATTCATACCTCATGCCACTTATAACCTCGTATTGAGTGATCAGCCCAATTGAGACATCAGCAGTCAATCCAAATAAATCCATAGATTCCGATTCTTCGTTCGTTATTTCGACATCTCCAATTTGCTTTATAACGTCGTATTATTACTTGGAATGGTTTTCAAACATATGTTCGATCCCAATCTTTCCAAATAATAAGCGCATTTTTAAAACAATAGTCATGCCTCCAAATTTTCATATCAATATCAAGATTATTTAAACATCGATTTTTATTCAAAGGGGAATTTTTTTTTTCAAATCTAAATCTGAATCAATGGTTTATTTTGAGAAAATTCTAATTTAATAAACATTATAACTATTTAATTAAATTGAAAAATAGATGATTATAAATAAAACTTATTTTCGAAAAATAAATATAATAAAATAATCAGAGTATAATAAAATAATTTAAATCACTACATATATACCTAGATAAAAAAATCTTTAAATAATAAATAATATAATATAGTTTACTTTATATCAAATTATAGGTATATATATATAATAAATACTTTACTAAAATAATCATTAAATAATAAATATAATTTATTTCAAAAACCATGGGTATATATATAGCTAACCAATTTTAAAACATAATTTTTATAAATATAATATAACTTATTTCGTTTCCATATCTCGATTTCAGATAACACTCAAATCCGACATTTCAAGTTCAAGGGTTTAAGTCCATATTCAATCCAAATCTCGAACAATTCCAAGTATCGTCGAATACTCTTATTTAAATTAAATTTAAAGATAATTATTAAATCTGACTTTAAACAAATTAAATTTGACAAATCAAATCGTATTTAAATCACATTTCAATTTGCAAATTTATTTTGGAATAATTGCCTTTACAAATTCAATGAACATTTCGTGTTGATATCAATGCAATTACCAGTTTCAAATCAAAACATCCATCACAACCATTTCATCCAACAGGTAATTATTATTTCGCTTCGCTAATTAACAAAAGTCAGCAAATTTTTTTCTAGAAAATTAATTTAATTAACTAGCTATCGAATTCAAATTTACCCATCAACTAGCATGCATGTCAATTTTAAGGAACAAATCAACAATCAAATTCAACTTTACAACCAAACTATTTCATAATCTAATTTAGCAAATACGGGAATAATTTAGTTAATTTTGAGCGAGAAATTCACTCACCTTTGATTCTAAATGCGTTTGAAGTCCAATATTTAGCCCTAAAAAAAATGGTCCCAGAATCAGTCTGCAACAGCTCCATATTGTCCGGAATTTCAATACGATTACAACGCAACTGACCGCGCATCAAACTAAGTTCATATGCAGAAGTTACAAGTGTTAACGCGATTTAATTTCAAAATTGTAATAAAATAAAATAAATAATAATAAAAAACCACCACACAAAACCTGACACGTCGGCTTTCACCTTTCCCACATCCGCATCTCATGATTCCGCTCCAGACATCGAAGGAACGAAGGGAACCCATCGCACATATTCTTCCATCCAAATCGCACCACTTTTCAAAGCTCCAGGACCCGATCTGATGATGCCATTTGAACCGCCATCCCCGACACCCTCTCTGCCCAAAAAACCGCCCAACTCGGTGGTCCCAATAGCCGGGAAAAGACCCGAATTCATCCGCCTTTTCCATGCAATTTCTGGCGATTTTATACACAGTGAACTTCGATGAACCGCACGGATTGGAAGAGGAGATCAAGCTCTATGATGTTCGCTTTGGAATCATTGAATTTCGTAGATCCGATCAAATGAAATTGAAGGAAGAAGAATCAAACTTCGGTGGCCATTGAAAAGATAAGGCGGCGGCCAGAAAATAATAGGGTTTTTGGAAAAAATTATTTATTAATTTCCTCGGTTTGTGTGATTTATAGCCAAAACTGGTCTGTGTCCAAATCAGGCCCGCTTACTGCCTAATTATGTGTTTTGACGCCTTCTGAACGCAATGGAATATATTTTACAGCCCAATTCCAAAGTTTATAGTAGTTTTCTTTTAATACTTGATTATTTAACTGAATTGTACATATAAATTTATACGCGTTTTAATTTCCGTTTATTCACCTTTAAATTAAATTCAATGGTTTATAAATTATATTCACATTGAAATAAAATTCATATACACTTACAAATCAATAATCATTTATCATGAATTCAATTTTCATATTTTACAAATTTAAATTTTTATTTCGATTATTAATTACACCAATCAATTCCATTAAAACATATTATTATGAAATTCCAACTTTCGCTGTCAATTAATATAAACGAATCACGAATCTATTTGGAATCAAACAAGTCACAATTGTCATAATAGATTAAATTTCAATACTTAATCCATTCAATTAAGTTTTCACTGTAAAATTTCAAAATTAAATCATTAAAGTTTTAATTATAGATTAAATGACTCGGTTTAATTCAATTAAATAAAATCAAATTTCAATTCTCAATAATTACAATACAAACCAGTCTATAATTTATATTATCAATCCATATAGATAATGACATTTATTATGAGTAGACATTCATTGTACAAACAACGAATGTTATTTATTACAATACACAATAAATTAAATTTTCAACATATATAGAATTCCAAAATTAGTTAACCTATTATAATTTGTTAATCCAATAAAATTTCAAATTCCATTATAAATAAATTATCAAACAGTGCTATTATCATACATATTCTATTGCAGTTCATTTTTCAATAATTAAATTTTAGTTTATATCTTATCAATATACAATATAAATCACAAATTTTAATATTTAAAACAATTTTGTTCTAAATCACATAAAATATAATACTTTAAATTGTCGCAAAAACTTGGGATGTTACATATACTTTATTACATTTATGCACGACGCTTAGTACACCATCTGTTCCAATGGTTTTCAAAATACATGTTACCCTCCGCACCGATGTCGATTGTTTCGTACTAAA
This sequence comes from Allium sativum, assembly GCA_030737875.1. Lineage (NCBI taxonomy): Eukaryota > Viridiplantae > Streptophyta > Magnoliopsida > Asparagales > Amaryllidaceae > Allium > Allium sativum. The sequence goes on from JASFAX010000065.1 coordinate 852,510, forward strand.
TGAAGTTTGAAATTGGGGGAAAGGATCAAGCGATATGTAAGTGTTAGATGGTCTGATCGTTGTTCATGTTCCAGCAATAATTTAAACTGTTCCTCCTCCTATACCTGCTTATGCAACAACCGTAGTGAAGAATCGTTATACCTTCATGCTTTGTTCCTTTTCTACATGCCACTTAATAAGATAAGTTGAAATGGAGTTTTAGGTATTAACACTTGAAGCATACACGCTATCACTACTAGAAAGGCTTCATTTTGTGATGACACGGGGCGACGGCTAAAAAAGCGGCCGTCGCTAGCTATTGTTAGCCGTCGCTTGATCTGAACATATTAGTATCCGTGGCTTTCTTCCCCAATTCATTTCACCACCGAATAAAAAAAGGGTTAAACCCTTGCTGTCATCGCCCCCCTTCAAGCTTCGATTTCATCATCCAAACTCTATGCGCATGTTCTCAAATTGTTCCGGTATGTCTTGTAATCCCTATTATATGTTTAATTAGGGTTAATTTGCATGTTTATATGGGTTTGTTAATTGAATGTTTATGCATTTGAAATTGGTTGTCTTGTGAGATGCATATGATGTTGATTATGTTATAGATTGATTTGGGAATTAGTGTAATTGATTAGGAGATTGAAAATGTTTACTTGATTTAGGAGCATGAAAACGATGATTATCATGTATGTAATTGGGTTTACGTTGATTGTGTTGTAAGTTAATTGTGTTGTAGGATTATTTGAGAAAAATGAAGTAAACGTGATTGTTTACCTGTAGTAACTTGATTATAATTATTGAAACGGTGTAATGATGTCCCTTGTCTACATGTATTGTTATTTATGTCACCATCGGATGCAATAATAGTCAGTCCAAAAAAATTTAAAGAATGCATTTGCAGTATAAAAAAAATTGTTGCTATAATATTTAATAAAAAATGTTAATTCGAAATGGTTCTTAATTTAGATATGATAGTTAAGAATCTTGTTATATGTAACAAAAATCATATTTATAACTTAACTCCATAAATTTGAAGTGAAATTAAATAATTAACTTGAAAGCTTAGTTTATCTTTTTAAAATTGAAACTAATTAACTAAAAGTAACTAAAACTAATTTATACTTCATAATTTTCATTGTCATGCTATTTTACAAATTGAAAGTCCTGAAAAATATTATATAGACGTTATGTAGTTAACACACGAGCGTAGGTGTAAAAAGGCACAAGGCACAACTAAGGGGCTTTTTTGATGTTTAAGGCGCACCAATTAGTGAAGCGCAAAAAAAAAGAGCAAAAAAGACCAAAGTGCGAAAAGCGCGCTTTTTTCATTTGAATTGTTTTTTTGGTTTAAACTTAGGTTGAATGTTTTTTTGACTACTTATGTGAACCCCTTAGATAAATTTGGCCCCGTCCGACAAGTGTTGTATACGATCGTTATATGGATATTCGTTTTTACATAAAACGAAAATCTATATTCATCTGATACAATATTCGTTGGATTTGTCCTAGTATTGGACAAGTTACAAATATAATAATGTAAGCATATTTTATAAATCATTTTAGTTTAAATGGTTAACAAAGTTTCGATGGTACTTCTTTTTTGTTCACTGTGTACATGCATTTGTGTACGATACAGGGACCAAAGGGAAGTGCTACCGAAACTTTGTTGAACCGTTTAATCTGAAATGATTTATAAAATATGCTTATGTTATTATATTTGTAATGGGAAGTAGGTAGACCGGTCGTCAAAGTAAAAAAGAAATAAACAAAAAAAACCAAAAAAATGCAATAGTAATTATAAATGAAATTTTACAAGATTTCAATTAATATAAAGTGTTCGATCAAAATTTTTAATATATTTTTTGCAAATCAGGAAAATGTTCGATTATTTTCGTGATCGCAGTTGGATGTATCAACCCCGAATCGGTAAGAAAGGGTCGATAAAGGAACATTTTTGTAATGGAGTCCAAGAATTTATTAGAATCGCTAAATCTAATAATCGGAGTAACGTATACATTTGTTTTTCGTGTAGTAAGTGCAGACATCTGAAGCATTAGAAGCCATATGTAGTAGAAGTGCATCTATATAAATTTGGTTTTGTGTTGAATTATCACTTATGGGATCGTCATGGAGAATTTGTTCAACCTACGTCTGACCATGTAGTGGTAGAGGACGATAGTTCAATGATGAACGATAATACAATGACGAATCCGATAGAAAATATGGTGCAAGATGCAGCACGATCAATGTTTCCTAACATTGAGCAAGGTGATGATGAGACTGGAAATGTTGAAGAACCAACGGCGAAAGCGATTTTTTTTAATGATTTATTGAATTCTGCTAAGAGGCCGTTGTGGGAAGGGTGTACAAGCAGAACCGAATTGTCTGTAACCGCCGAATTCATCGCTATGAAATCAAAATTCAATCTTACAGAAGCTAAATTTACAGCAGTTGTACAAACTGCAAAACGACATATGTCGCCCAATAATTTGATGTGCGATGGTCGTTATAAAGTGAAAAAACTTATGTCTGCTTTTGGACTACCGTTTCATAAGATATACACATGTGTTAAAGGTTGCATGTTGTATTGGAAAGATAACGCTCACCGTAGAAAATGCAAATTTTGCAACGAAGATAGATATAAACCAAGGAAAAAGAAAGGAAAAGAAGTTCCATATAAAAGAATGCATTATCTACCCATGACTCCCAGACTTCAACGGCTATATGCATCTTCTGCTACAGATGGCATAGCGTGAGAACATCATAAGAAAGAACTGTGATACATTCGTCTGATGGTGAAGCATGAAAACACTTTGATAGGAATTATCCTGAATTTGCTGCAGAGAGACGTAATGTTAGGCTCGGTTTATGCACGGATGGATTTTCACCATTTTCTCAGTTTGGTAGGAAATATTCATCATGGCCTATCATTGTTACTCCTTATAACTTACATCCATTGATGTGTATGAAAAACCCATATATATATATATATATCTAATGGTTGTCGTCCTTAGTCCCAATGATATGATACAAGGAATTGATGTTTATCTACAACCGTTGATTGAAGAGTTGAAAACACTGTGGCATGAAGGAGTCGAAACATACGACATTTCGAGAAAAAGAAATTTTCGTATGTTTGCTTCTGTATTATGGACTGTTAGTTATTTTCCTGCATATGGCATGTTTTCAGGTTGGAGCACTGCTGGACGTCTAGCTTGTCCTCATTGTATGGAGGAGACATGAGCATTTTCATTAAAGTATGGGAAAAAAATTCTTGATTTGACTGTCATCGTTGTTTTCTCCGTATTAATCATAAATTTAGAACGGATAAAAAGAACTTTAAAGCTAATAGAGTAGAGACTATGCTACCGCCTAAAGTTTGGACAAGTGAAGAGATATATGAAGTTGTAAGTGAGTAACCAAAGATACATGAAACTGGAGAGCAGGTCAAAATTTCAGGTAAATCGAACATTCATAATTGGTGCAAACAAAGTATATTTTGGAAGTTACCTTACTGGAAAAATCTAAAACTTCGGCATAATATTGACATGATGCATAATGAAAAAAACGTTTTTAATACAGTTTTGAATGTAAAGGGTAAAGCCAAGGACGAAGCGAATTCGAGACGCGATATATTACACTTTTGTAAATGGCCGAAACTGCACTTGTATGACGAAAATAAAAATCCTAAAGCATGCTATGAGCTAGACAATAGGCAAGTGAACTCGTGCTAGAGTGGGTGGATGGATTACGATGTCCTGATGGGATTTCTTCAAACCTCCGTAGATGTGTGGACTTTAAAAACAGTTAATTGAGTGAAATGAAAATCCATGATTGTCATATCATGATGGAATACTTTTTACAAATGGTTTTCAAGGAACTATTGCCTACAAAAATCTAGAGTGTTATAACAGAATTAAGTTTGTTTTATAAACAACTTTATTCAACGACGTTAAAGGTAAATCATCTACGTAAGCTTGAACTAGAAATCCCTGTACTGATCTGCAAGCTCGAGCAAATATTTCCACCTGGTTTTTTAATGTAATGGAGCATTTACCTATTCATCTTCCGTCTGAAGCACTTCTTCGAGGTCCAGTCCAATATGGATGGATGTATCCATTTGAGAGGTAATTTTGTATATAATTTGAATAATCGTGATAGATTACAACTTAGTTTATTGTACCAACATTTAAATTAAATTAATCTAGGTACTTGAATCATTTGAAGAAAAAAATTAGGCAAAAAACTCGAGTAGAAGGTTCGATTTGCAAATCGTACCTTGAAGAAGAAGCTTCATTTTTTTTCTTTCATTACTTTAGTGAAGATGTGAATTTGTCAATTGTAACTATTCCCCGTAATGAACAAGTCATTGAGCAGGAGTCTTCTCAAACAATGTTATCTATTTTTAGACAACATGGAAGACCTACAGGAAAATGTGTGGAAATATGTTTAAGCAATAAAGACTACATTGTGGCACACACATATGTTCTGTTAAATTGTGCGGAAGTTGCACCATTTTCAGGTAATACTAATAAAAAATGAACATAACACATATATGCAGTATCTATGAATCACAACATCCATCTGGTGATCTCAATACAAAATTCACTTGATAGTTTTCAGATTATGTTCATGATCCAAAAAACTGTGTGGTTAACGAAGGATTACAACGTCTTGCAATTGGACCAAAAAGAAATGTCAAAACTTATCCAATATACTTTGTCAATGGATTTAAATTCAACACCAATGATTACAAAGCTGAAAAATTAACGTATAATAGTGATGTATTTGTCAAAGGTAGTGATGATCCAGAGGAGCATATAAAAGATTTTTACGGCTTCTTAACGCAAATTGTAGAGTTGACATATTATGTTCAGCCCATTGAGAAAATTTATCTGTTCAAATGAAACTGATGTAGCAATGTTCCTGGTTCTGGAATCAACGTGCACAAAGATTATAAGCTAATCGAAATAAGGCATACGGCGCATTACTATAAGTATGATCCTTTTGTGTTAGCTAAGCAAGAATTACAAGTCTATTTTGCTCCGTATCTATCCTTAAAAAAGATAAAGCAGATTGGTGGGCTGTTTTTAAAACAAAGGCAGGATTTACATTTGAAGGAAATAATATTCCAGACAAAGCAGCGTATCAAGCGGATTTTGAACCAAATACTAAAATAATAATAGCTGATGACATTGATGTAGGGTCGTTGAATGATGAAGCGAATGTATTAGTAGATGCATTTGTAAGTACTGATTAAAACGATATAGAGTATGAGACTGAGTCTGGAACCGAAGATGATGAAGACTGATGTTATTTATGTACTATTCTGAGCTATGTAATAACAATGATGTTGATTGTTCTTAGCTATGAATTTACTTACGTTCTGTACTAGTATGATTTATGTAATGATAATGTTGACTATGTATGTTATGCAGTATTGTTCTTCTCATTTACGATTTATCTTATGATAATGATGACTGATGACTGATGTTAATAATTCAAGTTATTTTGTATGCACATTATATGATTGTAACAGATATGTTAGATGATAGACGATGACGATCGTGGAGTGCATCTCAGCCTACTCCTTCACCATATCCTGGACCAGGATCAGGAGCAGGTCAGAGCAGCCCAGTGCCAGATCTTCGCCGAGTTGCGGAGATTGTTCTGAAGAGTGCCGGGTAAATGTCAAATTTATTTCAATTTAGATTATTTAAAATATATGAAATGTTTATATTAACATCTACATAGGGCATTCGAGATTAAGCCAGCGCAATTCATTTTAGATGTATCAAGGCAGTATTACACAAGCAGAATGCAGGGTGCTTAGCCGCATTGGGATAGTATCCCAGCACATATTAAGAATGTCATTCTTGCCAATTTATTAGTAAGTATTTTTTATACTAATATTAAAAATTAATATACTGGGAATAATTAAAAATAAATGTAATATGCAGGCTGTTGTACGTGTTGAGGAGCAGGACATGCCAACTTTTTTGAGTTATGTGAATATGAAGATGCGCAAGAATTATCGAGAGACAATTTCAAGGGCCAAGAAGAATAGAAAATAGCCTCAATTTATGAGTGATGATTTTTGGGCAGACTTTCAAATGTACTGGGAGATGGAAGATGCTAAAGTAAGATATAATGATAATATTCACATTTATAATATTGATTGCATTATTTTACATCATCGTGTATCAAATTTAATAGAAAGTAGCAGCTAGAAATAAAGAAAATAGAGAAACAAATCCCGCTCTTCACCGCGGTGGCTCAAAATCATTCCAACAACATAGAAGGGATTTGGTATAAATTTTAAATATTTGTAGTATATGTTCAGGTAAAAATTTAGTGAATATAATCTAGTCTTATCTTTAATAATTTTATTACTGTATATTTACTCAGTTTATAAAGCACGAAAGAGAGCCTTCGCTGCCAGACATATTCAGACACACACATGCGGTGGAGCACACCGATGAAGAAGGAAATGTTACATATGAGTGGGCGGATCCGAAGAGTGTGCGTATAATGGTAAATATGCTTATTCGTATAAATTAAAATGTTTCATATTCGTTCATATCACAGTATATAAGTAAATTTTATAGCATTTGTCTTAAAATTATATTGCTATTGTAGGGGAAGTATGATGTAGAGGCTGCTAAAGTGTAGAGGCTAGTGGACTGGAGCTTACAGTGCAGAGTCTGATAACATATGGCATTCTATCACTGGTCCGCCTACTCGAGGAAGGTGATATGGTTTCACAATCAGGAGGTAAGACTTTTTTAGACATAAATTACGACAATCACGATGGTTTATAAATAATATATACGTGTGTATTGACATTATATTTGACAATTCTACTTAAGAAAAACAAATGTAATTGCTAACTATATACATGTTTAACACAAACTAGTAAAAATATGTTTAAATAACTTTATTGTGAACTTAATTATTTCGCAGGTCATTTAGCGTGGTTATAAGAGGTCGATGGAGGAGGCGATTATTGCTCGGATGCAGGATCAGATGAATGAGACGATGGACTAGCGAAAAACCCAGATGCAACGGGAAATAGACAAGCGCATTGTAGTTTACTTTCAGGAGCATGGGTTTATGCCTAGGGAGGGAGAGGGAGAAGATTTTGCTGTATATCGGGAGGTCGAAGAAGATGATGATGACGACGAGGATGAGTAGTATAGGTGCTCATTTTTTTGACTTATGCTCTGGTATGTACATATACTTGGTTTTTTATATGTTAGATGCACGTACGATGGTATATGATGTGTTTAGACATGTATAATGGTTTGTGGACGATGGTATGATGTGTTTTGATATGTATAACATTATTTGAACGATGGTATGTTATGATGGGGTTTTTAATTTTTTTTTTGATATATTTGACGATGATATGTTATGATGAATTGATTGTTGATGAGTACTGGTGAATTGATAGGATGATAGTGGTGTGGTATTGGTTATTGGATTGAAGTGTTGTCGTGTGGCTTGATGGAAAGGAATTGTTGTGTGCTGTAAAATTTTTGCTTCAGATTTGCGACGACTAGCGACGACAATATGGTCATCACATAGCAACGGCTAGCAACATCATTTTTGTAATGCTTTGCGACGGCTTACAACGGCTTTCCAGTAGAGTAAACTACTTGCCATGTAAGATGACACGTGACTATAAGCCGTTGCTAAACAAGCGATGGAGTCGTCACTCAACCCGTTGCTATTCCTGTTGGCGACGACTTACATAGCGATGGCTTGCAACGGCCGCCGACGACTTCTGGCCGTCGCAAACCACTGTGTGTCTTGTAATGTGTTACTATCCAGGAAATTAGTCTTTTCCTTATTACATTACCAAACATTGTTGATCTGCTAGACAACATCAAATACCATACGTTATTATTGTTCCATTATTAAACTGCGCTTCTTTCCTTCTTTATTTTCCAATGTCACCACGTGAAACATATGTTATTTTATACTTCTTTTATTTACTGAGCTTTACTATTTTATCCAAAAAAGCAGCTTTTGCTTCTTTGTCAATAATATTTATTTATATTTAGATGATCATCTGCAGGGTGGTGACTTTATATAGCATTTGTTGACTCCAACAAAAAACTGTAGTTGGTTCTACAATGCAAGGACTTGGATGAAGAATTTGCATCAAAGGCTGTCGTGGAAGCACTCCTGTTCAAAGCAGAAACACCGCACAGGAAAAGAGCCCTACCTAAGATGATGTCTCTTCTAACCACAAGTACACTGAGCACACTTACAAGTACCGGCCAGAAAAAGTTGTGGATTTGGAAACTCCTTATCCTCGGTGCATCGTATATCTTGACCTTATGAAAGAAAAGTGTACAAATTTACACCCAGGTGGGTATTTGTACTTGCAAGCTTTTCATTTAGGTGGCCAGGGTTATTTCTTTTCTGCTGATCATAATACGGATCAACAAACCATGTTCCATTGCTTTGGATTGTTTTTGGATATGCAGGAAAAGGTTCTGTTACATTCACTGTTAGTATCGAATTTTTTGTAAGAACCAAATTAGCTGGCAAGTTTATGAGTAAATATAAAGGGTATTATTTGTTTACTGGTAGCAAAGCTGTTGGTTAAGGAAATCAGTTTGCGATGAGTGGATGATAGTCGGTATTTCAAAAATATTATTTTCCGTTTAAGAGCTGAATTGACAATCAAGCAACCGAGTCAACAAGTAGCAGCATTACCAGCAAGTCAATTATTATTATGATGATGATAAACTTTTTTGAGTAATCTCCGACTGCCCATATAAACATGTTGACAAATACTTTGAACCAGTGAATGTGTATTTGAGTTAAGACGGAGCAATCTTTGTGTTTACAGTAAATCATAATACGAGAATGTTGTTTGCTGTCATATACTGAAATGCATATCAGATGCACCTTTGTATCAGTCTACCTGAAAAACACTGGCCAACTAATCATTTATATCTGGAAGATTTTTTCATGGTGTAAGTAATGCTAATAATAGTAATCCTATATATACAAACACACACTATATTTGCATTTAAAAGTGTTGCAATCATCTGCTATACATCATTGATACGCATAACTATGAACTGGTAATTTACTGTTGCTGGCCTATCTGTATGAGTTTGAATTACATCTTATACATGTACTATAATTTGATAACAGTTTAGATATTATGCTCAAGTAGGACATGCATATGATTCTACTTTCATTACAGATTCAATGTTCAATTAACGTGAATGCAGTCTGCATCAAGTACAATACACAAACCAAACCCCTTAATTACAGCTACACTATTTTTAACTTCACGTTGCCTGTACGCATAACATGGACCAATCTCTAGGTAGGCCTTTTATGAGAAGTGTTCTAAAAGTAAATAATTAGTATTGGATTTGATCAATATATTATTATATATCGTTATTTCTTTTCCCCATTTCCGATGCCTTACGGCATGTTGATTTCCATGAATTTCGAAATTATACTTCAATTCACAATCGCTCCGTGAGGCCAACACTAACGTTTCATGTCTACTAAAAAAATTTGATTTTGGACCTACATAAAATGGCTAACTTCTCATATTGTCAGTCCTATGAAAAAGAAGCAAGTCATTGTTACCCCCACATAGGCAAAACTTGCTAACATGTTATGTTACTACAATGATTATCGTGTGTTACCATACACTTACGATTGACAAGCCACCACGTATGTGATTCTTAAGAAGATTTCAACTTCGACTTCTCTCAACATGTACACATCTCTTATCACGTGCCTTTCCCCCAAGCACCTTGCTCTTCATTCAACGATTTCCTACACTCCCTGCATGCGAAGCACAGATTCCAATCTAGTAACATATATAACAGGTTAAGTCTTACATATTAACAGGTTTTTATAAACACCACAGATTAAACAGATTTACTTAACCTCGCAGATTTAACAAATTTACTTAACCCTACAGATTCAATAAGTTACATTTTAACGGCTTATATAAATCCCATGGATTAAACAGGTTAACAAGTTATTATCATTCCCCATTCGTGTATGTTAATGCGCCAGACCTCTCACATTAAGTTGACCACTTGTGGATGCTAGATATACCGGGCGGTTCCGGGCAAACTTCTACCACAAGTTGGATTTAACCTCGTGTCTTAGCACCGTTACCTGTATATTTGTGCACTAGACCCCTCACATTAAATTAACAACTTGTGGATACTGGATTTGCCAGGCGGTTCCGGACAGACTTCTACCACAAGTTAAATTTAACTCCGTGTCTAAGCGTGGTTACGGTTTCCTATTTACTGTAAATTTATGCATATTCATTCTTAAACAATTATTCATGTTCATCATAGGTTTTTCAATTAAAGTATTCAGTTTCAAAAGATTTCAGTAGATTAGTCATTTTAATAGATTAAACATCTCCGCAAGTTACAGTTGGTTACTTACTGTTTCATTAACATGTTCCGTTTAATCTTAAATTAAACCTACAGATTTATATGCCCCAAATTACGGTCGTAATTCACAATATAACATATGACCCAAGTTTAGTCTTACATTACAGTATAGGTTATGCACCCAAATCCCAGTCATGATTCATAATACAAGTTATGCCCTAAATTTATCTTTCCCAACCATTCCCAGTTTCGTCTGTTCGCATATTTAAGCGATAGTCCTAGGCTCGAAAGTAGCCTAGTCTATAAAACTAACAAGGGAAAGATGGAGAGAAGAGAATAGAAATAGGCATAGTAACAGAATAGGCATATAGTAACAGAAATAGACATATGAGAACTGAACAGTAGATCAGGTGTACAGAGGAATGCATGTAATGACAGATCTGTTTAGGTATGAATCAGATTCTTAGAGGGTATAGGTTTAGATTCGGATTTATAAACATGTCAGGATTACTTATTAAATGTTTATATCTAAAAGCAACATAAAATCACAGAGACAGAATCTAAAGAACAGAGAATAATTAGGCTGAAGCTGTAGAAGAAATTCTTGTATGCGTATAAGCTGTTGTTGAAGAAAATAGGCTAATTCAGTATAAGCTGGGGCAGCATCTCGTTGTCTCTATTGTTTTTATGTGTAAAATAATAGAAATGGGGTCTTATTTATAGCCTAAAGCCGACAAACCAAGCCACAAAACAAGTCCACGTTCAAAAAGGTGAATCTGCCCAGATCTGTATCAGGGTCGACCCACCCCCGACCTGGGTCGACCCTAGGGTCAACCTAAACACCCTAAGTCGACCCTAGGGTTGACCCAGACGTGTCCCGGGTCGACCCCCGCAAAGGGTCGATTCCCTCCTAACCTATCCCGCTTCGCTGCTTTGAATTATTTTGAATTTCTAGGTTGATGTGAATATATATATATATATATATATATATATATATATATATGTCTAATATGCATACAACCTTCTAAGCTTAATAACTTCTTTATACGATGTCTGTTTTACACAAACTCGGAGTCTATCTTAAGCAAAATTCTGAGAAAAACGTAATGGTGCAGTCCATTATACTTAATTTCCAATATTTAATTAATTATTCTTTAGTTTATCATTATAGTGTTCTTATTAAAATTACGAGGTGCTACCTTCTCCCCTACTTAAAGGATTTCATCCCCGAAATTTCCATGTCAAGAAGCGTATATCCTAACATCCATCACTCATCTACTCATCCATCAATCACAGGCATCCATTGTCCTTAAAAGATTTCTAATGTTAATATGAACATATGCAATAGTGTGTGTATATGTCCTTATGCTAATGCGAAAAATCAGGTAGTCTACTGATTCATTCAACCTCCTTAATGTAATGTATGTTGGTGCCATGAATTCAACATGTATGAAAATAGTCCTAGTATATCATGTAAATGTTATATGTGTACAATCATCCATCCAAATGCTACACTCAAGTGATGATACATCCATTTCTATTCATAAAAAAAAAGGAAAATGCACACACATCCATATGCAGTATGAGAGTGATTGAGCCGATCTAGTGCCTAGTGTGTGTGTATATGCATCCATGAGCAACCACTAGCAAACACTTGCATCCACTTGCATCCATCAAACATAACATGTCTCAAAACCCATGTTTAAATCCATTAGTTTCCTACCTAAAGGTCGAAGATTCAATTGATAGGATATACATAGATGATAGAAACAAGTATGAATAAAAGCGTTGGAAAAAGAAGTTAAGAACATACCCTTGAAAAGAAAAGGGTACGAAGTGTGAATCTTGTCTTCAGTCTCCCAAGTTGCATCTTGCGGTCTAAGCCACATTGAACTTTCATCAACTTGACCTCTCGGTTGTGTAGCTTCTTAACCTCTGATCCAAGAATACGGGTAGGAACTCATCTAACTGATCCCTCCTGTTATACCTCTAATTCCTCAAGCATACTCGGCTCAACTACTTCTGCGGTATCATGTAGGCACTTCCACGAATGAGAAATGTGGAAAACATCATGAACACCCGCTAATCTCTCTAGTAGCTTTACTCTATAGGTCATTCGACCTATCCTTTCCACTATGGGAAATGGCCCTACAAACCTTGGCGCTAGTTTCCCTACAGATCCGAAATGAACTACATTCCTTAGAGGTGAAACTCTGATGAAAACCATGTCTCCCACCTCAAACTCAATATCAGTCCTCCTCTTATTTGTGTATGATTTTCTGCCTGTCCTGAGCTGTCTTCATGTGTCTGCGGATAAGATCAATCTTTTTTGAAGTTTCCCTAATCATCTCAGGTCCAAGTAGAATCCTATCTCTACCATCTCAATTTGAGATCCTTCTGCGAGAACATATACTTGTGCGACTTATGGTCCGTGTATAACTCGAACCTCTCTCCAAATAGATACTGTCGCCAAGTCTTAAGTACGAATACTATAACAGCTATTCCAAAACATGGTTAGGGTGGTTCTTCTCGTGAACTCTCAACTATCTACCACTGTAACATACTACCCTTTCCTCTTGTATCAAGACGACACCGAGCCCTGTACCACATGCATCAGTGTATAATGTGAACACTTAGTTCCCATTAGGCAAAGTCAAGACTGCGGCTGTTGGAAACGCCCTTTTCAATCACTAAAAAGCATCCTTACAGTCAATATCCCAAGAAAAGATCAGATTCTTCTTCATCAGCTTGGTGAGTGGGGATGATATCTTTGCGAAGTCCTTGATAAACTTCTTATAATATCCCGCTAAACCGAGAAAACTCCTCACCTCCTTTGCATTCTTTGAAACTTTCCAGTCTTGAACTGCAACTACTTTTGCGGGATCCACTGTTATCCCATCCTTGGAGACCACATGCCCTAGAAATCTCATTTCCTTTCTCCAAAAATGACATTTGGAGAATTTCTCCTTAAGCCGATGCGCTCAGAGAGTCTTCAAAATCTCCCCTAAATGTTGGGCATACTCTTCGTCGCTCTTTGAGAAGATCAGAATATCATCCACAAAGACCACAACAAATTTATTCAAAAACTCCTTGAACACCCTACTCATCAGATCCAAAAAATACATGGGTGCATTCATCAACCCAAAAGGCATGACAAGCTACTCGAAGAAACTATCTGGAGTTCTAGAAGCGGTCTTGTCTATACTGTCCTCGGTCATCCTCAACTGATGAAAACCCATGGCCAAGTCTAACTGGGAGTAAACAGATGCACCAACAAGCTGGTCAAACAGATCATCTATCCTGGGAAGTGGATGCCTATTTTTCTTAGTGAGCTTGTTCAACTCCCTATAATGCACACATAAGCGAAGAGAGCCATCCGCTTTAGTTGCAAATAATATTGGAGCACCCCATTCAGATATGCTTCGCTTAATAAACCCTTTCTCAAGTAGCTCCTGCACTTGCTTGCTGAGCTCCCTCCTTTCTCTCGGAGCCATGTGGCACACAGGCAACGCAACTGGCTTTGCATTGTCTACAAAGTATATCCGAAAATCAACCTCGCGCCTCGTAGGTAAGCTCCTAACCTCCTAAAAAACATTCGAATACTCACCGAATACCGGTACAAATCGCAAATCATCGACAGAAGCATCAAGTGATTCTAGGAAACTAAGAATGACAGACCCCTTAGGGCCACAAGAAATCTCGAGAGTCCTCTCATGGCAAGTCAAAAGTCTAACGACCCTCCTCTCACAGTCTAGAATGTCACCATACATGACTAGCCAATCCATTCCTATAATCAAACCATAGCCCATAAAACCAAGCACATATGCGTCATACTCGAACTCGATGCCCAACACATATATTCTTAAACCCCTATAATTCATAGACAGATGAACCAAGCCCCTAATGGGGTTTGAGACGACAACGGGATCTAAAACCATACAAGTACTAAGGTGCAGAGACTCAACCACAGAATCATATATAAAAGAATGCGAAATGCCAGAATCAAAAAGAGCCCTAATAAGATGATCGGAAAGAGAAATCAAACCTTCAACAGAAACTTTCCTAAGTCTGTCCGGTACATTGGCCTCAAGAGTATGCACCTGCCCTCCAGAAGATCCTGCCATTAGCCCTGTCCTTGCTTCTTCGGGCACTCCCAAGAATAATGTCCAACTTTAAAATAGTTGAAACATTCATTCTTCTTTTTTCCGCAATCTTTGACCAAATGACCCACATTCCCACAACCTTGACACTTCTTCTTTCCTTTACATGAACTTTATTAGGCTTTCCTTCTTTCATCTATGTTCCTTTCTTGGGCCACCATTTTTCTCATCCTTGGGCTATGTTCCTCAGCCCCAACTCCCTTATTCTCCTCTTTACCATCCTTGTGTAACATGTTAAGTAGTCTCTCGAAAGTTGCCTCCATCGCACGGAAATCCTTACGAAGCTTGAGAGAAAATTATCCATAGGTGGAATTACCATGGCTACAGATAGAGGTTAGGCACTTCCTTGCCATTTGACGTGTGTCATGGTTTTAACATGCCTACGGAGCCATGCCGCACTGGGAACACCCTTTGGGAAGAATCGGTTCCCTGGATTTGCTGAAAAGAAAAGGAAAAGGCATTCAAGCGGAGAATCGAGAGATATTTTACATGGCTTTGGGGAACATGTTTTTCAAAAACAGACTATTGTTTGAGAAAACTTTCTTTTTGAAGCCTTTTGAAAACAATTTTCAAAATCTTTTGTTCGATCTTGTAACCATCAGCTCTCATACCAAATATGACACCCCATGTCCGTTAATGTCACTCTTTAACAGAATGCATTAAGTTCTGTGAATCGTTATAGGTAAACAAAAACAGAAACATCACAAAATAGATATAAAATACAACAACCCGAAATCCCCATCCGGTTGTGACCGAACGAGAACGCGGATTGTATGAGAACACGATGCATCAGAACGCACAACACTAGAACTTTTCATTGCTATTACAACAATTTACATCAGAGTACAAAAATATCAAAGTGTGAATAAACATTACACGGCGGAAAATTTATATCAGGGAATATAATTTACATAGTAGCAGAAATAAAAATGTATAAATACAATGCACAGCGGGAATACATCAACTAACACAACTGAAAGAAATACACAGATACAAAGCTTTCCGAATATAGCTCCAGCTGTTAACCAGGATCCTGTTAAATAGAAATCTGCAAAACCAAAACTACTGACTGCCCGTGTGGAAAATATGGGCACTTAGAGTTTAGGCGAAAATAATAAACTCCGAGTCAGTCATCGGACTGTTGTGAGAATTAAAATAATTATTAACTCAATTTTAATGCTAGGTAAATCAAGGGGCCACGCGTATGACACGGAACGGGTTTTCTCCAAAGAATACCATAAAACAAACCGTGCAATGCTAAAGGAAAAAATGAAGCCATTATAAGACTCAGACCCCATCACACAATGCAAACACAAATCAGAGGATAAAGTTTTACCTTATAATGGCCAAACATGCTTGATACGTGAAATTTATCTTTTATTATTACTATAAGTGAAGAAATCAACTTCAAATATAAATGTATCAATCATAGACGGCATAGTACCCCATCCTACTATGTCACCGTATAGGTTTACAACTAAAACCAAAAAGTCATGAATTGGAAATTGGATTTCCATCATGAGTCAAGGAAAGGGATGGTTTCCTGACCAATTCGGATCACCTCTAGAAAGATGACCCAGGATCACACACTTGGGCAACCCTTGGATCCTGCAGGGCCGATCCTCTCTTACTTTTGAGGATTGGTTATTCCTGAACAATACGTTTCCCGGTCCTATCGAACCTATCACTTGGCCATTGGCGACCAATCATATCTGAGGCGCCTCACAATCCATCATTCCCATAAGTAAAAATGTCCGGGCCCCATACCATGACACCACTTCTAACTAGAAAGAAACGTACGCACTCCCTATGTCCCTTATCCTGTTTTATACTCATATCGGGGTGTGAGGCTCGCAAATTAACGTTATACACAAAGCTATGCTAATTAAAGCCGTGCTTTGATCATCATCCAAAAGGCCCTGCTTTTCAACAAAAGCCTTGATCGTTGCATCTCAACATGCCACATTGTCCATCCATACCGTACCATTGATTTCCACCAATATATAACCTCTAAGATCGTACGTCTCAAAGAAGGGTGTTAAGCAAGAGAATAAATTCTTCACCACCAAACATATATATTTTTAGCAAAGATCACTGAATACAACATTAAGTACAATGCCATACATACAATCCATTTACAAGTTCGTTCTGGGTCTGAACGAAATCGGAGGTACCTTATTCCTTATCCCATATGTCCAATATATGAGAGAGGTCCTCACATATCCGGTTGATCTCCAAGTACGTTTGGACGATCACCACTTATTACCTCGTCTTGGGTGTACAGTCCAATCAAGACATCAGTAATCATCCATTCGATGTGAAGATCTTCGGTCTTCAACCACCGTCTTCGTCCTCGACTTTTAATCGTCGTAACAGTTATTCAGAACGGGTTAAACCCCCTCTTTCCAAATAACCCGCGTATCTTATAATCAAGTGCTGTATTAACACATCATACGCATCATTCCAATCATGAATATTCTTTTATTCAAATATTCATTACATTAGGAAAGGTTCACATTAATTTTATCAAAGATAAATTGTAACAACCCGTATTTTGAATAACATGTTATAACGTAAATCAAGGCAGAATTAAATGTTAAAATCTGAATCAAGGGAAACGGACTGTGTAATTGCATTCGCCTCGGAAAAATACGCGAAATAGAGTCCGAGTTTTCGAAAATTGGAGTCCGTATGACCAAGTTATGGCCCGTCAAAGTTTTCAGAAAATTCAAGTTCAAAAACAGTTCGAAATTCAAATCTGGAGCCAAACAGACTGGGCGGGAAAAATTCTCGCCCAAGCCCCAGGTCGACTGGGGTGACGACTGGGGAGTCGACACGCCTAGGGGTAGGTTGACTGCCCAGTCGACACGGGTGTCGACCTGGCCCAAAAACCCATGTTGGTTCTGGACGACCTGGTGCACCTGGTTGCTCATTTGGGTCTGGTCTATTGGCCTGTGACGGATTTTGAGGGTTCAGATCTATCCTAGGGTTAATCTAAGGGCCTAAACTACTCCTAATCTCTATAAAAACACCCTAAGACCTAACCTAAATCACTAAAAATCATTCTTTTAAGTGCTTCCAAAATCAATCTTGATCATGGCCTCCATCTCCAACTCCAAGGGCTTACGCATTCAAATCAGATTCAAATCAAAAGGTGCAAGCTTTCTACATCAAATCGTGGAAGTAGATCAATGTTGCTACGCAAATTTCATGACGATTCTACGACAAGATGATTCATGCTCATAATCCCTTAGCCACGCTATGTAAGTTCTAGCTACTTGTAGATCTAAACGATAGTTCTAATGTGACATGGAATAAAATGCGATGAACATAAGTATGCTAGCCTATATGAACCTTGTCATGCCTCTTTTGCTTGAACCTATGACTTTAGGCTATGTTTAGTGACTAAATCAAGTTACTCATGTTGCATTGGACTTAGTTTGCCATGCAAGATTGAACCTTTATTTGTGGGATGTTGGCATGAACAATTGGAACCATTTTGACTTGTGAAATATGTGCATGAATTTGACTTGGGGCTTATGCATGTAAAAGAACCCAAAACCCCTTATGATTTCATGTTTATGTGAGGCCAAACCCCTTATGATATTATGCATGTTTGAGGCCAAACCCCTTATGATACCGTGCATGTTTGTGGCCAATCCCTTTATGACATCGTGCATGTTTTTAGGCCAATATGCAATATGCTAGTTAAGTGAACACCTTTGCCTCAATTTTCACCATGTTTAACTTGTGATTCATCTTTTCCATCTTGTACCCATCTTTGTCATATTATTCCAAATATGTTGATTCGCTTTCATGTGCATTGGGGGCACGTTTTGGGTAGTTTAGGCAAACTTGAAAATGGGCTATGAACTTGACATGGAATTACATGGAACATGTAATGATAATAAACGTGAATAGGACACGAAAACTTGACATGGGGTTACATGAAAACATAGACTTAAAAAGGGGTCTAAACTTGACATGAACATGACACGTAGAAAAACATGGAAGTGGCCAACTCGAGGTTGGGATGAGTTTGTAGCATAAATCTGCCCGGACCCGCCCGGCAAATCCAGTGGCTACAAACAATAGGACCCAATGTGGGTAGTTGGTCATATCGCGCTTGAAACCCGAGGTTAGACTAGGTTGTGGTGTAAATCTGCCCAGACCCGCCCGGCGTAACAAGTAACCACAACAACGTCTAATGTGAGAGGTTGAGAGTGCATTAATTCAATTAATGCCACACGATAAGGTTAAGTAAATCTGACTAATAACACTTAACCGATATGACATGAATGGGTAGGTTAAGTGAAACCGGACTTGATTTCTTAATGACACTTAACCGTAAAATACAGTTAGGGGATGGGGTTAAGCTAATCCATACTTAACTAATCCGACTCGGTAATTAGATGAGGTTAAGTTAACCTACACTTAACTAATCTAAACACGGTAATTAGATGGAGTTAAGTTAACCTAGACTTAACTAATCTAAACAAGGTAATTCGATGGGGTTAAGTTAAACACTTAAACAATCTAAACATGATAATTCAATGAGGTTAAGTAACCAATACTTAACCAATTTAACATGATAATTCAATGAGGTTAAGTAACTTATACTTAACCAATTATATATGATGATTTGATGAGGTTAAGTAACCTATACTTAACCAATCTAATATGAGAACTTGATAGGGTTAAGTCACAAGACCATTTAAATATACTTAACCATTGTAGTACGATTAGTGGATGGGGTTAAGCTAACCCATACTTAACCAATCCGACTCGATAATCTGATGGGGTTAAGATAATCTATGCTTAACCAATCTAACACGATAATCTGATAGGGTCAAGACAAACTAATACTTAACCAATCTGACTTGATAATTGAATCGGGTTAAGTCATGAGCTTCTTGGTATACTTAACCAACTTGTAGGGCTAAGTCTTGAGCTTAAATACTTAGCCAATCTTGACATGATTCGTAGGCGGGTTAAGTCATGAACTGGAATGACAACACTTAACCCATTAGACAAAACCCTAGTTCAGGGGACTAGGTGGAAAATCGTAGTTAACAAGGATAATGGGAAAGGGAACTAAGTGATAAACCTTAGTTTAGGATAACTAAATAATAATTCTTAGTCAAGGGATTTGGACCAGTTCACAGATAGATGAGTAACCCGATACGGTAGGTCATCGCTTAAACACACGAGGAGGAGCAAATTATCTGACTTAGATAAAGGCTCCAACGAACTGGGTGACGAAGCAGTAGCTTCGGGGGACGTGAGGGTACTCTTGGTATCCCTCTGTGAGGTTGCAGATGATCCGCCTGGGCTCACAGAGGTTAAGGTCTGCGGTAGAAGAACCAAGAGTATGCCTTGGTTGCTGTGCGAGCAACCTAAAGACGGGGATGGATTAGCGTGGAGTCGACGATACTTGATTTTTGCCCTGGATAGCGCGTCGTCGACTACCTACCATCTTTAGTCGATCATGTACATATACGGAAAGGCAGAGAACTCCCAACATACCATATACTTGCTATCGAGTTATGGGTGAGGTGGGCCAATAGGTAAGTGGGGGCATATGGGGCCGGAGTATAGTTCTCGTGCATGATTTTTCTTGGATTGCCTTTCAGTAGTTGAGGGGTCACGTGGGACCATAGCCACGGACACAAAAACAGACCTTGATATATGCATTCGGCATACGACTTAAAGCTCCCGACCGAGTCTCGTATTTCTTGATTTGCCCTAGCACGGGACTCAGATGGCACATTGAGATACATGTGCAGTTAGACATGGAAAAACGATTCACGATGCTTACGTGGGGAAAAGGGCGCGGTTAACGGGTAGCATAATCCCTAGTAGCCCTAGGTGGCTAAAACCCAAACCGAGATACGAGAATGTTCATTAGGTAGCATAATCCCTAGCGGTCCTAGGTGGCATAAATCCTAAGTAAACACACGATAGTCCATGGTAAGAAAACATAACCAGATCAAGGGTAGCAGTCCAAAACAACTTCAAGGATAAAATGGTACTACGTTGAGGTGGTATAGATTTACATGGGAAAGCCCGTACGGCCTACGGCAAAGGACTGAACTTATACATGGAAAGAAACATACGGGTTAGGAAAACCCATGTACGCGATATATTAGGGTGACATGGACCATTTCATGGCTTTGGTCAAGGGACATTTTGTAGTTAACTCATGACATGGGTTGGGATACTAGTACGGGAGGTGCAGAGCAAATATACATGATAGATATCTTGGGATATTATACTTGATAGAAACCCGACGATGTGATACTTTGATTTATCTTGACACCGTAGTTCATCATGATACCTTAGTTTATCTTGATATCGTAGTTCACCCTGTTATCTTGGTTTAGTTTATCTATCTTGTTGTCATCATTATGTTTATTTTCAGTTTATGCATGTCATGTTACCTTTACCTGTTTTTATGCTGGAAGTAGATAGGACTTACCAGTCTTTATGACTGACCCCGTTTTCTTTCGCCTCTCTGTCTTCCGTTTCGCCCCCCCCCCCAAGGTTTTCAGGGAGGAAATACTGTTGTTTAGTTCGGACCTCTTATGCTTGAAGGTCATCATGTATAGCTTGGTCTTCTCTTAGCTATGGCTTCTTCACCGCTTTATTTTGGGGGAATAATTTATGAAAAGGTTTTATGCTTCTTTACTATTGCAAGACAGGTTTTGATGTATTCTGATGTAAAAGGCTTTAGACCTTATTTTATAGGGTAATGAAATTTGTTTTACTTCCACTGTTTTATATATGTTCTATCTTGTAATATTTCTGTGTATGTTTACCTCGATAATGCTTCACCAAACATAGTGCATTCCCTTTGTGAGTGACCCTAGCAGAGGTGGGGTGTTACATTTGGTATCAGAGCAGAAGGTTACCAGACTGGGCAAAAGTTTTTAAAAACCTTCTGAAAACTATTTGAGAAACCGTTTACAAAGAAGCATTTTTCAAGAAAAGTTTTTAAAGGCTATTCCCCAAAAGCCTTTAGCACTATCCTTTGTTTCCTTGATTGAGTCTCTTTTCCTTTCCTTCCTCCATCTGTAGTCACATAGTTTTAACTGCGACTAATCCTTATCTAGCTAAGTAAGAGTTTTCCGTACGATGGAGGGAGTCCTCGAGAGACCTGTTGTCGTGCTATAACGAAGGATAATAAGAGCAAGGATAGAGGACACGAGCTTAAAGATAAGCAACTTGTTGATATGGCTTAATCCACAAAGGAGGGAAAAAGATGAACAATAATACCCATGACGAGAGAGTATCTTTGGCATGGTAAAACGGGACGCATTGTTAAGAGTTATGGGACGAGGACAAGATCATTGAGAGGGCAATTGTATGCTCTCATTTCTAGCGTACCTAAGAGGGATGGTACTGTTTCTGTTGAAGGTTTAGCCTTTCTTTTCTATCATCACGTCTAGACTTTGTCTTGATCATCGCATCATTTAAGTCTACTTCGATAGTTGAGTCTCTGCACCTTAGTACTAGCTTGGTAGAGGATCCCATTTTTGTCTCAAATCCTGTTGGACGATCGGTCCATTTATTCATGACTTGTTTGGAATTGAGAGTGTAAATGCCAAGTGTTGAGATTAGAAGCAATGCTTCTATTGTTGAGCTATGGATGGATTCTAAGGATGAAGTGGTTATCCAGTAAGGGATGCCATTCTCGGTTTTGAAAGGAGGGTAGTTAAACTCTTAACTTGCCTTGGTAATACCCTCGAAGTCTCGTATAACCTTTTGGGTTTTGTCATGGTTAGTTACCTAGAATCTCTTGATGCATTTATCGGAAATCTCTGATCCGATCGAGTAACGTTCGGCAATAAGGCGGATGGTTCATTCCGCTTAAGCATGGGTTATAGGAATCACCCTAGTAAGTGCACGTGGTAACGTGGATTGGCATCGGTAAACGAGATCCAGAATTCACTAGTGAATTTTGGAGAGCTTGCATGAGTACGCAGATATGTTTGAGCCGAGCATACTAGGGAAAGAATAAGTGAAAGTGAAACGAGAGGCGACAGTGAAATGAGTTCCAACTCATACCTTGGAAATAGGAATCAAGGAGCTACGAAAATCATGAAGTCAAAGGTGGCCAAGGCACACTGGAATTAAGCTCAAGGAAATGCGGCTTAAACGCGCGCATCATATCTCTTTTTAAGAGTATATCGTTGATCCCTGGTTCTCCTGTAGAGCTTGCTTGCATGCTATCGCTTGGTGGATATCCTCTCGATCCTGTTTCCGTTGCAAACCCCATAAGGAGTTTATCTTGTTTATCTTCTTGATCCTATCTTGGGAACCTTAGGTAGAACCCTATGGATGTAAACATGTATTTGAAACATGTTATGATTGATATGGTTGCCAGTGGTTGCAAGTGGTTTCTCGTGGATGATTGAGTACACATTAGACACTAGGTCGATTCAGTCACATTTCATATTGCATATGCACGAGTATTTGTACTTGTTTATGGATGAAATTGAATATGTTATCATGTGGATGTTGCATGTGGATGAATGGTTGTGACAACATATAGTGTTTATATGAGTAGGACTATTTTCATACATGTTGGATTCATGGCACTAAACATATTTTGCATTTAGAAGATCACTCAGGCCTGATCATTTACATTAGATAAGTACATATACACACACCTTTCGCATATGATCATACAACATTTAGAATCTTTTAAGGACAATGACTTCCCGTGGATGATGTTTTGAGTAGATGGATGATGGATGGTAGGATACGTTCTTCCTAACTTGAAAATTTCGGGAACGAAATCCTCTAAGGTGGGGAGAATGTAACAACCCGTATTTTGAATAACATGTTATAACGTAAATCAAGGCATAATTAAATGTTAAAATCTGAATCAAGGGAAATGGGCTGTGCCATTGCATTCGTCTCGGAAAAATACGCGAAATAGAGTCCGAGTTTTCGAAAATCGGAGTCCGTATGACCAAGTTATGGCCCGTCAAAGTTTAAAGAAAATTCAAGTTCAAAAACAGTTCGAAATTCAAATCTGGAGCCAAACAGACTGGGCGGGAAAAATTCCTGCCCAAGCCCCAGGTCTACTGGGGTGTCGACTGGGGAGTCGACACGCCCAGGGGCAGGTCGACTGCCCAGTCGACACGGGTGTCGACCTGGCCCAAAAACCCATGTTGGGTCTGGATGACCTGGTGCACCTGGTTGCTCATTTGGGTCTGGTCTATTGGCCTGTGACGGATTTTGAGGGTTCAGATCTATCCTAGGGTTAATCTAAGGGCCTAAACTACTCCTAATCTCTATAAAAACACCCTAAGACCTAACCTAAATCACTAAAAATCATTCTAGCAACTAAGTGCTGCCAAAATCTATCTTGATCATGACCTCCATCTCCAACTCCAAGGGCTTATGCATTCAAATCGGATTCAATTCAAAAGGCGCAAGCTTTCTACATCAAATCGTGGAAGTAGATCAACGTTGCTACGCAAATTTCATGACGATTCTACGACAAGACGATTCATGCTCATAATCCCTTAGCCACGCTATGTAAGTTCTAGCTACTTGT
This sequence comes from Allium sativum, assembly GCA_030737875.1. Taxonomy (NCBI): domain Eukaryota; kingdom Viridiplantae; phylum Streptophyta; class Magnoliopsida; order Asparagales; family Amaryllidaceae; genus Allium; species Allium sativum. Next base: position 876,623 of record JASFAX010000065.1, read on the forward strand.
AGATATAAATGATAGTTCTAACGTGACATGGAATAAAATGCGATGAACATAAATATGCTAGCATATATGAACCTTGTCATGCCTCTTTTGCTTGAACCTATGACTTTAGGCTATGTTTAGTGACTAAATCAAGTAACTCATGTTGCATTGGACTTAGTTTGCCATGCAAGATTGAACCTTTATTTGTGGGATGTTGGCATGAACACTTGGAACCATTTTGACTTGTGAAATATGTGCATGAATTTGACTTGGGGCTTATGCATGTAAAAGAACCCAAAACCCCTTATGATTTCATGTTTATGTGAGGCCAAACCCCTTATGATATTATGCATGTTTGAGGCCAAACCCCTTATGATACCGTGCATGTTTGTGGCCAATCCCTTTATGACATCGTGCATGTTTTGAGGCCAATATGCAATATGCTAGTTATGTGAACACCTTTGCCTCAATTTTCACCATGTTTAACTTGTGATTCATCTTTGCCATCTTGTACCCATCTTTGTCATATTATTCCAAATATGTTGATTCGCTTTCATGTGCGTTGGGGGCACGTTTTGGGTAGTTTAGGTAAACTTGGAAATGGGCTATGAACTTGACATGGAATTACATGGAACATGTAATGATAATAAACGTGAACAGGACACGAAAACTTGACATGGGGTTACATGAAAACATAGACTTAAAAAGGGGTCTAAACTTGACATGAACATGACACGTAGAAAAACATGGAAGTGGCCAACTCGAGGTTGGGTTGAGTTTGTAGCATAAATCTGCCCGGACCCGCCCGGCAAATCCAGTGGCTACAAACAATAGGACCCAATGTGGGTAGTTGGTCATATCGCGCTTGAAACCCGAGGTTAGACTAGGTTGTGGTGTAAATCTGCCCGGACCCGCCCGGAGTAACCACAACAACGTCTAATGTGAGAGGTTGAGAGTGCATTAATTCAATTAATGCCACATGATAAGGTTAAGTAAATCTGATTAATGACACTTAACCGATATGACATGAATGGGTAGGTTAAGTGAAACCGGACTTGATTTCTTAATGACACTTAACCGTAAAATACAGTTAGGGGATGGGGTTAAGCTAATCCATACTTAACTAATCCGACTCAGTAATTAGATGAGGTTAAGTTAACCTACACTTAACTAGTCTAAACACGGTAATTAGATGGAGTTAAGTTAACCTAGACTTAACTAATCTAAACACGGTAATTCGATGGGGTTAAGTTAAACACTTAAACAATCTAAACATGATAATTCCATGAGGTTAAGTAACCAATACTTAACCAATTTAACATGATAATTCAATGAGGTTAAGTAACTTATACTTAACCAATTATACATGATGATTTGATGAGGTTAAGTAACCTATACTTAACCAATCTAATATGAGAACTTGATAGGGTTAAGTCACATGACCATTTAAATATACTTAACCATTGTAGTACGATTAGTGGATGGGGTTAAGCTAACCCATACTTAACCAATCCGACTCGATAATCTGATGGGGTTAAGATAATCTATGCTTAACCAATCTAACACGATAATCTGATAGGGTCAAGACAAACTAATACTTAACCAATCTGACTTGATAATTGAATAGGGTTAAGTCATGAGCTTCTTGGTATACATAACCAACTTGTAGGGCTAAGTCTTGAGCTTAAATACTTAGCCAATCTTGACATGATTCATAGGCGGGTTAAGTCATGAACTGGAATGACAACACTTAACCCATTAGACAAAACCCTAGTTCAGGGGACTAGGTGGAAAATCGTAGTTAACAAGGATAACGGGATAGGGAACTAAGTGATAAAACTTAGTATAGGATAACTAAGTAATAATTCTCAGTCAAGGGATTTGGACCAGTTCACAGATAGATGAGTAACCCGATACGGTAGGTCATCGCTTAAACACACGAGGAGGAGCAAATTATCTGACTTAGATAAAGGCTCCAACGAACTGGGTGATGAAGCAGTAGCTTCGGGGGACGTGAGGGTACTCTTGGTATCCCTCTGTGAGGTTGCAGATGATCCGCCTGGGCTCACAGACGTTAAGGTCTGCGGTAGAAGAACCAAGAGTATGCCTTGGTTGCTGTGCGAGCAACCTAAAGACGGGGATGGATTAGCGTGGAGTCGACGATACTTGAATTTTGCCCTGGATAGCGCGTCATCGACTACCTACCATCTTTAGTCGATCGTGTACGTATACAGAAAGGAAGAGAACTCCCAACAGACCATATACTTGCTATCGAGTTATGGGTAAGGTGGGCCAATAGGTAAGTGGGGCATCGAGGGCCGGAGTATAGTTCTCGTGCATGATTTTTCTTGGATTGCCTTTCAGTAGTTGAGGGAGGGGTCACGTGGGACCATAGCCCCGGACACAAAAACAGACCTTGATATCTGCATTTGGCAGACGACTTTAGGCTCCCGACCGAGTCTCGTATTTCTTGATTTGCCCTAGCATGGGACTCGGATGGCACATTGAGATACATGTACAGTTAGACATGGAAAAACGATTCACGATGCTTACGTGGGGAAAGGGGCGCGGTTGACGGGTAGCATAATCCCTAGTAGCCCTAGGTGGCTAAAACCCAAACCGAGATACGAGAACGTTCATTAGGTAGCATAATCCCTAGCGGTCCTAGGTGGCATAAATCCTAAGTAAACACGCGATAGTCCATGGTAAGAAAACATAACCAGATCAAGGGTAGCAGTCCAAAACAACTTCAAGGATAAAATGGTACTACGTTGAGGTGGTATAGATTTACATGGGAAAGCCCGTACGGCCTATGACAAAGGACTGAACTTATACATGGAAAGAAACATACGGGTTAGGAAAACCTATGTACGCGATATATTAGGGTGACATGGACCATTTCATGACTTTGGTCAAGGGACATTTTATAGTTAACTCATGACACGGGTTGGGATACTAGTACGGGAAGTGCAGAGCAAATATACATGATAGATACCTTGGGATATTATACTTGATAGAAACCTGACGATGTGATACTTTGATTTACCTTGACACCGTAGTTCATCATGATACCTTAGTTTATCTTGATACCGTAGTTCACCCTGTTATCTTGGTTTAGTTTATCTATCTTGTCGTCATCCTTATGTTTATTTTCAGTTTATGCATGTCATGTTACCTTTACCTGTTTTTATGCTGGAAGTAGATAGGACTTACCAGTCTTTATGACTGACCCCGTTTTCTTTCGCCTCTTTGTCTTCCGTTTCCCCCCCAGGTTTTCAGGGAGGAAATACTGTTGTTTAGTTCGGACCTCTTATGCTTGAAGGTCATCATGTATAGCTTGGTCTTCTCTTGGCTATGGCTGCTTCACCGCTTTATTTTGGGGGAATAATTTATGAAAAGGTTTTATGCTTCTTTACTATTGCAAGACAGGTTTTGATGTATTCTGATGTAAAAGGCTTTAGACCTTATTTTATAGGGTAATGAAATTTGTTTTACTTCCGCTGTTTTATATATGTTCTGTCTTGTAATATTTCTGTGTATGTTTACCTCGATAATGCTTCACCAAACGTAGTGCATTCCCTTTGTGAGTGACCCTAGAGGAGGTTGGGTGTTGCATAAATTCTTTTAAACTTATTCTTTAATCTTCCTTTGAAGACCATTGCAAAAGATTTTGTATTATCTTTTAACAGTCTTAAACCAAATTAGGGTATATGAAACTAGTATGGATTATCGAGCCTTACCGAAGTACTTATTTATTTTATTTTTCCAATCCTAACCTATTCATCCCATGGAGAGAAACTAGTAGTACTCCATATCTAACACCCACTGTGTTATCGGTAAATTTAATTACCATTTCACGTTCAAATCTAATTAAAGATTCAACTATCGCATGGATTGAAACTGGTGGTACTCCATTTCGAACGTTTCTTGAATTCGGTAAACTTATTTACCTCATTCATATTCCAACTAATTAAAGATTCATTAAAACTCCAACTTGGTTTTAATCTCCAAAAATCATTACTTAACGATTATTCAAATTTAAGAAATTAATCTTGTCTTTAACTGGGTTAAAGAACCAATGTCATGTAAAAACATTGTTCACAATAAACCCAAATTCATGTTCCATTTGATATGAATTCTTCATGGAAATCAAATCAATCGTAATCAATATGAATTTCCATATCTGACTAATACTATAAGTGGAATAACGACAAAGCCTTTTAAATTCTATAAATAGTATGGGTCTTCTTTCACAGAACTCATCTCGATTATTAATAAATCGAGTCCCACTCAATTCCAATTTAATATATTAAACTGGAAAACTTTAATTTGGAAAATTTCCATTAAATCTTAATTAAAAGATTTATAAATTCCAAACCATAATTTCACTATTAACTGGGTTTTAAGAACATTCTTATTTAAGACACCATTCACGATAAACTCAAAATCCAATTTGATATTAAATACAAGGCTCTGAATAGAAGTCATATCGGCTTATATTCAATATCAAATTCATAAACTAACAGATATCGTATTGGGAATAACGATGTGTATTTCTTCCAAATTTCTCAACAATATCCCTATAATCATGGAATCCAATACTGAAATATCCGAAGATAATTTTCATTCAAATCCATTCCAGTTTATAAGTTGGAAGTTTCTGGTTATATTAAAACCATTTCAATTCCTTTTCAGTTCTTTACTTAAGTTGATAAACAACTTGTTCAGGTAAAAATATAGTTTTATCTTTACAAACTTGGAATATTTCATCCAAAACCATTTCAAATCGTTTATTATGATTTAACAAAAAATTTCCATATTTTTAATCATTTAAACATAGGCCCTTTCAGTTAAATGACGTTTCAAGTCATTTAGTTGAACTAATGCTGTTTTTATTCAAAATTTGAATTAAACGTTTCTCAAAATCCAACCGTTAGATTTCAAATCTCATATTACCATTCGAAAGCTCTTTTCGATATGAACATAACAGATCCTATTTCAGGAGGATCTGACGGTCGGATCTCCCATTACATCCATTCAAAGTCAATTGTCAAAATTCGTGAACAGCCGCTGCGCGGCACGTTCTATTCAATCCATTTTAATATATATAATATATTTCGTCGATTTCCTTTTAAAACGTATTTTATAAATCGTTTATAAATTCGCCTTAAAAACGATTCCATCTTCCATTTCAATTTTAAATCAAAATTGAATCTTCCATATCATTATAATATTAAAATGGTAATATTTTCAAAATATCAGATTTTGAAATCAAATCTTTTCGATATTCATTATAAAATGAATAAAATCGACAAAAAATTCCGTTTGACTTAAAATGGCGTTTATCTACTTAACTTGGCTTCATATTCATTTCAGTTATGAATATTTCAATATTTTCATGTCCATCCAAAATCGGACATCAAAATCATATTTTGATTCTTCACTAAATAATATATTAAAATACTCGTTATTTCTGAATTGAATCAGACTCAAAACTCAATCAATTACAATACAATTTTATTTATATGGATACCATGCATCGCTTGTATTCAAAAATAGTGATAAACAACTATTAAACATTCAATTCACATCCAGAGTGCAATTTACAACTGTATAAGCATTAAATAATTAAATAACGCTTATAACAGTCTGTCAATTAATCGGTTGACATACAATTACTTCCAAGGTAGATGTGAGTTAATTATCATCCCCAGACCCATGTAGGGTTTTGAAACAACAACAATTATTTAATGAATCATTACTCGCATACAATGCACACCCCATAGTCATAAATAAATAAATACTCAACTATCCAATGCCATTTACGGCGCCACAAGTGTCCATCTGCAGAGTATGAAATGCGATTGTCACATTTTCATACAACGCTTCTAATGCAAATGATTTGTGAATAGCTCATGTGTTGAACTCCAAAAAGGGGCAATATAACTACATGATTCAGTTTCTAACTTGCAACTTAATGCATAACTAACTAACTACTCTAATATAATAATTTAAGATATAAGTTTTCACCGAGATTTTTGATCGTTATAATAACAATCGCTTTTGAATTTAATCAAGCGCGGGTTTAATTTAACCCAAACTTCCAACTAGCTTCAAATTTGATCAAATTAGTTTCATTTCGAAGCTCTCGTCGATACGGTTCCAATGCATCTTGAATCGCCTAATTTCGAGTTTGTATGAAAAAGTTATGATCTTTACAAATTCGCATATATACGTTAACCAAGAATTTAGCAACATATCTTTGATTTAAACCAACTAATCTATTACTTAAACTTGAAAACAAGAAGTCTTGACTGTTTATGTGGCATCGTTACTTCTCAGCATTTCAAAATAATTGGATCACCGTTCCGCTTCTTATTTTTCATCCCACCGTTTACAAAACTGCTACAACCGCTTCTCTTCTCCACTTTCTGCTTTTCATCTTCTTCTGCCAGTGAAAAGAAAATTCCGCCTACTTTTGTGAAGGCCCGTAACTTCCCCGGTGAGGAAAGCATGGATAGTTCGAGAACAAGCCACAACAGAACGCAGACGGAAGAACATTTCATTGTTAATTACAACAATTCCATCAGAATACAAGAATATACAGAGTATAAATGAATAAATATTACACAGAAATATCAGAGATTTAAATTACATTTAAATACAACGCAGCGGAAATAATACAAAACACAACTAGAAGGAGATATACAGATACAAAGCTTTCCGAATATCGTTCCAGCTGTAAACCGGGATCCTGTGAATATAAATCTGCAAAACCAAAACTACTAGCTGCCCGTGTCAAAATAAGGGCACCCAGAGTTTAGGTTAAAACAATAAACTCCAGGTCAGTCATGGGACTGGTGAAAGAACTAAAACAGTTATTAATCTTTATTTTTAAAGCTAGGTAAATCAAGGGACCACGCCGTATAACACGGAACGGGTTTCCTCCCAAGAATACCAGTGCATAAAACAACAGCGCAATGCTAAATAAAGAAAAATGAAGCTATTATAAGACCCAGTTCCTATCACACAATGCAACGCAAGCCGGGGGATAGGGTTTTTACCTTATAACAGCCAAGAATGCTTGATACGTTTAAAACAAATCATTTGATACTATTATAAGTGCATAGTATATAAAACAACTTCAAATCATAAAAATCAATCATAGGCGACATGAGCGTCCCATGCCACTATGTCGCCATATATAGGTTTACAAATAAAACCGCAAAGTCACGTATTTGGAAATTGGATGTCCATCTATGAACCGAGGCCAGGGATCGTCGTCTACCGATTCGAGACAATCTAGCCCATGTCTCCGGAACAGCCGCAACTTCCCCTTGGAGCGACAGGGCCGGTCCACCGATGTGGATTATAATGCCTGAACACTGCGTTTCCCCGCCCTTTGGGGCGTAAATGAGCCAACGAATGGCTCCATCGAACCCGGATCGTCCGATCTAACCGAGGCGCCTCGCAACAGCAACAACCACACAGGTGAAAAATATATAAATGTCAGGGCTGGTAGGTCACTGACACCACCCTAGCTAGAAGGAAACGCATGCCCTCCCTGAGGTCCTCTCCCGTTTTTGGTTCACAACCGGGGTGCGAGGCTCGCGAATTCACGTTACACAAAGCTGTGCCACACAGGCTGTGCTTTGATCATCACCACAAGACTTTGTTTTTCAACAGAAGCCTCGATCAATTGCCACTTAGGCATGCCACACAGGCAATTCACTCCATGCGTTTGATATCCATCAATATATAACCCCTGAGCTCGTACGTCTCAGAGAAGGGCGTTAAGCAAGAGAATAAATTCTCCGCCGCCAAACAGATATATATTTAATAGAAATCAATCACGCGGACTAAAATCCAATGTCAGACACACAGTCCATTTACAAGTTCGCTCTGGGTCTGAACAAAACCGGAGGCACCTAGTACCCCGCATATCCATCGATCTCCAAGTACGTCTGGACGATCACCAACTGTTTCCATCTTCTTGGGTGTACAGCCCAATCAAGATCATCAGTAATTACCCAAACGACGTGAAGACCTCCGGTCTTTAACCACCGTCTTCACCTTCGACACCACGTCGAATCAGTTATTTAGAATGGGATAAACCCGGTCTTTCCGAATAACTCGCGTATATTTTAAATAAGTGTTACACATACACAACATACGCCTCATTCCAATTTATCAGTCACTAACCGTAAATTAACAAGAGAATAATTGCCCAAATATTAACCCCGAAGGCCGAAACCAACATCACATCAATATCCAGAAAATCATTCTGCTTGGCTAATCGACAGTTAGTTTCTAAATTTCATATTCATAGGGAAAGGTTCCCATTAATTTTATCAAAGATAAATTCCTTGAATTTATTCTCTAATCTTCTTTTGAATTTCGATTCAACTAGTCGGGATTAACGAACCTTACCGAAGTAATCATTTGTTTTAATTTCCCAATCCCAACCTATTCATCCCATGAAGTAAAACTGGTAATACTTCATATCTAACAGCACGGTGATATCGGTAAATTCAATTACCATTTCACGTTCAAATCTAATTAAAGATTTAACTATCGCCTGGAGCAAAACTGGTGATACTCCATTCTCGATTATTTCAATCTAATTAAAGATTCATTAAAACTCCACTTAGTTTTAATCTTTGACTGGGTTAAAGAATCAGTGTCATTTAAAACCACGGTTCACGATAAACCCAAAATCACATCACATTTCAATCAGTTCCTTACCGTAAAGTAGCAAGTGAGCAATTCCCTAAGTATTAACCCCGAAGGCCGAAACCAACATCAGGTCAATACCTCTGAAACCATTCAACTTAACCAATCTCCAATTAGTTTCTGATTTTCTTAACTCCTTTGGGTCTAAGAACAGTATTATTGAAGATACCGTTCACGACAACCCAAAATCCCATTCCATTAATTATCGTGTTAAAGAACAAGTGTTATTTAAAACACTGCCCAAAAATCAATATCAATTCAATTCCACTTTAATATTATTTAATTGGTACACTTCATTAAATCTAAATAAAAAGATTTAATCTTTTCTCAACTGGGTTCAAGAACAGTGTTAATGAAGACACCATTCACGACAAACCCAAATCAAATTTGATATTAAATACAAGGCTCTGAATAGAAAATATATCGGCTTATATTCAATATCAAATTCTACGACTAACAAATGTCGTATTGGGAATAACGATATATATATATATCTTTCAAATTCCCATAACAATATCTGTATCATCACGAAATCCAACATCGAAATATTCCGAAGACAATTTCGATTCAAATCCATTCCAATATAATTATTGGAAACTATGGTTATTTTCAAAACCATTTCAAATCCAATTTATTTATTTAAAAATAAATAGAATTATAATTCTAGTTCAAAACTAGTTCATTTCGATAAAAATCTATTTTTATCTTTTCAAATATGGATTTTTTCATCCCAATTCTTTCTAAATCATTTCTTAGGATTTTGCACAAATTATTACTATTTTTAATAATTTTATTAAGGCCCGTACAGTCGATTTCCAACAACGGCCATCGAACGGCACTTACAACGACCTTTTCCAAATTTGATTTGGACATAACTCCAAATCCAACCGTTAGATTTCAAATTTCTAATATTCGTTAGAAAGCTCTTTTCGATACGAACCCAACGGTTCTGGTTTTAGGAGAATCCGACGGTCGGATCTCCCGTAATATCCGTTCGAAGTCAGTGGTCGAAATTCGCGAACTGCCACGGCGCGGCGCGTTCTATTCAGGCCATTATATTATATATATAATATATATAATATATACTTCGTCGATTTCCTTTTCAAAACGATTTTTAATTCAATTTCAATTCGTTTTCAATTCAGTTTGAATTTCAAATTAACTCGATTTCAATTCAAATTCAATTATATTTCAATTCTATTCGAATTCATTTCAAAACGATTTCAATTCTATTTCAATTCTATTCGAATTCATTTCAAAACGATTTCAATTCTATTTCAATTCTATTTCAAATTCTATTCGAATTCATTTCAAAACGATTTCAATTCTATTTCAATTCTATTTCGAATTCTATTCGAATTCATTTCAAAACGATTTCAATTCTATTCGAATTCATTTCAAAACAATTTCAATTCTATTCGAATTCATTTCAAAATGATTTCAATTATATTTCAATTCTATTCAAATTTCAGTTCACTTTAATATTCACTTCAAATTGAATAAAATCGATATAAATATCGTTTACGTCAAAATGGCGTCAATCTATCAACGCGGCTTCATTTATTTCGATTTTCAAATATTCTATTTCAAATATTTCTTTTTCAAATATTTCTAATTTTCAAATATTCCTAATTCAAATATTTCTATTTTCAAATATTTCTATTTCAAACATTTCTATTTTCAAACTGGAATGAGGCCCAATCAATTACCATATAATGTTAATTATATGGATTTTCTGCAACACATGTATACAATAACAACGATGAATAATCAACCATCATCCAAAGTGCATTCTACACTGTATAAGCATCAAATATAGATATTCAACGCTTATAACAGTCTGTCAATCAATCGATCGACATACAACTAAACAATCCGGATTAGTGTACGTCAAATATCATCCCAATACCCGTGTGGGGTTTCAAACAATCAAACACAGATTTTATTTGTGCAGTTGGGCGATGTGTAAAATTTATCGTCCCAATCAATATCAGTCAAATGTGTGTATATAAACAAATCGTCTGATTTGTTTATTTTATTTCATTTCATATACACGTTAAAATTCTATTTTCAACTATATAAAATATTTTAACTATATAAATATTTTATTTCATTTCACATCACACAATCAACTACACATCAAAATCAAACAAACAAGCATACAAGCCGTCCATGGTCCGTGGACGACGGGTGTCGGGTGCTACTAAACACTGTCTGCATCCTAGTATATATTTATTAACTAGAAAACAAAATTAAAAGGTGAGAAGTTCTCACAGAATTGCTAATCCAACGCCACAACTCTTCTTAGGTTGAAATCTTCGTCGTTCTTGCCACTTGTCACTTTCTTTGCCCGTATTCTCTACATATGTAAAAATCACATTTTTTACTTTGCTACTCAATATTGAAAAATCAAATTTTTACTTCGCTATTCAATATATAAAAATCCCATTTTTACACCGGTGTTCATATAATAAAGGTCATATTTTTATTATTTTTATAATATAAAAATCATATCTTTCCTACTTCAAAGATGTAATCTTTTCGCTATTTCATTACAAAAATCATTCCTTTATCTCTTATATGAATTAAAGATCGAATTTTTATTCTTTCTAAAATATAAAAATCATATTTTTAATATTTCTACTTTATAAAAGATTATATTTTATACTTCTACAATATAAAATTTTATTTCTAATTTACCACTCGAATAAAAATTGTATTTTTAACCTTTCTATAATATAAAAAAAATTACTCGACTAAAAATCATATTTTTACATGAATAAAAGTCTCATCTTTAAATTAGAAAAATCTCATCTCTCCTAAATAAAAAATGAAATCTTTGCTAAATAAAAATTCATATATTCCTATAAGGTTAAAATCACAATCATATTGGAATTAAAATCATATTCATATAGGAATTAAAATCATATTCATATGCGAATTTAAAACTAGGAAACTTACGTTGATTGTTTCTAGGTTTCATTGCCAGAGCAGCTCGCTGGTGGTGGCTCAATGGGCGTCGCGGCGCCGGGCTTCGGTGGTGGAGGCAGAATGAGGGTCTCGCGACATGGTGGTGGGATCTGGAGGGTTTCACGTCGATCTGGGTATGGGGTTCCGCGCGAGGCTAGAGAAGGTGGGGAAGGAGAGACGGCGGAAAGGAGAGGGGGTGCTATCGGTGGCTGGCGACATTGGAACGGCGGCGAGGCAGGCTGGGGCTCCGACGATGAGGATGACAGGGCGGCGCAAGAGATCGATCGGGGAAAAGGATTTTGTTTTTTTTCGTTTTATTTCTGAGGAAGAGAGAGAATGGTAAGGGAGAGAGAATATATATTTATTTTATATTATTTTATTTTCTAAATGGTTGACTTTTTCATTCTAACACGAAATCAAACCCAACGACTGGCGCCCAGAGCTAATTACCCCCATTCTGAACACAATAGGATTTGTATCGCAAGCTGATTCGATCAGTTTCCGTTAAAATCAACATATAACTCTATATATTGAATTTGAACCAGCATTTCAATTTACTGGGGCCACATACTAACTCGAAAAATTCCAGAAAAATATTTTCTAACTTCGTATTGACGATACGGTCCTAACAAAACTAGTTTCGTCGAATTCTGAGACCGTTTGAAAAATGGCCATTTTCCAGTCGATTAAAATCAACTTAAACTGGTCAAACGCGTTTTCCTTTGCCGCGCTCACATATTGATTCGAAAAATTATGAAATTTGGAATCTAGCAATAATTTGACATCACGGACCCAACAAAAGCGGTTTCGTCGAAATCCGAGGTCGTTTGCAAAATCTCCATTTTTAAGGGCCTGAATTCCATAGCGACTATTCAGAATTTTCAACTGGTCATATCTTTTGATTCCCGCTATGAAATTTTGATTTTTCGGATTCGTTGAAAAGATATTATCAATTAGATCCTATTATTTTTGGTTTCACTAAAATTCGGTTTATTTTGCACCCGGTACATTCATTTGAATTTTGAAATCGAATTATCGAACTACCGCGCCATTTTCAATTCCTTTTATAAATATAAATAAATATTTATATTCTAACGTCGATCTATATAAATATATTCGTTCGAATTCTATTCAAAATAAATTTCTCGTCGTTATTGTTTAAAATAATTCATTTTAAATAGTCAAAATTCGCTAAAATTACCAAAATAAAAATTTTAAACTGGCCCAGATTTCCGGGTTATTACAACTTTCTCCCCATATACCAGAAAATAAATCATTATATCAGACCTTTGTTCTTCACTGATCTTCTTCCGTTCAATTGACCCTACCCTAATCTGCCGACCGTTCAAAATTTCTTCTGAACCTATATTATGATTTTCTCCTCTCAATTGTACTCACAAATTGATCGTTCTTACACTGGTTCATGCAACCCGGCGGTCGTATCGTCTACGTTCTGTCAACTGGCAAGCCCTCGATTCCGATAACTTTTGGAGCCACTTCCTTCCGTTCGGCTATCACCAAATTTTATCCAAATTCATTGATTCTGCGAGTTTCTCATCTTGCAAACCTCTATATTCACACTTTGTGATTCAGTGCTTATTGATGACGGTAAAAAGGTAATTTGATTGAATTTTTAAGACATAACCGTCCCCTATAACTTCTCTCACAACGAAAGGGCCCAAGGTTTGAATAATTTTTTCAGTTCTGAATATCTATTTTGCTTTCTACACCTGCACAAACTGTTGGTAGATGTAGTTTATTATTTGTTTTAATTTTTTTTACTTGCTGTGGTAAAAATGATTGTCTTGAATTATCGTTTTGTTTGTTACTGTTACCTACACAAACTAATTATTTGCCACAAATGGATTTCTCTACTGCGCCTTCAATACAAGTTTTGTTACAGATTTATGAATGTTAGGATATCATTTACTCTCATACCAGTTTTGGAGTACAATTTACTTCTTTTGAAAAGGCCAATACTACACCCTTTTGATGATACATTTTTGAATTTGCAAACCATCAGCATGACATACAACAACTGCGCTGAAATATTTTTGTGTTGCATAATAGTCGACAAAGTAATCCACTATTTGCAAACTATAATTGATTTTCTAATCACAACTGCATTCTAACATTTTCATGTAAACGACTACCACTATTTTGGAATACATATTACATAAATTTGTTAAACAACTACCCTTCTATTGTGTACTATATTTATTCAACTCTTCATTTCAAAATACTCAACTCTATGCGTATTCCCCCTTTTCCAATTTCACACCATCAATGACCCCAGGTCTCTAACATTTCCATGTTAAAAAGCCGTTCCAAAGATTTAGTTCTCAAAAATCTATCCAATTCTACATTTTTTCCAATATTTTAACCCATGTCTACTCAAATTTATATACCCACTCGAGTGATCTTCGGTTAGCCATCAATTCTAATATCCATCTTCCATTCATTATCATTTTCCATTCAATTTTGCTGGTCGATCGATCGGTGGAATTTTCATTTAACGCGGATATTTTTGGAACAAAATCCGCTCAAAACCTAAATTTGAAGAACTTTTCTATTACCGAAGCTTAATTTAGATGATGGACCACTGATTGCAAAAGTTGCAACAATTTTCATTCATTTATCTGTGAATTAGCAATGAAGTTACGTACTTGTTTCCCCAGTTGCAATCTATTCTATAGTTATTAAATATGTGTTTCAGTTTTCTAAATGTGATCCAATGCCTACCGATTTTGTCTGCTTATGCCACCAAACAATTCGAACTTAAGAGAGTTGCATTACTGTGCAACATGTACTGCTTTCTAACTACACACATGCAACTGTCAATTGTTTGTTTTCCTCTTTGTGCAACTCATTCAATTTTGCCATTAGCTTAGGTTTTTCTGATTATCAGGTATTTATGTTTGAAAGAACTGCCATAGAGATTATCAATCACCCCATTTTAAGTCTTTGGAATTTTCTCGACTATATGTTTGTTTTAAATATGTCTCTTTCTGATGGAATTTTTCGAATTAGGAGTCATTATTATTTTAAATTACCAGGTGATTATGTCCTAAGCCGTAATAGAAGAGAACTATGACCTAAGAAGATTTGAAGCTTCTACCATTTACTTATCTAGTAACAAGTTGGCTTTTTCCGAGTTCTTTAAACTATTTCGTGCAGTTTATGTAACTCTTTTGTCCACTTACTAACAGCAACAGATGACTCAAGAAAGGCATATTCAGGCTGATACCAGAGGTGATTCTCAGCTGATTTTTTTTTCGATCTTATGTTTTACATGTTGATATCTATTACTATTCAATACAATTTTTATATACATATTTTTGAGTGACTCACCTACACTCATCCTTTTTTATCCGTATGGACGACACTGATGTAGACGACGATCTATTCATATTGAAACTTGATATTCAATGTACATTTGTAATTTTGTTAGTACGATTGTATAGTCAAACACTTGGTATTTTGAAATTTAGAGCTACATATTGGAGTGATGGTGATAAGTAACTATACCAGTCGATATTTTATCTATACATTTAAGCCTATTATTACATGTTCCTGACTTACGAGATTTTGAGTTTGTCACTGATTTTGACTTTAGCTTAGTAGTTGTTTGATTTGAATCTCGACCATTATGTTTAACCCATTCTCAAACTTATTTAATTTGCACATTATTTTGATTGATAATCAGTACAATTTTTGCCTCCATAACATTTTTATACACTTATCAAATACATGACCTATGGTTGTAAGTCATATAAGGATAGGACAAATTGAATTTTATATTGGCTACTCCAACGACCCTACCCTATTGCAAAATGCAGAATGACCCTGATTTTTAATACTGAATTTTGTAGTCAATCTTTTTAACACATTATTTATTAAGCTAAAGCCAGAGACATTACTCTTCCTTATACAATATCCGGAATCCAAAAATTTACCAATATAAAGATATTAGTTTATATAAAACAATTGGTATACATATATGGAACCCCAGTCGATTATGTTAGTTTATTAATATTATTTATTTCATTTCGTATTCATTTTTTATACAAATTTGGTTGTAAAACTTTAAATATGAAAGTTACTCAGAATTTCACCATGAAAGTAGTAATGCAAGTTTTGTATTTGGAACCTAACCATCAGCTAAAATAATTAATGCTATAAATATGGGGTGTTACATCTAATTAGTGTTGTTATTATTCCATACAAGTACTATAAATTATTGCAATGGTGGTTCGGTGGATATGACTGATTTTCATATGGGAAGGCATCACCTACATTGTTAATACTTTTATTTGACATGGAAAGGATTAAAGTGTGTACGTGTGTGTGTGTATTGAATTAAGGTAAGTGCAATTTTAGAACACATTCGAAGGTGAGACCATTTTTTTATTGAAACAAGTAGTGACAACTACCAATATTGTACTACACATTTGATCAAGAAAACTCGATTTGGTTAATGTTAGTTGAAATTGAAATTGCTTTCTATATGGCCCCTGAAATCATGCTCAGTCTTTTCTTGACAAGTAACAGAGCATAAACCCTGGGCGCTATGTCATATTCTTTTAGAATTTGAACCCGCTCATTTTTTATTCCATTTGTGCCCATTCTTTTATACTTTGAACTTGAATGATATTACTTCATAGTAAAGCTTTTCTTTCACAGGATGTTTTAGTGATATGACAAAGGGTCTAAAGTATCTTACAAATAGTTCCTCAAATATATTGTATAGATCCATTTAATCTATATGCTATGAACCAAATTCAAAGATTAAGATGCGTAATTTCCACTTAACTGCGAAAGCAATATGTTAACTGGATTAAATTTACACTTAAAATTAATTATGTTTTATTTATATTATCCTAAGTAGATTAATATGTTTGTGTGTTCACCCAGGAAATTAATTTAATGCAACCTATGTTAAAGTTTATGGTGTGTTTAATGAATTAATAGAAGTGAAGTGCAATAAAAAAAATCTTCATTCTTGCACAAACTTATAATCATATGACAGTTTCTATACACCAATCACTCACTCACTATTGCAACTAATATAATTACAAAACAACTCCCTCTCCGACTAATAATTTTTAGTTTATGATAACTTTGCCTTTTTTAAGCCTAGGATCCATAATTAGTTGTTCTATGTTTTTATTACCTTCTAAACTTATGTGATCATTCTTTATTAATTTCTTGAAAGGTGGCTTTAGGTTGCCACTAGGTCTTCTTTTCGAATTCTTTGTGAATTGGTAGGCTTGATCCCTGCTGCTCATACAATATCGAAGAAAATGCTTCTTAACGGCTACATCGTACACTTATAGTTTTAATTATAATGAAATATATCTGCATTAGACCAAACTAAAGTTATATTGGATTTGCAGCCTATTCATCCATTAGTAATGCAATTTATTGCATTATTCCATTAATTCGTTAGTTTTGCAAAGGAATTATTGCAGTGGATATTTGATTATAAGCTTGGATGTAACATGCCACTTAGGCGTAGTTTTGTACAAAACTCTGCTAGGTTATTGTTAGTTGAAATGGAAATGGCTTTTTATATGCCCTCGAAGTCATTTGTATATTTTTTTGACAAGTAACAAAGCACGGAGTTCGACATTATGTCACATTTTGGGAGTTAAGCAGTACTGACGACAAATAAGTGTTAAGCACCTGTTGCGCCTGACTGGACTGGACCTTTTTGGACCCTGGCTATGTTGATCAGAGAAAAGGCAAGGCCATCATCCATTAGAGGTTAGGTCATCAGCTAATGTAACACGATATGCTTTGCCGCTTTAGCCGTTATATACAATAGTTAATCAATGCACAAGTCATGAAACATTCAATTGTTGTCATCCAGTTGAGCTTCTAAAAAGGTTTTTCATTTTTGTTCCCTAGCCATTTGCAGCAATGATGAAAAGTCAAGGACCCATGCTGCAAGCACAGGCGCCAGGTATTAGCAATAAACATGCATGAGTATATGATAAAACTGATTCTTTTAGGCCCAGGTATTAGCAATAAGTGTTTGTGAGTATACGATAAAACCGATTCTTTTAGCTATTACCAACCTGTGTGTACTTTGATCAGTTACAGAGGATGATTTTTGAAAGCATATGCATATTGGATTTCTGAAATAATAATTATTTGTAAATTTTGAAAACTCCATTTTACTGATTACGTGATTGTTACACCTTAAACATTAATTAAAAAAACCAAAGTTTGTTAACATTAATTAATTTGTAAACATTGTTATCTCTCTTGCTTCTCTTATTTCTCTTGCTTCTACCCTGTCCCTTCTCAAGATTATAGGTTATTTGCTGCATTTAGTTATGTATTTTTAAATTTCAATCTGTTCCTTTGTAGATATACGCAAACTAAACAAAGTTCTTTTGCAACAGGGGAAACAGGTACAAAATGCTCGGTAAGCATGTGAAAATTTTTGCACTAATTTTCAAGAACTATAAGAAACAAAATTTAAATTTTTTTGCTTGCAATAAGAACATACAAGAGGCAATAACGTGACTTGCTTCCTGTTTGTACAAAGAAAAGAAAGGAATATCACCTAAACATCTATTAGTATATGCATAAATTTTTGGATAGTATTTGCTGTTAGTTTTTCATGTATATAACCGCAATATTATCATTTTTTTTAGTTTTCCGATTAAATTTTCCAGACAGACTTCTATCACTGTTTGAAGCAACAACAGCTGTGGAGTTTGATTTTGAGTACGTTTTGTAAATTTGTCCTCTAAATGTTAAGTATAGAGCGCGGTCTACGAGCGGAAGGTGTACTATGTTGTGCATTGTATCTTGTGATCGTATGAAAATCATGTACATGACTGATATTACACTCATCTTTATATAAATCTGATAAAAGGAAAGTGATAGATGCAGACTCAATAATCAAAGAAACTAAGGTGTTAACATCTTTTTTGTGAAGTGCACACCTCATAATTAGGACCGGTTTTAGGGGTAGGCGAACTAGATAATTTAATTGGGCAACCCACCATGGAGGGGGCAACATTTGGGGAAGACGAAATTCTGAAGTGAAATAGTATCTGAAACTTTATGATTTTTAAGCATGCTGAAATCAAAAGACCTTATAGTGCAGTAGTTATTGGCAACCATTAGCCTCTGTATCTTAGTTGGGGAGTTTGATCCCTGTTTGAGGCATTTTTTTACTTCTTATGTAAGGACCAAAATAATTTGCTTGGGGCATCTTCACTTTTCACATTAGGGCCAACATAATATTATTGCCTTGGGCAACCAACAACTATGAATCGACCCTACTCATATAAATATCTTAATAACAAACAATGACAACTAATATTATTGTATCATCTGCCTGTGTGCCAAGCAACCTATTTTTGTAAATGTGAATGAAAAGGTTGAGCGGTTATTATATCCAGTTAGCGTCGCAGGTACAACAATTTTGAAACACATAACTACAAGCTATTTTGAATATGATTTATATTTGTTCCGACTATTTTTTACCTACTATATAGACTAGACAGAGCAGATAGTTGTATTTTTGCAATATACAACTCTTTATGTGTTAGAGAACCCCGAATTATCACAAAACCAATTGGCAATGTGAAGGGTGAACTCATTATAGTTATACAGGATTCATTTTACAAATTCCGCAATGTGGGACTTGTCTCAACACGCCCCCGCACGTGTTGCATATCATGAGCCTAACACGTGGGACTTTATATTGGGTGACGTGGATGAGTGTGGCATTGTGCGCACGAATTAAACCTGCTCTGATACCATGTTAGAGAACCCCGAATTATCACAAAACCAATTGGCAATGTGAAGGGTGAACTCATTATAGTTATACAAGATTCATTTTACAAATTCCCCAATGTGGGACTTGTCTCAACTTCACATTATAGTTATACAGGATTCATTTTACAAATTCCCCAATGTGGGACTTGTCTCAACACGCCCCCGCACGTGTTGCATATCATGAGCCTAACACGTGGGACTTTATATTAGGTGACGTGGATAAGTGTGGCATTGTGCGCACGAATTAAACCTGCTCTGATACCATGTTAGAATTCTGATACAAAGAGAGGAGAGAGACAAAGCAATGAACATTAGAAGACTACATTTTATTGATTTTCTTTTTCCTATTACAATAGAGATTCCTCTACTTATAGGAATGCTCTAGATAAGAATATTCCAGAGCATATTTGGCCTAATTGAATACATTACCAAATACAACTCACCATAGTTTAATTAGCTTTACCTGTTTTTCTGATATGTGTTGTGAAAGATCTCCCTAATGTGGCAAAATATTGTAATAGTCCATTAGTTAAACACGCCACCCTTAACAATTATGCTCATTAGTTTTATGTAGTAGCTATGAAAGCAAGTTCAGTTACTGAAATAAGTATAATTAATTCCATCAGTTTTCCTACACAAAGTCTCCTCACGTTATTCCTCTGCAGATCAGTTTTTCAGATCAATTATACCTGCATGCATTTGAAGATCACTATTTTCCAGTAAGTTGAGTAATATTTATTTATCGTCGTTACTGTTTACTTTGTTATTTATGCACTCGAAAAAAGTTCATACTATAATTCTAATAACTTATTTCATTACATCATGATTGTTTTCCAAAAGGTAGTTATATGAGTTTTTGCCCTTTACACATCTTGACTATATTCTTGCTACTTTATTATCAGGTTTGATTTATATTTCTTCACCGATAATAGCATATGCTAGACAATCTGTCTCTTCTCTATAGTTTTCCATATATGTTATTTACATTCTTGGCTTTGGGAAGGAGAGGTAACCTTCACGGCCCATGGACAGATGGGAGCCAAAAGAGTATGCACATGTCCCCACTTAACTACTTAATAACGTGACTAATAATTATAATACAAGCTTCAATCTTGATTGCTTTGTTACAAGTTTTTATACTGTGATTTACATATTTAAATAAAACACATTTTTTTAACTACCTAGCTGATTTCTGTAATGTTCCATATAGGTCCATAGGCATCTTGGCTCTTTGCAGAAAGAGAAGCAACCTTTATATTATAGGGACAATGAATATGTCAAAATAATATGTAGACATCATTATCTTCTCAAATGCAGTCCAAAGAAGATATTATGACTACTTCCTATGAATCTAGCAATTGTATGTTGCCATGCACTTCAATTTATACATATTTTTTTTTTGTATTTGGATGCATGTTAGATGCCACATTATATCTGAACACACTGATTGAAATATTCTAATATGATAGAGGTCCTCACATAATTTAAATTATTACTAATGAAAAATTTCATTTTTACATCAAGTCAAGTAAGCTCGACACATAAACACCGATTGGATGCTGTTGTATTCTTGCTACTCACATGCAATTCTACGTCTGTGCCATCGGTATGGGCTTCATACCCCCCCCTACACACACATATGTATACACACATACAAATATGTATATACAGGGAAAGACCACTTAAACATAAAATTTTGACACAATTAGCGATACAATTGATCTCCACTATTGGATCACCTTCTGAATTCCACTCTATATATGAACAAAAAGTATAACGGTTGAGGCTTTGTGTCTTTTAGCTTGTGTCTAATTTTGTATTCATATAGTCGTCTCCTATATATACATACACATGCACATAAGATGGCGGTTTCCTCTCATTATAGTTTAGAAAAATTAGGAACTAACCACTATTTATATTGATTGCTTTAAAAATATTATGTTTGACAAACTATATACCTTTTGAAACTGTGTGGTGTCGCACAAATTATATATTACTGCCGAGGTGCATAAATTGGCCGTTAAAATGGCAATGGTTAAAATGGCAAGGGTTAAAATGGCAAGGGACACTGAGGAATATAGAGCGTATAGAATTTCATGCCAACCTACTACAAGTGAAAGGTGGTATGTGTAAGCGGAGTAATTCAATGCCTACCTACTGCATAACGTAATACTTCTACACCAACTTGCAGTAAGATCTAAAATATCAAGCTTGAAGAATAGTAATTTTTCCGTTTATATAGACCTAGGGGCGTACCCATATATAGTCCAACAAAGGCCAATGTCCTATCTCAAAATTTCGAAAGCAATTCAAAAAAAATCTAAATTCAACATCTTGCCCTATCTAAAATCAACTTCATGGCCATATCTTATAGCAACTTCAGCCAATATGCCTAGACCTTACTTTCTGGCTCAAGCTGAACTTCAAAGCTAGATCCACCACTGTATAGACTGACTTTAAAAAAGTTATACTCTTTTGATTACACGGTACTGTAGCTTTGATATTGTCAGCAACTAATGACCGTACACTTAGTTCCGACCAAGCTTGAAACGTGTAACATCTATCACAACTAACATCAGTGATAGAAACAATGGCCCGTATGTGAAGCACGGGCCACATTCTAGTTAACTAATTAAAGCTAAACGAACCAAGCACTCCAACATTACGACACTTCACCGTCGGCACTCGACGCGCTTGCTATGAGTTAAAGACCTCGCCTTTCCTCGCCAAAACAATTCCAAACATCTCGGCAACAAACGTATACACTTAAACACACGTTTAAGGGTTAAAGCTAGCACTTTTATGGGTTTGCGGGCTTGTGGGGCCCACGGGGCTCGCTGTCCAGCCAAGGGGCTGACGTGGCAGGGCTGTAACGTGGGTGACGTGGCTCATGGGGTCCACGTGGAGGAGCTAGGAGGTGGTTGGAGTGGTGTAGGCACTTAAAAATGGTGTTTTTTGCAACAAGCAGAGAAGTGGAGGGCCTTTTTGCAAAAGGAGTGGGGGAGAGGGCCACGACCAAGCCTGGTGGGGCAGAGGGGGTCCGGCATAGCAGGTCATGGCTGGAGGTGGTGCCCTTTAGCGGCGGCATGGACGCTAGAGAGGAGGAGGAAGTGGGTAGCTTCCATTAATTAGGTTTTCTAACCTTTAGTTTAGGTTTTAGTAAACGGTAGAAATCTTAGCCTAAATTAACATACTTGTTAACGTTATTTTCCGTCAACACCTGGGTTAAGTCTTGCGAGACACGAGTTCGAGTAATTTGATGCATTCACGACCCAAGGTTGTTGGAGTATGTCCAGAAATCAGTATTGTTGGGCTAAATCCGCTCTCCCTCTAGCAATTGGATATCAATCCTGGAGATTAGATATCCTTCCTTCAGGGATGGATGTTCCATTAACAATACAGTAGAGATCCGATATAACCTGAGGGAGGTTTATTCGGACGGACATAACTAAGGTCTCGTTAGATTAGTAACTTCCTAGGTCGTGAATACAGTGATACAAACTGTGATAAGAGGAAAACAGGCCAACGCGTCCTCCTATTAAAGAAAGAAATCACCACAATACTCATTGATTAGATGGTTATTTTGCATCGGATCAGCTTGAAAGGCAAAGGGATGCATCAAGAACCAAGTGATAAGCCAGCGGATAACTTCCTTCTCCAGATCGAGAAGCGTTGGACTCATTATGAGAATGTTGATTGACGTGCAAAACACTCAGAATGGAAGGAGGAGGCTTTGGGTTCTCAGAAAGTTCTCCTTCTTCGCGGAAGCAGCATGATCAACTTTCTCTAATGAAAGGTTAGTGTTAAATCCTTGTTTCACCATAACAACACAACAAGATTATCAAATTGCGAGATAGTTAAGCCTTGGAATTCTCCATTCATAAATTGTAGATGTATTACAAGAGTTTAAGGAAATCTTTAATTCGCTTTAGGGAATTAGGATTTTGCTCTTTTTCGGAGAAGAAAGATCAAATTTGAGAAGTAAGAAATTCGTCCCCCTCTATGTGCCTTCTAGGGTCCTATTTATAGAGACTTTGGGCCCCTTCCGCTGTTGAGCTATTGGGCCTTCAAGGACCTTTGCCGACAGCTTTTTCCTTGGTCTCGGATGCTTGGCTTTCGGTCGTCTCCGAAGATCCAATTATGGTCTTCGAAGTGGGGGTCCTGATCAATTGGGGCTTCTTTAGGAAGAATATGGGCTTGTCAACGTGGTGGCCTTCGGACAGTGTTTGAACCCCTGGTAACAGCTCCTGGGTGTTGGCTTTCACACGTATGCTTTCGGATGTAGGCTTTCGGATGTAGGCTTTCGGCTTTATTGTGAGTACTTAGAGGAGCCTACCCTCATCATGTACATAGATATCTATCGGTTCGAAAACTTTGTTGGTTTAGGTACTAGGTAAATTAGTACGGGTAGGCTGTATCTCTGCTTGGGTCTCGTTTACCCTTTCGGTGGAACTTTTGGGATAGTCTGGTCCTCTAGAAGGTGTCTTCCGGTGATATCTCTGTTACTTATGAAGGTAGCCCTTTGTCATTCATTAAGTCGATTTTTCAGAAGCCGGCTCTGGATAATCTTTATGTACTGGCCGGTACTCTTCTCCCTCTGATGTGTTGATGTTAACTAGGTTAATTCTGATTGTCCTTTTGGGTTTCGATAAGAGGAGCATGTTCTCTCCTCTTTCCTGATCCCTGTCTTTGGTTACCTTTCGTCATGGAACTCTCCTTCGGGTAGACCCCGTCAGGTAGACCATGCCAGATGAGCTTTGTTGGCATTCTGCAAGTTTTGATCTCCTTTCTTCCTAAGGGGTGTTGGTCTATGTTGCTCTCGGATCCTTCTTTCCATGCTTACATTCATCCAACATCCCTTCGCCATTAGCTTATGCTAAGGTAATTTTGGCAGTAACATTCCCCTCCCCTCCCCCCAGTGAAGGGGTGTCTTCGACTTTCCAAGTCATGCTTCTCTTTCTAAGCTCTTTTCTATTTATTTGTAAGTTGTTTCTTAATGCTGGATTACATCATGGATCCTAGTGAAGGGATTCTCTTTCGGTGTTCGCGGAGAAATGAATTGACCGGGCATTAATATAAATGATAGACCGGAAATCCTTTCAGTAATAATGAAGAGTCGAATCCGCCCAGATTCGGGTTTTTGAAGATTAAAGACCGGAAACTCTTCTTGCATTAATGAAGAGCCGAATCCACCAGAATCGGGTATTTGAAGATTGAAGACCAGGAGCCCTTCCAGAATTAATGAAGAGCCGAATCCACCCAGATTCGGGTATTTAAAGATTGAAGACCGGGAACCCTTCTGGTATTAATGAACAATCAAATCCACCCAGATTCGGGTATTTGAAGATTTGAAGATCGGGAACCCTTTCGGCATTAATGAAGAGACGAATCCACCCAGAATCGGGTATTTAAATATTGAAGACCGGGAACCCTTCCGGTATTAATGAAGAGCTGAATCCACCCAGATTCGGGTATTTAAAGATTGAAGACTGGGAACCCTTCCAGTATTAATGAAGAGCCAAATCCACCCAGATTCGGGTATTAATATATACAGAAGACCGAAAACCCCTTTTGAAATTTGTGAAGAGCCAAATCAACCCAGACTCGGGTATTATTATAGATAGAAGACCGAAACCCCTTCCGGTATTTGTAAAGATCCGAATCAACCCAGATTCGGGTATTAATATAGATAGAAGACCAGAAACCCCTTCCGGTATTTGCTTTTTTGGTACCCCTTTTGGATTTGATTTGTGGAGCAGAGGTTGTAGGTGCTCCTTGAGCCACCCCTTGGGCTTTCGATGTCAAAGCAGAGGATGTACGTGCTTTGTTCGCCACTCTCTGGGCCTGTGCGTCCGGTGCGCTTGGCTAGCTTATCCACAAGCAGGGTCCAAGGACTTACCCGACCTCCCTCCAGGAAGCGCCTTATCCTGACCATTGTAGGCGATGATAAGGTCTTAGAAACTTAGATGGGGCCATCGTAAGTGCAGAACTAAGGTTTATTCTTTTGACGCTCCATACTGACCATCATAGGTTCTGATAGAGGCTTATACGCCACCCCCATCCGAGGGGTGCCCTATACTGACCATCGTAGGCGATTATAAGGGTTTGCGTTCCCTTCTGCGGGTAATACGAAACATAAGCAGAGGTAGGACGTGCTCTTCTACGAACAGAGGTAGGACGTGCTTAGTTCTAGCAGAGGTAGGGCATGCTAATTTTAAATGCACCGCCACGACCATCTCTGGTGTGAAACGGAGGCTTACGCTTTTGATGCTTTAACCCTTCCCCCCTCCGATTTGGGCATGGAAAAAGACTAACACACTATCCCTCTTCGGGGGATGCCTCGCCCTGAACAATTTGGCGATGACGAGGGATTTGATCCTTTTTTTCAGCTCGACCTCTTTTGGGTCTCTCTTGAGCTACTGGAAGAGTTTCCGCGCCCTTAGATGTGTTTGGAGGAAAATCTTTTTCCTTATTCCTTTATCGTTGAGAAATATGGTCTTAAATGTTCCGAGTTCCATGTTCTCGGAACAAGATCTCCGTTGGATCTGCATAGCCAATATGTTCCAGGCATAATTTCTTGATGGATGATCAGGGGTCCTTCCAAATTTGGACCAAGAGGGCCATCCGCTGGGTTCTTAGTGTTAGCCATCACTCTTCGTAATACTAATTCACCTTTTGCGAAGGTTCTAGCTTTGACCTTTGAATTGTAGTATTTCAAAATCCTCCTTTGATATTCAGCGATTCTAATTGCAGCCTCATCTCTTAGTCCTTGTATTAAGTCCAATGATTCCTTTCCCAACTCTTGATTGGGGTCAAGCGCATATGCTATCCTTCTATGTGACTGGATTTTGACCTCAACCAGAAGTATAGCTTCACATTAATATGTCAAGGAGAAGGGTGTGTGTCCCATGGCTGTTTTGGTAGAGGTTCTGCATGCCCAAAGCACTAACGGCAACACTTCTGCCCAATTTCCTTTGGCTTGATTTAGGCATTTTTTAAGGATTGTCTTAATGGTCTTGTTGGCGGCTTCCACAGCTCCGTTAGCTTTCGGATGGGCTATCAAATAGAAACTTTTGATGATTCCATTTTTCTCATAAAATTGGGTGAACTCTTTGCTCTAAAAATGTTTCATTATCTGATATGATTTTGTAAGGAATTCCGAAGCGGGTAACGATATTTTTTATTACGAATCTTAATACCTTTTTGGACGTGATTGCCGGAAGGGGTTCTACCTCTACCCACTTGGTGAAGTTGTCGATAGCTACTATTGCATACTTAGCTCCATCCTTGGCGAGTGGTAAGGGTCCAATTAAATATATTCCCTATACATCGAATGGCCAGGGCTTGATATAGTGGTTAGTTCGCTAGGAGGAAATCGGGGCACCTTAGAGTACTTATGACACTTATCACATCTCTTGACGTACTCAACTGCTTGACTAACCATCCGAAGCCAATAATTACCTTGTCGCATGACCCTTTTTGTGACAGCCCGCCCCGCACCAGCTGACATTCCCAATGAAACACGTTGTGCCGACGTCCAACCAGCACAGGACGATCATCAAAAGAAAGGAAAGGGAAGGAATTTGAAACTATGTATCATCAAAGAACCTATAATATATCTCACAGCACATGGAACAAAATATAATAATAACATAACTTGATATGAAATAGGCGATACAGTGCATAAGCTGAAAATTAAATCATCATAGCAGCGGAAAGAGTCAAAATACAGCTTATGATCTAAACTATCATTATCCAAACTTTTAAAACTGTCTCTAAAGAAAAATAGGAAGGTGCACTACTAATACCCAAAGTAGTGACCAGCAATAACACAGGGAGAATATATGGGAATAATATGTGTAAGCCTCCTGCTCATCTCCGGACAGCTATTCGTGCATAACCAGCTAACCTGTCTCTAGTCTGCTCGTTTAGGAGCACCAAGAGTAATAAGAAGAGACATAAAATTCTGGGTCAGACAAAAGTCTGGTATGAGCGATAAGTAGCAAAAACAGAACAATAACATGTATACATAACCATACCTGAATCTGGTCCTGCAACCAAAGAGTTAGCACAACAGGATGTACGATACTCTAAGGTGACACTAACACACAATGTAAAAATTATGGGGAGGGGGTGTGCATGTCATGGTGATAGCAAACATCAAACATAGCAATCATCCTCACATATCTCACTCAGTGCATAAAGTATACGATATCCACCATTTTGATCACTCAATCCTTTGTTACGATCACTCTGCCCCATGGAGTCATGACAGCTCCACTGCATTGATCCGTAACCACTAATACTTTGCTATGTCCACTCTGCCCCATGGAGTCATGACAACTCCACCGCACTGGCTCATAGCCTTGCTACGATCACTTTGCCCCCATGGAGTTAGGACAACTCCACTACACTGATCCAAAGACAATATCCGTCTCTCAGTGGTGAGTCAAAGCTATAGACATCGATAACCCCTTTGCACGCAGCAAATTCCAACTCATGAAGTTAACTTGTTGGTTCCCATTTGGATCCTGAGTAACAACTCCTCATTTTAACTACCTTTGCATCTCGGGTTTTGGTCATTATCCCGTTCGCACTTCAGTTTCCATTCAGTTCGTTCGCTGTCCAGACTTGGAGATCGGTTTGTGATTCACTCTGGTTATCGGTTTGTGGCTCGCCCTCTTGTCCTCAGCTCGCGATGATGCTCTTGGGTCGGCTCATGGGTCCTATCTAGTCCATCGTTCGTGATGCTTGAAGTGGCTCGTGGTTCCATATTTTGGTTCGTAGATAGTCCTTGCTGTGGTTCGTGACTCAAGATCGTGGCCTAAGCACCAGGTCGGCTCGTGACTTGCTATTGGCTAGTGAAGGGTGCTTCGCGAATGGAGGGGGTTGGGTCGTAACAAGTGCTTCACGAACGGGCACTGACCAATTTCCTGCAATTCTCGCAGCAAGCAATTTACGCCATACGACAGCGTTTTTGACCAATCTAACTTTTCTATGCAATCACAAATCATTCCAAACAGTCATAGCAACATGTGGAAACGACCATAAACACCAAAAAAACAATCTAATATGTTAAAATGGATCAAACATACCCAAGACCCATGTTTTTCCCTTAATCCCCTTAATCATGATTTAACCATACGATTAGCAAAACATGTCCAAATTAACCCAAATTTCTAACATAGGCATAAAATAATATTTTAGAATTTACAATTTTTTCCAGATTTTTCTGAGCCAAAATTTTGCTAATTATCACTAATTACCCCTAATTAGCCGCAATTAGTGAAAAACAATGCAAATCGCTCATCTTATCCACAAATAAAACTTTAGATCTAAAACTCTACTGTTTTGGGGCAATTTCTAATGCAACACAGTAGCTCCAACTCTGTTTTAGTGTTGATTAGTCCAATATATGCTTAAACGGTGATTTGGGGGTGATTTAGGAGGTGCAGGCCATGGCTAGGGTTAGAGAAATGTTTTAGACGGCTGAGAAAATGAGATAAAATCGTTTCCTAACCGATTTCAGCCTCCCTACAACCCTAGTCCCGAAATGGGTTATGGGCCTAGCTGCTAATCACCCTAATTAGGCCCGGTTAAGCTATTTTCCACCTTCTAAACCTTGTTTCAGCCATATCTCCCAAACAGTAAGTCCGTTTGGCTAATGTGACCACTCTATGGAAAGGTAAACCATCATCCGAATCCAATGGAAGTGGTTTATGTCAAAACTCCTTACCAATCAAAAGTTATAGTCGAAACAAGATTCGCCAGGGGAAAAATGGTCATTTAAAAATCGTGAAAAATCGTTAACGTGGAAAATGACCCCAATAGTCGTTCACCAAAGTTACACGACTATACGACATCATATGAAAACGAAATAAATATTCTACGATCCTCCGATGCGTAGAATGCGGGTCGTTACACTCTCCCCCCTTAAGAAATTTCGCCCCCGAAATTCCTTAACCAAGACATACAAAGGGTCTCGCATGCCTACCAGCCATTTACAAACAATAAAACACGCATGGTAACACAACAAGTCTATCCTAGCATGCGGTTTACTAACAAGGGAATAACTATCGCTATTAAAATCTTACCAGGCAAAGAGTTCTGGATACGACTTCCTTACGCTCTCCTCTGTTTCCCAAGTACAGTCATTCTCATTCTCGCCCCACTGAATCTCGACCAGTTTCACAGCCTTCCTTCGAAGTTGCTTCATATCATACTCGATAACATGGATCGGCTTGCGGTTCCCAACCGTCTCGGGTTCTACTTCGATGTCATCCAACTGATCCGGTGAAATAGTCATATAGGGGTCGTGCACGAACTTCCTTAATTGGGAAACATGAAATATGTTGTGAACTCCCACCACCTTGTCAGGTAATTCAACTTTATATGCTAAATTCCCAACTTGTTCGAGAACTGGGAATGAACCAACAAATCTTGGTGTTAACTTGCCACTCCTACCAAATCGAATCACGCTCTTTAACGGAAAAATCTTGACAAACACCAAGTTTCCAACGGAGAATTTTAAATCACTTCCCCTCTTATCAGCTTAACTCTTCTGCCTATCTTGGGCAGCCTTCATTCATTGTTGGATAACCTTGATCTTATCTGAGGTTTCTCTTATCACATCTGGTCCAAGCACAAATTTCTCACCGGTTTCTAACCAACATGATGGTGAGTTGCGAGGTCTTCCATACAAAGCTTCAACTGGAGCCATACCAATACTGGACTGATAATTATTATTATATCCGAATTCCAATAGATGCAAATGGTCATCCCATGACCCTCCAAAATCTAAGATGCAAGCTCTCAAGAGATCTTCTAATACTTGATTCACCCTCTTTGTTTGACCGTCGGTTTGAGGATGGTACGCGGTACTGAGATGTAATTCTAACCCTAAAGCCTCTTGTAAGCTCTTCCAAAATTCACTAGTAAACAATGGATCTCGTTCGCTCACAATGCCTTTGGGTATTCCATGAAATCTCACTACCCACTTCATATACAGTTCCGCTAACTTAGTTGTCGTTCTATTCGACTTGACCGGTATGAATCTTGCACCCTTGGTCAATCGATCTACAATCACCCAAATACTATCATGACCCGATCTAGTCCTCGGCAAACCATCAATGAAATCCATTGAGACTTGTTCCCATTTCCATTCGGGAATTTCCAGTGGTTGCAGCAAACCACTAGGATTCTTTTGCTCGGCTTTAACTAGCTGGGAATTCATGCATTTGGATATAAACTTCCCAATGTCTCTTTTCATTCCTTCCCAGTAGTAGGTCTGCTTCATGTCTCGATACATTTTGTTACCACCGGGATGTATAGTTAGTTTTGAGTGATGACATTCTCCAAGCACTTCGTCTCTCAATCCATTGACATTGGATACAACTAGTCTCCCATTCTTTCTAAGCCATCCTTCTCGATTAATCCCATACTTGTTCATCTCCTCACTGTCTATACCCATCTCTAACCTGGAGATGATTTCCAATAGGTTAGGATCGTCCCTCTAACTGGAACCAATCCGCACAATCAACATGGGTCTGATCGTCAAAATTGCTAACATTTCTGGATCCAATTCGCACTTCGGTCTGAAATCAGACCCAGCAATATACTCTAATTGCTTCCATTCCAGAAACATAGCCCCTAAGCTGGCATGTCTTCTACTCAATGCATCAGCTAACGCATCGCCCTTTCCTGGTGTATATGCGATATTGAAATCATAGGAAGCCAAGAATTCTAACCATCTTTGCTGTCGGAGATTTAGATCCTTCTGAGAGAAGAGATACTTTAATGACTTATGATTGGTAAACAACTCGAATCTTTCTCCCAAGAGATAATATCTCCACATCTTCAATGCGGACACAATCACTGCCAATTCCAAATCATGGGTAGGATATTTTTTCTTATTCGGTTTCAGTTGTCGACTAGCATAAGCTACAGCACTACCTCCTTGCATCAATACAACACTTAGTCCGGTACCACATGCATCCGTGTATACTGTCATCTCTTCATTCACTCTAGGAATGATTAACACTGGCGCATGCGTCAACTTTTCCTTTGGACTCTTGAATGCATTTTCACACCTTCCGTCCCAGACGAAAGCTAGATTCTTCTTGGTCAACCGAGTTAATGGTTCCGCTACCTTGGAGAAGTCCTAGATAAACTTATGATAATATCTAGCCAATCCCTAGAAACTTCTTACGTTTGTTGCATTCTTGGCCGTAGACCAATCTTGTACGGTAGCCACCTTCGCAGGGTCCACGGCAATACCATTCTCTGAAACAACTGGCCCAAGAATCTCACTTCCCTCCTCCAGAAGTGACACTTAGAAAATTTTGCTTTCAATTGGTTTTTTTTCAACATCTTCATCACTACTCTCAAATGTTCCTTGTGTTCTTCCTCTGTCCTCGAATAAACAAGTATATCGTCCACGAACACAAGAACAAACTTATTCAATTGATCTCGGAATACTCTATTCGTAAGATCCACAAAATATGTTGGTGCATTGGTCAACCCGAATGGCATGGCCAACCACTCATAGAATCTAGACGGCGTCCGAAAGGCCGTTTTAGGAATACTCTCGGCTGCTACTCAGAGCTGATGAAAACCTATCATGAGGTCCAATTGGGAGAACACTCTTGCTCCCTCCAGTTGATCAATCAAATCATCTATCCGTGGAAAAGGACACTTATTATTCCTAGTCACTTTTTTCAACTCGCGATAGTCCACACATAAACAAAGAGAACCATCTGCCTTGGCAGCAAATACAACTGGTGCTCCCCACTCGGAGACACTTCTTTGGATAAATCCCTTCTTCAAAAGATCGCTCACTTGCACCTCGAGCTCTCGCTGCTCCCTTGGTGCCGTATGACGAAGTGGCATCACTATAGGTCTGGCATCTTTCACTGAATCAATACGGAACTCAATCTCTCGGTGTGGTGGAAGTCCGGTCACTTCCTTGAAGACATCCGGATACTGGCCAGCAAAGGGAACCCCTGATAACTCGTCCTGCGGGATGTCGAGGGAATTTAGAAAACTAGCCATCACCTCATCACTAGGTAGGCCACCAAACACTACCCTCCGCCCATCATCCTCCATAATAGTCACCGAAAATCCCTCACAGTCAACTACCACCCCATATCTTTGAAGCTAATCGACTCCCAAAATAATGCCAAACATAGTAAAGCCCAAAACAAAGCAATCACAAGCAAATATACATCCATGACTCGATAAGACCAAATTACGACAAATCATACTAAGGCTAGTCGAACCACCAATCGGGTTCGTCACCACCAAAGGTCTATCAACTATCTCGGGTTCCAATCCCAGCCTATCTACCAGGTCACTAGATATGAAGGAACGGGAAGCTCCAATATCAAAAAGTACTCGAATAGGAACATCATAAATAGAAAGCATACCTTGAATGGCGACATTCTTTCCTTTCTCCGCCGCAGTTAGGGCATTCGACGAAGAAGGAACAACATTAATAGCATATGCTTTCACAATCTGCTTCTCTTTAGGGGGTTGTAGACATTTATCCTTGTGATGTCCCATTTGGCCACAGTTGAAGCACTTCCTGTCCGCTGGCTTTGCTCGACATTCTTTGGCATAGTGGCCCTTCTTGCCGCAGGTAAAGCACTCAACATCTTTCTTATCTTTCTTTTTCTGACCATCCTTGGTCTGACTCTGCTTCCTTTTATTCTGAGAATTATTCTTGCCTCCACCGCTTGCCTGTGGCTTTGGCCACTCTGCAGATGCAACAACAACTTCAGCCTTGGGCTTAGGGTAAAGGCTCTCTGATCTCAATGCTTTCCCAACAACCGATTCAAAAGTCTCATCAATATGATTTATAAGCCTTTCCCCTAAGTACTGATCTAATCCTGTTATGAACTTCTCATTCTTCTTCTCGGGAGTATCGATAAGAGATAATCCGTACTTCGATAAAGTATCGAACTCAGCAATATACTCCGAGACTGCCCTACCATTCTGCTTAAGTTCCAAACATATCCCGAATAATTTGGATTTCTGAGCAGCTGGGATAAACTTTTCACTAAATCAGTCCTTAAACTGATCCCAAGTAACTTGATCCTCGAGAGTAGCTGCTTTAATAGCATTCCACCAATTCATAGTCCGTCATTGCAGTTGATGCGATGCTAGCTTTCTCTTCATTGCATCATCGATCCCTAAGTCCTCGAAGATGCGCTCACAACTATCGAGCCAATCCTGAACCTCTGTAGCTGATTCCGTTCCGTGAAACGGCTTCCCACTAAGAATAGTGTAGTCCTTACAGAGCTTGGCGAAATCGGCCCTAGGCGCCTGCGTCGCTGCACCACCACCATTTGCAGCATTAGGGGTTGCCCTTTGAACATCCCTAAGCATCTCCCTCATGAAGTCAGTGAACATCGTCCTCATATCAGGAGCATTCCTATTATTGGCTCCTGAACCAGTATTCCTCGTATATCGGCTCATCGTTCAATCTGTAAGGAGGAAACGATAAACCACCTCTTCAGTGGTGCCAGTGCAGTGCGACTCCTTCCTTAGATATACTAATAGTGTGTGTATATATATATCTCTTGAAAACCCAAAATATAACAAATACGCACTCTCGTATACGTATACTATCTCTTCCTGGTGTCTTCCCCTAGGTTAACTATGCAACATAGAGCTTTGATACCAAGTGTGACGGCCCGCCCCGCACCAGCCGACATTCCCAATGAAATGCATTGTGCCGACGTCCAACCAGCACAGGATGGTCGTCAAAAAAAGGAAAGGGAAGGAATTTGAAACTATGTATCATCAAAGAACCTATAGTATATCTCACAACGCATGGAACAAAATATAATAATAACATAACTTGATATAAAACAGGCGAGACAGTGCAAAAGCTAAAACTAAACCATCATAGCAGCGGAAAAGTTCAAAATAATCTAAACCATCATTATTACAACTTTTAAAACTGTCTCTAAAGCAAAATAGGAAGGTACACTACTAATGCCCAAAGTAGTGACCAACAACAACACCAGGAGAATATATGGGAACAATACGAGTAAGCCTCCTTCTCATCTTCGGATAGCTACTCGTGTATAACCATCTAAACTATCTCTAGTCTGCTCGTTTAGGAGCACCCAGAGCAATAATAAGAGACATAAAACTCTGGGTCAGATAAAAGTCTGGTATGAGCGACAATCAACAAAACAGAACAATAACAGGTATACATAACCATACCTGAACCTGGTCCTGCAACCAAAGAGTTAGCACAATAGGATGTATGATACTCTAAGCTGACACTAACACATGGTGTGAAAATAATGGGGAGGGGGTGTGCATGTCATGGTAATAGCAAACATCAAACATAGCAATCATCCTCACATCTCTCACTCAGTGCGTAAAGTATACGATATCCACCACTTTGATCACCCAATCCTTTGTTACAATCACTCTGCCCCATGGAGTCATGACAGCTCCACTGCACTGATCCGTAACCACTAATACTTCGTTATGTCCACTCTGCCCCCATAGAGTCATGACAACTCCACTGCACTGGCTCATAGCCTTGCTATGATCACTTTTCCCTATGGAGTTAGGATAACTCCACTACACAGATCCATAGCCAATATCCGTCTCTCAGTGGTGAGTCAAAGCTATAGACATCGATGACCCATTTGCACACGTCCCACAGCAAAGTCCAACTCATGAAGTTAACTCGTTGGTTCCCATTTGGATCCTGAGTAACAACTCCTTATTTGGACTACCTTTGCATCTCGGGTTTTGGTCATTATCCCGTTCGCACTTCGTCTTCCATTCAGTTCGTTCACTATCCAGACTTGAAGATCGATTCATGATTCACCCTGGTCATCGGTTCGTGGCTCGCCCTCCTGTCCTCAGCTCGTGATGATGCTCCTGGGTCGGCTCGTGGGTCCCATCTAGTCCACGGTTCGTGATGCTTGAAGTGGCTCGTGGTGCCATATTGCGGTTTGTAGATGGTCCCAGCTCTGGTTCGTGACTCAAGATCATGGCCTAAGCACCAGGTCGGCTCGTGACTTGCTGTTGGCTCGTGAAGGGTGCTTCTCGAACGGAGGGGGTTGGGTCGTAACAAGTGCTTCACGAACGGGCACTGACCAATTTCCTGCAACTCTCCCAACAAGCAATTTACGCCATACGACAGCGTTTTTGACCAATCTAACTTCTATGCAATCACAAATCATTCCAAACAGTCATAGCAACGTGTAGAAACGACCATAAACACCAAAACAACAATCTAATATGTTAAAATGAATCAAACATACCCAAGACCCATGTTTTTCCCTTAATCCCCTTAATCATGATTTAACCATACGATTAGCAAAACATGTCCAAATTAACCCAAATTTCTAAAAGAGACATAAAATAATATTTTAGAAATTTACAAATTTTTCTAGATTTTTCTGAGCCATAATTTTGCTAATTATCATTGATTACCCTTAATTAGCCGCTATTAGTGAAAAACAATGCAAATCACTCACCTTAGCCGCAAATAAAACATTAGATATGAAACTCTACTGTTTTGGGGCGTTTTCCAATGCAACACGACAGCTTTAACTCTGATTTGGTGTCGATTAGTCTAATATATGCTTAAACGGTGATTTAAGGGTGATTTAGAAGGTAGAGGTCATGGCTAGGGTTAGAGAAATGTTTTAGGCAGTTGAGAAAATGAGATAAAATCATTTCCTAACTGATTCAACCCCCCCATAACCCTAATCCCGAAATGGGTTATGTGCCTAGCTGCTAATCACTCTAATTAGGCCCGGTTAAGCTGTTTTTCACCTTCTAAACCTTGTTTCAACCATATCTCCCAAACGGTAAGTCTGTTTGGCTAATGTGACCACTCTACGGAAAGGTAAACCATCATCTAAATCCAATGGAAGTAGTTTCAAATCAAAACTCCTCAACAATCAAAAGTTATGGTCGAAACGAGATTCGCCAGGGGCAAAATGGTCGTTTAAAAATCGGCAAAAATCGTGAACGTGGAAAATGACCCCAATAATCGTTCCCCAAAGTTACACGACTATACGACCTCATATGAAAACGAAATAAATATTCTACGATCCTCCGATGCATAGAACATGGGTCGTTACACTTTTGGCTAGCTTAACTCCACTGGAATGGTCCCCACACCATCCTTCATGAGCTTCTTTTATCAAGCTAAGTCCATCTTCAGAATTTACACACCTCAAGTAAGGAAGCAAATGTCCCTTTTTATAGAGTATGTTAATCACAATCACAAATGTAGGAGTTTGGTGTTTTATCCTTCTCGTGTCTTGCTTACTAAGGGGAAAAATTCCTCTTAGGAGGTCATCTACTATGGGAGTCATCCATGTAGTCTCTTGCTGGCAGTTCGTTTCCGTTATGGGAGCTTCCCAATTTGAGTTTGCTTCTTGGTTTTCTTCGTCTTCCCTTCTCAAGGCTTGGGATCTAGTTAAGACCAATAAATCTTTCCCCATTTCCAATTCCTCCCGCTCGATGCTAGCCCTTTCCTAATATCCCACCGGAACTGTTCGAGTTTCGGGCTCCCCCCGGGAGCTGGCTAACTTGGCTAGTGAATCCTCTTGGGTATTCTCCCCGTGGGGTATTTGATGAACCGAGAAGTCCTCAAATAGGGAAAGCATCTTCAGTACCCCCTTCATATATAAGACCAGCCGTTTATCCTTGGTTTGATATGTCTGTTTTACTTGGTTTACCATTAATTGCGAATCACTAAATATTTCTATCTGCGGTATCTTCAACTGTAGTGCCAGATTCAAACT
This sequence comes from Allium sativum, assembly GCA_030737875.1. Lineage (NCBI taxonomy): Eukaryota > Viridiplantae > Streptophyta > Magnoliopsida > Asparagales > Amaryllidaceae > Allium > Allium sativum. Next base: position 913,894 of record JASFAX010000065.1, read on the forward strand.
AGCTATCATTGGTTCATACTCGTCCATGTTGTTAGTTTTCGGGAACCCTAACTTCATGACATAGTGCAAGCAAATTCCGTCAGGGGTAATTATAACATAACCTGCCCCTTCTCCCTGCTCGTTGGAGGCTCCATCAACAAAGAGCTGCCATTTGGTCTTTAAGTTGTTTTCTTTAACTGATTGTTCTGAAATGAAGCTCGTGCACTCATTCACGAAATCTGCGAGAGCTTGTCCTTTAATTGCTGCTCGAGGATGGAACTCGGTCTCGTATTGGCTAAGCTCGACACCCCATTTGATTAGCCTCCCCGAGGTTTCCGGTTTGCTGAACACTTGCCTAAGCAGAAAACTAGTTAAAACTCTAATAGGGTGAGCCTGGAAATAACCTCTAAGCTTCCACGCGGTTAGGATTAAGCAATACGCTAGTTTCCCTATAATAGGGTATTGGGTTTCTACATCCTTTATCCTTCGGCTAACGTAGTAAATGGGATGCTGAGCCCCATTACTCTCTCTTATATGGACTGAGCAACCACATGTTCTGAAACAACCATATATAGGTATAGATCTTCTCCTTTCTCGGGACTGGATAAAATCGTAGGCGTTCCCATATAGACTTTCAATTCTTGGAACGCCCTCCTACACTCTTCATTCCATTCAAAATTCTTCTTTTTCTTTATAACATCGAAGAAATGGACACATTTGTCTGTGGTGAGGGCTGCTACTTTCTCATTCAAGCTCATGACCTCTTTTCTTGTCCTGGGTTCTTCCATGTCCCTTATGTCTTGGATTTGGTCAGGGCTAGCTTCAATCCCTTGCTCGCTTACCATGTATCCTAAGAACTTTCCTGATTGAACTCCAAAGGAGTACTTTTGCGAATTCAATTTCATTTGGTAACTTCTCAAGACATTGAACACTTCCTCTAGGTCCTTTAGGTTGTTTTCTGTCTCAGTGGACTTCACTAGCATATCATCCACATATACTTCCATATTGTGCCCTATTTGTTCTTGGAACATCCTGTTTACTAGTCTTTGATACGTTGCCTCTGCGTTCTTCAACCCGAAGGGCACTACTTTATAGCAAAACGTTTCCCAGTCGGTGATAAAGCTTGTATGCTCCTCGTCGGGTTTATGCATCAAAATTTGATTATACCCTGAGTATGCATCCATTAGGGATAGTATCTTGTAACCACTCGTGGCATCAACTAACTGGTTAATCCGCGGAAGGGGATAGCAGTCTTTTAGGCAAGCCTTGTTTAGATCTGTGTAATCCACACACGTTCTCCACTTCACATTGGATTTCTTCACTAGCACGGGATTGGCTACCATTTAGGGTAAAAGACCTCCCGAATGAACCCATTAGTTTCCAACCTCTTGACTTCTTCCTTCAAGGCTTCTAACCAATCTCTATTATATTGTCTTTTCTTCTATCGGATCGGGGTCACCGAAGGGTCAATGTTTAAGGCATGACTCATGATAGAAGGGTTGATACCGGTCATATGTAAATGGGTCCAAGCAAAAATATCCTTGTTAGGTTGTAAGAACTGAATTGGATCGCTCTTGAGGGGCTCTGTTAGCCTTTTCCCTATGTTTACGACCTTCGACTTGTCCTCTGAATCAACATTTACCTCCTCCTCATCTTCTATTGGTTTCTTCTCTCAACGTCTCCTCTAGAATCTAAGTCCGTGATGATTTCCCTTTCCTTAGTCAGATTTACATCATCAGACCTCTTCCTCTTTCTTTTTAAAGAAATGTACTTACCATTCACACGCTTATTAGCCTTATTAATTTGTATCTTAGCTTCGAATGTGGGATGTGAGAATTCCTTATTCGAAGGTGTAAAATCAGTATAAGAGTCAAAGTACAAAGAACATTCCCTTTTATATTTGTCGATCGTTGCGAAGTACAACTCGCGGGAGCTAAACTGTTCTCCCCATATGGTACCCCATCCCTACTTGGTTAAGAATTTCAACATGAGATACTTGGAAGAAACAAAAGCGTCTATCTCCTCTAAAGCCGGTCGTCCAAAGAAGGCATTGTAATAGGACGGTTGATCGATCACAATGAAGAGAGTTTTGAAGGTCCTATGAAGCAGAGACAATCCCACTTGAACCAGAAGGTTGATTTGACCCATCGGAGTCGACCCTTTGTTGTTGAAACTAAAGATTGGTTTGTTGCTAAGATCCAGATTCTTCTCAGAAATTCCCATCTAATCGAAAGCGTGCTTAAAGATGACATTGACAGCGCTTCCAGTATCTGCCAGGATTTTAGAAACAACCGAAAGCCCTATTTGTGCCGTTATCATATAGGGGTCATTATGTGGGTGGCGGACCCCTTTCTTCATTTCTTCCGGGGGGACCACCAGGTTATGCATCTTGAGAGCATAACATGCATTCTTCAACGATGGTTCCTATCGAATGGAGAAGATTCCCTCCAAGGCTTCTTTCATGTATTGATTCCTTGCTCTCGGGCATTTTCCGACGGGGTGTTGCCCACCGTGAATTACATTGATTCGATTTATGGGTGGTCCCAAATCTACGCTGCTCTCTTCCGTAGCAACTCCTATCGCATTTACTGAAACCTTCTGCTGTCCCTTGTGTGCTGAGCTGATGTTGTCTTGTTTAAAACAAATTCCTTATGATGTCCTTCTCGGATTAGCTTCTGAATAGTCCCATTCAATACCTTGCACTCATCAGTATTGTTTCCGTTCGTTTTGTGGAATTCACAATATTTACCACCGGAATGAGGTTTAGGGCAGTTCTTGGCTTTGAACGAGACGGGGAAGTTGTTGACCCTTTCTTTTGCGACAACATACACATACGAGATGGGCTTGTTCAGGGCAACCAAGTTGGTATTAGAATCTTCCAACCTTGACCTCTTTTGATTTCCTTCCGCGAGCTTTCGTCCAAAGTTCGGCCTTCCTCCTTCCCCTCGAGGCCCGAACTTCCACTTTGTGAAGTACAATTCATCCATGCGGATAAACTTGTCGGCTTGGAAATGAAAATCTTGCAAGTCTTTGCAGCCGTGAATATATAACTCCTTCCAGAAGGGGGTGTTTTCAATTAACCCTGAATGAACGGTGATCAATTTGTCACGATCATTTATATCCTTTGCCTTTGAGGCCTCGATGTTGAACCTTTTCAGATAATCCCCGAGAGACTCCCCTTGCCTCTGTTTGATGTTACCGATGACTGTATAGTCCACGATCGGATCTTTGTTGATGCAGAACTGAGCGGAAAATTCTTAGGAGAATTGTTTCCACGAGTAAATGGTGTTTTCCCTATACTGGCAATACCACTTCGCCACTGCCCCATGAAAGGTAACCGGAAAAAGGCGGCATCTGACGGCTCCAGAAGCGTTGTAAAGATCCACCTGGCTGTCGAAAGCCATCAAATGATCATCGGGGTCAGTTGTCCCAAGATACTTTATGGTTCGAACCTTCACTCTCTATGGTATTATGGTTTTTATAATTTCATCGATGAATGGAGCTACTCTTTCGTTATCATTAAGCCTGTCATCTTGGGTCCTCTTCCCCTTTCTTCCCAACAAGTCCTTGACGGTCTTCTGAGTGAGGTCTTTGATGTAAGCCTCCATGTTGTCATAGTTTATTCTCTTGGGATCATAGCCTTTGGAGGTGGAGCTCCTAGACTTTTCCTGCTTGCATTGATTCCCTTGATGATCTACTCCTGTCAGATGGTACTTCTTCTTCTTGGAAGAAGTTGCCTTAAGCTTCTCTTTCGCTTTTGAATGCTGAATGGGAGCCTTTCTTTTCGGAGATTCGTTCGTCTCTCTTTGACTAGATCTGGTGAGCCTTGAGAACTTCTGTGCCTGAACGGCATTGATCTGAGCCTACATTTCTTGGAGTTGCTTCTCCAGGATTAAGATTCTTGCGACATTGTCTTCCATGGCATTTGAGTTTGGTGGTTGTTGTGGATCGGATGTTGCTCCTCTTTCTCTATTGTTCAGATTGAGCGCCAGATCCATGTTTCCTTATGGGGTTGCATCAGAAGCACGTTCTTTGATTCGCTCGTCCAATCTTTTTGACTTCATCTTTCCTGCCACAGAGCAATAAAATCCCCAAGTTAATTATTTAATAGACTAAACGTATGGACAGAGGTTCAAGCCCTCCTTCTAGCGCCAAAATGTTAACGTTATTTTCCGTCAACACCCAGGTTAAGTCATGCAGGACATGAGTTCGAGTAATTTGATGCATTCACAACCCAGGGTTGCTGGAGGATGTCCAGAATCAGTATTGGTTGGCTAAATCAGCCCTCCCTCCAGCAATTGGATATCAATCCTGGAGATTAGATATCCTTCCTTCAGGTGATTGATGTCCACTAACAGTACAGTAGAGATTCGAAATAACCCGAGGGAGGTTTACTCGGATGGACATAACTAAGGTCTCATTAGATTAGTAACTTCCTAGGTCGCGAATACAGGGGCACAAACAGTGATAAGAGGAAAACAAGCCAAGGCATCCTCCTACTAAAGAAAGAAATCGCTGCAATACTCATTAACTTAGATGGTTATTTTGCATTGGATCGACTTGAAAGGCCAGGGATGCATTAAGAACCAAGTGATAATCCAGCGGATAACTTCCTTCTCGAGATCGAGAATCGTTGGACTCATTATGAGAACGTTGATCGACGTGTAAAACCCTCTAATATACACGTAAATGTGTATATTTTATCTGCTTATTTATCTTGTTTTCCCTTTATAATAATTGATACTGTGTATTTATAGATGTGTTTTCAGATTATTGATAAAAAGCATGGTTTAAAGCATTTAATGGATAAAGCATGAATAATTTGCTTAAAAAGTGTGAAGTTTTAAATTACTAAAGCTTGAACAGTTTAAAGCTTGAAGAACGGTTGCAAATAGAGTTCAGTTAGGTAGATTTGGCTCGCTAAGGACTCATGCTGCGTTCACATTGACTCATTTGCAAGGCCTCTCACTGGCTTATGTATTATTTGGGCTAAATCTTTAGTCCTACATTGTGTAATTAGCCAATTAGTCTTTGTCATATCAGCTATAAATACACTTGTATCTTGTTCATTCAAGATTACATTGGGTTTTATTCTGTAACTCTTTCTTTTGGAATAAAATTCTTCTCCTTCTCTTCTAAGTTGTTATTTTATTTGTGTTGTTTGTTTTCTTTTTATATTCTTTTCTTTTATCTATGTCTAGCTTATCCCCTTTAATTAGGGGTTGATGACGCTTAAATTAGATTCAATATGAATCACATAGCAAAAAAGATTAGAACTTCATGTATATAGATCCAGATCTGAACCAAGGGTTAGATATGAACCTTCATACTCTGTGTCGTTTAAGGTCTGTGCTTCTTCACAGGGTATATTCGAGTTCGATCTAACGCTTATCAGATTTAGATCTAATTTTTAGGGTTTTAGAAATAAAGTAGTGATCTGTCCTGATTGCCTATGGTTGTTTAAGAGCTTAGCTCCTACATAGGCTATGCTTATCGTTATTCACAGGTTTGTTTCTGAAAACCTAATTGTAGTTGATTCATGTTTTTGATAGAAACATGAGTTAGATCTAGAATAATTTGTTTGGCTATTGAATCATATTAATCTAGTTTATGTCCTTGCTCCCTAATTGCTTCCTTTTATTATTAAAAACTCTCTTTTTGTTTATTTTCTGCTATTTTTAAATAATCAAAATTTCAGAATAACTTGATTGGATTTATTAGTAAAATAATTTTTGGTCCTAGAGTTCGACACCATTTACAATAACCCTTGTTGTTTAGGAAAGCCGAACGAATTAAACAATTGTTAATTTGTTCACAAACAAATTTTGGCGCCGTTGCCGGGGACCAAAATAATTTTGATTACTAAATCCTTTGGGTTATATTATTTTTATTTTATTTTCTCTTTAGTTTTCCTTCATAAAAAAAACACAAAAATATTTTTTTATTTATTTTCTTTCCTTTTGTTTTCTAATATAGATAGGAAAAAATTCCTATTAGTTGACTTGGTATTTGATATGTGATATCGTAATCTACCATATAAGAGAGAAAAAAAGATGAATAAATGATTGGGTGCACATTATCGATGTGTACAACTTGGTATTTGATATTTGATATGTGATATCTTAACCTTCAAGGCAATTATAGTGTTATCAAGGAATTACGATTCAGCTTGAAATTTTTCATTCATTTTAGCACCAATAGTGGGATGGACAATTTGGGATTAAACCGTTATTATTGAAGTTATGTAAAGTCCTCGGAATGTGAAATACCTTAAATATATTGTTTGATTAATATGTGTACATAAGGCACTTTGAATTTTGTGGGTAGTATCCACTGAAAACCCTCATGAGACAACACTCGTCCTACTAGGGACACCTAGGGATTTAATGGCTTGTTGCATACGCTAAATGCAATCGTGTTTCCTACAAAAGTGTAACATATCTTAGTTTAGTTTATTCGAGGACGAATAAAAAGATAAGTGTGGGGGTATTAAAAAAATATGTATAAAAAAGGAAGGCGGCTTGTTTTGAGTCGATTGCAATTCTGTTTGAATCTTGAAGTTTGCTTGTTTCATTTTAGTGCCTTTGATTTTTATTTTTATTTTATTTTTTATTTCCTAAAGAAAAAAAAACCATAGGTTGGTTCAGTTTTCTTCTTTTATTTCTAGCATAGTTTGGTTTGTTTCCATTTAGCTTAGTTTAGTTTTTATTATTAATTTTTTTTCTTTGAGTCAGTTTTTGTTTTCGTGTCATTTGTTTTCTTTTCTTTCCAAAAAAGAAAAAAAAATCGAATCAAAGGCAAAATTGAAGGAGAGAGTTCAAGCATCACTCAAACATTCAGAGGTCAAGCAATTAGCAGAATTTGATTTGGTTGGAGCGGTCACACACCAAGTGGGGTGTGAACGCGCTAGCGCTACTCAGTTGCACTGGACGGACTGCCGATCTAAGTGATTGATTTCTAAACTCTACAGGTGCTCTGCTGCAAAGTAAAAATATATAGAAATTACTTGTAAATATTTTTTGCAGGTACCGCGGCTTGCTTGTAAAAAAATTATTTCTACAAGTTATTATTCTGTGTTTGTTTTGTGATTGATTATTCTGCCTGTTGATGTATGGTTGAAAATTTTAAAATGAATGTGGGATAAATTGGATAGTTTGTTTTTGAAATAAATTATTTTTGAAATCAAATCGAGGATTCCCCAAAGCTCATAGGACAAAATATTTGTTAAATTTACAATTAGTATTGATACTCTCTGAAGTGACTAAGGAACGGTAGAGTCTAGAACTCAAACAGGTTCTTAAACCTTCAGTCATGTTTCCACGGTGATTCATGGCACGCTGATAATCCCTGTTCGAACTGGCCCAGACTTGTATTCATATAATCCGAAGTTGTTAATTTTAACATATTTTTTTAAGAGCTTATTTAGAGCCACAAATTTCGAAACTGATTTTTCGATGAAAAACTCTCTTCCTCTAGTACATGCGCGCTTGCCCATGTACAACCAAAATTGCAATTCTTTTCAAAATTTCAATGATTTCGGTTAGAATTCAAATCAGAATGAATTTCAAGCTGAATTTTTTTTTTGAATAATTTCCACAAATCTCATCAAAAGGTTACACCCCAATATGAAAAAGCGTTATTCTACGATTGAGGAGAATTTATCTGAACTGTGTCAACTTTTAGCGCAAATGGCTAAGCAAAGCGCTGAAAATCAAAACAACTGGAACATGGGTTTTAATGAAATTTTTGAAAACCAAAATTATTTTCATAATACGAGTGGATGTCAAATGTTGGTTATCGAATATAAAAAAATTGTTGCGAACAAGCTAAATTTTTAGCGATGTTGGTTTTAAAAAATAAATAAAGAGCGACTTCTAAGAGATGAGGTGGATGAATTTTTAAGGTCAACCAGTGAGGAACACATAAGGACGACGAATCTAAAAAACGACATTTTGAAGTCTAATGTTTCTACCGATTTTATTGACGAGGGCCTGAGTGAAATTGATCAATTAATGCATGAAATTTGGATTCGTCGTGAGGGAATCAAGCAATGGGCGCGAACTTTAGATGAAAAACAAGATTCTAAAAGTAAATATAACTGGCTCAATACACTATTGAACTTTGGCAAAATCTAGAAAAGTTATTACTTGAGGGCATTGATGACGTTGATGAATTTGAGAATTTCATGAAACTTGGCTGGACTTACATCGAAGAGCTAGCTCAAATAATAACAGATAGCAAATAAAATTGCACTAGTATATTGTATCAAAATTCTCTTCTTCAAACTGAAGTTAAGAAATTGTGCAACAACTATAAATCTCAATCTAGTGACAAACAAGTTTCTGCCAATGCTTCTTTTGAAACAAATAATCAGCCATTAACTTCGTCACAACATTACATAATGATTATTGATGATTCTGACGATATGACTGTTGATGAAAATGAAAATTTTGAAAAATCTCTTATGCAAAACACTAATTTCTATGAAACTGAAATTCAAACTCAAACAGATGCTTCTGCTGAAAATTCAACTCTTACTAACATCGAAAATTTTCAACTAACAACTTTTGAAATTGATGAAAATCTTAATAATGTTATTGGAATCTCTGTAATTGATTTGAATTTAAATTCTCTAAAGAAAGAAGACGTCAATCTTCCTCTCTCAGATTCTAAATTTTTTGAAACTTTAGCAACTTTAGATTGTCAACTTGAAAGAAATGACGAAGGTGGTAACAACTGTTTAGGTGATGACAACTTTGATGAGCTAAAACTTCTTGAACTGATTACCGATAATATTTTTGGGTTTGAAACTAAAAATGAAACATTTGAAAACTTTGAAATTCTTGAGGTTGGAAACAACGAAACTGCTGAAGGAGATTGTAATAACCCGAAAATCTGAGCCAATTTAAATTTTTTTCATTTTGGCAATTTTGATGAATTTTGAATATTTAAAATGAATTATTTTAAATAATAGCGACGAGAAATTTATTTTGAATAGAATTAGATCATATATATTTATTCGAATCGTCGTTAGAATATAAATAATTTATTTTAATTATATAACGAGCCTGAAATGGCGCGATAGTTTGAAAATTCGATTTTAAATTTCAAATGAATGTACGGTATTCAAAATAAACCGGATTTTAGTTAAACCAAAAATATTTGAATCTAACTGAGAATATCTTTCCAATGAATCCGAAAATTTGAAATTTCATAGCGGGGATAAAAAGTTACGTCCAGTTGAAAATTCAGAATAGTCGCTATGGAATTCTGGCCCTTAAAAATGGAAATTTTGCAAATGACCTCGGTTTTCGACGAAACCACTTTGTTGGATCTGTGATGTCAAGTTATTTCTAGATTCCAAAATTCATAATTTTTCGAATCAATATGTGAGCGTGGCAAAGAGAAACGCGTTTGACCAGATTCAGTTGATTTTTATCGACTGGAAAATGGCCATTTTTCAAACGGTTTCAGAATTCGACGAAATTAGTTTTGTTAGGACCGTATCGTCAATACGAAGTTAGAAAATATTTTTCGGGAATTTTTAGATTTCGTATGTGGCCCCGGTAAATTGAAATGTACGTTCAATTCAATATATAGAGTTATATTTTGATTTTGCCGGAAACTAATCGAAACGATCGAATCGGCTAACGATGCATATCCCATTGTGTTCGGAATGGGGTAATTAGCTATGGACGACAGTTGGTGGGTCTTGATTGGAGTTCGAATGGAATGACAACTTTTTGGAGATTAAATTAATTAAAATATTTAAAATAAATAAATAAATAAAAAAGTCAAACCTCCTTTTCTCTTACCCCCCCTTCTTTCATAACTGAAAGAAGATTGAAAAAAAGGGGAAGGAGGGCTCGACGATGAACCGCCGCCCCCCCTTCGATTCAGCGTCGCCGCCCAGGTAGGCCACCGCACCCCCTCTTCACGCCCTCCACTTCTCTCCTCCTCTGTTCTGAAAACCCCGTACGTCGTGCCACATCCAAAAAACCGCCACGCCCTGGCCTGCGCCGCCCCCTGCCACCACCTGACGCCTGCTCCGACCCTCCACCGACCACCTCAGTCCGTCGTGGGCCCCCTCCTCTCTGTGAAACGCGTCAGCCCCCCTAATCTCGAGAAACAACGCTGTGTACCGCAGAGAGGATAATTAAGGTAATCAACTAACTAAATTACATAGTTTATTTATTTGTTTAGTTTGATTAATAAGGTTTAGATCTGATTTGAAAATATATGATTCTTGTTCATATGAGAAATATGATTTTTAATTCAAAGAAAAAAATTGCGATCTTTAGTGATGAAAAGCTATGATTTTTACTATATGAAAGATTAGATTTTTAAACATCAAAAGATTTGATTTTTATGGAATAAAAAGGTTGGATTTTTATATATGAATTAACGGCATAAAAATTCGATTTTTATTGATATGAATAACATGAAAAGTCTATATTTTTATATAGGAAAGGTTTATATTTTAATTATAGAAAGGCGATATTTTTATATATAGATCCGATTTTTAGGAGTATAAAAATATGATTTTTATAAAGTAGAGATAATAAAAATATGATTTTTATATAGTAATGATTATAAAAATACGATTTTTATATTATATAGATAGTAAAAAATTTGATCTTTATATATGTAGCGAAATAAAAATCTGATTTTTTTATTATATATATGTTGAAATAAAAATGGGATTTTTATAGCGATGATACAAAAATTCGATCTTTATATTAGAAGTTGATATAATTTTTATATAGGAAGGAGCGTTATAAAAAATATATTCTTTATTGGAAGAATAGAGATATAGAAATATAATTTTTATATAGAGAATAGTGTGATAAAAATATAATCTTTATTATATGAACACCGTTGTAAAAAAAAATATATAAAAATGTAGAATTTTTATCTATATAGTAGCGGTATAAAAATGTGATTTTAATCTATATAGAGTGATTAAAAAATGTGATTTTTATATACATAGCAACAATATAAAAATGTGATTTTTATATATATGTAGTGGCTACGGACAATGAAATTGACAACAGGCAAGCGCGACGAAGATTTCTACATATGAAGAGTCGCGGTATATTGGTTTAGCTTGGGTGAGAACTCCTCACCTTTAATTTATTTCTAGTTTGAAATATATGCTAGGATGCAGACGGTGCTTAGTAGCACCCGACACCCGTCGTCCACAGACCATGGAGCTTGTTTGTTTGATTGATGTGTAGTGAAATTTGATTGTGTGATGTGGTATAAAATATTTTATAGTTAAAAATATAATTTTTAACGTGTATATAAAATGAATATTTATAAACAAATCGACGATTTGTTTATATACACTGATTTGACTGATATTGATTGGGACGATAAATTTTACACATCGCCCAACTGGACAAATAAAAATCTGTGTTTGTTGATTTGAAACCCCACACGGGTATTGGGATGATATTTGACGTACACTAATCCCGATTATTTAGTTGTATGTCAATCGATGGGTTGACAGACTGTGTAAGCGTTAATTATTTATATTTAATGCTAATGCAGTTGTGTGGTGCACTCTGGATGATGGTTGATGATTTATCGTTGTAGTTATATACATGTGTTGTAGAAAATCTTTATAATTAACATTATATGGTAATTGATTAGGCCTCATTCCAATTTAGAAAATAAATTCATGTGTTGAATTGAAAATAAATATTCATGTGTTGAATAAAATATATATTCATGTGTTGAATAGAATAAATATTCATGTGTTGAATAGAATAAATATTCATGTGTTGAATAGAATAAACATTCATGTGTTGAATAAAAGCCGTGTTAATTAGATTGACGCCATTTTGACGTGAATGATATTTATATTGATTTTATTCGTTTTTATAATGAATATAGAAAAGAAAGTGATTTCAAAATTTAACGTTTTGAAAATATTATCATTTATAGATTAATGATAAGGATTATTCAATTTTGAATAGAAATTGAATATGAAGTTGAAATCGTTTTGAAAACGAATTTAAAACGATTTATAAAATACGTTTTGAAAGGAAATCGACGAAATATATATAATATATATTACATATATAATGGCCTGAATAGAACGCGTCGCGCCGCGGCAGTTCGCGAATTTCGACCATTGACTTCGAATGGATATTACGGGAGATCTGACCGTCGGATTCTCCTAAAACCAGAACCGTTGGGTTCGTATCGAAAAGTGCTTTCTAACGAATATTAGAAATTAGAAATCTGACGGTTGGATTTGGACTTATGTCCAAATCAAATTTGGAAAAGGCCGCTGTAAGTGCAGTTCGATGGCCGTCGATGGAAATCGACTGTACGGGCCTTGATAAAATTATTAAACATAGTAATAATTTGTTTAAAATCATAAGAAATGATTTGTGAAGAATTGGGATGAAAAACTCCATATTTGAAAAGATAAAAATAGATTTTTATTGAAATGAACTAGTTTTGAACTAGAATTATAATCCCTTTTATTTTTGAAATAAATAAATTGGATTTGAAATGGTTTTGAAATTAGCCAGGATTTCCAATATATAAAGTGGGAATGGATTTGAATGGAAATTATCTTTGGAATATTTCGATGTTGGATTTCGTGATTATAAAGACATTGTTATGAAAATTTGAAAGATATATTAATATCGTTATTTCTAATACGATATTTGTTGGTCATAGAATTTGATATCGAATATAAGCCGATATATTTTCTATTCAGAGCCTTGTATTTAATATCAAATGTGATTTGGGTTTGTCGTGAATGGTGTCTTCATTAACACTGTTCTTAAACCCAGTTGAGGAAAAAGATTAAATCTTTTTATTTAGATTTAATGAAGTGTACCAATTAAATGGGATTTAATTGGAATTGAATTTGAATTGATTTTTGAGTTTATCGTGAACGGTGTTTTAAATAACACTTGTTCTTTAACCCGATAATTAATGGAATGTAATTTTGGGTTTATAGTGAACCGTGTTTTAATGGACATTAGTTCTTTAACCCAGTTAAAGACAGGATGTGATTTCCCAAGTTAAATAATCATTAATATTGATTTTTGGGAAGATTAAAACTAAATGGAGTTTTAATGAATCTTTAATTAGATTGAAATGATCGAGAATGGAGTATCACCAATTTTTCTCCAGGTGATAGTTAAATCTTTAATTAGATTTGAACGTGAAACAGTAATTGAATTTACCGATAACACCGTGGTGTTAGATATGAAGTATGACCAGTTTTACTTCATGGGATGAATAGGTTGGGATTGGGAAATAAAATAAATGATTACTTCGGTGTGGTTCGCTAATCCCGACTAATTTGAATTGATATTCAAAGGAAGATTAAAGAATAAATTTAAAGAATTTATCTTTGATAAAATTAATGGGAACCTTTCCCAAAGTATGAGAATATTTGAATGAAAGAATATTCTGAATTGGAATGAGGCGTATGTTGTGTTTGTGTAACACTTGTTTATTATATACGCGAGTTATTCAGAAAGGCCGGGTTTATCCCATTATGAATAACTGATTCGACGTGGTGTCGAAGATGAAGACGGTGGTTGAAGACTGGAGGTCTTCACGTCGTTTGGATAATTACTGATGATCTTGATTGGGTCGTACACCCAAGAGGAGGGAATCAGTTTGTGTTCATCCAGACGTACTTAGAGATCGATGGATATGCGAGGTACTAGGCGCCTCCGGTTTCGTTCAGACCCAAAACGAACTTGTAAATGGACTTTGTGTCTGACATTGGATTTTATTCTGCAGCGGAGAATTTATTCTCTTGCTTAACGCCCTTCTCTGAGACGTACGAGCTCAAAGGTTAGATATTGATGGATATCAAATGCATGGAGTGAATTGCCTGTGTGGCATGCCTAAGTGGCAATATGATCAAGGCTTCTGTTGAAAAGCAGAGTCTTGTGGTTGATGATCAAAGCACCGCCTGTGTGGCATAGCTTTGTGTAACGTTGATCCGCGAGCCTCACACCCCGGTTGTGAACCAGAAACGGGAGAGGACCTTAGGGAGGACGTGCGTTTCTTTCTAGCTAGAAGTGGAGTCAGTGGTTTTACATGCCCTGACGAGTTCGACTTATGTGGTTGTTGCTGTTGCGAGGCACCTCAGATATATCGGTGACTTTGTGGAGCCGATGGAGTCATTTGGCTCATTTACGCCACAAAGGGTGGGGAAACGTAGTGTTCAGGCATTTTAATCCACATCGGTGGACCGACCCTGACGATCCAAGGTGCAGTTGCGGCTGTTCCTGAGACATGGTAGGCTAGATTGTCTCGAAACGGTGAGGACGATCCCTGGCCTCGGTTCACAGACGGAAATCCAATTTCCAATACGTGACTTTGCGGTTTTGATTGTAGAGCCTAGTATGGCGACATAGTGGGATGAGGCACTTATGCCGTCTATGATTGATACTTATGATTTGAAATTGTTTTATACACTATGCACTTATAAAAGTATCAAATGATTTGTTTTTAGCGTATCAAGCATTCTTTGGCTATTATAAGGTAAAAACCCTATCCTCCGGCTTGTGTTGCATTGTGTAATGGGACCTGGGTCTTATAATAGCTTCATTTTTCTTTATTTAGCATTGCGCTGTTATTTTATGCACTGGTATTCTTGGGAGGAAACCCGTGCGTGGTCCCTTGATTTACCTAACTTTAAAATAAAGATTAATAACTGTTTTAGTTCTCACACCAGTCACATGACTGACCTGGAGTTTATTGTTTTAACCTAAACTATGGGTGCCCCTATTTTCCACACGGGCAGCTAGTAGTTGTGGCTTGGCAGATTTATATTCACAGAATCCTGGTTTACAGCTGGAATGATATCCAGAAAGCTCTGTATCCGTATATCTCTTTCAGTTGTGTATTGTATTATTTTTCCGCTGCGATGTATTTAAATGTAATTGAAATCTCTGATATTTTCTATGTAATATTTATTCATACTCTGTATATTCTTGTATTCTGATGGAATTGTTGTAATATACAATGAAATGTTCTTCTGTTTGCGTTCCGATGTGGCTTGTCCTCAAAGCAATTCGGGCTTTCCTTACCGGGGAAGTTACGGGTCTTACATTTTGGTATCAGAGCTTTGGTTTACAGAGCTCAAGAACAAGACATGTTAGAACCGAACGAAAGAATTCATCAGAGATTGGATTAGTAATGTCCAATGAGACTGACTTATTAGAGATGAGATCAGTAGTATCCTCGAACGGGTGTGAAGAGTACATTTTTAAAGTGAAAACAATTTTTGTTTTGAAAATTTAAATCAATTATTCGTATTTGATTATTTATTTGTATTGATTTGGACAGTCCAGTATATAAAGATTTTGCGTATACGTCTGATCCGCGTGTATTCGAAGTTTTAATATACTGGATATATATAGAATCACACTCTAGTCGCCCGAGATGGTTCTGATGATCGCTATAGTATGTACATCAGCAGAATTTATATTCGAGTGACGAAGGTGTGATATCTATATATTTCCATTAGACTGGGGTGAGAACCAAAATTAGATAGGGCTTATTGTTGTGATTTGGCATCAAAAATCTAATTTTTGGGATATGTATTAAAATTATGTGATTGAAAAGATAATCAACTAATTGATTGATGGTTTTGTTGTTTGATTATTGTTTGAATTAATTAAAATTTGAACCTTTAGCCAAATTGAACCAAAAAGTGAATTGTATTGAAAATTTGTCGCATTTGCATACATATACATGTACTTACATTGAACAGGTCATAGCAAGGAGGCTAGAGAAGAGGAATAAAATTGTTTGCCCGACAAATAGTTACATGTTTACAAATTTATTGGGTTTTGGATGATTTTATGAGACGATTGGCTAGCCGCTTGGCTGATTCTTTTTCTTTTTGGATTGATGAGGGCCATGGGAGGCTATTTGGAAATATCCCGAAGTCCCCGGTGCAGGGGAGGTTATGGCGAAATTTTTCGAAAATTTAGGGTGTTAGCCAAATTTTTGAAAAAATTGAAAAGTTCTTAGAAACTGAAAAGTTGAAGAACTTAAGCCATAATAAAAATAATGGAATTTGAGTTGGTTTGTGAAACAACTTTCGGCTTCGTTCCTTTTTGGGGACGAAAATTTTTAAGTGGGGGAGATTGTAATAACCCAGAAATCTTAGCCAATTTAAAAAAAATTATTTTGGCAATTTTGATGAATTTTGAATATTTAAAATGAATTATTTTAAATAATAGTGACGAGAAATTTATTTTGAATAGAATTAGATCATATATATTTATTTGAATCATCGTTAGAATATAAATAATTTATTTTAATTATATAACGAGCCTGAAATGGCGCGGTAGTTTGAAAATTCGATTTCAAAGTTCAAATGCATGTATGGGATTCAAAATAAACCAGAATTTTGTTAAACCAAAAATATTTGAATCTAACTGAGAATATCTTTCCAACGAATCCGAAAAATTGAAATTTCAAAGCGGGGATAAAAAGTTACGTCCAGTTGAAAATTCAGAATAGTCGCTATGGAATTCTGGCCCTTAAAAATGGAAATTTGGCAAACGACCTCGGTTTTCGACGAAACCACTTTTGTTGGATCCGAGAAGTCAAGTTATTGCTAGATTCCAAAATTCATAATTTTTTGAATCAATATGTGAGTGTGGCAAAGAAAAACGCGTTTGACCAGTTTTAGTTGATTTTTATCGACTGGAAAATGGCCATTTTTCAAACCATCTCAGAATTCGACGAAATTAGTTTTGTTAGGACCGTATCGTCAATACGAAGTTAGAAAATATTTTTCGGGAATTTTTAGAGTTCGTATGTGGCCCCGGTAAATTGAAATGTGCGTTCAAATTCAATATATAGAGTTATATTTTGATTTTGACGGAAACTGATCGAAACGATCGAATCGGCTTACGATGCATATCCCATTGTGTTCTGAATGGGGGTAATTAGCTATGGACGACAATCGGTGGGTCTTGATTGGAGTTCGAATGGAACGACAACTTTTTGGAGATTAAATTAATTAAAATATTTAAATTAAATAAATAAATAAATAAAGTCAAACCTCCTTTTCTCTTACCCCCCCTTCGTTCATAACTGAAAGAAGATTGAAAAAAAGGGGAAGGAGGGCTCGACGATGAACCGCCACCCCTCCCCCCCCCTTCGATTTAGCGCCGCCGCCCAGGTGGGCCACAGCACCCCCCTCTCCACGCCCTCCTCCTCCTCTTCTCTCCTCCTCCATTCTGAAAACCCCGTACCTTGCTCCACAACCAAAAAACCGCCACGCCCTGGCCTGCACCGCCCCCTTCCACCACCTGACGCCTTCTCCGACCCTCCACCGACCACCTCAGTCCGTCATGGGCCCCCTCCTCTCTGTGAAACGCGTCAGCCCCCCTAATCTCGACAAACAACGCTGTGTACCACGGAGAGGATAATTAAGGTAATCAACTAACTAAATTACATAGTTTATTTATTTGTTTAGTTTGATTAATAAGGTTTAGATCTGATTTGAAAATATATGATTCTTGTTCATATGAGAAATATGATTTTTAATTCATAGAAAAAAATTGTGATCTTTAGTGATGAAAAACTATGATTTTTACTATATGAATGATTAGATTTTTAAACATCAAAAGATTTGATTTTTATGGAATAAAAAGGTTGGATTTTTATATATGAATTAACGGCGCAAAAATTCGATTTTTATTGATATGAATAACATGAAAAGTCTATATTTTTATATAGGAAAGGTTTATATTTTTAATTATAGAAAGGCGATATTTATATATATATATATATCCGATTTTTAGGAGTATAAAAATATGATTTTTATAAAGTAGAGATAATAAAAATATGATTTTTATATAGTAAAGATTATAAAAATACGATTTTTATATTATATAGATAGCAAAAAAATTGATCTTTATATATGTAGCGAAATAAAAATCTGATTTTTTATTATATATATGTTGAAATAAAAATGGGATTTTTATAGCGATGATATAAAAATTCGATCTTTATATTAGAAGTAGATATAATTTATATATAGGAAGGAGCGTTATAAAAATGTGATTTTTATATACATAGCAACAATATAAAAATGTGATTTTTATATATATGTAGTGGCTACGGACAATGAAATTGACAGCAGGCGAGCGCGACGAAGATTTCTACATATGAAGAGTCGCGGTATATTGGTTTAGCTTGGGTGAGAACTTCTCACCTTTAATTTATTTCTAGTTTGAAATATATGCTAGGATGCAGACGGTGCTTAGTAGCACCCGACACCCGTCGTCCACAGACCATAGACAGCTTGTTTGTTTGATTGATGTGTAGTGAAATTTGATTGTGTGATGTGGTATAAAATATTTTATAGTGGAAAATATTTTATAGTTAAAAATATAATTTTTAACGTGTATAAAAAATGAATATTTATAAACAAATCGACGATTTGTTTATATACACTGATTTGACTGATACTGATTGGGACGATAAATTTTACACATCGCCCAACTGCACAAATAAAAATCTGTGTTTGTTGATTTGAAATCCCACATGGGTATTGGGATGATATTTGACGTACACTAATCCCGATTGTTTAGTTGTATGTCAATCGATGGGTTGACAGACTGTGTAAGCGTTAATTATTGATATTTAATGCTTATGCAGTTGTGTGGTGCACTCAAGATGATGGTTGATGATTTATCGTTGCAGTTATATACATGTGTTGTAGAAAAATCCATATAATTAACATTATATGGTAATTGATTGGGCCTCATTCCAATTTAGAAAATAAATTCATGTGTTGAATTGAAAATAAATATTCATGTGTTGAATAAAATATATATTCATGTGTTGAATAGAATAAATATTCATGTGTTGAATAGAATAAATATACATGTGTTGAATAGAATAAACATTCATGTGTTGAATAAAAGACGTGTTAATTAGATTGACGCCATTTTGATGTGAACGATATTTATATCGATTTTATTTGTTTATGTAATGAATATAGAAAAGAAAGTGATTTCAAAATTTAACGTTTTGAAAATATTATCATTTATAGATTAATGATATGGAATATTCAATTTTGACTAGAAATTGAATATGAAGTTGAAATTGTTTTGAAAACGAATATAAAACGATTTATAAAATACGTTTTGAAAGGAAATCGACGAAATATATATAATATATATATTATATATGTATAATGGCCTGAATAGAACGCGTCGCGCCGCGGCAGTTCGCGAATTTCGACCATTGACTTCGAATGGATATTACAGGAGAACCGACTGTCGGATTCTCCTAAAACTGGAACCGTTGGGTTCGTATCGAAAAAATCTATCTAACGAATATTAGAAATTAGAAATCTGACGGTTGGATTTGGAATTATGTCCAAATCAAATTTGGAAAAGGTCGCTGTAAGTGTAGTTCGATGGCCGTTGATGGAAATCGACTGTACAGGCCTTGATAAAATTATTAAAAATAGCAATAATTTGTGTAAAATCATAAGAAATGATTTGTGAAGAATTGGGATGAAAAACTCAATATTTGAAAAGATAAAAATAGATTTTTATCGAAATGAACTAGCTTTGAACTAGAATTGTAATCCCTTTTATTTTTGAAATAAATAAATTGTATTTGAAATGGTTTTGAAATTAGCCAGAATTTCCAATATATAAATTGGGAATGGATTTGAATCGAAATTATCTTTGGAATATTTCGATGTTGGATTTCGTGATTATACAGATATTGTTATGGAAATTTGAAAGATATATTTATATTGTTATTTCCAATACGATATTTGTTGGTCATAGAATTTGATATCGAATATAAGCCGATATATTTTCTATTCAGAGCCTTGTATTTAATATCAAATGTGATTTGGATTTGTCGTGAATGGTGTCTTCATTAACACTGTTCTTAAACCCAGTTGAGGAAAAATATTAAATCTTTTTATTTAGATTTAATGAAGTGTACCAATTAAATGGGATTTAATTGGAATTGAATTTGAATTGATTTTTGAGTTTATCGTGAACGGTGTTTTAAATAACACTTGTTCTTTAACCCGATAATTAATGGAATGTGATTTTGGGTTTATAGTGAACCGTGTTTTAATGGACATTGGTTCTTTAACCCAGTTAAAGACAGGATGTGATTTCCCAAGTTAAATAATCATTAATATTGATTTTTGGGAAGATTCAAACTAAGTGGAGTTTTAATGAATCTTTAATTAGATTGAAATGATCGAGAATGGAGTATCACCAGTTTTACTCCAGGCGATAGTTAAATCTTTAATTAGATTTGAACGTGAAATGGTAATTGAATTTACCGGTAACACCGTGGTGTTAGATATGAAGTATGACCAGTTTTACTTCATGGGATGAATAGGTTGGTATTGGAAAATAAAATAAATGATTACTTCGGTGTGGTTCGCTAATCCCGACTAATTTGAATTGATATTCAAAGGAAGATTAAAGAATAAATTTAAAGAATTTATCTTTGATAAAATTAATGGGAACCTTTCCCAAAGTATGAGAATATTTGAATGAAAGAATATTCTGAATTGGAATGAGGCGAATGTTGTGTTTGTGTAACACTTGTTTATTATTACGCGAGTTATTCAGAAAGGCCGGGTTTATCCCATTCTGAATAACTGATTCGACGTGGTGTCGAAGATGAAGACGATGGTTGAAGACCGGAGGTCTTCACGTCGTTTGGATAATTACTGATGATCTTGATTGGGTCTTACACCCAAGAGGAGGGAATCAGTTGGTGGTCGTCCAGACGTACTTGGAGATCGATCGATATGCGAGGTACTAGGTGCCTCCGGTTTCATTCAGACCCAGAACGAACTTGTAAATGGACTGTGTGTCCGACATTGGATTTTATTTTGTGTGATTGATTTCTATTAAATATATATCTTTTTGGCGACGGAGAATTTATTCTCTTGCTTAACGCCCTTCTCTGAGACGTACGAGCTCAGAGGTTATATATTGATGGATATCAAACGCATGGAGTGAATTGCCTGTGTGGCATGCCTAAGTGGCAATATGATCAAGGCTTCTGTTGAAAAGAAGAGTCTTGTGGTTGATGATCAAAGCACCGCCTCTGTGGCATAGCTTTGTGTAACGTTGATTCGCGAGCCTCACACCCCGGTTGTGAACCAGAAATGGGAGAGGACCTTAGGGAGGACATGCGTTTCTTTCTAGCTAGAAGTGGCGTCAGTGGTTTTACATGCCCTGACGAGTTGGACTTATGTGGTTGTTGCTGTTGCGAGGCGCCTCAGATATATCGGTGACTATGTGGAGCCGATGGAGTCATTTGGCTCATTTACGCCACAAAGGGTGGGGAAACGTAGTGTTCAGGCATTTTAATCCACATCGGTGGACCGGCCCTGATGACCCAAGGTGCAGTTGCGGCTGTTCCTGAGACATGGTAGGCTAGATTGTCTCGAAACGGTGAGGGCGATCCCTGGCCTCGGTTCACGGACGGAAATCCAATTTCCAATACGTGACTCTGCGGTTTTGATTGTAGAGCCTAGTATGGCGACATATTGGGATGGGGCACTTATGCCGTCTATGATTGATACTTACGATTTGAAATTGTTTTATACACTATGCACTTATAAAAGTATCAAATGATTTGTTTTTAGCGTATCAAGCATTCGTTGGCTATTATAAGGTAAAAACCCTATCCTCCGGCTTGTGTTGCATTGTGTGATGGGACCTGGGTCTTATAATAGCTTCATTTTTCTTTATTTAGCATTGCGATGTTGTTTTATGCACTGGTATTCTTGGGAGGAAACCCGTTCCGTGTTATACGGTGTGGTCCCTTGATTTACCTAACTTTAAAATAAAGATTAATAACTGTTTTAGTTCTCACACCAGTCACATGACTGACCTAGAGTTTATTGTTTTAACCTAAACTCTGGGTGCCCCTATTTTCCGCACGGACAGCTAGTAGTTGTGGCTTGGCAGATTTATATTCACAGGATCCTGGTTAACAGCTGGAATGATATCCGAAAAGCTCTATATCCGTATATCTCTTTTAGTTGTGTATTGTATTATTTTTTCGCTGCGATGTATTTAAATGTAATTGAAATCTCTGATATTTTCTGTGTAACATTTATTCATACTCTGTATATTCTTGTATTCTGATGGAATTGTTGTAATATATAATGAAATGTTCTTCTGTTTGCGTTCCTATGTGGCTTGTCCTCAAAGCAATCCGGGCTTTCCTTACCGGGGAAGTTACGGGTCTTACAGAGAGCTTAAACACAATGACGATTTTTCTGAAACTGTTGAAACCCCTTGCGATCTGATCGTTTCAACTGACCTCACTTTGATCACTTTTTTTCAATGATAAATTTCTACAGTATATGAACTCTTTTTGAAGTAACACTGTTTTGGGAAAACACGATTTCGAAATTTACTGAAAATTAATTTTTTTGGTTTTAACTTTAGGTTTGCGAATGAACCTTTAGTCAACAACATTTCAAATATCAAAGCAAAACTGAACAATATTCCTCAAAACAAGTGTGGGGTGAGAATGATGCACATGTCTCTCAATTTATACATCATCTGAACAAGTCAAACTTTGTTTTTGAAACTTTTGTTGAACCCCGACGCGATGACCTCTCTTTAGTTGCTACAGAAATTCAATTCGATTTTAGGATCAATTGTAAGCTCAAAATTTTAAAATTAGCAACTCAAATTTTTGAAAAAACAAAATTTGTTTTTCAAATCTGACACATAATACAAAATCCTTTATGATTTGGTTTTCTGTGCTTCACCTATGTCTCATAACCTTAATGAGGCTGATCCATTAGTCCACTGTAGATCGGTTCATCTATTCGATGACTGCGTGTTTTCTGCACTTGCATCCGGTAAGCCACACTTACCCACTTATTTGATTTCCCTTTCACTAAGATATGTCTGATTAACGACTGTGAGGACACAGTCACACTCAAGTGTGGGGGGGGGGGATTTACATTACATCAGCAATCAAATTTTATGAAGTAGGTCATTCATTGAACAAGGACTAACTTAAAATTCATAAACAACACCTTGGTTCTTGTTTGATAAGTTGAATTGTTTGGTGATGGGAGTGAACATTATTTATTCATTGATTTGTATTGTGTCTTTTTAAGATGCTAGTTTGAGACTGTGCAGACGTTAGTCGTGTTCTGGAGTAAGTGGACTAACTTAAAATTCAAACTTGTAAGTTCTAAATTCCACTTGGCCCATTTAACGAGAAATGACTCATTGTAGCATTCTTCTTTGATATGCCACATTATTCAAACCCAAGTTTTAGTCGATTTACATCCATGTTTCGATAAATTTTTCTTATATTGGTATACTATAGAACCTTGTACTGATTTATTTTCAAAGGTTCAAAAACGTCACTTTTTATACCAATATTACACTACCCACTCCGTACTTGTTTTAAGGTAGGATAACCATATACCACATCTTATTTTATATAGGTTATCTATCTTATGAAACTTTGCTTATCTTTCCTTTCATCTTTTTATATAAAATCAATCTAGACTTGTGTGTTGAAGTAAGGTTATAGAAGTAGAGTAACTAGGGCACAAAATTTTCCTTTTATGAAGTGTTGGTTATGATTCGCTTAGTAGAGAAGGAATCAAATGAAATAATATACGATATCATTCCATTCCATCTCCATTCATCATTCATCATGCAAAAAGAAAGAAAAAAAGGAAAAGAAAAAAAGAGAAAAAATGCAACAAAGAGAAAATCTCTCAGAATAAAATAGTCATCCATCATTCTTGACTATAATGTATTCATTTCCATTCCATCCACATCCATCATAACGTACTTAGAAGTGAGGATTGCAGTTGAGGAGATGAAAGGAAACAAAAAAGTTCATATGTGCCTTAGTATTACTTTATCTTTTACAGGTCGAAGTTCAACTAATAAACTTGCCCTCTTATCTATAATATTTTTAGAACCTACAATTTTTTTCCTTCATCTATACACAACTCACATCCAATACATAACAGTTACACTAGTGCAAAATTATTCAAAAAAAAAGATGAATAAATGATTGGGTGCACATTGTTGATGTGTAGAATTTTGGTTGATACCACACTCTTAACCTTCAAGGCAATTACAGTGTTATCAGGGAATTATGATTCAGCTTGAAAAATTTTATTCATTTTTGCACCAATAGTGGGATGGACAATTTGGGACTAAATAGTTATTATTGAAGTTAGGTAAAGTCCTCGGAATGTGAAAGACCATAAATATATTGTTTGATTAATCCACGTACATAAGACGCTTTGGATTTTGTTGGTAGTATCCGCTGAAAACCCTCACGAGACAACACTCGTCCTACTAGGGACACCTAGGGGTTTAACGGCTTGTTGGATATGCTAAATGCAATCGTGTTTCCTATGAAAGTGTGACACATCTTAGTTTAGTTTATTCGAGGACGAATAAAAAGATAAGTGTGGGGGTATTTGATATACACATTTACCCTCAAAATGGAATGAGGACTTTGGGTTCTCAGAAAGTCCTCCTTCGCGGAGGCAGCATGATCAACTTTCTCAAACGAAAGGTTAGTGTTAACTCCCTGTTTCACCATAACAGCACAACAAGATTATCAAATTGCAAGATAGTTAAGCCCTGGAATTCTCCATTCATAAATTGTAGATGTATTACAAGAGTTTAAGGAAATCCTTTATCCGCTTTGGAGAATTAGGATTTTTGTAATACCCCACGTCCATTAATGTCACTCACAAAGGGAATGCATTAACTTCCATGGAGCGTATTTAGTGTATAGAACAGAATATAAAAAGACAGATAAAAATAATGGTACTTGAAAAAATTAAAACAACTTTTATTGCAGTGGATAAATTATTTGATTACAACTTCATAAACCAAGTACACTTAATATCCATCTTGATAAATTGTTTCAGAGTACATAAAATAAAAAGCATAACCCCAAATACAAGTAGCCATAAAAGAGATGGGCTGAACATTACTTTCAGCAATCCAAGCACTTCCAAAAGAGAGAAAGAGATCCAAAATCAAGCTCGACCTAGTACTAGTCCCACCTTGAGAACCGGGGGGGAGAAGGAAGAAAAGAGGCGAAAACAAGGGGGTCAAACATAAAGTCTGGCGAGTATAATAACTTTAACAATATAATTATTAAAGTAACTAGGATAAGGCATAAACTTGGTAAGATAAGATATGATCATGAAACAAGTGGGCATGACAAAGCAGTTAAGAGGAATATTCTGGCGTTAATCTCGTCCCTAATCACTATAGGATAATTACTATACTGCACCACCACTAGTCACCCTAAAAATTTATCCTGCTTATAGAACTTAATAATGATAATGGTAGTTTCGTGTACCCCTAGCAGCCTTCATAGGGGCCTTCTGCCCCTATCTCCACTAGTTGTACCCACTACCCCCATTCGATCGGCTCCCTAACTCGTAGATACCCATGCTGGCGCCACAGTGGGGTGTATCACTCCCCAAAGTGGCAACCCGATACCACTAAAAATGTACGGCTTATATCTACATGATGCAACAACGTCTTACCTACCAGCCCAGGCCCACGCACACACATGACCCCGTTGGACTTGCGTTGCCACCGCTAACCCGTTTTGACCTCTTACAATCAAAACCAGTAAGCGTGTCCCGTCCTCGACTTGGGTCAAGCTCACAAAGATACTTAATGGGTTACTGGTTTGAAAAGGGCCCCTATGCTTGACACAATCCTTCCACCTATGCTTGGTCCCCACTAAGGTTTCCCACTTAACCCCATTCTTATTCATGTCTTCTTACATGTTTCAATCTTGGTTAAGTGCATCTAATCGTATTTCACATAACACCCAAGGCACCCTCCTTAATTTCACATGCCACCCAAGGCACCCACTTAACCCCCCATGTCCCACCACATGTTTATCTGGTTAAGTGTTACTTAATTCATTAGAACCGTAACCTTGTAGAGACCTCCCACATTAGACTGGCATTTGCGGTTGCTGGATTTGCCGGGCGGGTCCGGGCAGTCTTATACCGCAAACGAGCTTAACCTCGTGTCTTTACAATTATTACGCATTTAATTCCTGCCTTTGACCTCTCACATTAGACTGCCATTTGTGGCTGCTGGATTTGCCGGGCAGGTCCGGACAGTCTTACACCACAAAAGAGTCTAACCTCGTGTCTTAGGCGGTTTATTATTACACATGTTTATTTAACCCCAAATTGGATTAATATCTCTATTCAAATTTGTCAATAATTTCCAAATTTATTTGTGTCCATAGTTGTCTCTTAAAATTATGTTCATAAATACCAATAATGCTAATTAATATCTCAAATTAATTATATGCCTTTTAAGGCTATTTTATTGCCAATTCACAATTTGATTATATTCAATATTATCCCATCATCCCCACGCTATTTGTACGTTTTCATATGACATATGTTAGACTCGCAAATAGTCTAACTTATACAAAAAGAAAAACAACATCACATAACACATAAAACAGATCTAAGGATCATGTCATAAACTTGCATATGAATTTTATTCAAACTAGCATATGATAGGAAACTAGCACAGGTAATGGTTATAAACTTGCATAACTTATGTACTGCTATAGATCCAAACATAAAGGTGTGAACTTGCATATGGATCTAAACATAAAGATGTAATCTTTCATATAGATCTAAACATAAAGATGTAAACTTGCATATAGATCTAATCATAAAGGTGTAGTGTAATCTTGCATATAGATCTAAACATAAAGGTGTAATCTTGCATATAGATCTAAACATGTAGATTAATGTCACATAAACTAGCATATGCATATACATGTTTCACATATATTTCAACAACCCAAACTTGCATAAGATTCATACATGTATATATGATCCAATCATCACAAACTTACATAGGATAGATGATTCAACTTGCATAAGATATATGATTCAACTTGCATAAGATATATGATTCAACGTGCATAAGATTCGCATATGATCCAACTTGCATAAAATTCACATAAGAACTAACATATGATCCAACACCACAAACATACATACAATTTACATCACATGATTCAAAATCGTATTCTCATAATCCCAATTATATCTTATCATAATTAAATTAATGATTTATATTGTGAAAGCTATCATACTCACAATTAAAAAGAATAGTCTTGTCTTTCTAGGATCTGTATTCTGAAACTGAATTGCTCGCCTTTAATGTAGACTTAGTCGTTATTTAGATTTGATTCGATTTTGATTCAAGCCTCTATCTTGCTTTAGGGTTAAAAGTGTTTGGCAGCTACTCTAGGTTCTCCATTGACAACATGGCGGCTCTTGTTATGAATTTGTGTGATTATGGTTAGGGGTTTTAGGGTGTTTTTATAGAAGATTAGTTAATTAAGAGCCGTCAGATTAACCTAGAATCAGTCAAGACCATCCAGTCTAGATAGAATGACACCTCAGCCCTAATGACTCAGCACTGAGTCACAAAATCGTCATCTTTCAGATTTGCCTATTGGGGGGGGGGGGGGAGGGGGACAGGTCGACACTAAGGTCGACCTGTATAAGGGAGGTCGACACTAGGGTCGACCTCCTGGTCGACCCGGTCCCTGTTTTTGAATTCAAATTTTGAATTCCTGAATCCTGAGTTGTTTTTAATGTAATTAATTTCTGAAACTTCGGTAGGCCATAACTTCTTCATACGAAGTCCAATTCACACAAACTCGGACTCTATCTCAAGCAGAATTCCGAGACGAAAGCAATGGCGCAACCCGTTTCCCTTAATTCCCATATTTGAAATTAAGTATTCTTTAATTTGTTAACTTTAATATTTAAAATTATGGGGTGTTACATTCTCCTCTCCTTAAAAGATTTCGCCCCCGAAATCTCCAAGTTAAGGAGAATTCATATCCTAACATCTAATCATCAATCTACTCAACCATCAAACGCAGGCATCCATTGTACTTACAAGATTTCTAATGCTGTATGAACATATGCAAAGAGTGTGTGTATATGTTCCTTATCTAATGCAAAATCAGGCGGTCTACTGATTCAGTTGACCTCCTTAATGCGAATCATGATAGTGCCATGCGTCCATTATGTATGCGAAAGAATCCTATCGATACATATTATTTCTACATGTGTGCACAACCATTCATCAAAATGCAGCATCCATATGATAACACAACCATTATACATCCATTAATTTAAATATGCACACACATTTATATGCAACATGAAGGTGATTGAGCCGATATAGTGCCTAAGGTGTGTGTACATGCATCCACGAGCAACCACTAGAAACCACTTGCATCCATTTGCATCCATCAAACATAACATGTCTCAAACACATGTTTCAACCATAGGGTTCTTCCTAACTAAAGATCGAAGATGTCATCGCAAAGATAATACTAAAAGATAGGACAAGTATTTATAAAGCGGTAGAAAAAGGAGAAAATAAAACATAACCTCAAAAAGGAAAGGGTACAACGTACGCATCTTATCTTCCGTCTCCCAAGTCGCGTCTCTTTGATCATCTCCCCATTGCACTTTGACCAACTTGACCTCTTTGTTGCGAAGCCTTTTGACCTCCAATCCGACAATGCGTACAGGAGCTCGTCTGATCGTGGCATTGCGCTCTACTTCCACTTCTTCGAGCATGCTCGTCTCTACCACTTCAGTTGTATCATGTAAACACTTACGCAAATGCGAAACGTGAAACACGTCATGAACTCCGCGGAGCTTTTCCGATAACTTTACTTTATACGCCATCTGCCCAATCCTCTCTGTAATTGGAAAGGGTCCTACGAACCTTGGTGCCAACTTCCCTACTGATCCAAAACGGACTACGTTTCTTAATGGTGACACCTTAATAAAAACCATGTCCCCAACATCGAACTCAAGATCGGTTCGTCTCCTATCAGCATATGACTTATGTCGGTTCTGCGCCGTCTTCATTCGCCGTCCAATCAGGTCTATCTTCTCCGAAATCTCCCTAATCATGTCGGTTCCAAGAAAAACCTTATCCGTGGATTCCCACCAACATGTAGGTGATCGACACGGTCGTCCATAAAGAGCCTCAAAAGGTGCCATGCCAATGCTAGCCTGAAAACTATTATTATAGATGAACTCTACTAGTGGAAGGTGCTCTTCCCATGTTCCTCCAAAGTCTAGGATGCATAGCCTCAGAAGGTCTTCTAGAATCCGATTCATCCTCTCGGTCTGGCCGTCCATCTGAGGATGATAAGCAGTACTTAAGCATAACTGCGTCCCAACCGCCTCTTGTAAGCTTTTCCAAAATGCGCTTGTGAAAATGAGATCTCTATCGCTCACAATGCTAGAGGGTATGCCGTGCAAACAAACTATTTCTCTAAGGTAAAAGAATGCTAACCACGCGGCGGTCCTCTTAACGGGAATAAAATGGGCACTTTTTGTAAGTCTGTCTACAATTACCCAAATCCCCGTATTACCCTTCCTTGATCTTGGTAACCCATCTACAAAATCCATGGAAACGCTTTCCCATTTCCAAAGCGGATTCTCTAAGGGATGTAGCAAACCTCCGGGCTTCTTTTGCTCCGCCTTGAATTGTTGGCACACTAAGCATCTAGCAACGAACTCGGCCACGTCCTTCTTCATTCCGGCCTAAAAGAAAACTCGTTTCATATCCCTATACATCTTATCACCACCGGGATGTATGGTCATCTTAGAGCGATGTGAGTCTTGAAGAGTTGCCTTCTTCAAACCTCGTCTTGTGGTACGCAAAGTCTCCCATCTCTATGTAGCCAACCTCTCTCATCTATAGAATATCTATCAAGATGTCTTGAGGACTCCCCTCTTATAAGCTTGCCTACTATCTCAACCAACTGTGGGTCGTTTCGCTGTGCCTCTCCAACTCGACCCAAAAGTGTAGGTTGCACCTCTAATGATGCCAACAATCCAGGTACATAATCGACAGAGGGTCTGAAGTCAAAAGTAGATATATACTCCAAACTCTACCGCTCTACGAACAAAGGACTTAAAGTTAACTTCTTTCTACTTAAGGCGTCGGCTACAACTTTACCCTTGCCAGGGGTATATGCAATCTCAAAATCATAGGATGCCAAAAACTCCATCCATCTTTGTTGCCTCAAGTTTAGGTCCTTCTGAGAGAATAAGTACTTTAGTGATTTATGGTTTGTATACAACTCAAACATCTCGCCAAGCAAATAATGATGCCATGACTTAAGTGCAAAAACTATGGCTGCCAACTCTAAGTCGTGGGTAGGGTAATTTTTCTCGTGGGCTTTCAACTGTCTTCCACCATAGCATATCACCCTTCCCTCTTGCATTAAAACTGCGCCAAGCCCTGTCCCACAAGCATCGGTATATACAGTGAATGTCTTACTCCCATCTGGCAAAACTAAAACTGGAGCTGTCGTCAAAGCCCTCTTTAGACGTTGGAAAGCATCATCACAGTCAATGTTCCAAGTAAAAGTCAAATTCTTCTTCGTTAATCGAGTGAGAGGGGCTGATATCTTCGCGAAGTCCTTAATGAACTTCCTATAATAACCAGCCAGCCCTAAAAAGCTTCTTACTGCTGTTGCGTTCTTAGGAGTTTTCCAATCTTGGATTGCAACTACCTTGGCGGGATCCACAGCTATCCCTTCCTTAGAGACCACGTGTCCTAAGAACCTCACTTCTTTTCTCCAAAAATGGCACGTGGAGAACTTAGCTTTAAGTTGATGCGCTCGTAGGGTCTCTAAGACATCCCTAAGATGTAGGGTATGCTCTTCTTCATTTTTAGAGAAAACCGGAATATCGTCTACAAAGACTACCACAAACTTGTATAGAAACTCCCTAAACACCCTACTCATTAAGTCAACAAAGTATGCGGGTGCATTCGTCAAACAAAAAGGCATGACGAGCCACTCAAAGAAACTGTCAGGCGTTCTAAATGCATTCTTATCGATGCTATCTTCAGCCACCCTTAGCTGTTGAAACCCTGTAGCCAAATCCAGTTGCGAGAAAACCGAAGCACCCACCAACTAATCGAATAAATCGTCTATCCTCGACAATGGTTTTCTGTTCTTCTTCGTTAGCTTATTCGGCTCTCTATAGTCCACGCACAATCTAAGTGAACCATCGGCTTTCGTAGCAAAAACAACTGGAGCACCCCACTCCGAAATATTTCTTCTTATGAATCCTTTCTCAAGCAATTCTTTCACTTTCTTACTGAGTTCTCTTCTCTCTCTCGGAGCCATGTAGCGCACTGGTAATGCAACTGGCTTTGCATTATCTACTAAGTATATTCGGAAGTCTATCTCACGCCTCGGGGGGTAAACCTCGAACTTCATCGAAGACGTCACTATATTCACGGACAACACGAAAAGAATTCAAATCATCATTGGATGTGTCAAGGGATTCTAGGTAGCTAAGCATTACCGGACCTCTAGGGTCACAAGAAATATCAAGGGTCTTTCCACAACGAGTCAACAATCTAACTACCCTTCTTTCACAATCTAGGATGGCCCAATATCTAGTTAGCCAATCCATACCTAGAATCAAGCCGTAGCCCATGAAGCCAAGAACAAAGGCGTTGCATTCAAACCCAACGCCCAAGATAGACACTCTCAAATCCCGAAAAATCATAGAAAGATGAGCCGAAGCACCAATAGGATTTGAGACTACTATGGGATCCGCAACTAGACTAGTATTTAGGTGCAGTGTTTCAACTAACGAAGCAGATACAAATGAGTGTGAAGCGCCAGAGTCAAACAAAGTACGAACAGGATGACCAAACAGAAAAACTAAACTTTCAACGGAAATGTTTCTACCTCTCTCCTGTCCAGGTGCCATGAGAGCCTGAATCTTCCCTCTTGCCTGCCCTGGTGCCATGAGAGCCTGAAGCTGCCCTCCAGAAGTTCTTTGCCCTTGCCCTTGTTTCCTTGGGCAGTCCTTAACTAGATGACCTGTCTCTCCACAGTGGAAACAGCCAGTCTTCTTCTTTTTCCTACAGTCTTTGCTCAGATGGCTTGGTGTCCCACAATTAAAGCACTTCTTCTTTCCCT
The DNA here is from genome assembly GCA_030737875.1 of Allium sativum. Lineage (NCBI taxonomy): Eukaryota > Viridiplantae > Streptophyta > Magnoliopsida > Asparagales > Amaryllidaceae > Allium > Allium sativum. Next base: position 945,943 of record JASFAX010000065.1, read on the forward strand.
TGCTATTATTGTTCTTCTCGCCTTTCTTGTTTTGCTATTGTGGTTTGTTTTGGTCTCCTTTCTTTTTTGGTGCCTTATTAGCATTACCACACTTCTCTTCTTCATGCATAAGCGCCATGTCAACCAATCTCTCAATGGTAGCCCCCATCGGAATGTCAGTCATAGCCAACCCATGTAGCGGCTCATTCAACCCTTTAACGAACCTCAAGGCCTTCTTCTCAGGTGTGTTTACCAATTCCATGCCAAATCTCGCCAACTGATTGAACTTGTTGACGTACTCCTTTACTGATAAATCCCCTTGCTTCAATGCTAAGAACCTTTCCATATATAAATTTTCTTTTGCTCGTAAGAGAAACTTCATTTCGAACCTACGCTTGAAATCCATCCATGTCTCCACCGGACGCTCCCTGTTCGTGACTTCCCACCAAAACGAGGCTTCGTCCTTCATTAACCAAGCAGCCAATTGGACCTTCCTTCCATCTTCCGCCTCGAAAATACCAAATAGATCTTCGACCTCCTTAAGCCAATTTCGAGCTTCCACAAACGTCTCTGATCCGTGAAAAGGTTTCCCGCCCATTGCCCTAAAATCTTTGCATATCTTTGCAAAAGTATCAACGCGGGGAGGAGGGGGAGGAGGAGCATTTGCTGGGCTTGAGACATTGGCCCTAACTTCCAGATACCTTCTAAACCAGCCTGGTATCGGTATCCCCTTGGGTATCTCGGGAATTCCAGACATGATGAAAAGAAAATGAAGAGATTCAAAACGGAGAATTCGAAAGAAAGATATATGGCTCTTAGTTGTTATGTTTTTAAAATAAACTTTTCTCTTGAAAATACTTTCCTTAAAAATAGTTTTGAAAGTATTTCTTTATAAAATGCTTTTTGAAAAATAGTTTTTCAAAATTCATATCTGGTCTGGTAACCTTTAGCTCGGGTACCACATGTAACACCCCACGTCCATTAATGTCACTCACAAAGGGAATGCACTAACTTCCATGGAGCGTATTTAGTGTATAGAACAGAATATAACAAGACAGATATAAATAATGGTACTTGAAAATTTTAAAAAAACTTTTATTGCAGCGGAGAAATAGTTTGATTACAACAACTTCATAAACCAAGTACACTTAATATCCATCTTGATAAATTGTTTTAGAGTACATAAAATAAAAAGCATAACCCCAAACACAAGTAGCCATAAAAGAGATGGGCAGAACTTTACTTTCAGCAATCCAAGCACTTCCAAAAGAGAGAAAGAGATCCAAGATCAAGCTCCGCTAGTACTAGTCCCACCCTAAGAACTTGGGGGGGGGGAGGGAAGGAAGAAAAGGGGCGAAAACAAGAGGGTCAGACATAAAGTCTGGCGAGTATAATAACTTAAACAATATAATTATTAAAGTAACTAGGATAAGGCATAAACTTGGTAAGATAAGATATGATTATGAAACAAGTGGGCATGACAAAGCAGTTAAGAGGAATATTCTAGCGTTAATCTAGTCCCTAATCACTATAGGATAATAACTATACTGCACCACCGCTAGTCACCCTAAAAATTGATCCGCCCATAGAACTTAATAATGATAATGGTAGTTTCGTGTACCCCTAGCTGCCTTCATTGGTGCCATCTGCCCCTATCTCCACTAGTTGTACCCGCTACCCCCATTTGATTGGCTCCCTAACTCGTAGATACCCGTGCTGGCCCCATAGTGGGGTGTATCACTCCCCAAAGTGGCAACCCGATACCACCAAAAATGCACGGCTTATATCTACACGATGCAACAACATCTTACCTACCAGCCCGGGCCCACGCACGCACATGACCCCGTTGGACTTGCGTTGCCATCGCTAACCCGTTTTGACCACTTACAATCAAATCCAGTAAGTGTGTCCCATCCTCGACTTGGGTCGAGCTCACAAAAATACATAACGGGTTACTGGTTTGAAAAGTTTCCCCATGCTTGACACAAGCCTTCCACCTGTGCTTGGTCCCCACTAAGGTTTCCTCACTTAACCCCATTCTTATTCATGTCTTCTTACATGTTTCAATCTTGGTAAAGTGCATCTAATCGTATTTCACATACCACCCAAGGCACCCCCTTAATTTCACATGCCACCCAAGGCACCCACTTAACCCCCATGTCCCACCACATGTTTATCTGGTTAAGTGTTACTTAATTCATTAGAACCGTAACCTTGTAAAGACCTCCCACATTAGACTAGCATTTGCGGTTGCTGGATTTGCCAGGCGGGTCCGGGCAGTCTTATACCACAAACAAGCCTAACCTCATGTCTTTACAATTGTTACGCATTTAATTCGTGCCTTCGAGCTCTCACATTAGACTGGCATTTGTGGCTGCTGGATTTGCCGGCGGGTCCGGGCAGTCTTACACCACAAAAGAGTCTAACCTCGTGTCTTAGGCGGTTTATTATTACACATCTTTATTTAACCCCAAATTGGATTAATATCCCTATTCAAATTTGTCAATAATTTCCAAATTTATTTATGTCCATAGTTGTCTCTTAAAATTATGTTCATAAATACCAATTATGCCAATTAATATCTCAAATTAATTATATGCCTTTTAAGGCCATTTTATTGCCAATTCACAATTTTATGTATATTCAATATTATCCCATCATCCGCACGCTATTCGTACGTTTTCATATGACATATGTTAGACTCCCAAATAGTCTAACTTATAAAAAAGAAAAACAACATCACATAACACATAAAATAGATCTAAGGATCATGTCATAAACTTGCATATGAATTTTATTCAAACTAGCATATGATAGGAAACTAGCACAGGTAATGGGTATAAACTTGCATAACTTATGTACTGCTATAGATCCAAACATAAAGGTGTGAACTTGCATATGGATCTAAACATAAAGATGTAATCTTTCATATATATCTAAACATAAAGATGTAAACTTGCATATAGATCTAATCATAAAGGTGTAGTGTAATCTTGCATATAGATCTAAACATAAAGGTGTAATCTTGCATATAGATCTAAACTTGTAGATTAATGTCACATAAACTAGCATATGCATATACATGTTTCACATATATTTCAACAACCCAAACTTGCATAAGATTCATACATGTATATATGATCCAATCATCACAAACTTACATAGGATAGATTATTCAACTCGCATAAGATATATGATTCAACTTGCATAAGATATATGATTCAGCGTGCATCAGATTCGCATATGATCCAACTTGCATAAAATTCACATAAGAACTAACATATGATCCAACACCACAAACATACATACAATTTACATCACATGATTCAAAATCGTATTCTCATAATCCCAATTATATCTTATCATAATTAAATTAATGAATTATTTTGTGAAAGCTATCATACTCACAATTAAAAAGAACAGTCTTATCTTTCTGGGATCTGTATTCTGAAACTGAATTGCTCGCCTTTGATGTAGACTTAGTCGTTGTTTAGATTTGATTCAAGCCTCTATCTTGCTTTAGGGTTGAAAGTGTATGGCGGCTACTCTAGGTTCTCCATTGACGGCATGGCGGTTCTGGTTATGAATTTGTGTAATTATGGTTAGGGGTTTTATGGTGTTTTTATAGAAGATTAGTTAATTAAGAACCTTCAGATTAACATAGAATCAATCAAGACCATCCAGTCAAGATAGAATGACACCTCAGCCCTAATGACTTAGCACTTAGTCACAAAATCGTCATCTTTCGGATCTGCCCGGGGGGGGGGGGGGGGGGGGGGGCAGGTCGACCCCAAGGTCGACACTAAGGTCGACCTGTATAGGGGAGGTCGACACTAGGTCGACCCCCTGGTCGACCTGGTCCCTGTTTTTGAATTCAAATTTTGAATTCCTGAATCCTGAGCTGTTTTTAATTTAAGTAATTTCTGAAACTTCGGAAGGCCATAACTTCTTCATACGAAGTCCAATTCACACAAACTCGGACTCGATCTCAAGCAGAATTCCGAGACGAACGCAATGGCGCAACCCATTTCCCTTAATTCCCACATTTGAAATTAAGTATTCTTTAATTTGTTAACTTTAATATTTAAAATTACGGGGTGTTACAATTTTTCTCTTTTTCGGAGAAGAAAGAACAAGTTTGAGAAGTAAGAAATTCATCCTCCTCTATGTGGCTTCTAGGGTCCTATTTATAGAGACTTTGGGCCCCTTCCGCTGTTGATCTATTGGGCCTGCAAGGACCTTTCCCGGCGGCTTTTTCCTTGGTCTCGGATGCTTGTCTTTCGGCAGTCTCTGGAGAGCCAATTATGGTCTTCGTAGGGGGGTTCTGGTCAATTGGGGCTTCTTTGGGATGAATATGGGCTTGTCGACGTGGTGGCCTTCAAACGGTGTTTGAACCCCTCGTAACAGCTCCTTGGTGTTGGCTTTCAGACGTAAGATTTCGGATTTGTCGTGAGAACTTAGAGGAGCCTGCCCTCATGATGTACGTAGATATCTGTCGGTTCAAAACCGTTGCTGGTTTAGATACTAGGTAGATTAGTACGGGTAGCTTGTATTTCCGCTTGTGTCTCGGTTAGCCTTTCGGTGGAACTTTTGGGATAGTCTGGTCCTCCGGAAGGTGGATTCCGGTGATATCTCTGTTACTTATGAAGGTAGCCCTTCATCATTCATGAAGTCGATTTTTCAGAAGCTGGCTCTGGATAATCTTTATATACTGGCCCGATACTCTTCTCCCTCTGATGTGTCGGTGTTAAGTAGGCTAATTCTGATAGTTCTTCTGGGTTTCGATAAGCGGAGCCTGTGCTCTCCTCTTTCCCGATCCCTGTCTTATGTTACCTTTCGTCACGGAACTTTCCTTCGGGTAGACCCCTTCGGATAGACCATGCCGGATGAGCTTTGCTGGCGTTCTATAGGTTTTGAGTTCCTTTCTTCCTAAGAGTTGTCGGTCTATGTTTCTCTCGGATCCTTCTTTCCGCGCTTACATTTATGCAACATCCCTTTACCAACATCTTATGCTAGGTAATTTTGGTAGTAACAATACCTAATTACAAATGAAATCATGTAGGCACCAATTAAAGGGAGAATGTCAAGTAGAGGAGAGAAGAGGCCCTTTGTCTAATTTTAATTGGCCCTGCACTATACACGATTTGACTAGTTTGGTTAATGTATTAATTCTACACTGCAAACTTCGTTCTTGTCTCACAGCCACATGTTAACTCCAAAAATTATGAATTTTACAATCTCGCTATATTTTGAAATTACGGTTCCAACGAACCTAGCCGCGTGGAATTTGGAGACTGTTTGGAAAATGGCCTTATTTTCAGCTTAAACCGAAACTAACTGAATTTTCAGCTTACGATTACCGTTCTCTCACATACGAACTCCGTTTGACTTAAAAATTGGATTCCCATCATATTTCGACATTCCGGATCTAAAAAAAGTGGTTTCATCGAATTCTGAGACTATTAGAAAAATGGTCATTTTATCAGTGATTGATATAACTTTAAAAATATCAATTTTTAAATTTATACTTATAAATCGAATTAATAATTTTACTGAGCTTTTTTTAAGTCAAATAAAATATAAAAACTAATTTAAAAATTATTCTTAAATTTTATCAAGCAAAAATTAGCAATTTATATTCAAAATTCAATAAAATAGATTAAATTAAAATTTTAAATTGGTTCAGAAATTCCGGGTTGTTACAAAGTAGCAGCGGAATTTAAAATTTTATTTTTCGAACAGAAAACATCGTGGTTCAAAATCCAGTTACAACATAAGTCTGAAATACTGAAAACCCATTACATTAATTTAAAATATCTACCTTGTACTAAAAATCATCAGAGTACAGTAATATAAAATCATAGTCCCCAAAAAGAATCATATCAAAGTTGACAAGTAGTCAAAGTGGTACATCCCAAGCAGAAACAGAAGAGAGAATCCTAATCCAGCCTAAGCAATCCCACCCTAAGAACCCGGGGGGAAAGGAAGAGAGAGAAAAGGAAACAAAACGGGTTAGACATAAAGTCTGGGGAGTCCAGTTACTTTTAGCATATAAATAAGTAAAAGCATCATGATAGGTATATAAACTGGATGAGAGATAACAGTGTCACATGATAGGTAAAAAAAACTGAACAGGATAAGCATGAAAAACAGAACAGAACAGATTACGCTTCTTAAATACTTTTCTCTGCACCAATACTAGTATAACAGATATGAATGATCCCAATAGAAACATAATGGTAGACTTAGGTGTACTTCTAGTGATGGGTTTTACCCCCAAACGATAATAACAGACACCCCAACAGCAATAATGGGTGTTACCCCAAACGATAATAATTGGCACCTAAACAAGCAGGACTAGATGTACCCGAGTTACAACCCCCAATCGATCGACCCATATCCCGTAGATACCCTGTGCTATCCCCACAATAGGATGTATCACTTCTTAAGTGGCAACCCCTTCCCTCGATAGGCACAATCATATCTACTGATGTCACAACATCATGATTTCCCGATCAATCCGGACTCATGCACGCACATGACTTTGTTGGAATGCACCGTCAACACCATCACCCATATGAAACTCTTATAATCAGCCCAGATATGTATCGGGGTCAACCCACCTCGACTTGGGTCGACTCTATGGTCGACCCAAACACCCTGAGTCGACTCCAGGATCGACCCAGACGGGTCTTGGGTCGACCCCCCAACTGGTCGATTCCCTCCTAGCCTATCCCGCTTCGCTGCTTTGAATTATTTTGAATTTCTAGGGTTATTTGTATATATATATATTTCTCTTATATGCGTACAAACTTCTAATCTTAATAACTTCTTCATACGATGTCTGTTTTACACAAACTCGGAGTCTATCTTAAGCAAAATTCTGAGACGAATGCAAGTGCAGTCCGTTTTACATAATTCCTAATATTTAATTAAGTATTCTTTAGTTTATCATTATAGTGTTCTTATTAAAATTACGGGGTGTTACAGAAAAGGTCGAGGTGGCTAGTGGTCTGAGTTTGGATGAATGAGTTGACATGGAGGGCTCGAGAAGATGATGGACAAGTCGAAGTGGAGTTGGAGAAAAGATGTGCTTCGTGGTTAGTCTCCGGATCGACTATGTAACACCCCATACTTTTCTGAGCCTGAATTTCAACAAAAATCGTAACTTAAACTCATTCAAGTATGCAGGGTATAAATTTAATACCTATAAACAGTGAGCATGAGCATGATCAGAGTATAATAAAACTAACTTACAATAGAAATAAGATAGGACAATTAGTATCGGCTAAGGCAACTACCTTAAAATCAAATCGCTACATTAACACCGAGCATGAGAGAACACAAATAGAAAACCAATAGAACACTTATAAACTCCTTTCTAACAAGCCTAGTGATTCTAACCTAACCTTGTAAAGATTGTGCACGACGATTATGTACCATACCCAAGGTAGCACTTCCCAATAATGAAGTTATCACAATATACTGAGATATAAATTTTGCTCATAAGTATGAATCCTTTAAACCACTATTCAAATAGATACTAAAGCTAAGATGTGGGCTCTCCAACCACTCAATACCCTACTAATAAAGGAGGGGAATTATATATAGCCATTTATAGCCTCATTCACAATATAATATGTATATATATATATAGGAGAATCCCTACGATCACTTAATACCTTACTAGGTGGTTTACAACACGCTAATATAAATTGAAGGACACTAGCTACTAAGTCCTACTAATTAAAGGCTTCCGTCATTCACCTATATTCCCATCCCTACATAAGGCAAGAGAAAGTAAGTAGTCTCTTATTACCTATAGGCTACGTAGACGACTAACCGTCATTTATGACCTTCCTCCAACTGAGTTCAGTGTTACTATCTCCCTGACCCCTAATCACTTCATACTTTCTGTAGGATAGGAAATCCTATGGGCATTTAATACCTTATCCTATGGTGGATTTTGACCTAGTCACTTACAACCTATAAAAAGCGTACCATCGTGGAGATTACCGATCTCGCACCCCATTAACCATTTAATGCTTCTTATTTATGGGGCGGTGACCTATCCGACCGCTTAGTATCCATTAAGGGTGAACCCTATGACTCTACCCTTAGGGGAAAGGGTGAATCTAATCACTTAATACCCAATAGGCGGATCCCACTACTTAATACCTCTAATCCCAAAGTAGGCTATACTATGAATTGCTCCATTTTGGTTTCTTCTTTTGGAAGGGAGGCGGGCCCTACAACCACTTAATACCTCAACACTTGGAGTAGAGCTTTTAGGATAACTTCGCATTATGCAATTCATAATCGTTACGGGTTCGTATGGTTAATGATATCTCACAACAGTTATACATATGTCCGACAATTGGAAAATGCAGGTTTCTATCAGATAATGCAATTGATCTTGCATAATTAACATACTAAGTCTAATCCTCATTAATCATTTAAAAACATTCACTAAAGATTTGGAAAAGATTTATTAAGTTTAAAATTCAATTTTAATCGTTATATAAAAGTGTTGCAATAGCATTGCAAAAAAAATCAGCTTAATTTATTAAAACTACTTTTAAGATTCATACAATCAACTTAAATCACTTTTAAAATATGTTTTGGCAGAGCCGACTGGTTTTTTAGGCGACCACAAACACCTTTTTAATATGACTAATAATAAAAAAAAACAGTTTATGTTACTACCAAATTTAACACCGAGACAAGCTAATGGTGAAGGGGTATTGGACATCTACAAACATAGAAGGGCGATCCGCCAGCAAAGACCCGGTACAGAATAAATCTGAAAGCATAAGTTAGGCATGAGAAAACAACCCGAAAGCATAATCAACCGACACCATCTGCAAAGGAGGAAGCTTAGATCCAAGTGAAAGAAAAATACTGGAAGTATGGCGCCGATACGGAAGATAACTAACATAAGCACAAGTCCAAAAGAAAGTCACCTAAAACCAAAAGCAAATGAAGAGGAACAAAGACCTATGACCTGATACTATAGAAAGGAGAAAGGGCAATCGACATTAACTTGCTCAATGATGATACAGATGGAGATGTAAGCATCAAAGGAAGCTTACCGGAAGCCAAATACCGGGACTCAAGCTTAATAATCACCGGAAGGCAATTTCAGTAATCAACAGGAAAGACACCGGAAGCACCCCTCCGAAAGATCGAAGCCCACTTTAGGAATATGACGAAAGGCAAGTTAAAGATTCCAAAGAGACAAGATATCCACACTAATCTGCTTAGTGTCCGTACTGAAAGGTGTGGCGGTTCCCAAAACAACACACTTGAAGCACTAAGGCAAGCCACATGAAGAAGTAATAGCAAGATCAAAAGCTCATAACCGGAAACCATAGCTATCCATACCAACATGAGAGACAACATTAAAGAGAAGTCCCAAAGAGTGAGACCATCCTCCCAAGAGCCAAGACCATCCTTCCGAGAACCAAAACTGGCACCCTAAAAGCAGTACAACATTTGTCAACAAGGTCAAAAGAGAGGTCAAGAGAAAAGCAACCGGAACCAAAAGGGAAAGCGGCCGACACATGGCTGTTGCATCCAAAAGAGGTCTCTATGGGCCCAATGTCAAAAGGGTCCACCAATTTGTCCATAAATAAGACCCTAAGGGTCTCATTTTCAAGGCTGAATTCTCATTTCTCATTATTGTACTTTTTCTTCTGGAGTAAACCCTAATTTCTAAATCAATTTGGAGATTTCTATTGTAATCACTTATGTAATCCAAATCAAAGATCAACAAAGGGTGGATTAATACTTAGAGTGATTTCTATGAGCTACTTAGTTATTTCCGTTACAAAATACCTTATGTTTTCTACATGTAAAGATTTCTTACATAAGCTTAAGTCTTTCCTCCAGATCCTTGCGAAACCCCTTCCTACAAGCCATTTAGCTTTCCATCTTGTGTTGTGCTTAGGGAAACCTTATCCCAAGGTAACTGTTGGTTCTTAAGTCGCGTAAGCGTGATACTCACCCTCGAGGGAAGAGTAACTATTCTGTCGAATTTTAGACCCTGATATTTAGGAAACGGTGAACTAACTCAAACTCGTATGAACTAAATAACCCCATTTTCCCCTTAGGTCCACTTCCGTAGACCTATCTCCAGGGTTGACAAAAAAATCGTTAACATTTTGGCGCTAAAAGGAGGGCTTGAACCTCCAACCTTATGGTTAACCACATATCTAACTGTATTGTTAAGTCCTAGATTGGATTAAGATTTGAAGAAGCAAGACCTTAATTGAAGACAGTTAGGGCAGGAAAGGGAAAGGAACAAGGTTACAGTGCAATTCTCGCCCCGAAAGGTAGAACACTATCAGAGCCTAACATGATGAGCTTGGAAGTCGAAGGCCAGTCAATCTAAAAAAGGGAAGTAAGTGATAAGTTGGAAATAATACGGTTGGATATGCAAATTGACTCCACCAGAAGGGTTATTGAAGTGGACTTAATTCAAAGGTCTTCCAAGGTGGAATCCCACAAAAAAAAGGCCAAATCAGTAGTACTACAAGGATTTGACAGCCAAGTTAAATTCCATCTTAACCTTCAGTACAATGTAGATTGGCAAAAAGTTAGTCAAGCCACCAAAGGAGTAATTGACTTAGGAGGAAACGGGAGTCTATCGTTGATAGATGATCGAAAACTACCAGGAATGACCTTGTCCAAAGAAATAATGAAGGCCGAGGTTTCGACTAATATAGAAATGTCTTGTTTCACATTTAATGGTGTTAGAGAATTGAGTTTTAATGACAACACCTTATTTCAATATTAATTGATTATAAAATACACTCTATCTAGAATATATATACACACATATATGCAGGATTTGTATACAGGAATTAATACTGAAGACTGTACAGTTTTAGGGTTTTAGAGATTCAATAGATTCAGAATTCACAAAAGATTCAAGACTCGTGAGTAATTAAGAAATCAAGAGTTCAAGAGTTCAAGATAAATATAGTAAAAGTGTCTAGTTTATGTAAGACTATGAATAGCACTCCAGGTTCAAATTCAAATTTTCAAATTTCAATTTTCAAATTCTATTTTCAAATTCTATTCAAATTTTAATTAAGTTTTTCTATTTTTACTTTTGATTTTAAACTTGAGTTTTAAAGATTATAAGTTTTTATATATTTATAGTTATACACTTTTATACTTTTATATTTATATAGTTTTAAACTTTATTATTTTATAAATATGGTCATATAATTTATATTTATGATTTCATATGATTTTCTACTTTATAATACTTATTTATATCACTATGTTTTAATTCAATAATTTCCAGAATTATATATATATATATTAAAACACTTGAAAAATAATCAAATTTCAAATTTTAAAAGACATATGTCGACATACATATGTGGTGATGTCGACATATAACTATCATATTTTCAGTCTTGAAAGGAAGTGTCTTTTCACCAGTTATAACATTCCAGAAGCGTTGCAACCTTTCAAATCTTTGAAATAGGGGCTGATTTCGACTTTTTTTATAAATCTTCTTCTCTATCTTCATCCCTTTTCATTCCTCCATTATTATTTCATATTTTTAAGATTTCTACACTTATACTCTGCCGATTTCAATTCTAATAATATAAAACTTCTTCTCTTTTCAGTCTCTACTCATTACTCTCTGAATCAAAGTCCTATTGAAGAGCTATAGAGCTATTGTAATCATTTGGGGTTGTTTTGGAAAACAGTGCGTTCCTTGTAGCCGTGAAATCAAGGAAGGAAATAGAGGTAACCTTGTAGCCGGGGGAATCAAGGGTGGTGTGGAAATGGTGGTAACCATGTGGCCATCAAATCAAGGGTGTTGTACTTGGATATTTATATAGTAATAAAACTCTACGCAATCCCTCGTTGCATGGGACTAGACGTAGGAGTAAACCGAGACAGTATAATATCCGGTGTGTTCTTTCCTTTTCTGCATTTATTTCTATTTATTTCTGTGTTTGTGTTTGATTCTGTGTCTGTGATCATCTCGTGGTGTGTGATTCATATAGTCGATCATATAAGTTTTAAATTTTCTTAAATTCCTTGAAAACACTATTCACCCCCTGTGACGCCCCATGGTCGTTAATCCGTTAATGTCACCCTTTAACAGAATGCAATAAGTTTCGTGAAGCGTTATAGGTAAACAGAAACAGAAGTATCACAAGATAGATATAAAATAATAGCGGAATTTCAAAACTTTATTAAAACAGGAAAAAACTGTGGTCCAAAACCCAATTACATCATACGTCTGAGATACAGAAAACCCATTACATCAACTTAAACTTTCTGTTTTGTACTAAAATCTTCAGAGTATATAAAAAGCATAGTCCCCAAAATATAGCCATACCAGAGAAGATAGGAAATCAAAGCAGAAAATCTAAGTAGTTCTAAGCGGAATAAAAGAGAGAATCCTAATCAAGCTTGAGTATTTCCACCCTGAGAACCTGGGGGGAAAAAGGAAGAGAGAAAAAAGGAAACAAAACGGGTCAGACATAAAGTCTGGCGAGTCCAGTTACTTTTAGCATATAAATAAGTAAAAGCATCATGACAGGCATATAAACTGGATGAGAGAGTTGTATAAAAAGACAGGTATAACAGACTGAGCAGGATAAACAAAGTAAAAGGAATAGAATATATTGCGCTTCTAAAATACTTTTCTCTGCACCAATACTAGTATAACAGAAACAAAATGATCCCAACAAGAACAAGATGGTAGACTTAGGTGTACTTCTAGTCACGGGTTTTATCCCGTACAATAACAACAGGTAGCCCAACAGAAATGACAGGTGTTACCCCCAACGATAATAACGGGCTCCTAAACAAGCAAGACTAGACGTACCCTCATTACTACCCCAATCGATCGACTCCCTATCCCGTAGACACCCTGTGCTGGCCCCATAGTAGGATGTATCACTTCCTAAAGTGGCAACCCCTTTATTAACGAGATGCACAACCATCTACTTATGTCACGGCGTCTTATTATCCCCACGCAAGCAGATTCATGCATGCACATGAATCCGACGGAGTGCGCCGTCAACATCCCCACTTAAATGAACCTCTTACAATCAACTCAGTAGTATGCCCAGACCCCGACCTAGTTCGGGGTTCCCCGTTTGATACCGAGATGGGTTACTGACTAATGTGGGTCCCACACAACAGATGATACAAGCTTCCCCTAGGCTTGCATCCCCACTACTAGGATTTTGACAGGTTATGCCTAACAGTTTAACAAGGTTGCATAACCCCAACATATAAAACAGGTTATGTTTTTCGGGTATATATATAACCCGCCCCCACAGATTTAACAAGATTAACTTAACCCCCCACTGGTTCAAGCAAGTTTGCTTAACCCCTACTCAATTTGACAGGTTTATGTAACCACCACAAATTTAAATAGGTTAAGTATTTTAGGTTAACAAGTTATTATCATATTTCCATTCACGGCTGTTAATGGATTAGACCTCTCATATTAAGTCTACCACTTGTGGATGCTGGATATGTCGAGCGGTTCCACGGTGACTTCTAATACAAGTCGGACTTAACCTCGTGTTACAACACCGTTATGTGTACATTTATGCACTAGACCACTCACATTAGATTTACCACTTGTGAATGCTGGATTTGCCGGGCGGTTCCGGGCAGACTTCTTCCACAAGTGTAATCTAACCTCGTGTTTAAGTGCGATTATAGTTTCTAATTACTGTAAATCTAAGCATGTTCATTATTAAATATTTTTTTAATGTTTATCCAAGGTAATCCCCCAAATCCCAGTCTGATCCACGATACAAGTTATGCCCCAAGTTAAAAATTTAGATTAAGGTATAGATTTTGCCCCAAATCCCAATCATGTTTTACAATATAAGTTATGCCCCAATTTATCATTTCCAACCGTTACCAATTTCATGTGCTCGCATATTTCAGCGATAGGCCTAGGCTTGAAGGTAGCCTAGCTATAAAAATAAAAAGGGAAGGAGGGAGAGAAGAGAACAGAAATAGGTATAAAATCAAAACAGGCATATGATGACAGAAATAGGCGTACTAACAGAATAGGCATATGGTGACATGATTAGGCATAATAACAGAATAGGCATATCAGGAATGGGCATATGAGAACTAAACAGTATATTAGGTGTACAAGTAGTGGAAAATCTATTTAGTTATGATTCAATTTATTAACTGGCACAGGTTTAGAACCCAACTTATAAACATGTCAAGATTACTGTTAAATGTTTATATCTAAAAATAACATGAACTCACTGTGACTAGATCTAAAGAATAGAGAATTGACTGTTGATGTTATAGTAGAGATTCTTGTATGCTTATAAGTTGTTGTTGTAGAAGAATAGGCTAGTTCAATCTGAGTTGGAGTAGCACCTCGTTGTCTCCATTGTTTTTGGTGAATAAAACAATAGAAATAAGGTCTTATTTATAGCCTACGGTCAACGAATCTGGTCAAGGTCTGGGTTGGGTTGACCCAGGGGTCGACACCCCCGTGTAGGGGTCGACCCATGGGGCATAGGGTCGACCCCTAATGGAAGGAATTCCCTACCTCTCCCGCTCTTAAATTTTGAATTTTCTGGATTGGTTTATATATATTTACTTATATGTATACAAACTTCAAATCTTAGTATCTTCTTCATATGATGTCCATTTTACGCAAAATTGGGGTTTATCTTAAGCAGAATTCCGAGAAGAACGCAATGGCGCTATCCGTTTTTACAAAGTTCCCAATATTTAATTAAGTATTCTTTAGTTTTTCATTATTGTAACACCCTGGATTTTTGAATAACCGAATTAAATAAAATAAAGAATAATCAATCTTAGACGTGAGAATTAAGGGAATGGGGTTGCGCCATTGTGTTCATCTCGGAATTCTGGTTGAAATAGAGTCTGAGTTTGTTGGAAACGGAGATCGGATGAAGGAGATATGGACGATCGAAGTTAGGCGGAAAACCGGAAGAAGAGAAAAAAAAAATTATTGCACTGGCGCACTTGGGAAGTGCGCCAGTATAAATTTACATTGGTGCACTTCACAAGTGCGCCCAAGCCGAGAGAAAACCTGCATAGCTTTCTGGTTCAGTCTGATCTGTGTTGTGACTCATTGCTGAGTCCTTTCTGACTCCTTGCTGAGTCATTAGGGCTGACTCATCACCCTATCTTAACTGAATGGCTATGAATAACCCTAAGATCATCCGACGGCTTAAATTAATTCAAAACTCTATAAAAAGACCCATAGACTCAAACCCTAAATCAGAATTAAAACTGAAACCATGGCCTTCATGCTGTCGTCTTGAACCCTAGAGTAGCCGCCACAAATTAAAGAGGAAGAACAGCAAATCAAATCAGTTCTATTCAACCCTAACAACGAATCTTCTTCAAAGGAGAGCTAATACAACTCCAGAAATTAAAATTCAGAACTCAGGACCGCTTTTGAGTTGTGAGTTCGACCACTTTAATAAAATAATTGCTAAATCAATTATGATGTGATATACGTTGGATTATAAGTTGTGGTTGTGAATCTAATTCATATGTTTAATCATGTATGTTAACTTGATTCATATTATATGATGTTATGCAAGTTTTACATATGATGTTATGCAAGTTCCATGTATGATGTTATGCAAGATTAATATGATTATGCAAGTTAATATGATTATGCAAGTTTCATACATGATGTTATGCAAGTTAATATGATTATGCCAGTTGTACATATGATGTTATGCAAGTTAATAGGATCACGCAAGTTGTATGCGAGTTATATGATGTTATGTAAGTTTGGATCTAAAATATATGCTAGTAGTTCATGATGTTAACTTGTGTCAATGAATCCCTTTTTATAATCCAATCACCTAGGTTTATAACATCAGTTTTTATGCGAATATGGATGTGGAACATATGCTAGTTCGTATAAGTATTATGTTCATATGCAAGTTTAAGTGATAATTGGATTCACATATATACAAGTTCACACCTTTAAAATTTAGATCCATATTCAAGTTGACATTTTTATGTTGAAACAATGACATGCATAGTTATGCAAGTTTACACCTTTATGTGGATCCATAGTTTACTCAGGTTAACACCTTTTATTAGATCCATAGTTATGCAAGATGACACCTTTATGTTTTGGTTGACGACATACATAGTTTATGTAAGTTTGTGATAATTACCTAGGCTAGTTGGGTGTAAAACTATGTTCATACATGCAAGTTCACACCTTTTAGATATATGAATTTTGGATCCTTGATAATACAAAGGCTATGCAAGTATGTGGTAATTCTTAATTGTAAGTTAGATTCAAATTAGATCTATTATTGTGTGTATGTGACTTTGTGACGTTTATTCTTTTTTTTTAAGTATTAGACTATTTGCTAGTCTAATATGTATATATCATGTTAAGCGAACGAATGACGGGGGTACGATGGGGATAATAGTGGATACACACATATTGTGAATTTGGCATGTAATGGCCTAAAAAGGCATGTAATTAATTTTAAGGAATAAAATTAATTAGTGATGAAATTGGTATAATTTATATACCATAAATAGATGAGCATAATTTAGGTGATAAATTATGGACATAAATAAATATGGAAATTTGAATAGGGAAAGTAATTCAAATTTGGGGGAAAATTAATTATGTATAATTAACTGCCTAAGACACGAGGTTGGACTCATTTGTGGTGTAAGAATGCCCGGACCCACCTGGCAAATCCAGCAGCCACAAATGGTAGCCCAATGTGAGAGGTCAAAGGCCCAAACTAAAAGTGTAACAATTGTATGGACACGAGGTTAGGCTCGTTTGTGGTGTAAGACTGCCCGGACCCGCCCGGCAAATCCAGCAGCCACAAATGCCAGCCTAATGTGAGAGGTCCTACAGGGGTTATGGTAGTAATAAATTAAGAAACACTTAACCAAAGTAAAACATGTGGTGGGACATGGGGGTTAAGTGGGTTCCTTGGGTGGCATGTGGAAATACGATTAATAACACTTAACCAAGGTAAAACATGTAAGTGGGACATAGGGGTTAAGTGGGTGCCTTGGGTGGCATGTGGAATTACTAATAGAAACCCTTAACCAAATTTAAAACATGTAAGTGGACATGAAGGGGGTTAAGTGGGATGTACTAGAGGGGACCAAGCCTAGGTGGAAAGCTTGTGTCAAGCAGGGGGGCCCTTTTCAGTCCAGTAGCCCATTAAGTATCTTTGTGAGCTCGACCCAAGTCGAGGACGGGACACGCCTACTGGGTCTGATTGTTAGAGGCCAAATCGGGTTAGCGGTGGCAACGCAAGTTCAATGGGGTCACGTGCGTGCGTGGGTCCGGGCTGGTAGGTAAGACGTTGTTGCATCGTGTAGGTATAAGCCATGCATCATTGGTGGTATCGGGTTGCCACTTTGGGGAGTGATACACCCCACTATGGGGCCAACACGGGTATCTACGAGTTAGGGAGCCGATCGAATGGGGCAGGGTAGTGGGTACACCTAGTGGGGATAGGAGCAGACGACACCTATGTAGTCAGCTAGGGGTACACGAAGCTACCACTATTATTAATAATTACTAAGGGGGTACACCTAGTGGAGATAGGAGCAGGCGGCACATATGACGTCATCTAGTAGTACGTGGAATTACCATTATTACTTATTGAAGGGGTACATCTAGTGGGGATAGGTACACGCTGGGTACCTATGATAGCAACTAGAGTTATACAGTCAAACATGGAGGATAGTGGGTACATCTAGTAGTACACAAAGCTATCATCGTTCTATTTTGCCAAGAGGGATCAAATTTCTAGAGTGACTAGTAGGGGTGCAGTTAGTGTTAGTACAGTACAGTATGGTACAGTACGACAGAGTATAGTAATTATCCTATATTGATTATGAAGTGCCATTAACGTTATCTCTGTTTCTCTTGATTGCCTTGTTATGCCCATGTGGTTCACACAGTCATTACCTTATTCTCCAGCTTATATCTTATCATATTGCTTTAATAATTATGTTGTTAGAGTTATCGCACTCGCTAGACTTTATGTCTGACCCCCTTTGTTTCCACCTCTTTTCTTCCTTCCCCCCCCCCCTCCCTAGGTTCTAAGGGTGGGACTAGTACTAGAGGAGCTTGATTGGGATCTCTTTGGGAGCACTTGGATATGGATTGCTGAAGTAAAGTTCAGCCTATCATTTTCTTTATGGCTATTTGTAGTAGTGGGATTATGTACTTTGTTTTATCAAGATGGATATTATGTACTTGACTTTGGTTTATGGTTTTTGATGATGTAACCAAACTTATTTACCTTCTGCCGCAATAAATAAAGTTTTAAATTTTCAAGTACTGCTTTATATCTGTCTTGTTGTGATTTTCTGTTCTATATTCACTTAAAATGCTCCATGGAAGTTAATGCATTCCCTTTGCGAGTGACATTAATGGACGTGGGGTGTTACACGTGGTATCAGAGCTGAAGGTTACCTGAATAGATAAGATATTTTGAAAAACTATTTTTCAAAAGCATTTTTATAAAGAATACTTTCAAAAATATGTTTGTAGAAGAGTATTTTTGAAAGAAAGGTTTATTTTAAGAACATAATCCCCAAGAGCCATATATCCTTCCTTCGATTCTCCGTTTTGAATCTCTTCCTCTTTCACTTTTTGAGTTCCCCCCCCCCCTCCGCGTATAGATGCTTTATCTAAGATAAATAAGGACTCCCGTACGAAGGACGGAAAACGACTTCAAGGGACTTAGACGTTTGTCGAGCTAGAAGTTAGTCCAAGGAAGTGGAGGGCTTGTTGGTACCTTTAAGAAAGACGATGGGAGGAAGGTTCAAATAGCTATTTGGTTAACAAAGGACGAAACCTCATTTTGGTGGGAGGTCACGAATGGAGAATGTGAAGAAGAAGGCTAGTTGTTTTGGAGAAATAGGACACCTTAGGTTTGTCCAAAGAGGCAAGGACAAAGTACAGGATCTTCTGGAGGGTAGTTGTATTCCTTCACGGCTGGTATACCTGATGGGGGTAGGACCGTCTAGGTTGAAATTTGGTTTTCTTTATCATCTTGTTTGAACTTTGTTTGATTCTGGCGCTTCATACTCGTTAGTATCTGCTTCGTTAGTTGAAACACTGCACCTAAATACTAGTCTAGTTAAGGATCCCATCCTAGTCTCAAATAATGATGGTGGTTCGGCTCATCCTTCAATGGTTTGTCGGGATTTGAGAGTGTCTATCTTGGGCGTTGGATTTGAATGCAACGCCTTCGTCCTTGGTTTCTCGGGCAATAGTTTGATTCTAGGGGTGGATTAGCTAGCCAGGCGGGGTGCCATCCTAGATTGTGAAAGGAGGGTAGTTATACTATTGATTCGTTATGGAAAGACCCTCATATTTCTTATGACCCTAGGGGTTCAGTGATGCTTAGCTGCCTAGAATCTTCTGACGCAACCAACGATGATTGGGAGTCTGTTTGTGTGGTCCGTGAGTATGGAGACGTCTTTGATAAAGTGCGGGGTTTACCCAGAAGCAAGAAATAAGTTTTCGTATGTGCTTAATAGATTAAGCAAAGCCAGTTATGTGATCAACGGTGGTTTTGGAGCAAGACTGGCAAGGACAGCCAGAGTCGGTCAAGTACTCAATTGGTTGGCCGTCTTACTAGTATCATCTCACGTAGGTCGTCTGAATTCGAAGGAGGTATCCCTTGGGTGTTTGTCTGATATTGGTTTAGGCCTTTGGGGCTTGCACTTGAGGGATGTCGAGTTCGACTAGGATGGTCTGGGTGAGAGATGGATAGTTGTGACGATTTTGCATGGGATAATATCCTGGTTTTCTCTAGAAGCAGAGAAGAGAATGCCCTACATCTTAGGGAAAGCTTAGGGACCCTACAAGTGCACCAGCTTAAAGCTAAGTTCTCCAAAATACCATTTTTGGAGGAAATAAGTGAGGATTTTAGGGCATGTGGTCTCTAGGGAAGGGTGATATGTTATGGTGGAAGACAATCGAAAGTCCATGAGAAGAATTACCTTACCCACGACTCAGAATTGGCTGCCATAGTTTTTGCGCTCAAGTCTTGGCGTCCTACGATTTCGAGATAGCATATACCCCTGACAAGGGTAACGTTGTGGCGGATGCCTTGAGTAGGAAAAAGTTGACATTGAGTCCTTTGTTTGTTGAGCGGCGAAGTTTAGAGTTCATCTCTATGTTTGACTTTACACCTTCCATTGACTTCGTACCTGGTTTGCTAGCATCCTTAGAGGTCAGACCTACGCTTTTGGGACGGATTGGTGAGGCACAGCGAGATGACCCACGGTTGGTTGAGTTAGTAGAGAAGCTCAAAAGAGTGGAGTCATCGAGCCATCTCCGTAGGTATACCCTAGATGATAAGGGTTGGTTGCGTAGGGACGGTAGACTTTGTGTACCACGGGACGAGAATTTGAGGAAGACCATTCTTGATGATGCACATTGTTCGAAGATGACCATTCATCCCGACGGGGACAAGATGTACGTGGACATGAGACGAGTTTACTTTTGGGCCGGCATGAAGAAGGATGTGGCCGAGTATGTCGCTAGATGCTTGGTGTGCCAACAAGTAAAAGCAGAGCAAAAGAAGCCCGGTGGATTGCTTCAGCCATTGGAGGTCCCAAAATGGAAGTGGGAAAGTGTTTCGATGGACTTTATTGACGGATTACCAAGATCGAGGAAGGGTAATATGGGGATTTGGGTCGTGGTAGACAGACTTACTAAGAGCGCCCATTTCATTCCCGTAAAGAGTAAGAGGACTGCTCCATGGTTAGCCTCCGTATACATTCGAGAGATAGTTCGTTTGCACGGTGTTCCTTTTTGCATAGTAAGCGACCGCGATCCTACTTTCACTAGCGAATTTTGGAAGAGCTTGCAAGAGGCGGTAGGGACTCAGTTATGTTTGAGCACCGCATATCATCCTCAGACGGACGACCAGACCGAGAGGGTGAATCGTATTCTAGAGGACCCATTGATATTATGTGTCCTAGACTTCGGAGGTACATGGGAGGAACATCTTCCATTGGTAGAGTTCGCATATAATAATAGCTTTCAGTCTAGCATTGGCATGGCACCGTTCGAGGCTCTATAAGGACGGCCGTGTCGTTCGCCTACATGTTGGTGGGAGTCTCGATATGATTAGAGAGACTTCGGAAAAGATCGATTTGATTCGAAGGAGGATGAAGACGACGCAAGATAGGCAGAAATCTTATGCGGACAAGAGGAGGTCAGATCTTGAGTTTGATATTAGGGACATGGTCTTTGTCAAGGTGTCTCCATTACGGAACGTCGTTCGCTATGGGTCCGTTGGGAAGTTAGCACCAAGATTCGTAGGACCGTTTCCTATTAAGGAAAGGATTGGGCAGATGGCGTATAGAGTGGAGTTACCCGAGAGACTTAGTGGTGCACACGACGTATTCCATGTATCACATTTGAGGAAGTTCTTGCACGAGATCGCGGAAGTGGTAGAGCCGAGCTTGCTTAGAGAGGTGGAGATCGAGCATAATGCGACGATTCGACGAGCTCCTGCGCGCATTCTTGGGTTGGAGATTAAGAAGTTGAGGAATCGAAAGGTCAAACTAGTCAAGGTGCAATGGGGAGATGATGAGAGCGACGCTACTTGAGAGACGGGAACGAAGATGCGTTCATTTTACCCTTTTCTTTTCAAGGGTATGACTTTTAAATTTCTCCTTTATCGCTTACCTTGTACTTATCTTATCTCTAGTATGTCCTCTCGCTAGTATCTTTGACCTTTAGATAGGGTAGTCCTATGGTTGAAACATGTGTTTGAGACATGTTATGTATGATGGATGCACGTGGATGCAAGTGTTTGCTAGTGGTTGCTCGTGGATGCATATACACACACTTTAGGCACTAGATCGGCTCAGTCACTTCATATCTCATATTGCATATAAATGTGTGTACATATTTAAGTAATGGATGTATAATGGTTGTATTATCATATGGATGTTGCATTTTGGTGAATGGTCGTGCACACATGTAGAAATGATATGTTTTGATAAGGTTCTTTCGCATACATAATGGACGCATGGCACTATCATCATTTGCATTAAGGAGGTCAACTGAATCAGTAGACCGCCTGATTTTGCATTAGATAAGGAACATATACACACACTTCTTGCATATGTTCATACAACATTAGAAATTTTATAAGGACAATGGATGCCCGTGTTTGATGGTTGAGTAGATGGTTGTTTGGATGGTAGGATGTGCATTCTCCTTAACTTGGAGATTTCGGGGGCGAAATCATTTAAGGAGGGGAGAATGTAACACCCCGGATTTTTGAATAACTGAATTAACTAAAATAAATAATAATTAATCTCAGATGTGAGAATTAAGGGAATGGGGTTGCGCCATTGTGTTCGTCTCGGAATTCTGGTTGAAATAGAGTCCGAGTTTGCGGGAAACAGATATCGGATGAAGGAGATATGGACGATCGAAGTTAGGCGGAAAACCGGAAGAAGAGAAAAAAAATATTATTGCACTGGCGCACTTGGGAAGTGCGCCAGTACAAATTTACATTGGTGCACTTCCCAAGTGCGCCCAGGCCGAGAGAAAACCTGCACAGCTTTCTGGTTCAGTCCGATCTGTGTTGTGACTCATTGCTGAGTCCTTTCTGACTCCTTGCTGAGTCATTAGGGCTGACTCGTCACCCTATCTTGACTGAATGGCTATGAATAACCCTAAGATCATCCGACGGCTTAAATTAATTCAAAACTCTATAAAAAGACCCATAGACTCAAACCCTAAATAAGAATTAAAACTGAAACTATGGCTGTCATGCTGTCGTCTTGAACCCTAGAGTAGCCACCACAAATTAAAGAGGAAGAACAACAAATCAAATCAGTTCTATTCAACCCAAACAACGAATCTTCTTCAAAGGAGAGCTAATACAACTCCAGAAATCAGAATTAAGAACTCAAGACCGCTTTTGAGTTGTGAGTTCGACCAATTTAACAAAATAATTGCTAAATCAATTATGATGTGATATACGTTGGATTATAAGTTGTGGTTGTGAATCTAATTCATATGTTTAATCATGTATGTTAACTTGATTCATATTATATGATGTTATGCAAGTTTTATATATGATGTTATGCAAGTTTCATGTATGATGTTATGCAAGATTAATATGATTATGCAGGTTAATAAGATTATGCAAGTTTCATATATGATGTTATGCAAGTTAATATGATTATGCCAGTTGTACATATGATGTTATGCAAGTTAATAGGATCACGCAAGTTGTATGCGAGTTATATGATGTTATGTAAGTTTGGATCTAAAATATATGCTAGTAGTTCATGATGTTAACTTGTGTCAATGAATCCTTTTTTATAATCCAATCACCTAGGTTTATAACATCAGTTTTTATGTGAATATGGATGTGGAACATATGCTAGTTCGTATAAGTATTATGTTCATATGCAAGCTTAAGTGATAATTGGATTCACATATATACAAGTTCACACCTTTAAAGTTTAGATCCATATTCAAGTTGACATTTTTATGTTGAAACAATGACATGCATAGTTATGCAAGTTTACACCTTTATGTGGATCCATAGTTTACTTAGGTTAACACCTTTTATTGGATCCATAGTTATGCAATATGACACCTTTATGTTTAGGTTGACGACATACATAGTTTATGTAAGTTTGTGATAATTACCTAGGCTAGTTGGGTGTAAAACTATGTTCATACATGCAAGTTCACACCTTTTAGATCTATGAATTTTGGATCCTTGATAATACAAAGGCTATGCAAGTATGTGGTAATTCTTAATTGTAAGTTAGATGCAAATTAGATCTATTATTGTGTGTATGTGACTTTGTGACGTTTATTCTTTTTTTTAAGTATTAGACTATTTGCTAGTCTAATATGTATATATCATGTTAAGCGAACGAATGGCGGGGGTACGATGGGGATAATAGTGGATACACACATATTGTGAATTTGGCATGTAATGGCCTAAAAAGGCATGTAATTAATTTTAAGGAATAAAATTAATTAGTGATGAAATTGGTACAATTTATATACCATAAATAGATGAGCATAATTTAGGTGATAAATTATGGACATAAATAAATATGGAAATTTGAATAGGGAAAGTAATTCAAATTTGGGGGAAAATTAATTATGTATAATTAACTGCCTAAGACACGAGGTTGGACTCATTTGTGGTGTAAGACTGCCCGGACCTGCCCGGCAAATCCAGCAGCCACAAATGGTAGCCCAATGTGAGAGGTCAAAGGCCCAAAGTAAATGCGTAACAATTGTATGGACACGAGGTTAGGCTCGTTTGTGGTGTAAGATTGCCGGGGCCCGCCCGGCAAATCCAGCAGCCATAAATGCCAGCCTAATGTGAGAGGTCCTACAGGGGTTACGGTAGTAATAAATTAAGAAACACTTAACCAAAGTAAAATATGAGGTGGGACATGGGGGTTAAGTGGGTGCCTTGGGTGGCATGAGGAAATACGATTAGTAACACTTAACCAAGGTAAAACATGTAAGTGGGACATAGGGGTTAAGTGGGTGCCTTGGGTGGCATGTGGAATTACTAATAGAAACCCTTAACCAAATTTAAAACATGTAAGTGGACATGAAGGGGGTTAAGTGGGATGTACTAGAGGGTACCAAGCCTAGGTGGAAAGCTTGTGTCAAGCATGGGGGGCCCTTTTCAGTCCATTAGCCCATTAAGTATCTTTGTGAGCTCGACCCAAGTCGAGGACGGGACACGCCTACTGGGTCTAATTGTTAGAGGCCAAATCGGGTTAGCGGTGGCAACGCAAGTCCAACGGGGTCACGTGCGTGTGTGGGTTCGGGCTGGTAGGTAAGACGTTGTTGCATCGTGTAGGTATAAGCCGTGCATCATTGGTGGTATCGGGTTGCCACTTTGGGGAGTGATACACCCCACTGTGGGGCCAGCACGGGTATCTACGAGTTAGGGAGCCGATCGAATGGGGCAGGGTAGTGGGTACACCTAGTGGAGATTGGAGCAGACGGCACCTATGTAGTCAGCTAGGGGTACACGAAGCTACCACTATTATTAATAATTACTAAGGGGGTACACCTAGTGGAGATAGGAGCAGGCGGCACCTATGACGTCAGCTAGGAGTACGTGGAATTCCCATTATTACTTATTGAAGGGGTACATCTAGTGGGGATAGGTACACGCTGGGTACCTATGATAGCAACTAGAGATATACAGTCAAACATGGAGGATAGTGGGTACATCTAGTAGTACACGAAGCTATCATCGTTCTATTTAGCCAAAAGGGATCAAATTTCTAGAGTGACTAGTAGGGGTGCAGTTAGTGTTAGTACAGTACAGTATGGTACAGTACGGTAGAGTATAGTAATTATCCTATATTGATTAGGAAGCGCCATTAACGTTATCTTTGTTTCTCTTGATTGCCTTGCCATACCCATGTGGTTCACATAGTCATTACCTTATTCTCCAGCTTATATCTTATCATATTGCTTTAATAATTATGTTGTTAGAGTTATCGCACTCGCCAGACTTTATGTCTGACCCCCTTTGATTCCACCTCTTTTCTTCCTCCCCCCCCAGGTTCTAAGGGTGGGACTAGTACTAGTGGAGCTTGATTGGGATCTCTTTGGGAGCACTTGGATTTGGATTGCTGAAGTAAAGTTCAGCCTATCATTTTCTTTATGGCTATTTGTAGTAGTGGGATTATGTACTTTGTTTTATCAAGATGGATATTATGTACTTGACTTTGGTTTATGGTTTTTGATGATGTAACCAAACATATTTACCTTATGCCGCAATAAATAAAGTTTTAAATTTTCAAGTACTGCTTTATATCTGTCTTGATGTGATTTTCTGTTCTATATTCACTTAAAATGCTCCATGGAAGTTAATGCATTCCCTTTGCGAGTGACATTAATGGACGTGGGGTGTTACGATTATAGTGTTCTTAAAAATTATGGGGTGTTACATTCTACCCTACTTAAAGGATTTCGTCCCCGAAATCTCTAAGCTAAGAAGAATGTATATCCTAACATCCATCATCCATCTACCAATCCACCAGTCACATGCATCGATTGTCCTTAAAACATTTCTAATGCTTATATGAACATATACGAAGGTGGGTGTTTATGTCCCTATACTAATGCGTAAAATCAGGTGATCTGCTGATTTAGTTGACCTCCTTAATGCAATGTACGTTAAGTTCCATGAATCCAACATTTATGCAAATAGTCCAAATATATCATGTAAATCCTATATGCGTGCATAATCATCCATCCAAATGCAACATCCATATGATGATACACCGATTTCCATCCATAAAAAGAAGAAAAATGCACATGCCTCCATATGCAGTATGAGAGTGATTGAGCTGATCTAGTGCCTAGTGTGTGTGTATATGCATCCACGAGAAACCACTAGCAAACATTTACATCCATCAAACATAACATGTCTCAAACACATGTTTACATCCATTAGATTTCTACCTAAAGGTCGAAGATTCGATCGATAGGATATACTTAATGATAGAAACAAGTACGAATAAAAGCTTTGGAAAAAGAAGTTAATAACATACCCTTGAAAAGAAAAGGGTACGAAGCGTGAATCTTGTCTTCAGTCTCCCAAGTTGCATTCTCGGGGTCTTCTCCCCATTGAACTTTTATCAACTTGATCTCTCGGTTGCATAGCTTCTTAACCTCTGATCCAAGAATACGGGTAGGAACTCGTCTAACTGTCGCCTCCTGTTCCACCTCTACTTCCTCGAGCATACTCGGCTCAACTACTTCTACGGTATCATGCAAGCACTTCCAGAAATGAGAAACATGGATAACATCATGAACACCGGCTAGTCTTTCTGGTAACTTCACTCAATATGCCATTTGACCATTCCTTTTTGTTATGGGAAATGGCCCTACAAATCTTGGCGCCAATTTCCATATAGATCCAAAACGAACTACATTCCTCAAAGGTGATACTTTAATGAAAACCATGTCTCCCACTTCAAAAAAAATATCGGTCCTTCTCTTGTCTACGTAGGACTTCTGCCTGTCGTGAGCTGTCTTCATGTGTCTATGGATAAGACCAATTTTTTCTGAAGTCTCTCTAATCGTCTCAGGTCCAAGTTGAAGTCTTTCTGTAAATTCCCACCAACAAGTCGGTGATCTATAGGGTTGTCCATATAATGCCTAGAAGGATTCCATGCCAATACTAGCCTGATAACTGTTGTTGTAGGCAAACTCTACCAAAGGAAGATGCTCTTCCCAAGTCCCTTCGAAATCTAGGATACATAGTCTTAAAAGATCCTCGAGAACTCAATTCACTCTTTCCGTCTGTTCATCGATCTGAGGATGATAAGCGGTACTCAAATACAACTGTGTTCCTAATGCCACTTACAAGCTCCTCCAAAACTCACTGGTGAATACAGGGTCATGATCACTCACAATACTGGAAGGTACTCCTTGTAGATGGACAATCTCACAAAGATAAACTACTGCGAACCATGCTGCCATCCTCTTACTCTTAACAGGAATGAAATGAGCGCTCTTAGTAAGCCAATCAACTACAACCTATATACTGGTGTTTCCTTTCCTTGATCTAGGAAAACCATCAATGAAATCCATAGAGACACTCTCCCACTTCCACTGTGGGACCTCCAAAGAATGAAGTAAACCACCAGGCTTCCTTTGCTCTGCCTTGACTTGCTGGCAAATCTAACATCGAGAAACAAACTCCGCTACATCTTTCTTCATCCCAGCCCAAAAGAAAACCCTCTTCATATCTTTGTACATCTTATCACAGCCTGGATAAATAGTCTAGAATGATGGGCTTCCTCAAGGATTGTCTTCAACAAACTTCCAACTCGGGGAACACAAAGCATTACATCTCGTAACAACCACCCTCTATCATCTGTGGAATATTTATTGAGGTGACTAGAAGTCTCCCCTCTAGCGAGCCTATCCAAAATTTCTTCTATATATGGATCCACTCGCTGAGAAGTTCTTATCTAATCCAAAAGAGCAGGTCGCACCTCTAATGATGCCAATAAACCAGGTGTGAACAAGGTAGAGGATCTAAAATCAAAAGTCGACATATACTCCAAGCTGTGCCTCTCTACAAATAGAGGACTCAAGGTCATCCTTTGCTTATTCCGTGCGTCCGCCACCACATTACCTTTACTAGGAGTATAAGCAATCTTAAAGTCATAGGACGCTAGGAACTCCATCCATCTTTGTTGCCTCAAATTGAGATCCTTCTGTGAGAACAAGTACTTGAGAGATTTATGATCGGTGTACAACTCGAACTTCTCTCCAAGTAGATAATGGCGCCAAGTCTTAAGCGCGAATACTATGGCAGTTAAATCTAAGTCATGTATAGAGTAGTTCTTCTCATGAACTCTTAACAGTCTACCCTATAACATACTACCCTTACCTCTTACATCAAAACCGCACCAAGCCCTATACCACATGCATCAGGGTATACTGTGAACACTTTGTTCCCATCAGACAAAGTCAAGACTGAGGCTGTTGTCAGAGAACTCTTGTGACACCCCACATCCGTTAATGTCACTAAGTAAGAGAATGCATTAAGTTTCATGAAGCATTATAGGTAAACAGACACAGAACATTAAAAAACAGATATAAAAGATAGCAACGAAATTTAAAATTTTATTTAAAACATAATTCATAACATCGTGGTCCAAAATATCACAAGTTTGGAACTACATAAAAACCATTACAATAATATAAAGCTTCTGTCTTGTACCATCAGAGTACAGAAATACATAAAAGAAAAAGCATAATTCCTCAGAAGAGACAAAGCCATAGTAGTAAAGACAGGAACTTGAGCAATACTTCAAAAGCAGCTACTAACAAGATGATAACCGAGTCCTGATTAAGCCTGAGTATTCCCATCCTGAGAACCTGGGGGGAAAACGGAAGAAAGAAGAGGAAACAAAAAGAGTCAGACATAAAGTCTGGTGAGTCCAGTTACTTTTTGCAAGTATATAAGTAAAAGTATCATGATAGGCATATAAAGTGGATAAGAAAGATAACACCATAAAAGGCAGGTATGGCAAGGTAAACATGATAAAGTGTATACGCTTCTCTAAAGATTACTCTGATTCTCTGCCCCTATACTAGTATAACTAGAATCAGATGATCCCAACAACTATAAGATGGTAGACTTAGGCATACTTCTGGTGAGAGGTTTTACCCCCATACAATCCACAGGTAGCCCAACCTAAAAGGCTCCTAAACTTTTTACCAGAGCCTAGACGTACCCTAACTACTACCCTAATCGATCGGCTCCCTACTCCGTAGGTACCCTGTACCGACCCCACGGTAGGAGGTATCACTTCCTAAAGTGGCAACCCTTCGTGATGTGCACAACCATATCTACTGGTGTCATGGTCATCTTATCCCCCTCTACCCGTCCCATGCACGCACATGTCCCCGGTCGGTTTGCGCTACCCACACCGTCCTCCATGTTTGGATCTCTTACAATCAGCCCAGTAAGCATGTCCCAACTCCGATCTAAGACGGAGTACTCGTCTGATACTGTTCTATGGGTTACTGACTGAAACGGGTCCCCTACACAAAATGATACAAGCTATCACCCTTATCTTGTATCCCCACTAGGATTTCCATAGGTTATGTATACCTATTAGTGTCTTTAATTACATAACCCCATCATTTCTACAGGATATGCTTACCTAATGGTGTCTTTAATTACATAACCCCCTTAGGTTAAGTTTGTGGGCCTATATATAAATATTACCCACCCCCTCAGATTTACTTAACCCACCCACTGTTCATCCAAATTTACTTAACCCCTATTCAAGTTCATGTTCATATAATCTATATGCATTCAACTAGGTTAAGTATTCCAATTCATTACCATGTCCATTTATGGTTATAATGTGTTGGACTCCACACATTAAGCCTACCACTTGTGGATGATGGATATGTCGGTCGGTTCCAGGCAGACTTCTTCCACAAGTCGGACTTAACCTCGTGTCTCAGAATGTCTCGTATTTGTGTACCTAGACCCCTCACATTAGAGTCACCACTTGCGATTGCTGGATATGCCGGGCGATTCCGAGCAGATGTCCACTACAAGTGTAATCTAACCTCGTGTCTAGGCGCAGTTATAGTTTCCAATTACTGTAATCCTAGGCATTCCTTTATTAGCCAAATTTACCTATGCAATTATAGGTTTCATGCCCCATGTTCACCAAATATATCCATAATGAATTATATACCCTAAATTTATATTCATAAACATTATTCAAGTTATGCCAAATTTCCCTTTTACAAGTTATGCCCAATTTCAATGTTTTTCCCCTCGTTCCCAAACTAACGCATTCGTATATTTTTAGCGGCATGCCTAGGCTCGAAAGTAGCCTGGCTATATAAAATAAAAGGGAAAGGGTGAAGGGAAGATGACAAAAATGACTATTATAAAAACGTTGGCATGAACATATAATGGCATAACGTTAAGATGGACATATAAGAACATATCTGATGAACTTGTGGTAATAAAACTGGTTCTAACATAGTAGGGATGTCATAATAGGCATGATTAGATCTAAACAAGGATTTAGATGTCCAAATAATAACAGATCCAAATTAACCACAACATGGTAGGTACCAGTTGATCTAAATAGTGAAATAGATCTATAATCAAAAGTAGATCTGACATGATAAAGGTTCAGATCCAAGTCATAGTTAATTCAGAATATCATGGATTCACAAATTACAATAGATCTGGTATGATTCATTCACAGGGATAGATCCAAATTACTGTCATATCATGTTTTACTTTTAATTATTTAAATCTAAAGGTAACTTAAACTCACAGTGTTCGGACCTAGAAAAATAGAAGGAGAAAAGCGGAGGTTGAATCACAGATCTACATTTGAATCTCTAAACTTGATTGCAGAGGAAGAAAAAGACTTGATTCAGTCCAGGCACCGACAGCATTTAGGCCTCCATTGATTTCAATGTGAGAAAACTAGAGAAATGAGGTCGTATATATAGCTGCCAGCCCCCAGAACCGACCTGCCATGTCAACCCTAGGGGCGGTTGACCCATGGGTCGATAACCCCCTTGAGTGGTCGACCTAGGGGTCGACACCCCCTTAAGGGTTCGACACCCCTGGGCGGGATATTTCCCGCTCACCCTAATTTCTGCGATTTTGAATTTTGAACTGAGATTTTGAACTTCTGGACCCTATATATATATTCTCTTGCGCGTATACAAACTTTAAACCTTCACAACTTCTTTATACTGTGTCCGTTTTACGCAAACCAAATGTCTATCTTAACTAGAATTTCGAGTGGCGCGGTCCGTTTCCCTTAATTCTGAATATTAAATTAAATTATTATTTAATTTTTCCTCTTTTAATGTTGTTAAAATTATGGGGTGTTACATTCCCCCGTACTCAAATGATTTCGTCCTCGAAATCTCCAATTTAAGAAGAATGTATATCCTACCATCTATCACCCATCTACTCATCCATCAATCACAGGCATCCATTGTCCTTAAAGACTTCTAATGCTTATATGAACATATGCAAAGGTGTGTGTATATGTCCCAATACTAATGCGAAGATCAGGCGGTCTACTGATTCAGTTGACCTCCTTAATGCAATGTATGTTAGTTCCATGAATCCAACATGTATGAAAACAATCCTATTATAACATGTAAGTTCTATATGTGTGCACAATCATCAGTCCAAATGCAACATCCATACGATGATACATCCATTCCCATCCATTAAAAGAAGAAAAATGCACACACATCCATATCCAGTATGAGACTGATTGAGCCGATCTAGTGCCTAATGTGTGTGTATAAGCATCCACGAGCAACCACTAGCAAACACTTGCATCCATCAAACATAACATGTCTCAAACACATGTATACGTCCGTGGGATTCCTACCTAAAGGTCGAAGATTCGATCGATAGGATATACTTAAATGATAGAAACAAGCATAGATAAAAAAACCTTGGAAAAAGGAGTTAAGAACATACCCTCGAAAAGAAGAGGGTGCAAAGCACGAATCATGTCTTCGGTCTCCCAAGTCGCATCTTCTGGGTTATCTTCCCATTGAACTTTCACCAACTTGACTTCTCTATTGCATAGCTACTTAACTTCTGATCCAAGAATACTGGAAGGAACTCGTCTGACTGTCGTCTCCCGTTCCAGCTCTACTTCTTCCAATACACTTGGCTTAACTACTTCCACGGCATCATGCAAGCACTTCCGTAAATGAGAAACGTGGAAAACATCATGAACGCCGGAAAGTCTCTCTAACAGCTTTACTCTATAGGCCATTTGGCCAATTCTTTCTGTTATGGGAAATGGCCCTACAAATCTTGGTGCCAACTTCCCTACAGATCCGAAGCGAACCACATTCCTCAAAGGTGACACTTTATTGAAAATCATATCTCCTACTTCAAATTTAATATCAGTCCTTCTCTTGTCCACATAGGATTTCTGTCTATCTTGAGCGGTCTTCATTCATCATCTAATAAGATCAATCTTCTTGGACCTTGCTCTAACCATATCTGGTCCAAGTAATAGCCTTACTGTAAATTTCCACCAACAAGTTGGTGACCTACAGGGTTGTCCGTATAATGCTTCGAAGGGTGCCATGCCAATGCTAGCTTGATAACTGTTGTTATAGGCAAACTCTACTAAAGGAAGATGCTCTTCCCAAGTCCCTCCGAAATCTAGGATACACAGCCTTAAAAGATCCTCAAGAATTCTGCTCACCCTCTCCGTCTGTCCATCGGTCTGAGGATGACAAGCGGTGCTCAAACATAACTGTGTACCTAATGCTTATTGTAAACTCCTCCAAAATTCACTAGTGAAAATAGGGTCACGATCACTTACGATGTTGGAAGGTACTCCATGAAAATGGACTATCTCTGGAACATAAACTGCTGCCAACCATGCCGTCGTCCTCTTACTCTTAACTGGAATAAAATGAGCGCTCTTAGTAAGTCTATCTACTACCACCCAAATACTGATGTTGCCTTTCTTTGATCTAGGCAAACCATCTATGTAATCCATAGAGACGCTCTCCCACTTCCACTATGGAACCTCCAAAGGATGAAGTAAACCACCGGGCTTCTTTTGCTCAGCTTTGACTTGCTAACAAACTAAACATTGAGAAACAAACTCTGCCACAATTTTCTTCATCCCAGCCCAAAAGAAAACCCTCTTCATATCCCTATGCATCTTATCACTGCCTGGATGAATAGTCATTTTGATAATGATGGGCTTCTTCTAGTATTGTCTTTAACAAACTTCTAGTTTGAGGAACACGAAGCCTTCCATCTTGTCACAACCACCCTTTATCGTCAATGGAATATCTATTGAGGTGACTAGAAGTCCCCCCTTTACCGAGCCTATCCGAGATGTCTGAAATCTATGGATTACCTCGCTGCGAAGCTCCTATCTGCTCCATAAGAGTAGGTTGTATCTCTAGCGATGCAAACATATCAGGCAATAACTCAATGGAGGGCCTGAAGTCAAAAGTCGATATGAACTCCAAGCTTTTCCTTTCCACAAACAGAGGACTTAAGGCCATACTTTGCCTACTCAGTGCATCTACCACCACATTACCCTTGCTAGGTGTATAAGCAATCTCGAAATCATAAGAAGCTAGGAACTCCATCCACCTTTGTTGCCTTAAATTAAGATCCTTCTACGAGAACAAATACTTGAGAGATTTATGATCGGTGTACAACTCGAACTTCTCTCTAAGAAAATAATGATGCCATGTCTTAAGCGCGAATACTATGGTAGCTAGCTCTAGATCATGGGTAGGGTAGTTCTTCTCATGAACTCTTAGCTATCTACCCCCATAACAGCTTTCCTTCTTGCATCAGAACCGCACCAAGCCATGTACCACATGCATCAGTGTAAATTGTAAACACTTCATTCCCATCAGGCAAGGTCAAGACTGGGGTTGTTGTCAGAGCCCTCTTCAATCGTTGGAAAGCAACATCACAATCTATATCCCATGAAAACGCCAAATTCTTCTTCGTCAGCCTAGTGAGTGGTGCTGATATCTTTGAAAAGTCCTTAATGAACTTTATATAATAACCTGCCAATCCGAGAAAGCTTCTCACTTCCGTTGCATTCTTGAGGATTTGCCAATCCTGAACTGCAACTACCTTTGCCGGATCTACTACTATCCCATCTTTGGAAACCACATGCCCTAGAAATCTCACCTCTTTTCTCCAAAAATGAAATTAGGAGAATTTTTCCTTAAGCTGATGCGCATGGAGAGTTTTTAAAACCTCCCTCAAATGTTGCGCATGCTCTTCTTTGCTCTTCGAGAAGATCAAGATATCATCAACAAAGACCATGACAAATTTGTATAGAAACTCCCGAAACACCCTACTCATCAGATCAAAAAAATAGGTGGGTGCATTCGTCAACCCAAAAGGCATAACTAGCCATTCAAAGTAACCATCTGGAGTCCTAAAAGCGGTTTTATCTATATTGTCCTCCGCCACCCTCAACTGATTAAACCCCGTGGCCAAGTCTAACTGAGAAAATACAGAGGCACCAACAAGCTAATCAAACAAGTCATCTACCCTCGGAAGTGGGTGCCTGTTCTTCTTAGTGAGTTTGTTCAACTACTTGCTTAGTCGTAAATACTACTTGAGCAAAGCGAACCATCCGCCTTAGTCGCAAATATTACAGGAGCACCCCATTCCGATATGCTTCTCCTAATAAACCCTTTCTCAAGTAGCTCCCCTACTTGCTTGATAAGCTCCCTCCTTTCTCTTGGAGCTATATGGCGCATAGGTAATGCAACTGGCTTTGCATTGTCCACCAAATACATACGAAAATTGATCTCGCACCATGGAGGTAAGCCCCGTATCTCATCAAGAACATCAGAATAATCTCGGACTATTGGAAAAGATTGCAGATCATTGATAGATGCATCAAAAGACTCTAGGGAACTAAGCATAATAGACTCTTGTGGGTCACAAGAAATCTCAAGGGTCTCCCATGGTAAGTCAAAAGTCTAACGACCCTCTTCTCACAATCTAGAATGACACCATACACGGTTAGCCAATCCATCCTAAAATCAACCAATAGCCCATAAAACCAAGCACATACGCGTCGCATTCAAATTCGATGCCTAATAC
This sequence comes from Allium sativum, assembly GCA_030737875.1. Classification (NCBI taxonomy): domain Eukaryota; kingdom Viridiplantae; phylum Streptophyta; class Magnoliopsida; order Asparagales; family Amaryllidaceae; genus Allium; species Allium sativum. The sequence goes on from JASFAX010000065.1 coordinate 981,129, forward strand.
AAATATTCTCAAACCCCGACAAATCATTGACAAATGTGCCGACAAAGAACATTACAAGACAGATATAAAAGATAGCAGCGAAATTTAAAATTTTATTTAAAACATAATTCATAACATCGTGGTTCAAAATATCACAAGTCTGGAACTACATAAAAACCATTACAATAATATAAAGCTTCTGTCTTGTACCATCAGAGTACATAAATACATAAAAGAAAAGGCATAATTACTCAAAAGAGACAGGAACTTGAGCAATACTTAAAAAGCAACTCCTAGCAAAATGATAACCGAGTCCTGATTAAGCCAGTGTATTCCCATCCTGAGAACTTGGGGGGTAACAGAAGAAAGAAGAGGCAACAAAAAGGGTCAGACATAAAGTCTGGCAAGTCCAGTTACTTTTAGCAAGTATATAAGTAAAAGTATCATGACAGGCATATAAAGTGGATAAGAAAGATAACACCATAAAAGGCAGGTATGACAAGGTAAACATGATAGAGTGTATACGCTTCTCAAAGGATTACTCTGATTCTCTGCACCGATACGAGTATAACCAAAATCAGATGATCCCAACAATTATAAGATGGTAGACTTAGGCTACTTCTAGTGAGAGGTTTTACCCCCATATAATCCACAGGCAACTCAACCTAACAGTCTCCTAAACTTTTTACTAGAGTCTAGACATATCCTAACTAATACCCTAATCAATCGGCTCCCTACTCCGTAAATACCCTATGTCGGCCCCATAATAGGAGGTATCACTTCCTAAAGTGGCAACCCTTCGTGATGTGCATAACCATATCTACATGTGTCACGGTCATCCTATCCCTCTTTACCCAGCCCATGCACGCACATGTCCCCGGTTGGTTTGCGCCGCCCACACCGTCCTCCATGTTAGGATCTCTTAAAATCAACCTAGTAAGCGTGTCCCAACTCCGACCTAGGGCGGAGTACTCAACTGATAATGTTCTATGGGTTACTGAGTGAACCCCCCCCAGATATAATGATTCAAACTCTCCTCCCTGTCTTGTATCCCCGCTAGGATATCCACAGGTTATGTATACCTATTGGTGTCTTTAATAACATGTAACACCCCACCTCCGTTAAGGTCACTCACAAAGGGAATGCCTTAACTTTGGTGGAGCGTTTTAGGTAAAAGATGCAGATAAATTACAAGACAGACAAATAAAGCAGCGGAAAATAAAGTCATTTTATAAACAATGTGGTTCAGTCAAGCTTTTACAACAATTGTCTCAATCATACTTAAAAGTAATACATAGAACTTCTATCTTGATTCAAAAACTTCCAAGTATAAAAGAAGCATAAAAATAACAATGATATTCCCCAATAAAGCATGAACCAGCCATAGAAGTGGAAGGGAGAGTCCAAAGCAATACATCGACTATCTCCGTGCTTGGAAAGAAAACTGAGCTAAGTGGTAACATTTCCTCCCTGTGAACCTGGGGGGGAGGGGGAAGCGGAAGAAAAGAGGCGAAACAAACTAGGTTAGACATAAGTCTGGTAAGTCCAGCGACTTTCAGTATGCGAACAGGTAAAAGTAACATGACATGAATAAACTGAATATAAGACAATACCGTGATAACCGGGATATCAAGATATCATAAGATTAGCATATGATATGATAAGGCATGATAAACTGAATGCGCTTCTACTCTTTCTCTGCTTCGCTACTACCTTGTTATTTTGATTTTTATATCTCTGCACCGCCTAACTAGTGTCCCAACTAGTAATCTGTGTAAAATGATAATATTACAACGTGATCCCAATCCCCATAATTATGGTAGCCTTCAGGTGTACATCTAGTATGAGGATCTTACCTCAATCAGCCTAATTGCCATGAAGATGTTAGATGTACCCTTACTACCCTATCGATCGGCTCCTTGTATTAATTTTCCTTGTGTCTGTGTCAATCGGCCCTCTCTTGCATGTAGATACCCTGTGCTGGTGTAACACCCCGTATGTTGAATAACTTGCTATAATATAAAACAGGGCAGAATTAAATTTTAAAATCTGAATCAGGGGAAACGGGCTATGCCATTGCGTTCGTCTCGGAAAAATACGCGAAATAGAGTCCGAGTTTTCGAAAATCGGAGTCCGTATGACCCAGTTAGGGCCCGAAGAATTTTCAAAAAATTTAAAACAGATTTTAAATAGTAAAATTTCAAATTTCTGAAGTGGCGGGAAAATTCCCGCCAGACTCAGGGAGTCGACCTGGGGGTCGACAGTGGTGTCGACCTGCCCACCAGGTCGACTAGGGTGTCGACCCTAGTGTCGACCTGGGGGTCGACCTCCCTGGTCGAGCCCAGGTGACCTGGGTGCATCGATTTGGCTTTTGGGCTGTGTTTTGGTGGCTAGGACGAGATCTGATGGCTATAATCTGATTTAGGGTTAATCTAATGGCCTAAAACACTTAACTACTCTATAAATACACCCTAAGACTACCCTAATTCATACTAAAATTGGAGACAACGTCGTTATGCCGTCAAAATGCAACTTGAAGGAGCCTCCATCAAATTAAAGAGGAAGATAGCTTCTCAAATCAACTTCTAATCAACTCTAGCAACTTAATCTTCTTCTTAGGAGTGCTAATCAACAAGTTGTGAGTTTCTATAGCCTTAATAACCAATTGTTGAATGATTATGATAGGATATAATGAGGTTATGGCTATGAATGTGGATCAATGCAAGATTATGTTATCATGTGTTTGTGATGTTATGCAAGTTATGCAAGTTATGTGTTATGTGTTCATGATGTTATGCAAGTTATGCAAGTCATATACTATATGATCATGATGTTATGCAAGTTATGCAAGTTATATGCTACATGTTTATGATGTTATGCAAGTTATGCAAGTCATATGCTACATGTTCATGATGTTATGCAAGTTATGCAAGTTATATGCTATATGATCATGATGATTATGCAAGTTATGCAAGTGTTAGGCTATGTGTTCATGATGCTAGTTATGCAAATTGCTATGATAAACATTGATCCATTATGACACCATGATTATGCAAGTTTGGTGTATGATTATATGCAAGTTCATACATGATATGTTATGCAAGTTTGGTGTATGATTATATGCAAGTTCATACATGATATGTTATGCAAGTTTGGTGTATGATTATATGCAAGTTCATACATGATATGTTATGCAAGTTTGGTGTTTGATTATATGCAAGTTCATATATGATATGTATGCAAGTTGGTGTTTGATTATATGCAAGTTCATATATGACATGTTATGCAAGTTTGGTGTTTGATTATATGCAAGTAACATGTACAAGTTTACACATTTGTATGATATGCATACATATGCAAGTTAACCCCTTTGTATGTCATACATACATATGCAAGTTTACCCTTTTGGATGACATAAGTAACCTATGCAAGTTAACCTCTTTATGACATATGTGATTCATGCAAGTTTGGGTTGATTATTTATGCTAGTTGGGTTTGATGCTACATGCATGTTGACACCTTTTAAACCCATGTTGATGCTAATGTTATGCAAGTTGAACCCATTGTATGTGTGATGAATCTTCCCTTTTAAGTATGTCATGTTAGCGAATTACGTGGGGAACGATGGGGTTAATATTCATGTTAATGAAATGAAGTTGGTATGATTATGCATACCATAAAGTGGATGGACATAATTGAGTCAATTATGTACACCGTTAAATTTGTAATTAATTAGGGATAATTAATACAAATTATGTGGGTGATTAATTAGGTGTAATTAATCGACTAAGACACGAGGTTGGACCCTTTTGTAGCATAAGACTGCCCGGAACCGACCGGCAAATCCAGCGGCTACAAATGATTGGCCCAATGTGAGAGGTCTTAGGCACAAACTAAATACGTGACAAGTGTAAAGACACGAGGTTAGACTCGGTTATGGCGTAAGGCTACCCGGAACCGACCGGCAAATCCAGCTGCCATAAAAGATAGTCTAATGTGAGAGGTCTTTACAACGGATACGTTCTTAATCAATTAAGAAACACTTAACCAGATAAGCATGTAGTGGGGCATGAGGGGTTAAGTGGGTGCCTTGGGTGGCATGTGGAAAAATCTAGTGGTTGCCTTGGGTGGCAATAGAAAATACGATTAGAATACTTAACCAAAGTGGAACATGTAATTAAACATGATTAAAGGGTTAAGTAAGTGCCTTGGGTAGCATGGGGAAAATTTAATGGTTGCCTTGGGTGGCAATGGAAGATAAGATTAGAATACTTAACCAAAGTGGAACATGTAATTAAACAAGATTAAAGGGTTAAGTGGGTGCCTTGGGTGGCATGTGGAAAAATCTAGTGGTTGCCTTGGGTGGCAATAGAGAATACGATTAGAATACTTAACCAAAGTGGAACATGTAATTAAACATGATTAAAGGGTTAAGTAAGTGCCTTGGGTGGCATGGGGAAAATCTAATGGTTGCCTTGGGTGGCAATGGAAGATAAGATTAGAATACTTAACCAAAGTGGAACATGTAATTAAACATGATTAAAGGGTTAAGTAAGTGCCTTGGGTGGCATGTGGAAATCAAGTAAGTGCCTTGGGTGGCATGAGGAAATCTAGTGGGTGCCTTGAGTGGCAATTGAAATATGATTAGATGACTTAACCAAACCTTAAACATGTAAGTGGACATGATTATTAGAAAAGGGTTAAGTGGGATGCACTAGATAAAATGACAAGCTTAGGTGGGTAGCTTGTGGGGGCCCATTTCAACCAGTAACCCATATGTATCTTAGTGGGCTCGACCCATGTCGAGGACGGGACACGCGTACTGGGTTTGACTATAAGAGGGAAAAAACGGGTTAGCTGTGGCAACGCAAGTCCAACGGGTTTCATATGCGTGTGTGGACCCGGGCTGGTAGGTAAGACGTTGTTGCATCGTGTAGGTATAAGCCGTGCACCATTGATTGTATCGGGTTGCCACTTTGGGGAGTGATACACCCCACTGTGGGGCCAGCACGGGTATCTATGTTAGGGAGCCGATCGAATGGGAGTAGTGGGTACACCTAGTGGAGATAGGGGCAGACGGCACCTATGTAGTCAGCTAGGGGTACAAGAGACTACTATTAAGATTACTAAGTACAGGGTACACCTAGTGGAGATAGGGGCAGACGGCACCTATGTAGTCAGCTAGGGGTACACGAAACTACTTGGTAAAATTTTCTAAGTCCTTGGGAGGGATCAACCTTTAAGTAGGAATGACTGGTGTGGTGCAGTTAGAAATTTACCCTTGGGTGGGTTGATCGGGGGCGGGGGGGGGGGGGGGGGTGCAGTGTAGTATTTATCCTTGGGTGGATAGGCGCGTCTTTACCGTTATCTTAGTTCATCCTAAGTCTAGTTGGCTGCTTAGTGTAGTCATTTATCCCCAGTCGTACCGTACCAGGTTTACATCATACCCTAATTACTTTAATGATTGTATTGTTAAAGTTATAGGGCTCACTCAGACTTATGTCTGACCCCGTTGTTTTTATATTTTTCCCAACCCTCAGGTTATCAGAGTGGGCCTAGCACTAGTGGGCTTTGATTCAGATTGCTTTATCTATCTTTTGGAGCTTGGACTCTTGAAGTAAAGCTCGGTTATCCTTTCTATTATGGCTATTAGTATGTAGTGGGATTATGTACTTATGTTTTAACGAGATGGATATTTTGTACTTGACTCATGTTGGTTTTTGATATGTAACCAAACATGTTTACCTTCTGCCGCAATGAAATGATGTTTTTAAATTTCAAGTATTACTTATATCTGTCGGTTGTAATTTTTCTGTTCTATATTCACTTAAAATACTCCACCAAAGTTAAGGCATTCCCTTAGTGAGTGACCTTAGCGGGTGTGGGGTGTTACACGTGGTATCAGAGCTTAAGGTTACCGGAACAGATAAAATTTTTAGAAAACTATTTTTCTAAAAACATTTTTGGAAGAAGTATTTTCAAAAACATGTCTTTTAAGAGAAAAGTTTTTGAAAGAAAAGCATAATCCCCAATAGCCATATCTTTATCCTTCGGATTCTCCGTTTTGAATCTCTTCCTCTTTCTCTTTTTGAATTTCCCCTCCGCGTATAGATGTCTTTTTAAGATAAATAAGGACTTCCGTATGAAGGACGGAGGAACCACTTCAAGGGACTAAGACGTTTGTCGGGCTAAGGAGTTAGTCCAAGGAGGTGGAGGGCTTGTGGGTACCTTTAAGATGGACGAGGGAGGAAGGTTCAAATAGCTATTAGGTAAATAAAGGACGAAACCTCATCATGGCGAGAAGGTCATGAAAGGAGAATGTAAAGGAGAAGGCTAGTTGTTTTGGAGAAATAGGACACCTTATTAGGATTGTCCAAAGAGGTAAGGACAAAGTACAGGATCTTCTGGAGGGTAGATGTATTCCCTCATGGCTGGTATACCTGATGGGGGTAGGACCGTCTAGGTTGAAATTTGGTTCTCGCGAGCATCCTGTTCAAACTTTATTCGACTCTGGCGCATCGCATTTGTTTATCTCATCATCGTTAGTTGAGTCACTGCACTTAGACACCAGTCTAGTAGATGATCCCTTGGTTGCTTCAAACCCAATTGGAGGCTCCACTTATTTGTCCATGATATGTTTGGGTTTGAAGATTTCTATACTTAGCGTTGAGTTTAGATGTGATGCTTTTGTTTTGGGCTTCACGGGCTATGGGTTGATTTTGGGCATGGACTGGTTATCCAGTAATGGTGCCATTTTTGATTGCGAAAGGAGAGTTGTAAGGCTCATGACCCGCTTGGGGAACACTCTCGAGATCTCTTGTAATCCCATAGATTCTGTTATGCTAAGTTATCTTGAATCGCTTGACGCTTCAGTCAAGAGTTTGCGATCTGTTAGAGTGGTCCGGGAATACTCGGATGTGTTAGAGGAGGGAACTCCATAAGCAAGTAGGGGAGTTGCTTGAGAAGGGGTTCATAAGACGAAGTATATCGGAGTGGGGTGCTCCAGTAGTTTTTGCCATGAAGGCGGATGGGTCCCTCAGACTTTGTGTAGACTATAGAGAACTCAACAAGCTCACAAAGAAGAATTGACACCCATTGCCGAGGATTGAAGATCTCTTTGATCAGTTGGTTGGCGCCTCAGGGTTTTCGCAGTTGGACTTGGCCACGGGGTTTCATCAGTTGGGAGTGGCTGAGGATAGTATAGAGAAGACCGCCTTTAGGACTCTGGATGGTTTCTATGAGTGGCTGGTGATGCCATTTGGTTTGACGAACGCCCCTGCATACTTGGTTGATTTGATGAGTAGGGTGTTCAGGGAGTACCTAAATAACTTCGTAGTGGTCTTTGTGGATGACATCTTGGTCTTTTCTAAGAGCGAAATAAGTTTTCGTATGTAGGTTAAGCAAAGCCAGTTATTTGATCAACGATGGTTTTGGAACGAGACTGGCAAGGACATCCAGAGTTGGATAAGTGCTTAATTATTTAGCCGTTTTACTAGTATCATCTCACGTAGGTCGTCTGAATTCGAAGGAGGTATCCCTTGGGTGTTTGTCTGATATTGGTTTAGGCCTTTGGGGCTTGCACTTGGGGGATGTCGAGTTCGACTAGGATGGTCTGCGTGAGAGATGGATAGTTTTGACAATTTTTGCATGGGAGAATATCCTGGTTTTCTCTAGAAGTGAAGAAAAGCATGCCCTACATCTTAGGGAAGTGTTGGGGACTCTACGAGCGCATAGTCTTAAGACAACAAAGGTGGATGGAATTCTTAGCATCCTATGATTTCGAGATAGCGTATACCCCTGGCAAGGGTAACGTGGTGGCGGACGCCTTGAGCAGAAAAAGGTTGTCCTTGAGTCCATTGTTCGTGGAACGACGAAGCTTGGAATTTATCTCGATGTTTGATTTTAGACCTTCCGTTGACTTTGTACCCGGTTTGCTAGCATCCTTAGAGGTCAGACCTACTCTTTTGGGACGGCTTGGTGAGGCACAGCGGGACGACCCACAGTTGGTTGAGTTAGTAGAGAGGCTCAATAGGGGGGATCGTCCAGCCATTTGAGTAGGTACACCCTAGACGATAGGGGGTGGTTGCGTAGAGACGGTAGACTTTGTGTACCGCAAGACGAGGGTTTGAGGAAGGCTATACTTGATGATGCGCATCGTTCGAAGATGACCATTCATCCCGGTGGGGACAAGACGTACCATGACATGAAGTGAGTTTTCTTTTGGGCCGGTATGAAGAAAGATGTGGCTGAGTATGTCGCTAGATGCTTGGTGTGCCAACAAGTGAAAGCGGAGCAAAAGAAACCTGGTGGATTGCTTCACCCATTGGAAGTTCCGCAATGGAAGTGGGATGGCGTCTCGATGGATTTTATTGATGGGTTACCGAGATCGAGGAAGGGTAATACGGGAATTTGGGTTGTGGTAGACAGACTTACTAAGAGCGCCCATTTCATACCCGTGTAGAGCAAGAGGATTGCTCCATGGTATATAGAGTGGATTTACCCGAGAGACTTAGTGGGGTATAGGACGTATTCCATGTGTCACATTTGAGGAAGTGCCTACATGAGAACGCAGAGGTGGTAGAGCTGAGTTTTCTTAGAGAAGTGGAGGTAGAGCGTGATGCAACTATTCGACGAGCTCCTACCCGCATCCTTGGGTCAGAGATTAGGAAGTTGAGGAACAGAGAAGTGCGACTAGTCAAAGTGCAATGGGGAGAAGATGAGAGCAATGCTACTTGGGAGACAGAAGCGAAGATGCGTTCACTATACCCATTCCTTTTTGAGGGTATGTCTTTTAACTTCTCCTTTATCGTTTGTCTAGTACTTATCTTATCTTCAGTATGTCCTCTCATTAGTATCTTTGACCTTTAGATAGGGTAAACCTATGGTGGAAACATGTGTTTGAGACATGTTATGATTGATGGATGCGAGTGGATGCAAGTGGTTGCTAGTGGTTGCTCGTGGATGCATATACACACACTCTAGGCAATAGATCGACTCAATCACTTCATATTGCATATTGTATATAATTGTGTGTAGGTAGCTATATTAATGGATGTATAATGGTTGTGCTATCATATGGATGATGCATTTTGGTGAATGATTGTGCACTCATGTAGAAATAGTATGTGTCGATAAGGTTCTTTCGCATACATATTGGATGCATGGCACTATCATGGTTTGCATTAAGGAGGTCAACTGAATCAGTAGACCGCCTGGTTTTGCATTAGACAGGGAACATATACACACACTCTTTGCATATGTCCATACATCATTAGAAACTTTAAGGACAATAGATGCTAGTGGTTGATGGTTTGAGTAGATGGTTGTTTGGATGGTAGGATATGTTCTTCTTGACTTAGAGATTTTGGGGACGAAATCCTTTAAGTAGGGGAGAATGTAACACCCCGTATGTTGAATAACTTGCTATAATATAAAACAGGGCAGAATTAAATTTTAAAATCTGAATCAGGGGAAACGGGCTATGCCATTGCGTTCGTCTCGGAAAAATACGCGAAATAGAGTCTGAGTTTTCGAAAATCGGAGTCCGTATGACCCAGTTAGGGCCCGAAGAAGTTTTAGAAAATTTAAAATAGATTTTAAATAGTAAAATTTCAAATTTCAGAAGTGGTGGGAAAATTCCCGCCAGACTTAGGGAGTCGACCTGGGGGTCGACAGGGGTGTCGACCTGCCCACCAGGTCGACTAGGGTGTCGACCCTAGTGTCGACCTGGGGGTCGACCTCCCTGGTCGAGCCCAGGTGACCTGGGTGCATCGGTTTGGCTTTTGGGCTGTGTTTTGGTGGCTAGGACGAGATCTGACGGCTATAATCTGATTTAGGGTTAATCTAATGGCCTAAAACACTTAACTACTCTATAAATACACCCTAAGACTACCCTAATTCATACTAAAATTGGAGACAACGTCGTTATGCCGTCAAAATGCAACTTGAAGGAGCCTCCATCAAATTAAAGAGGAAGATAGCTTCTCAAATCAACTTCTAATCAACTCTAGCAACTTAATCTTCTTCTTAGGAGTGCTAATCAACAAGTTGTGAGTTTCTATAGCCTTAATAACCAATTTTTGAATGATTATGATAGGATATAATGAGGTTATCACTATGAATGTGGATCAATGCAAGATTATGTTATCATGTGTTTGTGATGTTATGCAAGTTATGTGTTATGTGTTCATGATGTTATGCAAGTTATGCAAGTCATATACTATATGATCATGATGTTATGCAAGTTATGCAAGTTATATGCTACATGTTTATGATGTTATGCAAGTTATGCAAGTCATATGCTACATGTTCATGATGTTATGCAAGTTATGCAAGTTATATGCTATATGATCATGATGATTATGCAAGTTATGCAAGTGTTAGGCTATGTGTTCATGATGCTAGTTATGCAAATTGCTATGATAAACATTGATCCATTATGACACCATGATTATGCAAGTTTGGTGTATGATTATATGCAAGTTCATACATGATATGTTATGCAAGTTTGGTGTATGATTATATGCAAGTTCATACATGATATGTTATGCAAGTTTGGTGTTTGATTATATGCAAGTTCATATATGATATGTAGGCAAGTTGGTGTTTGATTATATGCAAGTTCATATATGACATGTTATGCAAGTTTGGTGTTTGATTATATGCAAGTAACATGTACAAGTTTACACCTTTGTATGATATGCATACATATGCAAGTTAACCCCTTTGTATGTCATACATACATATGCAAGTTTACCCCTTTGGATGACATAAGTAACCTATGCAAGTTAACCTCTTTATGACATATGTGATTCATGCAAGTTTGGGTTGATTATTTATGCTAGTTGGGTTTGATGCTACATGCATGTTGACACCTTTTAAACCCATGTTGATGCTAATTTTATGCAAGTTGAACCCATTGTATGTGTGATGAATCTTCCCTTTTAAGTATGTCATGTTAGCGAATTACGTGGGGAACGATGGGGTTAATATTCATGTTAATGAAATGAAGTTGGTATAATTATGCATACCATAAAGTGGATGGACATAATTGAGTCAATTATGTACATCGTTAAATTTGTAATTAATTAGGGATAATTAATACAAATTATGTGGGTGATTAATTAGGTGTAATTAATCGACTAAGACACGAGGTTGGACCCTTTTGTAGCATAAGACTGCCCGGAACCGACCGGCAAATCCAGCGGCTACAAATGATTGGCCCAATGTGAGAGGTCTTAGACACAAACTAAATACGTGACAAGTGTAAAGACACGAGGTTAGACTCGGTTATGGCGTAAAGCTGCCCGGAACCGACCGGCAAATCCAGCTGCCATAAAAGATAGTCTAATGTGAGAGGTCTTTACAACGGTTACGTTCTTAATCAATTAAGAAACACTTAACCAGATAAGCATGTAGTGGGGCATGAGGGGTTAAGTGGGTGCCTTGGGTGGCATGTGGAAAAATCTAGTGGTTGCCTTGGGTGGCAATAGAAAATACGATTAGAATACTTAACCAAAGTGGAACATGTAATTAAACATGATTAAAGGGTTAAGTAAGTGCCTTGGGTGGCATGGGGAAAATCTAATGGTTGCCTTGGGTGGCAATGGAAGATAAGATTAGAATACTTAACCAAAGTGGAACATGTAATTAAACATGATTAAAGGGTTAAGTAAGTGCCTTGGGTGGCATGTGGAAATCAAGTAAGTGCCTTGGGTGGCATGAGGAAATCTAGTGGGTGCCTTGAGTGGCAATTGAAATATGATTAGATGACTTAACCAAACCTTAAACATGTAAGTAGACATGATTATTAGAAAAGGGTTAAGTGGGATGCACTAGATAAAATGACAAGCTTAGGTGGGTAGCTTGTGGGGGCCCATTTCAACCAATAACCCATATGTATCTTAGTGGGCTCGACCCATGTCGAGGACGGGACACGCGTACTGGGTTTGACTATAAGAGGCCAAAAACGGGTTAGCGGTGGCAACGCAAGTCCAACAGGTTTCATATGTGTGTGTGGATCCGGGCTGGTAGGTAAGACGTTGTTGCATCGTGTAGGTATAAGCCGTGCACCATTGATTGTATCGGGTTGCCACTTTGGAGAGTGATACACCCCACTGTGGGGCCAACACGGGTACGTTAGGGAGCCGATCGAATGGGAGTAGTGGGTACACCTAGTGGAGATAGGGGCAGACGGCACCTATGTAGTCAGCTAGGGGTACAAGAGACTACTATTAAGATTACTAAGTACAGGGTACACCTAGTGGAGATAGGGGCAGACGGCACCTATGTAGTCAGCTAGGGGTACACGAAACTACTGGATAAATTTTTATAAGTCCTTAGGAGGGATCAACCTTTAAGTAGGAATGACTGGTGTGGTGCAGTTAGAAATTTACCCTTGGGTGGGTTGATCGGGGGGGGGGGGGTGCAGTGTAGTATTTATCCTTGGGTAGATAGGCGCGTCTTTACCGTTATCTTAGTTCATCCTAAGTCTAGTTGGCTGCTTAGTGTAGTCATTTATCCCCAGTCGTACCGTACCAGGTTTATATCATACCCCAATTACTTTAATGATTGTATTGTTAAAGTTATAGGGCTCACTCAGACTTATGTCTGACCCCGTTGTTTTTATATTTTTCCCAACCCTCAGGTTATCAGAGTGGGCCTAGCACTAGTGGGCTTTGATTCAGATTGCTTTATCTATCTTTTGGAGCTTGGACTCTTGAAGTAAAGCTCGGTTATCCTTTGTATTATGGCTATTAGTATGTAGTGGGATTATGTACTTATGTTTTAACGAGATGGATATTTTGTACTTGACTCTTGTTGGTTTTTGATATGTAACCAAACATGTTTACCTTCTGCCGCAATGAAATGATGTTTTTAAATTTCAAGTATTACTTATATCTGTCGGTTGTAATTTTTCTGTTCTATATTCACTTAAAATACTCCACCGAAATTAAGGCATTCCCTTAGTGAGTGACCTTAGCGGGTGTGGGTTGTTACAGCTGGTCCCACCATAAGGTGTATCAATCCTTATGATAGCAACTCGACACGATTCAAGATGCACAGTGTATAACTATTGGTACCCAGTGCCTGCTTTTTTCCCACTCCGGAGTATGTGCACGCCCGTAATCCGTCGGAACCTACACTGATGTACCCCCTGCCGCTATTTTGACCGCTTATAATCAGCCCAGTAATCGTGCCCCACCCTTCCTAGTTTCATGGTACTTGATACATCTTTGTGGGTTACTGCTGAAATGGGTCCCCGTTACTAGGGTTTCTTACTGGTTAAGTTTTTGGGCCTATATTTACTAATATTTCCCACCAACCCGATATGTACTTAACCCTCCCACTGATTCAAACATGTTTACTCAATGGTTTAGTTTGTAGGCCTATATTTACTAATATTACCCACCAACCCGATATATACTTAACCCTCCCACACATTATGTCATATTGGTTAAGTGTTGTCCATTCATGTTAACTTAGCCCACCTACTCACCATGTCATGTTGGTCAAGTGTTTCTTATTAACCCTTCTCACTCGTCATGTTGGATTGGTTAAGTGTTTCCTATTAACTTAACCACGTTCATTCATCATGTTATATTGATTAAGTATTTCCCGTTAACTTAACCCCATTCGTTCGTCAAGTTACATTGGTTAAGTGTATCTTATTAACTTAACCCCACGCGTTCATCATGCTGTATTGGTTAAGTGTTATCAATCAATTCAAGTTAACTTAACCTACCCACTTGTCATGTTACATTGGTTAAGGGTTGCCTTCTTATGTTAACTTAACCCTTCCCATTCATCATGTTATATTGGTTAAGTGTTGCTCTCTTGTTTTAACTTAATCCTTCCACGCATCATGTTATATTGGTTAAGTGTTGCTCTCTTGTTTTAACTTAACCCTACCCATTCATCATGTCATATTGGTTAAGTGTTTCTTATTAATTTAACCCTACTCATCTGTTTAATTAACATGCTATATTGGTTAAGTGTTGCCTAAATTAACTTAACCCTACCATTCAGTTATTAGCATGTCTTGCTTATTAGCATTAATTTATTCATTAATGCCTTAACCTCTCACATTAGAACTGTTGTTTGCGGTTGCTGGATGTGTCGGGCGGTTCCGGGAAGACATCTACTGCAAACTCATTCTAACCTCGGGTTTTTGGACTAAATGCGCTAACCTCTCACATTAGATCTGTGTTGTTGCGGTTACTGGATGTGCCGGGCAGTTCCGGGTAGTTTTACACCGCAACTCAATCTAACCTCGGGTTAGGCATGTTTATCTTTTTAGCATATTTACCATACATGTCCAAGTCTAGATTTTATATGCTAATTATCTCAAATTCACTAAACTAGTCATGTTCCAATTCTCAAGTTATACCTCAACAAAGCTAATTGCAAGTTATGCCCCACAAATTCAAATTCAAGTTATTACTCAACATAGGTTACACCCAATCTTCCCAAATTTACAATAATAGTCATGCCCCAAAATCACAATATACATTATGATTGGCGTCCCAACCAATAGTTATGCCCAATCTAGATTAATATTCCAATTTACAGTTTTCGTCCAATCTAGATTTAATGTTTTGATTTACCCCCAAGTTCGCAACAATATCAATTATGCCCTACAACTTGATTTATATGTCAATTAACCCAAACTTGCAGTTATAATTATAATAATGCCCAATATCACTTACAAGTTATACCCAAATCTCAATTACAAGTTATGCCCAATAGTACATAAAATAGATTAGGCCCAATTCCCCTGTATTCCAATCGTATATATGTATAACAAGATTTATTCTAGGTTCGAGACAACCTAGATCCATAATAAAAGGGGAAGAAGAGGAAACATAAAAGATTAGGCATAAAATAGTCATACGACGCTAGATTTGATAATAGTAATATCAGGAAAATAAAAGAAATATAGATCTAAATTACATCGCAGGCACAAATTTGATAGATTACATTTGAGTAGCATCGCAGGCACTATTCTGATAAAATAGATTTGAATAACATCGCAGGCACAAATCTGATAAAATAGATTTGAATAACATCGCAGACACAAATCTGATAAAATAGATAGGATAAATCCAAAAAGGATTATCTCAAAATCAGGTATAGCTTGGATTCATATGATTACATGCCAAGAAATTCAATTAAGAATTCACATCTGAAAGTAACTTGAACTTACAAAACAAAGAACAAATCTTATTTTCTGGGTTCTGTTTTCTGAAATTAAAAAGTTATCCTTTGATGTAGACTTTGATTGTTAACTTGAAAAAACTAATTTGATTGATTGATTAAGGTGGAGGCTTGGTCACTTCAGGTTTTAGCAGCAACGCCTATGAATTCGTGTGGAGAAAACAATAGTTTTAGGGGTCTTTTTATAGGTGTATAGGGAGATTTAGAGCCTTCAAATCAGTCTAGAAGTCATCAGAATCGTCCAGAGCAGAATACCACGTCACACAGCGAATCAGAATGCGACATGTGGCGAAACACGTCATCAACCATATATGGGCCAACAGGGGTCGACTCCCCTATAGGGGGGTCGACACCTATGTCGACTCCCCCTGGAGGGGCGGGGGGTCGACACCTCTAAGCGGGAAATTTCCCGCTCAGCCTGCTTTGGCCCAATTCGAGATTTGAACCCTATTTTGACTTCTGGAATTATTTTATATGTATATATACTTCCTTGGGCGTATACAAACTTCTAAGGCTTATAACCTCTTCATACGATAACCGATTTATGCAAACTCAGACTCTATCTCAAGCAGAATCCCGAGACGAACGCAACATCGCAATCCATTTTACTTAATTCTTCTTCTAAAATTAAGTACTCTTTAATTTGTTAATTTAATATTCTCAGAAAATACGGGGTGTTACATTCTCCCCTCCGTAAAGGATTTCGTCCCCGAAATCTCTAAGTTAAAAAGAATGCATATCCTACCATCCAACATCCATCTACTCAACCATCAATCACAGGCATCCATTGTCCTTAAAATGTATCAAATGCTTTTCATGAACATATGCATAGTGTGTGTATATGTCCTTATCTAATGCAAAATCGGGCAGTCTACTTATTCAGTTTACCTCCTTAATGCGAATTATGTCAGTGTCACGAGTCCATCATGTATGCAATTATTCCTAATCGTACTTTATAACTTCTACATGAGTGCACAATCATTCATACAAATGCAACATCCATATGATAACACATCAAGTTTTAATTCATATATATAAAAATTCACTCATGCATATGTAATATGGAAATGATGGAGCTGATCTAGTGCCTAATGTGTGTATATGCATCCACGAGCAACCACTAGCAAACACTTACATCCACTTGCATCCACCAAACATAACATGTTTCAAACACATGTTTACATCCATTGGCTTCTACCTAAGGATTAAGGATAGGATCGAGAGGATATACTTACAAGATAAAGACTAGCATGCCAATAAACTTTACAGAAAAGATAGATCAAGGAAATACCCTCAAAAAAGGTATGATGCGTGTATCTAGTCTTCAGTCTTCTAAGTCGCATCTTCTTGAGCTTCGCTTCATTGTGCTCTGACTGTCTTGACTTCACGATTGCGTAGCTCCTTAATTTCTGTTTCCAAAATATGAGTTGGAACTCATTTCAATGTCGCCTCTCGTTGCGCCTCTACTTCTTCCAATATGCTCGACACTACAACTTTTGCTGTGTCTAGCTAACATTTCCTCAAAAGGTCTTCCAAAATCCTATTCACCCTTTCTATCAGAGGATGATAAACATAACTGCATACTCATGGCTTCTTGCAATCCATGTAGAAGAACTAGCTCTTGAAAGTAAATAGATGCTAACCAGTTTACCAAGTGTATATACTAAGATGATTAGATTCTTCTTCGTCAATCTAGTAAGTGGGGCCGATACCTTCATAAAGTCCTTATTTAACTTCCTATATTAGCCTGCTAGTCCAAGAAAGCTTCTTACTTCTGTTGCAATCCTTGGGACCTTCCAGTCTTGCTCCGCAACTATTTTTTTTACAGGATCTACTACTATCCCTTCTTTGGATCGCCACATGTCCTAGAAACTTTACTTCTTCTATCCAAAAATGGCATTTTTGGAGAACTTCGCCTTAGGTTAATGTGCTTGGGGGGTATCCGAGACTTCCCTTAGATGCAAAGCATGTTCTTCCTTATTCTTAGGGGAAACCAAAATATCATCTATGCACAAGCGAAGTGAACCATCCGACTTTGTAACGAAAATGACTGGAGCACCCCATTCAGAAATACTTCGCCTTATGAACCCTTTTTCAAGTAACTCTTTTACTTGTTTACTGAGCCCTTCCTTTCCCTTGGATTCATGTGTCGTACAGGTAATGCAAATGGTTTTGCATTGTCAACTAGATATATGCAGAAGTCTATCTCACGTTTTAGGGGATAAATCCCTAACCTAATCAAAAACATATACGTACTCATGGACTACTTTAACAGATTGCAAATCGTCGATAGATGCATCAAGTGATTCTAGGTAGCTAAGCCTAACTGATCCCTTAAGATCGCACGAAATCTCGAGGGTATTCCCGAAGTAAGTCAAAAGTCTAACTACCCTCCTTTCACAATTACTAGCTAACCAATCCATGCCTAGAATCAACTCATAGCCCAGGAAACCAAAAACATAAGCATTACACTTAAACTCAATACTTAACATAGCTATTCTCAAATCCTTACAAACCAAAGATAAACGAGCCGAACCACCAACCGGATTTGAGAAAATAATGGGTTTCTTTTATTATACAAATACTAAGGTGCAGAGACTCAACTATGGAAGCAGATATAAACAAAGGTGAAGCGCTAAAATCAAAAAGAGTACTAACAGAATGATCAAAAAGAAAAACGAGACTTTTTCAACAGAAACTTTACTACCTCTCTCGCAGGTACGCTAGCAGTGAGAGCATGCACTTGCCCTCCTGAAAATCATGTCCTTAGTTCTTGCCCTTGTCCTTAATTATATGACCCGTTATAAAGACACTTCCTCTTGTCTTAGGTTTTTGTAACAACCCGTAAAATGCGAGCCAGTTTGAAATTTTTATTTTGGCCATTTTAGCGAATTTTGTTTATTTAAAATGAATTATTTTAAATAATATCGACGAGAAATTTATTTAGAATATAATTCGAACGTATATATTATATACGTCGTCGTTAGAATATATAATATTTATATATAATTATAAATAAAATTGAAAATGGCGCGGTAGTTCGATAATTCGATTTCAAACTTCAATTGAATGTACCGGGTGCAAAACAATCCGGATTTTAGTGAAACCAAAAATAATGGAATCTAATAGTGAATATCTTTCCAACGAATCCGACAAATCAAGATTTCATATCGGGAATCAAAAGATATGTCCAGTTGAAAATTCTGAATAGTCGCTATGGAATTCAGGCCCTTAAAAATGGACATTTTGCAAACGACCTCGGATTTCGACGAAACCAGTTTTGTTGGATCCGCAGTGTCAAATTATTGCTAGGTTTTAAATTTCATAATTTTTCGAATCAATATGTGAGCGTGGCATAGGAAAACGCGTTTGACCAGTTTCAGTTGATTTTAATCGACTGGAAATTGGCCATTTTTCAAACGGTCTCAGAATTCGACGAAACTAGTTTTGTTAGGACCGTATCGTCAATACGAAGCTAGAAAATATTTTTCGGGAATTTTTAGAGTCAGTATGTGACCCCGGTAATTTGAAATGTGCGTTTAAAATTCAATATAGTGATTTAAATGAAAATTCAAAAGGAAACTGATTGTAACGATCAAATCAGCTTGCGATACATATCCCATTGCATTCGGAATGGGGGTTAAAGGCTATGGACGACAGGCGGTGGGCCTCGTTTCGTGGTCGTGGGTAAAAGTCAACTTTTTGAAAAATTAAATAATTAAATAATAAAAAGGAAAAAAAATAATATAAATTCCCTCCTATACCTTGCCCCCCCCCTGTAATTCATTACCGATTTCAGTATACAGAATAAAAAAGAAAAAGAAAAGAAGAAGAACGGAGGAAGAGCAGCTCGTCGCCTCCACCAAGCTCTGCCGCCTCCGCCTGTTCCCCCCCCCCTCCATCGATCGAAGACCCGAAGCCCCCCCCAGATCGCACGAGCTCCGACGAAGCCCCCCCGTTCTCGACGCTGAAGCCGCCGCCCCTCGAAGCAGCTCCGACGCCGCCGAGTTTGGCTTTCCCTCCCCCCCCCCTCCTTTGCAGGTTAAAAAGTAAGTTATTTCACTTTTTTTATTATTTTTAATCTGAAGATTTTGATTTTTAAAAAAAAAGCAATTTAAATCTGATTTTTATTAGATTTTGAAACTGTTTTTTTTAAGAAGGATTAAAAACAGATTTTTGTAAAAGGATTAAAAACAGTTTTTAAAAGGATTTAAAAACTGAACAGATTTTTGTAAAAGGATTAAAAACAGTTTTTAAAAGGATTTAAAAACTGAACAGATTTTGTAAAAGGATTAAAAACAGATTTTTGTAAAAGGATTAAAAACAGTTTTTAAAAGGATTTAAAAACTGAACAGATTTTTGTAAAAGGATTAAAAACAGTTTTTAAAAGGATTTAAAAACTGAACAGATTTTGTAAAAGGATTAAAAACAGTTTTTAAAAGGATTTAAAAACTAAACTGATTTTGAAAAAGGTTTAAAAACCTGAATTGATTTTTTTTTTAAAAAGGATTTTAAAAACTGATTTTTTTTTAAGATATAAAAACTGATTTTTTTTAAGGATATAAAAACTGATTTTATTTTAAAGGTTTAAACTTTGAAATAGAAAAAGGTTTAATCTTTTAAAAATATAATCGTTATAAGATAGAGAAGATAAAAATATCACCTTTGTATAAGTGGTAAAATAAAAATCTGATTTTTACTTTATATACGTTGAAATGAAGTAGATATTTTGAAAAAGGCGAAATCTTTATTTTGAAAAAGGCGAAATCTTTATTTTGAAAAAGGCGAAATCTTTTATATTTGAAAAGCATAGTAAAAATGTAATCTTTTTATATATAAAGGCGTTGTAAATTATAACCTTTGCTTTAAAAATAGGAATATAAATATGTGCATTTTATATGTGTAGCGAACACGGGCAACGCCAATAACAAAAGGAAGCACTAAGAAGATTTATAACGAAGAAGAGTCAAGATGTTTGGATAGCTTTCGGTGAGAATTTCTCACCTTTCAATTTCATTTCTATATATATATATATACTAGGATGCAGACGGTGCTTAGTAGCACCCGACACAATCGTCCACAGACCATGGACTTGTTTGTTTGGTTGCATAACTTAGTTATATGATTTGATTTGAATTTGGTTGTTTGGTGAATTGATTGATGTGTGAATGGCGTGGGCCTTCACTAGACCGGGGATAAGGCTAGGCCTCTTCCCGTTTCTAGTATAGTGCCGTTATGCCGCCAAAATTTTCTAAAATATGTTAGAAAAATAAAAATATCATTTTATTTAAAGAATGAATTGAATAGAAATTCATATGTTGGAATAAAATGTTTTGTCGTTAAAAATATAATTTTTAACGTGAATGTGAATAAATAAATATTCATTTACAAACCAGACGGTTTGTTTATGTACACCTATTTGAAGGACATTGATTGGGTCGATAAATTTTACACATCGCCCAACTGCACAAATAAAATATGTGTTTGATTGTTTGAAACCCCACACGGGTGTTAGGATGAAATTTAAAGTTCACTCATCCTGATTGATTAAATATGTCGATCGATTGATTGACAGGCTGTTTTAAGCGTTGGATATCTATATTTGATGCTTATACAGTGTAGTGCACTTTGGTTGATGGTTGATTATTTTTCCATGCTATTATATACATGTGTTGTATGAAAATCCATATAATTAACTTTATATGGTAATTGATTGGGCCTCATTCCAGTTTTAAAATAGAAATATTTGAAATAGAAATATTCGAAATGAAATATTTGAAAATATCAATATATGAAGCCGTGTTGATTAGATTGACGCCATTTTGACGTGAACGATATTTATATCGATTTTATTCATTTTGAAATGAATTGAATTGAAAACGATTTCGAAATGAATGGAATTGAAAACGATTTCGAAATGAATTGAATTGAAAACGATTTCGAAATGAATTGAATTGAAAACGATTTCGAAATGAATTGAATTGAAAACGATTTCGAAATGAATTGAATTGAAAACGATTTCGAAATGAATTGAATTGAAAACGATTTCGAAATGAATTGAATTGAAAACGATTTCGAAATGAATTGAATTGAAAACGATTTCGAAATGAATTGAATTGAAAACGATTTCGAAATGAATTGAATTGATAACGAATTCAAATTGAATCGAAAGCGAATTGAAATGAATTCAAATTGAATGGAAATTTGAATTGAATAGAAATGAATTTTAAAACGAATTTATAGAGAAGAATTCAATTTTGATTTGAACTGAAATGGAAGTTGAAATTGCTTTTGAAGCGAATTTTAAAACTATTCATATAATTCGTTTTAAATAGAAATCGACGAAGTATATATTATATATATAATATAATGGCCTGAATAGAACGCGCCGCGCCGCGGCAGTTCGTGAATTTCGACCATTTATTTCAAACGGACATTACGGGAGATCCGACCGTCGGATTCTCCTAAAACCGGAACCGTTGGGTTCGTATCGAAAAGAGCTTTCTAACGAATATTAGAAATTTGAAATCTAACGGTTGGATTTGGAATTATGTCCAAATCAAATTCGAAAAAAGGTCGCTGTAAGTGCAGTTCGATGGCCATTGGTGGAAATCGACTGTACGGGCCTTGATAAAATTATTAAAAATAGTAATAATTTGTGTAAAATCATAAGAAATGATTTGTGAAGAATTGGGATGAAAAACTCCATATTTGAAAGATAAAAATAGATTTTTATCGAAATGAACTAGTTTTGAACTAGAAATATAATTCTATTTATTTTTAAATAAATGAATTGAATTTGAAAAGGGTTTTGAAAATAATCAGAATATCCAATGATTGCATTGGAGTGGAATTGAATCGAAATTGTCTTCGGAATATTTCGATGTTGGAATTCGTGATTATACAGGTGTTGTTATGGAAATTTGAAAGATATATATTTATATCGTTATTTCCAATACGACATTTGTTAGTCGTAGAATTTGATATTGAATATAAGCCGGTATATTTTCTATTCAGAGCCTTGTATTGAATATCAAATGTGATTTGGGTTTGTCGTGAATGGTGTCTTCACTAACACTGTTCTTGAACCCAGTTGAGAAAAGATTAAATCTTTTTATTTAGATTTAATGAAGTGTACCAATTAAATGATATTTAATTGGAATTGAATTGGTATTGATTTTTGGGTTTATCGTGAACAGTGTTTTAAATAACACTTGTTCTTTAACCCGATAATTAATGGAATGTGATTTTGGGTTTATCGTGAATCGTGTTTTAAATGACACTGATTCTTTAACCCAGATAACGATTAAAACTAAGTGGAGTTTTAATGAATCTTTAATTAGATTGAAAAGATCGAGAATGGAGTATCACCAGTTTTACTCCAGGCGATAGTTAAATCTTTAATTAGATTTGAACGTGAAATGGTAATTGAATTACCGATAACACTGTGGTGTTAGATATAAAGTACTACCAGTTTTACTTCATGGGATGAATAGGTTGGGATTGGGAAAATAAAATAAATGATTACTTCGGTGTGGTTCGCTAATCCCGACTAGTTTGAATTGATATTCAAAGGAGATTAAAGAATAAATTTAAAGAATTTATCTTGGATAAAATTAATGGGAAATTTTCCCAAAGTATAGGAATATTTGAATAAAAGAATGTTCTGGATTGGAATGAGGCGTATGTTGTGTTTGTGTAACACTTTTATAATATATACGCGAGTTATTCAGAAAGACCGGGTTTATCCCATTCTGAATAACTGATTCGACGTGGTGTCGAAGATGAAGACGGTGGTCGAAGACCAGAAGTCTTCACGTCTTTTGGGTGATTACTGATAATCTTGATTGGGCTGTACACCCAAGAAGATGGAAACAGTTGGTGATCGTCCAGACGTACTTGGAGATCGATGGATATGCGGGGTACTAGGTGCCTTCGGTTTCGTTCAGACCCAGAACGGACTTGTAAATGGACTGTGTGTCTGACATTGGATTTTAGTCCGTGTGATTGATCTCTATTAAATATATATTGATGGATATCAAACGCATGGAGTGAATTGCCTGTGTGGCATGCCTAAGTGGCAATTGATCGAGGCTTCTGTTGAAAAGCAAAGTCTTGTGGTGATGATCAAAGCACGGCCTTTGTGGCGTAGCTTTGTGTAACGTTTACTTCGCGAGTTTCGCACCCCGGTTGTGAACCAAAAACGGGAGAGGACATCAGGGAGGGCCTGCGTTTCTTCCTAGCTAGGGTGGTGTCAGTGACCTACCAGCCCTGACATTTATATACTTTTCACCTGTGTGGTTGTTGCTGTTGCGAGGCGCCTCGGTTTGATCGGACGATCCGGGTCCGATGGAGTCATTCGTTGGCTCATTTACGCCCCAAAGGGCGGGGAAACGCAGTGTTCAGGCATTTTAATCCATTTCGGTGGACCGGCCCTGACGATCCAAGGGTCGATGCGCTCTGACCCTGAGGCTCGGGCTAGGCAGTCTCGAAGTCGGTGAGGACTATCTTTTGCCTCGGTTCATAGACGGAAATCCAATTTCCAAATACGTGACTTTGCGGTTTTGATTGTAAACTTATATATGGCGACATAGTGTTATGGGCCATTCATGCCGCCTATGATTGATACTTATGATTTGAAGTGTTTTATACACTATGCACTTATAATAGTATCAAATGATTTGTTTTAAACGTATCAAGCATTCTTTGGCTGTTATAAGGGAAAACCCTATCCTCGGCTGCGTTGCATTGTGTGATGGGACCTGGGTCTTATAACAGCTTCATTTTTCTTTATTTAGCATTGCGCTGTTTGTTTGATGCACTGGTATTCTTGTGAGAAAACCCGTTCCGTGCTATACGGCGTGGTCCCTTGATTTACCGAATTTTAAAATAAAGAATAACTGTTTTAGTTCTCACACCAGTCACATGACTGACCTGGAGTTTATTGTTTTAACCTAAACTCTGGGTGCCCCTATTTTCGACACGGGCAGCTAGTAGTTTTGGTTTTGCAGATTTATATTCACAGGATCCTGGTTTACAGCTGGAACGGTATCCGGAAAGCTTTGTATCCGTATATCTCTTCTAGTTGTGTATTGTATTATTTTTCCGCTGCTATGTAACTTATTGTTAATCTCTGATATTTCTGTGTAATATTCTTTTATACTCTGTATATTCTTGTAATCTGATGCATTGTTGTAATATACAATGAAATGTTCTTTTGTATGCGTTCTGTTTTGTCCTGTTCTCAAAACAATTCGTTCTTTCTCTTCTCTTCGGAGACCGGGGAAGTTCGGGTCGTTTCATTTGGTATCAGAGCTTTGGTTTACGAAGCTCAGAGAACAAAACATATTAGAACCATACGAAAGAATTCATCAGATATTGGATTAGTAAAATCCAATTAGAATGACTCGTTAGAGATAGGATCAGTAGTATCCTAGAACGAGTGTGAAGAGTATATTTTTGAAAGTGAAAACAAATTTTTGTTTTGAAAATTTAAATCAATTATTCGTATTTGGTTATTTATTTATATTGAAGTGGACAATCCAGTATATATAGATTTTGCGTATACGTCTGATCCGCGTGTATTCGAAATTTTAATATATTGGATAGATATAGCGTCACACTCTAGTCGCCCGAAGATGATATTGATGATAGCGATCGCATCATCAACATTTATGTTCGAGTTTCGAAGGTGTGATTTTCTATATATTTCCATTAGACTGGTGTGAGAACCAAATCTTATATAGCTAGAACACTTTAGTGTGAATTAGCATCAAAAACAAGATTTTCAGTATGTATATCAAAATTATGAATTTGAAACTCTAATTCACTAATTGATTGATGTTTGTGTTGTATGTTTATTTGTTTGATAATTTTTAGCCATTTAGCCTAATTAAATCAAATATTGAACTGTATTGTAGATTGGTCGCATTTGCTTGCATATACTTGCACTTACATTGAACAGGTCATAGCAAGGAGGCTAGAGCAGAGAATAAAATTTGTTTGCCCGACAAATAGGTACATGTTTACTACATAATTTACTGTTTTGTTTGGGTGATGATGATTTTATGAGCCTATTGGCTAGCCGCTTGGCTTTTTCTTTTTCTTTTTGAGATCTGAAGGACCGGGGAAGCTATTTGAAATTCCCCGATGATCCCGGTGCAGGGGAGGTTATGGCGAAATTTTTCGAAAATTTAGGGTGTTAGCCAAATTTTTGAAATTTTGAAAATTCTCAGAAACTAAAGAGTTGGAGAATGAAAGCCAGATCGAGCGTAGAGCTGAATAATCAAACCACTTTCGACTTTGTTCCTTTTCGGGGACGAAAAGTTTTAAGTGGGGGAGATTGTAACAACCCGTAAAATGCGAGCCAGTTTGAAATTTTTATTTTGGCCATTTTAGCGAATTTTGTTTATTTAAAATGAATTATTTTAAATAATATCGACGAGAAATTTATTTAGAATATAATTCGAACGTATATATTATATACGTCGTCGTTAGAATATATAATATTTATATATAATTATAAATAAAATTGAAAATGGCGCGGTAGTTCGATAATTCGATTTCAAACTTCAATTGAATGTACCGGGTGCAAAACAATCCGGATTTTAGTGAAACCAAAAATAATGGAATCTAATAGTGAATATCTTTCCAACGAATCCGACAAATCAAGATTTCATATCGGGAATCAAAAGATATGTCCAGTTGAAAATTCTGAATAGTCGCTATGGAATTCAGGCCCTTAAAAATGGACATTTTGCAAACGACCTCGGATTTCGACGAAACCAGTTTTGTTGGATCCGCAGTGTCAAATTATTGCTAGGTTTTAAATTTCATAATTTTTCGAATCAATATGTGAGCGTGCATAGGAAAACGCGTTTGACCAGTTTCAGTTGATTTTAATCGACTGGAAATTAGCCATTTTTCAAACGGTCTCAGAATTCGACGAAACTAGTTTTGTTAGGACCGTATCGTCAATACGAAGCTAGAAAATATTTTTCGGGAATTTTTAGAGTCAGTATGTGACCCCGATAATTTGAAATGTGCGTTTAAAATTCAATATAGTGATTTAAATGAAAATTCAAGAGGAAACTGATTGTAACGATCAAATCAGCTTGCGATACATATCCCATTGCATTCGGAATGTGGGTTAAACGCTATGGACGACAGGCGGTGGGCCTCGTTTCGTGGTCGTGGGTAAAAGTCAACTTTTTGAAAAATTAAATAATTAAATAATTAAAAGGAAAAAAAAATAATATAAATTCCCTCCTATACCTTGGCCCCCCCCCTGTAATTCATTACCGATTTCAGTATACAGAATAAAAAAAAAAGAAAAAGAAAAGAAGAAGAACGGAGGAAGAGCAGCTCGTTGCCTCCACCAAGCTCTGCCGCCTCCGCCTGTCCCCCCCCCCTCCATCGATCGAAGACCCGAAGCCCCCCCCCCCAGATCGCACGAGCTCCGACGAAGCCCCCCCCAGATCGCACGAGCTCCGACGAAGCCCCCCCGTTCTCGACGCTGAAGCCGCCGCCCCTCGAAGCAGCTCCGACGCCGCCGAGTTTGGCTTCCCCCCCCCCCCTCCTTTGCAGGTTAAAAAGTAAGTTATTTTACTTTTTTTATTATTTTTAATCTGAAGATTTTGATTTTAAAAAAAAAAGCAATTTAAATCTGATTTTTATTAGATTTTGAAACTGTTTTTTTTAAGAAGGATTAAAAACAGATTTTTGTAAAAGGATTAAAAACAGTTTTTAAAAGGATTTAAAAACTGAACAGATTTTTGTAAAAGGATTAAAAACAGTTTTTAAAAGGATTTAAAAACTGAACAGATTTTGTAAAAGGATTAAAAACAGATTTTTGTAAAAGGATTAAAAACAGTTTTTAAAAGGATTTAAAAACTGAACAGATTTTTGTAAAAGGATTAAAAACAGTTTTTAAAAGGATTTAAAAACTGAACAGATTTTGTAAAAGGATTAAAAACAGTTTTTAAAAGGATTTAAAAACTAAACTGATTTTGAAAAAGGTTTAAAAACCTGAATTGATTTTTTTTTAAAAAAAGGATTTAAAAACTGATTTTTTTTTTAAGATATAAAAACTGATTTTTTTTAAGGATATAAAAACTGATTTTATTTTAAAGGTTTAAACTTTGAAATAGAAAAAGGTTTAATCTTTTAAAAATATAATCGTTATAAGATAGAGAAGATAAAAATATCACCTTTGTATAAGTGGTAAAATAAAAATCTGATTTTTACTTTATATACGTTGAAATGAAGTAGATATTTTGAAAAAGGCGAAATCTTTATTTTGAAAAAGGCGAAATCTTTATTTTGAAAAAGGCGAAATCTTTTATATTTGAAAAGCATAGTAAAAATGTAATCTTTTTATATGTAAAGGCGTTGTAAATTATAACCTTTGCTTTAAAAATAGGAATATAAATATGTGCATTTTATATGTGTAGCGAACACGGACAACGCCAATAACAAAAGGAAGCACTAAGAAGATTTATAACGAAGAAGAGTCAAGATGTTTGGATAGCTTTCGGTGAGAATTTCTCACCTTTCAATTTCATTTCTATTTATATATATATACTAGGATGCAGACGGTGCTTAGTAGCACCCGACACAATCGTCCACAGACCATGGACTTGTTTGTTTGGTTGCATAGCTTAGTTATATGATTTGATTTGAATTTGGTTGTTTGGTGAATTGATTGATGTGTGAATGGCGTGGGCCTTCACTAGACCGGGGATAAGGCTAGGCCTCTTCCCGTTTCTTGTATAGTGCCGTTATGCCGCCAAAAGTTTCTAAAATATGTTAGAAAAATAAAAATATCATTTTATTTAAAGAATGAATTGAATAGAAATTCATATGTTGGAATAAAATGTTTTGTCGTTAAAAATATAATTTTTAACGTGAATGTGAATAAATAAATATTCATTTACAAACCAGACGGTTTGTTTATGTACACCTATTTGAAGGACATTGATTGGGCCGATAAATTTTACACATCGCCCAACTGCACAAATAAAATATGTGTTTGATTGTTTGAAACCCCACACGGGTGTTAGGATGAAATTTGAAGTTCACTCATCCTGATTGATTAAATATGTCGATCGATTGATTGACAGGCTGTTTTAAGCGTTGGATATCTATATTTGATGCTTATACAGTGTAGTGCACTTTGGTTGATGGTTGATTATTTTTCCATGCTATTATATACATGTGTTGTATGAAAATCCATATAATTAACTTTATATGGTAATTGATTGGGCCTCATTCCAGTTTTAAAATAGAAATATTTGAAATAGAAATATTCGAAATGAAATATTTGAAAATATCAATATATGAAGCCGTGTTGATTAGATTGACGCCATTTTGACGTGAACGATATTTATATCGATTTTATTCATTTTGAAATGAATTGAATTGAAAACGATTTCGAAATGAATGGAATTGAAAACGATTTCGAAATGAATTGAATTGAAAATGATTTCGAAATGAATTGAATTGAAAACGATTTCGAAATGAATTGAATTGAAAACGATTTCGAAATGAATTGAATTGAAAACGATTTCGAAATGAATTGAATTGAAAACGATTTCGAAATGAATTGAATTGAAAACGATTTCGAAATGAATTGAATTGAAAACGAATTCAAATTGAATTGAAAGCGAATTGAAATGAATTCAAATTGAATGGAAATTTGAATTGAATAGAAATGAATTCAAATTGAATGGAAATTTGAATTGAATAGAAATGAATTTTAAAACGAATTTATAGAGAAGAATTCAATTTTGATTTGAATTGAAATGGAAGTTGAAATTGCTTTTGAAGCGAATTTTAAAACTATTCATATAATTCGTTTTAAATAGAAATCGACGAAGTATATATTATATATATAATATAATGGCCTGAATAGAACGCGCCGCGCCGCGGCAGTTCGTGAATTTCGACCATTTATTTCAAACGGACATTACGGGAGATCCGACCGTCGGATTCTCCTAAAACCGGAACCGTTGGGTTCGTATCGAAAAGAGCTTTCTAACGAATATTAGAAATTTGAAATCTAACGGTTGGATTTGGAATTATGTCCAAATCAAATTCGAAAAAAGGTCGCTGTAAGTGCAGTTCGATGGCCATTGGTGGAAATCGACTGTACGGGCCTTGATAAAATTATTAAAAATAGTAATAATTTGTGTAAAATCATAAGAAATGATTTGTGAAGAATTGGGATGAAAAACTCCATATTTGAAAGATAAAAATAGATTTTTATCGAAATGAACTAGTTTTGAACTAGAAATATAATTCTATTTATTTTTAAATAAATGAATTGAATTTGAAAAGGGTTTTGAAAATAACCAGAATATCCAATGATTGCATTGGAGTGGAATTGAATCGAAATTGTCTTCGGAATATTTCGATGTTGGAATTCGTGATTATACAGGTGTTGTTATGGAAATTTGAAAGATATATATTTATATCGTTATTTCCAATACGACATTTGTTAGTCGTAGAATTTGATATTGAATATAAGCCGGTATATTTTCTATTCAGAGCCTTGTATTGAATATCAAATGTGATTTGGGTTTGTCGTGAATGGTGTCTTCACTAACACTGTTCTTGAACCCAGTTGAGAAAAGATTAAATCTTTTTATTTAGATTTAATGAAGTGTACCAATTAAATGATATTTAATTGGAATTGAATTGGTATTGATTTTTGGGTTTATCGTGAACAGTGTTTTAAATAACACTTGTTCTTTAACCCGATAATTAATGGAATGTGATTTTGGGTTTATCGTGAATCGTGTTTTAAATGACACTGATTCTTTAACCCAGATAACGATTAAAACTAAGTGGAGTTTTAATGAATCTTTAATTAGATTGAAAAGATCGAGAATGGAGTATCACCAGTTTTACTCCAGGCGATAGTTAAATCTTTAATTAGATTTGAACGTGAAATGGTAATTGAATTACCGATAACACTGTGGTGTTAGATATAAAGTACTACCAGTTTTACTTCATGGGATGAATAGGTCGGGATTGGGAAAATAAAATAAATGATTACTTCGGTGTGATTCGCTAATCCCGACTAGTTTGAATTGATATTCAAAGGAGATTAAAGAATAAATTTAAAGAATTTATCTTGGATAAAATTAATGGGAACTTTTCCCAAAGTATAGGAATATTTGAATAAAAGAATGTTCTGGATTGGAATGAGGCGTATGTTGTGTTTGTGTAACACTTTTATAATATATACGCGAGTTATTCAGAAAGACCGGGTTTATCCCATTCTGAATAACTGATTCGACGTGGTGTCGAAGATGAAGACGGTGGTCGAAGACCAGAAGTCTTCACGTCGTTTGGGTGATTACTGATAATCTTGATTGGGCTGTACACCCAAGAAGATGGAAACAGTTGGTGATCGTCCAGACGTACTTGGAGATCGATGGATATGCGGGGTACTAGGTGCCTCCGGTTTCGTTCAGACCCAGAACGGACTTGTAAATGGACTGTGTGTCTGACATTGGATTTTAGTCCGTGTGATTGATCTCTATTAAATATATATTGATGGATATCAAACGCATGGAGTGAATTGCCTGTGTGGCATGCCTAAGTGGCAATTGATCGAGGCTTCTGTTGAAAAGCAAAGTCTTGTGGTGATGATCAAAGCACGGCCTTTGTGGCGTAGCTTTGTGTAACGTTTACTTCGCGAGTTTCGCACCCCGGTTGTGAACCAAAAACGGGAGAGGACATCAGGGAGGGCCTGCGTTTCTTCCTAGCTAGGGTGGTGTCAGTGACCTACCAGCCTTGACATTTATATACTTTTCACCTGTGTGGTTGTTGCTGTTGCGAGGCGCCTCGGTTTGATCGGACGATCCGGGTCCGATGGAGTCATTCGTTGGCTCATTTACGCCCCAAAGGGCGGGGAAACGCAGTGTTCAGGCATTTTAATCCACATCGGTGGACCGGCCCTGACGATCCAAGGGTCGATGCGCTCTGACCCTGAGGCTCGGGCTAGGCAGTCTCGAAGTCGGTGAGGACTATCTTTTGCCTCGGTTCATAGACGGAAATCCAATTTCCAAATACGTGACTTTGCGGTTTTGATTGTAAACTTATATATGGCGACATAGTGTTATGGGCCATTCATGCCGCCTATGATTGATACTTATGATTTGAAGTGTTTTATACACTATGCACTTATAATAGTATCAAATGATTTGTTTTAAACGTATCAAGCATTCTTTGGCTGTTATAAGGGAAAACCCTATCCTCGGCTGCGTTGCATTGTGTGATGGGACCTGGGTCTTATAACAGCTTCATTTTTCTTTATTTAGCATTGCGCTGTTTGTTTGATGCACTGGTATTCTTGGGAGAAAACCCGTTCCGTGCTATACGGCGTGGTCCCTTGATTTACCGAATTTTAAAATAAAGAATAACTGTTTTAGTTCTCACACCAGTCACATGACTGACCTGGAGTTTATTGTTTTAACCTAAACTCTGGGTGCCCCTATTTTCGACACGGGCAGCTAGTAGTTTTGGTTTTGCAGATTTATATTCACAGGATCCTGGTTTACAGCTGGAACGGTATCCGGAAAGCTTTGTATCCGTATATCTCTTCTAGTTGTGTATTGTATTATTTTTCCGCTGCTATGTAACTTATTGTTAATCTCTGATATTTCTGTGTAATATTCTTTTATACTCTGTATATTCTTGTAATCTGATGCATTGTTGTAATATACAGTGAAATGTTCTTTTGTATGCGTTCTGTTTTGTCCTGTTCTCAAAACAATTCGTTCTTTCTCTTCTCTTCGGAGACCGGGGAAGTTCGGGTCGTTTCAGTTTTCCTATTCTTCCTTCCCTTATTGTCATGTGATTCTTCCACTTACACCTCTTTCTTTTTACCTCCTTTGTGAACCAAGTCTATATCCATGAGTTCCTCATCCGTGGGTTGTGCTCCTTAGCCAAACTCCCTCAATCTCATCTTTGCCATCCTTGTGTAACTTGTTGACAAGTCTCTTGAAAGCTTCCTCCATCGCACGGAAATCCCTACAAAGCTTGAAAGAAAATTAGCCGCAGGTGAAATTATTGCGGCTATGGATGGAAGTTGGGCACTTCTTTTCCCTTTGACAGATGTCGTAGTCTCATCAAGCCTACGGGACCATGCTGCGATGAGGTTACCTCCTAGAAACCCAGGAGCCCCGGAGACTTACGAAAGAAGGAAACAAGGATTCAAATAGAGGATCAAAAGATAGTGCATATGGCTTTGGGAATATGCCTTTAAAACAAAACCTTTCTTTTTAAAATGCATCTTTTAAAATCGTTTTGAAAATAATTTTTCAAATCGTTTATCTGATCTGGTAACCTTTAGCTTTGATACCAAGTGTAACACCCCACCTCGGTTAAGGTCACTCACAAAAGGAATTCCTTAACTTCGGTGGAGCGTTTTAGGTAAAAGATGCAGATAAATTACAAGACAGACAAGATAAAGAAGAGGAAAATAAAGTCATTTTATAAACAATGTGGTTCGGTCAAGCTTTTACAACTATTGTCTCAATCATTCTTATAAGTAATACATAAAACTTCTGACTTGATTCAAAACTTCCAAGTTTAAAAGAAGCATAAAAATAACAATGATATTCCCCAATAAAGCATGAACCAGCCATAGCAGTGGAAGAGAGAGTCCAAAGCAATACATCGACTATCTTCAAGCTTGGAAAGAAAACTGAGCTAAGAGGTCACATTTCCTCCCTGTGAACCTGGGGGGATGAAAGAAAAGAGGCGAAACAAACTAGGTCAGACAGAAGTCTAGTAAGTCCAGTGACTTTCAGTATGTAAACAGGTAAAAAGTAACATGACATGAATAAACTGAATATAAGACAATACCGTGATAACCGAGATATCAAGACAACATAAGATTAGCATATGATATGATAAGGCAAGATAAACTGAATGCACTTCTACTCTTTCTCTACTTCGCTACTACCTTGTTATTCTGATTTCTATATCTCTGCACCCGCCTAACTAGTGTCCCAACTAGTAATCTATGTAAAATGATAATATTACAACGTGATCCCAATCCCCAAAATTATGGTAGCCTTTAGCTGCACATCTAGAATGAGGATCTTACCTCAATCAGCCTAATTGCAATGAAGATGTTAGATGTACCCTTACTACCCTATCGATCGGCTCCCTACTTGTATTAATGTTCCATGTGTCTGTGCCAATCGACCCTCTCTTGCGTGTAGATACCCTGTGCTGGTCCCACAATAAGGTGTATCAATCCTTATGATAGCAAACCGACACGATTCAAGATGCACAGTGTATAACTGCTGGTACCCGTGCCTGCTTTTTCCCACTCCGGATTACATGCACGCCCGTAATCCGTCGGAACCTACACTAACGTACCCCCTGCCGCTATTTTAACCGCTTATAATCAGCCCAGTAATCGTGCCCTACCCTGCTTAGTTTCAGGGTACCTTGATACATCTATGTGTGTTACTGTTGAAATGGGTCCCCGTTACTAGGGTTGCTTACTGGTTAAGTTTGTGGGCTTATATTTACTAATATTAACCACCAACCCGATATGTACTTAACCCTCCCACTGATTCAAACATGTTTACTTCATAGTTAAGTTTGTGGGCCTATATTTACTAATACTACCCACCAACCCGATATGTACTTAACCCTCCCACACATTATGTCATATTCGTTAAGTGTTGTCCATTCATGTTAACTTAACCCACCCACTCATCATGTCATGTTGGTTAAGTGTTTCTTATTAACCCTTCTCACTCGTCATGTTAGATTGGTTAAGTGTTTCCTATTAACTTAACCCCGTTCATTCATCATGTTATATTGGTTAAGTATTTCCTATTAACTTAACCCCATTCGTTCATCAAGTTACATTGGTTAACTATTTCTTATT
Organism: Allium sativum; assembly: GCA_030737875.1. Classification (NCBI taxonomy): domain Eukaryota; kingdom Viridiplantae; phylum Streptophyta; class Magnoliopsida; order Asparagales; family Amaryllidaceae; genus Allium; species Allium sativum. The sequence goes on from JASFAX010000065.1 coordinate 1,015,243, forward strand.
AACTTAACCATAAGCGTTCATCATGTTGTATTACTCAAGTGTTATCAATCAATTCAAGTTAACTTAATCCACCCACTTATCGTGTTACATTGGTTAAGTGTTGCCTTCTCATGTTTACTTAACCCTCCCAATTCATTGTGTTATATTGGTTAAGTGTTGCTCTCTTTTTTTAACTTAACCCTTCCACGCATCCTATTATATTAGTTAAGTGTTGCTCTCTTGTTTTAACTTAACTCTACCCATTCATCATGCCATATTGGTTAAGTGTTTCTTATTAACTTAACCCTACTCACCTGTTTAATTAACATGATGTATTGGTTAAGTGTTGCCTTAATTAACTTAACCCTACCATTCAGTTATTAGAATGTCTTGCTTATTAGCATTAATTTATTCATTAATGCCTTAACCTCTCACATTAGAACTGCTGTTTGCGGTTGCTGGATGTGCCGGGCGGTTCCGGGCAAACTTCTACCGCAAACTCATTCTAACCTCGGGTTTTTGGGCTAAATGCGCTAACCTCTCACATTAGATTTGTGTTGTTGCAGTTACTGGATGTGCCGGGCGGTTCCGGGCAGTTTTCCACCGCAACTCAATCTAACCTCGGGTTAGGCATGTTTATCTTTTTAGCATATTTACCATACATGTCCAAGTCTAGATTTTATATGCTAATTATCTCAAATTCACAAAACTAGTCATGTTCCAATTCTCAAGTTATACCTCAACAAAGCTAATTGCAAGTTATGCCCCACAAATTCAAATTCAAGTTATTACTCAACATAGGTTACACACAATCTTCCCAAATTTGCAATAATAGACATGCCCCAAAATCGCAATATACATTATGATTGGTGTCCCAACCAATAGTTATGCCCAATCTAGATTAATATTCCAATTTACAGTTTTCGCCCAATCTAGATTTAATATTTTAATTTACCGCAAGTTCGCAACAATAACAATTATGCCCCAAAACTTGATTTATATGTCAATTAACCCAAACTTGCAGTTATAATGATAATAATGCCCAACATCACTTACAAGTTATACCCAAATCTCAATTACAAGTTTTTCCCAATAGTACATAAAATAGATTAGGCCCAATTCCCCCGTATTCCAAACATATATATGTATAACAAGATTTTATCTAGGTTCGAGACAACCTAGATCCATAATAAAAGGGGAAGAAGAGGAAACATAAAAGATTAGGCATAAAATAGCCATACGACGCTAGATTTGATAATAGTAATATCAGGAACATAAAAGAAATATAGATCTGAATTATATCACAGACATAAATCTAATAGATTACATTTGAATAGCATCGTAGGCACTATTCTGATAAAATAGATTTGGATAACATCGCAAGCACAAATCTGATAAAATAAATTTGAATAACATCGCATGCACAAATTTGATAAAATAGATAGGATAAATCTGAAAAGAATTATCTCAAAATCAGGTATAGCTTGGATTCAGATGATTACATGCCAAGAAATTCAATTAAGAATTCACATCTGAAAGTAACTGAACTTACAAAACAAAGAATAAATCTTATTTTCTCGGATCTGTTTTCTGAAATTAAAACGCTATCCTTTGATGTAGACTTTGATTGTTAACTTTAAAAATCTAATTTGATTGATTAAGGTGGAGGCTAGGTCACTTCAGGTTTTAGCAGCATATAAACGCCTATGAATTCGTGTGGAGAAAACAATAGGTTTAGGGGTCTTTTTATAGGTGTATAGAGAGATTTAGAGCCTTCAGATCAGTCTAGAAGTCATCAAAATCGTCCAGAGCAGAATACCACATCATACAACGAATCGCAATGCGACACTTGGCGAAACATGTCATAGGTCAAATCTGGGCCAACAGGGGTCGACTCCCCTATAGGGGGTCGACACCTATGTCGACACCCCTATAGGGGGTCGACACCTATGTCGAGCCCCCTTGGGGGGGGGGGTCGACACCTCTTAGCGGGAAATTTCCCGCTTAGTCTGCTTTTACCCAAATTCGAGATTTGAACCCTGTTTTGACTTCTAGAATTATTTTATATGTTTATATATACTTCCTTGGACGTATACAAACTTCTAAGGCTTATAACTTCTTCATACGATGTCCGATTTACGCAATCTCGGACTCTATCTCAAGCAAAATTCCGAGACGAACGCAATGGCGCAATCCATTTTACTTAATTCTTCTTCTAAAATTAAGTACTCTTTAATTTGTTAATTTAATATTCTTAGAAAATACGGGGTGTTACATAACATAACCCAATCATTTCTACAAGTTATGCTTACCTAACTGTGTCTTTAATTGCATAACCCCGTTAGGTTAAGTTTATGGGCCTATATATAAATACTACCCACCCCATCAGATTTACTTAACCCACCCACTATTTATCCAAATTTACTTAACCCCTATTCAAGTTCATGTTCATACAATCCCTATGGATTCAACTAGGTTAAGTATTCCAATTCATTACCATGTCCATTTATGGTTATAATGTGCTTGACCCCTCACATTAAGCCTACCACTTGTGGATGTTGGATATGCCAGTCGGTTCCGGGCAGATTTCTTCCACAAGTCGGACTTAACCTCGTGTCTCATCTCATTTCGTATTTGTGTACCTATATACCCATCACATTAGATTCACCACTTGCGGTCGCTGGATATGCTGGGCGGTTCCGGGAAGATTTCCACCACAATTGTAATCTAACCTCGTGTCTAGGCGCAATTACAATTTCTAATTATTTTAATCCTAGGTATTCCTTTATTAGCCAATTTTACCTATATCGTTATAGATTTCATGCCCCTTTTCCCCAATATGTTCATAATGAATTATATGCCCTAAATTCATATTCATAAACATTATTCAAGTTATTCCAAATTTCCCTTTTACAAGTTATGCCCAATTTTAATGTTTTTCCCCTCGTTCCTAAACTAACGCATTCGCAAATTTTTAGCGGCATGCCTACGCTCGAAAGTAGTCTGGCTATATAAAATAAAAGGGAAAGAGTGATGGAAAGATGATAGAAATGACTATTCTAACAACGTTGGCGTGAACATATAATGGCATAATGTTAAGGTGGACATATAAAACAAATCTGGTGAACTTATGATAATAAATTTGGTTCTAACATAGTAGGGATGTCATAGGAGGCATGATTAGATCTAAACAAGGATTTAGATGTCCAAATAATGACAGATCCAAATTAACCACAACATGACTGGTACAAGATAATCTAAATAGTGAATTAGATTTATAATCAAAAGTAGATCTAACATGATAAAGGTTAAGATCCAAGTCATAGTTAATTCAGAATATCATGGATTCACAAATTACAATAGATCTGGTATAATTCAGTCATAGGGATATTCGAAATTACAGTCATATCATGTTTTACTTTTAATTATTTAAATCTAATGGTAACTTAAACTCATAGTGTCCGGATCTAGAAAAATAGAAGGAGGAAAGCGGAGGTCAAATCACAGATCTACACTTGAATCTCTAAACTTGATTGCAGAAGAAGAAAAAGATTTGATTCAGTCCGGGCACCGACAACATTTAGGCCTCCATTGATTTCAGTGTGAGAAAACCAGAGAAATGAGGCCGAATATATAGCTGTCATCCCCTAGAAACGACCTGCCGCATTAGCTCTAGGCGGGTCGACACCCCCTTGAGGGGTTGACACCCCCCTTAAGGGGTCCCCTGGGCAGGATTTTTCCTGCTCACCCGAATTTCTACAATTTTGAATTTTGATCTGAGATTTTGAACTTCCGAACCCTATATATATATATATATATATTCTCTTGCACGTAAACAAACTTCAAACCTTCATAACTTCTTTATATGGTGTCCGTTTTACGCAAACCAATGTCAATCTTGACCAGAATTTCGAGACGGACGCAATTTCCTAATCTGTTTCCCTTAATTCTGAATATTAAATTAAATTATTATTTAATTTTTCCTCTTTTAATGTTGTTAAAATTATGGGGTGTTACACCTCTTCAATCGCTGAAAATCATACTTGCAGTCCATAACCCAAGAAAATGTCAGATTCTTCTTCGTCAATCTGGTAAGTGGGGCTGATATCTGTGCGATGTCCTTAATGAACTTCCTATAATACCCCGCTAAACCAAGAAAAATCCTCATCTCTGTTGCATTCTTTGGAATCTTCCAATCTTGAACTACAACTACTTTCTCGGGATCTACTGCTATCCCATCCTTAGAGACCACATGCCCTAGAAATCTCACTTCCTTTCTCGAAAAATGACATTTGGAGAATTTCGCCTTAAGATGATGCGCTCGAAGAGTTTTCAAAACCTCTCTTAAATCTAGGGCATGCTCTTCCTCGCTCTTTGAGAAAATCAAGATGTCATCAACAAAGACCACAACGAACTTATTTAGAAACTCCTGAAACACCCTACTCATCAGATCCACAAAATAGGCTGGTGCATTCGTCAACCCAAAAGGCATGACGAGCCATTCGAAGAAACCATCTGGGTTTTAAAGGCACTCTTGTCTATACTGTCCTCGGAAACCCTCAACTGATGAAACCCCATGGCCAAGTCTAACTGGGAGAAAACAGATGCACTAACAAGCTGGTCAAACATATCATCTATCCTCGGAAATGGGCGCCTATTGTTCTTGGTGAGATTATTCAACTCCCTATAATCCATGCATAAGCGAAGTGAACCATTCGCCTTAGTGTCAAATACTACTAGAGCACCCCATTCAGATATGCCTCACCTAATAAACCCTTTCTCAAGTAGCTCCCCTACTTGCTTGCTGAGCTCCCTCCTTTCTCTTGAAGCTATGTGGCACACATGCAATGCAACTGGCCTTGCATTGTCCACCAGTTATATACGGAAATCAATCTCGCGCCTCGAAGGTAATCCCCGAACCTCCTCAAAAACATCAAGATACTCACAGACTACTAGTACAGATCATAAATCATCGATAGATGTATCAAGTGGCTCTAGGAAACTAAGCATGACAGATCCCTTAAGGTCACAAGAAATCTCGAGGGTCCTCCCATGGCAAGTCAAAAGTCTAACGACCCTCCTCACACAATCCAGAATGGCACCATACATTGCTAGCCAATCCATCCCTAGAATCAAACCATAGCCCATAAAACCAAGCACATACTCGACGCCCAATACAGATATTCTCAAACCCCGAAAAATCATAGACAATTGAGTCGTACCTCCACTAGGGTTTGAGACAACAGCGGGATCCAAAACCATACTAGTGCTAAGGTGTAGAGACTTAACCACAGAATCAGATATAAAAGAATGCGAAGTGCCATAATCAAAAAGAGTTCTAATAGGATAATTGGAAAGAGAAATCAAACCTTCAACAGAAACTTTCCTACCTCTATCCGGTACACCGGCCACGAGAGTATACACATGCCCTCCAGAAGATCCTTCCCGTTGGCCCTGTCCTTGCTTCTTCGGCCACTCCTTAGAATAATATCCAACTTTTCCACAATTGAAACAAGCATTCTTCCTTTTTTGGCAATCTTTGACTAAATGACCCATGTTCCCACAACCATGACACTTCTTCTTGTTTTTATTTCAACTTTATCAGGCTTTCCTTCTTTCATCTATTTTCCCTTCTTGAGCTACCATTTTTTCATCCTTGGGCTGTGCTCCTTAGCCCTAACTCACTTATTCCCTTTTTTACCATCCTTGTGTAACATGCTAACAAGTCTCTCGAAAGCTGCCTCCATTGCACGGAAATCCATACTAATCTTGAGATAAAATTAGCCGCAGGTGGAACTACTACGGCTAGAGGTGGAGGTTGGGCACTTCCTTGCCCTTCGACATGTGCCGCAGTTTTAACATGCCTATGGAACCATGCCGCAATGGGGACACCCATCGGGAAGAATTGATTCCCCAAACATGCTGAAAAGAAAAAGGGATTCAGGAGGAGAATCGAAAGATATTTCATATGGCTTTGGGGAATATGTTTTCAAAAAATAGAATTTTCATATGAAAATGCTTCCTTTTAAAATCTTTTGAAAACAATTTTCAAAAACTTTTTTTCTAATCCAGTAACCTTCAGCTCTGATACCAAATGTGATACCCATCGTCCGTTAATGTCACTCTTTAACAGAATGCATTAAGTTTCGTGGAGCGTTATAGGTAAATAGAAACAGAAACATCACAAGATAGATATAAAATAACAAAGGAATTTTAAAACTTTATGAAAACAAAAAACGCTATGTTCCAAAAACCAGTTACATCATAATTCTAAGATATAGAAAACCCATTACATCAGCTTAAACATTCTGTCTTGTACTAAAATCTTCAAAGTATATAAAAAGCATAGTCCCCAAAATATAGCCATATCAGTGAAGACAGGAAATCATAGTAGTACATCTAAGTAGCTCCAAGCAGAATGAAAGAGAGAATCCTAATCAAACCTGAGTATTTACACATTGAGAACCTGAGGGGAAAAAGGAAAAGAGAGAAAAGGAAACAAAACGGGTCAGACATAAAGTCTGGAGAGTCCAGTTACTTTTAGCATATAAATAAGTAAAAGCATCATGATAGGCATATAAACTGGATGAGGGAGATAGCGGTATCATAAGACAGGTATAACAGACTGAGCAGGATAAACATAATAAATGGAATAGAATATATAGTGCTTCTCAAGTACTTTTCTCTACACCAATACTAGTATAAAAGAAACAACATGATCTCAACAAGAACAAGATGGTAGAATTAGGTGTACTTCTAGTGAGCGGTCTAACCCTGTATAATAATAACAGGTAGCCTAACAGAAATGACAGCTGTTACCCCCAACTATAATAACGGGCTCCTAAACAAGCAAGACTGGATGTACCCTCATTACTACCCCAATCGATCGGCTCCCTATCCCGTAGACACCCCCTATGTTGGCCCCACAGTATGATGTATCACTTCCTAAAGTGCAACCCCTTTATTAACGTGATGCACAACCATCTACTGATGTCACATCGCCATATTATCCCAACACAAGCAGATCCATGCATGCACATGAATCCGATGGAGTGCGCCGTCAACATCCCCACTTATATGAACCTCTTACAATCAACTCAGTAAGCATGCCCAGACCCCGACCTAGTTCGTGGTTACCCGTTTGATACCAAGATGGGTTACTGACTGATACAAGACCCACACAACAGATGATACAAGCTTCCCCTTTGGCTTGCATCCCCAATACTAGAATTTTGACAGGTTATGCCTAACAGTTTAACAAGGTTGCATAACCCCAACATATAAAATAGGTTAAGTTTGTCGGGTATATATAATATATATATATATATATATATATATATATGTATGTATAACCCACCCCCACAGATTTAACAAGATTAACATAACCCCCCACCGATTCAAGAAAAATTACTTAACCCCTACTCAATTTGACAGGTTCATGTAACCCCCACAGATTTAAATAGGTTAAGTACTTCAGGTTAACAAGTTATTATCATATTTCCATTCATGGCTGTTAATGGGCAGGACCTCTCACATTAAGTCTACCACTTGTGGATGCTGGATATGCCGGGCGGTTCCGAGCAGACTTCTATGATAAGTCAAACTTAACCTCGTGTGTCGGCACCGTTACGCGTACATTTATGCACTAGACCACTCACATTAGGTTTACCACTTGTGGACGCTGGATTTGCTGGGCGGTTCCGGCTAGTCTTCTTCCACAAGTGTAATCTAACCTCGTGTCTAAGTGCGATTACAGTTTCTAATTACTGTAAATCTAGGCATGTTCGTTATTAAATAATTTTTCATTTTTATCCAAGGTTATGCCCCAAATTCCAGTCTGATACAAGATACAAGTTATGCCCTAAGTTGAAGTTTTAGATCAAGGTATATGTTAGCCTACTTTGTGAACTAGGCTACACAAAGATGAAACAACGAAAAAGTCATCAATCGGTTCGGATCGGATGAAGATAGCGCAGATCGGATCGGATCAGAAGAGTATGGCATCAACACCATAAAGCAGGTGGTTTCGGCGGTTCAGATCGGAGGAACACTTCAGTGGCATCAGAAGAAAGCAAGTGATCAAAACGGTTCAGATCGGATGAATACGTCAGCAGCATCAAAGGACAACAAGTTGCATCATCGGATCGGATCGGAGGCCCTGATCCGAACCCCTTCTCCTATTCGAACCTGCAAACGTTCCTACGTATATCTCCTGAAGACTCGGATAAGATCTGACCATTTCTCCCACGATTTTCTACTGAATCAATGCGCTGTAGCCATCTTGGAGCTTCCGAACCTGACTCTCAAGGGATGGATGCCACGCCATTCCGAACCGGAGCCACTTCGAGAAGATTTTTCACCTATAAATACACCATCTGGAGGCACTTGAAAGGATCTTTTGGCAAATTCTCAGTCCATACTTCCTCCATAGCCGAATTCTACAATCATATTCAGATCAAAGTCATCTCTTAAAGCCCATTTTTGAGAGATTTGTGTGAGTTTGTGCATTGTAATCGTGAAGTTGAGTGAGAATCATTGCTATCTTTGTATTCAAATCATCAATCAAAAGAAAACAAAGTGGACGCAGGCTCGTTAATGCCGAACCACTATAAATCGTGTGTTCTTTACTGCTTTTTGATTCTGTTTCATTGAAATCATAACTAGTTTGGGTGTTAGAACCAATTTTTGGTCTAACATTTTGGTGCTTTCACTGAGAAGTTTTGAATTCTCAGCTTTTTCGGGATTATCATTCTACTATTTGGACCTTCAAGTTCAAAGAAGTAATCCCCTCTCTTTGACATCTTTCAGTATTTGTTGACTAATCGCTGAAGAATCAAGTGTTATGGCTAAGACCAAAGGAAAGGAAGTACAAGGTGCAAGGGGAAATGAACCCAGAGAAGATCAACAAGTTATTGTGTTAACAAGGTCACGCGCTCAAAGCTCTAGAGCAGATCACTCCAACCAGGAAGATCCGAACCGGATCGGAAGTACCGATCCGAACCGAGGGGAAACAAGTCGGATCGTGTTGACACCGATCCAAATCGATGATGTAGGGCGCTCTCAACCTTCCCCTCCGAACTGCACTGAACATAATGCTGAGAACCGATCCGATCCGAACCAGGGTGAGGCTGGAACTTCTACTCGAGCTCCCTCCAACGCTCCGATTCCCGCCACGATGACTAATGTTCAGCCTGATTCGTCTGCACCCATTACTCATGGAGATTTTTCACGTTTTCTTGACATGCTTCAGAGCATCAAAGAAGCTTTGGAAGCCCAAAGGCGCGACAACCTTCGCATGCAGGAAAATATGATCACCATGGGTAGAGAATTACAAGAGCTCCGGAGGCAGAGAACTCCTTCCCCACCACACCGTATTCCTACAGATGATTCGTCTTCTTCGGAGGAGGAACGTCCTCGCGAGAGAAGGCCGCTTGAATGGCCTCAGAACATAGATCAATTGACTTTCGGATCTTTAGGATCCCAAGAAGATGTTACTCGTGTATTGGGCCTTGATGACCCAAGTCTGCAACAGCCCATGTTATTACCTATGTGCGGATCCTACGTCTTACCCAGGGATCCCAACATTACTAACGCCATGCAGCAACAATTTCTCCAACCTCTACCTCCAGAGGTCGACCGAGAGCGCAGAGAACAGCGTAGAGCGGCAGCCGCCAGGAACAGAAGGTTATCCCCTGATCAGGAACCCAGGGTGTAACACCCCACCTCCACTAGGATCACTCCTTAGAATGTACTAGCTTTGGAGGGGCGTTATTGTGAAGGTAAACATGCACAGAGATATAGCAGGATAGAGTATATAAAAATATAAGTAAAGCAGCGGTAGCAGATAAAAACCCATCATCATCATCTCAGAAAACCCACATAGTCAAGTACATATTATCAAAATGTCATGATCCAAAATACAACTCCAGTCTAGATACGTGATAACAAAATACATAGTAAACATCAGTACTAATCCCCAGAAATAAAAGATAAGCCACAGCTAGCTCAGATCCATACGTGAGCTATCCAACAAGCAAGTCAAAGATCGACTAAGCAGATGTAGTCCCTCCCTGAGAACCTGTGGGGGGGGGGGGAAACGGAAGAAAAGAAGCGAAAGAAAACAGGTCAGTCAAAAAGACTGGTAAGCCCTACTACGATCAATCTATAAACTAATAAAGTTAACAGTATGATGGAAACTGAGATGAACATACTGGCAAATAGATAAAGGTGACATCACATAGACGAGCTTAAACTTTGCACCACAGTGTACTAGCAAACCCACAAAACAGACCTTGATCCCTTAGCCCAAACTTTGGCCCAATAACATGAAGTGACCTTAGTATAAGGCCCAGCCCAACGGTCTAGTCGATCGGCTCCCTATAAACCTAACACGTCGAGTGTTGGTGTCCATACGGCCCGCATGGATGTAGTCAGACTGTGCTGGGTCCACCTTCGGGTGTATCAAGCCCTAAGGTGTCGACCCCAGACACCTAAGCAATAATGCACAGTCTAAGCCTACTGGTACTCGTGCCTCGAGTTTGTCCAACATCGGACTACGTCCACGTCCGTAGCCCGCCGGACCCGCACCGCTGTACCACTCAGCCGTCGCTTTGGTCGCTTACATCAGTCCAGTAATCGTGCCCCGCCCTAACCTAGCTGTAGGGTTGTAGTGATACCAAACTGGGATTACTGCTGGAACAGACCACGTTGCTAGGGTTTCTAAGAGGGTTAAATGTGGTTTTAACCCCTCACTAATCCCGGATTAGATTAGCTAAGTGTAACCACTTATCCCCATCTAATCCTCGCATCCCCATTATTGGTTAAGTATTAGTGGGCCATGACTTAACCCTAATCATGAGGCATTAATTACTTAACGCACCCAACCTCTCACATTAGACATCCGTGGTTACCTGGGAAGATTTACACCACGTCTAGGTCTAACCTCGGGTCTTATGGTGCAACATGACCAACTACCCACATTAGACCCCACGTTGTGGTTACCTGGGAAGATTTACACCACAACTAGGTCTAACCTCGAGTTGGCCATATCATGTTATCTAATGTCATGTCCACTTCAAAACATATTTACAAGTTAACATATACTTGGGTAGACCTAACTTAATAGGTAAATTCCCAAGGGGTAGACCTAACTTAATAGGTAAATTCCCAATCTTTTAGTTTCATGTATTTTTAAGTTTACCCAAACCCTCCCAACGTCATTATCTCGCTTACATATTCGTCGTAACGTATAAGGGTATAAAAGGTAACTTGGCATAACATACATGGTGAACTCCACATGTTATAATAAACATGCATACATGTTAAACTTGCAAATCATGTCATGGGGTATTCGCATAAACATGCATAGCTTATTAAATATGCATAACATGGTAAGGTGAACATGCATAATCCATTAAACTTGCATAACATGGTAAGATGAGCTTGCATAAGCATGCATAATCCATTAAACTTGCATAACATGGTAAGATGAACATGCATAATCCATTAAACTTGCATAACATGGTAAGGTGAACATGCATAATCTATTAAACTTGCATAACATGGTAAGGTGATCTTGCATAAACATGCATAACCCATGAAACATGTAAAACATGACATAATAAGCTCGCATAAGCATGCATAACTTGTGAAACATGTAAAACACGGCATAGAAATCTCGCATATGCATGCATAACTTATGAATCATATAAAACATGACATAGTGAGTTCGCATAAGCATGCATAATCAACTAAACTCACATAAATCTCAACTTTCACCAAACATTAACTTTAAAGTTTGTAAAGTGAAGGTAAGAGGGCTTACAAATATAAACAAGCCACAAATCCACCAAATAAGATGAAGAAGCCCTTTTAAAGACCAAAACAAAGCCTCAAATAAGAAAACCCTTTTTGCAAGATCCCAAAAACACAAAATTAGCAAATCAAACTTGCTACTTAATGAAGTATGCAAGTTATTAAGCACTCATACAACATAGAAAAGGTTGTATGATCATCATATCTTCATAGGATTTAATTTTGAGGAAGGTGGAGGCTAGGTTTTAGGTGGAGGCCATTTGAGGATTCAAATTGACATAGTTTAGTTGCAAGATTGATTAATGAGGCTTTAGGGTAGGATTAGGGGTATATTTATAGAGAATTAGAGTGTTTTAGGCCCTAGGATTAACCCTAGATTAGGTTTGGCCCGTCAGATCTTAGAATTCTCCAGAACCAAGCCACTTGACCCAACCCAAATCAGAAATGGTGCACCAGGCTGAACTGCCTGGGCAACCCCTGTCGACAGGGCTGTCGACAGGGCAGTCGACACCCTGGGTGCCCTGTCGACTTGCCTGTCGACATGGGCCCCCTGGCGGGAATTTTCCCGCCTAACCCTGATTAGCCCTAATCCATTTGAAATTTAATTCTGTCTTTAGCATAGAAATTTCTAAAAACTTCAATGGGCCTTAACTGGGTCATACGGACTCCGATTTTCGAAAACTCGGACTCTATTTCGCGTATTTTTCCGAGACGATCGCAATGGCATAGCCCGTTTCCCCTGATTCTGATTTTTGAATTAAATTCTGCCTCGATTTACGTTATAACAGTTTATTGAAAATACGGGTTGTTATATTCTCCCCTCCTTAAAGGATTTCGTCCCCGAAATCTTCAAGTTAGGAAGAACATATCCTACCATCCAACATCCATCTACTCAAAACATCATCCACGAGCAGCCATTGTCCTTAAAAGATTCTAAATGCTGTATGAACATATGCAAAAGTGTGTGTATATGTACTTATCTAATGCAATGATAAATGCAAAATATGTTAGTGAAATGTATCCACATGTATGCAAATCCCTAACATAATGTATAATCTCTATATGCGTGCTCAATCATACATCCATATGCAACATCCATGTGATTGCATACAAATTTCATCCAAGAATAAGCATAAACACTCATGCACATGCAATATGAGGAGTGTGTGAGCCGATCTAGTGCCTAATGTGTATCATGCATCCACGAGTGACCACTTGCAAACACTTGCAACCACTTGCAACCATCAAACATAACATGTCTCAAGCACATGTTTCATCCAAAGGGTTTCTACCTAAGGTTCTCATGACAAGCTTAGTACGATAACTAGATAAATATGGATTAGCAAAGAGAAAGATATACTAGCAAAAGGGAAGAGATTGAGAGTGTACCCTCAAACAGGAATGGATAAAGCCCACGCATCTTCTCCTCGGTTTCCCAAGTTGCGTCCTCTTCGGCTTCACCCCATTGAACTTTCACTAACCTGACCTCGCGATTCCTTAGCTTCTTGGTCTCTGTCCCCAAGATACGAATCGGAGCTTTCCTTAAAGTTGCTTCTTTCTCTACCTCCACGTCTTCAAGCATTCTAGGCTCAACCACCTCAGCGGACTCATGCAGGCACTTTCGGAGATGCGAGACATGAAAGACATTATGCACTCCGGACAACTTCTCGGGCAATTGCACTCTATAAGCCATCTTCCCAATTCTCTCAATGATGGGGAAGGGTCCAACAAATCTCGGTGCTAGCTTCCCAACAGCTCCAAATCGGACCACATTCCGCAAAGGAGAAACCTTCACGAAAACCTTGTCCCCAACCTCAAACTCCAATTCGGACCTTCGCCTGTCAGCATAGGATTTCTGCCGGTCTTGGGCCGCTTTCATCCGTCTTCTAATCAACTCAACCTTCTCGGATGTATCCCTAATCATGTCGGGTCCAAGTATAAGCTTATCCGTGGATTCCCACCAACATGTAGGTGACTTGCACGGCCTCCCATATAAAGCCTCAAAGGGTGCCATCCCTATGCTCGCCTGATAACTGTTGTTGTATGCAAACTCGACAAGAGGGAGATGGTCTTCCCAAGCACCACCAAAATCTAGAATGCAAAGCCTCAACAAGTCCTCAAGTACCCTATTCACCCTTTCTGTCTGGCCGTCTGTTTGTGGGTGATAGGCCGTACTCAGGTTCAACTTCGTGCCCATAGCCTCCTGCAAGCTGTTCCAGAATTGACTAGTAAAGATGGGGTCTCGGTCACTGACTATGCTGGAAGGGACCCCATGTAGTCGCACTATCTCACGAAGATATACTGATGCTAGTCCAGATGCTGTCCTTTTGCTCTTTACTGGGATAAAGTGAGCACTCTTCGTGAGCCTATCCACAATGACCCATATGCTCGTATTCCCCTTCCTGGACCTTGGAAGCCCATCAATAAAGTCCATAGAAATGCTCTCCCACTTCCATAGCGGGACCTCTAGCGGATGCAATAGCCCACCGGGCTTCTTCGACTCAGCTTTTACTCTCTGACAAGTAACACATCTCGAGACAAACTCCGCCACATCCTTTTTCATTCCGGGCCAGAAGAAAACGCGCTTCATGTCCTTATACATCTTATCACCCCCTGGATGTATGGTCATCTTGGAGCGATGTGCTTCCTCGAGGACTTTCCTCACCAAGTCTTCTACCATCGGGACACAAAGCCTTCCATCTCTCCTCAGCCAACCCCTATCGTCTATAGAATATCGAGCAAGGTGACTAGATGTCTCCCCTCGAACCAGCTTATCCAAGATCTCAATTATCTGAGGGTCTTCCTTTTGCGAAGCCCCAACTTGATCTAGGAGGGTAGGCCTGAGCTCTAAAGATGCCAAGGAACCGGTCACCGACTCCATTGCCAAAGAGAAATCAAAGGTCGCTAAGAACTCTAAATTCTTCATCTCAACAAACAGAGGACTTAGTGTCAACCTTTTCCTACTCAACGCATCCGCTACAACATTCCCCTTGCCAGGGGTATAGGATATCTCAAAATCATAGGAAGCCAAAAATTCTATCCATCTCTGCTGTCTTAAATTCAGATCTTTCTGCGAAAAGAGATACTTCAAAGACTTATGATCGGTATATAGCTCGAATCTCTCTCCCAGAAGATAATGACGCCATGCTTTGAGTGCATATACAATCGCTGCTAGCTCTAGATCATGAGTGGGATAATTCCTCTCATGCACCTTAAGTTGCCTTCCACCAAAGCATATAACTCTGCCCTCTTGCATCAGAACGGCACCCAATCCCGTGCCACAAGCGTCAGTGTACACGGTAAATATCTTACCACCATCGGGTAAGGCTAGAACTGGTGCGGAGGTAAGGGCTCTTTTGAGTCTCTGAAAAGCAAGCTCACAATCCATATCCCAAGCAAAGACTAAGTTCTTCTTCGTCAACTTAGTAAGAGGAGCGGATATCTTTGCGAAGTCTTTAATGAACTTCCGATAGAAACCCGCAAGACCCAGAAAGCTTCTCACCTCGGTTGCATTCCTTGGAGTCTTCCAATCCTGAACTGCAACCACCTTAGCGGGATCCACCGCTAAGCCTTGCTTGGATACGATATGCCCAAGAAATCTGACTTCCCTTCTCCAAAAGTGGCACTTGGAGAACTTGGCTTTTAACTGGTGTGCTCTGAGTGTATCCATCACCTCTACTAGGTGCCTCGCATGCTCTTCCTCATCCTTGGAGAAGACCAGAATATCATCAACAAAGACCACGACAAACTTATTCAAGAACTCCCGAAACACCCTACTCATCAAATCCACAAAATACGCGGGTGCATTCGTCAAACCGAACGGCATAACAAGCCATTCAAAGAATCCGTCTGGAGTTCTGAATGCAGTCTTGTCTATACTGTCTTCAGCCACTCTGAGCTGATGAAAACCCGTAGCAAGGTCAAGCTGAGAGAAAACAGAAGCACCAACAAGTTGATCAAAGAGATCATCGATCCTTGGTAACGGGTGTCGGTTCTTCTTAGTCAGCTTATTCAATTCTCTATAATCCACACAGAGTCGAAGAGAGCCATCTGCCTTAGTTGCAAACACCACAGGCGCTCCCCATTCGGATATACTCCTTCTGATGAAGCCCTTCTCAAGCAATTCTTTCACTTGTTTGCTCAACTCCCGTCTCTCACGCGGAGCCATATGCCGAACGGGCAAAGAAACAGGCTTAGCATTATCTACCAGATAGATGCGAAAGTCAATCTCTCGTTTAGGGGGCAACCCCTTAACTTCTTCAAACACATCTGGATAATCTCGGACCACCCTTACAGACTGAAGGGCCTCCTCCGATGAGTCGAGAGATTCTAGATAGCATAACATGACGGGATTCTTCGGATTGCATGAAATCTCTAAGGTGTTGCCCAGGCGAGTCACAAGCCTTACAACCCTATGCTCACAATCCAGAATGGCTCCATATCTAGACAGCCAATCCATGCCCAAGATTAATCCGTATCCCCTGAAACCTAGAACATACGCACTACACAAGAACTCAACGCTGAGTATAGAGATCCTTAGATCCTCACATATCATGGATAGATGAGCAGAACCCCCAATGGGATTCGAAACACAAACGGGATCATCCACTAAGCTAG
Source organism: Allium sativum (assembly GCA_030737875.1). Classification (NCBI taxonomy): domain Eukaryota; kingdom Viridiplantae; phylum Streptophyta; class Magnoliopsida; order Asparagales; family Amaryllidaceae; genus Allium; species Allium sativum. Next base: position 1,031,653 of record JASFAX010000065.1, read on the forward strand.
TACTGAGGTGCAAACTATCAACAAGATCAGATGAAATAAAGCTATGTGATGCACCGGAATCAAACAAGGTACGTACTGGAAGATCAGAAATATAAACAAGGTTCTCAACAGAAACACTACCTCTCTCGGGAACCGAAGCGGCATTGAGAGCATGAACTTGCCCTCCTGAAGATCCAGCCTGTCCTTTCTTCTTTGGGCAGTCTTTGCTGAAGTGCCCAGTCTCTCCACAAGAAAAGCATCCACCACTAAGCTTCCTTTTCTTCTTCCTGCAATCCTTAGCAAAATGCCCAGCTATGCCACAGTAATTGCACTTCCCCTTGCCTTTGTTGTTGCCCTTCTTGTTCTTATTCTGATTTCCTTGACTGCTTTGACCTTGGTTGCCTTTGCCTTGAGAATCCGCCTTCTTTGCTTGAGTATCGCCCGACTTGACTTCCTTCTTTCCCTCTCCCTGGAGCAGAGCCATATTGACCAAACTCTCGAAAGTGGCTCCATGCGGAATATGTGACATCGCCAAGCCCTGTAGCGGCTCATTCAATCCTCTGGCAAATCGAAGAGCCTTCTTCTCCGGAGTGTTTACTATATCCAAACCAAAACGGGCCAGCTGATTGAACTTGTTCACATACTCCTTGACAGACATATCCCCTTGCTTTAGAGCAAGGAACTTCTCCATTTGTAAATTTGCTTCAGCTGAAGATAGAAACTTAGTTACAAATCTAGCCCTCAAATCGGCCCAAGTCTCAACGGGCCTCGTCCCATTGGTGACCTCCCACCAATAGGCCGCCTCATCCTTCAGAAGCCATACGGTCAACAAGATCTTCCTCTCGTCATCTATCCCAAAGATGGCAAACAAGTCCTCCGTGTCCTTCAGCCAATTCCTAGCTTCAACGAAAGATTCTGTGCCTAGGAAATTCTTGCCCCCCATTGCCTTGAAGTCTTTACACACCTTTGTAAACTCAATCTGAGGATGCTGAGGGGGAGGAGGAGGAAGAGGAGCCTCAGCAACAGGAGGGGGAACATTAGCAACGGGAGGGGGAATATTAACTGCTGGAGGAGGGGGAACAGGGACCACCGGAGGAGGGATATTAGGGATAGGATTTTCAACTACAGGAGGAGGAGTGGGAGTAGGGTTGGCGGGACCAGCTGCCGCCCTAGCTTCTAGGAGTCTCCTATACCAGAGTGGTACGTTCACTCCATCTGGGATGTCAAGATTCTCAGCCATACTGAAACAAAAGATAAGATAAGATTAGGTCAAGGGAACGAAGGATAACGCTGATGGCTTTTTGGGGATTAGCCTTAAAATAATCTAGACTTTATTTTGGAAAATACTTAGTAGGTTTTTGGAAAATAGTTTTAAAAAGGGTTTTTTTTTTTTTTTTCAAAAGTTTTGTTCAATCTTGTAAACCTTGTGCTCTGATACCAAATGTAACACCCCACCTCCACTAGGATCACTCCTTAGAATGTACTAGCTTTGGAGGGGCGTTATTGTGAAGGTAAACATGCACAGAGATATAGCAGGATAGAGTATATAAAAATATAAGTAAAGCAGCGGTAGCAGATAAAAACCCATCATCATCATCTCAGAAAACCCACATAGTCAAGTACATATTATCAAAATGTCATGATCCAAAATACAACTCCAGTCTAGATACGTGATAACAAAATACATAGTAAACATCAGTACTAATCCCCAGAAATAAAAGATAAGCCACAGCTAGCTCAGATCCATACGTGAGCTATCCAACAAGCAAGTCAAAGATCGACTAAGCAGATGTAGTCCCTCCCTGAGAACCTGTGGGGGGGGGGGGAAACGGAAGAAAAGAAGCGAAAGAAAACAGGTCAGTCAAAAAGACTGGTAAGCCCTACTACGATCAATCTATAAACTAATAAAGTTAACAGTATGATGGAAACTGAGATGAACATACTGGCAAATAGATAAAGGTGACATCACATAGACGAGCTTAAACTTTGCACCACAGTGTACTAGCAAACCCACAAAACAGACCTTGATCCCTTAGCCCAAACTTTGGCCCAATAACATGAAGTGACCTTAGTATAAGGCCCAGCCCAACGGTCTAGTCGATCGGCTCCCTATAAACCTAACACGTCGAGTGTTGGTGTCCATACGGCCCGCATGGATGTAGTCAGACTGTGCTGGGTCCACCTTCGGGTGTATCAAGCCCTAAGGTGTCGACCCCAGACACCTAAGCAATAATGCATAGTCTAAGCCTACTGGTACCCGTGCCTCGAGTTTGTCCAACATCGGACTACGTGCACGTCCGTAGCCCGTCGGACCCGCACCGCTGTACCACTCAGCCGTCGCTTTGGTCGCTTACATCAGTCCAGTAATCGTGCCCCGCCCTAACCTAGCTGTAGGGTTGTAGTGATACCAAACTGGGATTACTGCTGGAACAGACCACGTTGCTAGGGTTTCTAAGAGGGTTAAATGTGGTTTTAACCCCTCACTAATCCCGGATTAGATTAGCTAAGTGTAACCACTTATCCCCATCTAATCCTCGCATCCCCATTATTGGTTAAGTATTAGTGGGCCATGACTTAACCCTAATCATGAGGCATTAATTACTTAACGCACCCAACCTCTCACATTAGACATCCGTGGTTACCTGGGAAGATTTACACCACGTCTAGGTCTAACCTCGGGTCTTATGGTGCAACATGACCAACTACCCACATTAGACCCCACGTTGTGGTTACCTGGGAAGATTTACACCACAACTAGGTCTAACCTCGAGTTGGCCATATCATGTTATCTAATGTCATGTCCACTTCAAAACATATTTACAAGTTAACATATACTTGGGTAGACCTAACTTAATAGGTAAATTCCCAAGGGGTAGACCTAACTTAATAGGTAAATTCCCAATCTTTTAGTTTCATGTATTTTTAAGTTTACCCAAACCCTCCCAACGTCATTATCTCGCTTACATATTCGTCGTAACGTATAAGGGTATAAAAGGTAACTTGGCATAACATACATGGTGAACTCCACATGTTATAATAAACATGCATACATGTTAAACTTGCAAATCATGTCATGGGGTATTCGCATAAACATGCATAGCTTATTAAATATGCATAACATGGTAAGGTGAACATGCATAATCCATTAAACTTGCATAACATGGTAAGATGAGCTTGCATAAGCATGCATAATCCATTAAACTTGCATAACATGGTAAGATGAACATGCATAATCCATTAAACTTGCATAACATGGTAAGGTGAACATGCATAATCTATTAAACTTGCATAACATGGTAAGGTGATCTTGCATAAACATGCATAACCCATGAAACATGTAAAACATGACATAATAAGCTCGCATAAGCATGCATAACTTGTGAAACATGTAAAACACGGCATAGAAATCTCGCATATGCATGCATAACTTATGAATCATATAAAACATGACATAGTGAGTTCGCATAAGCATGCATAATCAACTAAACTCACATAAATCTCAACTTTCACCAAACATTAACTTTAAAGTTTGTAAAGTGAAGGTAAGAGGGCTTACAAATATAAACAAGCCACAAATCCACCAAATAAGATGAAGAAGCCCTTTTAAAGACCAAAACAAAGCCTCAAATAAGAAAACCCTTTTTGCAAGATCCCAAAAACACAAAATTAGCAAATCAAACTTGCTACTTAATGAAGTATGCAAGTTATTAAGCACTCATACAACATAGAAAAGGTTGTATGATCATCATATCTTCATAGGATTTAATTTTGAGGAAGGTGGAGGCTAGGTTTTAGGTGGAGGCCATTTGAGGATTCAAATTGACATAGTTTAGTTGCAAGATTGATTAATGAGGCTTTAGGGTAGGATTAGGGGTATATTTATAGAGAATTAGAGTGTTTTAGGCCCTAGGATTAACCCTAGATTAGGTTTGGCCCGTCAGATCTTAGAATTCTCCAGAACCAAGCCACTTGACCCAACCCAAATCAGAAATGGTGCACCAGGCTGAACTGCCTGGGCAACCCCTGTCGACAGGGCTGTCGACAGGGCAGTCGACACCCTGGGTGCCCTGTCGACTTGCCTGTCGACATGGGCCCCCTAGCGGGAATTTTCCCGCCTAACCCTGATTAGCCCTAATCCATTTGAAATTTAATTCTGTCTTTAGCATAGAAATTTCTGAAAACTTCAATGGGCCTTAACTGGGTCATACGGACTCCGATTTTCGAAAACTCGGACTCTATTTCGCGTATTTTTCCGAGACGATCGCAATGGCATAGCCCGTTTCCCCTGATTCTGATTTTTGAATTAAATTCTGCCTCGATTTACGTTATAACAGTTTATTGAAAATACGGGTTGTTATACAGGGGTAATCCGAACATTAGATCCACAGAGCCAGTGCAGACATTAACCAATGCCGATGTATGGGAAATGGTGCGCCAGATCATGTCTGAAAGCCGGCGGTATACCAATGAAGATTGGGGCATTGAACGAAGTCATACCCCTTTCACAGATGACATCTTGAATTTCCAGTTCCCCCGACGATTCAATTTGCCTCAAATGGATCGATATTCAGGAAGAACAGACCCAGGGCAACATCTGATGAGAAATGCATGGTTCATGAACGCAACATCATCTCCGGATGCCATAAAATGCAAAGCTTTCCCCATTTATCTTGAAGATGTAGCGTTAATGTGGTTCACTCGACTTCCTCCTTGGTCGATGCCAAACTTCACTGAATTGAGTGAGCGTTTCATGAATCAGTTCCGACTCCATGCCCAAAAGTCCAAGACCGCCATAGAATTGTCGCGAATTAAACAGGGCCCAGGAGAGTCTTTGAAGTCATACTTGGATCGCTTCAACCTGGCCGTCACCGAAGTCACTGATCCCCATGAGCCCACTATCCTGATGGCCTTGATAGAAGTAGTAGATCCCGACACAGAGTTCGGGGATTACTTGGCTGGAAAACCACCTCCTACAAGAGAATTATTCTATGAAAAGGCTAATGTCCGTTTAAGGCGAGAGGAAGCTAAGGCAACCGGAAGAGAAAGTCCGAAGGGGCCTCGAAGGAAGGGGTCCAGAGTAATGTCGCCGTGAAACAGTCTGGTGACAGTTCAGGAAAAGTGGAAGTAAATGTTGGCAACCAGAGTGGTGGTAACAACAAAAGAAATGGGAACGACAATAGAAGGAACCGAAACCATGGGAATAGCTCTAATAAAACACTCAGGTCCCAGAGTTTTGAAAATTACACGCCGTTAAATGATACGTTGGAGAACATTTATCTAGACACATACAGCATATTACAGTATAAAAAGCCACCACCCAGAGATTCTACTGAGAAGGAAATTGAAACAGGAAAGTTTTGCTTGTTCCACGGTACGCACGGTCATTCCACCAATGAGTGTCATCATTTAAGGGATATCGTCGAAAAATTGCTGCGAGAAGGGAAGTTGGATGAGTACAAAGCCGCCCCAAGGGACAGGGGGCAAGGGGGACAGGCCCCAAACCAAGAACAGCCTGCTTCAAAACCCACGGCTCAGCAAAAAGGTAAGAGGATCATCATTAATTCCATTATAGGCGGGCCTCACTTGGTTGGTCGCAGTTTCAAAGCATTGGACCAGTACGTCAACACCACCAAGCATTATGAAGTAGGAGAGTGCAACAGCCTTGAAGACATCACTCCAATAAAACAGCAAAAAACGATGTCCGATGATGTCGTATTCCGTAATAGAGACGAGTTTGGAGTTCAATCCCCAACCGATGATCCGCTAGTGATAACCACGACGATTGGTCCCTCTCTGGTCCATAAGGTGCTAGTGGATAACGGAAGCTCGGTCAATATCCTCTTTAAGAAAGCATTCGAACAAATGAGGCTCGAAGCAAAAGACTTGAAGCCATGTCAAGGATGGATACGCGGTTTTAATGGAGTATCTACAGCTCCAATGGGTTTTGTGGAATTACCAGTCACACTGGGGCAGGGGGACCGCCAGAGAGTACGGATCCTGCCGTTTGTAGTTCTGGATTTGGATTCACCTTACAATGCCTTCCTAGGCCGGCCAGCCCTTGCCGAATTCAGGGCATGCATTGCGCCTTGGTGTTTGCTGCTAAAATTCCCGACTGACTCGGGAGTTGGGACGATGAGAGGCGACCAAGCTACGGGACGAGCTTGTTACGTGGCAGAGTTAAAGATGCTAATGAAGGGGCTGAATATAGATGCTAAAGACGATTCCGCCTCTCCAAAGGGGGCCTCAGCGTAGCAACTAAGGGGTTCTGCCCCCAAGAGAGTCGCCCTCAGATGTGCTCGAGGATATAGATCCCAGAGAGGATAGAGAACTTGGGGACATGAAGGCAACTCCTAATGAAATAACAATCGACATACCTATTGATGAAACTGATCCAACAAAAGTACTAAAGATCGACTCGCAACTAGATCCAGTTAGAGCAAGGGAATTGGCTGATTTCTTGGAGGCAAATCTGGATGTGTTTGCCTGGACTCACGCTAACATGTGTGGGATTTCGCCTACCATCATGAGTCACTCCTTGTGTATCAATCCAATGCACCCACCAGTCAAGCAGAAGAGACGGATGTTAGGCCCAGAGCGGTCAGCGGCTTTGAAAGAAGAAGTGGAAAAATTAAAAGGGAATGGATTCATTAAGGATTCAAAATATCCTGACTGGATATCGAATCCTGTCCTGGTCAAAAAATCAAACGGGAAGTGGAGAACGTGCATCGACTTTTCTGATTTGAACAAGGCTTGCCCGAAGGATAGTTTTCCTCTCCCCAGAATTGATCAACTGGTGGATTCAACTGCCGGGCATGAACTCTTATCCTTTATGGACACCTATTCCGGGTACAATCAAATTCCCATGCACATACCAGATCAAGAGCATACAAGCTTTATCACAGATTTGGGATTGTATTGTTACGTGGTAATGCCATTCGGGTTAAAAAATGCGGGAGCCACATACCAGCGCCTAGTCAACCGCATGTTCTACAATCAAATCGGGAAAACCATGGAAGTGTACGTGGATGATATGCTCGTGAAGTCTAAGCAGTCTCCCGATCATACGAAGGACATGGCAGAAATGTTCGGCATATTACGAAGGTATGGGATGAAGTTGAATCCCTTGAAATGTTCTTTTGGTGTGGCATCAGGCGAGTTCCTCGGCTTTATCGTGAGTTCCAGAGGAATTGAAATCAATCTGGACCGAATAACAGCAATCAGGAACATAGAGGAGCCGCGGAAGATTAAAGATGTTCAAAGCTTAGCTAGCAAGGTTGCAGCACTAGGCAGGTTTATCTCCAAGGCAACAGACAAGTGTGTACCTTTCTTCGATCTCATAAAACGAGGAAAGCAAAATTTTGAATGGACTCCCGACTGTGTAGAGGCATTCCAGAACTTGTTAGATTTTTTAGAAAAGCCTCCCATATTATCAAAGCCTGTGGAACATGAGGATCTGTTCGTCTACTTGGCAGTATCGTCTCACGCCGTCAGCACAGCATTAGTACTTGAAGAGGATAAAGTCCAGAAACCTGTTTACTACGTAAGTAAAAAACTGACTGCTGCAGAATGCAACTATCCGAAGATAGAGAAACTTGCTTATAGCCTTCTGATTGCCTCCCGTAAACTCAGCCATTACTTCCAGGCACACCCGATAATCGTATATACTGACCAACCCTTGAGACAAGTGCTCCAGAAACCCGAAGCATCAGGGCGATTACTCAAATGGAATATCGAGCTGAATTAGTTTGATCTGAACTTTCAGCCACGAAGATCAATAAGGGGACAGGCCTTGGCTGACATCATAGCTGAATTTACAATTCCTGAAGAAGAAACAGTGGGTGACAAGATCGTTACTTTGGATCAAGAGTTGGAGCTAAGTTCGTGGAAATTATATACAGACGGAGCCAAGAACAATAGAAAGTCCGGCGCCGGAGTTGTTTTAATAACTCCTAAAGGACGATCTATTTATTATGCATTACGATTGGAATTTACTGCTACTAATAATGATTTTGAGTATGAAGCCCTGATTGCCGGGCTGAAACTCGCCAGAGATTTGGGAGTGAAGACACTAGACATATATTGCGATTCCAAGATAGTTGTATGTCAAGTTCGGGAAGAATTTGCTGCTAAAGGACCTCGACTTAGTGCTTATCTTAAAAAGGTGAAGGAGTTATTGGAAGATTTGGAGCATTATAGCATAACACACATTCCAAGAACGGAAAATCAGAAAGCAGATCGACTGGCGAAACTAGCAAGTTCTGATAATCCTAAAGAAACCGAAACGATCCCGATCGAGGTGTTGGAATCGCCAAGCTTCGATCTAATGGAAGTAGAGCTAGCCTTAGAAGTCGAACCAGAAAGAGAATCCTGGATGACATTAATTAAGAATTTTCTCAAGGATGGAACCCTCCCATTAAAAAAGAGCGAAAGACGAGCTGTAATACGTAAGGCTACAAGATACGTGTTACAGGACGACGTCCTTTATCGTCAAGGGTTTTCAATGCCCCTATTACGGTGTATCGCACACGACGACATCAAACGTGTACTGCAAGAAGTGCATGAAGGTGAGTGTGGGGATCACACTGGGGGTCATACCTTGGCAAAGAAAATATTACGGTACAGATATTTCTGGCCTACCGTGAATAAAGATGCGGCTGATTATTCACGACGCTGCGATAGATGTCAAAGATATTCCAAAGTTCCCAGAGCGCCTCCGACTCAGCTCAAGTCGATGGTAAGTCCGTGGCCGTTTGCCATGTGGGGGATTGATATTATTGGAGTGCTACCTATAGCCAGAGGAGGAGCTAAGTATGCGATCGTTGCCATGGACTACTTCACAAAGTGGGTGGAAGCTGAACCTCTAACAACCATCACGACAAGGAAAGTGATCAGTTTTGTAGTGAGAAACATTATTTGTCGATTTGGGATACCAAAAACCATCATAACTGATAATGGGACGCAGTTTGACAGCATTGAGTTCAGAAATTTTTGCCAGAAATACAAGATTGATAAACGATATACTGCAGTAGCTCACCCACAATCAAATGGCCAGGTCGAAGCCATAAACAAAGTCATTAAATCAATTTTGAAGAAGCGGTTGGAGCGGGCCAAAGCTAGATGGGTGGACGAGTTGCCATTAGCTCTGTGGGCCTACAGGACAACCTTTAAGACGGCTACCGGCCATACCCCCTATTCACTTTCCTTTGGGTCAGAAGCAGTAATCCCAGTAGAATTAGAAGTCCCTTCTCATCGAGTTGCGTACTATGACCCGATGATGAATAAAGGACTCCTCCTAGAATCTCTTGATATGATTGAAGAAAAAAGAGATGAAGCCGACTTGCGTGCCTCAAGACATCGACATCAAGTGGCACGCTATTATGACCAAAAAGTTCGCTTCAAAACCTTTGAACCAGGGGACCTAGTACTAAAGCGAGTCTTCCCGCCGTCGACCCAACTGGGTCCAAAATGGGAAAGACCATTCACCATCCAACGGAAGCTTGATACGGGAGCATTCAAGCTAACGACCGTGGACGGTGAAGAGATTCCCAGATCTTGGAACGCTCAGCACTTACGACGATATCTGAGCTAAATATGAAATGTCATTTCTTTTGTTATCATAAGCCATGTAAAAAGGCACGACTTGCCTTAAAAAAGCCTGTTTATGTGAACAAAGGACTATAAAGTGGATGTAGGCTACGACTTAGCCGAACCACTATAAAAATATCGTGTGTCATTTACTTTCCTGCATTATTTATATCTTCAACTATTATTCTATTATGACTGTGGAATACGAAATGTTAAATTAAAATTTGGAAAGTTGGAGATTATTTATATGAAGGAACAAACACAACGAATATTTGTATGATAAGACATAGAAGAATGGGAAGACGACATTCCTAACTCTAACTCTCAAGAATCGAGAGAGAGTATAAAGGACGGGAAGACGACGTCCTCTGAGGCGTGAAGGTGCACCCAGATGAGAGACCGCCTCAGCAAAAAACTCTAATCTGGATATGAGACATGAGAGTATAAATATGCCAGAAAGAACAGGCATCAATGACGAAAGGAATATGGCCCCCGTCAGAGAATCAGGGACATTTGGAATCTTTAATTTGATTTAATCTTGAGTAGTTCTTGCTCAGTTATTCAAGATTGACAGGGGGCATATATGCGCATACATGTTTCCTCCAACAATGACTTCATTATATGACTTTAATTTGACATACTTGTGTATTTTCATTTAAGTACTGAACTAACGACTATCAGACATTGCAGGAAATGAACTATTTTTATTCACAAACATGTGAGTTTGTACAAGGAAAACAAGCGAAAAAGAAGATGTGAGGGCCGCACTTGCCGCAACAATTGCGGGCCAATCAAAAAGCCATAAACAAAGCACTTCATCACTTAGACTTTGGAGTGGACTTGGATTTTTTAGCAGCCTTCTGAGCATCCTTCGCCTCCCTTTCAGCATCAGTTAGAACACGCTTTGGTTTTTTCCTCCCTGTGACCGAAGTGCTGGAATCGGTTGACTTTTTCCCAGGAATTGGAACACTGGAATCAAGAGAAGACTTTTTAGCAAGCTCTTCTGTAATAGACCTAGTCGAAAGCTTAACAACTAACCTTGATCCAGCATCCACCACTGCAAGAGGTTTAAGGCTTTCAAGGTCCAGGTCTTCAACTTTAAGCTGCATACGTTTATCTTGCTCAGCTTTCAATACAGCCAAAGTGATGTCATCAACGCTTTTTGACTCCCCAACTATAGCCACCTCAGGGTCTTCCTCATGTCCCTCGTTGCCGCCATCATCTTTTAAGGTGTCTATCATCTCGTCACCATGAGGAGCATCAGCCTTAGATGGTTCATCTCCCTCTCCCTAGTCGATAGTGGCAGCCTTTTCCCCTTGAGCCTTCTCCGCGGGTTTTGCTTCAGTGGTGGTTCCTTGAGTCCCACCAATCTTCTCGGTCGGTTCGACACCTACAGAATGAGAAGCAACAGTTATCAACTCATGATAAAGTAAAGGGTCCTCCATCGAATGTCCGATTATGTGATGAAAAGTGGAGACGACCTTGACAAATTGAGGCGAAAAGGTAGAAATACCTTCCGATGATTTCTCAACTGGAGTAACTGCCGTCTCCGACGCCGTCTCGGGTATGGGGATAAAAGAGATGCCCGAGGTATCCCCGGGTTTTCGGGGTCATATCCCTCTACTTCAGAAGTTCCCGCGGCAGTAGAAGAAGAACCAGCCTCAGAGACATTCTTTTGCTTGGCCATCCGCTTCTCCTCCTCCATAGTAGTAGCGATGAGGCGACGCCCCTCGGCCAGACGTGCCGGCTCATCTTCTCTTAGATATTTTTCCATAAGCTTGTCTTCATCGACGGAATCTGCATTGAGCTCCTCTTTCTCCCATTCAACAATTTGACTCCATACGTGAACCAAGATTGTCGGATAATCTTCAATCCAAGAGATGTTTCGGCGGCGGATTATATGCGCAAAGAATTCGATCATTAATTCGCCGAAACCATGCACTTCCTCTTCGGCCTCTGATAGCTGCTTGCGGGTCTCTTCGGCGGATTTAATAACACTTTCAACATTACCCTCCGCTAGGGCAGCCCTATTCTCAGCCTCCACCAACTTGGAAGCCAAGTCAGCGTTTCTCTTCTCCAATTCAGCATTCTTTCTCGCTAACTCAGCTTTCTCTTGCTCTAGAGCGGTGTAGGCAAGTTGCATTTTAGCATTATCCGACTTTTCATCTTCTGCTTGCTTTTTCAGCTCCGAGCGCTCTTGATTATGAGACTCGAGCAAGTCATGATAACGTTTTTGTAGCTCTTCAAATTGCTGCTTGAAGTTGGTAGCATCCCGTTGAGCAACGACAAGTTGGGCCTGTGTGTCCTCAAGATCTTTCCTTAAATTTTTCAAGGCTTTAGCGTCAGCGACTGCAGTATTTTTCATCGACTCAGTGTCTGTAATCAGAGTTCGGATGATTCTGGAGAGGTTACGTGAATACTTGAACATCTCCGAATATTGTTTTTCAACTGCATCAATTTTCGCTTTGGCCTCGTTTGCCCACCTTGAGGAAATAAGCTCGAGAGCGGGTAAGAAAGTCAGGTTTTCAAAGTAGTGCTCGGGGAATTCTTTCTCTAAATATGCCCGCTTGACTTTAGCTTCAGCATCCAATGGTGGAGGTGCATGATATGTTAGCTCAATATCCTTAGGATGAGCGGGCACGACGGCCGTATCACCCTTCCTAGGCCGCTTATCGGAAACCTTATGCTTGCCTCGCGAGTCGGCATCTTTCGGTGGGCTCCTTTCCCTACTGCGTTTTTCTTGAGAAAAGGTTTGATCCTTTGACTGCGACGTGTCTTCTCCTCAACGGCCTTGGTAGCCTTTGTATCGTTCTGAATCCGACTGAACGGGGGAGCGAGAGCGCAAGGTCCGCGACTGATAAGAGTCATGAGGCCTTCTATCTTCTCTACCCCGGCCTTCGCGACGATCGCGCTCAGCGTCAGAGGGGGGGCCAGTCATGCTGCGACGAAGTTTCCTGATGTCATAATAGGAGCGAGACATTGTACCTACGCAACAATGCAAATGGAATTCAGAATCGATGTTCTCACAAAAAGTAAGTGCTGTGAAATGTGGTGTTATTGTGTTAAGTGCATCCTAAGTGGTGTTCCCCCCAACAAACCCAAGTCCGAAGCCAGACTAGTGCGAGTGGGCTCTTTGGCCTTAGAGGGAGTGGTCTCTTCTGAAGAAGTGAAAACTAAAGGATTTGTATCGAAATCCTCTGAAGTGTAGATAGTTTCAGGTAAGGGGAGATCGCCTAAACCCTGAAATGTAGGATCATCGGTACTAGGGGCATCTCCTTGGGAAGTATCTATTGGCGATTCATTGGAAGACGTCGACTTTTCAGGAGAAATAACATCCTCGGGGATGATGTACCCTTCTCAGTGCTTTTCGGCTATGTTGGCTAGCTCTTCGTCCTGAGTTGAAGATGGAGAAGGTGAAGTTCGAAGTGGCATTGAGGGGGTTTTCGAGCTCTCGCCCGTTTCTGGAATTACGTCCACCGGGGGAATGTACAAATATGGACCCGACCCGTGACCTATGCTACGGGTAATGGACAGCAACCCATGAAGATGAAGATATTCATCCTTAAGGACTTCATCGATGGTTAGAAATTTTTGGTCACCATTGAGGAGCCGGTTCATCCGATCAAAGAACACTTGACCTGATATTTGTTTTGGATTATCAACTGCAAACAAAAAAGAAAATGGATTAGTGTGGTGGCGTGGACAGTCAGAGTTGAGATTTAGGAAACCAATGCTTTACTTGATTTTTTCCATCTCCTAGCGCATCCCAGCTGTTGCCTTACATAAAGCCATTCCAGCTTGGAATCGCTGGCCTTGCTGCTGAACGGCGTTGAAATTATTTTCCTTTTTGGGACTGATTCGAAGTAAGAGAAAGAAGGAGTTTCTCGAGTCCGATGTTTGAAGTTATAAAAGAAATGAACGTCATCGAAAGTGAGCTATGTACCTAAGATCTCGTGGTATGCTACATATAAGGTATATAGGTAAGCATTGGAGTTGGGATGCAGCTGCATGGGGGCAATCCGCATCTGTCTTAGAAAGTCGACAACAAAAGGAGAAAACGGTGGAATAGCCCCAACCATGCACATCAATCGGGTGGTTACCATAAATCCTTCTGGAGGGTTGTGAGGACGGTCAGTTTTTGATGGCACCAGGGTATCCTTTTTCAGTATCCCTTTCTTTAAGCATATTCGAAGATGCCTGTCGTTGTCAATCGTTGATTCAACAGAATCTTGAGGTGATTCCAATATGATGGCAGACTCAAATTCGTCAGGAGCTCGATTATCTCCGATCTCTCCTTCCTCTTCATAGCCCAGAGAAACTTCGCTGTCAGAAGGCGTTTCGCTGTTAGGTGCCCCTACTTCATAATCTGATCCCTCGTCGTCCCATTCAGGGTCTGAAGAAGAAGATATGTCATCGAGAGTATACTTCTCAGAAGTTCCTGCAATTTCTGTCTTCTTTGCTAATCTAGAAGAACGTCTATTGGCCATGATCACTAGACTATTGAAGAAACAATGACAAAGATTAGAGTAAAGTTACCCGTGTCCCCCGTGTGTGCATGTGAACTAAAGTGTGTGCTACGTGTAACAAAGATGCAAAGCAAATACATGAAAGCATAATGTAAACGTCCAAGGAAACAGTAATGTTCAGAACGGTTCTTGATATTTGTTTATGTTCGCAAGGCACTATCCTAACTGTCCATTAAGTTGAAGATGGTGTTGAATGTTGATTTAGTTAGTCAAATAGATTCTTGCTCATTAAGTCATGTTGCTCCGGTTCGGTTCGGGTGCATGCGTGAGATCAGATCGGGGGGGAGAGCCTCCTCTTGGTTTGAAGAAAAATTGGCACTCGACAGGCAAGCCGGATCGGTTCGGAAAAAGCACTTGGAGCGAATCGGAGCGACTTGAGTGATCTTACCACTTTTCTCCTTATTTCTTGCTCTGATCCGGTCAAGTGAGCCCTCTACCTCTTCTTTGCTTTCTAATCCGTTCTGATCTGATCAAGCGAATTCAATTCCCATCTCCACTTCCACGCTCCTTTACCTGAACCGGCTCCCCATACTCTTCTTCTTCCTCCTCCTTAACATCGAACCCACTTCCGCACTAGGAGCCTCAATTGAAATTAAGTGCTCGTGTGTTCAAATATTCAACGAAGGACCCTAACACTCTCCATCGATGCCTCGAGATGGCGATTGACGCCATTAACGACGATGGCGGATGGTGGAAGACGCCGCGATGTCAGAATTACGCAAATACCATGCTCATATCGTTCGATATAACCACAAATCCAAACCGAAAACAACTATTGCAAGGTGATTCGAGATTATAAAGCTACCTATAGATTAGACTCGGGGATTAAAACAAGAGCTTTGGAATTTTTTAAAAGTTAGGGTTTTAGTGCAGAATTTTTGAGCCGAGAGCAATAAAGGAAAGGGAGAAGGAAGGAAAGAGGTAGCGGATTTATATAGGTTCAAGGTGACTCTTAGTATTCCTGGCCTTTG
The DNA here is from genome assembly GCA_030737875.1 of Allium sativum. NCBI lineage: Eukaryota > Viridiplantae > Streptophyta > Magnoliopsida > Asparagales > Amaryllidaceae > Allium > Allium sativum. The sequence goes on from JASFAX010000065.1 coordinate 1,046,714, forward strand.
ACTTTTGCTCTGTTCGGACCGAGAATCAAGCCCGCCAACACATTCTGGCCTGTTGGACCAGCGCTAAGCAATACAAAGGGAAAGCCTGTTGGGGTCGGGTCCGAACCGAAAGGAACTAAGTATAATGACTTGACATGCAAGTTGAATTTGAGGGAAAGTAAAGAAAAAGTTTACCTGGAAAAATCACTGGACGTTAAATAAAAGCTATCAAAGTTGTTTGAAAACGAAGGAAGTAATTCATGTCGATTATGGATATATATAAGCAGCAAAAGCCACGATGTCATGAAGCGACACGGTACTACAATTAGACGGAAGTTATCATTCAACGATTCTAATTCAAAGGATGTTTCGTAAACTGTTTCGAAGCACACTTTATCTTAAATAAGAGTGTACTTCGAGGGGGCAAAATGTTAGCCTACTTTGTGAACTAGGCTACACAAAGATGAAACAACGAAAAAGTCATCAATCGGTTCGGATCGGAAGAGTATGGCATCAACACCATAAAGCAAGTGGCTTCGGCGGTTTGAATAAGAGGAACACTTCAGTGGCATCAGAAGAAAGCAAGTGATCAAAATGGTTCGGATCGGATGAATACGTCAGCAGCATCAAAGGACAACAAGTTGCATCATCGGATCGGATCGGAGGCCCTGATCCGAACCCCTTCTCCTATTCGAACCTGCAACCGTTCCTGCGTATATCTCCTAAAGACTCGGATAAGATCTGACCATTTCTCCCACGATTTTCTACTGAATCAATGCGTTGTAGCCATCTTGGAGCTTCCGAACCTGACTCTCAAGGGATGGATGCCACGCCATTCCGAACCGGAGCCACTTCGGGAAGATTTTTCACCTATAAATACACCATCTGGAGGCACTTGAAAGGATCTTTTGGCAAATTCTCAGTCCATACTTCCTCCATAGCCGAATTCTACAATCATATTCAGATCAAAGTCATCTCTTAAAGCCCATTTTTGAGAGATTTGTGTGAGTTTGTGCATTGTAATCGTGAAGTTGAGTGAGAATCATTGCTATCTGTGTATTCAAATCATCAATCAAAAGAAAATAAAGTGGGCGTAGGCTCGTTAACGCCGAACCACTATAAATCGTGTGTTCTTTACTGCTTTTTGATTCTGTTTCATTGAAATCATAACTAGTTTGGGTGTTAGAACCAATTTTTGGTCTAACAGTATAGATTTTGCCCCAAATCCCAATCATGTTTTACAATATAAGTTATGCCCCAATTTATCATTTCCAACCGTTCCCAATTTCATACGCCCTCATATTTAGTGATAGGCCTCGGCTTTAAGGTAGCCTGACAATAAAAATAAAAAGGGAAGGAGGGACAGAAGAGAACATAAATAGACATAAAATCAAAACGGGCATATGATGGCAGAAATAGGCGTACTAACAGAATAGGCATATTGTGACATGATTAGGCATAATAACAAAAAAGGCATATCAGGAATGGGTACATGAGAACCAAACAATAGATTAGGTGTACAAGTAGTGGCAGATCTGTTTAGTTATGATTCAAGTTATTAACAGGAATAGGTTTAGATCCCAACTTATAAACATGTCAAGATTACTATTAAATGTTTATATCTAAAAATAATATGAACTCACTGTGACTGGATCTAAAGAATGGAGAATTGACTGTTGATGATGTAGCAGAAATTCTTGTATGCTTATAAGTTGTTGTTGTAGAAGAATAGGCTAGTTCAATCTTAGTTGGGGCAGCACCTCATTGTCTCCATTATTTTTGGTGAATAAAACAATAGAAATAAGGCCCTATTTATAGCCTATGGTCAACGAATCTGGTCAACGAACAAGTCCACGTTCACAGAAATGGAACTGCCCCAGATCTGGGTAGAGTCGACCCCGAGGTCCACCCATGTGTCGACATCCCTGTGTAGGGGTCGACCCATGGGTCGACACCCATTGGGCATGAGGTCGGCCCATGGGTCGACACCCATGGGGCATGGGGTCGACCCCTAACGGGCCAAATTCCCTCCCTCTCCCGCTCTTGGATTTTGAATTTTCTAAAATGGTTTATATATTTATATTACTCATATGTATACAAACTTCAAACCTTAATATTTTCTTCATAGATGTCTGTTTTACACAAACTTGGGGTCTATCCTAAGTATAATTCCAAGACGAATGCAATGGCACAGTCCATTTTACTTAATTCCCAATATTTAATTAAGTATTATTTAATTTGACATTATAGTGTTCTTTAAAACTATGAGGTGTTACACTCCCCTTCCCTCTAGTGTTAGTTTTGCCTTAATGATCCATTCCGCATTCCCTAACAATTGGTATCGGAGCATGGTTTTTCAAAAAGATCATAATATGATTTTCGAAATTTTAAAAAAAATGGCAACCAAACTGGTAATAATAATATTTCTTTTGTATAGGGCCAGTCCACTGTTAGACCACATTATTTAATGGTAGTAATTATTCATATTGGGAATGTAGAATGAAAATATATTTACAGTCACTAGGATTAGACACATGGAATAGCACACAGACTGAATATGTAGAAGCCACAACTAATTTTGCATAATGGACAAATGAACAAAAGGTTGCTGCATAAAGCAATTCTAAAGCCATGAATATGTTATTTTATTCACTAGATAGGAATGAATTTAATAGAGTGTCAGTTTGTAATTCTGCTTATGAAATTTGGAGAACTTTACAAGTTACTCATGAAGGAACTAATAAAGTTAAACAAACAAAGATACCAATGTTAGTTAATTAGTTAGAGTTATGCAAAATGAACGAGAATGAATCTATCTCTGAAATGTATTACAGATTTCAAGAGATAGTGCATTCATTAACAACACTTGGAAAAACTTATTCTGAAGAAGACCAAGTCAAAAAAAATAATGAATTCATTGACTTCAGAATGGGATCAGAAAACATTGGCAATTGAAGAAGCCCATAATGTCAGTGAAATGAGGATTGAGGAGTTAATCGAAAATCTAATGTCTTTTGAAGGCTAATTACAAAAAAGAAAGGAAAACAAGCCAACTAGAAAGAAATCCATAGCATTTAAAGCAACAACAAATGATTCTGACTCGAGTAGTGAAGACGATGAAGAAATAGCCTTAATGACAAGACATTTTAGAAAATTTATGAGATACAGAAGGAAAAATAATTTTCAAAATAATAACCAAGGAAGCTTAGGAAGAAACGATGGTCGATGTTATAACTGCAATAAACCAGGCCATATGAAGAGAATGTGTCCATATCCAGACAAATCAATTCAATAGACGGACAATAGCTATTCATCAAAGAAGAGAAAGAGAGCATACGAAACAACATTAGACGGTTCAGATTCATCATCAAGTGATGAAGAACCAGAAACCAGAAATTCAAATATGTGCTTCACAACAATTCAAAATTCAGAAAATATCAGAGAAAAGGAACTAAAAACCAGGTACGTATTAATAATTTTTAATTTTTTGGTTGACTGGATGCTTTGATTGTTTGCTTTGTTTTGGATTTGAAATTTAAACTTTAAAATTCAAAACGTGAAATTTAAAATTCATATTTGAAATTTGAAATTCAAAATAATAGTAATTAATAGAATAACAAAATAAATTTTGAATGTTTGCTAGGATTAGAATTATCTCAAAAAATAATTAAACCTGAAATATAAATAGATAATTTAAATCCAAAGTCACAAAAACCAAATGTCCCTTGAAATTGAAGATATATGTCTACATACATATGTCTATATGTCGACATATCAGCCTATAATTTGAAATTTGAAATTTGAAATTCAAAATTTGAAATTCAAAGGTTTAAACTTTCAAACTTCCCTTCAACTTTTCACCAACTTCAAGGTCTGAAAAGGTGTCATTGATTTCTAAAAATTTGTGCCTATTCAATTCATATCCATTCAATATCTATATATACATCTATTCTCTCTACCTTTCATTCACAATTCAAATTACATTCTTTATATCTATACTCTTCAAATCAAACACTTCAATAGCTTCCTTAGGTTCATCTCAGAAATTGAAGTTAACCAAAACCATCAAAGATTACCTTATTAGTGACACAGAAGCTATCAAAACCTATGTTGACTATTTAACAAATGTAAAAGTCAATATGGGTGCTTTCGTCGTCTTTGAAGATTTTCCATCCTATGATCTTATCTCTCTTTTCAATCACAATGAAGTCTTGAGCTTAATTGACTCTTGGGATAACGATGAAGTGTGTTAGCCGAAGCTTGTCAAGATGTTCTATGCAAATTTTAATCGTGGATTTTTCGAAGGCAATGAAGAAAAAATTTGGAGTACTGTCAAAGGCAGGCAAATTGTTCTAGATTGTGAAATCTTGGGCAATATCTTAAATTGTAGAAGGACGGGCTTGGATTTTTCAGATTTCAAAATTGACGAAACTGATTTAGAGACTTATAACGACATATTTGAAAGCGATGCTCACATAGAATTCAAAAATCGCTTTTTCGGCCCAAAAACAAGAATCGTAAACCTTCTCCTTCAATATACCATCACTACTCGCTCCAGAAACTTTAACAACCCAACTCTCAAAGTCCAAAAAGCAATATTTGCTATTACTGGTGGATACAACATCAATTGGGACGACATGATCTTAAGAGAGTTCAAGCCCATAGAAACTTCATCAAGCGAAAACACTCTTTACTATGGAGTTTATCTCACTCGTATTTTCAAATATTTCGGAGTTGATCTTCACGGAGAAGAATTTGTGCCAAGAAAGGTGTTTGACTCCACAAACATATACCTTATGCAAATTCCACTCACTTTCAAACCTTATGAGACATTCAAAGACAAATAAGCTCTAATGCAACAAGAAAAAGAACCTATGGAAATCGAAGAAGAAGGACTTCTTTAGAAAGTATTGAATGTCCAATCAACACTAGAACCATTTCCAGAGAGACTATTGTTCAAAATCAAGTGAAGATAGTCAACAATCAAAAGAAGCTCAAAATTTTTCTTCCCATAATGACAAAGTTCATAAGCAAGATAGGAAGAAAGCTTGGAATTTCATCTTCCTCATCATCATCCGCTGAAAATTAGCCTATCTAGTTTAAGTTATCTTTAGTATTTACTTATATTTGCTTTCGAAACTCGTATTTAGTGTGTCTTATTTAGTTGGATGTATTTTCTTTTTGTGAAGTAATGAGTGGATTTTTATTTATGTCAAAATCATCTTTAAGTTACTACAAAAACTTTAGAATTAAATATAATATAATATAAGAACAAAAGATTGAAAATTTGAAAATTTTCAAAACTTTTTAATAAGTATGTCGACATACATACTTGGCTATGTTGACATATAACTGCCTATTTTTCAAAAAAAATCAAAATTTAAAATTAAATAACTAACTTATGTCCATTCAAATCCAATGAATTCCAGACCCTATTTAAGCCTATTTCTTCCAGAAAACTTTATTATATCATTTCTCCTTCTTTCCTATTCAGTTCTTATCAAAACTATGGAAAATCCAATTCATAGCTTAAGTGAAAATCTTGAAGAAACATTGAATTCCTTCAAGAACATCTTCTCTATAATACTACGAAACCAGCGTCATCTTGAATTAAGCCAAATAAAGATGTTTGAACAACATGAGAAGCACTTTAATGCCATCCGTTGGCTAATCTCTTCTCTTTTCAGAGATGAAGATAACAATCTCGCTAAGGCACCACCAACAAAAGAAGATGAGATTGGGAGGTCATCAAGAAGGATCCTATCTTTGGAGAAGATGGCTGGGTAGAAGTCCCAAGAAACGTTTGATTGTTTTGGTTTGTTTGAATTTGTTTGGATTATTTGACTTGGAACCTGTATTAAAACATATGTAAATATTACTTGGATTGGTGTGCTTGGATTGATTTGTGTATATGACTTAAAAAATATGTAATATTTTGATTGATTTGTGCATATGACTTAAAACATATGTCATATTTGGATTGGATTGGATTGATTATATACTTAGTATTGATTATTGTATAGTCATGAAGTTAGGGGATTACTTTATCCTAGTATGACTATAAGATATATATATATATATATATATATATATATATATATAGGACTCACGGGGGGGGGGGGGGGGAGGGGGTAATTTACTTTAATATAGGATATGTATAAATAAACATAGAATTTAGGGGGAGTATTTCTAGAATTTCTTTTTGATAACGCCAAAGGGGGAGAAATTATAAAATATAGACTTAGTTTAAGTAGAATATATAGGATTTGTATAGATAGGGGAGTATTAGAAGGATCAACATCAATGGGTATGAACATGTATGAATACATATGATTTATATAAACAGGGGGAGTATTAGAAGGATTAGCATCAGCAGGTATAAACATGTATGAATATTTTATAAACTAAGGTTGTCATCATCATGAAGGGGGAGATTATTGGGGAATGGAGTTTTAATGACAACAACCTTATTTCAATATTAATTTATTATAAAATATATACTAACATCTCTATCTAGAATATATATATGTATATACATATATGCAGGATTTGTATATAGGAATTAATACTCAAGACTGTACAGTTTAAGATATTTAGAGATTCAAGAGTTTCAGAATTCAGAGAAGATTGAAGACTCATGAGTAATCAAGAAATCAAGAGTTCAAGAGTTCAAAGTAAATATAGTAATAGAGTCTAGTTTATGTAAGACCCGAATAGCACTCCAGATTCAAAAACTAATTCAAATTCTGTTTTTCAACTTCTAGTTTTCAAATTTCAAATTCTATTTTCAAATTCAATTCAAAATTTAATTAAGTTTTTCTATTTTTACTTTTGATTTTAAAATTGAGTTTTAAAGATTATAAGTTTATATATACTTATAGTTATATACTTTTATACTTTATATTTATATAGTTTTAAACTTTATAATTTTATAAATATGTTCATATAATTTATATTTATGATTTCATATGATTTTCTACTTTATAATACTTATTATATCACTATGGTTTAATTCAAGAATTTACAGAATTATATATATATATATATTAAAACACTTGAAAAATACTCAAATTTCAAATTTTAAAAGACATGTCGAAATACATATGTGGTGATGTCAACATATAACTACATACTTTCAGTTTAGAAAGGAAGTGTCTTTTCACCATTTATAACATTCCAGAGTGTTGTAACCTTTCAAATCTTATAAATAGGGGAAGATTTCGAATTATTTTATGAATCTTCTTCTCTATCTTCATCTCTTTTCATTCCTTCATTATTATTTCACATTTCTATGATTTCTACACTTATACTCTGCTGATTTCAATTCTAATAATATAAAAATTCTTCTCATTTCATTCTATACTCATTACTCTCTGAATCAAAGTGCGACTAAAGAGCTACAGGGTTGTTGTAATCATTTGGGGTTGTTTGGGAAACAATGTGTTCTTTGTAGCCGTGAAATCAAGGAAGGAAACAATGGTAACCTTGTTGCCGGGGAAATCAAGGGTGGTGTGGAAACGGTGGTAACCATGTGGCCGTGAAATCAAGAGTGTTGTATTTGGATATTGATATAGTAATAAAACTCTGCGCAATCCAGCGTTGCGTGGGACTGGACGTAGGAGTAATCCGAACCAGTATAAAATTCGGTGTGTTCATTCCTTCTTTGCATTTTATTTCTGTTTATTTCTGTGTTTGTGTTTGATTCTGTGTCTGTGATCATCTTTGTGGTGTGTGATTCATATAGTAGATCATATAAGATTTGGATTTTCTTAAATTCCTTGAAAACACTATTCAGCGCCCCTCTAGTGCTAGTTTTGCCTTAACGATCCATTCCGCATTCCCTAACAGATGGAACTACGGATCCAGAAAGCCACCTCTGAAAGTTTGAAAGTTATATGGATGTATATAATGTTTCTGAAGCACTTCAATGTAGAGTATTCCTAACAACTCTTCGAGAGGAGGCTGGAAGATGGTACATGCAATTTCACGCCCAACCATCACATCCTGGAGACAGATGTCCACTGCATTCATCATATAGTTTCATGATTTAAAAGACTCAATGCTAAGCATTTTTGATCTGGTCAATGTCAAATAGAAGGCAGAAAATCACTTGACAGCTATCTAAGAAGGTTAAGAACCAAGTCACTCAGAGTAGAAGGAGCAACGGATAGAGAAAAGTTAATAGTCGCTCGATCGGGGCTGCTTATACCATCGATTTGAAAAAAACATTTGGTGTAATTTTTTGTATACCCACAATTTTAACATATATATAAAGGTAACAAAATGACATCGGGACTTTTCAACACCATTGAAGTGCCATTTACTTAATCACCAAAAATTATGAAGGCATCGAAAATGCATCTGAATATGCCGACGTCACTCAAACGCTGGATTTAGTCAAACACAAAGAACTAAATTATGTTTCAATTATGAATGTAAGATTCAAAAAATTAAGAAAACCAAGTAGCGGAAATGCACATATCACAAAAGATAATAATAATAAATGGTCATACATGTTTCTGTGTGCAATTAACATGGTTCGGATGGAATAAAACTCCATTGTATGTTAACATATATATATATATATGTGTGTGTGTGTGTGTGTGTTTCCTAATGTTATAGTAACAATAACAATAAATTTTTTTTTTGATATATTGCTGAAATATGATGGTGTTAACCGACCTTTTGGTCTGGTTCCCAAAAGTACGCAAGACATGCTTCATATCGCATGATATTACAGCCCAGAGGCGTCGCCAATATCATCCGAGGTCCAGTACCACAAGACTCGAGTCTGGCCACTAGCAGGATCTCGCATCCCTCGAATGCGACCTCCATCAGTATCTGTCTGCATCTGAGCCAAAGGCGGGCCGTGCTGCGAGCTGAAGGCGAGCCGTCAAGCAGGTCCGGGCGCAGCGCCGGTGGGGGTCCGGGGCCCCACAGTCCCGGAGGCGATCGACCTAACCGGTTAGGTCGAAACTGTGGGCACCGCCCGATTCCTCCGATTTCCGCCAATAAGTGTGTTGCCCAGAATCACCGGATCGACTCAAAGTCAAGATTCAGCCAATAACTTCTGTGAACCTTGCTTCGACCTGTAGTCCCCTATTTCTACCTACTTCTAGCTACTCCTACCTAACCACTCTCCTATAAATACCCCCTCACTTCCCACTTCAAAGGGGTTGGTCCAAGCTCCCTCTCTCAAGCTTTAATGGCTTCCATCTTCTTCTCCAAGGCCTCCTAGGAACCTCCCATCATCATACAAGGGGTAAGATGAACATGCTTGGACCCATGAGCACACTCATGAAGGTCAAAGCATGCTCTTGGACATGAAGCCACCTTGGGACTTCATGAAGCTCTAAAACACCATTAATGACCACCACATACTTTTCCATGACCATTAGACATGGCATGGGTCTGTAGAAGAAGAAGAAAAAGGCCTTGGCTCCGCCTCCCGCGGACTTGGGCCTCGACTCCGCCTCACTTGGCCTCGACTCACTCGGCTTCGACTTCGCCTCACTCGGCCTCGACTCACTCGGCTTCGACTCTGCCTCACTCGGCCTCGACTCACTTGGCTTCGACTCCGCCCCGACTCACTCGGCCTCAACTCCGCCTCACTCATCCTCGACTCACTCGGCCTTGAATCCGCCTCACTCGGCCTCGACTTCGCCTCACTCGGCCTCGACTCCGCCTCAGTCGGCCTCGACTCGGCTACGCTACAACATCGACAACACCTAGACTACTCTCGCTTAGCAAGGAAGATCGATAACTAGGACAAAGAGGATATTGTTAATCATTGTAGCATTTTGTAATAGCCTTGTTGTAATGGAATAAAATCAGTACAGCCTTCAAAGTGGACATAGGCCCCGACGGGCCGAACCACTATTAATAACCGTGTCTTTACTTCCTCACACATTATTACTGCATTTCTAATGATTCTCCGCTCTGGACAAAAAGTTTCAAATTTTTGGAACTCTCTGGTGTTGACAACAATTTTAGGCGTCAATATTTGGCATGCCAGAAAGGGGACCTACGGTCGACTTTCTGTCACTTCCTTCGAGGAATCAAAACCTCGCCTTTCTAAGACTTTGGATGCTACTTAAGTTTTCTCAGACTTACGAACCAAGCCCATCGGCAATGGTGAACTAAGGAAAGAACCCCATATTCAGACCTTCCATTGTCGATCCTCATTCATAATTTCCTCCTCAGCCTCCATCAAACAACACCTTCGCTCAAACTAGGCAAAGCTGATTTTTCCCACCAATTCTCAACCATTAGTTTGTTTATGCTGCTCGGATTTCATCTTGTTCACCGAGTAGATTTCTCGACAGTGGCGAGAAATGAAAAAAATCCTTCCTTGGAAGACCTTCTAATGATAATCCAGTTGCTACGATCCATCGGTGATTTCTTTCCGACATCTTAGCCACTACCGATATGGCATTACCTCCGTCCCCCGAGGCCTTGGTAGCTCGAATATAGCTTCTTTGCTTACCCAAAGATCGAGAGAAACCGAGCGATGGCTTAAAGCCCCAGTCAGGCAAAACAGGGAATCAGTCCATCGACACCCTCAACAAGGCATCGCCCATTTCACGACCAGTAAAAGCTCTTGATGGAGACAACTCAGATTTATTTCTTTGTCGTAAATTACCATTTCGACACGCCTTAGGTTCATTCTATAACTTGCGGTCAAGTTTGCTCACGATGGCTAAGCAACAAAGGATCAAATGACAGAATGTTGGAGATAATTTCCTCCGGTTTGTCTTCTTATCAAGGTGCTTAAGCATGGGAAGCTCGACGCTATAATCAAAGCTCAAGATGCAAAAGGGGGAGGAAGTCAAGAACTCTCCTCGACTGGACCTCCATTGAACTACATCATTTTGGAAGGCGCCGATGGAATGAGTGAGAATCTTGCCACAACTTTGTATGTTCAACTTAGGAGGCAGGAAGAGGCTTTCAGTACCTTCCTCACCCAAATTAAAAACAGGATAAGAAGCACTTCAAGTCCGACTAGCTAGACATACATTATTGGGACGAGTACCAGTGTCCCTCCATCTGTGACTTGGGACTTGGGGGCAACCCCACAAACTAACCAGCTAGCCGATGCCACTCCTCGGAATGGTGCCAGTCCCGCTACACTTGGGGGAAACCCTAATCCCGATGTCGCTCCGACCCATGACACTTTGATTGTTAAGGTTGATGGCCTCGCAGTTAGAAATGTTTCTTAAGTGCCGATGCACGCAGCTTTGGGTAGTAGTGCTCCCATGGTTCCGAGAGTCTAGATTACGCCCAACGTGGCCCCTCAAGTTGGAATCCAACCAAACTTCCTTCTCAATCGATTGATTCTCGACTTGGACTTAAACACTGGAGGCACCAGTGCCGCTTTAGACAAACTGGATCAGCTACATTCTTTCGGAGATGGGTCTGAGATCGCGAATTTCATCCGTCGGTGTATCTGAGGCGGTGCTTCTCCGAAAGGCACAGATTGTGTAACTCGCCGCCTGCATTTCTTAAATTACAGGAACTCTCATGACCCGCGTGACTTTAAGTTACCAATCTTGGATCCTGATAACGGTCGCCAGGACCCAACCGCTCACCTCGCGAGGAGCATTAAGCGTATGGAAGTTCTCTCAGTTTCAGAAAATGTCATGTCTAGGTACTTCCGGACAAGGGTACACACCATCCCGCTCAACTTCGCCATCCTTACCAAAACCAGACCATCGATGTCGATGACATGGAAAAGGGGCAAACCAGATGTGTACTACAGAAGACATCCACAAAATAGAACTCCCGAAGTCATCCGAAACTAATGGGATCCATTAGAATAGCCCCATTCTGCACATCACCCCGACACGGTCCAAATAATCATAAAAAATATGCGAAGGAATACCAACAACTCATGGGAAACCCACACGAGACATAATCCCTTCACTAGGATCGTACATAAAGCTGAGTGGCCTCGATGCTTCAACATGCCACAGGCAGCGTCCTATGGCGGCGTGACCGACCTCTAATCTCAACAATGTCAGAATCACTATCAGCAGTGGAACGCGTCATCCCGACCGTTCCCGGCTTTGACGCTCGAGCCTCCGCTAGGCGGACTCAAACGACTATGAGTCTGAACTTGTTGCCTACGCTTCTAGCATCTTACTAGACCCAAGTTCACTTCAACCGACTTCCATAGAATCATGCAATCGAAGTTGGAGACTCAAAGATTGCCAAAGACCTTCCATCAAGAGGGCGCGCTAGACTCCAAACTCCTCAACTGGATCACGACCTCTATAATGCGGTAGGAGCCCAACCTCCAATTATTGCCGACACGATCCGCGGAATCGTGAGGGAATCGTGGGGGCACTCCCACGGCGTCTTCAAAAAAAGTACCTGGCGTAACCCATTCACTTCGTCTATCTTTAATACTGAATGGCGCAGGCACTTCGACGTGCCGACACTCATTCCTTACTCAAGGAAGCTAGGATCGTCGAAGCTTTATTAACTGCCACAAATGGCACATGGGTTCATTACGCGTCATCAATGCTATAAAATGCCAGTGTTTCTCTGTCCTTACCCAAGATGGCTCTATTATGGTTCCCTCGACTTCCACCTTGAATTATTTCAACTCTCGACTAACTCGCCAATAAATTGGTCGCGCAGTCCAAGATGCACATCGTGATGCCCAAAGACATCCTCTCAGTCTCGAACATTTACCAAGGCACCCGTGGAACTCTCAAAGGCTATCTCGCGAGATCCCACACCGCCTTGACTGAAATCGAGAAACCAACTCCTTAAATTGTACTCGTCCAACTTACACATGGCATACCGCCTAATTCCAAATTAGAGCATGGATCGATCAAGAGTAATCAAAGATTAAGGAGATTTTCTGCAGGAATGTCGACTACTTCCTATGCTAAAATTTAGTGCGAAGGGATCAAGCTTCTCACCTTAAAGTCTTGCCTCATGGTGATGCCTAGAGCCCCAGCGACTCTGATTCCACCGCTCTAAGAAATCTTGCTCACGTCGGCAACATCAAAGGTAGCCGCAACAGTAAAAGGAGACATCTCCGACTTTCGCCTTACCGCAGCTATTCCGCTCTCGGCGACATCCCCGAGAAAATCTATCTCGCGACATGCAATTCCCAACCATGCAAAAGGCCAAGGCCGGAAAGTTCGACCATCACACCAAAGGCTCTACAGGATATTGTCGGTTCTACAGCATCCGCGGATGCAACATGAGTATGTTTCACCACTTGCAGAACAACATCAAGGAACTCATCCGCATGGGATCCCCGAGCTACTCAACGCTCATCAAAGATTCCCACTGCACGGAATCTCTGAGCCACTCGATGCTCATCGAGGATTACCATGATGTGAGGTCTTCGAGCCACTCGATGCTCATCGCGGATTCACACTGCATGGGATCTCCGAGCTACTCAGTGCTCATCAAAGATTCCCACTAAACAGGACCTCAACTCCGACAACTAATCCCTCAAGATCGTCCCCCCGGCTCATCAGGACTACAGCTTCCATGATGCAGTTGACCCTAGGTGGTCATCGGAGATGCTAGTTTGCAACTCCTCCCTACCTGTGCCTCCCTCAGTATTCGACAACTTCGGTGCACGACTGGAAGCTAAACCAAAGGCCCGCTCGAGTGCACATCGGCGGCTTCATCTTTAAATGGGTCTTTCCTCCACCTGCTGGCCTCACTCCTCGTGTGGAAGGCCCATACTCATACAACGAAAGCTTAGCGATGGAACTTTCAAACTCTCCACCACGGATGGAGACTAACTCCCAAGGGCATGGAATAATGAACATCTTCGCCTCCACTCTACATAACTTAGTGTAAAACTGTTCATGCCTTCCAACGATGTTTTGTTTTCTCGCAATTCAAGGCATTGTAAAGGCCACTACTACCAGAATTATCCACAGTAATGATGTTCAGTTTCCTATCACCCTTCCGTGATTACTTTGTGCATGACGTTCACGACGTGTTTGATTAATCATGACAACCAGCTTGCGTACAAACATGCGATCGCTGTATCGGCACCTCGAGCACGGGAGCCGTTGTCGCCATCCGAACCTTGAGCCAACATCGAGGCTAAAACACTTGGCTACGTCCGGCAACATGAGCACGGGAGTCGGTAACGCTACTCGAATCGCCGACCCGCGGCGTGATCGAGTATAAACAACCACTAACTCGAACCTCGGCCCCGTGCCGAGACCAAGGATAAACCATTCTGCATCCAACTCCAGGCATCTTGTCGCCGCCACCCAGTGGCCGACTAGGAGTGATGCAACTCTCTCTTCGCCGATTTTGGGTGTCGGTCGAATCTTGGCACAGCACCAAGAACGACCTTAAATCGTTTCTTCCCCATATGCTCTCAAGGCTTAGGGGTAGCCCATGGCCAAGATCGGACCTCACGAGCTGACGATCTGGGCTTACCTCGTCGGCGAATAAACAACGTCGACAGCTTGCGTCAATCCGATGAACGACGGGAGAGCTACCCACCTGGCGGACTGCATAATGTGACGCCCTACGCCTTCGCTATACCTGGAATCAACCCCGGGCAACCCAAAACAGTAGGCGCACAGCCTGGTTTCACAAACTATGGGTTTCCTGATCTGAGGGAAACTTACTGAAACCAGCGCTCTATTTCACCCCTCTGGAATAATTGACCTAGAACACGGTACCCAATCGCTTTTATGACAAGTGTAACGATAAGTATGTCTATGCAAGTACATGACGCTAGAAAACATAAAAAGAACATCTGAACACTTGACATAAACTGCGACCTTTACTAATTCATATTTCATTTTCACACACATACATTAAACAGACTACATGTCTAACATCTTCTCTCTCTGATGACATGGTGTACATGAATACCACACCATGTCTTTAAGAACCGAAAGCGAGGAACACACTCGCATATGCTATCGGTATACCTAACCCAAAGTATCTATAATTCCTTTAACAATTATTGATGCTACTCATTCTTCTCTTTTCTTTTCTTTTTTTCAGTACAGGTTCGGCACCCTGCAGGTCACCACCAATGATGGGTCCCTTCTTTCCAAAACTGCTTCCTCATCCTCTACTCTTCACAGGAGTAACGGATTCATGAGACATCGATGTGCGCCTCCCGCCATCATCCTTGTCGTTTTTTATTATCAAAACCCCCAAGGGCAACATAGCAACGCCTTAGGGATGGTGTAACAAACAAGGACCAGTGCAGCCTGGGTTTCTCCCCAAGCCTTCCTAGCGCCCAGCTTCGGTCTCTTCTCGGCATCTTCGACGACCTCATGATCAGCTAGCTCCTTGGCCTGGAGTCACATAACTACATCTGCTTCAAGTTTTCTAAGGGTCCCCTCTCCCTCTTTTGGTGGGCATCATCAACGACTTTTCTTTTTTCTAGCCTACTCAGAGGCCCTCTCCTTCTCCGCTTCAACACCGACCTACTTTTTGGCCACCGCAGCGGCAGATTTCTCCTTGGCACACTAGCTAGCCTTTGCCCAGGCATCTTGTACGAAAGCTTCATCCTCTTCCCCTCCGGCTCCTCATACTTTGCCACCAGCTGGGCTTCTTGATCTTCCCACTTAGCTTGCATCGCTTGCACGCTTACATCAGCTATGCCCATCGCATGAGCACTTCGGTCAATCACAAATTCTCCTCCTCCGGAGAGACTCATATAAACATGGGATCCCGAAGCCATGGGTTCTCCTACTTCTCCAGATTGGTCCCGCTGTAATTCCAACTGGGGCTCGGACGCTTTAGGAAGCATGGGGGCAAAGGATGATGTCGCCTCTGCTCCAAGACGGTCTTCCCAGCAAAACAAGCAACTATTTGACTTCTGAGGGTTCATCACTCACATCCTCTTCAGTCAGCAAGTACTCGAGCTTGGGGGGCAGCCCCTCACTTATCCTTGCATCAGCTTACTCATCGCAGGACCAGAGGATGATCCACACCAGCTTCTGCGTTAGCATTTCCATCGCCACAACCTTCGGGGCAACCATTCCAAAGAGGAACATACACCTCGCCACGAGGATGATCCAGACCCAAAAGCTCGGGTCTCGGAAACTTTTAACCTCCTGCCAATACTAGGCAGACTGGGCGTAGAAGCCCGAACCAAAGGATAGAGGGAGCAATACAACCACCAGTTCCCCGAGGAACTGGAGAATTTAGACAAGTTCTCAGTACGCAAAATAAAAAATTCATATCTCGATGCAAGTTCTGGAGTTTCCATGGCCGGTTCATCGGGTTCCCAAAGTCTCAACGCCTTGCCAGCAAGCTCATACTTAAATGCAACGTGGAGCTGACTCACACTCCTCGATGCAACAACTTCCTACCTGAAAGTGCATCGGAACGTGGTGACGACATCTAGCTTTAATAACTATGGAAACGATTACAGGTAACCATCAACAACATTCTCGGGTCGGAAAATGGTTATAACATAATTGGGTTGGAACTAACGACTCGACCGTATGTTTACATCATATGTGCATATCCGAGTAATCAGTCCGAATAAGTCCATCTCCATAATCATTTGCCAACCAGTTGTGTTACGTTCAACATCAATTACAAACTAGACATGAAACATTGAGCAACTATCCGAACTTGTTAGCTCGTCCCTGACGTCGAGCAGAATCTAGAAGATACCCGGGCTTGGGGGCAACCCTCTACGAATTATCACACCGACCTGACAATCATAGGACCTTATCAGATCCACTTCGATCCCTGCACTGGCATCGTCCTCATGGCATACCTTGGAGTCTCCATCTTGAGAGTACCTTCACCTCACAACAAAGGCAATCCAGAACCAGAGTCCAGGCCCTAGAGGTTTTTCGGCTTTCCATCAGTGCCCGGACTCCACAAAAGCAGACACTCCGGAACATGACGGCAACCTTTAGCCTCATCAACTAACGCCATGGCCAAGACCAACCGCCAGCGCCATGCCTGAGTCAAGCTGCAGTTGTGCCGTGGTTGGATTATTGATCGGATCCCGAGACTAACAGCTCAACTATGTGTCGACATCCTACATACGAATTCGAGTCGCCGATTCAAGCAAGCCCATTCCTTGAGAAAAGCGTTGCAAGACCACTCACTAATCATTGCCCACTCATCCAGCGCCATGCGAGGGTTCAAGTTCACTAACTCAAGATCGAAGCCAGATCTCAACAAAGCCATTGGAGTGTGAAGCTTCAAACTCCTAAAGAGCCTGAAAGGTTTAATAAGTGTTTGGGATACGAAGTCCAATCCTGTATCCACAAAAACTTGTCTTCAAATCCCTACTTTCGCTTCCCAGAGTGTACCACTCTATGATCTTGAGTGACAATCTCAGGAATCCTCTGGTTGTCCATATATCTTTTCCCTTCTCTGGAAACCTAAGGACAACTCAAATACCTGAAGGGCAAAAGCAATATTTTGTATCCTCCCCGCCTCAAGCTAAGTTTCCGTCCGGGGATGAGAAGAAAGGAAGCAACTACAATTAAGGGATCGACACGCTCCAAATGAAGGTTACATCCATTTATCTTCAAAGCCCCAACTACCAAATCAATCGCGGCTCAGCGACCACTAGTGTACTCACTAAGTGCCCAATCTTCAAAGTGAATGCACTTAGCATTTAGGTCCGACCTAGCCTCAAAGGAAAAATCTACACAAATATATACCACGACATATGCCAAGCATTGTCCTAACAACAACATTCGCATATACGAGTGGCCGAAATGTTGATCATTGGAACCAGCTTGGATCGTTGAACGACCCTGGGCTCAGAAATCCGAATGATTCAGCGAATACCCCAACAATCAAGCTCCATCCTAACGACGTTTCAATAACCACTTAGGGTGATCACGCGCCTAAGCCATGGCAGTGACCACGCATACACGCTTTTGAAATTCCAACTGAACAGACCGACTTGATTAGTTAACCAAATGCGTGCCCACGAGCGTCAAGGGTTCAAGTGTACACACCAAACGGTCAGCTCCCGACCTGAAAACTCTTTGAGAAGCTAAATTGCGTGATTACAAGCCCATGGCATGCAATCCACTTTCATGATGGCCTATTCCAACTCAGGTCGCATTGCGCGAAACCACGTGCAAACATGTGAATGAATACGCGATTCAAACCCGACAATGAACCGTTTGCACTTTGATGCAATCGGGAGTCGGCAACTAGCAATCTGACTCTCCAACCTACAACGGTTAGGCGCTTTGGGTAGGTTGATGCCCAAGCGGCAAAACTCAAGCGAGTTAAAGCTCTTAGCAACGCCGGAGTCCTAAATGCATACCGATAGATTTCAACGATGTGCCTCAAACGCTCCGAAGCAGCGCACTCCCCACTCACGGCTCAAGGAAAAGGTCACGACCGATCACTAAGCATGCAACAGAGATCTTTTCGTCCCTCGCCATACTTATCTTACTTCAAAGCACGTCTTGTTCACACAAGTCATACTTTGAGGGGGAAAATGTTAACCGGCCTTTTGGTCTAGTTCCCAAAAGTAAGCAAGACACGCTCGACTCAACATATCGCATGATATTACAGCCCAGAGGCGACGCCAATATCATCCGGGGTCCAATACTAGAAGACTCGAGTCTGACTACTAGCAGGATGTCGCATCCCTCGAAAGCGACCTCCATCAGTATTTGTCTGCATCCGACCGAAGGCGAGCCATGCTCCAAGCCAAAGGCGATCTGTCAAGCGGGTCCGGGCGCAGTGCCGGTGGGGGTCCGGGGCCCCCACAATCCCAGCGGTGATCGATCTAACCAGTTAGGTCGAAACTGCGGGCAACGCCCGATTCATCCGATTTCCGCCAATAAGTGTGTTGCCCAGAATCACCAGATCGACTCAAAATCATGATTCAGCCAACAAATTTTTGCACCCCGTGGGTGCGAAAATCCGTACCCTTCGGGTGCGAACTTTTCGCACCCCGCGTGCGCGAAAATCCGCACCCCGCGGACGCGAATTTTCCGCACCCCACAGGTTCAAAAATCCGCACCCCGCGAGTGCGAAAATCCGCACCCCTCAGGTGCGAGTTTTCCGAACCCCGCAGGTGCGAAAATCCGCACCCCGCATGTACAAAAATCCGCACCCCGCAGGTGCGAAAATCCGCACCCCTCAGGTGTGAATTTTCCGCACCCTGCGAGTGCGAAAATCCATACCCAGTGGGTACAAAAATCCGCACCCCTCGGGGGTAAATTTTTGCGCACACCGTGGATGCGAAGATCCGCACCCCGCAGGTGGGAAAATCCGCACCCCACGGGAGGGAATTTTCCGCACCTCGCGGGTGGGGGTTTGGCGTAGGTGCTAGTAGTAGGTTCAAATTTCTGAATGTGGTCCCCAATTTCTACCTACTTCTACCTATTCCTACCTAATCACTCTCCTATAAATACCCCCTCACTTCCCACTTCAAAGGGGTTGGTCCAAGCTCCCTCTCTCAAGCTTTAAAGGCTTCCATCTTCTTCTCCAAGGCCTCCTAGGCACACCTCCCATCATCATACAAGGCAAAGATGAACATGCTTGGACCCATGAGCACACTCATGAAGGACGAAGCATGCTCTTGGACATGAAGCTACCTTGGGACTTCATGAAGCTCTAAAACATCATTAATGACCACCACCTTCTTCTCCACGACCATTGGATATGGCATGGGTCTCTAGAAGAAGAAGAAGAAGGCCTCGGCTCCGCCTCCCGCGGACTTGGGCCTCGACTCTGCCTCACTCGGCATCGACTCACTCGGCTTCGACTCTGCCTCACTCGCCCTCGACTCACTCGGCTTCGACTCTGCCTCACTCGCCCTCGACTCACTCGGCTTCAACTCCACCTCACTCGGCCTCGACTCCGCCTCACTCGGCCTCGACTCCGCCTCACTCGGCCTCGACTCGGCTACGCTACAACATCGTTAACACCTCGACTGCTCTTGCTTAGTAAGGAAGATCGATAAAGGGACAAAGAGGATATTGTTAATCATTGTAGCTTTTTGTAATAGCCTTGTTGTAATGGAATAAAATCAGTACAACCTTCAAAGTGGACATAGGCCCCGACGGGCCGAACCAATATAAATAACTGTTTCCTTTACTTCCCTGCACATTATTACTGCATTTCTTATGATTCTCCGCTCTGGACAAAAAGTTTCAAATTTTTGGAACTCTTTGGTGTTGTCGACAATTTTAGGCATCAACAAATGGCTTAAAAATAAACAAACTAAAAGTAAAGCTTACTTTAGTAAGTATTGCAAGAATTATATGTGAAAATTAATGGGAGACTCAGCAAAATTTATGGCAGACGTGATAAAGTGTTATGATACAGGTCGACCTCAAGACTGGATGAGAGTGAAGTAGCCCGCGTTTGATCATCAGAAGGCGGCTAGAAAGCTTTCAATCCAGTGATTCGTTAGATCGAAAGGTTTCTCAAGAGTTTTTGATAAGGGAAGTTATTAATTGGGGTTGACCGCTGATGGTCCGGGAGGGAACGGGGATCACGCATTCCATAAACTTGCTAACGCAGATCGTCCCACTAGGGTTTCGATTGCGGGGAGAGCGGATGATCAATCCAAAACCGAAAATCCACTGATCTAGAAAGCATGGATTAGATCAACCTTTTATGACAAAAATTGGAAACAAATACAAAACGAAGTGGTGAAGGGCTTGCCAAAATCATGGGTTGAAGCTGTAACCGGTGGTATCGGACAAAGCAGAGATGAGTATGTGGACCTGAGTTTCATTGAACCATCTATAATTAACAATAAAAGGAAGGCATGTGTGTGTGAATGTGATGCACTTAGATCGGTAGATAAATGGAAAAATTCTATTGTGTTTTATGTTTATGGAGCTAGACCGTATCAAGTGCATCTGAAGAATTTTATTTAACGTGTATGGAAACCATCCGGAAAATTTCAATTATTGTCGAGAGAAAATGGTTTTCTCATCATATGGATTGACAATATTTTAGACTATGAAAACATTTTAAAAGGAGGCCCCTATTTATTTGACAATAGAATTATAATTTTTAAAAAATGGAACGTGGGACAGAGATTTAAAAAGATCATCTATTGACTATGCCTCTGTGGGTCAAATTAACGAATCTGGAGTTTGAATTATGGGACAGAGAAGCACTTAGTGCTATCGCTAGCGTGCTGGGTAAACCGATTAAAATGGATAAGATCACTGCTGATGAATCGAGAATTGCTTGCGCAAAGATTTTTGTTAAGATGGAGGCATCATCGGATTTTCCGAATGAGGTTGACGTGATGATGCACATGGGTGAGGAATTAAATGTTAAAATGGAGTATTTATATAAACCCCTTTGCTGTAGTAACTGCAAGATTTATGGGCATTCAACTTCTCAATGAAAAACAAAAATGAAAGGAGTATGGGTTCAAAAAAATCGTGGTGATGTGGAAGCCGACATGAACAGTCAAATATAGAAGCAAATAAAGCAGTAAATGATACAAACGAGAATGACCAGATTATAAGTATCATAGATGATGCCACTAAGGATATGGAGAACTTTGGTAACCAGGATAATAACAATGCAGAAGCCTCACATAGCGTACATAATGGCGACAGTATAAACATAGATAAGACATGTAATGATTGTGGTTATGATAATGGTTCTGGTCTAAATAAATCAAGTACTATTGCCAATTTCTCAAATGTAGCAGAGTGTCACAAATATAATAATAGTTCTTCCATACATACTAATGACAGTGGAAAGAATAATGCATCTACTATATTCAATTCAGAAATGGCAGGCAATGTTATAAACTTAGTACATAATAACAAATTTGATGCACTGGAAATGCCTAAAGATGAAGCTGACAAAGAAGGCAACCAGAACACTAATGTGATACATGATCCAATCTAGAAGGAGGGTGGTGTTTCGTCCATAAGCACTGACCATGGTAACGGGGAAGGCACTGAAAATTTTCAATATGAGGGATGCTTGGAAGAATGGGCAGATATTAAAGAAGACAATGTAGTTGGACTGCTTGGCAATGAGGATAGGAATGAAAAGGCACCTGAAAAAGAAATCGATGTTAGTAACAATGTTGAGATTAACAAAAAATACATCAAAGAAATAGATGGCATCAGCAAAAACAACAAAAAGAAAATCACAACAAAACCAATTGCTCCTCCTAAAGTCGTGACAAGGAGCCAAAGTAATATTAAATGAATCTCATTGCCTGGAATGTTAGGGGCTTGAATACTTCTAGAAAACAGTTAGAGGTACTCAAATTCATTAACAAACAAAGGTCTTCCATGATAGGCCTTCTGCAGAACAAAATGCAACATAATATGATGAATAATTTTCAACTCAAATTGCATAAAAATTGGAAGACACTTAATAATGATGATTGTAATTTATATGCAAAATTTTGGTGGCTTGGGAATCGATTATATGGCCTGATTTTATCATAGTTAGTAAATCTTATTAGCATACTTCTATTACTGCTAGAACGCTGAGGGCTTAGATTGTCTGTGACTTTTGTGCAGGGCCGGCCCTGGGGCAAGGCGACCTAGGCGGTCGCCTAGGGCCTCGGTCCGGCGGCGGCTGGAGGAGGAAGGAGGAGGGGCCTCAATGTTTTGGAGTTTTCGATACTGAATTGTATATTTCCACGTCTATCCATGAAACACTTGTGGTTCAGTGGTAGTGCGTTTGACTTCCTTGCCTGTGACCAGAGTTCGAGGCCTGTTGTGTACAGATTTGTTTAACTCTGTAAATTTTGACAGCTGCCTTCCAGGTTTTGCTCAAAATTTTGGGCCTCAGGTTATCTTTTTTGCCTAGGGCCACTCTTTGCCTAGGGCCGGCACTGCTTTTGTGTATGCCGGTAACTGTTTACCTGACAGAGAGAAGCTTTGGGTAGATATAGTGAATGAAGCTAGGCACGTGGATACTCCTTGGATGGTCATTGGAGAATTTAATAATATTCTATCTAGAAGTGAGAAAAGGAGGTGCTGCTGTTTCATTTAGACAAGTTTCTTGTTTACTAAATTGCATTGCGGATGTAGGGATCATGGATATTCTAGTCAAGGATTTTAAATACACGTGGAGAAGGAGAGGGGTAGCAACCAAAATTGACAGACTTTTATCCAGTTGTCTCTTTTTAGACAAGTTTCCAGAATTGACTGCTTTTGGAGAGTCCAATGCCATTAGTGACCACATCCCCATATGTGTGAATTTTAAACCTAATGAAAATATTAAGATAAACATCCCATTTAAATACATCAGTACTTGGCATTAGATTGAATGATTGATCGCTACTGGGATTGCTTTTATTGGGGTAAGGAGCATATGGATTTGATGTTGATGCAGGAGCAGGGATCTAAAGTGTTCAACTTTCATATGTTTTTAAAATACTGTAAGCCCTATTTGAAAATGGAACTGTAGTAATTGGGAGTACAAAAATAAATTAAAAGAATGGAAGAGGAGTATTGTGCTACACTGAAGGAATTAGATGATAATCCGACTTATAATGACATTTTTGATAAATTGGAAACAGCCTACACGAACTGGAGAGATCAATATATAGAATATAATAATGCTAAGCAAAAAGCCAAATATACCTGGTTAAATGAGGATGACTCAAGCACGATATGTTTTCATGCTAAAATTTATTTAAGAAGACATAACAATAACTAGGGTAATATTATATTGACAAATAGTGAAGTGATACAAGACTCGGTTACTATTGAAAGGGATGTTATTACATTTTTTTCTAATATTTTCTACACTGAAATCCCTCAGCATATGACACTTCCGGAAATTAATTGCAAATTCAAGATAAATGACAGGGGCAAGGATCATCTTCTTTCTAGTATTACTACGGATGAAGTTTATAAAGTCATGTTCTCTATTCCTGATGATAAAAGC
This sequence comes from Allium sativum, assembly GCA_030737875.1. NCBI lineage: Eukaryota > Viridiplantae > Streptophyta > Magnoliopsida > Asparagales > Amaryllidaceae > Allium > Allium sativum. The sequence goes on from JASFAX010000065.1 coordinate 1,070,543, forward strand.
CCGAGACCAGATGGGTTCACAGCTAAATTTTTCAAGATTCACTAGGAATATCTCAAGTTTTATCTTACTGATCTAATTCAAGAAGTTTGCAGGACGGTGAAGCTTGCTAAAGGTATAAATCACACTTTATCACTCTCATTCCTAAAGTTGAGAAGTTGATGAACATATCTGATTACAGACCTATTTCTTGTTGCAATGTCTTGTATAAGATTATTTCAAAAGTCGTTTGCAATAGAATAAAATTGTACCTTATGCATCTTATTTCTGATAATCAATCAGCTTTCATTCTGGGTAGATATATTGCTGAAAATGTGTTACTTGCGCATGAACAAATTAGACACTTTGAGAGGAATGGGGTTGGAAGCATGTCATTAAAATTGATTTGCAAAAAGCGTACAACATGGTTAGTAAGGGATTTATTTGTCATATGCTAAAGACGATGGGCTTTCCTAGTAGGCTTATAAAAGTGATTAAAACTTGCATTTCCACGCCTATGTTTTCTATCCTGATGAGAGGCAACCCAAAAGGATTTATTCATAGTAATATGGGTTTAAGACAAGGGATCCCCTAAACCCTTACTTATTTTGTGTTGTAATGGAATTCTTCCCTACGATGATGCATAAGGTGAGCAAAATGAATCTAGTCCCGCCAATTTTAACAACAAACCTCATATTAATCATTTAATTTACACTGACGACTTGATGATTTTCTCGAAGGATATGACTAAGAGTGCCAATGAAGTTTCAAGAGTACTTGACAAATTGAGAGATTTGGCTAGTCTCAAAGTTAATTGTTTAAAATCTAAAGTTTTTTCAGCAAATCGGTGAGTATCAAAGGGGATATAGTTGGACTGTTGGACATGAAGGAAGGGAATTTACCTATTAAATATCTTGGAGTATGTTATCGAATAACTATCTGGACTTCTCCGATTTTGGAGATTTATTTGATAAATCAGAAAAAAATGGATAGTTGGGATTGTAAGCTGCTTACTGTTGTAGGCAGAGTTCAACTGGTCAAATCCGTCATCACCCCTATGGTTATGCATTAGCTGTTAGTTTATCAATTGCATGTTGCAATGATTGGTAAAATTAAAAATTTATGCCCTAATTTTGTTTAGGGTGGGAAAAGTCATAAGATAGCGTGGGATACTCTTTGTAGTCCCAAAAATGAAGGGGGTATCGGTCTAAGAAAGTTTGATGATCTAAAAGATGTTGCGCTATTAAACTGATATGGCATTTTGTGAATAAAAATAGCATGTGGAAAAAGTGGATGGAAATAGATATTGTAAAGAAAATAGATTTTGGGTCATGCAAATGGATAACAATGGTTCTTTTACTTGGAAGGTCATGTTAACAAACAGAAATTTGGGGATGAAATGTATTAATCGATGTATTTCAAATGAGCACGACACTATGTTATAGTTTGACCCTTGGTTGAACGGTGATATTCTTGTTAATATTTTAGGGTGGGACTGTTTAGACTTGTATAGAGGTGAAAATTTGAAAGTTGACAGCCTTATTCAGGATGGTGCTTTCAATACCAACTGACTATCAGTTTCTAGAATGATTGCGGATAAAATAAATGAAGTACATATACAGTCTAATTTTGATTTAGATTTTTGCGGTTGGAATAAAAGTAAAAACGATTTCTCATTTCATTCGGCGTGGTATATTTCTAGGGTACAGAAACCTGAACTTGAATGGTGCAAAATTACTTGGCACTATATTAATAATGCAGAAATGGCTATTTGCATGTATAAAGCTATGTTTGATAGACTATCAACTACTGACCATCTAATTAACTGGGGATACGCTGTCAATTCAACATGTCATCTATGTATGGAAAATAACAAATCAAGAAATCGCCTATTTTTCTCTTATCCATACTCATCCTATCTTTGGACAAGACGTAGATTGAAGTTAGAGACTCCTCCCACATTGGATCGACCTCTGTCCTTAACTGACGAGATGGATTTCCTGAAAAGCAAATACATGGTCAAGGATATTGCACAAGATCTTGCTTTATGTAGTATTGTTACTATAGTGTATCATATTTGAGCTGAAAGAAACTCTCGTACTCATGTAAACGGTACTCTTCATAAATTTAGAAGATGGGAGTTAATCAAAGTCGAAATAAGGTACCTGATGATGAAATCGAGAAAGGAGAACGTGAGCCTTCATACGAAAATCCTCTATAATTGGGGAATAGACAATTATAATCCTGGGTGAGTAAAGTCGCCATTGCAGCGTGTAATTAGGGTTCTTTCCTTTTGTCAACTGGCTTGTAAGTTGCGTGTTTCATGCTTTTGTGTGAGTCAATGGATCCGATGGTCACCGTTTGCTTTTTTTTACCTGATGGGCCGTGGGCTTCTTTTCTGTTTTATTTTTGGTTTGGCTTATGTATTTATTTGGGTTGTGCAAGTAGGGTAGTGTCATGGTTACTTGCCGTGTACGTTTGTACTTTTTTTTATTGATAAGTTATCAATAAAGCGTCGCACCCTTTTTCCTTATCTTGTACTTGTTAGGTTTTTTGGTGATATAATATTCCATATATATGTGGATCTTGGATATATTTGAGTCAATATGGAATCATGACTCAAATTCATTGCCTATTTTAAAGGTTTCCTACATTTTTAAGATTGATTAATTGCATCTTTTAAATATATTGGTAGATTTTATGGAGTAATCAGTTGCCTCTTTTATTGCATTAGAAAAGGAAACAAATTATCTACATGGGAAGACTTACGGAATTATTCAGTGGTTCTTAAAGAAGATATTTTGTCAATCCGATTATAAACAGACATTATATTGTTCATTATATGCATGTGGGAGAAAAGGTTTTTTCTGTTTAGGATTTGAGATATCTTCTCAATTTTAGCTTTTTTCTTGTAATCTTTTTGTGGTTTAATAAAAGTTTTGTTAGTGGAATTATTTTTTCATTATTTTTCTTCACTTCTTATCTCTTCTTAAATCTAATTATGTAGAGATGCTAGGAAAATTCCTAACAATTTGATATCAGAGCCGACTACATAAAAAAAATTTGAAGAGAGTTTGGTTATGGAGAAGATAAATATGGAGAAACTTAATGGAAGAAATTGGGGGTTATGAAAAATGAAGATGGAAGACTATCTCTATCTTAATGATCTTCACTAACCCTTGGAAAATAATGGGGAGAAGCCAAATGGCATAACTGAGGCAAAGTGGGAAATTTTGGATAGAAAGGATGCAACGGCTATTAGGTGTTTTTCGGAGAATTCAATATTTCATATTGTTTCTAATGAAACATTTGCTTATGCGATCTGGAAAAAGTTAGAAGGAATCTATGCAATGAACTCTGCAATGAACAAGGCTCTTCTTATAAGAATATTGGTGAATCTCAAGCTTAAGGAAGGTGAGTCAATTAGAGAGCATCTTAATAATTTTTAGAAAATTGTGAACCAATTGGCAGCTGTAAATTACAAGGTGGATGATGAGACCCAAGCTTTAATGTTAATCAGTTCATTACCGGAGAGTTGGGAAACACTTGTGGTTGCATTGAATAATTCAAATCTCGATGGCGTTGTTTCAATGGAGTCGGTGGTTAGTAGCTTACTTAATGAAGAGATACGGAGGATGAACCAAATAGAAGAAAATGATAAGGTCAAAAGAGAAATTAGAAATCCATTTAAAGAGTTCAATTTTACAAGGAAATGTAGTCGTTCAAATACGGATAGATGATCAAATAACTCGAGCGTAGAAAGGGATTTCATTTGCTATTACTGTGAAAGACCCGGTCATCAACTAAGATTTTGCAACAAACTTAAAAAGGATAAAGAAAGAATAAAAGCATTAGAGGAAGACAAAGTCAAGATTGATGAAAGCACAACAGAGAATTTAATTTTGGCGAAGATCTTGATGATAATGTCCTATGTGTAGATAAATAAAAAAGTAAAGATTGGGTACTTGATTCAGGCGCTTGTTTCCATATATGCAATCAAAAAGAAGCATTTATTGATTATAAAGAACAAATTGATAAAGTGGAATCTGCCAATGGTGGACATTTGCATGTTAAAGTCATAGGCTTGGTTAGGTTAAAGATGAATGATGGAAGGGTAGTAAAGCTAACAGGAGTTAAGTACATTCCAGAAATTAAGAAGAATCTTGCTTCAATAGGACAGTTAGAACAAAAAGGCTGCAACTTTTCGACTAGAGGTGGAGTCACAAGAGTTTGGAGGTGTAATAAATAGCTTCTGTATGCGAAACGAGGAAATAATAACATATATAAATTTCTTGGAAAATAATAGAGAACGAAGGAACTTTTGAAAATGATGGTGAAAATTCAAATTTGTCAAAATTAAGGTGGATCCAGCAACATAAAGCTGTGAAGACCACATGGAGGCCATTATGGTATTATAAGCAGTTCTAATTTATTGACATGCATATCTAGTTTGGAACATGTATCATTATATTTTGGTGATTTGAAGGTCATTTATTTTTGGAATGGCGATATTTGTTCCCATTGTATTATTGGATACTATTTTGAAGTTTCGATTCTAGGTGGAGCTTGGATGACATATATGGAATATAGTATCAAGGTGGAGATTGTTAGGTTTTGTAACACCCCGTATTTTCTATGAACATTAAACTAACAAATTAAAGTATACTTAATTCTTAAGAGAAGAACCAAGGGAAACGGGTTACGACATTGCGTTCATCTCGGAATTTTGCTTCAGATAGAGTCCGAATTTGCGTAAATCGGACTCCGTATGAAGAAGTTATGACCTTCAGAAGTTTCAGAGATTTAAATAAAAACAGCTCAAGATTGAAATTTGAAATTCAAATCACACACCCGGGCTGGGCGGGAAATTTCCCGCCCAGGACCTAGGTCGACCAGGGGGTCGACCTGGGAGTCGACCTGGGTCACACATGTCGACGAGGGGGTCGACCTCCCCCTATTTCCATATCCAAGGACAGATTCATTTTTCTACATTTGGACGCCCGTTCTGACCAGATTCGTTGATCCCTATGCTATATAAACACCCTTAAGGCTACAGTTTTCTCTACACAACTTCATTACACATATACTCTACCCTAATTTATATCAAAATCAATCAAAGACGGGGTTATGCTACTCAAGCTCTTCGTAGAAATCAAGTTTAGAATTCAAGTAGAGATTCAAAGGCTAATTCAACGACTTCAACAACTATTTTCTAAGAATCAAATCTAATCTAAATTAGAAGAACAAATAGTCTACTTCAAGGGAGAGCTATTCAGTTTCAGAATACAGATCCCAAAATTCAAGACCGTTCTGTAATTTGTAAGTTCACTTTACTTTCAGAAATAAAAGTTAATTGTGATTCTGGCATTGTAATAAATCTGGATCTGAGATTATGCCTATTTCTATTTGTCTTTCTATATCCTTTGGATCTATCTCATTGATAGTATTATGTCCATTCTTTGTCTCTTCTTTCCTTCTTCCCTTGTTGTTTTATAGCCAGGCTGCTGCGAGCCTGAGCCAGATCTCATAAGAGATGAACGTACGTTGGAAATAAAATTTGGCATAAAATATGATTTGGACACTCTAAAATTTGGGAAAAAGAATTAAATTGTGTATAATTGGGCATAATTGAGTTGTAACTGTTTTGAGGACATAACACATGTTGTATTTAAAACATAAAGTATTAGAAATATGACTTGGGATTTGAGGCATAAAGTATTAGACATATGACTTGAGATTTGAGGCATAAAGTATTGGACATATGACTTGAGATTTGAGACATAAAGTGTAATAACCCGGAAATTCTGAACCAGTTTAAAATTTTTATTTTGGCAATTTTAGCGAATTTTGAATATTTAAAATAGATTATTTTGAATAATATCAATGAGAAATTTATTTTGAATATAATTCGAACGTATATATTTATACGCGTCATCGTTTGAATATAAATAATTATATATAATTATAAATAGAATTGAAAATGGCGCGGTAGTTCGATAATTCGATTCCAAACTTCAATTGAATGTACCGGGTGCAAAACAATCAGGATTTTAGTGAAACCAAAAACATTAGGATCTAATTGATGATATCTTTCCAACGAATCCAACAAATCAAAATTTCATAGCGGGAATCAATAGATATGTTCAGTTGAAAATTCTGAATAGTCGCTATGGAATTCAGGCCCTTAAAAATGGAAATTTTGCAAATGACCTCGAATTTCGACGAAACCAGTTTTGTTGGATCCGTAGTGTCAAATTATTGCTAGGTTTTAAATTTCTTAATTTTTCGAATCAATATGTGAGCGTGGCAAAGGAAAACGCGTTTGACCAGTTTCAGTTGATTTTAATCGACTGGAAATTGGCCATTTTTCTAACGGTCTCAGAATTCGACGAAATTAGTTTTGTTAGGACCGTATCGTCAATACGAAGCTAGAAAATATTTTTCTGGAATTTTTAGAGACACTATGTGACCCCGGTAATTTGAAATGTACGTTTAAAATTCAATATAATGATTTAAATGTAAATTTAACGGAAACTGATTGTAACAGCCGAATCAGCCTGCGATACATAACTCATTGTGTTCGGAATGGGGGTAAAACGCTATGGACGACAGGCGGTGGGCCTCGTTTTGAGGTTGAAAATAAAGGTTGCTTTTTGGTGAAAAGTAAAATAATTAAATAATTAATAAATTAAAAATAAAATCTCCCTTCAGCTCTATACATTGGACCCCCCCCCCCCGATTCAATCGAATCAGATCAAAAAAAAAGAGAAAAGAAAAAAAAGGAAGAAGATGGCGCAGCGGCCACCGCGCCAGGCATGACGCCACCCACCGCCGACGAGGCCCCAGCCTCGACCCTCCTCTTCCCTCCACGCGTTGCTTCAGCCTCGCCCCTCTCCTCGAATCGCGTGAGCCCAGACGCAGCCGCCTCCCAAATCGATTTCGCCCCAAACCCTAGTGCGCCCTCATCAGTAACCGCCAAGCCCCCCTTCAGCAGCGCCGACCACCGCAGTTGCCATCGCCCAGCCCCTTGCTTCCGCCGCCGTTCAACTCTTCCCCCCTCCTTCCGATTGGACAACGCTGTAAGTGTTATGATGGTTTAAAATTGATGTTTAGGTTGTTTCAAAACTGATTAATCATTATTATTATTATTTTGTTTTGTTTTGCTTAGTTAAAAACTGAAAAAGATTAACTTTTAAAACAAGTAAAGTTATGATTTTTATGTTATATAAAAGGCGAGATTTTTCATATATAAAAGGCGAGATTTTTCATATATAAAAGGCGAGATTTTTCATATATAAAAGGCGAGATTTTTCATATATAAAAGGTGAGATTTTTCATATATAAAAGGCGAGATTTTTCATATATAAAAGGCGAGATTTTTCATATTTTTATAAAGGCGAAATCTTTATTTTTGAAAGGATGAAATCTTTATTTTTATAAAGGCGAAATCTATATTTTTGGAAATGGAATTTTTATCTATATGACATCATAATAAAAATTCGATTTTTATATATTGAATAGAGAAGTAAAAAATATGATTTTTAAATAAAAAGTGAACAAATAAAAATGTGATTTTTATTTTAAGGACATCAGTATATAAAAATGTGATTTTTACATATGTAGTGAAAGCGGACAACGAAAGCGACGAAAGGCGAGAACGACGAAGGTTTCTGCAAATGAAGAGTCGTGGTATTGGATAGCTATCGGTGAGAATTTCTCACCTTTTAATTTCATTTTCTAGTTATATATATATACTAGGATGCAGACGGTGTTTAGTAGCACCCGACACAATCGTCCACAGACCATGGACTTGTTTGTTTAGTTGTGTAGTTGACTAGTTTATTTGGTTTGAAATTGAATTGTTTGGATAAATGAATGGATTTGATTGATGTGTGAATGGCGTGGGCCTTCACTAGACCGGGGATAAGGCTAGGCCTCGTCCCGTTTCTAGTATCGTGCCGTTATGCCGCCGAAATTTTCTAAAATAAGTTAGAAAAATAAAAATGTCATTTTTATTTCGTAAATGAACTGAATAAAAATCCATGTGTTAAAATAAAATATTTCTATCGTTAAAAATATAATTTTTAGCGTGAATGTGAATAAATAAATATTTATAAACAAATCGACCGATTTGTTTATATACACTGATTTGACTGACATTGATTGGGACAATAAATTTTACACATCGCCCAACTACACAAATAAAATCTGTGTTTGATTGTTTGAAACCCCACACGGGTGTTGGGATGAAATTTGAAGTTCACTCATCCTGATTGATTAAATATGTCGATCGATTGATTGACAGGCTGTTATAAGCGTTAGATATCTATATTTGATGCTTATACAGTGTAGTGCACTTTGGTTGATGGTTGATTATTTTTCAATGCTATCATATACATGTGTTGTATGAAAATCCATATAATTAATTTTATATGGTGATTGATTGGGCCTCATTCCAATTTAGAAGATAAAGAATATTATAGAATAAAGGTTCATGTGTTGACTGTACTCATCCGTTGAGAATAGCCATGTGTTGAACGAAATATTTTAACAATAAAATTTACATCTTTATCAATATAAAATAAAGGTTCATGTGTTGACTGTACTCATTCGTGAGATTAGTCATGTGTTGAACGAAATATTTTAACAATAAAATTTATATCTTTATCACTATAAAATAAAGGTTCATGTGTTGACTGTACTCATCCGTTGAGATTAGTCATGTGTTGAACGAAATATTTGAAATAGAATATTTGAAAATAGAAGTATATGAAGCCGGATTGATTAGATTGACGCCATTTTGACGTGAACGATATTTATATCGATTTTATTCATTTTAAAATGAATATAGAATATAAAGTGATAACGAAATGAATTTGATTCGAATAGAAAACCAAAATGAATTTGATCGAATAGAAAACCAAAATGAATTTGATCGAATAGAAAACCAATTTGAATTGAATCGAATAGAAAACGACTTTGAAACCAATTTGAATTGAATCGAATAGAAAACGACTTTGAAACCAATTTGAATTGAATCGAATAGGAAACGACTTTGAAACCAATTTAAATTGAATCGAATAGAAAACCAAAATGAATTTGATCGAATAGAAAACCAAAATGAATTTGATCGAATAGAAAACCAATTTGAATTGAATCGAATAGGAAACGACTTTGAAACCAATTTGAATTGAATCGAATAGGAAACGACTTTGAAACCAATTTAAATTGAATCGAATAGAAAACCAATTTGAATTGAATCGAATAGAAAACCAATTTGAATTGAATCGAATAGGAAACGACTTTGAAACCAATTTAAATTGAATCGAATAGAAAACCAAAATGAATTTGATCGAATAGAAAACCAATTTGAATTGAATCGAATAGGAAACGACTTTGAAACCAATTTGAATTGAATCGAATAGGAAACGACTTTGAAACCAATTTAAATTGAATCGAATAGAAAACCAATTTGAATTGAATCGAATAGAAAACCAATTTGAATTGAATCGAATAGAAAACAACTTTGGAATTGAATTGAAAACGAATTCAAATTGAATTGAAATTTGAATTGAATAGAAATGAATTTTAAAACGAATTTATAAAGAAGAATTCAATTTTGATTTGAATTGAAATGGAAGTTGAAATGTTTTTGAAACGAATTCAAAACTATTTATAAAATTCGTTTTAAATAGAAATCGACGAAATATATATTATATATATAATATAATGGCCTGAATAGAACGCGCCGCGCCGCGGCAGTTCGTGAATTTCGACCATTTATTTCAAACGGACATTACGGGAGATCCGACCGTCGGATTCTCCTAAAACCGGAACCGCTGGGTTCGTATCGAAAAGAGCTTTCTAACGAATATTAGAAAATTTGAAATCTAACGGTTGGATTTGGAGATACGTCCAAATCAAATTCGAAAAAGGTCGCTGTAAGTGCAGTTCGATGGCCGTTGATGGAAATCGACTGTACGGGCCTTGATAAAATTATTAAAAATAGTAATAATTTGTGTAAAATCATAAGAAATGATTTGGGAAAAATTGGGGTGAAAAACTCCATATTTGAAAAGATAAAAATAGATTTTTATCGAAATGAACTAGTTTTGAACTAAATTTAAAACCCAATTATTTTAAATAAATAAATTAGATTTAAAAAGGGGTTTTAAATAATCGGAATTTCTAATATATTTGATTGGATTTGAAATGGGTTTATCGTGAACGGTGTTTTAAATAACACTAGTTCTTTAACCCGAAAATAAATAGATTGTGATTTGGGTTTGTCGTGAACTGTTTTTTAAATAACACCTAGTTCTTTAACCCAGTAAAAGGAGTTTTAACGAATCTGCAATTAGATTGAAATGTAAATTTGTAATCTAAATTATCAAATTTAGAAAATGAGCGAGAATGGAGTATCGCCAGTTTTGCTCCAAAGCGATAGTTAAATCTTTAATTAGATTTGAACGTGTAATGGTAATTAATCTTACCGATAACACCATAGTATTAGATATGGAGTATTACCAGTTTTGCTTCATGGGATGAATAGTTTGGGATTGGGAAATAAAATAAATAATTACTTCGGTGTGGTTCGCTAATCTCGACTAGTTTAGAAAACCATAATCTGGTTTGAAATGACATCCAAAGGAAGATTAAAGGATAAATTTGAAAGAATTTATCTTGGATAAAATTAATGGGAACCTTTCCCTAAAAATGTGATTTTGTGAATAAAAGAATATTCTGAATTGGAATGAGGCGTATGTTGTGTTTGTGTAACATTTGTTTTTAATATACGCGGGTTGTTCGGAAAGGCCGGGTTTATACCCATTCTGAATAACCAATTCGACGATAAGTCGAAGATGAAGACGGTGGTCGAAGACCGGAAGTCTTCACATCGTTTGGATAATTACTGACGATCCTGATTGGGCAGTACACCCAAGAGGATGGAAATAGTTGGTGGTCGTCCAGACGTACTTGGAGATGGATGGATATGCGAGGAAAGTGCCTCCGGTTTCGTTCAGACCCAGAACGAACTTGTAAATGGATTGTGTGTCTGACATTGGACTTTATTCCGTGTTGATTGATTTCTGTTAAATATATATCTGTTTGGCGGCGGAGAATTTATTCTCTTGCTTAACGCCCTTCTCTGAGACGTACGAGCTTAGAGGTTATATATCGATAGATATCAATCGCATGGCATGAATTGCCTGTGTGGCATGCTGAGTTGCATAGATCAAGGCTTCTGTTGAAAAGCAAAGTCTTGTGGTTGATGATCAAAGCACGGCCTTTGTGGCGTAGCTTTGTGTATAGCGTGGATTCGCGAGCCTCACACCTCGGTATGAGTCAAAAACGGGATAAGGACCCAAGGAGTGCATGACGTTTCTTTCTAGCTATGGTGGTGTCAGTGACTTACCAGCCCTGACATTTATATACTTTTCACCTATGTGGTTGTTGGAATGCGAGGCGCCTCGATTATAGGTCTGTAAGGACCGGGAAACATGTGTTCAGGAATAATTAATCCTCTAACGTAAGTGAGGACCGGCCTTGGAGGATCCGGGGTTGCCCAGAGTGCGTAACCCTGAGGCATTTGCTAGAGTGTCTCGAACGCGGAGAGGAGCTTGCCCCTTGCCTCGACTCATGACGGAAATCCAATTTCCAATACGTGATATTGCGGTTTTAATTGTAGAACTAGTATGGCGACATGATATATGGTACCCATGCCGTCTATGATTTATATTTATGATTAAAATTGTTTTGACACTATACACTTATTATAGTATCAAATGATTTGTTTTTAAACGTATCAAGCATGTTTGGCTGTTTTAAGGTAAAACCCTATCCTCCGGCTTGCGCTGCATTGTGTGATGGGACCTGGGTCTTATAATAGCTTCATTTTTCGAAAAAGCATTGCGTTGTTTATTCTATGCACTGGTATTCTTGGGAGGAAACCCGTTCCGTGTTATACGGCGTGGTCCCTTGAATTACTCTCTTTTAAAGTAAAGTTTTAAATAACTGTTTTAGTTCTCACACCAGTCACATGACTGACCTGGAGTTTATTGTTTTAACCTAAACTCTGGGTGCCCCTATTTTCCGCACGGGCAGCTAGTAGTTTTGGTTTTGCAGATTTATATTCACAGGATCCTGGTTTACAGCTGGAATGATATCCGGAAAGCTCTGTATCCGTATATCACCTTCAGTTGTGCTTTGTATTATTTTCCGCTGCTATGTAATTTATTGTAATCTCTGATATTTATCGAATGTAATTTATTCATTTATACTCTGTATATTCTTGTATCTGATGGAATTGTTGTAATAGCAATGAAATGTTCTTCCGTCTGCGTTCTGATTTGTCCTGTTCTCAAACGATCAGGGGTTTCGAACGGTTTAGATCGGTTTAACGACTGATTCAGATCGAGCGAAATTCCAGAACGTCACATAAAGTATTGGACACATGACTTGGGATTTGGGGCGTAAATTGAACTGTAAATATAAGGCATAGTACATGTTGTGGTTTAAGATCTAAAATTGGGTGTGTGTATATATGATAGTTTGTGATTTGGAAAAAGAAGATTAGTGTGTATAGTGATGAATGGCTTAGGCATGAAAACAAGATTTGCCTTTGTTTTGTAAGTCAGTTACTTTTTTTTTCAGATTTGAACACCTAAATCTAATTGTGACATGTAATCCTTTCATTGAAATATGTGCTTGTGCATATATATATATATATACATATATATATATATATATCTTTGGGAATCATTTTTTACTATGAAACTGGTCCAATCATATTTATCCTTGTTGTATATCGGAATTGTAACCCTTTTTAAGTTCATGATATAATCATATCTATATGCCTGCTATGTATTCCATGCAAAACTTGTCTTTTTAGTACATCAAGTTTTTTGGACCAATAGTTCTTATCATCATGTGACTATGCCTATCCTTACGATGTTCCATCTTGCTTCTCCCCTTATTTTATGAATCTTGGGTTGAATCTCAAAATACGTACGTTAAGCATGCGGGGGTAATTGGGTATAACATGGAATTGACATTATTTGGAACATGTAGTATGGCATGACTGTTAAGATGCAATTTGGGGTAATTTTACATGAATTATGGAATATGTAATTTGACATATTGAACCTAGAATTGGCATGAACGACAAAGTATGAAATTGGCATACAATTCAAGTTTTGGGCAAAATTGTTATTGTTGCGAATTTGGGGTAACTTGAGCATTAAATCTAGATTGGGCGTAAAATGTAACATGACTAGTTTTGGTGAATTTGGTAATTAGCATGTAAAATCTAGATTTTGGTATATAGGGTAAATGTGTAGATTAAAGAGGAACATGCCTAACCCGAGGTTAGATTGAGTTGTGGTGTAAAACTGCCCGGAACCCCCCAACACATCCAGTAACCACAACAACACCTATCTAATGTGAGAGGTTAGTGCATCATGCCCAGGAAAAACCCGAGGTTTGATTGAGTTGTGGTGTAAAACTACCCGGAACCGCCCGACACTTCCAGTAACCGCAATGACACATATCTAATGTGAGAGGTTGGTACATTAAGAAATCAATTAATGCTAATGAACAAGATGAATGACTAGGGTTAAGTTAATTAGAAACACTTAACCAATATAACAAGAAGAACAACTAGGGTTAAGTTAATAGGAAACACTTAACCAATATAGCATGATGAATAGTAGGGTTAAGTAATAAGAAACACTTAACCAATATAACTTGATTTATGGTAAGGTTAAGTTGAAACAAGAGGGCAACACTTAACCAATATAACTTGATTTGTGGTAAGGTTAAGTTAAAACAAGAGGGCAACACTTAACCAATATAACTTGATTTGTGGTAAGGTTAAGTTAAAACAAGAGGGCAACACTTAACCAATATAACTTGATTTGTGGTAAGGTTAAGTAATAAGAAACACTTAACCAATATAACTTGATGAACGAACGGGGTTAAGTTAATAAGAAACACTTAACCAACATGACATGATGAATGGGTGGGTTAAGTTAACATGAATGGACAACACTTAACCAATGTGACATAATGTGCGGGAGGGTTAAGTACTATCGGTTTGGTGGGTAATATCAGTAAATATAGGCCCACAAAATTAACCGTTAAATAAACATGCTTGAATCGATGGAAGGGTTGAGTACATCTCATGTAGGTGGGTAATATTAGTACATATAGGCCTACAAACATAACCGTTAAGTAAACATGCTAGAATCGGTGGGAGGGTTAAGTACATCTCGTGTAGGTGGGTAATATTTGTGTATATAGGCCCACGAACTTAACCAACAGGAAACCCTAATAACGGGGACCTATTTCAGCAGTAACCAACATAGATGTATCATGGTACCCTGAAACTAGGCAGGGTGGGGCACGATTACTGACCTGATTATAAGCGGTCAAAACAGTGGCGGGGGTACGTTAATGTAGGTTCCGACGGTTTACGGGCGTGCACATACTCCGGAGTGGGAAAAAGCATGCACTGGGTACCAGTAGTTATACATTGTGCATCTTGAATCGTGTCAGGTCGCTATCATAAGGATTGATACACCTTATGGTGGGACCAGCACAGGGTATCTACACGCAAGAGAGCGCCGATTGACATAGACATATGGAACATTAATGCAAGTAAGGAGCCGATCGATAGGGTAGTAAGGGTACATCTGACATGTTCATGGAAATTAGGCAGATTGAGGTGGAATCCTCATGATAGATGCACAACTGAAGGCTACCACAATTACGGGGATTGGGATCACGTTATCATGTTATCATTTTATACAGATTACTAGTTGGGACACTAGTTAGGTGGTGCAAAAATATAGGTATAAAAATCAGAATAACAGGGTAGTAGCGAAGCAGAGAAAGAGTAGAAGCGCATTCATTTTATATTGCCTTATCATACCTTATGCTTATCCTATGTTATCATGTTATCCCTGTTATCACGGTATTGTTTTATATTCAGTTTATTCATGTCATGATGCTTTTGCCTGTTTATATGCTGAAATTCATTGAACTTTCCAGACTTATGTTTGACCTAGTTTTGTTTCGCCTCTTTTCTTCCATTCCACCCCCATGCCTCCAAGTTCATAAGGAGGAAATGTTTCCACTTAGCTCATTTTTCTTTCCAAGCTCGAAGATAGTCAATGTATTGCTTTGGACTCTCTCTTCCACTGCTATGGCTGGTTCATGCTTTATTGGGGAATATCATTGTTGTTTTTATGCTTCTTTTATACTTAGAAGTTTTTAAATCAAGACAGATGTTCTATGTATTACTTTTAAGTATAATTGAGACAACTATTGTAAAAGCTTGACTGAACCATATTGTTTATAAAATGACTTTATTTTCCGCTTCTTTGTTTGTCTTTCTTGTAATTTGTCTGCATCTTTTACCTAAAATGCTCCACCAATGTTAAGGTATTCCCTTTGTGAGTGACCATAATGGAGGTGGGGTGTTTTACTTGGTATCAGAGCTGAAGGTTACTGGATCAGATAAAAGATTTGAAAAATTATTTTCAAAACGATTTTAAAAGAAGCATTTTCAAAAGAAAAGTTTTGTTTTTAAAGGCGTATTCCCCAAAGCCATATGCACTATCTTTTTTATCCTCTTGTTTGAATCCTTGTTTCTTCTTTCCTGAGTCTTCGAGGCTTCTGGCTTTCTTGGAGGTAACCTCATCGCGGCATTTTTCTGTAGGCTTGACAAGACTATGACACTTGTCAAAGGGCAAATAAGTGCCCAACTTCCATCTATAGCCATAGTAGTTTCACTGGCGGCTAATTTTCTTTCGAGCTTTGTAGGATTCTCCGTGCGATGGAGGCAGCTTTCGAGAGACTTGCCAACGTGTTACACAAGGAGGGTAAAGGTAAGAATGAGGGAGTTTGGCTAAGGAGCACAACCCAAGGATGAGGAACTCATGGATACAGACTTGGTTCACAAAGGAGGGAGGAAAGAATAGTAAAACCTAAGACAAGAGGAAGTATCTTTATTATGGTATAACGGGTCGTATAATTAAGGACAAGGGCAAGAACAAATAACAGGATTTTCAGGCGGCAAATGCATGCTCCCACCGCCAGCGTACCTGAGAGAGATGTAGTAAGGTTTCTGTTGAAAGAGTTTAGTTTTTCTTCTTTGATCATCTATTAGCACTCTTTTTGATTTCAGCGCTTCACATTCGTTTATATTTGCTTCCATAGTTGAGTCTCTGCACCTTAGTGCTTGTATAGTAGAAGATCCCATTATTGTCTCAAATCCAATTTGTGGTTCGGCTCATTTATTTTTGGTTTGTAAGGATTTGAGATGCTTATGTTTCCGGGTTTCATGGGCTATGTGTTCATTCTAGGCATGGATTGGTTAGCTAGTAATTGTGAAAGGAAGGTAGTTAGACTTTCGACTTGCCTCGGGAATACCCTCGAGATTTCGTGCGATCCTAAGGGATCATTTTTTCTTAGCTACCTAGAATCACTTTATGTATCTATCGACGATTTTCGATTCGTTGGAGTAGTCCATGAGTACGCAAGATGTTTTGATTAGGGTAGGGGTTTTCCCCCTAAAACTCGAGACAAACTTCCACATATATCTATTTGACAATGCAAAGCCAGTTATGCGAACAACGATAGTTTTGGAGCATGATTGGCGAGGATAGCCAGAGTCGGTTAAGTGCTCAATTGTTTGGTTGTTCTGCTAGTATCATTTCACATAGATCATCCAAATTCGGAGGAGGTATTCCTGGGTGCTTGTCTGATATTGGTTTAGGCCTTTGGGGCTTGTACTTGAGGGATGTCAAGTTCGACTAGGATGGTTTGCGTGAGAGATATCCACCCTCAAATTCGTAACATGATGGATAAGCTAAGTAGAAGAGAGACCTCTAATCATCTTAGTATATACACTTGGTATCAGGGTTAACATCTGTTTATCTTGGAAAGATAGTTCGACTACATTGGATACCCTCTAGCATAGTAAGTGATTGGGGTCCTATCTTTTCTAGTGGGTTTTGGAAATGGAGGTCAAGAAGCTTCGCAATCATGAAATTAAACTAGTTAAGGTACAGTGGAGTGAAGCTCAAGAAGATGCAACTTAGAAGACTGAAGACTAGATATGCGCACCATACCGTTTTTGAGGGTATATCCTTGATTCCTCTTGTACTGTGAAGTTTATTTGCATGCTAGTCTTTATCTTTTAAATATATCCTCAAGTTCATATCTTCGATCCTTAGGTTGAAGCCAATGGATGTAAACATGTGTTTGAGACATGTTATGTTTGGTGGATGCAAGTGGTTGCAAGTGTTTGCTAGTGATTGCTCGTGGATGCATATACACACATTAGGCACTAGATCAGCTCGGTCACTTTCATATTGCATATGCATATGAATGTATTTGTATATGGATTGAAACTTGATGCGTGATCAAATGGATGTTGCATATGGATGAGTGAATATGCACACATATAGTATTTACATGATTAGGGATATTTGCATACATATTGGACGCATAACACTCTCATGATTCGCATTAAGGAGGTCAACTGGATCAGTAGACCGCTTGATTTTGCATTAGATAAGAGACATATACACACACTCTTCATATGTTCATATGGCATTAGAAACCTTTTAAGGACAATGGATGCCTATGATTGAATGGTTGAGTAGATGGATGTTGGATGTTAGGATATACGTTCTTCCTAAATTGAAGATTTCAGGGACGAAATCCTCTAAGGAGGGGAGAATGTAACACCCCGTATTTTCTATGAACATTAAACTAACAAATTAAAGTATACTTAATTTTTAAGGGAAGAATCAAGGGTAACAGGTTACACCATTGCGTTCGTCTCGGAATTCTGCTTAAGATAGAGTCCGAGTTTGTGTAAACCGGACTCCGTATGAAGAAGTTATGACCTTCAAAAGTTTTAGAGATTTAAATAAAAATAGATCAGGATTGAAATTCGAAATTCAAATCACACACCTGGGCTGGGCGGGAAATTTCCCACCTAAGGACCCAGGTCGACCTGGGTCACATAGGTCGACCAGGGGGTCGACCTCCCCCTATTTCCAGATCCGAGGACAGATTCATTTTTCAACATTTGGACGTCCGTTCTGACCAGATTCATTGATCCCTATGCTATATAAACACCCATAAGGCTACAGTTTTTTCTACACAACTTCATTACGCCTATACTCTACCCTAATTCATACCAAAATTAATTAAAGACGGGATTATGCAACTCAACTCTTCGTAGAAATCAAGTTTAGAATTCAAGTAGAGATTCAAAGGCTAATTCAACGACTTCAACAACTATTTTCTAAGAATCAAATAAAATCTAAATTAGAAGAACAAATAGTGTAACACCCCGAATTTTCTGTTAACTATAACTTAACAAATTAAAGTATAATTCTAAATGATGAAATCAAGGGAAATGGGTTACGCCATTGCGTTCGTCTCGAAATTCTACTTGAGATAGAGTCCAAGTTTGCGTAAAACGGATAC
Source organism: Allium sativum (assembly GCA_030737875.1). Taxonomy (NCBI): domain Eukaryota; kingdom Viridiplantae; phylum Streptophyta; class Magnoliopsida; order Asparagales; family Amaryllidaceae; genus Allium; species Allium sativum. Next base: position 1,089,026 of record JASFAX010000065.1, read on the forward strand.
CGTATTAAGAAGATATGGATGAACGAAGTTGGGCAGAAAAACCGGAAACGGGTCAGAATGCACTGGTGCACTTGGGAAGTGCGCCAGAACAAAATTGAACTGGTGCACTTGGTAAGTGCGCCCGTACAATTTTAGCACTAGCGCACCTGCCAAGTGCGCCCAGGTCAGAAAGACCTGTTGATCAGGCCCTGGCTGGCCTGGTCAGGGTCTGGTCGAATTCTGAGGCTTGGCTGAGTCACTAGGGCTTACATGTCACTTTCTGATTGGCTTCTCTTGAGATGGATGGTCTGGATTCACTCTAGCTTCATCGACGGCTCTAATTAGATTGAAATTCTATAAATACAACTCAAGTCTAACCCTAAATTCACACAAATAATATAATACTAAAGCCGTCATGCTGCTGGAAAGAAACTAGGAGTGGCCGTCAGTCAGAAAGCCTAGAGACAAGCCAATACTAAAGCAAAACACGAATCAAAACAACGTTAGTCTACCCAAACGAAAGCATATCAAATTCAGAATTCAGAATCCAGAATCCAAGTTCGTCATTTGTTGTAAGTATAGTGATTTTTCCTATGAGAATAACACTGACTTGATTCGATGTAAATTGGAAGTGGAATTGTGCTATTATGTAACGACGATGTTAATTCGTATCTATGTATTGAAATGATTGTGTTGCGAATGAAATTGGGATGTTTGTGGTATAATTAAGATTGATGTTGATCCTATTGTACTTTTAGAATGACAACAACATCACAAGCAAGTTGTACAGTTCATTTTTATGTGATTATATAGGTTGTTTGTGATTAGAACCTCATGTATATACTTTATGCAAGAATCTTGATGCCTAAATGGTTATGTTCATACACAGTGTTCATACAAAAGTTGCAAGTTTCTAATTTGATCCATGTCAAGATCCACTTTAGTTCATGTTTCATGTTGTAATTAGATATGCGATTGGATCTAGTTCACACCCTTGTCATAAAGTTATACATATTTATGAAAATGTCATATTCTTGTCATGTGCTAGTGATGTTTGATGTTATGCCTAGATCCAGAAACAAGTTTAGATATATGTTGTCTAAATCATATGCTAATTCATGTGACACCTATTTGGTTAGACCCTTATTTCAATGCAAATTCACATATATGTAAATTGATTTAGGCTATGTTGCAAATTCACATCTATGTATATTGACTATTTTGCAAGTTCACATCTATGACATTCATGTTGGCTATTTTGCAAGTTCACACCTATGATGTTCATATTGACTATGCTAAAAATGTCAGGTTTACACCTATGTTATGTTTATGTTTATGAATTCCCTTATGCCTATTTGTCTGCGCTAAATTAGGCTAAGTTTTTAGCCTAATATCATATGTTAAAAACTGTGCAAACGAAAATTAGGCTAAGATTATTAGCCTAATGTTTAAACGGTGTAATGTCGGGAATATTAGAAAACTTGTCATAAAAATATATGAAATTGGCATGTTTGTCACATGCCAATGGTGGCATTTAAACGGTATAAATTCTTTATACCAAAAAGGTTAAACTTGGAAAGTGGGCCACAGCATTTAATTGTTGACAAATTCACATATATTACGTGATAAAGACAAATATGTAAATTTAGAAAATACGAATATGCTTAACACGAGGTTGGATTGAGTTGTGATGTAAATCTGCTCGGACCTGCCCGGCTGTCCAGTAGTCACAACAATACCTATCCAATGTGGGTGGTTAAGCATGAAGCCCAATAAGGACTCGAGGTTAGATTGAGTAACGGTGTAAATCTGCCCGGAACCGACCGGCACATCCAGTAACCGTAACAATATCTGTCTAATGTGAGTGGTCGGTGCTTTAAAAGGCTAAGGACAGATGGTAGGGTTAAGTTAACTAAAACACTTAACCAATTCAACATGTTAATGAAATTGATGGGTGGGGTTAGGTAAATACAGACACTTAAACACTTAGCATGTTTGACTAGAAAACCCTAGTAACGGGGACCCATTTCAGTAGTAACCCAATTAGGTATCATGGTATCTTGAAACTAGGCAGGGTAGGGCACGATTACTGGGCTGATTGTAAGCGGTCAAAGCGACGGTGGTGGGTGCAACAGTGTGGGTCCTAACGGAGTGCGGGCGTGCACACACTTCGGAGCATACAAACAGGGCACTGGGGGCACCAGTAGTATAACCTATGCATTCTAAGGTTTGTGTCGGGTCGCCACCATGGGACTTGATACACCCCATGGTGGGGGCAAGCATAGGTATCTACAATTTCTGGGGGCCGTAAGACACATGTAATTATGCGAGTAGGAGCCGACCTTTGAAATAAGGGGATCACTTCACCCTCAGCATAGAGTGCATCTTTAGAAACGGGATCACTTTACCCTCAGCATAGGGTGCATCTTTAGAAACGGGATCACTTCACCCTCAGCATAGGGTGCCAGTCGGAATAAATACAAGTAGGTGCAGAGATATAGTGTGGGGTGCGATAATATATTCGTTCAAAACTATTTCATCTTAGTTTATGATACTTTCCTGTTCCAGTTTATATCTATCATGCCCTTATTCTTATTTTCATACTGAAGAGTCACTAGACTTACCAGGCTTTATGTCTGACCCTATTTTCTTTCGTCTTCTTTTCTTCCGTCCCCCCCCCCCCAGGTCCACAGGGAGGAAATAACTCAGCTTAGTCAGATTCTTTAAAAGCTTCAAGATAGTTGATGTACGGTTTGGAGTCTCTTTCCTTGGCTATGGCTGTTGGTCACACTCTATGGGGATTTATGCAGTTTTAATCACGTTTTATGCTTCTTTATTTAAAAACCAAGACAGAAATGATGCTGTAATGTTTTGGGAGTTGTTATGAGACAATTATGGAAATGTGTTGTATGAACAAGTATTTTATGAAATAAAAGTCTGATGTTTTCCACTGCTTATATATATATATATTTATATATATATATATGTTTATATTTGTCTTGTGTTTTATCTGTGACTTTTACTTACAAACCTCCACCAAAGTTAAGGCAGTCCCTTGTGAGTGACCTTAATGGAGGGTGGGGGTGTTTCACTTGGTATCAGAGCATAGATTTACCAGACTATAGAAAAAATTTTGAAACTATTTTCAAAAAGAAGTTTAAAGAAGCATTTTCAAGAAAAGTTTTGATATTTTAAAAGGCATAATCCCCCAAAAGCCATATGCATTATCTATCTATCCTTCATTTTGAACCTTTCCTTTTGTTTCAGCATGTCTGGAGACCTTAAACTTCTGGAAGGAGTGCCTGTACCCGGCTGGTTTAGGAGGTACCTGGAAGCTAGGGCCAATGGCACGGGTCCAGCAGACATTCCTCCTCCAGTGGAAGCGGTTCCTCCCCCTCCTCCTCCTCCTCGTGGGAACACTTTCGCTAAGACATGTAGAGACTTCAAGGCTATGGGAGGAAAGGACTTTTATGGAACTGAATAATTTGTGGTAGCAAGGAACTGGCTGAAAGAGACTGAAGATTTATTTGTTATCTTCGAAGTTGATGACAGGCAGAAGATACAGCTAGCAGTGTGGTTGCTTAAAGATGAAGTGTCTTATTGGTGGGAGATCACCAATGCTGAGAGGCCAGTGGAAGACTTCAGGATAAGGTTTGAGATGAAATTCCTCTCCCAAGCTGAAAGAAGCCTGCAAATGGAGAAGTTCCTAACTCTGAAACAGGGAAGTATGACAATCAGGATGTACGTTAATCAGTTTAATCAGCTGGCCAGATTTGGGTTGGACTTAGTAAACACCCAACACAAGAAGGCGCTCCGCTTCGTCAAAGGTCTGAATGAGCCTCTACACAGCCTTGCTATGACTCATGTATCCACGTGTGCGACTTATGAAAGCTTAGTGGACATGGCATTGCTACACGAGGAAGACAAGGGCAAGAAAGAGACTAAGGTGGAAGAAAAGAAGGAAGGTTTACAGGCTAAGAAAACAGACTTCAAGAAAGGCGGGAAGAATAACAAATCCCGTGAAAAGAGAAAGTGCAATTTCTATGGCATTGTGGGGGCATATAGCAAAAGATTGCAGAAAGAAGAAGGCAAAGATGAATGGAGGTTACTTCAGTTGTGGCGAGACTGGACACTTGGCTAAGAACTGCCCAAAGAAGCGGGGGCAGGGACAGAGGACTGGATCCACCTCAGGCGGACAAGTTCACGCGCTGGTGGCACCTCCATAGGAACGAGGTAGAAATATTTCTGTAGAAAGCTTAGTTTATCTGTAGGATCATCCAGTTCGCACTCTCTTTGATTCTGGTGCATCACACTCCTTTATTTCATCCGCTTTAGTAGAATCTCTGCACCTAGACACTAGTATGGTAGAAGATCCCTTGGTTGTTTCAAATCCAATTGGGGGCTCGGCTTATTTGTCGATGGTTTGCTTGGATTTGAAAATCTCTATTCCAAGTGTTGAATTTAGATGTAGTGCCTTTGTTTTGGGCTTCTCAGCGTATGGACTAATCTTAGGCATGGAGTGGTTATCCAGTAATGGTGCCATTCTCAATTATGAGAAAAGAGTGGTTAGGCTCTTGACTCGGCTCGGTAACACTCAAGAAATTTCTTTTAATCCCTTAAATGCTATTATGCTTAGTTATCTAGAGCCGCTTGACGCTTCTGTTGAGAATTTGCAGTCGGTTAGGTTAGTCCGGGAATATCCGGATGTCTTTGAAGAGGTGAAAGGCTTACCTCCGAAGCGGGAAATAGACTTCCGCATATATCTTGTTGATAATGCAAAGTCCGTAGCTCTGCCTATTAGACACATGGCTCTAAAGGAGAGAAAGGAGCTCAGTAAGCAAGTTTAGGAGCTTCTGGAGAAGGGGTTTATAAGAAGAAGTATCTCGGAATGGGGTGCTCCAGTGGTGTTCGCCACCAAAGCAGATGGTTCACTACGTCTTTGTGTGGACTATAGGGAGCTAAACAAGCTGACTAAAAGAATAGACACCGCTTCCCCAAATAGACGATTTGTTTGACCAGCTTGTAGGTGCTTCGGTCTTCTCCCAACTTGATCTAGCTACTGGGTTCCATCAGCTAAGGGTAGCTGAAGATAGCATTGATAAAACGGCGTTTAGAACCCCAGACGGTTTCTTCGAGTGGCTTGTCATGCCTTTCGGGTTGACAAACGCACTTGCTTATTTCGTAGACCTAATGAGCAGGGTGTTCAAAGAATTCCTCAATAATTTCGTGGTGGTCTTCATAGATGATATCTTGATCTTCTCAAAGAATGAGGAAGAACATGCTCAGCATCTGAAAGAGATCATGGATACTCTCCGTGCACATCAGCTAAGAGCCAAATTCTCCAAGTGCCACTTTTGGAGAAAGGAAGTAAGATTTCTGGGGCATATAGTGTCCAAAGAGGGGTTGGCTGTGGACCCCGCGAAAGTGGTGGTAGTGCAAGATTGGAAGACACCAAGAAATGCAACCGAAGTTCGAAGCTTTCTTGGGCTAGCCGGTTTCTACCGAAAGTTCATTAGGGATTTCGCGAAAATCTCAGCTCCACTCACAAGGCTAACAAAGAAGAATCTGGCGTTCACTTGTGATTTGGATTGCGAGTTTGCTTTCCAACGATTAAAAAGGCTCTCACAACAGCCCCAGTTCTGACTTTGCCAGATGGGAGAAAAATGTTCACAGTATATACGGATGCTTGTGGTACGGGGCTAGGCGCTGTTCTGATGCAAGAAGGGAGGGTAGTAGCTTATGGTGGAAGACAATTTAAAGCGCATGAAAAGAACTACCCAACCCACGATCTTGAGTTGGCCGACATCGTCTTTGCGCTTAAGTCTTGGCGCCATTATCTCCTAGGTGAGAAGTTCGAATTATACACTGACCATAAATCATTGAAATATCTCTTCTCGCAGAAAGATCTTAACTTGAGGCAGCAAAGGTGGATGGAGTTCCTTGCCTCGTATGACTTTGAAATTTCCTATACTCCCGGCAAAGGCAACGTAGTAGCACGCGCGTTGATCCGAAAGAAACTATTTAAGCCCTCTCTTTGTAGAAAGGCAAAGCTTGGAGTATATAGCCAGTTTTGACTTTAGGCACTCCTCAAATTTTATACCTGGTTTATTGGCATCCCTAGAGGTACGGCCCAATCTTTTAGACTCGATAGGGGTCGCACAACGAGAAGACCCACAGCTTGTGGATGTGATTGATCAACTAATTAGGGGTGAAACTTCCAGTCACCTCAATAGGTACTCCATCGATGATAAGGGTTGGCTAAGGCGAGATGGAAGACTATGCGTCCCACAAGCTAGGGATTTTATGAAGAAGGTTATCGAGGAGGCACATCATTCTAAGATGACAATACACCCAGGTGGAGACAAGATGTACAAGGACGTAAAGAGAGCTTTCTATCGGAGCGACATGAAGAAGGACGTGGCAGATTTCATTTCTAAGTGCGTGACATGCCAACAGGTCAAGGCGGAACAAAAGAAACCTGGAGGATGGCTTCATCCTCTAGAAGTCCCGAAATGGAAGTGGGATAGCATTTCAATGGACTTCATTAACGGGTTGCCTAGGTCAAGAAGAGGCAATACTAGCATTTGGGTAATGGTGGACAGGCTTACTAAAAGCGCCCACTTTATACCTATCAAGAGTAGAAGGACTGCTTCATCTCTAACTTCTCTTTATCTCAAGTAAATAGTTCGACTCCATGGAATACCCTCCAGCATAGTGAGTGACAGAGACCCCATCTTCACGAGTGAATTTTGGCAGAGTCTGCAACAAGCTGTCGGCACACAGTTATGTTTGAGCACGACCTATTACCCCGAAACTGATGGTCAGACAGAAAGGGTGAATAGAGTACTAGAAGATCTTCTAAGACTGTGCGTTCTTGACTTCGGAGGGACTTGGGAGGATCACCTTCCTTTAGTGGAATTCACCTATAACAACAGTTACCAAGCCACCATTGGTATGGCGCCCTTCGAAGCTTTGTATGGAAGACCTTGCCGATCACCAACTTGTTGGTGGGAGTCTACTGACAAGATCATACTTGGGCCAGACATGATTAGAGAGACTTCAGAAAAAGTGGACTTGATACAAAGGAGAATGAAGACTGCCCAAGACAGACAGAAATCCTACGCCGACAAAAGAAGGACCGACCTTGAGTTTGAGGTTGGGGACAGGGTTTTCCTTAAGGTATCCCCTTTAAGGAACGTCGTTCGCTTTGGATCCGCAGGAAAGCTAGCATCAAGATTTGTAGGACCGTTCGCTATCATCGAGAAGATTGGGAAAATGGCTTATAGAGTAGATCTGCCTGAAAGATTGGCTGGAATTCACAACGTCTTTCACGTTTCTCATCTCCGGAAATGTTTACATGAATCAGCGGAAGTGGTGGAGCCAAACATTCTAGAAGAAGCCGAAGTGGAACACGAAGCAACTGTGAGGAGAGTTCCAACTCGAATCGTAGGAACTAAAATCAAAAAGCTACGCAACCGCGAAGTGAAGCTCGTTAAGGTTCAGTGGAGCGACGCCGAGGAAGACGCGACTTGGGAAACCGAGGATAGAATACGCGCGGCCTACCCTTTTCTTTTTGAGGGTACATCTTTGACCTCTCTTTTTCCTTAAGTTGTGCTTGTATCTATCTTTTTAGGTATATCTCCTCGATATTTTCCTTTATCCTTAGGTAGAAACACCTTTGGATGTAAACATGTATTTGAAACATGTTATGGTTGATGGCTGCAAGTGGTTGCAAGTGGTTGCTCGTGGATGCATATACACACACAACCTAGGTTTTAGATCGACTCAATCACTTCATACTGCATACGCATATATGTATTCATATTTGTATGTGGTTGAAACTTGATATGTTGTCATATGGATGTCGCATTTGTATTAATGGTTGCGCACTCATGTAGAATTATGAGTTAGGACCAATTTGCATACATAATGGATTCATGACACTTACATGATTTGCATTAAGGAGGTCAACTGGATCAGTAGACCGCCTGATTTTGCATTAGTTAAGGACATATACACACTATGCATATAATCATAAAGCATTAGAAGTCTTTTAAGGACAATGGACGCCTGTGTTTGTTGGTTGAGTAGATGGACGATTGGATGTTAGGACTTACGTTCTCCTAGACTTGAAGATCTCGGGGACGAAATCCTTTAAGGAGGGGAGAATGTAACACCCTGAATTTTCTATTAATTGTAACTTAACAAATTAAATTATAATTCTAAATGATGAAATCAAGGGAAATGGGTTACGCCATTGTGTTCGTCTCGAAATTCTGCTTGAGAGAGAGTCCAAGTTTGCGTAAAACGGATACCGTATGAAGAAGATATGGACGAACGAAGTTGGGCAGAAAAACCAGAAACGGGTCAGAATGCACTGGCGCACTTGGGAAGTGCACCAGAACAAAATTGAACTGGCGCACTTTGGAAGTGCGCCAGTACAATTTTAGCACTGGCGCACCTGCCAAGTGCGCCCAGGTCAGAAAGACCTGTTGATCAGGCCCTGGCTGGCCTGGTCAGGGTCTGGTCGAATTCTGAGGCTTGGCTGAGTCACTAGGGCTTACATGTCACTTTCTGATTGGCTTCTCTTGAGATGAATGGTCTAGATTCACTCTAGCTTTATCAACGGCTCTAATTAGATTGAAATTCTATAAATACAACTCAAGTCTAACCCTAAATTCACACAAATAATATAATACTAAAGCTGTCATGCTGCTGGAAAGAAACTAGGAGTGGCCGTCAGTCAGAAAGCCTAGAGACAAGCCAATACTAAAGCAAAACACGAATCAAAACAACTTAGTCTACCCAAACGAAAGCATATCAAATTCAGAATTCAGAATCAAGAATCCAAGTTCATCATTCGTTGTAAATATAGTGATTTTTCCGATGAGAATAACACTAAGACTTGATTCGATGTAAATTGGATGTGGAATTGTGCTATTATGTAACGACGATGTTAATTCATATCTATGTATTGAAATGATTGTGTTGCGAATGAAATTTGGATGTTTGTGGTATAATTAAGATTGATGTTGATCCTATTGTACTTTTAGAATGACAACAACATCACAAGCAAGTTGTATAGTTCATGTTTATGTGATTATATAGGTTGTTTGTGATTAGAACCTCATGTATATACTTTATGCAAGAATCTTGATGCCTAAATGGTTATGTTCATACACAATGTTTATACAAAAGTTGCAAGTTTCTAATTTGATCCATGTCAAGATCCACTTTAGTACATGTTTCATGTTGTAATTAGATATGCGATTGGATCTAGTTCACACCCTTGTCATAAAGTTATACATATTTATGAAAATGTCATATTCTTGTCATGTGCAAGTGATGTTCGATGTTATGCCTAGATCCAAAAACAATTTTAGATATATGTTGTCTAAATCATACGCTAATTCATGTGACACCTATTTGGTTAGACCCTTATTTCAATGCAAATTCACATATATGTAAATTGATTTAGGCTATGTTGCAAATTCACATCTATGTATATTGACTATTTTGCAAGTTCACATCTATGACATTCATGTTGGCTATTTTGCAAGTTCACACTTATGATGTTCATATTGACTATGCTAAAAATGCCAGGTTTACACCTATGTTATGTTTGTGTTTATGAATTCCCTTATGCCTATTTGTGTGCGCTAAATTTGGCTAAGTTTTTAGCCTAATATCATATGTTAAAAACTATGCGAATGAAAATTAGGCTAAGATTGTTAGCCTAATGTTTAAACGGGGTAACGTTGGGAATATTAGAAAACTTGTCATAAAAATATATGAAATTGGCGTGTTTGTCACATGCTAAAATTGGTGGCATTTAAACGGTATTAATTCCTTATACCAAAAATGTTAAACTTGAAAAGTGGGCCACAACATTTAATTGTTGACAAATTTACATATATTAAGTGATAAAGACAAATATGTAAATTTAGAAAATACGAATATGCTTAACACGAGGTTGGATTGAGTTGTGATGTAAATCTGCTCGGACCCGCCCGACTGTCCAGTAGTCACAACAATACCTATTCAATGTGGGTGGTTAAGCATGAAGCCTAATAAGGATCCGAGTTTAGACTGAGTTACGGTGTAAATCTGCCCGGAACCGACCGGCACATCCAGTAACCATAACAATATCTATCTAATGTGAGTGGTCGGTGCTTTAAAAGGCTAAGGACAGATGGTAGGGTTAAGTTAACTAAAACATTTAACCAATTCAACATGTTAATGAAATTGATTGGTGGGGTTAGGTAAATACGGACACTTAACCACTTAGCATGTTTGACTAGAAAACCCTAGTAACGGGGACCCATTTCAACAGTAACCCAATTAGGTATCATGGTACCCTGAAACTAGGCAGGGTGGGGCACGATTACTGGGCTGCTTGTAAGCGGTCAAAGCGACGGTTGTGGGTGCAACACTGTGGGTTCTAACGGAGTGCGGGCGTGCACACACTTCGGAGCAGACAAACAGGGCACGTGGGCACTAGTAGTATAACCTATGCATTCTAAGGTTTGTGTCGGATCGCCAACATGGGACTTGATACACCCCATAGCGGGGCCAGCACATGTATCTACAATTTCTGTGGGCCGTAAGACACAAGTAATTATGCGAGTAGGAGTTGATCTTTGAAATAAGGGGATCACTTCACCCTCAGCATAGGGTGCATCTTTAGAAACGGGATCACTTTACCCTCAGCATAGGGTGCATCTTTAGAAACGGGATCACTTCACCCTCAGCATAGGGTGCCAGTCGGAATAAATACAAGTAGGTGTAGAGATATAGTGTGGGGTGCGATGGTATATTCGTTCAAAACTATTTCATCTTAGTTTATGATACTTTCATGTTCCAGTTTATACCTATCATGCCCTTATTCTTATTTTCATAGTGAAGAGTCACTAGACTTACCAGGCTTTATGTCTGACCCTATTTTCTTTCGTCTTCTTTTCTTCCATTCCCCCCAGGTCCACAGGGAGGAAATAACTCAGCTTAGTCAGATTCTTTAAAAGCTTCAAGATAGTTGATGTACGGTTTGGAGTCTCTTTCCTTGGCTATGGTTGTTGGTCACACTCTATGGGGATTTATGCAGTTTTAATCACGTTTTATGCTTCTTTATTTAAAAACCAAGACAGAAATGATGTTGTAATGTTTTGGGAGTTGTTATGAGACAATTATGGAAATGTGTTGTATGAACAAGTATTTTATGAAATAAAAGTCTGATGTTTTCCACTGCTTATATATATATATATATGTTTATATCTTTCTTGTGTTTTATCTGTGACTTTTACTTACAAACCTCCACCAAAGTTAAGGCAGTCCCTTGTGAGTGATCTTAATGGAGGGTGGGGTGTTTCAAATAGTCTACTTCAAGGGAGAGCTATTCAGTTTCAGAATACAGATCCCAGAATTCAAGACTGTTCTGTAATTTGTAAGTTCACGTTACTTTCAGAAATAAAAGTTAATTGTGATTCTGGCATTGTAATAAATCTGGATCTGAGATTATGCCTATTTCTATCTGTCTTTCTATATCATTTGGATCTATCTCATTGATAATATTATGTCCATTCTTTGTCTCTTCTTTCCTTCTTCCCTTTTTGTTTTATAGCCAGGCTACTGCGAGCCTAAGCCAGATCTCATAAGAGATGAACGTATGTTGGAAATAAAATTGGGCATAAAATATGATTTGGACACGACCAGCGCTAAAATTTGGGAAAAAGAATTAAATTGTGTATAATTGGGCACAATTGAGTTGTAACTGTTTTGAGGACATAACACATGTTGTATTTAAAACATAAAGTATTGGACATATGACTTGGGATTTGAGGCATAAAGTATTGGACATATGACTTGAGATTTGAGGCATAAAGTATTGGACATATGACTTGAGATTTGAGACATAAAGTATTGGACACATGACTTGGGATTTGGGGTGTAAATTGAACTGTAAATATAAGGCATAGTACATGTTGTGGTTTAAGATCTAAAATTGGGGTATACATATATATATATATATATATATATATATATGATAGTTTATGATTTGGAAAAAGAAGATTAGTGTGTATAGTGATGAATGGCTTAGGCATGAAAACAAGATTTGCCTTTGTTTTGTAAGTCAGATACTTTTTTTTAGATTTGAACACCTAAATCTAATTGTGACATGTAATCCTTTCATTGAAATCTATGCTTGAGTATATATATATATCTTTGGGAATCATTTTTGACTATGAAACTGGTCCAATCACATTTATCCTTGTTGTATATCGGAATTGTAACCCTTTTTAAGTTCATGATATAATCATATCTATATGCCAGTGATGTATTCCATGCAAAACTTGTCTTTTTAGTACATCAAGTTTGGTGCATTAAGAAATCAATTAATGCTAATGAACAAGATGAATGATTAGGGTTAAGTTAATTAGAAACACTTAACCAATATAACAAGAAGAACAACTAGGGTTAAGTTAATAGGAAACACTTAACCAATATAGCATGATGAATAGTAGGGTTAAGTAATAAGAAACACTTAACCAATATAACTTGATTTATGGTAAGGTTAAGTTGAAACAAGAGGGCAACACTTAACCAATATAACTTGATTTGTGGTAAGGTTAAGTTAAAACAAGAGGGCAACACTTAACCAATATAACTTGATTTGTGGTAAGGTTAAGTTAAAACAAGAGGGCAACACTTAACCAATATAACTTTATTTGTGGTAGGGTTAAGTAATAAGAAACACTTAACCAATATAACTTGATGAACGAACGGGGTTAAGTTAATAAGAAACACTTAACCAACATGACACGATGAATGGGTGAGTTAAGTTAACATGAATGGACAACACTTAACCAATATGACATAATGTGCGGGAGGGTTAAGTACATATCAGGTTGGTGGGTAATATCAGTAAATATAGGCCCACAAACTTAACCGTTAAATAAACATGCTTGAATCAATGGAAGGGTTAAGTACATCTCGTGTAGGTGGGTAATATTAGTACATATAGGCCCATAACCTTAACCGTTAAGTAAACATGCTAGAATCGGTGGGAGGGTTAAGTACATGTCCTGTAGGTGGGTAATATTTGTATATATAGGCCCATAAACTTAACCAACAGGAAACCCTAGTAACGGGGACCCATTTCAGCAGTAACCCACATAGATGTATCATTGTACCCTGAAACTAGACAAGGTAGGGCACGATTACTGGGCTGATTATAAGCGGTCAAAAAACAGCAGGGGGTACGTCAGTATAGGTTCCGACGATTTACGAGAGTGCACGTACTCCGGAGTGGGAAAAAGCAGGCACTGGGTACCAGTAGTTATACACTGTGCATCTTGAATCGTGTCGGGTGGCTATCATAGGGATTCGTACACCTTAATGGTGGGACCCGCACAGGGTATCTACACGCCAGAGAGGGTCAATTGACACAGACACATGGAACATTAATGCAAGTAAGGAGCCGATCGATAGGGTAGTAAGGGTACATCTGACATGTTCATGGCAATTAGGCAGATTGAGGTGGAATCCTCATGATAGATGTACACCTGAAGGCTACCACAATTACGGGGATTGGGATCACATTATCATGTTATCTGTGACGAGCACGAATTTCGCTCGGTCCAAACCAGTCGCTAAACCGACCCAGACCGTTCGAAACGCCTGATCGTTTCGAGAACATGACAAAATAGAACGCATACAAAAGAACATTTCACTGTTATTACAACAATGCATCAGATTACAGGAATATACAGAGTATATATGAATAAATATTACACAGAAATATCAGAGATTTAAATTACATTTAAATACATAGCAGCGGAAAATAATACAATACACAACTAGAAGAGATATACGGATACAAAGCTTTCCGGATATCATTCCAGCTGTAAACCAGGATCCTGTGAATATAAATCTGCAAAACCAAAACTACTAGCTGCCCGTGTCGAAAATAGGGGCACCCAGAGTTTAGGTTAAAACAATAAACTCCAGGTCAGTCATGTGACTGGTGTGAGAACTAAAACAGTTAATCTTTATTTTTAAAGTTAGGTAAATCAAGGGACCACGCCGTATAACACGGAACGGGTTTCCTCCCAAGAATACCAGTGCATAACAACAAACAGTGCAATGCTAAATAAAGAAAAATGAAGCTATTATAAGGCCCAGTTCCCATCACACAATGCAACGCAAGCCGGAGGATAGGGTTTTTACCTTATAATAGCCAAGAATGCTTGATACGTTGAAAACAAATCATTTGACTCTATTAAAAGTGCATATTGTATAAAACAACTTCAAATCATAAGTATCAATCATAGACGGCATAAGTGCCCCATCCCACTATGTCGCCATACTAGGCTCTACAAATAAAACCGAAATACACGTATTGGAAATTGGATTTCCATCATGGTGGCTCCTGATTCGAAAGATCGATCGCGTAATGCAATTCACCATGGCTTACGTCCCAACAAGAGAACACCGTCTGCATCCGCACATTTGGGACCAGAGTACCACCGCGGCTTACGTCCCAGCGAGAGAAAACACCGCTTACTCTATATATCCCTGAGCACTAGGCTCATCTCGGTCGACCAAATCCACGACACCACTAAGGTGCCCATCCACGAAAAAGCATACTGATCAAACCATCAGTTTACCACCATACCGGGGTGTGAGGCTCGCGGATCAACGCTATACACAAAGCCATGCTATATCAGCTGCGCTTTGATCATCAACCACCAAACTTTGCTTTTCAACAAAAGTCTGGATCACTGCATCTCAGCATGCCACACTATCAATCCATATCGTACCACTGATTTCTGCCAATATATAACCTCTGAGCTCATATGTCTCAGAGAAGGGCGTTAAGCAAGAGAATAAATTCTCCGCCGCCAAACAGATATATATTTAGCAGAGATCAACAAATACAATATAAAGGAATACAATGTCAAACACACCATCCATTTACAAGTCCGTTCTAGGTCTGAACGAAACCGGAGGCACTTTCCTCGCATATCCATCCATCTCCAAGTACGTCTGGACGACCACCAACTATTTCCATCCTCTTGGGTGTACAGCCCAATCAGGATCGTCAGTAATTATCCCAACGATGTGAAGACTTCCGGTCTTCAACCACCGTCTTCATCTTCGACATATCGTCAAATTGATTATTCAGAATGGGTATAAACCCGGCCTTTCCGAATAACCCGCGTATATTAAAACGAATGTTACACAAACACAACATACGCCTCATTCCAATTCAGTTGCTACTAACCGTAAATCAACAAGAGAAAAATTTCCCAAATATTAACCCCGAAGGCCGAAACCAACATCAGATCAATACCCAGAAAACCATTCTTCTTAGCTAACCTACAGCTAGTTTCTAAATTTCAATTCTTAGGGAAAGGTTCCCATTAATTTTATCCAAGATAAATTCTTTAAAATTTATCCTTTGATCTTCCTTTGGATGTCATTTCAAACCAAATTATGGTTTTCCAAACTAGTCGAGATTAGCGAACCACACCGAAGTAATTATTTATTTTATTTCCCAATCCCAACCTATTCATCCCCTGAAGCAAAACTGTTAATTCTCCATATCTAATACCATGGTGTTATCGGTAAAATTAATTACCATTTCACGTTCAAATCTAATTAAAGATTTAACTACCGCTTTGGAGCAAAACTGGCGATACTCCATTCTCGCTCATTTTCCAAATTTGATAATTTAAATTATCAATCCACATTTCAATCTAATTACAGATTCATTTAAAACTCCTTTTACTGGGTTAAAGAACTAGGTGTTATTTAAAACACAGTTCACGACAAACCCAAATCACATTCTATTTATTATCGGGTTAAAGAACTAGTGTTATTTAAAACACAGTTCACGATAAACCCATTTCAAATCCAATCAAATATATTAGGAATTCCGATTATTTAAAACCCCTTTTTAAATCTAATTTATTTATTTAAAAAAAAATCGGGGTTTAAATTTAGTTCAATCTAGTTCATTTCGATAAAAATCTATTTTTATCTTTTCAAATATGGAGTTTTTCATCCCAATCCTTTCTAAATCATTTCTTATGATTTTACACAAATTATTACTATTTTTAATAATTTTATCAAGGCCCGTACAGTCGATTTCCACCAATGGCCATCGAACTGCACGTATAGCGACCTTTTTCAAATTTGATTTGGACATAATTCCAAATCCAACCGTTAGATTTCTAATTTATCACATTCGTTAGAAAGCTCTTTTCGATACGAACCCAACGGTTCCGGTTTTAGGAGAATCCGACGGTCGGATCTCCCGTAATGTCCGTTTGAAATCAATGGTCGAAATTCGCGAATTGCCGCGGCGCGTTCTATTCAGGCCATTATATTATATATATAATATATATAATATATATTTCGTCGATTTCTATTTAAAACGAATTATATAAATAGTTTTAAATTCGTTTCAAAAGCAATTTCAACTTCCTTTTCAATTCAAATCAAAATTGAGTTCTTCTTTATAAATTCGTTTTAAAATTCATTTCTATTCAATTTAAATTTCAATTCAATTTGAATTCATTTCAATTCGCTTTCAATTCAATTTGAATTCGTTTTCAATTCAATTCATTTCGAAATCGTTTTCAATTCAATTCATTTCGAAATCGTTTTTAATTCAATTCATTTCGAAATCGTTTTCAATTCAATTCATTTCGAAATCGTTTTCAATTCAATTCATTTCGAAATCGTTTTTAATTCAATTCATTTCGAAATCGTTTTTAATTCAATTCATTTCGAAATCGTTTTCAATTCAATTCATTTCGAAATCGTTTTCAATTCAATTCATTTCGAAATCGTTTTCAATTCAATTCATTTCGAAATCGTTTTCAATTCAATTCATTTCGAAATCGTTTTTAATTCAATTCATTTCGAAATCGTTTTTAATTCAATTCATTTCGAAATCGTTTTCAATTCAATTCATTTCGAACTCGTTTTTAATTCAATTCATTTCGAAATCGTTTTCAATTCAATTCATTTCGAAATCGTTTTCAATTCAATTCATTTCGAAATCGTTTTCAATTCATTTCGAAATCGTTTTTAATTCAATTCATTTCGAAATCGTTTTCAATTCAATTCATTTCGAAATCGTTTTTAATTCAATTCATTTCGAAATCGTTTTCAATTCAATTCATTTCGAAATCGTTTTCAATTCAATTCATTTCGAAATCGTTTTCAATTCAATTCATTTCGAAATCGTTTTTAATTCAATTCATTTCGAAATCGTTTTTAATTCAATTCATTTCAAAATGAATAAAATCGATATAAATATCGTTCACGTCAAAATGGCGTCAATCTAATCAACACGGCTTCATAAATTTCTATTTTCAAATATTCTATTTCAAATATTTCTTTTTCAAAATAGTTGTTATTATCAAAATATTTCGTTCAACACATGACCAATCTCAATGGATGAGTACTGTCAACACATGAACCTTTATTTTATATTGATAAAGATGTAAATTTTATTACTAAAATATTTCGTTCAACACATGACCAATCTCAATGGATGAGTACTGTAAACACATGAACCTTTATTTTATATTGATAAAGATGTAAATTTTATTACTAAAATATTTCGTTCAACACATGACCAATCTCAATGGATGAGTACTGTCAACACATGAACCTTTATTTTATATTGATAAAGATGTAAATTTTATTACTAAAATATTTCGTTCAACACATGACCAATCTCAATGGATGAGTACTGTCAACACATGTACCTTTATTTTATATTGATAAAGATGTAAATTTTATTACTAAAATATTTCGTTCAACACATGACCAATCTCAATGGATGAGTACTGTCAACACATGAACCTTTATTTTATATTATTCTTTATTTTCTAAATTGGAATGAGGCCCAATCAATCACCATATAATGTTAATTATATGGATTTTCATACATTACACACATATAATAGCATTGAAAAATAATCAACCATCAACCAAAGCGCACTACACTGTATAAGCATCAAATATAGATATCTAACGCTTATAACAGCCTGTCAATCAATCGATCGACATATTTAATCAATCAGGATGAGTGAACTTCAAATTTCATCCCAACACCCGTGTGGGGTTTCAAACAATCAAACACAGATTTTAGTTGTGCAGTTGGGCGATGTGTAAAATTTATCGTCCCAATCAATGTCATTCAAATAGGTGTACATACACAAACCGTCCGGTTTGTAAATGAATATTTTATTTTATTCACTTCACGTTAAAAATTATATTTTTAACGATAAAACATTTTATTTTAACATATGAATTTCTATTCAGTTCATTCTTTAAATAAAATGATAATTTATTTTTCTAACTTATTTTAGAAAATTTCGGCGGCATAACGGCACGATACTAGAAACGGGACAAGACCTAGCCTTATCCCCGGTCTAGTGAAGGCCCACGCCATTCACACATCAATCAAATCAATTTCATTTCACCAAACAATTCAAACCAAATAATCTAACTAATTTTTGCAATCAAACAAACAAGTCCATGGTCTGTGGACGATTGTGTCGGGTGCTACTAAGCACTGTCTGCATCCTAGTATATATATATCACTAGAAAAAGAAATTGAAAGGTGAGAAATTCTCACAGATAGCTATCCAACCATCTCGACTCTTCTTTTGCAGAAGTCTTCGTCGTTTCTCGCCTTTTTGTCGCTTTTGTTGCCCGTAGCCATTATATATATAAAAATCACATTTTTACTTCGCTATTCGATATATAAAAATCATCTTTTTAATCTGCTATTCAATATATAAAAATCATCTTTTTAATCTGCTATTCAATATATAAAAATCGAATTTTTATATTCTCTATTATATATAAATATCATATTTTATAACGACACTTCATACATGTAAAAATAGAATTTTTTATCGCTACTTCCATTTTGAAAGCAATTCTCTTGCTATTTCTAAAACCATGGTATTTTATTTCTAAAAACAATATTTTTCAAAATATGATTTTTAACTTTGTTATTCACATTAAAGACAATGCTACTTCATTTTTATTTCAGGTTTCATATACTTAAAAATCCATCCTTTATCACATGAAAAGTCAAATCTATATCATATAGAAAATATCATCCTTATAAAAATTAAATCTTTACATTGCATTAGCAAAAATCATCTCCTTTTATTTTCTAAAAACAATGTATATATTTTTAAAACAATTTCATTTTAAAATAATGTAGTATATTTAAAATTTCAGATTTTAAAATACTATAATATACAAAAAAAACCCAGATTTTATTTAGACAATGTCAAACAAATTTTTAACTTGATTAACAAAGGTAATTAATTAAATTAACTACCTTCCTCACGCTGTAACCCTCCTGAACCATGGCCGCTCCCTGCTCGAATGCTAGGGCTTCGAACTGCGTTGACTTCGTCGTGCCGGAGACCAATTAGAGGGTGCCACATCGGAGTGCTTCGAACAAGCTTTACAGCGCCCCCCGTCATGTCGAGCTCGGTGGCACACAGGCGGAGGATTCCGCCCTCGAACGGCGCGTGTTGAGGAGGGTGGATCGGCCAAAATACGAGGCTATAGCAGATTAAACTCGTCTTGATTTGGAGAGGATGGAAATCTCCACAAAATTGCTTCAGAAACCCTTTGATTTCACTTAGAGGATCGAAATTTAGAGACGGGGAAAGATTGGAGCTCCTCCGCCGTTTATCTCTTTGAAGAAAGCGGCGGCCCCGATGGAATGAATTAAAATTAGGGTTCTTTTAATTTATTTATATATTTTTATAATATTTTATCTTGTTTTAAAGGTTCAAGCCGTCATGAACCCCAAATCAAACCCAATGATAGTTGCCCCTAGCTAATTACCCCCATTCTGAACACAATGGGATATGTTTCATAAGACAATTCTAATGTTTTGATCAGTTTTCGTTGAAATTACAATTTAAATCTATATATTCAATTTTAAACGTACATTTCAATTTACCGGGGCCACATACTAACTAGAAAAATTCCCGAAAAATATTTTCTAGCTTCGTATTGACGATACGGTCCTAACAAAACTAGTTTCGTCGAATTCTGAGACCGTTGGAAAAATGGCCATTTTCCAGTCGATTAAAATCAACTGAAACTGGTCAAACGCGTTTTCCTTTGCCACGCTTACATATTGATTCGAAAAATTATGAAATTTGGAATCTAACAATAATTTGACATCACGGATCCAACAAAAGTGGTTTCGTCGAAATCCGAGGTCGTTTGCAAAATGCCCATTTTTAAGGGCCTGAATTCCATAGCGACTATTCAGAATTTTCAACTGGACATATCTTTTTATCCCCGCTATAAAATTTTGATTTTTCGGATTCATTGGAAAGATATTCACAATTAGATTCCATTATTTTTGATTTCACTAAAATCCGGATTGTTTTGCACCCGGTACATTCAATTGAAGTTTGAAATCGAATTATCGAACTACCGCGCCATTTTCAATTCCTTTTATAATTATATATAATTATTTATATTCTAACGACGACGTATATAATATATACGATCGAATTCTATTCAAAATAAATTTCTCGTCGATATTATTTAAAATAATTCATTTTAAATAATCAAAATTTGCTAAAATTGCCAAAATAAAAATTTTAAATTGGCCCAGATTTTCGGGTTGTTACAATCTCCCCCACTTAAAACTTTTCGTCCCCGAAAAGGAACAAAGTCGAAAGTGGTTTGATTAATCAACTCTACGTTCGATCTGGCTTCCATTCTCCAACTTTCCAGTTTCTGAGAATTTTCAAATTCTTCAAAAATTTGGCTAACACCCTAAATTTTTGAAAAAATTCGCCATAACCTCCCCTGCAATGGGAGCATCGGGAAATCTCAAATAGCTTCCCCGGTCCTTCAGATCTCAAAAAGAAAAAGCCAAGCGGCTAGCCAATAGGCTCATAAAATCATCATCACCCAAACAAAACAGGAAATTATGGTAAACATGTACCTATTTGTCGGGCAAACAAATTTTATTCTCTGCTCTAACCTCCTTGCTATGACCTGTTCAATGTAAGCACATGTATATGCAAACAAATGCGACCAATTTTCAATACAATGCAATATGTGATTTAATTAGGCTAAATGGCTAAGAATTAGCAACCAAATAAACAACCAACACAAACATCAATCAATTAGTGAATTAGCTTTTCAAATTCATAACTTTGATACATAGTCTAAAAAAAATCAGATTTTTGATGTCAAATCACAACAATAGGCCCTATCTAATTTTGGTTCTCACACCAGTCTAATGGAAATATATAGAAATCCCACCTTCGAAACACGAACATAAGTTCTGATGATGATCGATCAATCATCAGAACCATCTCCGGGTGTCTAGAATGTGATTCTATATCTATCCAGTATATTAAAATTTCAAATACACGTTTGCAAGGCGTATATGCAAAATCTTTATATACTGGACTGTCCAAATCTATATAAACTAAATAATCAAATACGAATAATTGATTTTAAATTTTCAAAACAAAACTTGTTTTCACTTTAAAAATTTACTCTTCACACTCGTTCTAGGATACTACTGATCCCATCTCTAACGAGTCATTCTAATTGGATATTACTAATCCAATATCTGATGAATTCTTTCGTATGGTTCTAATGTGCCTTGTTCTCTGAGCTTTGTAAACCAAAGCTCTGATACCAAATGTGACGAGCACGAATTTCGCTCGGTCCAAACCAGTCGCTAAACCGACCCAGACCGTTCGAAACGCCTGATCGTTTCGAGAACATGACAAAATAGAACGCATACAAAAGAACATTTCACTGTTATTACAACAATGCATCAGATTACAGGAATATACAGAGTATATATGAATAAATATTACACAGAAATATCAGAGATTTAAATTACATTTAAATACATAGCAGCGGAAAATAATACAATACACAACTAGAAGAGATATACGGATACAAAGCTTTCCGGATATCATTCCAGCTGTAAACCAGGATCCTGTGAATATAAATCTGCAAAACCAAAACTACTAGCTGCCCGTGTCGAAAATAGGGGCACCCAGAGTTTAGGTTAAAACAATAAACTCCAGGTCAGTCATGTGACTGGTGTGAGAACTAAAACAGTTAATCTTTATTTTTAAAGTTAGGTAAATCAAGGGACCACGCCGTATAACACGGAACGGGTTTCCTCCCAAGAATACCAGTGCATAACAACAAACAGCGCAATGCTAAATAAAGAAAAATGAAGCTATTATAAGACCCAGTTCCCATCACACAATGCAACGCAAGCCGGAGGATAGGGTTTTTACCTTATAATAGCCAAGAATGCTTGATACGTTGAAAACAAATCATTTGACACTATTAAAAGTGCATATTGTATAAAACAACTTCAAATCATAAGTATCAATCATAGACGGCATAAGTGCCCCATCCCACTATGTCGCCATACTAGGCTCTACAAATAAAACCGAAATACACGTATTGGAAATTGGATTTCCATCATGGTGGCTCCTGATTCGAAAGATCGATCGCGTAATGCAATTCACCACGGCTTACGTCCCAACAAGAGAACACCGTCTGCATCCGCACATTTGGGACCAGAGTACCACCGCGGCTTACGTCCCAGCGAGAGAAAACACCGCTTACTCTATATATCCCTGAGCACTAGGCTCATCTCGGTCGACTGAATCCACGACACCACTAAGGTGCCCATCCACGAAAAAGCATACTGATCAAACCATCAGTTTACCACCATACCGGGGTGTGAGGCTCGCGGATCAACGCTATACACAAAGCCATGCTATATCAGCTGCGCTTTGATCATCAACCACCAAACTTTGCTTTTCAACAAAAGTCTGGATCACTGCATCTCAGCATGCCACACTATCAATCCATATCGTACCACTGATTTCTGCCAATATATAACCTCTGAGCTCATATGTCTCAGAGAAGGGCGTTAAGCAAGAGAATAAATTCTCCGCCGCCAAACAGATATATATTTAGCAGAGATCAACAAATACAATATAAAGGAATACAATGTCAGACACACCATCCATTTACAAGTCCGTTCTAGGTCTGAACGAAACCGGAGGCACTTTCCTCGCATATCCATCCATCTCCAAGTACGTCTGGACGACCACCAACTATTTCCATCCTCTTGGGTGTACAGCCCAATCAGGATCGTCAGTAATTATCCCAACGATGTGAAGACTTCCGGTCTTCAACCACCGTCTTCATCTTCGACATATCGTCAAATTGATTATTCAGAATGGGTATAAACCCGGCCTTTCCGAATAACCCGCGTATATTAAAATGAATGTTACACAAACACAACATACGCCTCATTCCAATTCAGTTGCTACTAACCGTAAATCAACAAGAGAACAATTTCCCAAATATTAACCCCGAAGGCCGAAACCAACATCAGATCAATACCCAGAAAACCATTCTTCTTAGCTAACCTACAGCTAGTTTCTAAATTTCAATTCTTAGGGAAAGGTTCCCATTAATTTTATCCAAGATAAATTCTTTAAAATTTATCCTTTGATCTTCCTTTGGATGTCATTTCAAACCAAATTATGGTTTTCCAAACTAGTCGAGATTAGCGAACCACACCGAAGTAATTATTTATTTTATTTCCCAATCCCAACCTATTCATCCCCTGAAGCAAAACTGTTAATACTCCATATCTAATACCATGGTGTTATCGGTAAAATTAATTACCATTTCACGTTCAAATCTAATTAAAGATTTAACTACCGCTTTGGAGCAAAACTGGCGATACTCCATTCTCGCTCATTTTCCAAATTTGATAATTTAAATTATCAATCCACATTTCAATCTAATTACAGATTCATTTAAAACTCCTTTTACTGGGTTAAAGAACTAGGTGTTATTTAAAACACAGTTCACGACAAACCCAAATCACATTCTATTTATTATCGGGTTAAAGAACTAGTGTTATTTAAAACACAGTTCACGATAAACCCATTTCAAATCCAATCAAATATATTAGGAATTCCGATTATTTAAAACCCCTTTTTAAATCTAATTTATTTATTTAAAAAAAAATTGGGGTTTAAATTTAGTTCAATCTAGTTCATTTCGATAAAAATCTATTTTTATCTTTTCAAATATGGAGTTTTTCATCCCAATCCTTTCTAAATCATTTCTTATGATTTTACACAAATTATTACTATTTTTAATAATTTTATCAAGGCCCGTACAGTCGATTTCCACCAATGGCCATCGAACTGCACGTATAGCGACCTTTTTCAAATTTGATTTGGACATAATTCCAAATCCAACCGTTAGATTTCTAATTTATCACATTCGTTAGAAAGCTCTTTTCGATACGAACCCAACGGTTCCTGTTTTAGGAGAATCCGACGGTCGGATCTCCTGTAATGTCCGTTTGAAATCAATGGTCGAAATTCGCGAATTGCCGCGGCACGGCGCGCTCTATTCAGGCCATTATATTATATATATAATATATATAATATATATTTCATCGATTTCTATTTAAAACGAATTATATAAATAGTTTTAAATTCGTTTCAAAAGCAATTTCAACTTCCTTTTCAATTCAAATCAAAATTGAGTTCTTCTTTATAAATTCGTTTAAAAATTCATTTCTATTCAATTCAAATTTCAATTCAATTTGAATTTCAATTCGCTTTCAATTCAATTTGAATTCGTTTTCAATTCAATTCATTTCGAAATCGTTTTCAATTCAATTCTTTTCGAAATCGTTTTCAATTCAATTCATTTCGAAATCGTTTTCAATTCAATTCATTTCGAAATCGTTTTCAATTCAATTCATTTCGAAATCGTTTTCAATTCAATTCATTTCGAAATCGTTTTTAATTCAATTCATTTCGAAATCGTTTTTAATTCAATTCATTTCGAAATCGTTTTCAATTCAATTCATTTGAATTCGTTTTCAATTCAATTCATTTCGAAATCGTTTTCAATTCAATTCTTTTCGAAATCGTTTTCAATTCAATTCATTTCGAAATCGTTTTCAATTCAATTCATTTCGAAATCGTTTTCAATTCAATTCATTTCGAAATCGTTTTCAATTCAATTCATTTCGAAATCGTTTTCAATTCAATTCATTTCGAAATCGTTTTCAATTCAATTCATTTCGAAATCGTTTTCAATTCAATTCATTTCGAAATCGTTTTCAATTCAATTCATTTCGAAATCGTTTTCAATTCAAT
Organism: Allium sativum; assembly: GCA_030737875.1. Taxonomy (NCBI): domain Eukaryota; kingdom Viridiplantae; phylum Streptophyta; class Magnoliopsida; order Asparagales; family Amaryllidaceae; genus Allium; species Allium sativum. The sequence goes on from JASFAX010000065.1 coordinate 1,114,261, forward strand.
TCATTTCGAAATCGTTTTCAATTCAATTCATTTCGAAATCGTTTTCAATTCAATTCATTTCGAAATCGTTTTCAATTCAATTCATTTCGAAATCGTTTTCAATTCAATTCATTTCGAAATCGTTTTCAATTCAATTCATTTCGAAATCGTTTTCAATTCAATTCATTTCGAAATCGTTTTCAATTCAATTCATTTCGAAATCGTTTTCAATTCAATTCATTTCGAATTCGTTTTTAATTCAATTCATTTCGAAATCGTTTTTAATTCAATTCATTTCAAAATGAATAAAATCGATATAAATATCGTTCACGTCAAAATGGCGTCAATCTAATCAACACGGCTTCATAAATTTCTATTTTCAAATATTCTATTTCAAATATTTCTTTTTCAAAATAGTTGTTATTATCAAAATATTTCGTTCAACACATGACCAATCTCAATGGATGAGTACTGTCAACACATGAACCTTTATTTTATATTGATAAAGATGTAAATTTTATTACTAAAATATTTCGTTCAACACATGACCAATCTCAATGGATGAGTACTGTCAACACATGAACCTTTATTTTGTATTGATAAAGATGTAAATTTTATTACTAAAATATTTCGTTCAACACATGACCAATCTCAATGGATGAGTACTGTCAACACATGAACCTTTATTTTATATTGATAAAGATGTAAATTTTATTACTAAAATATTTCGTTCAACACATGACCAATCTCAATGGATGAGTACTGTCAACACATGAACCTTTATTTTATATTGATAAAGATGTAAATTTTATTACTAAAATGTTTCGTTCAACACATGACCAATCTCAATGGATGAGTACTGTCAACACATGAACCTTTATTTTATATTATTCTTTATTTTCTAAATTGGAATGAGGCCCAATCAATCACCATATAATGTTAATTATATGGATTTTCATACATTACACACATATAATAGCATTGAAAAATAATCAACCATCAACCAAAGTGCACTACACTGTATAAGCATCAAATATAGATATTTAACGCTTATAACAGCCTGTCAATCAATCGATCGACATATTTAATCAATCAGGATGAGTGAACTTCAAATTTCATCCCAACACCCGTGTGGGGTTTCAAACAATCAAACACAGATTTTAGTTGTGCAGTTGGGCGATGTGTAAAATTTATCATCCCAATCAATGTCATTCAAATAGGTGTACATACACAAACCGTCCGGTTTGTAAATGAATATTTTATTTTATTCACTTCACGTTAAAAATTATATTTTTAACGATAAAACATTTTATTTTAACATATGAATTTCTATTCAGTTCATTCTTTAAATAAAATGATATTTTATTTTTCTAACTTATTTTAGAAAATTTCGGCGGCATAACGGCACGATACTAGAAACGGGACAAGGCCTAGGCTTATCCCCGGTCTAGTGAAGGCCCACGCCATTCACACATCAATCAAATCAATTTCATTTCACCAAACAATTCAAACCAAATAATCTAACTAATTTTTGCAATCAAACAAACAAGTCCATGGTCTGTGGACGATTGTGTCGGGTGCTACTAAGCACCGTCTGCATCCTAGTATATATATATCACTAGAAAAAGAAATTGAAAGGTGAGAAATTCTCACAGATAGCTATCCAACCATCTCGACTCTTCTTTTGCAGAAGTCTTCGTCGTTTCTCACCTTTTTGTCGCTTTTGTTGCCCGTAGCCACTGTATATATAAAAATCACATTTTTACTTCGCTATTCGATATATAAAAATCATCTTTTTAATCTGCTATTCAATATATAAAAATCATCTTTTTAATCTGCTATTCAATATATAAAAATCATCTTTTTAATCTGCTATTCAATATATAAAAATCGAATTTTTATATTCTCTATTATATATAAATATCATATTTTATAACGACACTTCATACATGTAAAAATAGAATTTTTTATCGCTACTTCCATTTTGAAAGCAATTCTCTTGCTATTTCTAAAACCATGGTATTTTATTTCTAAAAACAATATTTTTCAAAATATGATTTTTAACTTTGTTATTCACATTAAAGACAATGCTACTTCATTTTTATTTCAGTTTTCATATACTTAAAAATCCATCCTTTATCACATAAAAAGTCAAATCTATATCATATAGAAAATATCATCCTTATCTAATCAAAAATCTAATATATATATATATATATATATTTGTTTATAAAAATTAAATCTTTACATTGCATTAGCAAAAATCATCTCCTTTTATTTTCTAAAAACAATGTATATATTTTTAAAACAATTTCATTTTAAAATAATGTAGTATATTTAAAATTTCAGATTTTAAAATACTATAATATACAAAAAAAAAACCAGATTTTATTTAGACAATGTCAAACAAATTTTTAACTTGATTAACAAAGGTAATTAATTAAATTAACTACCTTCCTCACGCTGTAACCCTCCTGAACCATGGCCGCTCCCTGCTCGAATGCTAGGGCTTCGAACTGCGTTGACTTCGTCGTGCCGGAGACCAATCAGAGGGTGCCACATCGGAGTGCTTCGAACAAGCTTTACAGCGCCCCCCGTCATGTCGAGCTCGGTGGCACACAGGCGGAGGATTCCGCCCTCGAACGGCGCGTGTTGAGGAGGGTGGATCGGCCAGAATACGAGGCTATAGCAGATTAAACTCGTCTTGATTTGGAGAGGATGGAAATCTCCACAAAATTGTTTCAGAAACCCTTTGATTTCACTTAGAGGATCGAAATTTAGAGACGGGGAAAGATTGGAGCTCCTCCGCCGTTTATCTCTTTGAAGAAAGCGGCGACCCCGATGGAATGAATTAAAATTAGGGTTCTTTTAATTTATTTATATATTTTTATAATATTTTATCTTGTTTTAAAGGTTCAAGCCGTCATGAACCCCAAATCAAACCCAATGATAGTTGCCCCTAGCTAATTACCCCCATTCCGAACACAATGGGATATGTTTCATAAGACAATTCTAATGTTTTGATCAGTTTTCGTTGAAATTACAATTTAAATCTATATATTCAATTTTAAACGTACATTTCAATTTACCGGGGCCACATACTAACTAGAAAAATTCCCGAAAAATATTTTCTAGCTTCGTATTGACGATACGGTCCTAACAAAACTAGTTTCGTCGAATTCTGAGACCGTTGGAAAAATGGCCATTTTCCAGTCGATTAAAATCAACTGAAACTGGTCAAACGCGTTTTCCTTTGCCACGCTTACATATTGATTCGAAAAATTATGAAATTTGGAATTTAACAATAATTTGACATCACGGATCCAACAAAAGTGGTTTTGTCGAAATCCGAGGTCGTTTGCAAAATGCCCATTTTTAAGGGCCTGAATTCCATAGCGACTATTCAGAATTTTCAACTGGACATATCTTTTTATCCCCGCTATGAAATTTTGATTTTTCGGATTCATTGGAAAGATATTCACAATTAGATTCCATTATTTTTGATTTCACTAAAATCCGGATTGTTTTGCACCCGGTACATTCAATTGAAGTTTGAAATCGAATTATCGAACTACCGCGCCATTTTCAATTCCTTTTATAATTATATATAATTATTTATATTCTAACGACGACGTATATAATATATACGATCGAATTCTATTCAAAATAAATTTCTCGTCGATATTATTTAAAATAATTCATTTTAAATAATCAAAATTCGCTAAAATTGCCAAAATAAAAATTTTAAATTGGCCCAGATTTTCGGGTTGTTACATTATCATTTTATACAGATTACTAGTTGGGACACTAGTTAGGTGGTGCAGATATATATATAAAAATCAGAATAATAGGGTAGTAGCGAAGCAGAGAAAGATTAGAAGCGCATTCAGTTTATCTTGCCTTATCATACCTTATGCTTATCCTATGTTATTATGTTATCCCTATTATCATGGTATTGTCTTATATTGAGTTTATTCGTGTCATGATGCTTTTGCCTGTTTATATGATGAAAATCAATGAACTTACCAGACTTATGTCTAACCTAGTTTTCTTTCGCCTCTTTTATTCAGTTCCCTCCCCCTCCCAGGTTCACAGGGTGGAAATGTTTCCACTTAGCTTAGTTTTCTTTTCAAGCTCGAAGATAGTCAATGTATTGCTTTGGACTCTCTCTTCCACTGTTATGGCTGGTTCATGCTTTATTTGGGAATATCATTGTTGTTTTTATGCTTCTTTTATACTTGGAAGTTTTTAAGTCAAGACAGAAGTTCTTACTTTTAAGTATAATTGAGACAACTGTTGTAAAAGCTTAACCAAACCATATTGTTTATAAAATGACTTTATTTTCCGCTGCTTTATTTGTCTGTCTTGTAATTTATCTGCATCTTTTACCTAAAATGCTCCACCAAAGTTAAGGCATTCCCTTTGTGAGTGACCTTAATGGAGGTGGGGTGTTTCAGGTTTTTTGGTGACACAATATTCCATATTTATGTGGATCTTGGATATATTTGAGTCTATATGGAATCATGACTCAAATTCATTACCTATTTTATAGGTTTCCTATATTTTGCAGATTGATTAATTGCATCTTTTAAAGATATTGGTAGATTTTATAAAGTAATTAGTTTCCGCTTTAATTGCATTAGAAAATGCAACAAATTATGTCAATGGGAAGACTTATCGAATTATTCAATGGCTTCTTAAAGAAGGTATGTTGTCAATCCTATTATAAATAGACATTATATTGTTCATTATATGCATGTGGGAGAAATGGTTTTTTCTCTTTAGGTTTTAGGATTTGAGATATCTTCTCAAATTTAGTTTTTTTTCTTGCAATCTTCTGGTGGTTTAATAAAAGTTTTGTTAGTGGAATTATTTTATCATTATTTTTCTTCACCTCTTATCTCTTCTAAAATCTAACTGTGTAGAGATCTCAGGTAAATTTCTAACAGTACTCACGCTGAGTACATGTATAGGTTTTTAACGAGGCGATTTACCTAGTTTCCAAAAAAAATGTTAAAGTAACAATTAACATAAATACCTTCTTTACAAACGAAATGAATGGAGCTAATTACACGCCAAACAAATATTTCATTTTACCAACAACTAATGAATTAACAGTATCGAACTTTTCATTATGCAGATTCACATATAATAATGGGTAGCCATTGGAGTATTTTTTAATATTGAATTTTTACATTAACGGGTATGATGGATATCATATAATTATCAAATATGTTAATGATTGATAGATCATGAAATAAAATGGAAAATTTTACCAAAAAACATTTTTTTTCAATCACAACGATGATTAAAATGTTAAAATTATAATTTAAAAAAATAGGATAATTTTTTAATATGGATGCTTTTGTATCTACGTCTTTTCAAATATCAAAATTTTATCATTTTTGGGAAAGTAATCAATCTTTGAGTTGATACAATTTTGATGTCTAAATCAATGTTATCATTACCGAACCTTTAATCGAGCCGTGATGATCTAAGATTTAAAGTTTCCATTGTTCAACCCGTCAGACCGTTGAACCGTGCATGTTAATTTCCACCAAAATTTGTAAAATAAATGATGCATTCATATACTAATATTGCATAGAAATATACAAATCACAACATACCATCTTAATTCATAACCCATATATTGATACATGCTATTTTCAGCGATAGACACTGCTGGGAGGCATATGCTATGCAAAGTAAATAGTTTCAAAAAAAAATCATTTGCAGTTTTAATATGTGCTAATTCATAGTTTAGTACATCACAATACATATCCAATGTGCATATCATCACATTTAAACCTGTCAAAATAATGTTAATATGCTAATTATGTAGCACTATGAAAATGTGAGCATACCCAGAAGCTGGCCCGGTCCAAGGGGTGGGCGAGCGAGGCCGCCACCTAGGGCAGTATCGGCGGAGGTGGCGGAGGGGGCAGCAAAATAATTCTGGTTCTTTTAAATTTTTTGGTATATAAAAAACAAGAGGGAAATATTTTTTAGGAAGGATAAGTGGTCGGATAGTTAAGGCATTTGGTTGATAGTGAAATGAGTAGTGTTTGATTCTTGGCTGCTGCATGTTTTTTTCCACTATAAAATTTTGTTTCTTCTCCTCTCAGACTTGCCTAGGGCACCCTACATTGTTGGGTCGGCCCTGTCCAGAAGGTATAATATCAGTTTTAATAAGTAATGCGCACGAACAGTAATAGTTAATACAAGCACTTAAACTTCAGCTACATCTACAATACACTACAGATTAGTTGGCTTTTGAACAGTCCAATCAACGACTCAACCACCGGTCGCTTTGAATTTTGTTATCTATAAAATAGACAAATGCTTCGATAGAGTAAATGTGAGCAGGCAACGGAGTCGGTCTGGATGTCATGATCAAAGTAGTCGGTTTCGAGAGGTCGGTTCTCCCCAAGGCAGGCTGGTCGGTCCCATTCTTCCGCATCTAAAGGAAGAGGTCGGTTTCGTCATCAAAGTACTTGGTCGGCCCTGCTTCTTTGATATGTTCGGTCTTTCGGATCCTAAAAGACAGGTCAATCCTTCTCATTCAAATTCTCCCGAACCTGATCGGTTCAAATCAGCAACAGCAGGGGGTCGGTCTTAACATATAAGCGCATGGTTCGCTCTTTCTTATATCGAAGGCTCCTGGTCGTTCCTTTCCTACATCAGAGCCTCCAGGTCAGTTCTGCCAAAGGTGATCGGTCCCGCCTTCCCAGAAACCTACTCGGCCTCACTGCTTCAGTTCCATGGTAGTTATTAACAAATCTGGTCGGTCGGTGATGATGTAGTCGGTTTTAGAGCATGACAACTGGCAACAGCTAGCGATGGCAGTTCTGTAAATACTCAAAAATACTGACCCAACCTCTGCACTCCATAATTACAAGCCTACCACTACCCTTAAACTTCGCCTATAAATAGCCCCCTTCTCCACATTTGAGGGGGGGGGGGATTCGACTACGCCGAAGGGCTGCTAAGATCATTTCTCCAAGCTATCTTCAAGCTTTATCCATGGCTTCCATAGCTTCACTCTCCACTCATCATTAAATCTTCATTTCCATTGAAGGTTCACCACTAAATTCCTACAAAATTCTATCAAAAAGGAGAGATTGAATGATGTGTTGTAAAATCATGAGAATTCATATCATTTTGTATTTTGTAGCATGAAGTTGATAATGAAGAATGTTATATAGTGGACGTAGATCCGTATAGGATCGAACCACTTTAAAATTGTGTGCTCTCTCTTGTTGCCTTATTTTCTGTTATTACGGTTTCACATTTCTTCATACATGTTTTTCATAGTGCCTTGCCCCTGATTTGGTGACGTGTTTTCTTAGCACCTTACCTCTAATTGGGCGACGCGCTCTCAAAGCATCGTATTTGTTGTTTGATCATTTTGTGACTAAAACATTTTGGCGCCCACCGTGGGGCCGTGATCACATTTTCAATCTCAGTCACCCACCCGGAATTGGGATCCTTGGAGAGCTTTTTCTTGAAGTTCAGATCTATAGCCGAAGTAATGGCAAAATCTAGAAAGGCGAATAGCAAATCCGTTGGAGGAGCTGAAGATATCGCCAACAACGAAGCTACACCCCAAACTAACCTTCTGGAGGTTGGCCAAAATTCCATAAGCGGAGCCGGTGTCACAAAAGGCGAGTTAGATGTTGTGGTTGCCAACAAATACCAACGAGTTGATACCGCTACCAAAGCTATGATGGAGAAATTAGATGCCATCCTTGGTGCTCGCCCTAATCCTACTCTTCCAAGGGCTCAAGTCAACATCGATGAGAAGGAAGGTTCTTCTGCTTCTGACCAAAATCCTGATAATGACATGGAGGATGTTGAAGGTCGAGAACATGACAACAATGGAGCCAAGGTTCTGGACGCCAAGCCACTTACTAACAATCATTCTGCCCAATATACTCGAAATGTTGTTAATCCCGCAGGGGCACTTCCTACATCCTTGAACCGTGTTGACTTGCTGAGGCAAAGATCCGGTAAAGGGATCGACGTTGGTGCAGCGGAACAACGCAACACTGAAGAGTATATTGCAGGAGTGATTGAGCAGGTTATGAAAAATAATCAAGCTTGCAAGGATGACGAAATGGACTGGGATTCCTCTCCAAGTCGAACTCCATTCACCGAGAGGGTCCTGCAAGCAGAGTGCCCAAAGAAGTTCACTCCTCCCACCTTACCTCTATACAATGGTCTTATTGATCCCAATTATTTCTTGTTCAAGTATGAGTGGGCCATGATCGCAGCTAAAGCTACCGATGGGATGAGATGCACTTACTTTCCTCTTTACTTGGAAGGAGCTGCCTCGCTATGGTTCACAAAGCTGCCACCAAAATCCATCGCTCAATTCTCGGATCTGACTAAAAAGTTCAAAGAGCAGTTTCGCCTATATGCGTTAAGGCTAAAGATGCTATAACCCTCTCATCGATGAAACAGAATCCCGGAGAAACAGTCAAAGCATTCCTCAGTCGCTTTAATGTTGCTCTTTCCGAAGTACGAAATTCAGAGCCTCGCATAATCCTCATGTCCCTCCTTAGTGCGATAGATGAGAATAGCGAGTTAGGCAGATGGATTAAGATGAAAGAGCTGACCACGCTTGACAAGTTCTACAAGAAAGCGGAAGAATACATGAGGATAGACAAGGATCCTTCAGTCGGGATGCGAAACACTCATGATAATGGGTGACTTAGCCGATGACTGATGCCCGCTTCGTGAGACAAGCACAAAGCGAAACCTCATGGAGGTCCAGGCTCCGTCAGTCGGGAGACGAAACACTCATAACGATGAGTGGAGTAACCGATGACTGATGCCCGCTCCATGAGGCTAAGCCCAAGACCTCTCTGGGGGCAAAAAACCAAAGACCTCTCCGGGGGCAGTTCCTTAACTTCACGGAGGTCCAGGCTCCTTCAGTCGGGATGGAAAACACTCATGACGATGAGTGACTTAGCCGATGACTGATGCCCGCTCCATGAATCTAACCTTTACCTTAACCTCACGGAGGTCCAGGCTCCTTCAGTCGGGATGCGAAACACTCATGACAATGAGTGACTTAGCCGATGACTGATGCCCGCTCCATGAATCCAACCTTTGCCTTAACCCCATAACCTCATGGAGGCACAGGCTCTTTCAGCTAGAATGTAGAGCATAAAATGATAAATGACTCGGCCTAAAACCTATACCCTCTTCAAGAGATTAAACAAATCCTTCCAACAAAGAAGATCAATACCGACCTATTAACGGGGGCATCAATGCCAAGTGCTTCTCCAGAAGGAGTCAATCACAGATATGTATTTTCCATATATAAAATATGATGTGTAATCAAGTTTGAATTGAATGACGTGTTTACGCAAAAGATTTGTCATAAGGTCAAAACCATCAAATCAACCAAGACCAGCTCAAACATATTTTTCAGTTTAAAATGAAAAACAGGTTAAATTGTTCCTAGTAAACTAACCCGATATCAATATGGACGATTGATATTGAGTATAAGTCCAAAAGTTTATGTAATCGCTCGTTAAGTTGGCAGAATAAGCAACACAAAGCACAACTAAGCTACTACGTCATCAGTCACAACTGTTCAAAAAGTATCAAGAGACATAAAGTATCAGGCGAGGACTGGCACTCGCATATTACATCCAGTCTGATAGCATCAGAAAGCCAAAAAAAAGAACGGTCAAGGCACAAGATCACTCCTCATCATCAGGAAGAGATGGACCAGCATTCCCCTCTTGTCCTAGAAGCTCTGCAATCATCCTATCTCTGGATTTGAGAACCTGGATGAGATGATCTTTGTCTTTCTCTTAGAGGAATATGTGTTTGACATGTTCGCGATTTACTCCTTGGAGGTTGCTAACCAGGTCATGCCACCCTGTCAGGTTTTTGGCTATGTAATTGCTAAGCATATCAAACTGCTTCTCTACCCAGTTTTTTTGTTTTATCAAGATGCTCAAGCGCTTCAGTCTGGAGGGAGTTTACATCATCTGAAAGTACTCGGTAATCTGATGGATCAATGTCAGGGTTGGTCGATACTCCACCAAAGTACCATCCTTCGAATCTGGTCGCAAGTTCAGGATGGCAAGGCTTGACGTAGTAAGAAGGCCTATTGATGATAGCTTGGAGTTCATCCAGGGAGAGGGCTTTTTTGACAAGACTGTTAGCTGAAGAACGAGTTTCTGGCATAGGAGATTTGTCAGCTCGATGTCTTTTCCTCAAATTTTCCACATCCTCTGGAGGGTTTCCAGTAACATTGCGATTGCCTGCCATCCTGCACAAGGGCATCATGTCTGTCAGGCCATAAAGGAGGATACAAGTTCTGGATCATCTATTAATCAGCCACGAAATATAGAAAGAGTGGTTTAAATAGACTCCATCTAGGTCGGTTTCGGGCAAGCATATTCCAGATTAAGCAATAAACCGACTAGCTCCTGGTCGGTTTCAAGCTAAACAGGATTCTGTCCAACAGCATAACAGGTCGGTCCTGGAGATTGATTTGGACGGTCGAACAAATCAAGAGGGTCACATCAAACAGTAAGGACCGACCCCAAGCTCGAGTATATAAAAAACCGACCCAAACATAAATAATACAACCAGCACAAAGCATGAAAAGTATAATGGGATGGTTTTAACAAAGAATGAAGTCTTTACCACAAGTTGTTAACTCGAGCATTTAAGCAAATGAATGGTGAGCATTATTACAAAGGTAAAGATACTATGAAGTCAAACATTTTGGTTTAACCATCCAAAATCTTAAGTGAAGCTGAAACCGAAGATCAACCATTCTGATCTATTGTATTAAAGCATGGTTATTCCAATCTGTTCGTTTTTCCCAAGTTATACCAAAGAAATCCCAACTTGAAATAACCAAGATCAGGTATTGACTAAATTTAAAAGCATATATACCTGTGATTAGTCAAGCTCTCAAGGTTTTGAAGAGATCGCGAGTTTCGGAAAGCTAAGTTCGAGATGCAAGAACGCAGTGGTTTGGGCTGAAGAACAAAATCAGTGCGAATTAAGATGCAGTTTCGAATTAAAATAAGAGTGAAAAGAGATTGGTAATTTACCTTAGTGAGGAGCTTCCGCCATTAAAAAGAAATCAGGTTGAGTTTTTGAGGAATGGGAAAAGTCACAAATGAAAAGAGGGTTTAAACAGCCGATGGGCTAACATGGCCTACTCCCAATAAGCCCACAAAGATCGACCCGTACGAATTCCAGACCGACTCCTGGACAAGGGCAGAAGATCACGATCATCAGCATATTTCTAAGTCCATAATGTTTTAATATAAAATATTACGAACTCCGAGGGGCAAATGTTATCTATAAAATAGACAAATGCTTCGATAGAGTAAATGTGAGCAGGCAACGGAGTCGGTCTGGATGTCATGATCAAAGTAGTCAGTTTCGAGAGGTAGGTTCTCCCCAAGGCAGGCTGGTCGGTCCCATTCTTCAGCATCTAAAGGAAGAGGTCGGTTTCGTCATCAAAGTACCTGGTCGGCCCTGCTTCTTTGATATGTTCGGTCTTTCGGATCCTAAAAGACAGGTCAATCCTGCTCATTCAAATTCTCCCGAACCTGATCGGTTCAAATCAGCAACAGCAGGGGGTCGGTCTTGACATATAAGCGCATGGTTCGCTCTTTCTTATATCGAAGGCTCCTGGTCGTTCCTTTCCTACATCAGAGCCTCCAGGTCGGTTCTGCCAAAGGTGATCGGTCCCGCCTTCCTAGAAACCTACTCGGCCTCGCTGCTTCAGTTCCATGGTAGGTATTAACAAATCTGGTCGGTCGGTGATGATGTAGCCGGTTTTATAGCATGACAACCGGCAACAGCTAGCGATGGCAGTTCTGTAAATACTCAAAAATACCGACCCAACCTCTGCACTCCATAATTACAAGCCTGCCACTACCCTTAAACTTCACCTATAAATAGCCCCCTTCTCCACATTTGAGGGGGGGATTCGACTACCCCGAAGGGCTGCTAAGATCATTTCTCCAAGCTATCTTCAAGCTTTATCCATGGCTTCCATAGCTTCACTCTCCACTCATCATTAAGTCTTCATTTCCATTGAAGGTTCACCATTAAATTCCTGCAAAATTCTATCAAAAAGGAGAGAATGAATGATGTGTTGTAAAATCATGAGAATTCATATCATTTTGTATGTTGTAGCATGAAGTTGATAATGAAGAATGTTATATAGTGGACGTAGATCCGTATAGGATCGAACCACTTTAAAATTGTGTGCTCTCTCTTGTTGCCTTATTTTCTGTGATTACGGTTTCACATTTCTTCATACATGTTTTTCATAGTGCCTTGCCCCTGATTTGGTGACGTGTTTTCTTAGCACCTTACCTCTAATTGGGCGACGCACTCTCAAAGCATCGTATTTGGTGTTTGATCATTTTGTGATTAAAACAAATTTAAACCTCCGGCTCTTGCAGGTGGACGTTACAATCAGGTTCTGGACCGAAACGACTTGCAGTCCATGGTTTTTCACGGCTCGACCGAGGTTTGGTCTGGTCCTTATAACTTTGGTCTAAATGCTCATATACAGTATCATCAAACGCCTTAAGTTGGTAACGCGCTTGTACTTTTTGATTGCCTATATATACACTATATCCAATATACAAACAACAACCCCATTGTGCAAATCAACATGTCTTCTTGTGTTCCTCCATTAAAACAAGAACTAGTAAGAAAATCGTCACAAATCGAGGACGACATAGAAAACAGGACCACACGCCACCATCAACTATACCATGCAATCCTCATCTCCTTTAGTTAAATTGTTGAAGAAACAATGCAGCGGAATTCAATGTGAAAGGAAGAATTGAAGACAGAAAAGATGCAGAGAATTTTATTAACTGAGATGATTGTTACAGAATTGAAAATGAGCAATGTAATAACAAGAGAATTATTTGTTCTGTACATTGATGTTATACTTATACACGTCTGGACTTGCTGAGTTGAGCCCATTTACATGCTATAACATAAATTTCAGGAATAATGTAAACTTGCATGTATATAAAATATTATATCGCATCTTAGCCACCATTTATCTTATTTTTATCAGCCCCTCTCAATTCTAGTGTTACAGTTACCCAAACCCTAAATTGTCTTCGTGAGATAAAATGGCAATTTTAAGATAAAATCTTCTTCTAAGTTTGTTCCGTTTTGCAAGCTGAAGACAAACTTGAGCCGTATCTGGTTTTATCTCCTCCAACCGTGGTTGTAAAGCTTGGTTTCATCGTGTTGTGGTCTTTAGATTCATACGATGTAAATTTGCACCGATTAAATCTCGGTTTCATTGATTTGTGGTCTTCAGCTTCATACGATGTAGATTTGCACAGATTTGAGACAATTGAGCACAAATTAGCTGACTGTGGTAATGCAATTGGGGATTTGGTATCATTGCGATTTCGAATCTTTAATTCATCACGCAGTCATTGAAAATTGTTGCAGATTATGCCTTAGTTAAGATCTCAACATGATGATGATAGGAAGGTATATAATTTACTTGCAATTTTCCTTCTTTTACCAATTGTTGAACAAAATAGATGTCTATTTCGATGTGTTTTGTTCTGGCATGCTAAATAGGATTGCTTGACATGTAAATAGAACTTTGATTATCGTACCAAATAGTTGCTTTAGCATCTGTGGTTAATTGTAATTCTCTAAGTAGTGACTGTAGCCAAGTAATTTCTGCAGCTATACTTGATGTGCTTCTATATTCTGCTTCGACGCTAGATTTTGATATTGTTGACTGCTTTTTAGAATTCCACGATATTAAGTTTTCACCAATGTATACACAATATCCAATGATAGATTTTCTATCATCTCGATCTACAGCCCAATTGGAATATGAATAACCAGTGATGTTAATATTTCTGCTTCCTTTAATTGTTAGTCCAGCATTATTGATCCGTTTAGATATCTGAGAATCCTTTTTACAGCTTTCCAATGAACATCTTTGGGATCTTGTAAAAATTGAGAAACTTTGTTAATATGGAACGCTATATCAGGTCGTGTTATGGTAGCATATTGAAGTGCTTCCACAACACTTCTATATTTTTCAATATTGCTTATGGATTCTCCCTTGAATTTGGAATAATGTTGACTTGAAATCATAGGGATAGGTTGTGGTTTTGCTTTGTCCATATCAAGTTTCATGAGTAGCACAACTATATACTTCTTCTGACATAAAAATTATTCTGAATCTGAAATTCTTTGTACTTCAATGCCCAAAAAAATGACACATCACCCAGATCATTAATTGAAAATACTTGATTCAGATACTTCGTGATCTGATTTATTTCTTCTTTGTTGTTCCCTATAACAATTAAGTCATCGACATATATTAAAATATAAACAGTTGAGTTGTAATTGATTTTTGTAAATAATGAATGTCAGATTTAGTAGGATGATAGCCAAGATTAACTAGTGTTGATTTGAGTTTATCAAAACAAACTCCGTGTGACTGTTTCAACCCATAGATGGCTTTGTTTAATTTACACACAAGATTTGAGTCTTGTATGTAACCTTCAGACTGTTGCATATATACATCTTCTTCGAATGTACCATTAAGGATGGCATTATTCACATTTAACTGCTTCATGCTCCACTGATTTTTCAATGCAATGGTAAATATCAGCCTTATTATTGCTGGCTTTACAACTGGAGAGAAAGTTTCTGTATAATCAGACCCGTATTCTTGTGTGTAGCCTTTAGTTGCAAGCCTAGCTTTGTATTTGTTTATGGATCCATCAGAATTTTTCTTCAATCTAAAAATCCATTTGCATCCTGTTAAATTCCTATTTTCCGGTTTGTGAACTAATTCCCATGTTTTATTTTTGATGAGTGCACTGTACTCCTCATCCATTGCTGTTCTCCAACATTTATGGCTTGCTGCTTGACTATATGTGATTGGTTCATCAGAAGTGATGCTAGCTACATAAGTCTTTGGTTTAAATATGCCAATTTTAGCTCTTGTCATCATGGGATGTCCAGTGTGGATTGGCTGCTCATTAGTAGAATGACTTTCATTGTTTGAACCAATAGTAGTAGCTGGTGAGGTAGGGTTTGAATCACTTAAACTTTCTTCTATTTATGTAGTTTTGTCATTGTTAAAATCATTGCTGTAACTAATTGCAGGTAACTGAGTGGCGAGGCTGGGTTACTCATTATTGTCATTGCTAAATGAGCTGGTTTCAGTTTCAGTTATCAGTTGACTTTGAGCATCACCAGCCATTCTATTGCTGCCAACCTACTGTAAAACAATAAGACTGGGTACAGAAGGTATATTTTCTTGCAACTTATAAACTTTGTTATTTGTTTTGATTTAATAAGATCTGTAAGGGAATACAGTTTCATTGAAAACAACATGCCTACTAATGAATATTTTCCCATTCTCATCTATACATTTATATCCTTTTTGATGTGTGCCATATCCTATAAAAATACAAGGTTTAGATCTAAAATTTAATTTGTTTGTGTTATAAGGTCTTAAGCATGGAAAATTTAAACATCCAAACATTTTTAAATTATAATAATCTGGTTCAATTTTATATAGTTTTTCAAGTGAGCATGAATCTTTCAAAAAATTTGTAGGCATTCTGTTTATTAAATAAGTAGCAGTACTAAAAGATTCAGACCGGAATTTAAATGGTAATGATGCTTGAGCTAATAAAGTTAACCTAGACTCAACAATATGTCTATGTTTTCGTTCAACAATACCATTTTGTTCTGAAGTATAGGGGCATGTTGTCCTATGAATAATTCCCTTACTCTTAAAGAAGTTGCTAAGAGACTTGTATTCAGCTCCATTGTTAGACTGAATAACTTTTATTCTAACCTTAAACTGATTCTTTATCATATTGACAAAGTTAAAAACTATACTATGTGTTTCAAATTTGTTTTTCAAAAAATATATCCAAGTGTATCTAGAAAAAACATCTATAAATGACACTAGTATTTGTGTCCAAAATCAGTAGAGATTGGAGTTGGTCCCCAAAGATCAGTGACAATTATATCAAATGGTTTAGAATAAATGGTAAAAGAATTTTGAAAGGGTAATTTTTGATTTTTCCCTAACTGGCAATAAGAAGAAACATAAGGTAAGGCAACATCATTAAATGAAATATTATTAGTATTGAGAATGTTTTTCGCAACACTAGCATTGGGGTGACCCAATTTATAATGCCAAAAATCAAAAGAATTTTTACTAAATTCACACTGATTAAATACAGAATTATAGCACTGATTATCTTTCATAGAGTAGTTGTTGTTTCCAAATCTGAATTTGTAGAGTCCATTTATTTCATTACCCTGCAAAAGAATTTCATGTGTTAGCATGTCTTTTACAAACAGTACTTAAGGAAAAATTCAAAGTTCACACTATTATCTCTTGCAAACTGAGATACATTCAATAAATTCTTTTTAATTTTGGGTACCCTTAATAAATTATTCAGAAACAACTATTTCTTGTAACTCACAACTGCACTACCAGTGTAGGAAATGTTAATACACTTATCATTACCCATGTTAATACACTGTTTACCTCTATACTCCCTATTTCCAAGAATAAGATTGTCCAAATTGTTTGTCATGTGATTTGTAGCACCTGAATCAGGGTACCAATTGTCATCTTGAATATGCTCTGCTCTAACAACTTATGATTGATTGCATTCTTTGTTACTGCCTTGTGCTGAATCATTGTGTGCCTGTGCAATGTTAGGATTAGGATTTGATCCCTTTTAACTGCTTTCAGTTTGATTTGCAACATAATTTGTATTGAACCTGAAATAACATTTCATTGTTGTATGCCCAATCTTTTCACAAATCTGACATTTTGGTTTATTATTGGTATTCCATCTACCTCTGCCTCTGCCACGACTGGGATAACCACCTCTCTGATTTGGATTACCATCTCTGGTAAAACTTTGGCCTTTATTTTTATTACTAGCAGCGTAGTTAAGTGAATAATCTGAGACTGTAGCCTTTTTACTTGCAATTCTTGCTTCATGAGAAAACAACATTGCATGCACTTCATCTAAACCTGGTGTGATTTTCTGAGATGTCACTAGCTAGAATAGCTTCATAATCATCATCAAGACCATTGAGTAAACACAGCACATATTCTGATTCTTCAATATTGGTACCTGTAGCATTCAACATGTCACATATATTTTTGACCTTAGCCAAATATTCTCTCATGCTCATACTGTCTTTCTTGCAATTTTGTTACCGCCTCTTGTAAAACAGTGTCTTGGCAGATGATTGTGTGTTGAAATTTCTTTCAACAGCAGTCCATATTTCATTTGCTGTTTTACATCCAACAACATGAGACAATAAACTCGGTTTTATCCAAGAAAGAAGCCAAGAACTGATTAATCTTTCTTGTCTATGGTATTTAGTGTATTCTTCATTGCTGGCAACATTTTTTGTGTGCATCAGTTACAAATTTTGGAGGGATTGGAATTGTTCCATAAACATACCGTTCAAGTCCATATCCATGGATTATGTTTTCAACTTGAAGCTTCCAAAGAAGATAGTTATTCTCATCCAATTTATTGGTGGTGAGTTGGCTTTGTGGGCTAACAATAGTTTTAATCAACTATTCGGCATTAGAAGCTTGAGATGTCCTTATAGCTGCTTCAGAAGAGGAATCACTATCTTGTGTCATAGCTATCCAATATTGATGATATCAGATGACCCGATATGAAAAACAGTTTCTAATGTTCTTACTTTGACAATAGCAAGAATAGATTTGTAGTTTTGACATGCCTTTCTTGAAAGCTTTAAAATGATGAATAGTTTTGAATTACCTTGAATTTTCAAAGATAAAACCTTATTTATGATGCTTCTTGACCGGATTTGTCAACTCAGTGAACAATCTTGCTTTTCTTGATCGGTAACGAATGTTTAGTACTGTTTTTCTTCGATTTACAAGGTAAAATGTTGCTACAGCTAGAAATACTGGCGAGGCACAGTATCTTATCTTCAGATCTAACTCAGATGAAGAGATTCTTGAAATCTCCGATGAGAATGAATCCAAATGATAAGAATTCTCTGTTGGATCAGTTAAAACTAACCCCAACAGGTTTAATTTTGGATTGATTGCCTGCTCTGATGCCAAGTTAAATTGTTGAAGAAATAACGCAGCGGAATTCAATGTGAAAGGAAGAATTGAAGACGGAAAAGATGCAGAGAATTTTATTTACTGAGATGATTGTTACAAAATAGAAAATGAGCAATGTAATAATAAGAGAATTATTTGTTTTGTATATTGATGTTATATTTATACACATCTAGACCTGTTGGGCTGAGTTTATTTACATGTTGTAACATAACTTTCGGGTATAATGTAAACCCGCATGTATATAAAATCTTATATCGCATCTATAGCCACCATTTATCTCATTTTTACCAGCATGGGCTTTTGATTCTCAACGAAAGTTCATCAACATCTTCACCGACTCTACTCCATCATGGCACTGCACTGAACCATGCCCTTCCTTGTCCTCTTCCTCCCCATGTGGGCTACCTACCAACTCGTGGGCCTGGGACTGTCCAGCCCACTCCTCCATCATCTCTGACTTGTCCCTCCAGTGCTCGCCCATCACCTCCGACCTCCCTGCCTCCTCCTTCTTCCTCGCCTGCCTTCTTAGAGGCATTCTCTTCTCCACTCTGGCCGACTCCAAACTAGGCAGAAAGAACATGCCCGTCTTCACATGCATCATCATGTCCCTATCTTCTTCCTATCATCATTCTCTCCCAACCTATACGTATATTCCACTCTTCGATTCATTTGCAAACTCTGAAGAGCAACTCTCAGCACAAGTTCTGTTGTCCTCTCCACCAAAATCGTAGAAGAAAATTGGCAGGATCTCATTATCATCCTAGGCTTCCTTTTCTTCTCCTTCGGCTTCTTGTCTCTCCCGCTTATAGCATATGTTCAAAGAAACTCCTCATGGAGGAACATCTACATGTGCGCTTCCATCCCTTGTATCCTCTACACCATTTTAATCTACTTTTTAACTGAAGAATCTTCGAGATGGCTACTAGTGCATGAAACTACAACAAACACTGGCATGTTTTCCACACTGAAAATGTTGTACAAGAAGAAATGGGCACAGAAGACGTTAGTATCATTAATGTTATTTGGAGTTGGAATAGGAACGGTTTACTATGGAATGCCTTTAAATTTGGAGAGTTTGGGGTAAAATTTATACATAAGTGTGGCTGCATTGGCAAAGATTTCTTTTTCGCTGTCGGTCTTTTTCTTGATTCAAAGGGGAAACCGAAGGAGTTGTTGTAAATTTTCAAAATTAGTTATGGGATATGGGTTTGTTTTTTAAAGAAGGAAGTAGGAATGGAAGAAGATAAGGTGTAAGGGTTAGTCCCACATTGTAGAATATATAGAAGTTTGTCTCTATATAGGTAAAAGCTTGACATGTGATATCAAAAGAAAGAAAAGAAGGAGCTATAAGGCAATGGGCCTTAGACATGAGCTTGGCATAGATAATAATATATAAAATGTCAAAAGATGGGCCTTGGGCCTTAGACATGAGCTTGGCATAGATAATAATATTTAAAATGTCAAAAGATGGGCCTTGTCCTTGGGGCTCTTGGGGTCTTGTGATCCACTAGTCCTAAGAAACAAATCAGTCGACAGGCCGAAACTCATCCAGTCGACTGTTTTGTTCTCTGGTTGAAAACGGTCGACCGGTGACATTTGGCCTATCGACCGGTTTTAACCCGAAGGGAAGCGATGCTTTAGAAGCGTTGCCAAACTGAAGGGATGCATATGTTAAAATTGGAACAGAAATGACTATTGCAATTAAATGGTTGCAGCGCTTGCCTGATGGATGCCTCCTCTTGTCATCTATATATAGAACTGCGCAAATTCATTTCGAATAATCTGATTAATTAATCTTCTTCTTCCACTTGAATTCTGCAACGCTATCAAACTGTTGCAAAACAGTTCTGTCTAAAACACTTATATAGTGTTTCGATTATGAAACTATTGCAGAATTGTCATCCTCTACTTCTTCTTCTTTTCTTTATTCTACATTGCATCATCAGAGATCAAATATTAGAGTGTTCTTGGTCGGATCAAAATCGTACAAATTTTGAATCCGATTACGCTGTTTCAAGGCTTCATTGAATCCTGAAGTCAATAGTTCGATAACCCTTTTGTACCTAGTAGGTTGAACAATTGTCTGAAAGAATTTGCTCCGCAAATCCTTGAACTCAGAAGTACGGCAAATTCTACTCCTCCAAAAGTGTCTCAAACCACAAAATCGCCAACAAATTTTCAGACAATATATTCAACCATGGAAGGTTTGAGCGCGTTGCAAGTGATGAATCATCATTTGACGAAGTTAGAGCGATTTGATGGAGAGAATTTCACTCATTGGCAAGAGGCTATGAAATTCTTTCTGATCACGGTCAAATTATTTCATATTCTCGAAGATGGATTGGAGAAAATACCAAAGGAAACCGATAAGGATAGTGCGGAACTAAAAGCTAAAAGGGCAAAGCGCAAAGAGGAAGGTTTTCTATGCAAAGGCCACATTCTGAATGCACTGTCTACTCCAATATACAATGCTCACAGGACCTTGGACACTGCGAAGGCACTCTAGACTACGCTAGAAAGTAAATATCGCATCTCTGAGGCAAGTAATAAAAAATTTCTTATATGCAATTTTATGGATTTCAAAATGATCACCAACAAGTCCATAATTGGACAAGTAAGTGAAATCCTACTGTTAGTAAATCAACTTAAGGATATCGGTATTGATCTCCCTGAATCATTTGTTGTTGGAGTTATTATTTCGAGACTCCCGAATTCTTGGAATGATTATAAGAAAAAATTAAAGCATGCAGAAACAGATTATGATTTAGACGGTTTACAGCGTCATCTTTGTATTGAAGAGGATTCTCATAAATGCGAACTAGATGATAATCCGCAAACTGAGTCTCAATCTAAGGCTAATAATGTTAAAAGTAACGATAAGTTGAAGCCTAATAATGAGACACAGTTTAAAAAGAAAGGTAATAATTCCAAGAACAAGAAGAAGGGTGAATGTTTCTATTGTCACAAACCCGGCAACTATGCCCGAGACTGTCGTCTTCGGAAGAAACAACAAAAAGCGAATATGGTCGAAGAAAAGCTTGTGGCTGTCGTACAAGAGGCAGACTCTGTTAGTGGCATTGATAATGATTGGTGGCTCGATACTGGAGCGACTATTCATATTTGCAAAGACCGTAATCTGTTAAAGACTTACGATGAGAATAACAAAGAATCCAGCGAAGTAACTGGCGCAAACAAAGTTGCAAGCAAAGTTCTGGGAAAAGGCACTACTGAATTGTCATTCACTTTTGGGAAAGTTTTTACTTTAGTCAATGTATTTTATGTACCTGATATGTGTAAGAATTTGATTTCTGGATACCTTCTTAACAAAGGAGGATTCAAGATGGTGTATGAGTCTGATAAGTTAGTGTTGTCCAAGAACAGCAAATTTATTGGATAGGGATATTCTTGTAACGGCATGATTAAGTTGAATCTAATGAAGAAATCTTCTGCTTATATTGTTGACTCTGTTAATTTATGGCATAGTAGATTAGGACATGTTAATTATAGGTCACTTAGAAATATGCATAAATTAGGATTAATTTCTGATTGTGATTTCGAATATATTTCTAAATGTAAAATATGTGTTCAAGCAAAAATACATCGGAAATCCTTTAAATCTGTTGAAAGGAAACCTGGTTTGCTTGATTTGGTATATAGTAATGTGGGTGACTTGAAAAGTCATATCACCTATGGTGGCAACCAATACTATATAACATTTATTGATGATTATTCTAGATATGCTTATGTATATCTAATGAAATCTAAAGATGAAGCCTTTGATAAATTCAAAATTTACAAAGCAGAAGTGGAAACACAATTAGGAATTAAAATTAAAGTGTTACATTCAGATCGTGGTGGTGAATATTTTTCAAATGAGTTTACTTTGTTTTGCAAACAAAACGGTATTATTCACCAATGTACCGTCCCTTATACACCACAACAAAATGGTGTTGCTGAGAGAAAAAATAGAACTTTAGTAGAAATGGTTAATGCCATGCTCATAAGTTCTAATTTGCCTTATAACCTATGGGGTGATGCTTTATTATCTGCATGTTACATTTTAAATAGAGTACCATTTAAAAAGAATAATATCTCTACTTATGAATTATGGTTTAATAGAAAACCTAATCTTACTAGACTCAAAGTTTGGGGTTGCTTAGCTTATGTTAGAAAACCAGACCCTAAAGGACCAAAGTTAGGTAATAGAGCTTTTAAGTGTGTTTTCATAGGATATTCCCTTAATAGTATAACTTATAGATTTATGATTCTTGATACCTTAGAAGTCATAGAATCTATAGATGTAGATTGTTTTGAAAATCAGACTATTGAGAATCCATTAAGATCATCTAGTCCAGAACCAACTGAGACTAATGATACAAATGACGAATAATATGCTCCTGCTCAAAACAGCAAGGAAGTGTCAGTACCAGATGATAGTACTGAACACAGGAAAAGTAAAAGAGCGAGAATAGAAAAGAACTATGGTCCTGACTTCATAACATATCTCGTAGAAGGCAATAAGGACGAAGTCCTTAATATTACAAGATATGTAATGAACGTCGATGATGGTCCCAAAACTTATTCTGAGGCTATGAGTTCTAGAGATTCTAGTTTTTTGAAAGAAGCTATCAATGATGAAATGAATTCCATAATGTTAAACCAAACTTGGGTATTAAGCGATTTACCTCCTGGTGCCAAACCTATAGGATGTAAATGGATATTCAAGAAAAAGTTGAATACAAATGGATCCATTGATAAGTTCAAAGCCAGATTAGTTGCTAAGGGATATAAACAAAGACAAGGAGTAGATTATTTTGATACATATGCTCTGATGGCTCGCATATCTTCGATACGCTGTTTAATAGCACTTGCATCAATTCATAACTTAGTCATACATCAAATGGATGTAAAGACAGCTTTTCTAAATAGAGATTCAGAAGAAGAGATATACATGGAACAACCTGAAGGTTTCATAACCCCAGGCCAAGAAAAGAAAGTTTGTAAATTAGTTAAATCTCTTTATGGCCTGAAGCAAGCTCCCATGCAATGGCATGAGAAGTTTGATAAAGTTGCACTGTCATTTGGATTCGTTGTTAATGATGCAGATAAATGTATTTATAGCAAATCGGATAATAACGGTTATGTTATAATATGTTTATACATTGATGACATGCTGATATGTTTATATCATGTGTAAATGAAACTAAGAAGTTTCTATCTTCTAAATTTGATATGAAAGATCTGGGAGAGGCTGATGTAATTTTAGGAATTAAAATCATTAGGAAAGCGGGGGAGTTATTACTAACCCAATCTCATTATATTGAGAAGTTCCTAAAGAAATATGGCCATTATGATAACAAACCAGCACCAACTCCTTTAGATCCATGTATAAAATTAGAAAAGAACACTGGACGTACCGTTTCTCAATTAGAATATTCCAGTATTATTGGGAGTCTTATGTATGCTATGCATTGCACGAGACCAGACATCGCACATGCTATAAATGTATTGTGTCGATTTACGAGTAATCCAGGTTTCGAACACTGGAAAGTCATTTCCATAGTCTTAGCTTATTTGAAGGGAACCATAAACTATGGTTTATCTTATAAAGGATATCTTGCTATAATAGAAGGATATAGTGATGCAACCTGGAACAATGTAGAATTGAAATCCAAGTCTACGACCGGATGGATATTTACATTAGGAGGCGCTGTTGTGTCTTGGGCTTCCAAGAAACGAACTTGTATATCTGATTCAAATATGTTATCAGAATTAATTGCATTAGCAGACGCATGTAAGGAAGCGGAATGGCTTAGAAATTTGTTAGTAGAAATCCCGTTATGGAAGAAGCCATCTCCAGCAGTCTTGATTAATTGTGATAATCAAGCAACAATATATAATGTTTGTAATAAAACATATAATGGAAAGTCTAGACATGTGAGTCTAAGACATCACATGGTAAGACAGTGAAACGACCCAAACTTCCCCGGTCTCCGAAGAGAAGAGAAAGAACGAATTGTTTTGAGAACACGACAAAATAGAACGCAGGCGGAAGAACATTTCATTATCTATTACAACAATTCCATCAGAATACAAGAATATACAGAGTATAAATGAATAAATATTACACAGAAATATCAGAGATTTAAATTACATTTAAATACATTACATAGCAGCGGAAAATAATACAATACACAACTGAAGGAGATATACGGATACAAAGCTTTCCGGATATCATTCCAGCTGTAAACCAGGATCCTGTGAATATAAATCTGCAAAACCAAACTACTAGCTACCCATGTCAAAATAAGGGCACCCAGAGTTTAGGTTAAAACAATAAACTCCAGGTCAGTCATGGGACTGGTGTGAGAACTAAAACAGTTATTAATCTTTATTTTTAAAGTTAGGTAAATCAAGGGACCACGCCGTATAACACGGAACGGGTTTCCTCCCAAGAATACCAGTGAATAAAGCAAACAGCGCAATGCTAAATAAAGAAAAATGAAGCTATTATAAGACCCAGGTCCTATCACACAATGCAACGCAAGCCGGGGGATAGGGTTTTCCCTTATAATAGCCAAACATGCTTAGTACATTTAAAATAAATCATTTGATACTATTATAAGTGCATAGTGTATAAAATAACTTCAAATCATAAGTATCAATCATAGATGGCATGGGTACCATATATCATGTCGCCATACTAGGCTCTACAATCAAAACCGCAAATGTCACGTATTTGGAAATTGGATTTCCGTCTGTGAACCGAGGCAAAAGATAGTCCTCACCGACTTCGAGACAATCTAGCCCATGTCTTAGGGTCAGAGCGCATCGACCCTTTGGATCGTCAGGGCCGGTCCACCGATGTGGATTATTATGCCTGAACACTACGTTTCCCCGCCCTTTGGGGCGTAAATGAGCCAACGAATGACTCCATCGGACCCGGATCGTCCGATCTAACCGAGGCGCCTCGCAACAGCAACAACCACATAAGTCAACCTCGTCAGGGCGTGTAAAACTACTGACGCCACTTTTAGCTAGAAGGAAACGCATGCCCTCCCTGATGTCCTCTCCCGTTTTTTGGTTCACCACCGGGGTGTGAGTCTCGCGAGTTCACGCTACACAAAGCTACGCCACACAGGCCATGCTTTGATCATCAACTACAAGACTCTGCTTTTCAACAGAAGCCTTGATCATTTGCATCTAAGCATGCCACACAGGCAATTCATTCTATGCAATCGATATCAATCACACAGAATGAAATCCGATGTCAGACACACAGTCCATTTACAAGTCCGTCCTGGGTCTGAACGAAATCGGAGGCACCTAGTACCCCGCGTATCCATCGATCTCCAAGTACGTCCGGACGATCACCAACTGATTCCCTCCTCTTAGGTGTACGCCCAATCAAGATCATCAGTAATTATCCAAACGACGTGAAGACCTCCGGTCTTCAACCATCGTCTTCACCTTCGACTAATCGTCGAATCAGTTATTCAGAATGGGATAAACCCGGTCTTTCCGAATAACTCGCGTATATAATAAATAAGTGTTACACAAACACAACATACGCCTCATTCCAATTCATTATTCACTACCCGTAAATTAACCAGAGAATAATTCCCCAAATATTAACCCCGAAGGCCGAAACCAACATCAGATCAATATCCAGAAAACCATTCTGCTTAGCTAACCGACAGTTGGTTTCTAAATTTCACATTCTTAGGGAAAGGTTCCCATTAATTTTATCAAAGATAAATCCTTTAAATTTATTCTTTAATCTTCCTTTGAATATCAATTCAAACTAGTCGGGATTAACGAACCTTACCGAAGTAATCATTTATTTTAATTTCCCAATCCCAACCTATTCATCCCATGAAGTAAAATGGGTCATACTTCATATCTAACACCATGGTGTTATCGGTAAATTTAATTACCATTTCACGTTTAAATCTAATTAAAGATTTAACTATCGCCTGGAGCAAAACTGGTGATACTCCATTCTCGATCTTTTCAATCTAATTAAAGATTCATTAAGACTCCACTTAGTTTCAATCTTTGACTGGGTTAAAGAATCAGTGTCATTTAAAACACGGTTCACGATAAACCCCAAAATCACATTTCAATCAGTCCCTAACCGTAAAATAGCAAGTGAGCAATTCCCTAAGTATTAACCCCGAAGGCCGAAACAACCATCAGATCAATACCTCTGAAACCATTCAACTTAACTAATCTCCAGTTAGTTTCTGATTTTCTTAACTCCTTTAGGTCTAAGAACAATATTATTGAAGATACCGTTCACGACAACCCAAAATCACACTCCATTAATTATCGGGTTAAAGAACAAGTGTTATTTAAAACACTGTTCACGATAAACCCAAAAATCAATACCAATTCAATTCCAATTAAATATTATTTAATTGGTACACTTCATTAAATCTAAATAAAAAGATTTAATCTTTTCTCAACTGGGTTCAAGAACAGTGTTAGTAAAGACACCATTCACGACAAACCCAAATCATATTTGATATTAAATACAAGGCTCTGAATAGAAAATATACCGGCTTATATTCAATATCAAATTCTACGACCAACAAATATCGTATTGGAAATAACAATATATATATATATATATATATATCTTTCAAATTCCCATAACAATATCTGTATCATCACGAAATCCAACATCGAAATATTCCGAAGACAATTTCGATTCAAATCCATTCCAATATAATTATTGGAAATTCTGGTTATTTTCAAAACCATTTCAAATCCAATTTATTTACTTAAAAATAAATAGAATTATAATTCTAGTTCAAAACTAGTTCATTTCGATATAAATCTGTTTTTATCTTTTCAAATGTGGAGTTTTTCATCCCAATTCTTCCCAAATCATTTCTTATGATTTTACACAAATTATTACTATTTTTAATAATTTTATCAAGGCCTGTACAGTCGATTTCCATCAACGGCAATCGAACTACACTTATAACGACCTTTTCCAAATTTTATTTGGACATAATTCCAAATCCAACCGTTAGATTTCTAATTTCTAATATTCGTTAGAAAGCTCTTCTCGATACGAACCCAACGGTTCCGGTTTCAGGAGAATCCGACGGTCGGATCTCTCAATGGTCAAAATTCGCGAACTGCCGCGGCGCGGCGCATTCTATTCAGGCCATTATATTATATATATAATATATACTTCATCGATTCCAATTCAAAACGTGAATTATAAATCGTTTTAAATTCATTTTTAAAACGGTTTCAACTTCATATTCAATTTCAAATCAAAATTGAATATTCCAATATAAATTCGTTTTAAATTCATTTCAAATCGATTTCAATTTAATTCGAATTTCTTTTCAATTTCAATTTGAATTCATTTCCTTTCGATTTCAATTCGAATTTAATTCTATTCAATTTAATTCGAATTTCGATTATTTTCAATATAATTCAAATTTCGAGATCACTTTCAATATATTTCAAATTTCGAAAACACTTTCAATATACATTGAAAATTGAATAAATCGATATAAATATCGTTCACGTCAAAATGGCGTCAATCTAATCAACACGGCTTCATATATTTCTGTTTTCAAATATTCTATTTCAAATATTTCTTTTTCAAATATTTTTATTTCGAATATTTCTCTTTCAAGTATTTCTATTTCAAATATGGAATGAGGCCCAACCAATTACCGTATAATGTTAATTATATGGATTTTCTACTACACATGTATACAATAACAACGACGAATAATCAACCATCATCCAAAGTGCCTTCTACACTGTATAAGCATCAAATATAAATATTCAACGCTTATAACAGTCTGTCAATCAATCGATCGACATACAACTAAACAATCGGGATTAGTGTACGTCAAATATCATCCCAATACCCATGTGGGGTTTCAAACAATCAAACACAGATTTTATTTCTGCTGTTGGGTGATGTGTAAAGTTTATCGTCCCAATCAATATCAGTCAAATGTGTGTATATAAACAAATCGTCCGATTTGTTTATTTTTATTTCATTTCATATACACGTTAAAAATTCTATTTTTAACTAAAAAATAATTTCCACTATAAAATATTTTATTTCAACTATATAAATATTTTATTTCATTTCACATCACATCACACAATCAACTACACATCAAAATCAAACAAATAAGCATACAAGCCGTCCATGGTCTGTGGACGACGGGTGTCGGGTGCTACTAAACACCGTCTGCATCCTAGTATATATTTTAACTAGAAATTTAAATTAAAAGTGAGAAGTTCTCACAGAGGGTTCCACTCCGTCGTGCTTTGCTTTTGAACTGCTGAACATCTGGATTTGCCTGACATTCCAATGCAGTCCTCTTCACGCTGTTCATATAAAAAATATATTTTTATTACTTCATTTCAATAAATAAAAATCATATTTTTATTTCTACTTCATACATTTTTACAACGCTTATTCTATATAAAAATTACATTTTTATATTTTTACTTCATATATAAAAGATCGAATTTTCATTTCAACATATATATAATAAAAATCAGACTTTTATTTCGCTATAAATATAAAGATAATATTTTCATATTCTCTATTATATAAAAATCACATTTTCAATACTTCTACAATATAAAAGGTTATATTTTTATACTTCTACAATATAAAAGATTATATTTTTATACTTCTACAATATAAAAGATTATATTTTTATACTTTCTACAATATAAAAGATAATATTTTTATACTTTCTATAATATAAAAATCATATTTTTATACTTTTGAAAATATCATCTTTCTAGACTAGTTTTCTATATAAAAATCTTAACTTTATATATTAAAACCATATTTTTACTTATATAGCTGAATAATAAAAATAAAAACAACTCACAGGTGGTTTGAAAAGGGGCGTAGGGGCTGCTGGTCTTCGTCGTCGAGTGCTGCGTCGATTTGGGTGCGGTGGGTTTTGGTCGGAGTTAGAAGGGGATAGGGAGGGAGAGAACGGAGAGGGCCGGAGTTAGTGGCTGTGGGTGGTGCGTCGTGGGTGGTGGAGCGACAGTCTGGGGTTTCGTTCATTGTACGGGGCTGGGTGCGAGCGCGTCTTCGATTGGGGGGGCGATTAAGCAGGTGGAGGAGAGAGGGGAAGGCTGCGGCGGTTCAGAGGGGAGGGCGACGGGTCTTCGCGGAGAGGGGGAAAGCTGCGTCGAGGTGAGAAGGAGGAGGGGGATCCGGCGGGTGGTGGGGCTTCCATCGAGGCGGCGCGGTGGAGGGAGGGTGGCGGCTGGGCAGATCGGCGGCGCCCTTTTTTTCTCTTTTTTTTCGATCGTTCGATTGAAATGATAGGGGGGTCTGATGGTATATAGAGAGAGGAAGTTTTAATTTTTATATTATTTTATTTCCAATTTATGTTGACTTTTTATTTCGACCTCGAAATGAGGCCCACCGCTTGTCGTCCACAGCTAATTACCCTCATTCCGAACACAATGGGATATGTATCGTAGGTTGATTCGATCAGTTTTCGTTGAATTTACATTTAAATCATTATATTGAATTTTAAACGTACATTTCAATTTACAGGGGTCACATACTAAATCGAAAAATTCCAGAAAAATATTTTCTGGCTTCGTATTGACGATACAGTCCTAACAAAACTAGTTTCGCCAAATTCTGAGACCGTTTGAAAAATGGCCATTTTCCAGTAGATTAAAATCAACTGAAACTGGTCAAACGCGTTTTCCTTTGCCACGCTCACATATTGATTCGAAAAATTACGAAAATTGGAATCTAGCAATAACTAGACATCACGGATCCAGCAAAAGTGGTTTCGTTGAAATCTGAGGTCGTTTGTAAAATTTCCATTTTTTAAGGGCCAGAATTCCATAGCGACTATTCTGAAAATTCATTTGGCCATAACTTTTGATTCTCGCTATGAAATTTTGATTTTTCGGATTCGTTGGAAAGATATTATCAATTAGATTCAAATATTTTTTGTTTCACTAAAATCCGGTTTATTTCAAATCCTGTACATTCATTTGAAGTTTGAAATCGAATTATCGAACTACCGCGCCATTTTCAATTCCTTTTATAATTTAAAATAATTATTTATTTTCTAACGACGATCTATATAATATATACATTCGAATTCTATTCAAAATAAATTTCTCGTCGTTATTATTTAAAATAATTCATTTTAAATAATCAAAATTCGCTAAAATTGCAAAAATAAAATTTTTAAATTGGCCCAGATTTCCGGGTTATTATAGACAGTTACTCAAAAGTGGAGTTATAACTGTTGACTACATAGAAGCGAAGAAAAACTTGGCTCACCCACTTACTAAGAGTCTTCTAAAGGCTATGGTTTCTATAAAGTCAAAAGAAATGGGACTAAGGTCTATGAATGAAGATTGATCATCCTTAACAGAAACCCAACTTGTGTCGTGAAAGGGATAGACAAAGTTCAATGGGTACCAACAAGTTAAGGAAATGATTATGGAACACTAAATCAATAATCCCATAATATTTAGTGTTGGATTCTGCACGAACAAAGGATGGATAAAAAATCCTTAATAAGTCTAGAAACCCTAAAAGGTGTCTCGTAGAAACACCTTAAGTGAATTACCTATATGAGTATGGAAATCAGGTCGTTTCCTAGGAAAGTAAGACCGCTTTCTAAGTAGACTCATAAACCAGGATTTAAGCACATGGCCATTAACGTGCTGAGCAATACAGAACACTCTAACTAAGGAATACAACATGTGTGATTGTTCCGGTTTTATCATTAAGGGATACTTGGTTCAAGATTCGTTCACCATTGAATCTCGATAGAACTTTGAATGGTTTACACGAAGTAAAAGTTCAAATCCAAAAGATACTTTTAATTATGTGTTGTTTCCACGATGATGCAAAACTTGATCTTAGAACTACATAGGCTTGATCCCACTTGGGTATGTAGGAAGTCACACTAGTGACTCAGCCGTCCTCTTTAATTTATTTTGAAAATTGGGGGAGATTGTTGTAAATTTTCAAAATTAGTTTTGGGATATAGGTTTGTTTTTTGAAGAAGGAAGTAGGAATGGAAGAAGATAA
Source organism: Allium sativum (assembly GCA_030737875.1). Classification (NCBI taxonomy): domain Eukaryota; kingdom Viridiplantae; phylum Streptophyta; class Magnoliopsida; order Asparagales; family Amaryllidaceae; genus Allium; species Allium sativum. The sequence goes on from JASFAX010000065.1 coordinate 1,145,481, forward strand.
GGTGTAGGGGTTAGTCCCACATTGTAGAATATAAAGAAGTTTGTCTCTATATAGGTAAAAGCTTGACATGTGATATCAAAAGAAAGAAGAGAAGGAGCTATAAGGCAACGGGCCTTAAACATGAGCTTGGCATAGATAATAATATTTAAAATGTCAAAAGATGGGTCTTGGGGCACTTGGGGTCTTGTGATCCATTAGTCTACAGAAACAAATCAGTCGACAGGCCAAAACTCAACCAGTCGACTGTTTTGTTCTCTGGTTGAAAACGGTCGACCAATGACATTTGGCCTGTCGACCGGTTTCAACCCGAAGGGAAGCGATGCTTCAGAAGCGTTGCAAAAATGAAGGGATGCATATGTTCAAATTCGAACAGAAATGACTGTTGCAATTAAATGGTTGCAACGCCTGCCTAATGGATGCCTCCTCTCGTCACCTATATATAAAACTGCGCAAATCCATTTCGATTAATCTGATTAATTAATCTTCTTCTTCCGCTTGAATTCTGCAACGCTATCAAACTGTTGCAAAATAGTTCTGTCTAAAACACTTATTTAGTGTTTCGATTCTGAAATTGTTGCAGAATTGTCATCCTCTACTTCTTCTTCTTTTCTTTATTCTACATTGCATCATCAGAGATCAAATATTAGAGTGTTCTTGGTTGGATCAAAATCGTACAAATTTTGAATCCGATTACGCTGTTTCAAGGCTTCATTGATTCCTGAAGTCAATAGTTCGATAACCCTTTTGTACCTGGTGGGTTGAACTATTGTCTGAAAGAATTTGCTCCGCAAATCCTTGAAGTCAGAAGTACGGCAATTCTACTCCTCTAAAAGCGTCTCAAACCACAAAATCCCCAATAGGAGTAGTTTGTTAGCACGGACCATAGTAAGTGGGGTGATGAGTTTGTTGTGCGTGTGCATGGAGAAGTACGTGGTGGTTTATTTGGAAGTGGTGTCATTCTTTTGTGCATGCACAGCGTTTGATCTGCTATTGATATATAGCGTCGAGTTGTTTCCTACTTGTGTAAGGAACTCTGGGTAAATATGGTGAAGCAAATGGTTCTTTTTGGTGGAATTCTTGTGCCTTTGCTAGTGGCAAATGGGAAGAGATCGGGAAAGGCTTATTCTTTTGAAGTGTTCGGAGTATTGATTGGGTGTTATGGGGTGTTTGTTTGTAATTTTCTTGAAACGAGGGGGAATGAGATGAGTGATGCCATCGAAGAAGAAGAGTGTAAGGAAATTTCTTCAACTTATGTACTGTAATGCATTTAAAACATAAGAACTACTGAAGACGGAAGGAATAAGATGATATATATATATATTACGGGTTAACTTATGCTTTCGGGTAAACTCACTTCATAGTCATTTAAGTATAGATGAGCTTGGCAATTAGTTTGAAATTGTTTACAAAGGACATTGTTATTGACACACCAAATATTGTTAATGGAAGATCTTTTTTTCCTTCAAAAATTGTTAAGCGGAGTACCAATAAGGAAAGTATCCCCTTAATAAACAAAGATAATTTTAATTTATTACGCTTTTATCCCCTTAACAACTAAAAGTAATTTTACCTTAACAAATATTGCAAGGGCCGTAGTATTTTTCTTCGATTCACATATATTGATTTTTTTTTAAAACCCTAAATGATAAGCGTTTTCAGAGGAATGATTGAACTTTTTTATCGACACAAATATGTTGAATTTTATAATTATGGAGGCAATGCACCGAAATGATTATTAATTTTCGACACGTCACTGTCGAATACATATATAATTGATTATGTGATGCATTCAGTGTAGTGGAGATGAACTGTTTATTTTAATTCGGTTTCCCTTGTCGAATAAGTTTTTTAAATCTAATTTGAAGGGGCAATTCGGGGATATTGAGTAGTGTGAAATAATATGTTTGTGTAGCCCCTTAACAAATTTTCAAAGAGTGGAGTAATTTTGAAAAATGACCCCCATTAACAATAGTTGGAGTGTCAATAACAATACCCTTTACAAATATTGTACAACACTATAATAATTTACTCTCTCCTATTGTCACAATTTGCAAATTCCCATGTCACTCTTTCTACATCAATAAAATTATGCAATTCAGTACTATCCAATTCTTCACTGCTGTTGCAATCTGCTTCAATATATCTTCAATATTTTGACTTGGTACCGGAGCTCAATTGATCCACAATCTGTTCTGGCGGTTATTGTTTGATCCATCCGACTATTTTCATCATTTGGATTCATACTCATCAGAGACTTTAAGAATCTCCTCATTTGAGTGTGATTTGGAGATAAGATATTGTGCCTCGCCAATGTCAGTAGCTGCATTAGTATTTCAACTCACAAATCAAAGAAAAATAGTACTGAATATTCATTATCGATTAAGAAAATAAGAATGTTCATAGAATTGATAAAACTAGTCAAGAAAGCCATCAGAAAGATTTTTATCATTGAAAACTCAAAGTAAATCAAACCATTCATCATCGAAAGGTTTCAAGAAAATTCTATCAAGTCTACAAATCTATTCTTACTATTCTCAATACTAAGTAATAATATTAGAAATTGTTTTTCATACCTGAACCGTCAGAATCATCAGCGGAAGATCATTTATTTGCAAGAAAATACTTCAACTTCATTAGCAAATACATGAGCATCTCATACATCAAATGTCGAACAGTTGATAAAATTGTTATTAGCCCACAAAGCCATCTCTTCATCACTCACTTGGACGAGAATAATTATCTTTGGAAGCTCCAAGTGGAGACAACAAATGAGGGATATGGTCTTGAAGGATTCGTGTGTGGAACAACACTAATTCTCCTAAAATTTGTCACTGTTGCAAAAAATAACATAGATAGAAATGAAATTTGTCAAATACCATAGACAAGAAAAAATGATAAGTGCTTGGCATCTTTCTTCAATCAATCAAAGTTTATTATCCCATGTTGTTGGCTATAAAATACCAAATGAAATATGATGTGTTGTTGAAAGAAATTTCAATATACAATCATCTTCTTAGACATTATTCTACAAAAGACAGTTGCAGAATTGTAAGAAAGATAATATGAGCATGAAGGAGTATTTGGCTAAGGTCAAGAACATATATGAAATGTTAAAGGCTACAAGAAGCAATATAGAAGAATCAGAGCAGGGTTTGTGCTTGCTTAATGGACTTAACGATGATTATGAAGTAGTAGTGGATGTTGTAACATATCAGAAGGTTACATCACCTTTAGATGATGTGCATGCAATGCTATTATCACACGAAGCAAGAATTGATAGTAAAAGATCTACTGATTCAGATTTTTCATTCAATTATGCTGCTAGAGGTAAAAATAAAGGACATAATCTTTCCAAATCAAATAGGTGGTTATTCTAATCGTGGCAGAGGTAGATGGAATTCAAACAACAAACCAAAATGTCAGATTTGTGAAAAGATTAGTCATATAGCATTAAAATGTTACTACAGATTCAATTCAAACTATGTCTCAAGTCAAGGTGAAAGCAGTCAAAAGGGAATAAATCCCAATGCTAACATTGCTCAAGCACAAAAATGATTCTACAACACAAGGCAGTGGAAAAGACAACAATCAACCTGAAGTTTCAAGGGCAGATCATATTCAAGATGACAATTGGTACCCAGATTCAGGTGCTACTAATCACATGACAAATAACTTGGATATTCTCAATCTTGGAAAAAGGGAGTAAAGAGGTAAACTGTGTATTAGCATGGGTAATGGTAAGTGTATTAACATTTCTCAGACTGGAACTACTGTTACAAAATGCAAGAAATAGCTATTTTTAAATAACTTATTGAGAGTGCCCAAAATTAAAAAGAATTTAATGATTGCGTCCCAATTTGCAAGGGATAATAGGGTATACTTTGAATTCTTTTCTAAGTATTGTTTAATCAAAGACATACTAACACACGAAGTGAATGGATTTTACAAGTTCAGATTTGGAACCATTTTAATCCTGTAAAAGAAAACCAATGCTACAAATCTGAAATGAATCAGAGTGAACTCAGTAAAAATTCTGTTGAATTTTGGCATTATAAATTGGCTCTCCCCAATGCCAGTGTTGTGAAAAGTATTCTTAGCAGTAATAATATTCCATTTAATGATGCTACATTACCATATGCGTGCTCTAATTGTCAGTTAGGAAAGAAGCATTAATTGTCTTTTCAAGATTCTTCCACTGTTTATTCAAAACCTTTTGACTTAGTGGTTACTGATCTTTGGGGACCAGCCCCAATTTCTACTGATTTTGGATAAAAAAAATTATGTCATTGTAAATGCATATTCTAGATTTACATGGATTTTTTTTTGAAAATAAAATCAGAGACACATAGCATAGTTGTCAACTCATGAGTATGATAGAAAATCAGTTTAAGGTCAGAATTAAAATCATTCAGTCTGACAATGGAACCGAATACAAATCTCTTAGCAATTATTTTAAGGATATGGGAATAATACACAGAATAACATGCCCCTATACTTCAGAGAAAAATGGTATTGTCGAATGAAAACATAGGCATATTGTTGAGTCAGAGTTTACTCTATTAGCACAGGCATCTTTGCTACTAAAATTTTAGTCTGAATCTTTCAACACTGTTGTTTATTTAATAAACAGAATGCCCACAAAATTTCAAAAAGATTTAAGTCCACTTGAGAAGTTATATAACATTAAACCTGATTATCATAGTTTAAAATGTTTGGATATCAATGTTTTCCATGCTTAAGACCATACAATGCTAATAAATTAAATTTTTAGATCTAAACCCTGCACATTTATAGGATATGCCACAAATCAGAAAGGGTACACATGTATAGACGAAAGTGGTTAAATATTTATTTGTAGACATGTTGTTTTTAACGAGAATATATTTCCCTATAAGTCAAATGAAATTAAAACCACTAACAAGGTTTACAAATAGCAAGAGATTATATATGCCGTACCAAATTACTCTGACTTGCAGCATGCTGGTAATGAGAGAGTGGTTGTCGATGCTCAAGATCAACACTTAACTAAAGCTAGTTTGTCCAGCAATGACAATAATGAGCCACCTAACCTTGCCTCTCCTTTACCTACAATTAATGAAAGTAATGATATAAATAATGAAAATATTCAACAAGTGGGACAAAGTGTAAGTGAAGTTAATCCTACCTCACCAGCTGCTGCTACCAGCTCTAGTAGTGTTAATCCATCCAATAATAATCATCCAGTTCAGACTGGACATCCTATGATTACAAGAGCCAAAAGTGGCATATTTAAGCTAAAGACTTATGTAGCCAGCATCACATCAGATGAACCAGTCACATACAGTCAAGCAATAAGTCATAAATGCTGGAAAGCTGCCATGGATAAGGAGTGCAGTGCTCTCATCAAGAATAAAACATGGGAATTATTTCACAAGACATATATATAAAAATTAATAGGTTGCAAATGGACTTTTAGATTAGAAATCCTGATGGTGTAATAATAGATACAAGGCAAGGTTGATAGCTAAAAGTTGTACACAAGAATATGGGTTTGATTACACAGAAACATTTTCACCAATGGTGAAACCAGCAACAATAAGGTTGATATTTACAATTGCACTCAAGAATCAATGGTGCGTCAAGCATCTAGATGTGAATAATGCTTTCCTTAATGGGACATTATAGGAAGAAGTGTATATGCATCAACCAGAATGCTACATACATAATGCAAATCTTGCATGTAAATTAAACAAAGCAATATATGGGATAAAGCAGTCCCCTAGAGTTTGGTTTGATAAACTCAAATCAACATTAGTCAAAATTAGCTATCATCCTACAAAATATGATAACTCCTTGTTTACAAAAATAAACAGTACTTCAACGGTATGCATTTCGTATATGTTGATGACCTGATTGTTACAGGCAATAGTGAGAAGGAGATAACACTGCTTACTGGCTACTTGGACCAAGAATTTTCAATAAAAGATCTGGGCAATGTATCATATTTTCTTGCATTTAAATACAAAGAATATCTGAATCAGAACTATTTCTATATCATAAAAAGTATATTGCTGAATTACACATGAAAACTGACATGGACAAAGCAAAACCACAACCTACTCCTATGATTTCAAATCAACATTATTCCAAATTTGTGGGGGAAGCCATAAATAACATTAAATAGAAGTGTTGTGGGAGCACTTCAATATGCTACTATAATAAGACCTAATATAACATTCAGTGCTAACAAAGTTTCTCAATTTTTGTAGGATTCCAAAAATGAACATTGGAAAACTGTTAAAAGAATATTAAGGTATCTAAAGGGAACAATCAATGCTGGGATAACACTTAAAGGAGGCAGAAACTTTAATATTACAAGATATTCAGATTCAGATTGGGCAGCGGATCTAGAAGACAGAAAACCTATCACTGGATATTGTGTATACATTGGTGAATACCTAATATATTGGAGCTCCAAAAATCAATCAATAATACCAAAATCTAGTGCTGAAGCTGAATACAGATGCATAGCTAATGTGGCAGTAGAAATTATTTGGCTACAGTCACTTTTCAGAGAGCTGCAACTAAATACTGATTCTAAAACAACTATATGGTGTGATAATCAAAGCTCTATTTATATGTCTAGCAATCCAATTCAACATGAAAGAACTAAACACATTGAGATTGACATCTATTTTATTCGTGAACTAGTAAAAGAGGGGAAATTGTAAGTAAATTATATACCTTCTTATCATCAGCGAGCTGACATTCTAACCAAGGCGCTATCGGCTAGAAGCTTCCAAAGATTGTGTGACGAACTGAAGATTCGAAATTGCCATGACTTTAAATTACCAATTATCTCATCGCAATATGATAATACTTGCTCAAGAAGTTCAGATCTCTGTAGATCTACATCTACTGCTGCAGAAAATCAAAGCTCGAAGAATCAAAGCTTTGTAACCTCTTCAAAGGAAATAAAGCCAGATAATCTCAAGCTTGTTTTCTACAAGATGAAGAGAACATGAATTGAAGAAGATTTGATCTCAAATCGCCCTTTTATTCTTATAGAGGCAATCTAGGGTTTCGAAGATCTAACCCTAGAATTGAGAGGGGCAGTTAAAACATAAGAATAAAACGACTACTGAAGACCATTGAAGACTGAAGGAATAAGATGATCTATATTGTGGGTTAACTTATGCTTTCGGGTTAACTCACTTCGTACTCATTTATGTACAAATGGGCTTGGCCCAATTAGTCTTAAACTTTTTATAAATAATGTACAACACTGTATATTTTACTCTCTCGCATTATCACAATTTGCAAATTCCTATATCACTCTTTCTACATCAATAAAATTCTGCAATTCGATTCTCTTCAATTCTTCACTGCTATTGCAATCTGCATTAATATATCTTCAATATTTTGACTATTTCGGCAAAGTATTAGCATCGGGACTGACTTAGACTATCAAAATTACATTCTATCACCAGTCAGAGGCATGTTTAACCATGCAAGAATTAATGGTATTTGTTAGATGCTCATTGAAGAAGACCCAAAACATCTTCCTCAACAAACGCCCTCGCTTTCTAAGTGGTTATTGGACAAACGCAAGTCCCTTGCAATTAAGATAATTAGATATATTGCCTTGCCAAAAAAAAGATAATTAGATAAACTCAACCAATTCCCATTAAAGTGTAACCGTTTTTCAACTTATATATTACATTTTGTAATGTATAATCAACTAATATGCTTTATCATACCATTTTGGATGTTTACGGTATTAGGATGCATTTACGCATAACGAAAACGGAATATTTAGGGTAGAAGGAAGTTACAATCTTATATTCTCTCACCAATTCCTTTGATGAGACATTTAGCACGAGTACGAATATCTGCATAGCATAAAGAATTATTATTTAACGTACGATGTGTTCAGATATTGAAAGTAATGCGATATTTTTTAAGTTTTCAGTTAGATAAACGACGTTAACAAGTATCTTATTGTCGGTTTCGTTACAACGCCTTCTTGAACTGTTACGTGCACTAGAAAATAAACTAATGTTCCAAGTTTGTTTCAGTAGGGTTTGTTACGATAGATTTTGATACAATAAATGATTGACTGGGGAATTCAAATTTGGAGTGTGTTGCTCTTGGTCTTTGGTATCATCTAAAGAACTATGGAAACCCTTAGAACCTCATGGATCGTTAGAAGGAGCCAGGGGAGTAGGAATGAATTATTCTTAGGCATGAGAAGATATACAAGACATTTGTCTAGCTGCATTTTTTCTCTTGAAACTATTGTTGTTGCAGATCCAAATTATCAAGTAATGTTCTTTTATATTTCATAATATCCAATCCTAATTCGTCCAAAATAAAAAATAATTAATAAAAGATTTCAAACATAAAGAATTATAGTTATGAAAATACAATTTCATTATCACTCTACTACTTGTTGGTGCTTGAAACAGCTGGCCTATTAAAATCTCACCCAATAATAGGTTTGTTATTCATGTTTTTCCATTTGATCCACTTTCTTTTAAAGCTTTCGTATTTCCATTAGACTTTTGCATCGTCAACCAATTCAAAATAATCATTTTGTTTGTGTAAGTTGATTTTCTTCATCACTCGGTTGAAATTTTCAGCTATAGCTTTGTGTATGTCCTTTTTATTGGTACCATACATGGCGTATGCTGCTGCGACAAGTTTCAACAAAAGCCGAGTAGATTCAAGGAACTAATGATGCTTTCGTCAACTTGACATTCCGAGTTAAAGTAATTTAAAAATATATGTAATCTATATAAAAAAATATAAAATGTGATGTAAACAAATACCTAATTCTTAGGTTGGGAAAATGAAAGATTTTGTTGACAAAAACAAGAGGAATTAAAAGCTGAAGAAGGCCGGATGAAGTAGGTGGAGGGAAGGGGTTGTTTTTACCGCATTCAACGTCAACAGACCAATTTTCTCCAGTGAGAAAATGGGTAATTTTGAATATGTCTTACACGTCAGATGCATTCGAAAAGATAACTAATCAAAATCCTTCTGTGAACGTGACCTTACACTTCTTATACTTATAAGGTATATTTACTGATATAGTTGTTGGTATTTTTAAGGATCTTTTTTTTAATATAGTTTGTTTTTTACAATCTGTTATGCATATAGCGCAATTTCAAAACTAATTACAAACGTAGTCTTGTTTTGGTCAGCTTAGCGCCGAGTAAACAAATAAACTAACGTTATTTCAAATACCATTAGTGTTTTTTTTTCATTTTATAAGTTCCATACAACATCTGAAAAGCCACCAACTAGCGCAACTTCAAAATTTGCCCAAAACGCAATGTTTTTTTGAAATTACATCAGTGTGATATGTTTAGCACAATGTTGAATTGCTTAAACATGACTACTTTTGTAATTAGTTTTGAAATTGACCTACAAAGCGTAATACGTTTCAAAAGCAAACTGTTTGCACCGAAATGGTCCAAACACCTAGAAATTTTATTGAAGAGAATAAAATGAAGAAAAAGGTAAATGAAAATGAAGAACATAGCCAATTGTAGTGGTTTGATGCGAATTGCCTACATCCACTTTATAAATTCACTTAATTCTTACTTAAGATGGAAATTACAAGAGTTGAGAATGAAGAAATCCCTAGAACAACACAATTACAGTAAATAAATGGCATAAGAGAAGTCAGAAGAAGATTTCCAGATTCCCAGGGGGTATTAATAGTTGAGGTATGGATCCAGTTCGACATCGAACGTACACGGAAAAATAGGGGTAGTGTAACGAGAGGAATTAGTGGGACATGTCATGTGTAACTACAAATCCGGTTCGACCCATGTCGAACCGTATGTTAGCCAAATCGGGATTTCCTTCAGTTAGCTTTGTCGAGCTGGGTTTAGTCGACCCGGAACGTCACTCTTTTTCTTAACTGAACCGGATATATGGTCGAACCAGATTTTTCTTTCAAGTTTCTTGATCGATCATGGATTAGGTCAAACCAGATTTATGGTCGAACCAAATTTTTCTTTCAAGTTGCTTGATCGATCAAGGATTAGGTTGAACCAGAATTTTTGTTGAGTTGAAGATGCTTCTAACTTAGAATAGCCTTGATTATGAATCTCCATGGACTTGATGTCCTTGTCGAAAGGCAGGTCAATATTTTTCCTTTCCAAAGTATGTCGTGTTGAGAACAGGACGTGCTTTGAATCGATTGAACTGCATCTTCTTGGGATATCATCTATCTAGAAAAGCAATGATGAATAGTCATGTCCTTTTGAGTAGTCATGACACTCGGTTTCTTCTCTTTTGTATAAATAGTTAGACATACTTTGTATTATGCTCGATGACACTCATTAGGCCACAGTTTTTGATTGAAGTTACAGAGAGACACACGTAACTACTTAAACCTCATTAAGTTAAGAGGTTGAATATACTTGACAAATAGTTATGTTGTATCGAGTTGTTGGCTCCCACATGTGATTGCCCACAAGCAGCTCATATCGTCACACAACTTCTTTATTTGCACAAGTCAAGCGTGTTGTCAGCTCGAGTCAACTGTCGCACGAGAGTCAGCACGTGAAGTTATTGATCAAGTCAGTGAAATGTCATAATTTCTATTCTTAAGTCTCTTTTTTTAATTTGTTTGGTTCGATGATCAAACCGGATTCCAGATCATCATAGTTGATCTGGACTATTAACCTGTCAAATCGGTAGAGAAAAGAGAAAAGTCTCTTTACCCAAATGTTTTTCCCATTTTTTTCTTTCCCTTTTCGTTTGTCGACCTAAAGAATTTTTTTATCTCCTCCAAACTCAAATTCTCTTTGAACCGACTTCGATCCATTACTCAACAAATCTCGACATCGAATCAAAATAGGTAGGTTTGATTTTAATCGTACAACTTTTCTTATTAAGTTTGGGTTTCAAAAATTATGGACGAGTTTGTTGTCGTTGGCGTCGTAGGTGATGGCAGCGATAACAGAGCTATCGTTGAGCCAAGGTGATAACCGAAGAGGTCAAGGTGGCTGGTGGTCTGAGTTTGGATGGATGAGTTGACATGGAGGGCTCGAGAATATAGCTGACAAGTCGATGGGAGTTGGAGAAAAGATGTGCTTCGTGGTTGGTCTGCGGATCGACTATTTAACACCCATACTTTTTTGAGCCCGAATTTCAACAAAAATCGAAACACAAACTCATTCAAGTATGAAGAGTGTTAGATCAAAATTTGGGTCTAACACCCAAATTGTTCTGATTCTTATAGAGTTTTAACTGGAGAATGAAGAAAAAGCAGGAAACACACAGAATTTATAGTGGTTCGGCGTTAACAAGCCTACGTCCACTTTATATGTTATCGATTATATTTTGAATGCTAATACAATCAATGATTTCTCTCTTGCTCACTTTTACAATTGTGATTTCTCTCAGTAATCTAGTAATAAAACTGATAAGAAATGGTAGTATGACAATAATGGCGGAATCAGTACTCAATATTGCCAAAAGGATCCCAAAAAATGCCAAGCTCTGGGCTATTTATAGCTGATTTTGTCAGGCGGATCGTGGTAACACGTGGCACGAATCCCGAGAACATCGGATCGCATCGCAGCCGATGAAGAAATAGTCAAATTAGCCGTTGTGGACAGGTGTCGCGATCCCCTTGAAAATCGGTTCGAGAAAATGGGGAGAATCAATCAAAATGACGGTTGGGGACACGCGTCGCTGGATCCGTGCATCTCGGATCGCCGAAGACTAGCTCGTGCTTGAACGGGTCAGGGGCTTCGCTGTGCATCAGGGGATCGGATCGGTCTATACTGGGCAGCAATGTATGTACGGATCGAGTCGCATAGAGGTGGTCGTTTCGCTGATACAATGGGGGCGATCCGATGAGGTGCGATCCAATGAGGGGCGATCCGATCGTGCGATCCGTTCCTTCATGTACTTAGGGAACGTAGTTTCATACTTTCTTCTTGTGAGTGAACCTGGGTGGCTTGGTCAAAAAGCTAGCCAACAGAGAGTATAAATCTAATACCTATAAACAGTGAGCATGATCAGAGTATAATAAAACTAACTTACACCAGAAACAAGATCGGACAATAAGTTTCGACTAAGGCACCTACCTTAAAATTAAATCGCTACATTAATATCGAGCATGAGAAAACACAAAAAGAAAACCAACTGAACACTTACAAACTCTAGTCTCTCCCGAGATAATTCTGAGAGTTGCTATGAGAAGGGGGTCATAACAATAAGTCTTGGTGAATAGAAAATGTATAACACTGTCCATAATACACAAATGTGTCTCGTTTGGTTTCGCCCAAATCATATATCTAACAAGTCTAGTGATTCTAACCTAACCTTGCAAAGATTGCGCATGACGATTAACTACCATACCCAAGGTAGCACTTCCAAATAATGACGTTATCGCAATATATTGAGATAGAACTTTTACACATAAGTATTAATCCTTTAAACTACTATTCAAATAGATACTAAAGTTAAGAGGTGGGCTCTCCAACCACTCAGTACCCTACTAACAAAGGAGGCAAATTATATATAGCCTCATTCACAATATAATATGTATGTATATAAGAGGATCTCTACGATCACTTAATACCTTACAAGGTGGTTTACAACACAGTAATATAAAAAAGGAAACTAGCTACTAAGTCCTACTAATTTAAGGCTTACGTCATTCATGCATATTCCCATCCATACATAAGGTGAGAGAAAGTAAGCAATCTCTTATCATCTACATGCTAGTAGACGACTAATCGTCATTTATGACCTTCCCTCGGCGGACCCCAGTGTTACTATCTCACCTAATCACTTGATACAATCAGCAGGATAGGCAATCCTATGGGCATTTTATACCTTATCCCAAGGTGGATTTTGACCCAGTCACTTACAACCTATAGGAAACAGACCATTGTGGAAATTGCTGATCTCGCACCCCATTAGCCATTTAATGCTTCTGATTTATGAGTAGGTGAGCTATCCGATCACTTAATACCCATTAAGGGTGAACCCTATGACTCTAACCTTAGAGGGAAGGGTGAATCCAATCACTTAATACCTAATAGGCGGATCCCACTACTAATAACTTGAATTCCAAAGTAGGCTACGCTATGAATTACTCCTTTTTGGTTTCTTCTTTCAGAAGGGAGGCGGTCCCTATAGACACTTAACACCTTAACACCTGATGTAACGCTTTTAGGATAAATTTGCATTATGCAATTCATTATCGTTACAGGTTCCTCTGGTTATTGATATCTCATATCAGTTATACATATATCGAACTATTGGAAAATGCAGGTTTCTATCGAATAAGGCAACCGATCTTGCATAATTAACTTACTAGGTCCAATCCTCATTAATCATTTAAAAACATTCACTAAAGATTTGGAGAATATTTATTAAGTTTAAAATTCAGTTTTAATCTTTATTGAAAAGTGTTGCAATAGCATTGCAAAAGATGTCAGCTTAATTTATTAAAACCACTTTTAAGATTCGTAAAATCAACTTAAATCACTTATATAATATTTTAAATGATTTATAAGATTTATTTTATATTTTTAAAAGATTAAAAATCTCATTTTTAACACTTGTGTTTACAGGATTTGGAATTGCAAAACCTTGATGTTTTTCCAAATCTTCTATTGGTTATATTTCAAAATTTATTCAATGGAATCTAGATTTTCTTCAATTCGCTGGAAAAATATGGTTATAAGGATTTGAAAGAAAAAAAATCTCGCCTTAAAGAATTTGGATTCATATTTTTCAAGATACAAAAGATTCACTTTTTAAATAGTGAAATCATGAGTTATCGATTCGCGACGCACCAAAATTGCTCAATATTTCATATTCTCTTCAAACTTTATTTATACATTTGGAAGTGTTTATATTTCGTTTCTAAAACATTACAAAACATTTTTGAGAGGTTAACAATACATTTTTCACTATTTCATTCAATGAAAAGAAGGTGATTTTCTTTGTGTTTAACTACATGTATTTAACGTGACTTGTTAAACATCTATAAAATCTAATATATAGGCATCCAAACTTGTCAAACATTCATCACAATATTCATAAGCATCATTTAACATTCATATAGCAGTAGTTTAGCATTCACAAATATCCATTTGCTTATATACAGTTTGGGTTGTTTAAGATTAATTTCTCACCTTCATTGATTATATAAGTTCCTAAAATTGGCTATAGCTATGCTATGATTGCACCGAAGATCTCAAAATTGCTTGTCCTTTCCTCCATGATCATGGCCTCCCTTGGATTAAGTTCCCATCCTTCTCACCTTGGCTTCAAAGTTAGTATAAAAGCTTCTGATGATGATATAAGAACCTTAGAAGAGTTTGAGAGAGTTTTTGTTTTGTTTGATACTACTTTGGAAAAGTTAGTGAGGTAAGAGGCTAATTTTTTTTGGTAAGGCTTGGAAGCCATTATAGAGTTTTTCTAAGAGCTTAAAGAGGAGGAAGAAGATAGAAAATATCATGAAGAAACGGGTGGGTATTTATAGGAAAACTTAGAATAAAATAGAAAATTACCAAAATAAACCAATCCTACCCCCCTACACAGCTTTACCCTTCCTTGAGTTGTCATATCATGTTTAATGGCAATGTGCCATGGAGGTGTAAGAGTAATTATGATGAGGAATGGTATTACTTTTATTGAAGAAAATCATTTTTTTCTTCTTATGCTTACTTTCTTAATCTCTTCTTAGCATAATTAATTACTTTGCTAACTTATTATGGCTATGTTATCATAGTATCGTATGTTTGTACATGGGTACTACATCTATTTACAATTTTATCTATTAAACCATTGAGAATCCAGGATTCGATTTTTGGATACATTTTATGTTTTCACTTGAAATATTTATCTAGGTAAACAAAGTTCAAAAATGAATCCCATATTATTTTAAAATAATCAAAATGTGATATTTATTCATCAAAACCCTATTGAATAATATTTATCCATTATTTATGAAATTTGGGATTTTACTGATAAAGAGATATCGATTTCTCCTATATTTTCAAGTTAAATGAATATTTTTTATATGACTTGTTTCTAATTGATTTGTTATAACTAGATAACATGTCTAAAATGATTTCTTATTGTTTATATCCTTATTTGAATGATTACCATGAATATCAAATTATATAATATTTTCCATTTAAATCCACAGATCAGTAATATCCTTATTTATGATGTCATCAATTCATTAAATTTTTAAAGATTTAAACTATAACATCTTATTTCATATCCTTACCTCATTATGAAAATAAATGTATATACCCAGAGTCGTTTACAATTCGTATGGATAGAAATCAATTTTACTGATAAAACGATTTTGTTCGTTTCGCGATTATTTCCTTAAGGGAATATTTTCCAAACGGATTCCTTGATAATAAGATTATTACTACTGCTTTTTACCTTAAACTTCATCATTAGTTGGAATTAATCCATATTCGCATATTTATAATTATTTAAATACCCCTAATTAAAGTCGCTAAATTCTAGGTTGTTTCACAATTCAACTCATTTTATTAAGCTTAGGTTTTCATTTCAGTTGTATCTATTTTATTTCTTCACAATACACTTATCATTATGCAGTATAAACACAACCAAAGCAATTCTTTTATGCACAAGTCGATGAAATAGGCGCTTAGCCGAAACATTCTATTAGTTCCTGTTACGCACTCTGATCCTCCAAACATTCACAATTATTCCCGTTAAAAGTTTCAATTTTTATCCACTTGGTCATTATTTAACCTCTATGGAACTTAGACTCACAAGACTAAACAAATTGAATGAGATATGAACCTAGTACCTATTATTTACATGATTATTTCTGAATAAAGAGCACTCCATACTAAATGATTGCACAACAGAAACTTATCTGATTAAATCACTAATACCACATCAAGACTAGCTCGTAACGGTTTTTTTCAACTCAAAATCCTCTCCTCTAGGCATCTTTGTGGGAAGATGATTAACAAATAAATTTGAGGAATAAGATCACTATAGAACCCGACTGCATACTTGGGTGGTAATCCCATTATAGGATCAAACACAAGAAGCGCAAAAGAAGTTCGAAACAATAGGAATTCGAGATGAGTTATCATCTTGCTAAAGATGGTATACTGGGGTTTTAGGACCATACATAAATTCTCGAAGCACAAGATATATATATATATATAGCTATATTTAGTTACGACACCAATGATACATGATTTCCAAGATTTGAAATTCTTACTGAGTAAACTGCTTCATATTCAAAATTGATCACAAAGTAAAGACAAGGAATTCCATACTGATTCACACAGAAAGAAAGTTACAAGCAAAATCCCCAACATCGATATTAAATACCCATAAGTATTATAAAATGATCGTAAATTTTCTAGTTATAAAATCTATCACCAATCACTATTTTTATAAAGGATGTACCATTGCATTTTATACTAATATGGATGAGTACAATGTATCCCTTTCGGAAAAAACTCAAATAAAAAAATTCATGAATCATAAGAAAACCTTTTAAAAAAATTAGAAAAGCGTAACTTCGAGTAACGAAGGTCCACTGGAACTATTCCTAACAATGAACTTTTCAGAAGTAGATTTATTTTGCTTTCTGGTGCACGAAAAGACCTTATGCCCCTCTTTCTTACAATAGCGACACATAAGAGATTTAGGGGCAATCACGAGCAAGGTGAGCAATAATGTTGCAATATAACACACCCTTTTGTCTAAGGGATGCTAAACAGGAAGGACTAGGGTCAATGCATTTTCCCTTCTTGTTAAACAGGAACGATCAAAGTTCATGAGAAGGAAACCTTTTATTATTTGAATTCCTTTGAACTACTAATTCATCAAAAGGCTCTTTCCTTTTCTTGGTTGCTTCTAAATGAAGAGTTAAGTCAACTGGTTCTCCATAAAAAAAATTAAGCTAAAGTGTCACTTTCTTCTTTTGCAAAGGAGTTGATCAAACAGAGGATAGACACTGAATGTTACGAGTCATCTCCATGAACTATTCAATTAACAAATGAACTCTGACTAGGTATAGATGCCATACTGCCTAACATTTGATTTGCCAGCACTTATTTTCTCAACAATAAGTTGAAAGAACAAGATAAGATCAAATTATTCATAGGGTTAAGATATTATTCGAATTCAACATATGGAATACTACAGAACTTGAAGTTGCATTCCCAGACGCATTTTGTTTTTTCCATCTACCCTTAAAGACTTGAGGAATGCTAAAGACTTAGACAAAGATGACTCGAGATAGGGATGATACAATGTATTATACCTCGATGTAATGTATTGTGTACACTGTTATGTGTTTCACCATGTTTTGTTCTAAACTCAATTCGGATACCAAGCAGCAACGCCCCACCCTGAGACCCATATTAACAAAGAGTATTGACAAGTAATATGGTCTGTTGATACAGAGAATAGGCTGGTTAAGAACGACCATCGCAATATTGTATTAAAAAAAGTCTTAAGTACGTCATTGGAGTGCTCTTTTTTATTCATGTGGTTCAACATACTTAGTACTTACATGATACAATAATATGACAACTACAGGATTGATTCAAAATAAGACATAATTAGAATAATATTTCACGGTAATAAAAAATATATACATATGTCCATCCCATGAATGAATATATACAATATTAAGTGTTTAGCAAAAATATTAAGTACATCCAAAACTCGCTAGAACAGACATAATAAGGTAGGTCATCCATTAGTAAAGCTAAGAAGAAGAGTGTCAACATCAGGTACTACTTGCAAAATCTCGATTTGACCCAAGAAATAAATATACGGGTCTGCCTATACGAAACAATCAGAGTATGAGATGATAGGACAATAAGAATTATAGGATACATCCCCTTGAAGAGATACCACGACATGAAATACTCCACGTCGTGAGGCTGATAATCATCAGATGATACACAACACAAGTTAAAGGATTACGATACACATAATTAGTTAGCACTTAAAGCTAAGCATAAGGGTATAGGTTATCATGTCATTCCACACGAAAGGAAATCAACACTATTAATGCCACCAGTGCGAAAAACTTTGTTAAGAGTTGCAAATGATATAAATGAAATAACTTAACGATTTATCACTGATTTCCCACTAGCTAGATACATATAAATGAATGCACTTCAAATAGGTGAAACATTCAAATCATCAAAATTCCAAAGAGCGGTAATAATAGAAAACCTTGGACCCTCCAGTCCAAGTCATCCACCGGCTATAAATTAGGCTCCCCCAGTCCAATATATGGTGCACCAGCCGGCCAAGTACTATACACTAGACACCCATCAGTCTCTTGATAAGACACCCATCCGATTTGCCCACCAACTATATATGTGTATTTAGAACCCACTGTTCCAATATATATGTATTTAGGACCCACCAGTCCAAGTACCAACAATAATAACATCGGAGAATGTGTCGCAGACTCCGAAATAGTAACTCGAACAAGGAAAACCATACATCTTATACCATACATTTCCACTAACGGATTTTACCGTCAGGTAGCCCACTTCATACTTGAAATTGGCAAATTACTTCAATCGATGTGTTTGGAATTAACCAATATAACTAATCAACGTGTCCCATACCATATGACTTATTATATCATTCAAATCGCGTTCTCGAAAATGCAAAAAGCGTGTATTTTATATATTGGAAGTAATTGACTTGAGAGAAAACAAATTTATAAAACGGGTTTCAAAATGTTTGGATTATTTCTTTAAAATCTATATACATTAGAAATTATTATTTATACTATTGCCTTGGGATAGTTTTATTTATAATACAAATTCTCAAAAATATTTGTGCTAAAACTATATAAATTTATCTAAGGAAAACTTATGGTAAAAATCATTTTATTTAAAATATGCACAGTGCGAAAAAATCATCACAATAAATCAACAATAAACACGATATATACAGGATAATTCGGCCAAATCGACACACGTATACTGCAATTTTTAGCTATTGAAATAGCCTTGAAATGGCATTGACATCGACTACAAATTGGATTCAAGGACTATAAAAAGAATGAAGCGAAACTAGCTTTAAAACACTCAGAAAATGCGATAGGGAAAGCACCAAGGAGTACTAGAAGAATGCATGTAGCAGGCAAGATGTTACTACGACTTGCACTACCTGTGTCACTACAGGTAGGGCCTTGTGTCGACACATGTGTTGAAACAGGTCATGTCTGTATTGATGTCGATCACGCAATGGCTCAGGTTTGGTTAGTCGTTGACGAAGCCAAATTCAGGCCACCGTTTTGATGATTAAACAATAGTATTTGGACCCGAAGTTTTGTATATTCATAAAACAATACTTAGGCAACATAAAAAAATAATAGTCACACAAATTAAATAATAGTTGAGAACGTTATTCTTTCTCAAAGTAGGATCAACAAGGATTTAGAACTGGAAATTTCACAAAAGCAAAAATTTGAGTTTTACAAACTCAGATCTGATAGTAAAATTTATTTCAAAAAGAAAGAGTGAATTAATAAAGTTAGGTGTGGATTTAGCAAATTACAACAAGAATTTGGAGGAAATTATCAACTTTTTGGGCTCAAGATGCTTTGTTTGTTCTTGTAGAAGATCTTAATATAACATGCAACTCAAAAATATCAATATATATTACAACAGAGATTTTGGAATTAAATCTATTTTTAGTATAACTACCTATTGTAGACTATAATTAGCAACCTAGATTCACTAATTTTTGAGAAGATTTGGAGCTTAGGTTCAATCTAGATATGGATTTTACCAATTTTATTTTACAGGACATGAAAGAAGAAGGAGGAGCTTGGGAAGAAAAAGAGAACGTACTAGAAGACGCTTTCTCCAGATTTCTCTTTTCCCTAATCAACACTTGAAGGCCTAATTAGCATAATTAAGGCCACGAATAGGTGATTAAGCCTTAAGTAAGTGAATATGGCCTAATTACCTAGTTTAAACCATGTTTAGCCTATTTTTTCACCAATACACTTTATTTTTGTTTTACTTATTATAACTTAACACCTCATACACATAATAAAAATACAAACAAACTTATTCAAAGACTCTTTAAACCCTTTTTAACATTATTTTAGAGATTTCCGACTTAGATTTACAGATTCTACAAATGTTTACTAATTCTATTTTTTATGCAATTATTAAAATTTTAAGTCCTACAATTATTCAAATAATTTTATTTTGACACATAAATTTTACAAACTTATAAGAATTTGTTTTTAACACATATTTGCATTTTGTTAACAAAATTGAATTTTGTATTTTATTTAACTTAATGTTTTATAGAAAACGCCATTTGTTACAAAAAAATTCCCTTGCTTATATTTTGGAACCTATTACAACCGATTATCCTGAGTATTCAAAAGGATGTTTTTTGCCTCAAAATTCATTTACAAAGATATTTTTCAACTTTTATTATTATAAATTTCAGTTTATTCCAAATATACTACATTTTTACTTAATTTTCCTTTAACTGACCCTAAACCCTTATTTTGATTATTTAAAATGATTCAATAATATTTTCTCCAAATTTTCCCAACAATTTCCAAAACTCACATTCATATCTCGATGTAACTAATAGAATCCAATTATTACTTTAGATGGCATTTATTTCTCAATCAACAAATTATAATTCACCTTATAATATATTAATCACTAGCAGATAATTGTCTAAAACGGTTGTTACACAGTCGATCTCCGAATTTGCGCTCGTCGATCCAGGGGCTAAGGAGACGGTCAGTGATGATGTTCACACTAGCCAAAATATGAACTATTATATTGATACAGTTTTGATTTAAGCTTTATTTTCATACATGGTACTGCACACATCGCACTATACTGCACATACAGAGGGTACAAGTAAATTTCTCTAACCATAACATTTTTCGACTTCCATAATCAATAGATTTATGATGATCTAGCCGTGTTTCTGAGACAGTTGCTAAAAAAGAAGCAAAGCATGAGACTTCCAACATATCCTCTAACTCGTCCACAGTCTTTGAATGAACAACTTCTATTAGCAGGTGAACACATGGTGCAACAATAGGTTACAAAAAAGTGGCAAGTAATGTCATTTAATTTCGTGACACTATGGAAAGAGTCATATTATTACAAAATCCCGTTGATTCTATACCTTCCACCATTGATGAAGCCAAATTAAAGAGAATCTATGTTAAGGATAACAATCTGTTGGAAGGCATATAGGTTCTCGCTTAAGGTGATAGGGCACGTCTGACCCGAAAGAGTTACACTACCTACAATCTATACATATGAACGGTTAGATGCATACCCGTTGTTCAAGTCGTATACTTGTGAGATCCATCACATGAGGCTGACCTCGTAGCAAATTCATCCAAATACTCATGTATATTTAATCCGGATATATATCTTGTATCTTAAGAATATCTACAAAACATCGACCACCGACGATATTCTTTTATTGGTGCACTATCTTTTACATATTTCTATGTTCCTCAAAGTAATCGACAATTGATTCGCTAGGGATGGGGATACTAGGATGCACACAACACAATCACTGCACTTTACAACACTTGTTTGCATTTTTATCTAATGATTCTGATCGACACTTGTCTTCATTTTCAGGCATAATGGAAAGAGGAGTTTCCATCGCTAGAATATACGTGGCAAATGGCTGACCTCCACGCAAATCAATCCAAATACACATGCATATTTAATATGGATTTATATCTTGTACCTTAAGAATATCTAACGAACGTCGACCACAGACGATATCCTTTTATTGGTACGCTATCTTTTACATATTTTGAGTCTCCTCAAAGTAATCAACAATTAATTCGTTGGGGGTGGGGATACTAGGATACACACAACACAATCACTGCACTTTACAACACTTGTTCGCATTTTTATCTAATGATTTTGATTGACACTTGTCTTCATTATCAGGCATAACGGAAAGAAGAGTTGCCATAGCTAGAATATACATGGCAAAGTTTATAGGCCTTACAATCATTTCGAGTCGGAGTATAGATACCATGGTAGTTATGATTGTGGTGGTGACGAAACACATGTCTCTGACATTGGGTATTATACCTGATCTCGCTTACCAACTCGAAAAGGTTACGATTGTAGCCTCATAACGGTAGGCAACCAAAGGAGCCCATTCAAGTTCCTCCTCCGATCCCTCTTCCTTCAAGAAACATAAGCCAAATCCATATTGAAAGAGCTCCAGAGCCATTCAAAAGAACTTCTGCCCATTTAAATATTCTAAAAGCAAGATAACTCAAGTTACACCTGCTCTTAATCTAAATCTTCCTATACGGAAGCAAAAGTATCAGCTTCAAACCTTATTCCACTCTCCACTTTGGTAGATTAATGTTCATTCCACAAATTCATTGGAATCCACATGAAACTAGAAATAAATAAGGTTTACAATTCATATAAGTAGTGTAGATAGATGCATAAAATAGTTAAGAAATATTCCACAAAAAAGGAATTGGAGATGGGCCTTGATAATGCTAACCAAGAGGACAGTTTTGATAAGGATAATATTAAGCATCTTGATCACTCTTTCATATTTTGAATATGTCACACGAGATATCATTTTGGGATCCTTCCGAAACGAAATAGCAAATCTTACAGTAAATCTTTTTTTCGAAAATATTTTTTGAGATATTGCAATATCAAACGATATATCG
This sequence comes from Allium sativum, assembly GCA_030737875.1. Lineage (NCBI taxonomy): Eukaryota > Viridiplantae > Streptophyta > Magnoliopsida > Asparagales > Amaryllidaceae > Allium > Allium sativum. The sequence continues at coordinate 1,168,207 of JASFAX010000065.1, forward strand.
ATCGAGCCGAAATAATGGAATATCATTTGAGATCTTGATTTTTTCTGGTTAAAATTTAAATCTGTCAATGAACTAGAACAATAATAAAAAAACTCAAATCTAGTTGTGATAATCTCTTTCTATTCAACATTTTGCATGTTAAATGGTCATATCGTCTGTTCATATATGTTCTACAATGCTTGTGACTTTTATATTCATCTTTTCTTACATATATATTACCTATGAATTGTTGGAGAGTAAACCCAATCATTGATTGCTCATAAAGAGTCATGTCTGTTCAGCGAAGAGTCACGCCCATTCAGTAAAGAGTCATGTCCATTAAGTGTTGTGTTTATTAGTGAAATGTAATGTCTATTAGAAAAATGTGGTGTCTATTAAGTATGAGTTGACATGTAAGGTTACTATATAAAGCCTACCATTTTTTGTTGTTAAATGCAAGGAAATTAAAAGGAGTTCTTCCTCAAACAAAATTAAGTATTCTCCTCTTCTTCAATTCAACGAAGTGGTATTGGAGCCTGGTTGAAATAATGACACATGTATTTATTCTGTCGTTTCTTCTCACTGTTCTCACAAAAGAAAATTTTAAAGAATAGAGTAGAAAAACGAAAGAAGAGTTGATTTCCAAAGGGTTATGGGAAATCGTTGAAAGTGGCTATGAATGGCCAAAAGATGTTATAAACATGATGGAGAAAGAGAGTAAAGCATTTGTAAGTTTGAGATGGAAAGATCGTTGTGCTCGTGTTGCTAAGAGCGAGAACGACGATGAAGAAGCATGGTGTCATATTAATGGAGAAAAATTTGCAAAATATTCGTGGAATTTATTGAAAGAGGTGTATGCAAAGAATGACACAAAAATAAAAGAAGAAGAAGAAGAAGAAGAGGAGGAGGTCAAAGAAGAGGAAGAAGATGACGAAAACAAAGAAGTTAAAATTAAGATATTGGGAGTGAAGAAACTGAGGATGAAGACATTGAAATGAAAATATAAAGAATAAAGAAATTGAATACGAAGATGAGGAAAATCAAGAAGTTACTGCATATTTTAATAACAAATCTGATGAAGAAGAACAAGAAGAAGATGAAGTTGAAGAGAATGAAAAATCAGAAGAGGTTGTGACTAACGTTACTACTGAAGAAATGGACAACAAAAAAGAAATAGTGCAAATGAACAACCCAGAGTTGATCAAAGAGCCCGGAGTTGGAAAGATAGCTATGGTAGAAGGGCTTGCACAGAGATTAGTTAGAGGTGATGTGCCAAGCAATTTACTGGATGTTAGGTTGATAGCACTTGATATGGGAGCATTGGTGTTTGGTGTGAAATATAGAGGAGAATTTAAGGAGAGGCTGGAATCTGTGCTGAAAGAGGTGGAGGATTCAGATGGGAAAGTGGTGTTGTTCATTGACGAGATACATTTGGTGCTTGAAGCAGGAAGGACTGAGGGGAGTGTGCATGCTGTCAATTTGTTCAAACCAATGTTGGCGAGAGGGCATACTGAGGCAAATAATCAATTTCAAGGGCCTGTTGAAAAAAATTATATAGGTAAACAATATGATGCACTATCAAAATATCCTCTAGGCCATACAAAATTTCTCAAACGTGGGTAGACTGCTCCTGAGATAAAAAAATTCTAGAAGCTCGGATCTTTATTTGATTAAAAGTGTGCACATGGCTCCACCAGTAGAAACTATGCAGTCGGATGACAAATGGCCAACCTCTAAAACAAGATTTACTACTGATATTGCAGAAAAAGCACTTCATGATAAGCTGATGACAATAAAGAAAGTTTCGATAATATCTCTATTCTTACCAAAACGCTTGAGATATAAATAAATTAAATCCCAGATGTTCTCAGAAGCTTTGAAGTTTGAAAAAAATGTTCAAAATGATTAAAGAATTGGGTTTAAGGGAGGATGTTGTAAAATAAACCTAATTATTATCTGCTCGTAAAGAGTCATGTCCATTCAGTGAAGAGTCTTGTCCGTTCAGTAAAGAGTCATGTCTGTTCAATGAAGAGTCGTGTCCGTTCAATGAAGAGTCATGTCCATTCAAAGAGTCATGTCTATGTAATTCACTATATATATGTGGTCATTTTGTTATGTTTGTAAGGGAAATTAGAATGTTGTAAGGAAGTAAGGAAGTTTAAAAGAAAGAAATTAAAAGAAGTTCTCCACTTAAATTAAGCACTCTTCCTCTAATTTATCTTCCTCCAATAGAAATTATGTATTTTATGTTTTCCTTATGCTGATTTTTTTTAATGTTTTGGATCTTTTTTGTGTTTTATGTCTAACAGAAATTCATGTTCATGGATCATATGTTGTAAGCACTAATCTATTTGCATTGTGTTATATTTCTATTATAAGCATATTACAATTTAAAGTATGATTGATCTTTCATAAAATAAGAATTATGAAGTGATTTTGAAATTCAAGTTTAAGTTACTACATTTATAATAACATTTATAAAAATTCATTGTGTAAGCTTATCATATTTAACATATCATGTACCCTGAGATTGTTCCGATATGAACTTGCAAACCCGAGATGGAAACCCGAGACGAGCGCCTAGTTAGACTCATCTCATTCGGGATCTCCCCCGATACAAGATTAAATCTCTAAAATTCACAAGACGAAATGTGACCGATATCTGAGATATAAAACCTTGATCTTGATATAGAGATGGCTGGTTATCAAGCTAAACTGGATAAAGCAGCAAAATAAATAGAGATTGCTAAGAAGGAGGTTTCTGGTAGCAGGGATCGATTTCGAGCTGAGCTATTAGCATATCTTTTAAGGCATCTAACTTAAAGAAAGATAATAAGGCTCTTTCGATTGAAAATTAGAAGATGAAATGAAATGGCTGCCCTTAAATCTAAGCTCACCGAAGCCAAAAAGTGAAAAATTCAGCTAAGGGGGATGTTCAAGTGGCTTGAAATGAGGCCATGGAAATAAAAACTAAATATGAAAGGGAAACAATGAAGCTTAAGGCCAGGTTCGATGAGGCAGAATGAGAGAAAAATAAGCTTGAATCCATTATTTTGGGGTTTTCATGAAAGTTCTTCATTATCGTGATTTGTCGTGGGCTCGGGAATGCCCAGTGACACTTTCCGAAGCCAGGGATCACTTCATCAAAGAGGAAAAATTCTTGACCTAAGTGTGCTCCAGGAGTGTCTGCATTCTTTAGGAGGAGGATGAAGTCGAAAGAGCAACTAAGAAGGCTTAAGAAAATAGGATAGAAGCTATTTCTGAGAGTTTCGGCTTCGTGCATAATGCTGGCTATGTGAGCCAATCATCAGGTCAATAGGCTATTATTACCTCGGCTCCCTAAAAACTTTCTTTTGTCCTTGGACACTGACCCGTATCCATGATGGCGAGACCATGCTAGAAAGAAAGAAAAAGGATCCAAAGATCTATACTTTCTCTAACATTTGAAAAGGTTCTTATAGCTTATGAGAAGGCCAGAAGGCTCTCTCTTGGGCCTTTTGAAACAAATGAAAGTTTAACTATAACATATTTCCCTGTTGTAGGTGCCTAGTTTGGAAATAAGTTAGTCGTAAGTTCGACTACATTGGCCTTTGTGTCCTAAGTGCCTCCAAATGTTGCACCAGATGTGAAGACAGACCGGAATAAAAAATGATTGGCACTCTCATAGGCACTGATACATGCATTCCATAGATGGACAAAGATCTAGAGGATGTTGTGGTCGTGGGAGAGAGTAGGAAGGCTTGCGAGCTTAACGTAAAGGAGATGCTTAGGAAGCAAACGAGCAGTTGGCTATTAAGAAAGAATTTATCCTCATCACCCCACAAATGCTTGCAATGCTTACGTTGGGTGATCTTGGCTATGGGAAGGCTAAAAGCCTGCCTTTTGATCATTTTTAGATCATGCTTTTTTCCTAAATCTAAGTCCAGCAATGGTGAAAAATCTAGGAGAGGCTAAGGCTCAAAGAGAAAGCCAAAGAAGATTTCTAAAAGAGAACCACACAAGAAGCCAACTAAGTATGATAAGGCCAAGTGATATTTGATCACTCAGTTGCACCTCTTTTTAATGTGACTACTTCTGTTTTTTGTTTGAGTTTATGCTAGTAAGGCCCTCGCTATTGGACTTGTGACAAGGAACGAACCTATACTTATTCTCTCTTTCCCTATCATGAATAAAGAAAAAAGTTTGTCTAACTGTTTTGAGCGTTCATGTTTTCCATTTAATGTACTATCTGTTAAGCACTCATCATTAACACTTAAACTGTATGCAATTAGTTGTGTATGCAAATGTTATCCTAATAAAACACCTTTGAACTTTCCTTTCGGTTAGCCTTGAGTAGTGTGGAGAAGTAAACATGTTTTTGGAAGTTAAGGTATCATACTCAACCCAATAAATTTTATACTAATGCCTTCATCTTAGATAGGCAGAGTTAGTAGAAATGTTGATTACTATTCTAGGGATAACTCCTCGTCGAGTTTCGAGTGAGAGTTTGGGATGTCATGGGTTCTTCCTTTATACCCTCTTATCAGATTTCAGGTTAGGTTTGGTAAACGTCAGGGAATCATTATCTATTATCTCTTATTAGATTTCAAGCTAGAGTTAGTAGATCAAGTGGCCATTATTTTTGGCTCACCTATAACACTCGTCCTTAGTTCATTCTAAATTCAAGCTATGAGGATTCAGAGTTCATGTGGCAGACAATCGAATCACACCCACCTTAGTATACACTCCTATCTGAAATCTGAGGATTAAAGTTTGTATGGAAGATGGTCTAATCATATTTTCCCTGGTTTATACTCCAATACAAGCTGTAGGTATTAGAGTTAGGATGGTAGCTGATCTAGTTACATATGCTTTAACATCATTTACTTACCATCAAATTGATGGAAAGAGTCTCCTAGTGGATGGTCTAATTATCTGAGTTGAGTTAATACTCCACCCGCTGAAACGAGGTAGGAGTTTTACGCCTTGATGGGAAACAACTGAACTATGCTTGCTTCGACCGATGTTTCTCGTCTTGTTTTGATACATTAGCTAATAGATAGGATGGTTGATTCACATCCATGTCGATTAGCCATTAGCAACGGTTAAATGATGAGTGGTCGGATCATGCCCGCATTAGTGCACACAAACATTAATTGTTCATATCCTAGCTATTATTCTACGCATCACGTGATAATCATAAAGAGAGACTAGAGCTTTATTAAATAATGAAAGTAAGATCAATACATGATGCCTTACAACAATTTTTACAAGTAGAATGTCAATCAAGCATGTAAGCAGAGTAAAATATAAGTAAAAGAATGTATGAGATACTTTGCATTCTAAGCTTTTGGCAGTTCTCACCATAGATGATCATTGGCTTGAAGGTTCCATTTCAAATACTCTATTGGATGACATACAATCCTTCCTACTTTTCGTGCAGGTAAGCAGGGATAGGGAAGATGAATTTAAAATGAAATCGCTGATGTTGATGGTTCCGTAGTGCAGGTAAGCAGGGATAAGAAAGAAGCATTTAACCAAATGATCTTCTTTACCCTTTAGAGGTACCGTAGTGGAATAAATATCCATGGATTTTACTGATGGCTTACCACATTCAAGATCAGGCCACAACATTAGTTGGGCTATCATGGACTATCTTACTAAGTCCGCACATTTCATTTCTATTAAATCCTTTAGGACGACCTCTCTTCTTTTAAAGCTATATATTAAGGAAGTCATGGGATTACAAGGTGTTCATAGTTCCATTGCATACGATCTTGATATGCTCTTCACGAGTCACATTTGGAAGGGTCTTCAACAAGCTTTGGGCATAACTCTTAATTTCAGTACATCTTATCACCTATAGACTGTGCAAAGATTGAGCAGGTGAGCTATATCTTAATCTGCTTCGAGCTTGTATTTTAGACTTTAGTGGTTCTTGGGAGGATCCTCCCCCCTGTTGTTGAGTTCTCATATAATAAAGCTACCAGACTAGTGTTGGATGACTCCTTTTGGGGTCTTATATGGAAAACTATGTCATTATCCTACTTTTTAGCTCGAGTCTAAGGAGAAGCTTATTTTAGACCTCGACTCCACTCTGAGGCATTTGAGAAGATCATTCTGATTTGGGAGAGGATGAGAGATGCTTAGAGTCGTCATAAATCCTACATCGACTACCATAGAAGTCTTTAAGGTTCTATGTTGGTGATTTTGTTTATATCCTTACACCTCCTCCAAAGGGAGTGGTACACTTTAGTCATACTGGGAACTTGTCTCCCTGATACATAAGGTCATTTCTTACCACTGAGTGTATCGGTCCAATGGCTTATTAAGTAGCACTTACAGGCTGTTTTTTTGGTGCTCATGACGTGTATCACATCCCTCAACTGCGGAAGTGTTTATATGATTCAGATTCTATGCTTGACACTCGTGTAATAGAGGAGCTTGAGATATCATCTGACTTATCATTCATGCAACACCCCATGCTTGTTCTTACTTTGGAGGTTAAATGTCTTTAGAATAAGAGTGTGTCGCTCATGAAGACTCAATGGTTCGATAATCTCAATGGCTGCACTTGGAAAACCAGAGAATTCATCGAGCGATCGTATTCGATTTCTTATCTTCTTATTGCAAGGGTGAGGAATTATAACTCGACCTTATCCATTTTCGTATCTACTTTCTTTATTGATGAGGTAAATTGTGTTGAATACAACTCTTTCTCAAAAAAGTTTCGGGGATGCAATTTTTATGAGACGGAGTCTATAATAAATTAATAATCCTGGATTTTGTAATTAACAACGATTAGTGAATTATAATAAGGAAGTAACTTGTTAATTAAGAACCAAATATTATTTAGGAGGTAACTTAAATAACAATCAAAGAAGGATTTGACTTTGGGTTTTGAATTAGCTTGGGAATTTGGAGAAACTTGAGTATTTAATCATTAAACTGATTAAATAGTGAGTTTGGGAAAAATATATTCAATTTGGAGGTCAAATTAAAGAAAATAGATAATAAAGGAGAAATAAATTGGGTTATGGTAAAATTAAAGTAAATAATCTTTAACATGTGAAAATAAGTTGAGAAAACTTTATAATGTAAAAATTTTGATTAAATAAGGAATTACAGGATTAAATTGAGTATATTGCAATATACATGCGTATATAATGATTTTAGACAAAATCATGCATTTTAAATATTTTGAGTTAGAAATAAAATGGAAAATGTAAATGTTGATAAATAATTAATATTTATGTATAAAAATAATTTTTTAGTATGATTGTACAAATTATGTGTGTCAAATAATGAAGTTTGTACAATTTTAGAATTTAAAATGTGAGTTTTGTACATGAAAAACAAAATATACAATTTTAATTGAAAATGTGAATTTGTGTGCTAACATGTTAAAACTCGTGTTAAATCTTTTTAAAAAGATCTTTAAGCATGTTGTATATTCTTTAATAGGCTTAAAATAATGTTAAGTTATGTGTTTAAGTGTGTAAAGAGTGAAATATAATGTCAACTTAGTAATATGTGGGATAAATAGCCTACTTAAGTTAACATGGCTTCACTAATCGACATCAATGCCTAATTGAACTACTGTTAATCCCAAAATCAATGCTTAATTAACGAGAAACCTGGAAATTTTTCTCTAATACGCACATTTCAGAGAAAAGAAAAAGTATCCCTCTTCTCCTTCTTGTAGAAGCAAAAAACGGTAGAAAATTAAAAACTCATACACAAGATAAAACTTGTTATTCAAATTCTATAAATGAATCACTACAAATCAATGGGTTCATCTTTATCAGCCTTTGAAAATTTTCTCTAATTTGTGAAATTGTGCTTGCATGTGTCTATAACAGTTCATATTGGTGTTCACAAGTCTTCTCAATCCAAAAGATTGCAATTTTGCTTCAAATCACTGCTACAAACACTAGAATTCATCCTAAAGGTGAGTTATCTCATGCATCTAACTTGCTTAAGCTCTATAAATCTTTTATTTGTGATAATCTGTGAGAAATCGTACTATTTGTATTTATTTTTTCAGTGTTTCTCAGTTACAATCAATTTTAGCATGAGTCCATATTTGTGGTTGTATATCTTTTATGTTTCATGCCAGAATTCCATGAATTATTTTTAGATTGATACACGTGTTGTTTACTTTGTGAGTATCAATTTTCATACCATTATGAGGTCATTAAGTCATTCAAGTCATATTTGAAAACTGCAATAGGAGTTAGGAATGATTCAGTTGGGAAACGCGTAGGAGGTTGACCTGGACCTCAGTAGGGTCGACCCTCAGGTAAAACTGAGGCCATGATGGGTCAAACCCTAGACTGACTTATTAGAGGCACAAGTAGAACCCTATGGTCAAATGTTCGGTGTGTTTTCTTGTGTTAATTCCTATGGTTTAAGTGAATTTTTGGGTTGATTATCAGTGATTTCTGGATTAGTTTTTCTATTGGTTTCTCTAGGCTATCCCTTGCAATGGAAAAGCCAGTGTCGTTATTAATCCGAAATCCAGATTAATCAATTTTCATATACATTTTTTTGTGTTAATCTCTTGTGGATTTCGTGTTTCTGAGTACATATGCATGTGTTTATATTAACCATTTTGAAGGAAGTATTATATAATTACAAGTATTGTTTTAAGAAAAATATCTTTCTATATTGCCTTATAAAATTGATATATATATATGTATATATATATATATATTTATATATATATATATTTATATTTCTAAACTAATTATAAACCAATATGTCTTATTATAAATGATTTTCAAAGTCAATGATTTTCAAATAACTTCCAAAAAAGTTAATTAAAAAGCCGATTTTTCCAAGTATATTTTCTTGTATAAAATCACACATTTTTACACCTTCGAGAAGGTGAGGTTGTGATTTAAATGATGTAGTAAACCATGTGGTATGAGTCATAGTGGTTTATTGTTTCAGTTAATTCCAGACTTGTTCGTATTGTTTTTGAGATTTGATTTGGCTATTTTAATGTGAAATTAGCTAACGGGTAGTAAACCGATAAGTGAGAATGTGCAGTATTTGTTGTACCGTTACAATTGTTCGGGTTACTACTAGGAAGTTTGTGACATATTTTGAGATATTACCAGTTATAGACCTCCAGGTCATCTAAGATATTTAGACCTTAGATCATCTGAGACATTTATGACCTTCGTGTCATCTAAGATATTTATGACTTTCGGGTCATCTGAGGAGGGTAAAATGAATCCATCGCTCAAATGACAAGACAAAGCAATGTCGCTCGCGCATAAATCAGATGGCCAATGTAATGACTTGCCCTTTTGACCGCTTCAAGTCAGTAATTAAACCAACTGGAACTGTTCAAAATGACAGATTGTTATAGCTTACAAGGTTTAACAGAATCAACACAGAATCATAGAATAAAATAACACATTATCTCACAGTAGAATAATTTTATATAATTTATCAGAGTTCTACAAAAAAAAGTCTACAACAGAAATTTAAATATATACATTTAACAACATTTAAGATGGACAAAAAACAGACGAACTGAGGCGAGTGTCTTCACAACTTCCAGCTTCATCAGCTGCAAATCTAAGCAGTAAGACTCGGTCTGACCCGAGCGTTTATGCAAAACACAAAACACAAAACACTCGAGTCATGATTAACTTTATTCAAGTAAATCAGCCTCAACACAATACTAAAATTAATAGCTAATCCTAATTGATATAAAGTTTCAAATTTTAGGATATATGCCAACTACAAGTATTCGCGGTCAGTACACAATATGTGAAAAAACAAAGATGACATATGATCAGGCTTTAGGTTTGTAAAAATAAGATAAAAGGTAAATATATGTGAACATAGCAAGTCTCAGATTCACAAAATGGACAACCAGTATACTACTGTATACAGCTCCATATACAGGCTACTCATCAAAATGCGAGTATTCATGATCAAGATGAATATCAAGGCACATGCATTCAGGTTATAATCTGAACAATGATATATTTAAATTTATGCCAAGGGTACCCACAGATATAAGTAGTTATTAAATTCAGAAGTTGTGTACAAAACCAGTCAGCATGATAAAATTGAATTAAATCAAAATCATCATGCATTAGGAAGACCCAGCAGAGCATGGGCGGCGTGGGTAAATGTATTTGTTCACTTTTGTTAGGAAGTACATTATACAATGCTGAAGACAACAACTATATAATGGAAAACGTATATATCTATATACACACATTTATGCAAACTATCTACAAGATCGACTCAAATTAAGCCATGATAGCAATGCACAAGAGCAAGCAAAGGAAATACATGAAAGTGCAAATCAATTAGAGCAACAAAGAACATACACAAAATGGAAAGAACTGCTTATACACAGTATCCGACATCTGAAATTATATTCAGACGTCTGTTGTCACACTCGGCATCAGATGCCTGATATAATTTCCAGATGTCTGTTCTTGGTTCGAGCCAGAATGTTTGAGCTATAACTGTCACATTTTCAAAAAGACATTTTTGTTTCTCTTCACTATAACTCTTCACCATCAATTAAAGTAACTTTTGGATGATCAGCAATGGCCACCACCATTCAAATACAACTCCTCACGACTATATATAGCACCAAGATTCAAGAGAATGAAATCAATCTGACTCACTCAACTATTTAATCGCATCTCAATACTTCTATATAAACCTCACATCATCTCTGAATCATATACAACAATTTTCCTTTCTAATTTGCTCTCTTATTGCTACAAAGTATTCAAACTCCATATTTATTTCAGAATAAATATTAGACCACCGCTACTTCACTCCAAAAATATTCCAATTTGGTAAAAAATTTATTTCCAAGCTTCTGCACACTCAATCTGCATCATTACTATTGAAGGCTATAGAAGTTGTACTACATTGTGACTACTTCATGTATTGAATACACAATATATATTCAGACATCTACTTACTTTGTATTAAAAAGTTTCGATGAGCATGAAGCCTGTTCAAATCCGGTAAGTAAGCTTGTCTCCCTTTCAATCAAGCAGGTAACCTTGTGGCCCGTGAGATCAAATGGTGTTTGTAAATCTATTCCTCCAATTGAAGTGAGAGTTTAATATTAATGAAGAAAGGCCGAAGAGCGGCATTGGGACTAGATGTAGGATGGGGAGTCCAAACCAGTACAAATCGACTGTGTGATTTATATTTTCCGCTGCTATTACAATTATTTTATTGCTACGGTGATTACTGCGCTTCAAATTCTACGTATGTATATTGGCCATCATCGATCCAGTGCATCATGACTATTCATTTGTCATCACTCTAAACTAACAAATTTTTCTAAATTAAGGAAACTAATGCATACTAACAAACATACTGCAGATTTCCCAAAACAATGCATGAAAAATATAGGCATCACAAGTTGAAATGTGCACCTAAGTTTCAGGTAAGTCAGCAAGATATACACATATAACTCAGCATTTAGGTCTAACTAAAACCATATATATATACACATACATACATACATACATATATATGTGCATATATATATATATACATATATAGGACGTATAGTGCATATTTCAGTCATAAAATATGATATGTTCGTACCAAGGCTGCATGTGTATAGTAGTATACAAATTTCTAATAACAAGTGACACCATTTCATAATAACTAACCAACTATATGCAAGCCACAAGAGGACAAGTCACAACAATTCAAAACCCAATATACTAGGTTTGTATTCAAAGCAAACCACAACACATGTGCAACAAATAAAATATAGATGCAACATGTATAAACTGACTTGTGCAGGGTGATAAAATATTTCTTAAAACCAAAAGAAGGTAAAACAGGGTAATACCAGAGATGTGTATGAATAAATCCAACCGACGTGCATGAAAATAGGAAATCGGCTTATTTATTTTATGGCAGGACAATTACTGATAGTAAGCAGTTTAGGTTCAAGCTAAAGCAGGTGTTCATGTTTCAAACAAGTCAACAGGCTCACAATTGAAAAAAATACAACCCGTTCATGGACTAAAACAAAACAAATATGTGTTCTAGATTTACTAGCAAGAAGAAGGGTGGATCTATACATGTCTCTAGCTCAATTTAGCATAGATTTATGTACCCCAATGTACATACAATGAAGCATGGTAGGTAAAAAACGTGAATAGCTAATTCATATGACCATTAATGTGAACTAAAATGTCCTAGGTAGACGAATCATAAAGGCAATCAAGGCAGTGTGTCATTTTCTAAATGTAATAGCAGTTCAATACATGCCACTATATTTTCAGGGCACACAAAAAATATAAATTGAAGTTCTGAATCAAGTTGCATTCGGTCACAACTCCTAAAAAATTGGATTCATCGATGTCCATGTTATCCACTACATTTGCTTACGAATTTTTCTGTTTCTTGTGTCTGCACTCTTTTGCTTGATGACCAGTCCTGCCACAAACCCAACATTCACCATTGAATTTCTTGGATTTCTTTTGGTTATTCTGCTTATTTTCTAGCGCCTTCCTTTTCTTGTTTTTGTTTTTGAAGTGTCCGTTTTTCTTTGACCCTTCAGCAACAAGCGCCTCTTCACTTTTAGGTTGAGTGACTCCGCGATTATCTGCCTCTATCTTTAATCTGACGATGATGTCTTGTAAGGATATCTCCTTCTTTTTGTGCTTCAAGTAGTTGCGGTAGTCCCTCCAAGATGGTGGCAATTTTCCAGTAATTGCATCAACCAGGAATGATTCACCAACTTTGTGGCCTTCTGCTTCCATCTCATGGATAATAATTTGCAACTCTTGCACTTGGGAAGTCACTGACTTTGAGTCCACCATTTTGTAGTCCATGAACTTGTCAACGATGAACTTTTTCAAACTCACATTCTGCGTCTTGTACTTTGTAGCCAGTGCATTCCAAAGAGCTTTTGCAGTCTTTATGGGCTGGTACACTTTGTACAGGACCTTGTCTAGGTAGTTTAGAATGTAGTTCTGCATAAAAAGTCTGAATGCCTCCACACATCAATAGAAGGACCATCATGCTTATTTGTATCCTTGGCTTTTCCTGGTGTAGGCGGCACCGGCTCATCTTCTTCAAGATACTTATGCAAACCAAGGGTGGTGAGATAGAACAGCATCTGATTCTGCCATGTTAGAAAATCATCACCTTCTCCTTTGAACAACTTTGGTTTGTTCAAATTGCCAGTTTTGAGCGTCATTTGCTCTGTTGCCATCTTTGTTTTGTCAAAAACAGTGAAAGTCTTAAGATATTGTATGTTCTGTATTCAAAACAGACTGCAACAAAGTATGACAATTCTTAATTAAAATAAGTTAGTCAACAGCACAAGCTTTCAGTAAAGTTTGTCTCAATTTCTCATGAAATAATAAACACAGTATATGAATACTGTACACGTTATAACAGTGAATCGAAAAAAGAATCAGTAAAATACCGAGATCGTCTGAGGCTTGAAACATGTCAGTTTCCTTAAGACTTTCAGTCGAAACCTCCTAGGATACAAAAGACGCGAAGACCGCTTGAGATTGTAGCGATAATGTCAGACAGTGATAATGGCAGCAATGGAAAAAAGGAGAGAGCAAATGACAGAGGAAAGGAAATATTTAATTCGATTTGATCAGAATCGTGTAGTTTATATAGCCTATTCGCGTCTTTTCGGAAGAGACGCGTCCGTCTGTTTTCCACCCGATTGGTTTATACCCGTTACTGTTTGAATTCGAATGGTAACGGGTTGCATCTGTTTGCTCTACGCGGGTCGCACCCATTTGTCTCCTAACGGGTCACACCCGTTTGTTAATTCATAAAAATTGCTGAGTTTTTCGGTGCAAAAATATGGTTTTATCCAAGGCCCAAGCCCGAGCACGAGCCCGAGCCCGAGCCCAAACCCGACTCGGCCCAGCCCGGCTCGGTCGGACGGGCGGGCAGCGCACGCGTGCGCGTGTGTGTTCATCAGATATAGGTCCTCCCTCTCGCACAAAATTACCTGACCCTAAGGGCCAATTAAGAGAATGAGGATCCTATATATGTACACAACATTAACCCACTATTTTGCCAATGTGGGACTAAATATATTTCATTCAACTCTTTAGGAATTTCAACATGAAGCATGTGTGATTCCAGGTTCCAAATAAACAAGGCAGAAAATGAACAAAACTGGTGCAATAAGACAAACCATAGGTTGGGAGACACAACCTATGTATGATGTACAAAACTACAAGGGTGAAATCGAGTAGCAGGCTCGACTCAAGAGCACAATAGGCCAAAATATTCGAAAAACAAAGTAATCGATTCAAACTAGCCAAACAAGCAAAGCACGACAAAAACAAGACTCGACAGTCAACAACAAGGATCAAAACCCAACTAGCTATTTTACTGTAAATTAAATTGATGTCGAAGTACTTGAAATAAATTAATCGTGAGATAAACTCACCTTAGATAATGACGATTAGGATAAAGGAGCGGTGCAATGGCTGGAGCGGTGCTGGTTGGCTTTGATTTTCGAAACTCTGGTGGTTGGTGGCGAAGGTGATCGATTCTGAGCTTGAGGTGGAGCGTGGTGGAGATCTCGATGTTGAAGGACGACGGAGGTTTGCTTTGAGGTAGGAGGAAAGAGAAGGCAAAAGGCAGTGCTTCGATTTTCATAGGAAGACATTTTTTGATTTGGGGAAAGTTGATTTCTTTTGGATGAGGAAATAAGGAAGAGGAGCGTATAATGAAAGTGGACGGGGAATGATAACAAGTGTTTTTAATCTTAGCAACGATTTGCAAAAGTACTAATTCATTCAGCTAAAATTCTACAAGTGGCACAATTTATGAAACAAATGTTTTTTTCAAAATGTGCATCATATTATATTTTAACTCAAGTGTACAAATATACAATTGCAACATATACATTTCAAATACAAACCATAAGTTAAATTAAAACCAAGTTCAAATAAAATAAATTAGATTATAAATTCTCAATTAAATTTCAAATCAAATTTTTCTAAATATTCAAACAAATATATTTATATTAGTTAAAGTGTTTATAACGTTCAATTTTAACAAAATCATTTAGATTCAAAAATTAGAATTAAATTTATACTTATAAGACTTATTCAAAAACAAGTAAAAATAGACTAGATTTAAAAATTCTAAATAAATTTCTAGTATAAACATAAATTTCAACATTAAATCTAAATTAATTCCATATTTTAAACATCGAAAATCTTGGTTCGTTACAACGGAAGCCTACCGTTGCACCTGCGACATTGCTTCAGCTTGTCTTCTGAGTCATGGAGTTTCATTATTTATGATTTTTAGATTATGGAATTTCTTATAATTTCACCAATTTGTGTTGATCAACATATACATATATACACACATACATAATATATAGCCTAGAGCTATCGGAGAGTTTATTTATATATGGTATTTTCGTTTCTCTGTTTTGAACTCTTAATCGAGTTCCCGACTTCTGTGGTTTCTGAGATTTCGAAGTTCTTTGTGGTTTCTATTCTATGGTTTATAGGATTTTAAATCTTATAAATCAAAGTATTGTAATCAGAGAAATATAAATTGATGGAAACATCTAAGTTAGGGTATTCAACTTGAATGAGATGCTCATATATTAATTCAGTGATGTTTTCACATATAATGTGGAAATCAGAGTTTATATGATTCCTTTATTTATAAAAGGAATTATTCCCAAATGTGACATTATACCTTACTTATCACTTACTAATCATCTTGTTCAAGTTAGACTGACCCGTGTATTTTATGTACTCGGATCAGATCGAGTCGTAGGTTAGGATTGTCTCAGTCATTACGTAGCTATAGCATTCTGGAAATCTTTATCGACCTTTTTGGACTTGTTATGCATAGTTTTGTGTAGTTTACCATATAGTTGCTTTGCAATCCGATATTTGTACGTATTCTTTTGAGGAACTCGACGTTGTATATATTATCGCTTGTATGACCGTTATGTACGTCACATTATATTGCATTTGATATATGTATATATATGACTATATGTGATATATGATATTTATTACTACTATGTTTTTGCTCTAAATTGATTTTGTAGCCACTGTAGTATTGTATTCTGCGATAATTAAGTATGTCGATCCACTTAGGGAAAAAAGAACACTTTATCGTCATATTTGACTCCTAATTAAAATAAGATTACATATGGTCGCTCCTAACTTGCCTATTATCCGTATTAGCAGGTGACATTACTCGATAATGCTCTTTGTTATTATGATCTCAAAGTGGGGCATCACAATGTGACTGGACAGTCGTTTGTTCAGAGTGACTGTTACAATAACACCATGGAACGTTGCTACTCTTTTATGTTTGCTATTGTTCCTATCTGGAGATGAGAGATTACAGATATTTTTCGTCGTGATTTGTGACGACCGCCCATAACCCCTGCACTAAACAAGAGGAACAATGCACTGAAAGACGTGCTAGGCAGCTATGGACGATCATCAGAGTAAAACACAAGTGGAACCTGTTATAAATCTCACAGTGTAAGGATAAAATATAATAGAACATATACAACATGTCATAACAGTGAAGCATATTCTAATGGAAATTTCAAATTTTCAAAATAACTAGAAAGTATATCCATACACCAGGACTGCAACATATGCCTGTACAAATTTTGCCTCACTACAGCATTCAGAGTAGAGTAACAAACAGTGGAAACCCAAATATTATATAGTAAGAGAGATAGTACGCCAGCCTTCTGCTCGCCTCCGAACTGCTACATCGTTCCTATTAAGCTATCACCTATCACCTGCCACCTAGTCAGTCCATCCAAAATCGAATGAACAACCCAAGGTAATAAGAGGTAAACATGAAACCTTGAGTCAGACAACAATCTCGGAGAGCGATAAAAAAGCTAAAAACTTCATCAACAAAGTACATCCGAATGGGTAAATAAATGAACTAATCTACCCACAACACTAAAGAAGAACACAACTACTATCTTCCCCACATCGGACAATGATAGCCTTTACAACAAGCATTTCAACCATACGACCAAGATAATCCAAGCAATCATTCAGTCATGGCAACCAGAAGTAATACATAATAACACTCATAACATCCAAATTATATATCTCACGTAAACCATCTTAATCGAATTCAACATCTCTCAAGCACAAGCACCAAAGGCCTAAACCAATATCATACAGGCACCCAAGAAACATCTCCTCCGATGTCGAACAATCAACGTGAGATGGTACAAGCAAAACAAACAATTATACAAGACAGACTCTGGCTATCACTGCCAATCATGCTTCGAAACCATTGTTAACCGTGTTACCGGCCATCCATCAAGGGCTAATGGTAACCACGGCTCTAGAAAAACCCCAAATGCCTTTCAACCGATCCTCCCTAACCGATCCTCCCTAACCGATCCTCGCTAACCGATCGGAAACCTGCACAGGTCCAACCCAAGTCCAATTTTTCTTAAAACTTCGCCAATCGACTATCTTGACGAAATCTATTCATCCAATTCATAAATTACTATCATAAACATGTTATGAAACCGCTAACAACATGAATATGACGATTTTCACCAAAAATTTGTGAATTTCACTAAAATCATGATAAATGAACATATGAACAAAACGACGGATCTAACTAGCATAAACATATGAAAATACATGGAAATTACCGGTTTAAGTTACTAAATTAGATGCTATGGGGAATCATATGAAATTAAACTTACCATGACGTAGATCTAGGAGAAATCGATTTAAAATGATGAAAATGTTTGCATACAACTCATATACTTGCTTGAATCCGTGTGAGAGATGCATATCACTCACCAATTTTCCAAAATAACCCAAAATGATTGAAATATGATTCCAGACAATGAAGAATTTGATCCAAACTCTTCGATTCGATGAACTCTCACTTGGAATGGTGTAGATCTTCGATTCTCTAATGTAAATCTCGAATTTTAATGGTGGAAAGGTGTAAGAGAATAGAGAAATGGAGAATCACAAGCTCCTCTAAATGAGAGAATGGAGATAGTAAACTATTCTCCATGCCTCGAGCCCCATGTTTATAGCCTTCTAGCAGCCCACTAATGGGCCTCTCCAAATCATCCCACTACGGCTTACAAAACCTGAACAGCCAATTGTGAAACCTTAAAACAGCGATTCCTCCCAAACTGCTGAGCTAAATCTTTAATGTAACCACTCTACAGAAAGGGAAACATCATTTCCTTTCCAATGGCACAAGTCTCAACACTTAATTCGACCAAAGTCAAAAGTTAAGCCCTGTACAATACTAACAGGGGCAAAATGGTCACAAACAAAATTGGTAAAAATTATGGACATGTCTCACATCCCCATAAACAACATATTAAAATATGAGAATGATCCAACCCTAAGAGAATAAAATAAAATATTTTATGATCTTCCGATACGTAAAATGCGGCCTTTACATTCTTCCCTCCCTCCCCCACCCCCTTTTAGGAGTTCGCCCCCGAAATCCCAAACAACACAAGCAACCAAAACAATTCCGCATGCATATCATCCATGAGTAGCTAATTCTATCGTCTAAACTAGCAGCCATCAAGTCATGCATCTATATCCCTATCCTAGCATGTAGAATTCTAACAACAACATCAAAGATAACAACAATAACCACAAGTAATAATGATGTAATAATTGCGCGATATCAATGGGTCATACAGATGAAGAGTTTTGGACGGGTCATCTTTATACTCTCCTCCGTCTCCCCCATACCATCGTCATCATCCTCGCTCCATTGTACCTTGACTAGCTTAACCATCTTCCTCCTAAGTTGTTTCGTGTCATTTGCCACAACACAAAGTGGCTTACGAGGTATCCTATCTGCGACCTCTATTTCTAAGTTTTCGTATTGTTCCGGAGATACTACCACATCTGAATCATGTGCATATTTCGTAGAAACAATTCACAGAAAACTTTATGCATACACGACATCTTCTCGAGTAACTCTAATCTATATACGAGCTTTCCAACTCGCTCGACTATCGAAAACGGTCCAACAAACCTTAGAGCTAATTTTCCTTTACTTCCAAATCGAATAACATGCTTTAGCGGCGAAACCTTTACAAAAAACATGTCACCAACGTCGAACTCCAAATCTTTTCGACACTTATCGGCATAACTCTTTTGACGATCTTAGGCTGCCTTCATTCGTTGTCGAAAGATCTTAAAACAATCTGATGTCTCTCTAATCACCTCAAGCCCAAGTATCAGCTTGTCTTCGGTTTCTAACCAACAAGCCGGAGAGTTACACGGTCTTCTATACAACGTCTCATATGGTGTCATCCCAATGCTTCTTGCAAACTTTCCAAAATCCACTCATGAACAATGCATCTCGTTACTATTCTCTTCGGGATACCATGGAATCGAACTATCTATTTCACATAAAGCTCAGCCAACTTCGATGTCATCCTAGTCGACATGACAGGAATGAACCTTGCCCCTTTGGTCAAGCGATCTACAATGACCCAAATTCCTTCGTTTCCTGCCCTGGTCTAGGTAGTCCATCGATAAAATCCATCGATACTTGATCCCACTTCAAAGCAGGAACTTCAAATGGCTGAAGCAAACCACTCGGCTTCTTCTGTTCAGTTTTCACCAACTGACAGTTCATGCACTTGGAAATGAACTTTCCAATATCTCGCTTCATCCCCTCCCAGTGGTAGACTTGCTTCATGTCCCTCAGAACCTCATCTCTCAATCCGATGATATCGGGAACAACCAACCGTCCTTGCTTTCGAAGCCAACCTTCTCGATCGACCTCAAACTCTTTATCCTCTATTTCCAGCTTCTGGATAAATTCGACAAGCTTTATATCTTGCTTTTGACTCTCGCCAATCCTTTCGATAAGAGTAGGTCTTATCGATAAACTTGCCAACATTTCAAGTTCCAATTCATGCCTCGGACTGAAATCAAACCTTGCCAAATACTCAAGGATCTTCCATTCTGAAAACATCGCTCCCAAACTTGCGTGTCTTCGACTCAATGCATCTGTTACCTTTGCCAGGGATATAGCCTATACCAAAATCATACGACGCCAGAAACTCTAGCCACCGTTGCTGTTGAAGATCCAAATCCTTTTGGGAGAAAAGATGCTTCAATAGCTTATGATCCATAAACAACTCGAATCGAACTCCCAACAAGTAATGTCTCCACATCTTCAGAGCAAACACAATTGCCGCCAACTCTAAATCATGAGTTGTTTCTTTCATGCAGCTTTGGCTATCAACTTGCATAGGCCACAACCTCATCCTCTGCCACTCTCAACTAGTGAAATCCCGTTGCCAAATCCATCTTGAGAAAACACTTTGGCCTTGTGAAGCTAATCGAACAAGTCATCGGTCTTCAGTAACGGATACTTGTTCCTCCCGGTCGCCTTATTCAGTTCACTATATTCCACACACAATTTCTACGAGCCATCAGCCTTGGTTGAAAACACAACTGGTGCACCCCACTCAGATACTTTTCTCCGAATGAATCCTTTTCCCCAAAAGGTCACGACTCTAACTCTCGCTGTTACTTAGGCGACATCTGTTGGGTCTAGAATAACCCTAGAGGGGGGTGAATAGAGTTTTTCACAATTTTTACGTGATATTAAAAATTCGACGGGATATTAAAAAATAAACAGATCACAGAATACATCATACATAAAAAGCAGAAAGGAAATAACACACAGAGATACCCAGCTTCGAAAAAATCCTGCCTACTGCTGCATTTCGAAGATTTCTGCTAGGTGTTATAAACAGATCCCGCTTACAATCCCATGTGAACTCGTAGTGCCTGCTCCTGTCCTAACCCTACGCTCAAAACCCTAAGCTGGCCAATATCCCCTCGACCATATTTTCCCGTATTACAAACCCGTAACACATAGCCTTAGATTTAATAGACTTTAGTAAACTGCTTGGACGATTACAATTCAATTTACAACAAAAGACAATATAAAATAAAACACAATAGAAAAATAACAAAGAAAACCCTTCGCTTTAAATTAAATAAGCTTGGTCAAAACTAAAAGGCCCGTCCAATTAGTCCTTTACAAACGCTTAGCCTATTTTTCCCAATTCTCTGGGAAAATAAGAATGGTCGCCGTCCCTTAAACACAAATTAGGTTTTCTTCTTTTTCTCCCAAAATCAGATCACTATTAAAGGAATTAATTCGATTCGCTTGTAGCTTCTATCTCCAGTAGCTTTCTCCTTCGATTGATTTGGGTAAACGTTGTTGATGATCGAAACTTCAGAAAGAAAAAATGTGAGTATTTTTGAATTTTTGAATTCGAATTTGTGATGTTTTGTTTTTATTTCTGTTGACCCGCCTTTTGGCAAGGCCGTCAACCCATGGACCCATCACAGGATCACTCAGGACTCGAGCAGGGCCTGGACAAGCCCATACATTTTTGGCCCGAGGCTCCTTGGCTCGAGGGATCTCGGATAGAAGCACTTCAGCCCTATAGACCTAGGCTAGGTGGTCATGAGTTCAGCTTACACTACAACAATGACTTGGTCATGAGATATATTTCATAGCCTATTTACCAGGTCCAACTACCTATTATAAAGCCTATAAACTTGGATATAACTACATTTATGATGCCACACATTGAAGGGAACTTCTCCACGTAATTAAGACTTAGCTCCATTATTTGCTATTCACATGGATCAACCGACATATGGAACCTCCAATTATTGAAGCCTACTGCCTATAAATACACCAAGCAATACAACAAAGAGGGGTTCTTCTTCGGCTCAGATTAGAGCTGAACTCTTTGGCCCATGCATGACTCAATCATGGCTGCCAATCACTTTCATCACGAAATACTTGCTATATTCCTCAAAAACGACTATGTAATAGAGATCCTGACGATCTCATTCATTGTATCTCCGAATTTACGATATTATTATGAGATTATAAAGTGGACGTAGGCTCGTTAACGCCGAACCACTATAAAAATGTTGTTGTCTTGCTTTTTCTCATTTTTTCTGATATTTCTTCATATATCATGCTTATATCTGACTTTTGGCCGTTGATGACCACTTTTTGGCGTCAACAGTTTGGTGCTTTCACTGAGAAATGAATTTTCAACGTCTTAAGGGTTTTGCTCAACTGTTGGATCACCGAGTCCAAGACAAAATCCTAGTTTCAGTCATCTTCAGCAGCCATTGTTTCCAATACTTCTACACATGCTCTGGAAAGCCAAAGCAGCAACATCTGCATAAAAAAACTGATTTTTTCCCAGTTCTGGGTTCGACCCGACCAGAAGACCAGCCAGTAATAATTATATATTGGAAGGCTCCCTGTATGCAGCTTGGCTCGAAACAGATCTTGGGTCTGGGTGAGATCGGTTCGAACAACCATCGTTATAGTGATGTCGAAGTTCTCCAGGTCGACCAACTTCAGATCGATCGATCCCTTTGAAGCTCTCCAGGTCGACCTGCTTCGAACCAACTTTTCCAGATATACTGGCCCAGATTACTAGCCATTTCTAAAAGCCCTGCACATCGATCCGAGATAGGGCATTTTCAGAAAAAATGCATTTTTATGATCGTTTCGGAAAAGGCTCCATCTTCTAAAATCGAAAAAAATCGTGCGGTGCCCGGACTGTGGGGCCCCGGACCCCCACCGGCGCTGCGCCCGGACCTGCTTGACGGCTCGCCTTCGGCTCGGAGCACGGCTCGGCATATATTTTGGCCAACAATAACTGTAAAGACTTATCATCCAAGATTTGACGGATGGTCCGAGAATATCAACAGCAAGATGGAAATGATTCGGATTCTTCCAAGAGCCATCACCTCTATTTACTGAGGTTATTCAATCCTGATCGACTGCTTTAGTCTTGCCTGAAGATCGACGAGTTAAAGGTTTGAAACACTCAAGCCATGAGGCTGGTTGATTATTTATACATCGGCTCTCATTCCCCGAGGAGGGATCAAAGACATAACTGTGGATGGACGAGGCATGTCTACATTTCTAGCCTCTGTATCCCACTTCCTGACGTGTAAACGGAAAGATTTTTATAAGCATGGATCCATTGTTCTCTTGTCGATCACCGTCTTAGCATCAACAAGATGAGATGCCACCATTAGCGATTCTGATCTAACTACCTGACCCTTATTCCTTGCCCTTGACATGGGAACAAGAAAGCGATTCAAGGGAATCATAACCTCATCATTCACCCACAAAGGCCGCTCGACCGCCTTTATTATCCCAATAGCTCGATCAAGGTGTAATCATTCTTGCATTGCCGCCACATAAGGATCTGAAAAGACTTCCTCCATCAACTAAAACTTCAGCAATCGTCAGAGATAGGACAAAGCAGAATGGACTGGCAAAGGATATGCGATACCATTCTCATTCTGAATAATATTCATTCCATTAACATGATTATTTTTTACCCATATTTCTTATCT
This sequence comes from Allium sativum, assembly GCA_030737875.1. Classification (NCBI taxonomy): domain Eukaryota; kingdom Viridiplantae; phylum Streptophyta; class Magnoliopsida; order Asparagales; family Amaryllidaceae; genus Allium; species Allium sativum. Next base: position 1,191,615 of record JASFAX010000065.1, read on the forward strand.
TTGCATGCTTTATGAGTTACTGATGTGATTAACTCATATGAATTTGTATATGAATGATGCAGGTACCCGAGGTCTGGTACCAATCGCTCCTTCCATAGTTTGATCGGAGAAACGTAAAGCTTTGACGAATGTGATTCGACTATTCACCTGCTTACTATTGGCCTAACGCCAACATTCTAACATAAATGAAGTTCAACCATTAATTCGCTGACTTTTTGCCCTTGACATAGGGGGCAATAAAATAAACGCACATGAGTTCGACGTGTGTTATTTTTACATGGGCATACTAATGAGGCCTCCTCAACCTCTAGCCTTTGATTCGCCAGGAAAGATAGAGATGTATTCAGGTGTGACATAACTATTTAGTAGACCGACGACTCTCTCCCTTGATCTAACGGGAAGAGTGCAATAGTGACGTGTATAATCCTATGAACGACATAACTTTGCTCTTCGATGTAGGGGCGAAAGAGAAATGTTAAGACGGGGATGAGTATGACTCGACCGCTCTCCAACGACGTCTTTAACTCCTTCCCATGCTTACGACGGGAGGAGTCTAAACTCAACAGAGACGTGAACCGAGCATCCCTGATGGCGACCTTTGCCCTTGACGAGGGAGCAAAGGGATGATGCCAAGGCAAATGTGACCCCATTGTTTGCCCGACTAACTCTAATCCTCAGAGCTTGGATATGAGTATAAACATAGGACGAGTGTGACGGACGCGCCAACTCGATCCACAACTCTAACCTTGATTGACGAAGGGAGAGTATAAAGGACGAGCTACGACGTCCATAACTCTAACTCTCATGACTTGAAAGAGAGTATAAATCTGTTGGGTAAGTGTGAATGGTGCACCACGACTTAAGACCGCTAAACCCATAACTCTAACTCTCACGACATGGGAGAGAGTATAAAGGACAATGCTGCGACGTGCATGCAATCTCCATCTCCCTCCAATCGAGGATGGGATTATAAAAGAGTTACGGACCAGACGTCCGAACAACTTAACCCGGTTCCCACTAGCGCTGGGGGCACGGACATAGACTTCTGAATTAACTTCAAACACGCTTCGGACGCGACCCATGTTTAAAAGTTAAACGGAGGCTGCAAATATTATACCTCCAAACTACGACACCTGACACTTTTGACATTTAATAGTTTCTATGCTAGATAGCTTAGCACTTAATACATTTTCGTATCAAGCTAGACTTGTTTCATAAAGGTTAACTTAGTAACTTGCAAATTAAACGAATTGTCCTATTCAAATTGCAGGATTATGTACAGATACAAAGCAAAGACACGAGGGACACACTCGCATATAACAACAAAGGGGTCGTGTTCGAAGGACTGACGTCGACTACTAATGCTAAACTAACCACACGACTCAATGCAACGACCGAAATGAGACCTTGAGAGTGAGATGTTCAATAACACATCACGCGACTTAAGGTAGCGACTGAAAGAGGGCCTTGAGAGTGATATCTTAAATCGACGCATATATCCATATGTGACTAACTATAGCCCACGTGCAACAACGGTTTTCACATTACAAGTACACTGAATGGAAAATGCAATAGCTCGAGCACTTGGACAACACAAGCACTTAAGCTTTGAAAGCCACGCCTTTTTTATACATACATGTCTAAATTTGAAATGGGTGTGGTCCGACCACCTGTCTTTTGCCATTACCCCCGGACTGGGGGCATAACTATTGAAAGTATTTACAAACGGCATAACTTTTTTGCATGTACATGACTTATGCTTTGATCCTGATAGGCCGCGTGTGGACAACAAAAGGGGTGCAGAGTGACCATCCATTGTCTGTTCCAACATACTTCCCAATTGGAAGGGGAAGAATGAGAGCATTAGAAAGTGACTACAGTCTGACCTCTCGCAGCCCAACTTCGATCCTCAAAGCTTGGATGGGAGAGCAGAAACCAGTATGGGCTGAGTACCAACAAATCATTTTGCATCCTACTCTAACTCACGACACGATGAGGAAGTATGAATCCTAAGAAGACATGGATTTGAAGTCCACTACTCAGTCAAGCCCCCAATGACTAGGGACGAAGAGTGCGAGCCATGAAAAGCATGAATCTACTACTCGACTACTATATGCACATTTTCAACTTCTTAAAGTTTCACAGGATCCCAAACCACAACAGAAATGATGACCTCAATGGAACCGAGCATGAAGAACAAACTCAACAAGAGAATGATGACCATTTTGGATTATGTTAAAACATGAACAAAGGGGTTCGACTAACACCCTAGCAACGTTCATTCGCTTGCATTTTGATGAACTTACTAGATTTTGCGACTATTCATATAAGAGTAACCAAGTCCATTGACGCTCGATGAGGCGATCCTCACTTTCCAACTAAGGTAAAGGAACAATGCCTAGACATGTGTGATTCTACTGCTCGTATGTTCAACTATAACTCTCGCCGACTCAAGAGAGAAAGTATAAAACGATTTGAGTTGGCTAAGACTATCAAACCTGCAACTCTAACCAGAAATAATGACGGAGAGTATAAATGCTTAAGGGCTGGACGCCCGACTGACTTAGCTCGACCCCCACTGACACTGGGGGCATGAGCACTGGCTTCGTTTATTCCCCACCGACGCTGTGGGCATGAGAGTCAGCTTACAGACTGACTTTGAACACGTCCTTGACTTGACACGTGATTCAAATGATATATACTATACCTTCAGACCATGACACGATTTGTCTTACTCACACGTTCAAGAGAGACTGCTTATGTGTTCGACATGACTGGACTCACTCGTTCTAGCGAGACTGCTTATGAGTTCGACATTACTTGACCTTACACTCTACCATGTCCTCGACTCGCGTAAGAAGATGGCACCATTTGGCGAAGACACTTTACGAACAACCATGTACAGAAGCCAACGACCCAGCTTGACTTATGATGATATCACTCGACCTCTTGACTCGACGAGGCGTAAATGATTACATGTTCATCTCAACTACTCCCACCTCGAACTTTCGCTCGATGGGTACCACATATGGTGATGTGATACATGACACCTATTTGCATAGAGAAAAGGAAAAAGAATTCAAGATTCAAGACTATTCTCAAAGACATGACAATTCAACATTGCTTTCTTGAAGATGAATGATATTTCAAAGAGATACAGTTCAACTTACTCAAAGTACATCCTGTCCGCCACACGATGTACTTTAGGGGGCAAAGTGTTGACCCGCCTTTTGGCAAGGCCGTCAACCCATGGACCCATCACAGGATCACTCAGGACTCGAGCAGGGCCTGGACAAGCCCATACATTTTTGGCCCGAGGCTCCTTGGCTCGAGGGATCTCGGATAGAAGCACTTCAGCCCTATAGACCTAGGCTAGGTGGTCATGAGATCAGCTTACACTACAGCAATGACTTGGTCATGAGATATATTTCATAGCCTATTTACTTGGTCCAACTACCTATTCTAAAGCCTATAAACTTGGATCTAACTACATTTATGATGCCACACATTGAAGGGAACTTCTCTACGTAATCAAGACTTAGCTCCATTATTTGCTATTCACATGGATCAACCGACACATGGAACCTCCAATTATTGAAGCCTACTGCCTATAAATACACCAAGCAATACAACAAAGAGGGGATCTTATTCGGCTCATATTAAAGCTGAACTCTTTGGCCCATGCATGACTCAATCAGGGCTGCCAACCACTTTCATCACGAAATACTTGCTATATTCCTCAAAAACGACTATGTAATAGAGATCCTGACGATCTCATTCATTGTATCTCCGAATTTACGATATTATTATGAGATTATAAAGTGGACGTAGGCTCGTTAACGCCGAACCACTATAAAAATGCTGTTGTCTTGCTTTTTCGCATTTTTTTTGATATTTCTTCATATATCATGCTCATATCTGACTTTTGGCCGTTGATGACCACATTTTGGCGTCAACAATTTCGATTATTTGCCTGTGATGATGTGGTGTAGTATTTATAGGATTTTTCAATCCCCAAATACATGTCTCTGATTTCACATGAATTTGACTTGGTCGATTTGAGTACAATTTCCTCTTTTGACATTCTCGGTTGAATTTGAATTTCTTGGCTTTGAAATAGCTAGCTTGATTGATGGCTATGAATACCTTGCCAAATATTATACTGTAATATCTGGAAATATATATAGAACTTTCCATAAACATGAGTACTACTTTTCCATAGAAAAGATGTGATTTTTGAAAACAATTAAATGCTTTCCCTTGTCCAAAACCTGATTGTACATTCTTGGAGAAAAATTTCTTTCTTGCCAAACATGATTTCCTATGATTTCCTGATATGTTGCATTGTTCGAATTTCTTGATTTCTGGAAAAAAATAAATGCTTTCCCAAAAGTGCTGCATTGATTTCATGTCATAAAAGTGTTCATTTATGGAAATGGAATATTTTGATTTCTCAAACCAGTAAAAGCATTCCTTATGTGAATTTGAGTCACAGTTGAACAATTTCCAAGACAAGAATAGATTTCCTGATTCATAAAAAAATGTTGAATATAAATTTGCTAGTTTGAAACCATTGAACAGTTTATGACAAATGTTTTCCAAAAAGACTTATGCATGTTACCAGTATCTCTATACTAGAACAGTGTATTTTGAAAATGAATCATTTCCTGTTTTATGTAACACTTGCTGATTTGCGCATATGCCATAATGACTTGCATGTTCAACATTCATGTTTTGCCATGAGCGCTTGCCAAAAAGTGCTTGCTTCATTTATGATTTGATTTTCTGGATTGATTGCTGCAAAACTGGAAATATAAGCTTGCCAAACATGAATTGTGATTTCTCCAATTAATTTCATCAAAAAAAAAAAAAAATTCCTTTTAAATTCTGGAATGCATGTAAACATTTTTGCCTTCATGTACTACATGATGAAATCTTGATCCTTGCTTCAAAAACTGTTGTGCACACATTCTTGTTTGACTTGTTTTCATGCTGGTGTGTATTTATGTTTTTGTTGTGCATGTTTTGTATGAACTTATGTTGAACCTGTTTGTAGTAGTTGCATCATTGTTCCACTTTTACTCGAGTTGCTACTTTGAAACTGGTTGCTCCATTTTGTTTATATACCGCTTCATACAGTTGCATGATTATAAACAAGCACCACTTTGCTGTTGGCATATTGTCTTATGCACTTGAGCCCATAAATTTGTGCCATTAGCTATGTTAGCATTTTGCTTCATCACTTTACTTGAGCTGAATCATACTTTGTTGAAACCATTCGAGCAAAATTGTGCTTGTGCTTCTTCATGTTTAGACCAGTTTAGCTCGTCACTTTACTGTGCATGTGTATACCATCTTTTGTATTGTTCACTTGCTGCTCCATGTTAAAAAAAAAGTTGCTGCATACATATAATTTGTTGCTTCCCCTCTTCCTTTTTTTTAAAATCTGGCTTAAGCTCATGCAGTTTTGTTGTGGCTGAACGGTGCTGCTCTACTTTGCATTTGTGACTCATTGATGTACACAAATATTATGTACCCATGCTGCTTTGCTTTGTATTTGTTTCACTGCACCATATTTGCAGTTCGACCACATGATTTTGTAAAGGTTGCTTTTCATGTCGTCCATGTATATACGACCATTTGCTTGGACTTGTTGTTTCACTTTGGCTCGACCATGCCATGTTTACTTATCCATCTCATTGTGTCGAGCTTAGTCCATGTGGCTGCTCCACAGCTGCTCACTACTACATTCTGATTGGCGAGGCAGTGCATACGTGTATATTTATACACGTGTGTATATGCAGCCATCAGACAAGATTTCTTGTCCCTGTACTATACATATACAAACTGACTAGACATAGATGAATCAGATCAAGTCATGAAAAATGATGGGAAACATACCAGAAAATTGAGGCAAATAAAATTTATATTCACATGTATTTTGGAAATTATTTCTGTTCCATATACTTTGCGTATGTGTTTCTATACATGACAGGTATGAAGACTGGACTGACTGTGAAGACAGAACATGAAGCAATGTGTGTAAAAAGAATGTATATATGAAAATGCACGACTGGTTGACTTTATGAGTTTTGAGTGTTATAGTGAGGACTTGATATGTACTGAAATGTAGTACAGAGATGTACAAATAGTGGAGTATAAAATTTATGCTGTTTGATATTGAAATAAAATATTCTATTCAAATAAAATACTATGAATATTTAAATTTCTATACAGTTGTATTTTATTTAAATTGAATTATTATATTCATGTATGTTGTGTAGTATATGAAACAATACATTTACAAACACATATATAATAATATATATTTGGTTGTTATCATCAAACAAAACTCATATAATTGTGTATACAATACTGTTATATACAACAATCTCCCCCTTTGGATGATGACAAACAAATATAAGATTTTGAGCATAGATGTGTTTGAAAAAAATGAAATATATATTACTCCCTCTATTTGAATGCTCCCCCTACAAGCGTGCATGATAGAAAGAATTGAAAATTAATAAATTTACTAAATTAAAAATATTTATAAAATATTCACTCATAAATCAAAATCTCAATCCATTCTCCCCCTTTTGTTATCATCAAAAGGATACAGAATTCAAAATATAGATGAAAATTGACTAAAAAAATAATTTCAACATAAGAGGAAGAACGGTCATCATAAATCTCAATCAGTCAAACAAAAATCATAATAAACTGAGAATTAGTGGCATATTTCACATTGCAGAGAATGACGAATTTACGATGAAATTTATATAGAATGGGGAGAGTTTTAAAAATGAGATTTCCAATTATTTTCAAAAGGATTTATAACTTGAAGCACAAAATAGTGATGAATTTGGATTATAGTTAATAATTCAATTTAAGTGACAAAATCAGATAATCTCAAATCCCAATAGCTATCAATCAACAAATCATAATAATTCATAAGATTTCAAAGCATTTCACAGCTTAGAAAGATGGAATGATAGGCTGGTTTTTATACCCCAAGGAGAATTTCAAATTAATTTCAATTTATAGCACAATATTTATTTATTTTTCTTTTTATGTTATTTAAGAGCATACTGACCACGCATAACCAGAGCTTGGATTTTTAAATGAGGTCAGTCGTAGCTTAAATTATAAGTTGTCTCATAACCATGCATGACCAGAGCTTGGATTTTTAAATGAGGTTAGAGACACACTTATGTATTTATTATATATTTTATCATTTTCAGCTTTAAATAGAAAAACTCCTCGGTATATACAACCAATATGAATGATAGAAATGTGATAGGTATAGAAATGGACTATGAAATAAATTTCTAAATTAATTATATTATGAAATATGCTCGACTGTACCGGGATCACTGAAAATTTTCAATTGTCACTAATTCTGAAGAATAACATTGCCCAATTTCTATCACAAATAATTCCACTGTTTATTCAAACAGATTTACAAAAAATATTAACTCTCCATATTTATATAAATTCATAATAGATGACAGAATAGTGGAAGATAAAGAAGATGGTCATGAAATAATTGCCAATTCAAGGATATTACAATATATATTCAACCAACATGAAAATCTAAATAAAATCTCCTCTTGTTGTGAAATATACTGCAGTCACAATTCATCACAATTTCAAAATCTGTTAATAATTTTGATGAATTATAAATACAGTTCAATTTGGATATAGATTCAGTTTCTGAATGAATAATCAATAAATAATTTTTAAATTGAAAATCAATTACAAGAGGAATATGAAAAGATCCATACAAAGCAACGAGAGATTAAAAAATTTATAGAGCTAAAACAAATTCAGCACTTCTAAACTGATAGCACTTGATATCCCTATTAATGAGAATTTTAAAAATGACACCGGTGACAAACAAGGATATCACAGACAGAAGAAATTTAAGCCCAAAGCCCAAGAAGACAAAACAGCATATTTGGCACATTTATCATAGCAGGAGATGATTCCAAAACAAACATTCTTCAAAACAGTATCAAAGCATCACAGAAACCAATATCACAGTAGAGTTGTCAAGATGATGATCACATAAGATGATTCATGATCCCAGATTTAAAAATATTGTTTATTTTAAATCATTTGAAGGAATATGAAAATATCAGAATTTAATGAATCAATTACACCAGATTATAAATTTTTGATTCGAGATATGTGTGTGATTCAGTAAATCAATAATTTCAAATGATTTTAAACAAACAGATTTTCAAATCATATAATCATGAAATAACAGTAAGTTTTAAGACCATATTTTCAATGAATTTTTCACAAGCAATTTTCTAACAAGTATATAAGAAATTTCAGAACATTTACATCAGGTTTGATAGATATTCTTGATCCAAAATAATTTATTGGAAATCACTTGAATCAAGGTCAAGTTTTGAAATATAATGAATCAGTCACACAAGGTTGATAATTTCAAATTTAGAAGGTGTGTGATTATTCAAAATATCAATAATTTCAGATGATTTCAAACAAACAAATTCCAGCTATAATGATCATGAATAACGATGATTTTCAAGATGTATCACTGAGATTTAAGACAGATTAAAATTTCCAAGCCAATCTGAAAATCAATGAAATTATCACAACTGATAAATAGCAGTGTGCTGTAATGTGCATAACATTTTAAGTTTTTGTAAAATGAATTAGAAGAAAACTCAAAAACAGCAGTGTTGTGTAAAATTCCATTAAACTTTCAGATCTTCAAAAAAATTAGAATTCATATTAACAGTGTTCAAGATATAACAAGAATACATCAACACTGTTAGGAATACAGAAAATGAACTTCAAAACAATTGCAAATATATACAAGTTTAGATTAAAGGTATGGATAAGATTAAAAAAAACATCAAAGTCCTATTCAAATAATGTGAATTTCTAGAAGACCATGAATACTGCAATTGGAAGTTAATGAAGCCCAAGAAGAAAGAAACAGAAAAATATTGCAGTGGCAAATCAAATCAAATAAATAGAATAAAAAAGAACGGGAATAAGAAAAAAAATTAAAAAAAACAGAGAATATACAAAGGAATGAGTATAGAGATATACCTAAAATCCACGTAAGCAAATGAATCTCTAACTCAGCAATCTTGTCTAAGGAACTGTGAATGATTACAGAAGTATTGGGCAGCTTGAATTCAAACCTCTTTTGCCTAGCAGTTCCTCAGCCGCCTCTGGTACCTAACAATTTAGAGAATCGAGTGGTCTAACAAAATTTGTAAAACCACTCACAGTTTTGTTCACAGCTTTAGGTACCCAAACTTGTTTCTATAACAATCCATCAGAATTTGTTTTCATATCTTTAGGAACCCAGATCTGTTTGAATTTAACAAAGTTTGTTTTATTTGGGATCCAGGTTTGTTTAATGGATTATTATAAAACAAATTCACATCACATATATGATTTAAAAAATCTTTTGAATTTCCAGAGTTTAAACTTTCAAAACAATCTTTTCCAAAACAATTTGAAAGTCTTCAAAATCATTTGAATTCAGCCTATCAAAACCATTGATATTACCAAAGCCAAGTCCACTTTTATTTCTCGATGAAAAATTATTTTTCAACAACATATTTAAAGATTTTTCACCGTTTGAATTTTAGTCAATGTTGTTTCAAGTTGTTGAATTTTAGATTTAAGATCACCGTTTTCTTTCATTAAATCTAAACAATGATTTTTAGTGATCTTACATCTTTCAAAATCAGATTTCAAAACCAAATTTTCATCTTTAAGAAAATTAATTTTGGCTTGAGACTCAGCCATCTCAGATTCAAATTTAGCTTCTTTCTCACAAGTAGATTTTTCAAAATCTTTGAATTTCACCATTTCTTTTTCAAGCTCTTTCAAAACTAGTTCAAATTTCTGTAAATTTTGATTTTCAAAATTTTTTTGTTTGGAAATAAGATTATCCAACACCTTTTGCAAAGCATTGTTTTTGTAAATTAGCTCATCCTCAATTTGCTTTAAAACCATAATTTCTTTTTCAAATTTATGAAGACTTTTATTAAAGTGAGCTAAATCATTTTTCAAATTGAAACAATTCTTGCAATCGGAGTTTTCATGTTTTAATTCCAACATATTATTTTTGTTAATCAAATCACGATTTTCAGATTTCAGAAGTTTGTTTTTTCGTTGTAGTTTATCAACAAATTTAGTTAAGTTAGTACACATATAAACCAAATCTGCATATGAAAAATCTTATGTTTCATCATCTGTTGATTCACGATCATCTGAATCATTTGTATTTTTATCTATATAGCCTGTTAGACATAAATATGAATATGAGTAATCCTTCTCGGGTTTTGAGCAGTTGTCACCTTTTTGTCCATACAGCGCATTGAGAGTTCTCCAGAATTCCTATGCAGTTAAACAATGAGAAATAAGGCTATATTGGTCATCATCCATATAAGAATATAAAGTATGAGTAGCGCGAGAATTAAATTCAATATCAACCCTATTTACAATATCATATCCATTTAAAATACTATTCCAACATTTTGTATCAACAGATTTTAAATAGGATATCATTTCTGAATTCCAATTTAAAAAGTCTGTGCCATTAAAAATAGATGGAATATGACTAGACTGACTCTCTATGGAATGACAACTAGAGATTACCATTACTCTAGAGTTAAACAAAAATACCTGCTTTGATACCACTTGTTGGATCTAGAATAACCCTAGAGAGGGGGTGAATAGGGTTTTTCACAGTTTTTACGTGATATTAAAAATTCGACAATATATTAAAAAATAAATAGATCACAGAATACAGCAGAAATAAAAAGCAAAAAGGAAATAACACACAGAGATACCCAGCTTCGGCAAAATCCTGCCTACTGCTACATTCACTAAAAGAAAACAGGCTATTTCCGACGGCTGAAAATTGTTGGCGGCTGTCGCAAGCCGTCGGAAGCCATCGGAAATAACCGTCACTTTTAGTGGCATCGAAAAACAGATTTTGCGATAGTTATCGACGCAGCCTGTCATTTGTTTTTCTGATGGCTGTCGACACAGCCATCGGAAGACGTCGTAAAACCTGCACATATTTTTTTTAGTAATTCAGCCGCTATTGAGCCTTCCAACTACATTTTATACTTTTGAAAATGACCTGATACAATGATAATAGATCATTCGACGGTAACTCCTTGTAAGAGATAACCACTTGCCAACAATAGTAAAAAAAAGTGCAAGATGATTGTTTAGAAATTCATACGACTAGAACATCCAAGGACGAGTCCATCAAAATTCGACAAAAATAATAACTAAATCTTTTAATATATGTTAGCAATATCAAAATATTCAATAGGATAAGGGAAAAGCTGAAGAACAGACATAAAATTACCATATGTTGCTTACGAATGCAAGCTAGCTTATTATGTAGAACAAATTATCATTCAAGTTAAGACAAAGTACACTATATAAGCTATTGGGGAATTACAAAGTTGGCACGGTAACAGTGTAAGCTAACATCCGTAAAATAATAATTAACAGTAGTAAAAAGATCGAATTCATACCACACTCTCGGGGAGTTCAGGCAGTGGCAAAAGAAAATTTTCGTGGAACCGATTTATTAGTATGCGATCTTTTATCAAACCTCCATTCTTTAATTTTACCATAAGTCAACTTACCCTGTAAATTGCTCGAAGTGCTGTCACAATTTTGGTAGATTAGATTTAGTTTATTTCAGTGATTATTGTTGAAGGGAATATCTTACACTTATATCATAGTCACAGTCATAGGTATATAATGTAACTCTTACCAATTTCCAAGTCCCATGGAGGCTACAATTGAAAATAGGGAAAAATAATAATTAAATAGCTAGTTAAAATATAATAGTGATATAACTTAGAATTGACTTGATGCCATACCTGAATCATAAAATCTTTCCATAATATGTTGCCCACACCATGCAATGCAAACGAGACAGCATAGGCATACCTACATATCAATATATGTTGAACATACAAAACAGTTTAGTGCAAAAGGATCACGTGTATTAATCAAGTTTTAGAGAAAAAAGATCATGTGTATTAACATAAGAAACGTAGAAAATCACAAAATATGTAAATTGTATAACATTGTTTTGTAATGCTATAAAATGTACATTTTGTTCAATAAATTAAACAAGTGTAACACACACATGGCCTTACCTTAAATATCCAATTCGAACAGTAAGGTATATGTTATGGGTAATATTTTGGGCCATAACACATTGACATTTGACAACATGTACTGATCAAGTATAAAACTTACATTTCAAGCATCCAACTAAATGCCTTATCATCTTCGAGATCTTTCTTCATTGCCATTGAAACATTCAACCATGTGGGCGCAATCATTTGAAGAGAAGCCTAATGTGAAAACAAAGTTAATGTTAATGAAATATCAAAAAACTAATGATACTAAAAAAAGCATATCTAATACCTTTTCGATTAAATGGGAGAATTTCCAATAGGATCTATGTCAGTAATTGGACCCTTTCCAACATAAAGGATTTTTCTTAGAATTTTCTCATACTTTTTGGGGTCGATGTAAACAAAAGGGAATACAAATTTACGTTTCTGCTAACGCTAATGGAACCAATTGGAATCAATAGATAATCCTAAATTTCCAATTTGAGCAAATAAAGATTTAGGTAAAAACATGATTTTTATGCAAAAAAAGAGATTGTACCTCAAATTACTTGCTTTAGACGTCTGAATAAGCTAAGGAGATTCCTACTCGAAGAAATTGATGTTTGAAGGTAAAAAATTTGGATTTGGGGGTGACAGTGTTTAAAATTCGTATTTTGTAAGAAAAAACAGAAAGAAAGAAATGTGGAAGAAAGAGTGATGCTGGAAGTTTATTACGATAATTTCCGACGGCTTCCGACGGCCCGTCAGAAGCCGTCGCAAATTAGCCGTCGCAAATAGCTTGTTTTCTAGTAGTGATTCCTAAGGTTTCCACTAGGTGTTATAAACAGATCCCGCTTACAATCACATGTAAACTCGTAGCGCCTTCTCCTGTCCTAACTCTACGCTCAAAACCCTAGATTGACCGATATCCCCTCGACCAGATTTTCCCGTATTACAAACCCGTAACACGTAGCCCTAGATTTTACAGACTCTAGTAAACTGCTTGGACGATTATAGTTCAATTTACAACAAAATACAATACAAAATAAAACACAATAGAAAAATAACAAAGAAAAACCTTCCCTTTAAATTAAATAGGCTTGGTCAAAACTAAAAGGCCCGGTCTAATTAGTCCTTTGCAAACCCTTAGCCTCTTTTTCCTAATTCTCTGGAAAAATAAGAATGGCCACCGTCCCTTAAACACAAATTAGGTTTTATTCTTTTTCTCCCAAAATCAGATCGCTATTAAAGGAATTGATTTGATTCGCTTGTGGCTTCAATCTCCAGTATCTTGTTCCTTCGATTGATTTGGGTAGACGTTGTTGATGATCGAAACTTCAAAAAGAAAAAATGTGAGTATTTATAAAATTTTGAATTCAAGCTTGTGATGTTTTGTTTTTATTTCGATTATCTTTCTGTGATGATGTGGTGTATATTTATTGGATTTTCAATCCCCAAATACATGTCTCTGATTTCACATGAATATGACTCGGTCGATTTGAGTAAAATTTCCTCTTTTGACATTCTCGATTGAATTTGAATTTCTTGGCTTTGAAATAGCTAGCGTGATTGATGGCTACGAATACCTTGCCAAATATTATACTGTAATATCTGGAAATATATATAGAATTTGCCATAAACATGAGTACTATTTTTCCATAGAAAAGATGTGATTTTTGAAAACAATTAAATGCTTTCCCTTGTCCAAAAACTGATTGTGCATTCTTGGAGAAAAATTGCTTTCTTGCCAAACATGATTTCCTGTGATTTCCTGATATGTTGCATTGTTCGAATTTCTTGATTTCTGGAAAAAAATAAATGCTTTCTCAAAAGAGCTGCATTGATTTCATGTCATAAAAGTTTTCATTTATGGAAATGGAATATTTTGATTTCTCAAACCATTAAAAGCATTCCTTATGTGAATTTGAGTCACAGTTGAATAATTTCCAAGACAGGAATAGATTTCTTGATTCGCAAAAAAATGTTGAATATAAATTTACTAATTTGAAACCATTGAACAGTCCATGATAAATGGTTTCCAAAAAGACTTATGCATGTTACCAGTATCTCTATACTAGAACAGTGTATTTTGAAAATGAATCATTTCCTGTTTTGTATAACACTTGCTGATTTGCACATATGCCATAATGACTTGCATGTTCAACATTCCTGTTTTGCCATGCGCGCTTGCAAAAAAGTGTTTGCTTCATTTATGATTTGATTTTCCGGATTGATTGCTGCAAAACTGGAAATATAAGCTTGCCAAACATGAATTTTGATTTCTCCAATTAATTTCATCAAAAAAAATTAAAGGAAAATTCCTTTTAAATTCTGGTATGCATGTAAACATTTTTGCCTTCATGTACTACATAATGAAATCTTGATCCTTGTTTCAAAAACTGTTGTGCACACATTCATGTTTGACTTGTTTTCATGCTGGTGTGTATTTATGTTTTTGTTGTGCGTGTTTTGTATGAACTTGTGTTGAACCTGTTTGTAGTAGTTGCATCATTGTTCCACTTTTACTCGAGTTGCTACTTTGAAACTGGTTGCTCCATTTTGTTTATATACTGCTCCATACAGTTGCATGATTATAAACAAGCACCACTTTGCTGCTGGAATGTTGTCTTGTGCACTTTAACCCATAAATCTTTGCCATGAGCTATGTTAGCAGTTGCTTCATCACTTTACTAGAGTTGAATCATACTTTGCTAAAACCATTCGAGCAAACTTATGCTTGTGCTTCTTCATGTTTAGACCAGTTTAGCTCGTCACTTTACTGTGCATGTGTATACCATCTTTTGTATTGTTCACTTGCTGCTCCACGTTAAAAAAAAGTTGCTGCATACATATAATTTGTTGCTTCCCCTCTTCCTTTTTTTTAAAATCTGGCTTAAGCTCATGCAGTTTTGTTGTGGCTGAACTGTGCTGCTCTACTTTGCATTTGTGACTCATTGATGTACACAAATATTATGTACCCATGCTGCTTTGCTTTGTATTTGTTTCACTACACCATGTTTGTAGTTCGACCACATGATTTTGTAAATGTTGCTTTTCATGTCGTCCATGTATATACGACCATTTGTCTGGATTTGTTGTTTCACTTTGGCTCGACCATGCCATGTTTACTTATCCATCTCACTATGTCGAGCTTGGTCCATATGGCCGCTCCACAGCTGCTCACTACTACATTCTGATTGGCGAGGCAGTGCACACGTATATATTTATACACGTGTGTATATGCAGCCATCAGACATGATTTCCTATCCCTGTACTATACATATACAAACTGATTAGACACAGACGAATCAGATCAAGTCATGAAAAATGATGATAAACATACCAGAAAACTGAGGCAAATAAAATTTATATTCACATGTATTTTGAAAATTATTTCTGTTCCATATACTGTGTGTGTGTTTCTATACATGATAGGTATGAAGACAGGACTGACTGTGAAAACAGAAGATGAAGCAATGTGTGTAAAAAGAATGTGTATATGAAAATGTACGACTAAGTGACTTTATGGGTGTTGAGTGTTGAAGTGAGGACTTGATATGTACTGAAATGTAACACAGAGATGTAAAATAGTGGAGTATAAAATTCGTACTGTTTGATATTGAAATAAAATATTCTATTCAAATAAAATACTGTGAATATTTAAATTTCTGTACAGTTGTATTTTATTTAAATAGAATTATTATATTCATGTATGTTGTGTAGTATATGAAATAGTACAATTACAAACACATATATAATAATATATATTTGGTTGTTATCATCAAACAAAATCATATAATTGTGTATACAACACTGTTATACACAACAATCTCCCCCTTTTGATGATGACAAACAAATATAAGATTTTGAGCATAGATGTGTTTGAAAAAAATGAAATATATATTACTCCCCCTATTTGAATGCTCCCCCTACAAGTGTGCATGATAGAAAGAATTGAAAATTAATAAATTTACTAAATTAAAAATATTTATAATATATTCACTTATAAATCAAAATCTCAATCCATTCTCCCCCTTTTGTTATCATCAAAAGGATACAGAATTCAAAATATAGATGAAAATTGACTAAAAATATAATTTCAACATAAGAGGAAGAACAGTCATCATAATTCTCAATCAGTCAAACAAAAATCATAATAAACTTTGAATTAGTGGCATATTTCACATTGCAAAGAATGACGGATTTACGATGAAATTTATATAAAATGGGGAGAGTTTTAAAAATGAGATTTCCAATTATTTTCAAAAGGATTTATAACTTGAAGCACAAAATAGTGATGGATTTGGACTATAATTAATAATTCAATTTAAGTGACAAAATCAGATAATCTCAAATCCCAATAGCTATCAATCAAAAAATTGTAATACTTCATAAGATTTCAACGCATTTCACAGCTTAGAAAGATGGATTGATATGCTGGTATTTATACCCCAAGGAGAATTTCAAATTAATTTCAATTTATAGCACAATATTTATTTTTTTCTTTTTATGTTATTTAAGAGCATACTGACAACGCATAACCAGAGCTTGGATTTTTAAATGAGGTCAGTCGCAGCTTAAATTATAAGTTGTCTCATAACCATGCATGACCAGAGCTTGGATTTTTAAATGAGGTTAGAGACACACTTATGTATTAATTATATATTTTATCATTTTCAGCTTTAAATAGAAAAACTCCTCGGTATATACAACCAATATGAATGATAGAAATGTGGTAGGTACAGAAATGGACTGTGAAATAAATTTCTAAATTAATTATATTATGAAATATGCTCGACTGTACCGGGATCACTGAAAATTTTAAATTATCACTAAGTCTAATAATAACATAGTCCAATTTCTATCACAAATAATTCCACTATTTATTCAAACATATTTTTAAAAAAATATTAACTCTCCATATTTATATAAAATCATAATGGATGACAGAATAATGGAAGTTAAAGAAGATGGTCATGAAATAATTGCCAATTCAAGGATATTATAATATATGTTCAACCATCATGAAAATCTAAATAAAATCTCCTCTTGTTGTGAAATATATTGCAGTCACAATTCATCACAATTTCAAAATCTGTTAATAATTTTGATGAATTATAAATAGAATTCAATTTGGATATAGATTCAATTTCTGAATGAATAATTAATAAATAATTTTAAAATTGAAAATCAATTACAAGAGGAATGTGAAAAGTTCTGTACAAAGCAACGAGAGATTAAAAAATATATACAGCTAAAACAAATTCAGCACTTCTAAACTGATACCACTTGATGTCCCTATTAATGAGGATTTTAAAAATGACACCAGTGACAAACAAGGATATCACAGACAGAAGAAATTTAAGCCCAAAGCCCAAGTAGACGAAACAACAGATTTGGCACATTTATCAGAACAGCAGATGATTCCAAAACAAACATTCTTCAAAACAGTATCAGAGCATCCTAGAAACCAAAATCACAGCAGAGTTGTCAAGTTGATGATCACATAAGATGATTCATGATCCCAGATTTAAAAATATTGTTTATTTTAAATCATTTGAAGGAATACGAAAATATCAGAATTTAATGAATCAATCACGCCAGATTATAAATTTTTGATTCGAGATATGTGTATGATTCAGTAAATCAATAATTTCAAATGATTTTAAACAAACAAATTTTCAAATCAAATAATCATGAAATAACAGTAAGTTTTACGACCATATTTTCAAAGAATTGTTCACAAGCAATTTTCTGACAAGTATACAAGAAATTTCAGATCATTTACATCAGGTTTGATAGATATTCTTGATCCAAAATAATTTATTTGAAATCACTTGAATCAATGTCAAGTTTTGAAATATAATGAATCAGTCACACAAGGTTAATAATTTTAAATTTAAAAGGTGTGTGATTATCCAAAATATCAATAATTTCAGATGATTTCAAATAAACAATTTCTAGCCATAGTGATCATGAATAACGATGGTTTTCAAGATGTATCACTGAGATTTAAATTAAAATTTCCAAGCCAACCTGAAAATCAATGAAATTATCACAACTGATAAGTAGCAGTGAGCTGTAATGAGTATAACATTTTAAGTTTTTGTAAAATGAATTAGAAGAAAACTCAAAAACAGCAGTGTTGTGTAAAATTCCATTAAACTTTCAAATCTTCAAAAAATTTAGAATTCATATTAACTGTGTTCAAGATATAACAAGAATACATCAACACTATTAGGAATTCAGAAAACAGAAAATGAACTTCAAAACAATTGCAGATATACACAAGTTTAGATTAAAGGTTTGGATAAGATTTAAAACAACAACAACAGAGTCATATTCAAATAATGTGAATTTCCAGAAGACTATGAATACTGCAATTGGAAGTTAATGAAGCCCAAGAAGAAAGAAACAGAAAAATATTGCAGTGACAAATCAAATAAATAGAATAAAAAAGAACGGGAATAAGAAAAATAAATATAAAAAAATAAAAACAGAGAATATACAAAGGAATGAGTATAGAGATATACCTGAAATCCATGTAAGTAAATGAATCTCTAACTCAGTAGTCTTGGCTAAGGAACTGTGAATGATTACAGAAGTATTGGGCAGCTTGAATTCAAACCTCTTTTTCCTAGCAGTTCCTCAGCCACCTCTGGTACCTAACAATTTAGAGAATTGAGTGGTCTAAAAAAATTTGTAAAACCACTCACAGTTTTGTTCACAGCTTTAGGTACCCAAAATTGTTTATATAACAATCCATCAGAATTTATTTTCATACCTTAAGGAACCCAGATCTGTTTGAATTTAACAAAGTTTGTTTTATTTGGGATTCAGGTTTGTTTAAATGGATTATTATAAAACAAATTCACATCATGTTTATGATTTAAAAAATCTTTTGAACTTCTAGAGTATAAAATTTCAAAACAATCTTTTCCAAAACAATTTTAAGAATCTTCAAAATCATTAGAATTCAGCCTATCAAAACCATTGATATTCCCAAAGCCAAGTCCACTTCTATTTCTCGATGAAAATTGATTTTTCAACAACATATTTAAAGATTTTTCACCATTTGAAAATTTAGTCAATGTTGTTTCAGGTTGTTGAATTTTAGATTTAAGATCACCGTTTTCTTTCATTAAATCTGAACAATGATTTTTAGTGATCTTACATCTTTCAAAATCAGATTTCAAAACCAAGTATTCATCTTTAAGCAATTTAATTTTGACTTGAGACTCAGCAATCTCAGATTCAAATTTAGCTTCTGTTCACAAGAAGATTTTTCAAAATCTTTGAATTTCGCCATTTCTTTTTCAATCTCTTTCAAAACTAATTCATATTTCTGTAAATTTTGATTTTCAAAAATTTTATGTCTGGAAATAAGATTTTCCAACTCCTTTTGCAAAGCATTATTTTTGTAAATTAGCTCATCCTCATCTTGTTTTAAAACCATAATTTCTTTTTCAAATTTCTGAAGACTTTTATTAAGGTGTGCTAAATCATTTTTCAAATTAAAACAAGTCTTGCAATCGGAGTTTTCATGTTTTAATTCCAACATATTATTTTTGTTAATCAAATCACGATTTTCAGATTTCAGAAGTTTGTTTTTCCGTTGGAGTTTATCAACAGATTTAGTTAAGTTAGTACACATAAACCAAATCTGCATATGAAAAATCTTCTGTTTCATCATCTGTTGATTCACGATCATCTGAATCATTTGTATTTTTATCTGTATAGCCTGTTAGACATAAATGTGAATATGAGTTGTCCTTCTCGGGTTTTGAGCAGTTGTCAGCTTTTTGTCCATACAGCGCATTGAGAGTTCTCCAGATTTCCTGTGCAGTTAAAGAATAAGAAATAAGGCTATATTGGTCATCATCCATATAAGAATATAAAATATGAGTAGCGCGAGAATTAAATTCAATATCAACCCTATTTACAATATCATATCCATTTAAAATACTATTCCAACATTTTGTATCAACAGATTTTAAATAGGAATTCATTTCTGATTTCCAATTTAAAAAGTCTGTGCCATTAAAAATAGATGGAATATGATTGGACTGACTCTCTATGGACTGACAACTAGAGATTACCATTACTCTAGAGTTAAACAAAAATACCTACTTTGATATCACTTGTTAGATCTAGAATCACCCTAGAGGGGGTGAATCGGGTTTTTCACAGTTTTTATGTGATATTAAAAATTCGACAGGATATTAAAAAATAAACAGATCACAGAATACAACAGAAATAAAAAGCAGAAAGGAAATAACACACAGAGATACCCAACTTCGGAAAAATCCTACCTACTGCTCCATTCCTAAGGTTTCTACTAAGTGTTATAAACAGATCCCGCTTACAATCCCATGTAAACTCGCAGCACCTGCTCTTGTCCTAACCCTACGCTCAAAACCCTAGACTAACTGATATCCCCTCGACCAGATTTTCCCGTATTACAAACCCGTAACACATAGCCCTAGATTTTACAGACTCTAGTAAACTGCTTGGACGATTACAGTTCAATTTACAACAAAAGACAATACAAAATAAAACACAATAAAAAAATAACAAAGAAAACCCTTCCCTTTAAATTTAATAGGCTTGGTCAAAACTAAAAGGCCCGGTCCAATTAGTCCTTTGCAAACCTTAGCCACTTTTTCCCAATTCCCTGTAAAAATAAGAATGGCAGTTGTCCCTTAAACACAAATTAGGTTTTCTTCTTTTTCTCCCAAAATCAGATCGCTATTAAAGGAATTGATTTGATTCGTTTGTGGCTTCTATCTCCAGTAGCTTGCTCCTTCGATTGATTTGGGTAGACATTGTTGATGATCGAAAATTCAAAAAGAATTTTTTTGAGTATTTCTGAATTTTTGAATTCGAACTTCTGATGTTTTGTTTTTATTTCGATTATCTGCCTGTGAAGTTGTGGTGTAGTATTTATAGGATTTTTCAATCCCCAAATACATATCTCTGATTTCACATGAATATGACTTGGTCGAATTGAGTAAAATTTCTCTTTTAACATTCTCGGTTGAATTTGAATTTCTTGGCTTTGAAATAGTTAGCGTGATTGATGGCTATGAATACCTTGCCAAATATTATACTGTAATATCTAGAAATATATATAGAACTTGCCATAAACATGAGTACTACTTTTACATAGAAAAGATGTGATTTTTGAAAACAATTAAATGCTTTCCCTTGTCCAAAAACTGATTGTGCATTCTTGGAGAAAAATTGCTTTCTTGCCAAACATGATTTCCTGATATTTTGCATTGTTCGAATTTCTTGATTTCTGGAAAAAATAAATGCTTTCCCAAAAGACCTGCATTGATTTCTTGTCATAAAAGTGTTCACTTATGGAAATGGAATATTTTGATTTCTCAAAACATTAAAACCATTCCTTATGTGAATTTGAGTCGCTGTTGAATAATTTCCAAGACAGGAATAGATTTCTTGATTCACAAAAAAATGTTGAATATAAATTTGCTAATTTGAAACCATTGAACAGTCTATAATAAATGCTTTCCAAAAAGACTTATGCATGTTACCAGTATCTCTATACTAGAACAGTGTATTTTGAAAATGAATCATTTCCTGTTTTGAGCAACACTTGCTGATTTGCGCATATGCCATAATGACTTGCATGTTCAACATTCCTGTTTTTCCATGAGCGCTTGCCAAAAAGTGCTTGCTTCATTTGTGATTTGATTTTCTGGATTGATTGCTCCAAAACTGGAAATATAAGCTTGCCAAACATGAGTTGTGATTTCTCCAATTAATTCCATCAAAAAAATTAAAGGAAAATTCCTTTTAAATTCTGGAATGCATGTAAACATTTTTTTCCTTCATGTACTACATGATGAAATCTTGATCCTTGCTTCAAAAACTGTTGTGCACACATTCATGTTTGACTTGTTTTCATGCTGGTGTGTATTTATGTTTTTGTTGTGCATGTTTTGTATGAACTTGTGTTGAACCTGTTTGTAGTAGTTGCATCATTATTCCACTTTTACTCGAGTTGCTACTTTGAAACTGGTTGCTCCATTTTGTTTATATACTGCTTCATACAGTTGCATGATTATAAACAAGCACCACTTTGCTGTTGGCATGTTGTCTTGTGCACTTGAACCCATAAATCTGTGCCATGAGCTATGTTAGCAGTTGCTTCATCACTTTACTTGAGCTGAATCATACTTTGCTGAAACCATTCGAGCAAACTTGTGCTTGTGCTTCTTCACTTTACTGTGCATGTGTATACCATCTTTTGTATTGTTCACATGTTGCTCCATGTTAAAAAAAATCTGCTGCATACATATAATTTGTTACTTCCCCTCTTCCTTTTTTTTAAATCTGGCTTAAGCTCGAGCAGTTTTGTTGTGGCTGAACCGTGCTGCTCTACTTTGCATTTGTGACTCATTGATGTACACAAATATTATGTACCCATGCTGCTTTGCTTTGCTTTGTATTTGTTTCACTGCACCATGTTTGCAGTTCGACCACATGATTTTGTAAATGTTGTTTTCATGTCGTCCATGTATATACGACCATTTTCCTGGATTTGTTGTTTCACTTTGGCTCGACCATGCCATGTTTACTTATCCATCTCATTGTGTCGAGCTTGGTCCATGTGGCTGCTCCACAGCTGCTCGCTACTACATTTTGATTGGCGAGGCAGTGCACACGTGTATATTTATACACGTGTGTATATGCAGCCATCAGACAAGATGTCCTGTCCCTGTACTATACATATACAAACTGACTAGACACAGATGAATCAGATCAAGTCATGAAAAATGATGAGAAACATACCAGAAAACTAAGGCAAATAAAATTTTAAAAATAAAATTTATATTCACATGTATTTTGAAAATTATTTCTGTTTCATATACTGTATGTGTGTTTCTATACATGACAGGTATGAAGACTGGACTGACTGTGAAGACAGAAGATGAAGCAATGTGTGTAAAAAGAATGTATATATGAAAATGTACGACTGAGTGACTTTATGAGTGTTGAGTGTTATAGTGAGGACTTGATATGTACTGAAATGTAATACAGAGATGTACAAATAGTGGAGTATAAAATTTGTACTGTTTGATATTGAAATAAAATATTCTATTCAAATAAAATACTGTGAATATTTAAATTTCTGTACAGTTGTATTTTATTTAAATAGAATTATTATATTCGTGTATGTTGTGTAGTATATGAAACAGTACAATTACAAACACATATATAATAATATATATTTGGTTGTTATCATCAAACAAAAATCATATAATTGTGTATACAACACTGTTATATACAACACCATCCGCCTAAGAGGCATAACGATAGGTCTAGCACGCTCGGCCAAATCGATTCTAAGCTCAATCTCACGATGTGGCGGCAACCCTTTGACTTCTACAAAGACATCTTCGAACTCGCTTATGATCAGCACCGATGACAAGTCTTCCCGTGAAATCGTGAGCGAATGTAAATAACTTGCGAAGACACTATCTTCGACCTACAGTAAGTCACAACCATTCGCCCTTCCACATTCCCGACTGTCACCTACAGCTTTTCGCAATCCACTTTTTCCGCATACCCCTTGAGCCAATCCATATTCCAAAACAATCCCAAACCTAGCGAAAGTCGTAACAAAATGATCATTCATAAAAGCAACCATGACTAAATGAGCTAGACCACAACAAGTCCTTCAAAGAGTAGATAAACCCCACACTAGATTAGTTACAATCAAAGGTCTATTACAACTTCAATTTCCGAACCCCTTCAGCATACAATCTTATTATAGGTAAAAGAAGACGATTCTCTAATACCAAATAAAACTCAAACAAACTCCATCAGCAAAAAGCATGTCTAAACTTACAACAACTTCTACTAATTCTCATCAAGAATGCAATAGGAAATCAAAATAGCTTCCAGAACACATGCTTCCTCCGGTTGCTTATCTTTCAGAAAATCTAGACAGTCTTTCTTCTTATGCCCAGGCTTGCCGCATTTAAGACAATTCCTTTCAGCTCTTGGCTTCTTACAATCCTTGGCATAATGGCCCTCTAACTGACAGTTTAAGCAAATGTCATTCTTCTTGGGTTTTCTTCTTTTTCTTATTCAGCTTCCTTGTTCTACTGGGGCCAGTAAAAGTTTCTTCGTGAGGCTCATGCCTGCCTCTAAAAGCCTCATCCCAAGCAACACTGATTCTTTCTTCTCGCTCCTTAACTTGGCGTCGAAGTTGCTCCAAAGCCCTACTTCTTCTTAACTCACCTTCTTCATCTGTAGGAGTATAATCCCTTTGTCGCTTAGCAGAATCATCCCTAGGTCCATGCACACGAATACAACGCTCTACTGCCGCTTCCGGAATGGGCATCCTTAGTAGGACTTGGACTGTTGTCATCATGGCTCCGAACATAACCAAACATTCTGGCATAACAACTGAAGCTCCTAGTTGGTTACCATCGCCTACCCTTCCAGTCGCAGGCTCAACCCTAGAAGTGTTTCCTGAAATTTGATGATTCATTCTAAATCTAAAAATAGAATGATTAGTCCACATATGAAATAACTGTAATAAAGTTCAACCGCTATTATACTATACACTATTATAGTATATATCCAACCGAAATTTACAAATACGTCTCTTTTACGTAGTTACATCTTAGAACTTTGGCTAAAATTGATAACCAGAGCTCTGATACCAAATGTGACGACCGCCCATAAACCCTTCACTAAACAAGAGGAACAATGCGTTGAAACACGTGCTAGGCAGCTATGGACGATCATCAGAGTAGGTAAACACAAGCGAAACCTGGAGTAAATCTCACAGCGCAAGGATAAAATATAATAGAACATATACAACAGGTCATAATAGTGAAGCATATTCTAACAAAAAAATCAATCTTTCAAAATAAATAGAAAGTATATCCATACACCAGGACTGCAACATATGCCTATGCAAATTTTGCCTCACTACAGCACTCAGAGTCGAATAACAAACATCGGAAATCCAAATACTATATAGTAAGAGAGATAGTATGCCAGCCTCCTGCTTGCCTCTGAACTACTACATCGTCCCTATTAAGCTATCACCTGCCGCCTAGTCTGCCCATCCAAAATCGGATGAACAACCCAGGATAATAAGAGGTAAACATAAAACCTTGAGTCAAACAACAGTCTTAGTGAGTGAAAAAACAACTAAAAACTTCATCAATGAAGTATATGTGAATGGGTAAATAAACGAACTAATCTACCCACAACACCAGGGAAGAACACAACTCTCATCTTCCCCACATCGGACAGTGATAGCCTTTACAACAAGCATTTTAACCATACAATCAAGGTAATCCAAGCAACCATTCAATCATGGCAACCTGAAATAATGCATAATAACACTCATAACATCCAAATTATATGTCTCACGTAAACCATCTTAATCGAATTCAACATCTCTCAAGCACAAGCCCCAAAGGCCTAAACCAATATCAGACAGGCACTCAAGAAACATCTCCTCCGATGTTGGACAATCTACGTGAGACGGTACAAGCAAAACAAACAATCATACAAGCAATTGATCCTCCCGTCTCACGTAGATTTTTCGACCGATCCTCCCGTCCGATCGATCCTCCCTAACCGATCGGTCCTCCCTTCTGGCCAATCCTCCTTGACCGATCCTCCTGACTGATTGGTCCTTCCTTTTGGTCGATCCTCCTTGACTGATCCTCCCTAACCGATCCTCCCTGACCGATCGGTCCTTCCTTTTGGCCGATCCTCCCTGACCGATCCTCCCTAGCCGATTGGTCCTTCCTTTTGGCTGATCCTCCCTGACTGATCCTCCCTAACTGATCCTCCCTAACCGATCCTCTTTGACCGATCGGAAACCTGCACGGGTCCAATCCAAGTCCAATTTCGCTCAAAACTTCGCCAATCGACTATCTCGACGAAATCTATTCATCCAATTCATCAATTACAACCGTAAACATGTTATGAAACTACTAACAACATGAATATGACGATTTTCACCGAAATTTTGTAAATTTAACTAAAATCATGATAAATGAACATATGAACAAAACGATGGATCTAACTTGCATAAACATATGAAAATACATGAAAATTATCGATTTAGGCTGCTAAATTAGATACTATGGCAACTCATATGAAATTAAACTTACCATGATGTAGATCTAGGAGAAATCAATTTAAAATGATGAAAATGTGTGCATACAACTCATATACTTACTTGAATCCGTGTGAGAGATGCATATCACTCACCAATTCTCTAAAACAACCCAAAATGATTGAAATATGATTCCGGACAGCGAAGAATTTGATCCAAACTCTTCGATTCGATGAACTCTCACTTGGAATGGTGTAGATCTAGCTCCAAATGTTGTAGATATTCGATTCTCTAATGTAGATCTCAAATTTTAATGGTGGAAAGGTGTAGGAGAATAGAGAAATGGAGGATCACAAGCTCATCCAAATGAGAGAATGAAAAATATAAACTATTCTCCATGCCTCTTTCCCCCTATTTATAGCCTTCCACCAGCCCACTAATGGGCCTCTCCAAATCATCTCACTATGGCTTACAAAACCTGAACAACCAACTGTGAAACCTTAAAATAGTGATTTCTCCCAAACCGTTGAGCCAAATCTTTAATGTAACCGCTCTACAAAAAGGGGAAACATCATTTCATTTCCAGTGGCATAGGTCTCAACACCTAATTCGACCTGAGTCAAAAGTTATGCCCTGTACAAGACTGACAGGGGTAAAATGGTCACAAACAAAATTGGTAAAAATTATAGACATGTCTTACATCCCCATAAAACACATATTAAAATATGAGAATGATCCAACCCTAAAGGAATAAAATAAAATATTTTATGATCTTCCGATACGTAAAATGCGGGTTGTTACATGATCCCATAAATTGGATGTGGTTGAGACAGTGTTTGACGATAAGATACCAAGATTTATATCTTATCATGTGGGTATGTTCCATAGTTGTCATTAGTTTGTTTTGTTAATTTTATAGTTTGTTTTGTTAATTAACTAATTTGTTTTATTAACTTGTAGTCAAAAATAAAATATATTGATGTGGTCAATGAGAAAATTCAATAGTTTAATTTTTATTTTTATAATTAATAAACGCATATTACACAATAAAATAATTAGTTAACTATAGTGTAATGTTAAAGGTACCGTAGTTTGCACTATGGCTGTTGCGGTGCAAATAGGTCGGTGTCGCTGACCAAATATTATTTGATTGACGGTTGTCAACTGGCTGATTTGCACTACGGTAGACCATAGCGAAAACTTTGGTGTCCTTAAAAGTACTGCTACCTAAGCCGATTAAACTAAAATTCACAAATATTTTTTTCAAATGCTCCGCTCATAACCGCAAACGCATACCACATTGGATAATCTTTCACATTCACATACGAGGTTCAGATGTTTCATTTAAAATGCGCTTTGGTTTTATGTTCCTCTATGCTTTTTATAGCAATTTTTCCAACTTAAACTTGAATAACCCTCGAACATTTGGTTCAATTATGTTTTTTATGTGGAAGAAACTGAAAACATATTTAAAGAAATATGATAAAGATTAAGATTAAGATTTCTCAAAGAAAAACATGAATATTTATTTAGATAGGTTATTCTTAATTATCGCTACCTTTGCATTCACTTAAAGGAGTAATAAACAAAGGAAATAATTTGGTTTCATGCAAAATATTTTGAGTACATTTTTTTTTCCATTTGCGTAGGGTCTCGCGTTATCTTAACATGACCCTGTGTACAGTGTGCCTCATATTAATGGAAATTTTAATTACGGTTATCCTCAACTACTCTATAATTGGCGCTCATTGCTTAAGTAGGATAATCTTGTCTACTGAGTGAGTCATGGATTTGCTTTACAAAAAATTCAATCCACAAAAGTGGTAGAAAAAGGCATCCGCTAATGGACTGTTGTGATAATTGTAGCCACATTAACATACAAAATATTTCAACAATAATGTTATCAGTAATATTTTTTTTCCTAACCAGAGACACTTCAAAGTTCAAAGATATAACATTGCAGTTTTCATGAGAATGTTGATTGCAGGGACGAAGCCAGGAATTTGACCACTGGGGGGCCAAAATCAAACAACATTAAAAGAGATGTTTCTCCTAAACAATTTGCTCATAAAGCCAAAAAAACATTTTGTTGCGAAGACTAGTTTTAACTAGCTTCATGGCTAAAAATGCTTAGTCGTTGCGGAAACCGGAAGAGTCCATTCAAGACGAATTAATCGATCGACTAAGGGATAAATATTTGACTTATTTGTCCTATCCAATCCTTGGCCAAGTTCAGAAACAGTTGATAAGTGTTTCAATTGATCATCAGACACATCTACTAGACATTTCAGATATTGCACTCCTGTCTAAAATCATCGGATCAATATTGCGCTCCTATCTAAAATCAAGTGAAAATGACATTTCTGATTTTAGTGCATCAGCTAGAAATAAGCCTTTATGGCCTAATCCAAAACATCTAACAAATGACAAAGACATAGATGGGCATTAACAGGATCGTTTGTAAGGCCTGATTCTCCGACTCTTAGAAGAAAAGTGATGTAATTTCATTTTGCTTGATTCTTTCTATGGATTACAGGAAACAGAATTGTTAATGTAGTGCTTTTAGGTAGGTTATGCTTCCCAAAGTTTTATCTTGCGGTTATTACAACCAGGCCCGGTTTTAGGGCTAAGCAGCCTAGGCGGTCGAAGAGGGCAACCCAACTCTAAGGGCAACGGCAGGGGAGAGGCTGGTGGAGATGGTGGTTAACATTATAGTTATATGTTTTAAACAAATAACCACCAACATTTTCTAGAAGTGTAAGCAGTTGGGATGGTTGTGTGTAGGTTTTTCGGTCTGTAGGTGCGTGGCTCAATACCTATTGTAGTACAATTCCATCTTCCTGCTTGCTTGCAAGCCCATTGCAACGTAATGCAATTTTTTTAATTTTCCTCTTATACGCCTAGGGCAACCCAAGGCTTCGAGCCGGCCCTGATTACAACCAGGTAGTAGAGCCTCAATTTTGTAAAGGAACCAAGTGCACCTGTTCAAGTTACATAGAAAAGAATACTAAGTGAATCTCTGTAGCCATCAGTATGTGCATATCTACATGATATGGTATGTTAAATGTGAACCACTGCTAAATTTTTAACCAGCTGATGTAGGTAGAGTGAAACTAAGGCCACTGTGTGATGTGTGTATAAGATCACCAGCAGTTTTGCGTTATAATGTTAAGTAGAAATGCAAATGCTGCATAGTTGAATATTCAGTATTTTTTTTTTTTTACTTTTGATTTTTTTTGGGGGGGGGGGGGGTATGGCCCCCACTTGCCCCCCTACTAGTTTCGTTCCTGGTTGATTGTATCATCTATGATGAAGGTTCTCCTTCGATTTCATTAAAATTAGCAAAAAAAAAAAATGTTTTGATGCAAATAACTTTTGATGTATCACAAAAAAAAAAAAAAACAATGTGAACAAAAATTGATCAAAATGTAAATATAAATGAATTCAGAATCAAAAACAATAAAATTATTTTACTACCATCATCAAAAAATACTGCAACCAACTTCTAATGACTTATGTATGGGTAGCATAGAGAACCTTGTCATAACACCAGAATTAGAAAAAGCAAGTAATTTGAAAAACTATACTCCATGCACTTCACTTTATATATTTGTACTTCGTTTTCTCTCAAATAGATTTGCAACACTTGAATTGAAATATAAGTTCAATGCACTTCGGTTTGGCAATCAAAGAACGCCAAAAAAGGGGTTGTTGATAGCAGAATTGAGCTCAGCACCTGCAGAGTTTAAGACTGCAATGTCAACTTTTTCCCTAGGCAGAAACAAGAATTCTCCACTTTCCTGCTTTTCAAACCCGCAAACTTGTAAAAATTCAATTCCTCCTTGCAGGCTGCCAACTCTATCCTGTAAGAATAAATAAATTATGAAATCTGACTGAAAACGCATCAGACTTGAACCATTCTGTGGTTCCTCACTTCACCTAAGAAGGTCGCCCGATTTGTGTTTCTTTGTATTGTTCTTATTTATTTGAAAATTCAAGATAATTACATAGCCAAATGTCTTGCAACTGTTATACCAGTAATTTTGATGTGTTTATTGGTATGGCATCTGTGGAAACAAATATCATGTCTAAGAAATCATAGATGCTCTGTCTAAGTTAGATGATAATAAATCTTCTCATAAATAATAACTTATTTTGCTTGTTTGTTATATGTTCATATCACAATAAAAATCATCTCCATCAAATTTGAGTTCATTTGAATATATCTAACTTAATATTTTTGATGTGAAACTGATGGTTGAAACATAGGCTTTAATGGTGAATGTTAACTTAGGACCAGTTTGGATCGACTTGAGTAAGTCATTTTTTTGCTTTTTTGGAACCCAAAACCAATTTATTTTGGCTTTCAAAAAGCCAAAAAGCAACTTATTTAAGTCGATCCCAACGATGTTAAAATGTAGATTAAACATCTGGAACATTTTGTAGCATTTGTAATAGTGTAGCTCAAGGTGGGGTAACAGTCTTACAAACGATGGATGAGCCATGTACACGGCTGTGCAAAATTAATAGACTAAGATTTCAGGGCAATCTTTATTGCGCTTAAACTCAAAATTTATGATAGCAATTCCTGAAAATTTGTGATGGAAACATCCCATAAGTCAACACAACCGAGTATTTATACAGCAGTTTACCTGGAAAGTTTGATTATTGAGCCTGATTTTTCTGAATTTCTCCTCATCTGGGTTTCTGGCAACATTTCCTACATATGTAAGAGCATCCCCAACACAGCGTGTTGGGGCACATCCCATCACGCTGGTTGGGAAAGCAACTCACCCCAACGGGGTGAGTTGCTTTTATCGGTTATCCGGCTTTTAAAAAGCCGGATAAAAAGTTTATTTTTATCCGGCTTTTTAAAAGCCGGGTAACCGTATTATAAAAAAAAAACCCTCGCCGCCACTCTTCTTCAACCTCCCTCTCCTTTCCTCCTTCCTTTTCTGTTTCCAGCCTAGGTTTCGTTTAGCAAAATAAAAATAAAAATATGAAACGTGTTATGAGGGCTCTTCGAGGCAGCGGTAGCCGAAGCCGGAATGTAGATCCAATTGAAGAGCACGAAGCGGTAGAACAAAACGTTTCGAGTGAGGGTACGGAAGACCGTGAACCACCGTCCGTTATAAGAAGACGAGTTGCTAGGAGAACCTACGTTTTGGAGTCGCACCGGGATCCAAATTTAAGACCTGATAAGCAATTGGCCGATTTTCGTAAGTTGGCGGATAGAGAGGAGCACGTCAGCACGTTAGTCGACATATCGGTACGTTTTACTTATTAAACATTACTGTCGTAATGTCGGACATAAAATAAGTAAGTCTCATTTGTAATATTAGGCTCGAAGCGAGCGAACGCGCGGGTCTTGGGCTGGTGTTGTTCGTATGTATAGTCAGATTCGTGAGTATGATACAGATGCTACTATTCATACATTTCTCAGTAGTATTGGTTTGGGCGACTTTCTGAGTACGTATTCTCGTCGTATGTACTTACTATTACCGTTTTCTTACATTCGTTGTAATTTCATAATTATTCGTTAAATAGGTATCGAACGTCTTTTAAATAATGATGTTCAATTATGTGGTGCATTGGCTGCTTGTTGGTGGAAAACTACTCATACATTCCACTTTGGTTTTGGGGAGATGGGAATCACACCACTAGACTTTTCTATGATTACTGGTCTTGCCATAGGCCAAGGGGCTCCGTTGCCGTATGATGAGGTGTACCAGAACTACGTTACTCTCCGTACGTTATTTCCACATCTTAATCCACATGACTCCATCACCAGTAATTTCCAAATTAAATGCTCTGGTATAAAACTAGCAATACAGAAATTATTGACAAAGCAACCTAAAGTTCATCATTTGGAGATTGCACGCTTATTTGTTTTGTATATGATGGGAAATTTATTTTTCACAAATTCTTCGAGCTCATTGTCGTGTGGTTATGTGGCGGTAGTTGAACCGTTTTCATTTGATGGCAGTCCGACTGTGTATGATTGGGGAACACCTATTTTAGCATACCTGTATAGGTCATTGGATCTTCAGTGTGTCGTTCGGACTAGGGTGGGTTCGATTACTGGTTTTTGGGAGATTTTACAGTACTGGTACTTTGAGTACTTCCACAATTTGTCTTTTCCCACCGTGGATCCATCACTATCCACTTTCTATCCTAGAGTAAGAGCGTGGAGTGTCGGTAACCGTAGACTGGTGCCTGGAGGACAGGCACGACATGTATTTGCTATAGCTCGCAATCAGATTGAGTTGCGTAGGACGCGTGATGCAGTTATCTGGCATCCCTTTGATGAGTCACGGGGTCTTGCTGACCCTCCGTCGGTGCATGCTCTATATCTATCTTCGAGGCGGTTTCCACTAGTATCATGCCCCCCTAGTTTAGGTTGCTTCTGGTACTTAGGGGAACGTTGTTGGAGACAGGTATATGATGGGGATGCTGTTCCTGATGATCCACACCCACATACAGTTATTCCCAGGGTTTATAGTCCTAGTGCTATACAGGAGCACGCAGACGTGTGGTGGCCTGCCAGTGATTTCATTCTTACTGGTAGGGATTATATTTCTTTCTGGCGTCAGTATTACTCCCCACCTCAGACCGGGAGTTTTGTGCATGCTGCATCCGTTGACTTGGTTGGCCCTTCTGCACTCCGTACTGGCGTTGAGCCCCCTTTTGTACTTGATGTTTCACAGTCCACGCAGGTTTACCATGCCCCACAGGATCCACCTCCTCCACGCTCATCCGAGGTGCCAGACTACGGTTGGACTGTTGCAGTACCAACTACATACGGATCTGATAGGTATATTGATATACCACGGCCAGAAGTAACGGAGTATCCAGATCCAGCTGTTTTTTCTTATCAGGATCTTTATCAGATGACGTTAGGTCTGCGTCAGGCAATGTATCGCGAGCATCAAAGGAGCATAGAAGAGTTGACTGCTCGTATGAACGAGCTGAGGAGCGCTGATGAGGAGCGGTACGGATATAGATAGACATTCGTCCCAGGCAACGACGATATTGAGGATGTGGAGATGGTGCCTGCGGATCTAGATGATGATTAGTTGTATCTTATTTAGTAGTCGTGCATGTTGTATTTGCCTGTATCTTTGTTTTACTGTGTTGTCCATTTGGAGTAGGTTAGTGAACCGTATGTTTTGTATTTGTATTACCCTGTAAAGTGTACTCTGCTTGTACGTCCTTATGTGTAACCGTTGTGTTTTTTTATGTTATATGCTTGTTGTGCATTATATGTAATCTGCGTGATCGTGCGTACGAGTTTTTTTATAATCACTGGATTTTATTGTGGGGTGTATTTTAAATTACTGTTTGAAATATTTAAGGAATCTTAATATTGCTTACCAGAGATAACAATGAAATAAGTACTAAAATGACGATGCACATACAAGCAATATACAAATTCATTAGCCTAGTCAACTCCGTCTTCGGGTTATCCAAGTATAACGTAGTTTGTAGGCTTCGTACCCAACAAAATCAGTCCCATACTCTGCAAGGTAACGAGAATCATAAGTAGCCCGATTCGTTTTAAATATGTTTTCATTTTCAACCGTCTGTATAATCATCTGGTATCTTTCACAAGTATTAACGAAACGCCGATGAGCCATATGAATTTCAGCAGAAGTTCGTGTAGTGGTACATTTATGATGATTGTTATTTAATCTTGTTACCATGGACCAAAATTCTTCATGGGTGAACCCACCTCCATTTTGCAACAGCAGTAATTCTCTTTTATCAACTTCTATATAGCATTTCATGAGTATAAGTAAGTCATGAGAAGAGAGTTCTGTAGCAGTACCACTAGAGCTAGCATCACTTTGGTTGGGACGATTACGGTTAACCACTAGACTTGCTATGTTTTTGCGTGGACGTCCTTTTGGTTTGTGAACTTGTACTATTTTTTGAGTACCACGAACAACTTCAGTATGAACTGCTTCATCCGCCTCTTTCGCTCGTGTATCTTGAACTAAACCACCATCCTTTTCCTCCTTCTTGTTCCGTTCATACTCATCAAACATTCTATCTACGAGTTCATCACTTATTACCCAATCGTCCATTTAAGCTACACAGAAACAAGAAACATATTATGTATACACGTAATTAGGTAACCATTTAGAAGGAAAGGAGGGTACAAGTATCTCACCTTATCGTCGTGGTTGTTGTAGAACTGACAAAGTTGTAGGTATGATTGTGGGGAAGAAGTGTAAACTATTTAAACACGAGGGTTGGTTAATGGTAAAGATCTATCATCAGTAATTGAGTTGTATGATACAAACATATGACAAGACAACACTCTTCACCACTAGGGTAACGTGCTATAGATTGTCCAGCGCATAGAAACAGCCTGACGTGACAACTCGTAACGATTATCGATGAGCCGACGACTGCTTTCATAAAACAAAGCCGAAATCAAGGGGACTTGTCGACCTTTATTGAAGAAAAGTCAAAAACTAGGGTCATCCCGCGGGCACTGACATGTCATAGCACAATAGTTGAAATGGTCCTTAGGTGTACACTGCTTTAACCCCAAAGGTTGCAACCATAAAGGTACGATGGAACGTAATATTTTATAAATCTTCAGTACAACCATGAAGGTACAACACTTTATGATACGATAAAACATATAATACGAATATTAAAAATCAACACTACAACCATATAGGTACAACACGTTTATAATAATACATTCAAACTAAAACATAAATCCAGACTTAGGAAACATCAAATACATATTACATAAATCAAGACACCTACCACGGCCTTGGGAAAGGTCCAGCTATAGTTTTATCCCCAACAACCTTCTTCAAACGTTTTATTTCGGCTTGCGATTCCAGTGCATACTGACGTCCACGTTCGCACATTGGCGGGTCAATCCACTGCTTAAAATAACAACATTCACTTTCATCCGGAAAAACCTTGTGGCCCTCGTATGCGTCACAACAAAAAAACCGACGACCGGCATCTTTTTCAGTCTCAGCGACAGCCACGACCGATTCTTGACCACATAGGCAGATAGGGTTGGCTACAACAGTCCGCAGTGGTTCGGAAACCTTCCCTTCAAGTACTATTTCTTTTCCAGTTCGATGATTAGCGTAACCCCCATAGTTATTTTCCCAATTTTCCATATCTCAATTTGTAAACGTGGAGTTAATGTTTTCTGAGCGGAAAGAGCAAAATACTTGGGGATATAAATACATAGAAAGAAGGGAAGCTACCGACATATACTTTATTTCAAAAGCAGCAGATTCCCTCAGCTATGTTACTGTGCAACTGTACACCTTTATGTGAGATTTGACTACTCAGCCACATGAGTGTTTCCCGTGATATGACTTACGCATCACGCGTGAACAGCGCCCGAGGGTCATCCACTTGAGCATTATTTGTTTTACCAATTCGTGAAAACTATCCGCCTATAAATATATGTCTAAGTAACTACCAACTTGCCTCACTCAAATATCTTTCATCCCATTAATACATTAACCACGTCGCTTAGCACTCATTGCAGATGTCTTCTTGGTCATCAGCTACAAACTCAGATGACCAGGCGTATGAAGAGATAAGGCTAAAGGAGCTTGCAGATGAATTAGAGTTTCTCACCGAAATAAGACCCCATAGTGGACCAACACATCTACAGGGGAACATTCAACTTCCACATCAAGCTCTTGTACCACCTGCCGGAGTGTCATATGAACAGCCAATCGCTCAACCAACGCAAGAAGTAGAGTTTTATCGAGTAACACCAAATGAGCATGAAGTTAATTCATATCCAGTTCGTTGCAAATGCGGTTATGCGGTTGAGGTTGTAGTTCGAGCCGAGGGCAACAATATTGGTCGGCGCATGCAGCAATGTCCAGCATATCCAAATGGTTGCAGTTACACGGAATGGATAGACCCACCTTTGTGTTCACGGGGAATAACATATGCGAATGAACTAGAACAGGAGAGTAAACGTCTCCAAAAGGATGTCGACCAACTGCGATTGAGCATTATGAGACTACCTTGAGACTGAACGAAAAAAGTGGTGAACTACAGTAAATGTTACCTACTGTATCTTTATGTTTATCGTTTTGGATTAGACGTCTCCAAAACGTTGTATCTTTATAAACTCCTGTATCTGTATGTTTATCGTTTTGGAATCTTCACCAACCGACATCAATGTGATTGGTCAAAACCCGCGCTTGGTTTCAAGATAATGGGTTCATAAACCAATTTTAAAGTACTTCATTCATCCGAAAGAGAAAAACTTAAACAACATAGAACTGGAACCTGGTACATAAGCAAATGCGAAAACAAAGAACCAACATTCACAAAGTGCAACAACAATAAACAGGAACTTAGTTTGTAACCAACGATACTACGCATTTCTGACAAACCCAAGTCTGATTGCCTCAGCAACTATCTTCTGCAAGCGCCTTATTTCCGCCTGCGCTTCTAAGGCGTACTGCAGTCCTCGTTCGCACATTGGCGGGTCAAGCCACTGCATAAAATTACAACATTGGACTTCGTTCGGGTAATACCGGTGGTCCTCAAACGAAGCGCAACCAAAAAAACGACGACCAGCATTTTGTTCCGTTTTAGCTACAACCACGACCGATTCGTCCCCGCAAAGACAAATTGGGTACTCTCCACCCGGTACTGTGGGCCCAATGGGGTGTAGCGGCTCGACAACACGTCCTTCGTATAATATCTGTTTTCCAGGAGTTCGATTTGCAACAACTGCGCGTAAACGAGCAGTGAGCGAAACTTTTTTCGTCTTCGGCGGAACGGAAGGTTCCTCGTTATCTTGAACAACTTGTTCCTTGCCCTCTTTTCATGAAGAAACAAGATATGCGATAGAACGAGATACTGCTGAAAGCTCAATGTCAACCCAAGGTGGAAGCACTGATGGTAGAAAGGATTTGCGATACGGACGGGACTATCCCGCTGGACACAATCAACTGGTCAGGGATTACTTCGTGGCAAAACCCGTATACGGAGATGTTTATTTCCGCCGAAGATTTCGTACGTCGAAAACTATATTTACTCGAGTACTTACCAAAGTTTCCGCAACCAACGTATATTTCACACACAGAAGAAATGCCATCAAAGAACTGGGCATTTCACCACTGCAAAAAGTTACTGCTGCACTACGTATGCTTTGCTATGCAAGTTCCGCTGATTCGTTGGACGATAAAATCAGAATTGGTGAGTCAACGACCGTAGAATGCTTGAAGCAATTTTGCAAAACCGTTGTACGTGAGTTCGGTGAAGAATATCTTAGATCCCCAACAGCTCATGACACTGCTAGATTATTACTTATGGGGGATCAACGTGGATTTCCAGGTATGTTGGGTAGCTTGGATTGTATGCACTGGACATGGAAAAATTGTCCAGTGGCACTGCAAGGACAATACAAAGGTCATATGAAAAAGGCTACGATGATTTTAGAAGCTGTTGCATCGTTTGACCTTTATATATGGCATGCTTTTTTTGGTGTTCCTGGATCGCTTAACGATATTAATGTATTACGACAATCTTATGTGTTTAACGATTTGTACAATGACCTCTCACCACCTTGCAACTACAAAATTGGTGAATCAGAACATTCCGTTGGTTATTATCTTGTAGATGGAATATATCCGAAATGGAAGACACTAGTGCAAGCATACAAAAAACCAAACAATGCAAAAGAAGCCTTATTCACGAAACAACAAGAGAGCTTGAGGAAAGATATAGAAAGGGCATTTGGAGTACTTCAAGGTAGGTTCCACATACTGCGAAACGAAGTACACTTCCACGATAAATCTGTTATAGCTGACATCATGTACTGTTGCATTATTTTACATAATATGATTGTTGAAGAAGAACGAGGAGGATATGAACTCCAACTTCGAAACTACCCGGACATTGCGGTGGAATTTAGGAAAAAACCATATAAGGACCCAAATACATTTGCAGAATACTTGCAGCGAATGGAAGAGGTGCAAGATCCACAAGCTAATCTAGAATTACGAGAAGAGCTTGTTGAACACTATTGGGAGCATGCGGGAAACCAATAGAAAATTACTGTCTTAATGATTGTAGTGAAGCCGTTAGTATCTACGATTTAGTGTGCTTACGTACTTATTATTTATATTTTATTTTAAATTAATGCTTCTATGCTTTCCTTCCCTGCCAACTGTACTCGTAATCTCGTTCTGTTATGACATTTTATAATATTGCTGCAACTAATACCTCATTCACCGAGTAACATTTCAAAGGGCAATACAACTTAATTATAAACTTAAAGTACAAGACCTGAATTAAAATACTAAAATAACAACATTCACTTACACACAACTACACTTAAATTAGAACATATCACTGAAACTGCCTAAAGTGCGTTACGTTTCTCGAACTCTTCAAGTCGTTTTTCCATGTACCTCCTTTGAATTGGATTTAGATCGTCCAGTTTGACACTCATAAGTGCAAAATCATCTACACTTTGTTGTCGAGCTAACTCTTCTCTTCGTAACTCTAATTCGTTGATTCTCATTTGTTGAAGCTCTTCATGTCGTCGTTGTTTTTCCGCTGCTCTCTCTCTTCTCTCTATTCTGGATGCTTCCTTTGTTTCCATGTACTGCTGGTTTGATTCCTCCGCGGCTGCCATACGTCCATCTAGTTGCTCGTAATACTGACTGTAATCTTTCGAAGCCTTTTTATTCGCTTTGTACTTCCCAGGTGGACGTCCTCCTGAACCGCTTGTAAAAGGGGTTTCTTCGTTTGCACCAAAGCTCCCGGGACTAACATCTTCGCTCGGCCATAGTGGCATGAACCGCTGTGTTGTATGCTCCTGTCGCACATTGCTCCATTTATCTTCTCGCGCAAGTATATCATAGCAATTGTGCATAGTGAACGGTTGGTTCTTTGATTTGGCCATATACACTTCATTTGCTCTGCTAAGCTGCATTCCAGTAATTAACATAAACGAAAATAGGATAAAAAATGAGAAATGAAAACGGTGTATTCAAAGTTAGTACCAAGTCCATGTCGTTTGCTCCGCTTTGCTGTCTGCTAGCCAACCCACTCATTATTCCTTTCCAAAGTTGACAACAAGCATTGATTCTCTTCCACGACTGCTTCAAAGAGTCAATCGATCTCGGAGGCTTATACGGACTTCGACTGTTGAATAATTTACAAACCGAACTCCAAAAAGAATTTTCAGTTTGATTAGTTCCTTTCACGTTATCTTTCGAACACTGAACCCAACAAAACGCTAGTTCACCTTGTTCATCAGGTGTCCATCTGACCATTTTCGCAACCTTCGCAGGCGGACGATTCATAACTGAATCGGGAATCTCATTGATATCAATTCCCATTTCGTTGTTTTCTACACTATCATCACCGTACAACATGTTCAAGTTTCTACATAGTTAGGGAGAATTATTTGGATATGTCGCTTCATGTTGGCTACTAGGAGATGAATATGGTTGACTGCTAAATGATTGTTGAAACGAGGAGTTATGCCCATAGGCGGATACTTGAGTGTTTTGAAAATGATTAGAATTTTGTTGTGACGGGTAGAAATTCTGATTTTGCTGCGGTGGATAATAAGTAGAAGTGTTGTGCATTGTACCTGAGTTAAAATGTTCGTTGCGTTGATAAGAAGTTTGAGTTGGAAAATCTTGTTGCTCTAGATGAAAGTTGTATGGCCTTGGATTGCTTTGTGACGCCATCTTCGATTTTCCTTTGTTATTCTTGTTGCTTGGTTTATTCGACATCACAATTGGATGATCAAGATACTTGTATGTGATATATTTGGTAAGATAGAAGAGAAAGAAGTGTGGTTGAAAGTAAAAATTTGAAGTGTATATAAAGGAGGGAGAGGTAGAGTAAGGAGCAACGGCTCAAAAAATAGCCGTTGCCCTTACACGGCTTTATTAAAGCCGTATAAGGGGTGGACGGAATTAATTGTCCACCCCTTATACGGCTTTTATAAAGCCGTATAAGTGGAAATGAATTTCTACTTATACGGCTTTATAGAAGCCGTATAAGTCATATCCGGCTTTAAATAAGCCGGATATGGCTTATTTACAAAGCAACCTTCGGGGTTGCCAAGGCAACCCAGAAAAGACATGCCGACCCCCTGTTGGGGGTCGGTTCATCCCCAACCAACCTTGCGTTGGGGATGGTCTAAGAAGCGTTTGAAAAGCTGTCTTTACTTTGGCATCATCCTCCTGCCAAAAACAGGATATACAATTGTAATCATTATATTGTTACAAAGATCGATCAAGCAAAAGATATAATACTAAGAAAATGAAAGGACGCCATAATCAAATTATAATTCCAAAGTACAGGATAACAGATGACCGACTCTGCATAAGCGTACACTAAAATTACTTTCCTAAAACTGATTTTTGTATATGGACAGAAAAGCACCTTAACTTGTAAATATATTCATAATTTTGGTCATGTCTTGACTCCTATATGTGGAAATCCTAAAATCACAAGGATCCCACATCAAATTTAGCAATGTCAAATAGAACACCATACATGGTGAATAAACTATTGAAGAACACAATGGCGGAGCATGTTTCAGGAAATGTTTTTGCATCTACTCGCACATCAAAGTACATGGTTAACCAAAGAATGAAAACACATTCCACTACGGTGTCCACTATGGTGAGAGTGAATACACTCAAATTATACAAATAAGAAAAACGCGTTGAAGTAACAAAGTTTACCTTGTGAGTCTGCTTGAGTGACCGTAGGCACTCTCTCATGTGGTCTGCTTTAGTAGCAGGTCTAACTGGTACAAAACTCTGCCAAATACAGCAGTCAATAATAGTATACAAAAATGACAACTCAAAGATACATAAATTTATCTGAACCTTTTTCTCTTCAACAGGTGGGCTAAGCTTAGGTGCTGATGGTTCTTCAGGAGGCAATCCAAGTTTTCTTCTTCTTTCAGCCTAAATGTTACAAGTATACTCATCAATTGTAGTGGAACTGCAAAAGCTAGTGTAAAATGTGTATTTTAAAGGTTTAAAACCGCTCGCATGATTAAGAATCGTCACCTTGTCTTCCTCTAATCGCTGACGGATTTTCTCTCTTGCTCTCTTCTCTTCCTCTTTCTCTGCCTTTCTCGATGTCAGAATGCTAAACAAAAAAAAAATTAGATTAGACATTTCAGCCATGAGTAGTGAAATAACGTAGGATATAGTTTTCTTTTTTTTCTTTCTCAAATATACAGATAGAACAAACCGTTTTCTTTCATTTTCTTCTTCAATCCTCTTTGCTTCAAGAAGTCCTTAACCAACAAGTACTCTCTCCTAAATGATAGTAAAATAGTTAACACTAAATCGGGTATAAAAATAAAGACAGGCAATTCTCAGCTTTCATTGTTATATGTAGCACGCCCAATAGTTAAAGGATAGACAGAAGAGTCTATAACCAACTCCATTTAAGTATACCATTTACTGTATGATATTCACAATGATTTGCCTAACGGATGGTTAAGGCGGCAGGTAATCCAACTGATCTACTCACCTAGTAGTGCAAACTGCAAAAATAGTGACAACATTGAAATTGCAACTGGCGATGTTTCTCTACAGTGATCAAATGGAACAGTGTGTGAAGATCATGTAAATTTCTCAGCCTATTCACGTTTAGATGAGCATATTTTGTAAGTGCGCATTAATTTAAGCAAGGTAGAAAATTTGTTCATGTGCTAATAATATTTTTGGTGTGCCTTACTCTCCATGAGTTCATCTACTATTCGCACTGTATACCTATGACACATGAAATGGAGATGGATGCATTGTCCAGTTTAGAGTCGGACCTAGATTTAGATGTGTGGGCTAGTATTTAATAGTTAATGATAAGAGAAATTATATGCAATTCATGTTTTTTCCAGGAAGTAGGAATGACAGTGGATTCTTTAATTTGTATACATCATCAGATATTAGTTTCCATTGTTGCATCACCATACTCCAAGAAAACATAAACTAGACTTAATCAATGCATTATTATGTTCATTAATAGTACGTTTAAGTAATAATGTACCTATCAAATATCATGCTAAAATTTATCTAACATCTCAAAAATGCATTTCAGGAATCTAAAAAATGGAACTAAGAAGAAAAAACAACAAGGTTTAAGCCACTATGTGAATAAATGTAGCTTTACGTGAAAAGATCCAACTTTCGAAAAGATTGAAAATGAAGAAATATGTGATGGATGTAGCCATTTATGAATGGTGTGCTTTATTGCATGAAGAGAATTACAGAAAACAACAAATAGACTAGCCTTTTGTCAACTTACTAGCTGAAAATTCAAGTTTTCTTTTGCTTTATTGCAATCTGTAGGACATCTCAAACCAATCATCTGATGAAGCAGGGTAATACACACACACACACACATATATATATATATATATATATATATATATATATATATATATATATATATATATATGTGTGTATGTATATATATGTGTGTATGTATTAACTGGATAAGTTTCTGCGAATAGACACCTATAAAACCTAATAGTCTGTGCAAGTAACATACAGTGATGTTCCAAAAGAGTAATATCATTATATATTGAACAAAAGAGTAAGCATCCGAATATATAGATATAACATCTTCTCTCTTTCTCTTTCCATCCTCTTTTCTTCTTTCTCTTTCCATCCTCTTTTCTTCTTTCTTCTTTCAAGCACGTTCTCTGCAAGTCACAAAGAAATTCATGATAAACAAAAATACATGTAGGTTTGGACTGTTGCTTAATAAGGCCAACAAATTAGTTTAGCCAACAAGTTGTAGACTTCAAGAGGTATACTTCAACAGAATCTCCTAGTTTACGAAGCATGATGGCGAAACTAGTGGTATGGAAAACTGAGCTAAATTATTTAACCGTAGCTAAATAAATAAAGTGTAGCTAATTGAAGATTATTAGCCTAGTGAACCGCTGAAGCACGTGAGGTGTTGGAGTGCTTTTTTTGTCTGTCGCAAACTGTGTTGTCTACAACATGGATGTGTCAACGAAGGTCCTCCGCGTATTGAACGGTAAGAAGAAAAATGTAGCACAAGTCTTTAGTAAATGGTTATCTACAATATACGGAACCATTTACCTAACCAGTTTTGCTTGCTAGGCTATATTTGTATGCACACTTTGAATTACTGCAAGTCTAAATCATAACAGGTGTAATATAAAGTCCTTATAACAATATATAGTCATGCTCCCTTGTCTCGTTTCTAAACCGAAATTTTTTACCCAAATCAGCGTCCAATCCGGTAAATTAATCGTTTAATCTAAAATTATATAAAGAGAGTTAATTAATTCAACCTGAAAAATATGCATAAGTATGATAACCATGTGAATATTAATTTCAAATCTAAAGAATATGCACAAGAAAGAATGTTAAGCATATCGATATACATATGAGAAAAGGAGTAATTAGTACCAAGAAATACGTTTTAAAATAGTGAGCACAGATTAATTACAAGTAATATAAAGGGACCTTAATTCTTGTGCTTTCTCTGTTTCACTTCTTCTTGGGTCAATGAAGGTTTTGTAGCTTCCTTTTTTTCTTTAATGGGAACCTGAAAGTTTACAAGCAAAATCTGATTAAATAAGTTATTTTTGAAGTCGTCGCTGTTTTTCCAGTTCTCTGTGTAATCTCTCTATTCTCCTCGCTTCCTTTGTTTCCATGTAGAGCTTATTTGCTTCTTCGGCAGCTGCCATACGTCGATCAAGTAGTTCGTATTACGGGCTATAATCTTTGGTGGTTTTCTTCTTCGATTTATATTTTCCCGCTAGTCTGCCACCTGAACTAGTTGTAAATGGGTTGTCTTCCTGTGGATCTGAACTACTGGGGCTAAATTCTTCGTCCGACTTTCTAGGCACAGAATGCATTGCCAAATGCTCCTGTCATAATTTGCTCCATTTTTCTTCCCTTGAAAGTATGTCGTAGCAATTGTCCAAGTTGAAAGATTGATTGTCATGTTCGGACATATATACTGCATTTGCTTGGTTAAGATGCATAACAAGAATTCATGTAAGTAAAAAAAAAAAAAAAAAAAAAAAGAACATAATCACAGAAAACATATTAAAATGCAGTATCAAATCCATTTCGTTTGCAACACTTTGTTGTCCAATCCGACCAGTATCTCTTTCCAACTTTGGCAGTTAGTATTGACTCTCCTCCCAGACTGCTTCAAAGAGTCAATTGATCTCGGAGGATTCTGTGGGCTACCACCATTGAATTATCTCCAAACTGAATTCAAAAATGAACTTTCACTTTGTCTCGTGCATTTTCCGTTGTCTATGGAACACTCAACCCAACAAAAAGCTGATACGCTTATTCATCGGGTACCATTTTACTATTTTCTGGCATTTTGTACGTGGGATATTAGTACACGAATCTGGAGTTTCGTTGGCGTTAATTTGGATTTCATCGTTTCTGCAACTATTATGTCCATATAAAAGGTTGAATTTTTTTGAAATATTGTGAGAAGTA
This sequence comes from Allium sativum, assembly GCA_030737875.1. Lineage (NCBI taxonomy): Eukaryota > Viridiplantae > Streptophyta > Magnoliopsida > Asparagales > Amaryllidaceae > Allium > Allium sativum. The sequence goes on from JASFAX010000065.1 coordinate 1,236,392, forward strand.
TTAGGAAACCTGGATCGATGTTGGCTGCTGGGAGACGAGTAGTGTTGATCACTATAGTTTTGTCCAAAAAGAGGGATTCTGCGCGTAGCCAGAAATTTGGGTATTTTGATAATGATTTGAATTTTGCTGTGAACAATAGATATTCTAATTTTGTTGTGGAAGATAACAATTAGGTGCATTTTGGATTGTACCAGAATTGAAATTTTGAACGTGCTGATTGGAGGTTAGTGTAGGAAATTGATGTTGGTCGGGTTGATGGTTGTATGGATTTTGATTGCATTGAGATGACACCTTACATTTTCTATTGTTATTCTTTGACATTGCAACCAGGTCAAAAGCAAAATATTAGAGACACATAGAAATAAAGGAGAAAATTGTGTGGTTTGAAATTGTAATACCTGGTTTATGTAGAGGAAGGAAGAAGGCAAAGGAGAGAGCATGAGAAAGAGTAACGTCAGAAAAATAGTCATTTCCCCACAGCCGGCTTATTTAAAGCCGGCAATGGACCAACGACATTTTTCACCGTTGCCTTGGCCGGCTTTAAATAAGCGGCTAAGGCCGCGTTTCCATCCAACTTACTGGGTTCCTTTGGCAACCACAGGGGCTGCCAAAGCAACCCAAATCAGAGCAACCGACCTTTTATTAGGGTCAGTTGATTCCGAACCAACACAAGGTCGGCTGTGAATGCTCTTAGTTGTGTGCTTGTCTATTCAACAGAACAAAATACTGCTTCTGCATTAGCCTCATTTTAACCTATTTTCCCATTGTACGTGTAGTCGGCATATTTTTCCTGCATTTGTATTTTGCACAATAAAAAGGTCATTTTCCTAAAACATATATTCTCCATTTTATATTTCCAGGCAAGTTAAATTCTCAACGTAGCCTACCGGTAAATATCAAATCATCCTTCTGCTTTGAGCTTAGAAACTTTAAGCCATTAAGATCATGGCTCATTTTTTGAGCCAAAGTAGGTACCAGGATTTCTCATTTCTAAACATGTATAATTTGAAAGTTCAAACCATGTATTAAAGTCAATCCAATATAACAAAAGAAGAAAACAGATGAATGGAAAAGGACAAAATAGAAAGAAAGAAAGAAGGAAAAAGAAAAACCTTTCACCAGTAATCCCCACATGAACACGATCCATCTTTAAAATGATGGAATCTCTTTGAATCTCTCACGACAATCTCCCTATCCGTAATCCTTGAAATGAATTTGGTCGCATCATGGCAATCCCCGCATACTCTAAGGTTCTTAATAATCATAATTCTTGTTCCAGGATCAGTATGCAGCAACCCATATGCAATTGCTAACCTCTCACTATGTACACAAAGCATTCTCTCTTTCACCTTCTCTTCAACATCATGGTACACAAACTCCGTCCTCGGAACATAACCTATTTTCCTCATCTCATACTCCAGTTTCTCTAAAAGTTCCATTATCTTTTCATGCTCCGGGTGGCTTCTATCCTCTATCACAAACCCATGCAGTTTTCCTTTCACTTCTATAACACTGCACCCGGGGACTTTCCTCGTTCCCAGTCTTTTCATTTCTCGTCTTACTTCTGCTACTTTGTCCCATTTTCTTGCTGCTGCATATACGTTTGAAATCAATGAATAGACACCTAAATCACTTGTACCTAACTCAATAATCTCCGCTGCCACTGTTTCTCCAACCACGTACTTCTTGTGATTATGACAGCCTGATAATAACGCTACCCAAAGTGCAATACCAGGCTCCTTAATCTTTGTTTTCGTAAGTTCATATGCTTCTTCTATGTGCCCTGCGCGTGCCAAAAGATCAACCATGCATGCATAATGCTTCTCTGTAGGCTCGATACTGTACTTGTTCATCATCTGCCTAAACCAATGCCTACCTTCTTCTACAAGTCCCGAATGACTAAAAGCTGATAACAAAGAAGCAAATGTAGTGTCGTCGGGCTTGACATTTGCTTCTTCCATTTCGAGAAAAAGGGCAAGAGCTTCTTTACCATAACCATGAACTCCATAGTTAGAAATGATTGTGTTCCAGGAAATCAAGTCTCTCAGAGTCATCCTATCAAAGAGCACACGAGCATTGGCCAAAGTCCCACATTTAGAATACATATCAATCAGTGCAGTGAAAGAGATTGTTTCAAGGTCACATCTCTTTATTATGAAACAATGCACTGACTTCCCTAGTTTTAGCACCCCGGTTTGTGAGCATGCTAGTAAAACACTTACGAGTGCGACATTATCGGGTTCGAACCCGTTACTTTGCATCATGACCAACATGTCTAGCGCATGAGAAGCAAATCCATTTTGAGCATAACCCGATATCAAAGCACTCCACGTAACCACATTCTTACCATCCATCTTATTAAATAAAATACGAGCATGATCTAAGAGTCCATTTTTCGCGTACATATCTACAAGACTAGTCTCTACAAGGACATTTTTCTTCATCATACCGAATCGAATCAGTCGAGCATGAATTGAAAGACTCGCCTTTGAGTCTCCTAAGCTAGAACATGCCTGCACCAAACCAATCATTACAATTATATCTCCATCAAAACCTTGGATTTGCATTTGTTTATAGATGTTAATGGCCTCGATAGGCTTTCCTACATTAACAAACCCAGTAATAATAGTAGTCCATGAGACTAAATCTTTGTTATTCATTGCTTGGAATACTTCCACTGCTCTTTCCATTTTACCGCATTTTGCATACAAGTTAATCAGAGAAGAAGAGACAAACACATCTTTTTCGTATCCAAAATTATATGCAGTGGTCTTAATCTCCTCAGCCAACTTCAAGTCGGACAGTTGCGTGCAAGCTTTAATAGCAATTGTAAAAGTAGAGCTATCTGGTCGGGTTATATTGGTTGAAACAAGTTTTTGGTAGAGTTCTATGACTTTGCAAGGTGAATTACTGCGGGAATACGCGATGATGAGTGCGTTATATACAGAAATTGTTGGGCTGGGAATTGTATCGAACACTTTGCTTGCAGATGAGAGATTGCCAAGGCGAGAGTAGGCAGAGATCAAATGGCCAAGGGATTGAGGTTGTGATAACGAACTGGTTGTCAGTAAAAGAGCATGAAACTTCGATAGTGTTCGAGAGCTGTTTATTGACTTCAGCAGATTTTTTGGGCTTTTCAGATAAAGAAGAGGGGAGTTGAGCATTTCAGTGGAGGACTTGAATCGTGGTAAGATGGACTTGAGTGTCCAAAGCAGAAACTGGATTGAAAGGAAAAATCATTGAATACAGATATAAGCTAAGATAAAAATCGATGAGGAAGAAGGCGAGGCGGAGAAAAAAAATGAGGGAAAAAAAAAAAATCAGGTTGAAAGAAAAATAAGTAACGACGCCTGAGAGATTCGAACTCTCGCGGGGAAACCCCATGTACTTAGCAGGCACACGCCTTAACCACTCGGCCAAAGCGTCATTGTGCGGACAATCAAACAGTCTTTCTCTTGTACTTTTGTAATTTTTATATATAATTCCTTTTTTTTTCTTTTTTCTTTTTTTCCTGAATTTAAGTTGGTTAAGTTGAATGAATGCTTTTTTTTAACCAATTTTTAAGAGTTTCCGATGTGGTGTGAAATCAGGATTTGGACAGATGCAGTAGAACTGATAAACACAAGTTCAAACAATAGAGACCAATGAAGTGGAAGATACTGAATTGAGTTTCATTAGATTGGATTTTTCTCAGCCTTGCTGCAGCTTTTGTTCATACAAAAGGTCAACTTTTTTTTCCTGATTTAGTGCTACATTGTCCCAATCATAAATTCTTAGAGCATCCCAACGCAAGGTTGCTTGGAGATGAACCGACCCCCAACGGGGGGTCAGCACGTCGCTTCTGGGTTGTCAAGGCAACACAGAAGGTTGCTTCAAAAAGTAGCCATATCCAGCTTATTTAAAGCCGGATATGGCTACACGGCTTTATTAAAGTCGTATAAGTGTAATTTTATTTCCACTTATACGGTTTTAATAAAGCCGTATAAGGGGTGGAGAATTAATTTCACCCACCCTTTATACGACTTTATTAAAGCCCTGTAAGGAGCAACGGCTAATTTTTTTTTTTTTTTTTGGTGTACGCAACAATGGCGGAAAGCAAAGAAGTGGAGAGGAAGGAGGTGTGGTGGGTGGCGGCGAGGTTTAGCAGGAGATTTTATCTCCTCGTCTTATCCGGCTTTTATAAAGCCGGATAAGGGGTGTGGTGTGGATTCATCCCCACACCACACCACGGATTGCAATCAGACGGTTGTCCGATTGCAATCCGTGTAATGCTTTATCCGGCTTTATAAAAGCCGGATAAAGCATTACAAGCAACTCACCCGTTGGGGTGAGTTGCTTTCAACGCGGAGCTGATTGGACATCCCCCAACAAGCTGTGTTGGGGGTGCTCTTAATGTCCAACAAAACCCCTTTTAAAAAATTGGTGTTTTGTGCCTACGTAATGCAAAAAGGACGCTTTCTGAACTACTAAAAGAAAGTGTTTATAAATGGCTTTCGTCCTGCTATTAGTGTTTAAGTGAGCGAGTAATCATTTTATGTAGAATGCACTGTGTATATATTTTTTTCATACATGCGTAATACTGTGAGAGGCTTGCTTGCTGGGTTGGAATTGTGAGTTATGACAGCCATTTTCGTTAGAAAATGATCAAAGGATTGCTCTGATGATTAAAATGCAAAGGAATTTAGTGTCAGATAAATGAAAATTAAAGTTATAATACAGAAAAGAAAAGAGAAGAGGGAAAAAGGGAAAAAAAAAAACTGAACCTACTGAAGAGAAGAAGAAAATATAATTGACAACTTACAGACTTGAATTACAAGAACTGTCCTGATTACAGGGTTATTACATTAGACATGATCTTCTACTATTGCAGGAGTTAGTAAAAGGTTGCATGGCATATAAGGCTTTCATAACAGCTATATATGTGCAGGTGCACATGCACATCATTATACATGTGCACGGTGCACATGCACAAAATCCAATATTTCCTTTCTTGCCTATGCTTCTCCGCAGGCTTTATTTAGTCTCCGTTGATTTTCTGATGCTGATGTTAGGATTTCAGTATACTTTAACAATATCCAATTGTGAAACCCTAGATCCAAATATTTAATCCATATTGATTTAATTGAGAACAAATCAGAAATAGATTAGTGAAAGCGTACATGAATCCGTAGTTAATCATGGCAATACCTGAATTCATATTTGGTTGCTAAGAAGAATATATAATTTGATTTGATCTTCCAAATTGACACAAACCCTAAATCTGAAATTAGCTCTTCGTAGAAGAGGTTAGAGAGTTGTTAAGGCTTGTGTAATTCGGGGACCATAACCCTTTATTTGTAGAGTTGACATTTTGTAATTCGGCCCTTCAACAAATTATAAAATGTCCCAGTATCTACACATTAGGCCCACGATAACTTAAACTTTAAGTCTTTTAATTCTAATATAAAATTAGATCATTTTAATTAGGCTTTACACCAAAATAGCACAACACATTTTATTTTACATATATGACCCAATTGTCGAAATATTCCAACAATATCCCCTTGGGTCACATATGAAATAACCTTAAAATGTGTTTAACTTTATGAGCTCCAAAATTTGCTATTTATAACATATGGTGTATCTGAAACAATCTCGTCCATTAATTGGGTTGACAAAGGATCAAAGCGGCATTCGTTACATTTGTCGTAACTAAACCCATCAATGGTCACATATGTCAATACAATCAAACGACATAGATCAATCATGGATGCGTAGCATGAAAATTACATGAAATGTGATCTATACATGTCTATTTCCAACTGGTCCTTCTTTAGTTAGATCAAATGTTTAATATTTAAACAACCTGAGTGCAAAGAAAAATTCGTTACTTTATTTCTGATCAGAAAAAGAACTTGATATGCATACATCTGTAACTGAAGTATAGAGCAGTGAGTCAAATGACGATATCAAATACAAACTCCCCCTGAACCAAAATATTCTTACATAAAAGTTACATCAATTGAGCTACATGCTCATGAAAGACCTTAGGTGATAACCTTTTGGTAAGCGGATCCGTCATAATGGAGTTTGTCTAAGTGTGCTCTATGAATTACAATATATTTTGCACTCTTCCCTTATTGGAAAATAATATTTTCTTTACTGTCACAATATTACTTGGTCTTTCAATTCTTTATCTATAACTGGAGTCTTGTGACAAAATTTCATTATTATTTTCCATATTTGGATGTCTTATAATTAACCAAAAACGATATTTTCAAAATGGCGAAAAAACTATAAGTGCATAAATGACACTTTTCCCTTATATAGTTTCACCCATAAAATATATTATCATTGCTAGAAGTGGATCTTTTACAGTAATGACATCCAAAATATCCGGATCGTAATTCTTTATGATCTCCACGCGATCCGATCTTTTATCTATGAGCATATAATCTTTTATTTTGTCTTTTAAAGATATATCATATATATCATAACCATTTTGGCTACTAAATCATTGATCCACTTTTAATATCAGTAAACTATATGCCAAATAATACACGCATATCCATATGTGTATATACATTAGTATGCATTAGAATTCACACTGCAAATGCATGAGAAATCTTTTGCATTTCTTTAATTTCAAGAATGGTAGCATTTATCTGTTTGGTAAAAGAAAAACAACTGAATCGCAGTTCACATACCAAATCTTTTAAGTATTTATCTTCCTAATACTTTTGTAATAATCCAAATATCACCCCATGAACAATAATGGTGTATTTGAATCCCAAATACAAAAGACTAATCCATAAATGAGTTTCTTAAATAGTTTCACCAATGTTTCCATTGAGAAACATAACTTTAATCTCCATCAAATAATGCTCAAAAGTACAAAATGTAGTAAGCTCCAAAGCGATCGATTCTAAATAATCGTTTACTAAGTCCAAAATGAAACATTCTTTAAAGAAAATAAAATTTCCTTTTAATAATAGCGATTTCAATAAAAGTGCCTTATAAAATTCAATATTACCCACTTGATCCCTTTTGGCTTTGAATAGTTATTCATATCCAATGATCTTATTACTTAAGTTAGAGGGGGATTTCAAACTTTATTATCCATATAGATTTATGCTATATGTTCATTTCTTAAATTCACATTTTAAACTAGTACATTACATGGATTGATGTAAGTCCATAGCATCATCTTTATCAATCCATTATTTATCTTTATGAAGAAATACTACACAATAATCTGAAATAGCATTTCTTCCCATTTAAGTGGATTTCCATAGTGATCTTTGCATTTTGAGGTTGTTGAGTTTGTTTTCTTGAAACAGTAACCTTAGCTTATAGAAAAAATTATCTTCAACATCGTCTTGTTATGGTTCTTAATTTACTTCTTCCTAATAAAAGAAAACAAATCTTAAACTTTAAGCGAAGAAGCAACCGCAGTTGAATCAAAGATAATGATTCTCTTTAAAGACAATGATATTACTTTATCTCCCCCCAAACTCAACATCCTCAAAATAACTATTGCAATTCCCACTTTAAAACTTTTCCTTAGTGTGGGTTCATAAAAAATTATAAACTTTAAATCCCTTAGAATATCAATAAAGCATTTTCTTTCTTTATGATATCTCAATCTATAATTCCTCAGTAAACTAAAACAAAAAATTATATTAGTCACCAAAACTGTAACACCCCACACCCGCTAAGGTCACTCACAAAGGGAATGCCTTAACTTCGGTGGAGAATTTTAAGTGAATATAGAACAGAAAAATTACAACAAGACAGATATAATTAATACTTGAAAAAACTAAAACATCATTTCATTGCAGCAGAAGGTAAACATGTTTAGTTACAACACCATAAAAAGAGTCAAGTACCAAATATCCATCCTGATAAAAACATAAGTACATAATCCCACTACATAACTAATAGCCATAATCGAAAAGATAAGTTGGGCTTTACATCACGGTCCAAGCTCCAAAAGATAGATAAAGAAATCTGATCAAAGCCCACTAGTGCTAGGCCCAACATGAGGACCTGAGGGGGAAAAAGATAAAAACAACGGGGTCAGACATAAGTCTGAGTGAGCCCTATAACTTTAACAACACAATCATTAAAGTAATTAGGGTATGATATAAACTTGGTACGGTGATGACTGGGGATAAATGACTACACTAAGTAGCCAACTAGACATAGGATGGACTAAGATAACGGTAAAGACGCATCTACCCACCCAAGGGTAATTACTACACTGCACCACACTAGTCATTCCTACTTAAAGGTTGATCCCACCCAAGGACTTAGAAAATTTTCCCAGTAGTTTCGTGTACCCCTAGCTGACTACATAGGTGCCGTCTGCCCCTATCTCCACTAGGTGTACCCACTACTCCCCAAGCGATCGGCTCTCTACCGTAGATACCCGTGTTGGCCCCACAGTGGGGTGTATCACTCCCCAAAGTGGCAACCCGATACAATCAATGGTGCACGGCTCATATCTACACGATGCAACAACGTCTTACCTACCAGCCCGGGTCCATACACGCATATGAAACCCGTTGGACTTGCGTTGCCACCGCTAACCCGTTTTGGCCTCTAATAGTCAAGCCCAGTACGCGTATCCCGTCCTCGACATGGGTCAAGCCCAATAAGATACATATGGGTTACTGGTTGAAATGGGCCCCCACAAGCTACCCACCTAAGCTTGTCCTTTTATCTAGTGCATCCCACTTAACCCTTTAATCATGTTTAATTACATGTTTCCACTTGGTTAAGTATTCTAATCGTATTTTCTATTGCCACCCAAGGCAACCCACTAGATTTCCACATGTCACCCTAGGCACTTACTTAATCTCCACATGCCACCCAAGGCACCCACTTAACCGTTCATGCCCCACTACATGCTTATCTGGTTAAGTGTTTCTTAATTGATTAAGAACGTAACCGTTGTAAAGACCTCTCACATTAGACTATCTTTTATGGCAGCTGGATTTGCCGGTCGGGTCCGGGCAGCCTTACGCCATAACCGAGTCTAACCTCGTGTCTTTACACTTGTCACGTATTCAGTTTGTGCCTAAGACCTCTCACATTGGGCCAATCATTTGTAGCCGCTGGATTTGCCGGTCGGTTCTGGGCAGTCTTATGCTACAAAAGGGTCCAACCTCGTGTCTTAATCGATTAATTACACCCAATTAATCACCCCCATAATTTGTATTAATTATCCCTAATTAATTACAAATTTAACGATGTACATAATTGACTCAATTATGTCCATCCACTTTATGGTATGCATAATCATACCAACTTCACACCATTTCATTAACATGAATATTAACCCCATCGTTCCCCACGTAATTCGCTAACACGACATAAAAGGGAAGATTCATCACAAATACAATGGGTTCAACTTGCATAACATTAGCATCAACATGGGTTTTAAAGGTGTCAACATGCATATAGCATCAACCCAACTAGCATAAATAATCAACCCAAACTTGCATGAATCACATATGTCATAAAGAGGGTAACTTGCATAAGCTACTTATGTCATACAAAGGGGTAAACTTGCATATGTATGTATGACATACAAAGGGGTTAACTTGCATATGTATGCATATCATACAAAGGTGTAAACTTGCACATGTTACTTGCATATAATCAAACACCAAACTTGCATAACATGTCATATATGAACTTGCATATAATCATACACCAAACTTGCATAACATATCATATATGAACTTGCATATAATCATACACCAAACTTGCATAATCATGGTGTCATAATGGATCAATGTTTATCATAGTGATTTGCATAACTAGCATCATGAACTCATAGCATATGACTTGCATAACATCATGATCACATAGCACATGACTTGCATAACTTGCATAACATCATGAACACATAGCATATGACTTGCATAACTTGCATAACACATAGCATATGACTTGCATAACTTGCATAACATCATGAACACATAGCATATGACTTGCATAACTTGCATAACACATAGCATATAACTTGCATAACTTGCATAACATCATGAACACATAGCATATGATAACATAACTTGCATTGATCCACATTCATAGCCATAACCTCATTATATCCTATCATAATCATTTCAACAATTGGTCATTAAGGCTATAGAAACTCACAACTTGTTGATTAGCACTCCTATGAAGAGGATTAAGTTGCTAGAGTTGATTAGAAGTTGATTTGAGAAGCTATCTTCCTCTTTAATTTGATGGAGGCTCCTTCAAGTTGCATTTTGACGGCATAACGATGTTGTATCTATTTTTAGTATGAATTAGGGTAGTCTTAGGGTGTATTTATAGAGTAGTTAAGTGTTTTAGGCCATTAGATTAACCCTAAATCAGATTAGAGCCGTCAGATTTCGTCACTAGCCCTAAAACATAGCCCAAACCCCATCAGGTTGCACCTAGGTCACACAGACCGACAGGGGGGGTCGACCCCTAGGGAGGGGGTCGACACCCATGTCGACCCTAGGGTAGACACCCTCTGCCAGGCGGGAATTTTTCCCGCCTCTTCTGAAATGTGAAATTTTTATATTTAAATCTGTTTTGAATTTCTGAAAACTTCTTCGGGCCTTAACTAGGTCATACGGACTCCGATTTTCGAAAACTCGGACACTATTTCGCGTATTTTTCCGAGACGAACGCAATGGCATAGCCCGTTTCCCCTGATTCAGATTTTAAAATTTAATTCTGCCCTGATTTAGATTATAACAAGTTATTCATACATTCTCCCCTACTTAAAGGATTTTGTCCCCGAAATCTCTAAGTCAAGAAGAACGTATCCTACCAACCAAACAACCATCTACTCAAACCATCAAACACTGGCATCCATTGTCCTTAGAGTTTCTAATGTTGTATGAACATATGCAAAGAGTGTGTGTATATGTTCCCTGTCTAATGCAAAATCAGGCGGTTTACTGATTCAGTTGACCTCCTTAATGCAAACCATGATAGTGCCATGCATCCAATATGTATGCGAAAGAACCCTATCGACACATACTATTTCTATATGAGTGCACAATCATTCACCAAAATGCATCATCCATATGATAACACAACCATTGTACATCCATTAATATAGCTACCTACACACAATTTTATGCAATATGCAATATGAAGTGACTGAGCCGATCTAGTGTCTAAAGTGTGTGTATATGCATCCACGAGCAACCACTAGCAACCACTTGCATCCACACGCATCCATCAAACATGTCTTAAACACATGTTTCAACCATAGGTTTACCCTATCTAAAGGTCAAAGGTACTAATGAGAGGACATAATAAAGATAAGATAAGTACTAGACAAACGATAAAGGAGAAGTTAAAAGACATACCCTCAAAAAGGAATGGGTACAGTGAACGCATCTTTGCTTCAGTCTCCCAAGTAGCATTGCTCTCATCCTCTCCCCATTGAACTTTGACTAGTCGAACCTCTCTGTTTCTCAACTTCCTAATCTCTGACCCAAGGATGCGGGTAGGAGCTCGTCGGATAGTCGCATCACGCTCTAACTCCACTTCTCTAAGTAAGCTTGGGTCTACCACCTCTGCGGTCTCATGTAGGCACTTCCTCAAATGTGACACATGGAATACGTCATGTACCCCACTAAGTCTCTCGGGTAAATCCACTCTATATGCCATCCGTCCAATCCTTTCCTTAATAGGAAGTGGTCCTACAAATCTTGGTGCTAACTTCCCAACGGACCCAAAGCAAACAACATTCCGTAATGGAGATACTTTGACAAAGACCATGTCCCCAACATTAAATTCCAGATCCGTCCTCCTCTTATCCGCGTAAGATTTCTGTCTGTCTTGCGCCGCTTTCATCCTTCTTCGAATCAAATCAATCTTTTCCGAAGTCTCTCTAACCATATCAGGCCCAAGCAAGATCTTATCCGTAGATTCCCACCAACATGTAGGTGATCGACAAGGCCTTCCATAAAGGGCTTCGAAAGGAGCCATACCAATACTGGACGGAAAGCTGTTATTATACGCGAACTCCACCAATGGAAGATGCTCTTCCCACGTACCTCCAAAATCTAAGATACAAAGCCTCAAAAGGTCTTCCAGAATACGATTCACCCTATCGGTCTGGCCGTCCGTCTGAGGATGATATGCGGTGCTCAAACACAACTGAGTCCCCACTGCTTCTTGCAAACTCTTCCAAAACTCGCTAGTGAAGATAGGATCTCGATCACTCACTATGCTAGAAGGTACCCCATGCAACCGAACTATCTCTCGAAGGTAAACTGAAGCTAGCCATGGAGCAGTCCTCTTGCTCTTCACGGGTATGAAATGGGCACTCTTAGTAAGTCTGTCTACCACAACCCAAATTCCCGTATTACCCTTCCTCGACCTCGGTAACCCATCAATAAAATCCATCGAGACGCTATCCCACTTCCATTGCGGAACTTCTAATGGGTGAAGCAACCCACCAGGTTTCTTTTGCTCCGCTTTCACTTGTTGGCACACCAAGCATCTAGCGACATACTCGGCCACATCTTTCTTCATACCGGCCCAAAAGAAAACTCGCTTCATGTCTTGGTACATCTTGTCCCCACCGGGATGAATGGTCATCCTAGAACGATGTGCATCATCAAGAATAGCCTTCCTCAAACCCTCATCTTGCGGTACACAAAGTCTACCGTCTCTACGCAAGCACCCCCTATCATCTAGGGTGTACCTACTCAAATGGCTGGACGACTCCCCCCTTATGAGCTTCTCTACTAACTCAACCAACTGTGGGTCGTCCCGCTGTGCCTCGCCAATCCGTCCCAAAAGAGTAGGTCTGACCTCTAAATATGCTAGCAAACCGGGTATAAAGTCAACGGAAGGTCTGAAATCAAACATCGATATAAATTCCAAGCTTCGTCGTTCCACGAACAATGGACTCAAGGACAACCTTTTTCTGCTCAAGGCGTCCGCCACCACGTTACCCTTGCCAGGGGTATACGCTATCTCGAAATCATAGGATGCTAAGAACTCCATCCACCTTTGCTGTCTCAAGTTCAAATCCTTCTGAGAAAACAAGTACTTCAATGATTTGTGGTCAGTGAACAATTCGAACCTCTACCCAAGAAGATAATGGCGCCAAGTCTTAAGCGCAAAAACAATAGCGGCCAACTCTAAATCATGGGTAGGGTAATTTTTCTCATGCGCTCTCAACTGCCTTCCACCATAGGCTATTACCCTTCCCTCTTGCTTTAAGACTGCGCCCAGTCCTGTCCCACAAGCATCGGTATAAACAACAAATGGCTTGCTCCCATCTGGCAACACTAAGACTGGAGCTGTGGTTAAAGCTCTCTTTAACCGTCGGAACGCATCATCACAATCTACGTCCCATGCGAAGACCAGATTCTTCTTTGTCAAGCGAGTTAATGGGGCTGATATCTTTGCGAAGTCCTTGATAAACTTCCTATAGTAGCCAGCCAACCCCAAGAAACTCCTCACCTCGGTAGCATTCTTCGGAACCTTCCAATCTTGGATGGATACTACCTTCGCTGGATCCACAGCTATCCCTTCCTTGGAGACCACGTGCCCCAAGAACCGCACTTCCTTCCTCCAGAAGTGACATTTAGAGAATTTAGCCTTAAGGCTATGCGCTCGAAGAGTCTCCAACACTTCCCTAAGATGTAGGGCATGCTCTTTCTCACTCTTAGAAAATACTAAGATGTCATCCACAAAGACCACCACGAACTTATTAAGGAACTCCCTGAACACCCTACTCATCAAATCAACAAAGTATGCAGGGGTGTTCGTCAAACAAAATGGCATCACCAGCCACTCATAGAAACCATCCGGAGTCCTAAAGGCAGTCTTGTCTATGCTATCCTCAGCCACCCTCAACTGATGAAACCCTGTGGCTAAGTCCAACTGCGAAAATACCGAAGCGCCAACCAACTGATCAAAAAGATCATCAATCCTCGGCAATGGGTGTCTATTCTTCTTTGTGAGCTTGTTGAGTTCTCTATAGTCTACACAAAGTCTGATGGACCCATCCGCCTTCGTGGCAAAAACCACTGGAGCACCCCACTCCGATATACTTCGTCTTATGAACCCCTTCTCAAGCAACTCCCCTACTTGCTTATGGAGTTCCCTCCTCTCACGAGGAGCCATGTGGCGCACTGGTAAAGATACTGGTTTAGCATTGTCCACCAGGTATATTCGGAAGTCTATCTCCCGCTTCGGAGGTAAGCCCTTCACCTCCTCAAACACATCCGAGTATTCCCGGACCACTCTAACAGATTGTAAACTCTCGACCGAAGCGTCAAGCGATTCAAGATAACTTAGCATAACAGAATCCATGGGATTACAAGAGATCTCGAGAGTGTTCCCCAAGCGGGTCATGAGCCTAACAACTCTCCTTTCGCAATCAAGAACGGCACCATTACTGGATAACCAGTCCATGCCCAAAATCAACCCATAGCCCGTGAAGCCCAAAACAAAAGCATCACATCTAAACTCAACGCTAAGTATAGAAATCTTCAAACCCAAACATATCATGGACAAATAAGTGGAGCCCCCAATTGGGTTTGAAACAACCAAGGGATCATCTACTAGACTGGTGTCTAAGTGTAGTGACTCAACTAATGATGATGAGATAAACGAATGCGATGCGCCAGAGTCAAACAAAGTACGGACGGGATGATCAAACAGAAAAACCAGACTTTCAACGGAAATAGTTCTACCTCTTTCCTGAATCGGTGGAACCGCGAGAGCCTGAACTTGCCCCCTTGCCTGACCTGGTGCCATAAGAGCTTGCACCTGTCCCCCTGAGGTAGATCCCGCCCTTTGCCCCTTCTTAGGGAAATCCTTCACTAGATGCCCTGCTTCGCCACAGTGGAAGCAGCCAGTCTTCTTCTTCTTCCGACAATCTTTGCTTAGGTGGCCTGGTGTCCCGCAATTGAAGCACTTCTTCTTTCCCTTGCCACCGTTGCCTTTCCCACCCTTGTTTTGCTGTTGCTATTGAGGTCTCTTTTGATCTCCTTTCTTCTCGGGTGCCTTATTAGCATTGGGACCCTTCTCTTCCTCATGCATGAGTGCCATGTCTACTAGCTTCTCAAAGGTGGCCCCCATAGGGATGTGAGTCATAGCCAATCCATGCATCGGTTCATTTAAGCCCTTAACGAACCTCAAAGCCTTCTTCTCCGGTGTATTCACCATGTCTATGCCAAACCTTGCCAATTAATTAAACTTGTTGACATATTCCTTCACTGATAGGTTCCCTTGCTTTAGAGTCAAGAACCTTTCCATATACAAGTTTTCCTCTGCCCTTGAGAGAAACTTTTCCACAAACCTTTGCCTGAAATCCGCCCAAGAGTCAACAGGGCGCTCTCCATTAGTGACCTCCCACCAGAATGAGGCCTCTCCCTTCATTAACCAAGCAGCTAACTTGACTTTCTTTCCTTCTTCCATCTCAAAGATATCTATCAACTCTTCCACCTCCTTAAGCCAATCCCTTGCTTCCACTAAATTTTCTGATCCTTGAAAAGGTTTCCCTCCCATAGCCTTAAATTCCTTGCAAGTCTTAGCAAAAGTATCCGTGCGAGGAGGAGGAGGAGGAAGATCGGGTGCTACTGTTGGTGGAGGAACATTTGCTGGACCCGCAGTGGCGGCCCTAGCCTCCATCAATCTCCTATACCATACTGGTATCGTCACACCCTCCGGAAAGTTAAGATCTTCAGCCATGCTGAAACGAAAAAGGAAAGGTTCAAAACGGAGAATTCGAAAGATAAAGATATGGCTATTGGGGATTATGCTTTTCTTTCAAAAACTTTTCTCTTAAAAAACATGTTTTTGAAAATACTCCTTCAAAAATGTTCTTAGAAAAATAGTTTTTCTAAAAGTTTTATCTGTTCTGGTAACCTTAAGCTCTGATACCACGTGTAACACCCCACACCCGCTAAGGTCACTCACAAAGGGAATGCCTTAACTTCGGTGGAGCATTTTAAGTGAATATGGAACAGAAAAATTACAACAAGACAGATATAATTAATACTTGAAAAATCTAAAACATCATTTCATTGCAGCAGAAGGTAAACATGTTTAGTTACAACACCATAAAAAGAGTCAAGTACCAAATATCCATCCTGATAAAAACATAAGTACATAATCCCACTACATAACTAATAGCCATAATAGAAAAGATAAGTTGGGCTTTACATCACGGTCCAAGCTCCAAAAGATAGATAAAGAAATCTGATCAAAGCCCACTAGTGCTAGGCCCAACCTGAGGACCTGAGGGGGGAAAAGATAAAAACAACGGGGTTAGACATAAGTCTGAGTGAGCCCTATAACTTTAACAACACAATCATTAAAGTAATTAGGGTATGATATAAACTTGGTACGGTGATGACTGGGGATAAATGACTACACTAAGTAGCCAACTAGACATAGGATGGACTAAGATAACGGTAAAGACGCATCTACCCACCCAAGGGTAATTACTACACTGCACCACACTAGTCATTCCTACTTAAAGGTTGATCCCACCCAAGGACTTAGAAAATTTTCCCAGTAGTTTCGTGTACCCCTAGCTGACTACATAGGTGCCGTCTGCCCCTATCTCCACTAGGTGTACCCACTACTCCCCAAGCGATCGGCTCTCTACCGTAGATACCCGTGCTGGCCCCACAGTGGGGTGTATCACTCCCCAAAGTGGCAACCCGATACAATCAATGGTGCACGGCTCATATCTACACGATGCAACAACGTCTTACCTACCAGCCCGGGTCCATACACGCATATGAAACCCGTTGGACTTGCGTTGCCACCGCTAACCCGTTTTGGCCTCTTATAGTCAAGCCCAGTACGCGTGTCCCGTCCTCGACATGGGTCGAGCCCAATAAGATACATATGGGTTACTGGTTGAAATGGGCCCCCACAAGCTACCCACCTAAGCTTGTCCTTTTATCTAGTGCATCCCACTTAACCCTTTAATCATGTTTAATTACATGTTTCCACTTGGTTAAGTATTCTAATCGTATTTTCTATTGCCACCCAAGGCAACCCACTTGATTTCCACATGTCACCCAAGGCACTTACTTAATCTCCACATGCCACCCAAGGCACCCACTTAACCCTTCATGCCCCACTACATGCTTATCTGGTTAAGTGTTTCTTAATTGATTAAGAACATAACCGTTGTAAAGACCTCTCACATTAGACTATCTTTTATGGCAGCTGGATTTGCCGGTCGGGTCCGGGCAGCCTTACGCCATAACCGAGTCTAACCTCGTGTCTTTACACTTGTCACGTATTCAGTTTGTGCCTAAGACCTCTCACATTGGGCCAATCATTTGTAGCCGCTGGATTTGCCGGTCGGTTCCGGGCAGTCTTATGCTACAAAAGGGTCCAACCTCATGTCTTAGTCGATTAATTACACCTAATTAATCACCCCCATAATTTGTATTAATTATCCCTAATTAATTACAAATTTAACGATGTACATAATTGACTCAATTATGTCCATCCACTTTATGGTATGCATAATCATACCAACTTCACACCATTTCATTAACATGAATATTAACCCCATCGTTCCCCACGTAATTCGCTAACACGACATAAAAGGGAAGATTCATCACAAATACAATGGGTTCAACTTGCATAACAATAGCATCAACATGGGTTTTAAAGGTGTCAACATGCATATAGCATCAACCCAACTAGCATAAATAATCAACCCAAACTTGCATGAATCACATATGTCATAAAGAGGGTAACTTGCATAAGCTACTTATGTCATACAAAGGGGTAAACTTGCATATGTATGTATGACATACAAAGGGGTTAACTTGCATATGTATGCATATCATACAAAGGTGTAAACTTGCACATGTTACTTGCATATAATCAAACACCAAACTTGCATAACATGTCATATATGAACTTGCATATAATCATACACCAAACTTGCATAACATATCATATATGAACTTGCATATAATCATACACCAAACTTGCATAATCATGGTGTCATAATGGATCAATGTTTATCATAGTGATTTGCATAACTAGCATCATGAACTCATAGCATATGACTTGCATAACTTGCATAACATCATGATCACATAGCACATGACTTGCATAACTTGCATAACATCATGAACACATAGCATATGACTTGCATAACTTGCATAACACATAGCATATGACTTGCATAACTTGCATAACATCATGAACACATAGCATATGACTTGCATAACTTGCATAACACATAGCATATAACTTGCATAACTTGCATAACATCATGAACACATAGCATATGATAACATAACTTGCATTGATCCACATTCATAGCCATAACCTCATTAAATCCTATCATAATCATTTCAACAATTGGTCATTAAGGCTATAGAAACTCACAACTTGTTGATTAGCACTCCTATGAAGAGGATTAAGTTGCTAGAGTTGATTAGAAGTTGATTTGAGAAGCTATCTTCCTCTTTAATTTGATGGAGGCTCCTTCAAGTTGCATTTTGACGGCATAACGATGTTGTATCTATTTTTAGTATGAATTAGGGTAGTCTTAGGGTGGATTTATAGAGTAGTTAAGTGTTTTAGGCCATTAGATTAACCATAAATCAGATTAGAGCCGTCAGATTTCGTCACTAGCCCTAAAACATAGCCCAAACCCCATCAGGTTGCACCTAGGTCACACAGACCGACAGGGGGGGTCGACCCCTAGGGAGGGGGTCGACACCCATGTCGACCCTAGGGTCGACACCCTCTGCCAGGCGGGAATTTTTCCCGCCTCTTCTGAAATGTGAAATTTTTATATTTAAATCTGTTTTGAATTTCTGAAAACTTCTTCGGGCCTTAACTGGGTCATACGGACTCCGATTTTCGAAAACTCGGACTCTATTTCGCGTAATTTTCCGAGATGAACGCAATGGCATAGCCCGTTTCCCCTGATTCAGATTTTAAAATTTAATTCTGCCCTGATTTAGATTATAACAAGTTATTCAATATACGGGGTGTTACATTCTCCCCTACTTAAAGGATTTCGTCCCCGAAATCTCTAAGTCAAGAAGAACGTATCCTACCAACCAAACAACCATCTACTCAAACCATCAAACACTGGCATCCATTGTCCTTAGAGTTTCTAATGCTGTATGAACATATGCAAAGAGTGTGTGTATATGTTCCCTGTCTAATGAAAAATCAGGCGGTCTACTGATTCAGTTGATCTCCTTAATGCAAACCATGATAGTGCCATGCATCCAATATGTATGCGAAAGAACCCTAACGACACATACTATTTCTATATGAGTGCACAATCATTCACCAAAATGCATCATCCATATGATAACACAACCATTATACATCCATTAATATAGCTACCTACACACAATTTTATGCAATATGCAATATGAAGTGACTGAGCCGATCTAGTGTCTAAAGTGTGTGTATATGCATCCACGAGCAACCACTAGCAACCACTTGCATCCACACGCATCCATCAAACATAACATGTCTCAAACACATGTTTCAAACATAGGTTTACCCTATCTAAAGGTCAAAGGTACTAATGAGAGGACATACTAAAGATAAGATAAGTACTAGACAAACGATAAAGGAGAAGTTAAAAGACATACCCTCAAAAAGGAATGGGTACAGTGAACGCATCTTTGCTTCTGTCTCCCAAGTAGCATTGCTCTCATCCTCTCCCCATTGCACTTTGACTAGTCGAACCTCTCTGTTTCTCAACTTCCTAATCTCTGTCCCAAGGATGCGGGTAGGAGCTCGTCGGATAGTCGCATCACGCTCTACCTCCACTTCTCTAAGTAAGCTCGGCTCTACCACCTCTGCGGTCTCATGTAGGCACTTCCTCAAATGTGACACATGGAATACGTCATGTACCCCACTAAGTCTCTCGGGTAAATCCACTCTATATGCCATCCGTCCAATCCTTTCCTTAATAGGAAACGGTCCTACAAATCTTGGTGTTAACTTCCCAACGGACCCAAAGCGAACAACATTCCGTAATGGAGATACTTTGACAAAGACCATGTCCCCAACATTAAACTCCAGATCCGTCCTCCTCTTATCCGCGTAAGATTTCTGTCTGTCTTGCGCCGCTTTCATCCTTCTTCGAATCAAATCAATCTTTTCCGAAGTCTCTCTAACCATATCAGGCCCAAGCAAGATCTTATCCGTAGATTCCCACCAACATGTAGGTGATCGACAAGGCTTTCCATAAAGGGCTTCGAAAGGAGCCATACCAATACTGGACTGAAAGCTGTTATTATACGCGAACTCCACCAATGGAAGATGCTCTTCCCACGTACCTCCAAAATCTAAGATACAAAGCCTCAAAAGGTCTTCCAGAACACGATTCACCCTCTCGGTCTAGTCGTCCGTCTGAGGATGATATGCGGTGCTCAAACACAACTGAGTCCCCACCGCTTCTTGCAAACTCTTCCAAAACTCGCTAGTGAAGATAGGATCTCGATCACTCACTATGCTAGAAGGTACCCCATGCAACCGGACTATCTCTCGAAGGTAAACTGAAGCTAGCCATGGAGCAGTCCTCTTGCTCTTCACGGGTATGAAATGGGCACTCTTAGTAAGTCTGTCTACCACAACCCAAATTCCCGTATTACCCTTCCTCGACCTCGGTAGCCCATCAATAAAATCCATCGAGACACTATCCCACTTCCATTGCGGAACTTCTAATGGGTGAAGCAACCCACCAGGTTTCTTTTGCTCCGCTTTCACTTGTTGGCACACCAAGCATCTAGCGACATACTCGGCCACATCTTTCTTCATATCGGCCCAAAAGAAAACTCGCTTCGTGTCTTGGTACATCTTGTCCCCACCGGGATGAATGGTCATCCTAGAACGATGTGCATCATCAAGAATAGCCTTCCTCAAACCCTCATCTTGCGGTACACAAAGTCTACCGTCTCTACGCAAGCACCCCCTATCGTCTAGGGTGTACCTACTCAAATGGCTGGACGACTCCCCCCTTATGAGCTTCTCTACTAACTCAACCAACTGTGGGTCGTCCCGCTATGCCTCGCCAATCCGTCCCAAAAGAGTAGGTCTGACCTCTAAAGATGCTAGCAAACCGGGTACAAAGTTAACGGAAGGTCTGAAATCAAACATCGATATAAATTCCAAGCTTCGTCGTTCCACGAACAATGGACTCAAGGACAACCTTTTTCTGCTCAAGGCGTCCGCCACCACGTTACCCTTGCCAGGGGTATACGCTATCTCGAAATCATAGGATGCTAAGAACTCCATCCACCTTTGCTGTCTCAAGTTCAAATCCTTCTGAGAAAACAAGTACTTCAATGATTTGTGGTCAGTGAACAATTCGAACCTCTCCCCAAGAAGATAATGGCGCCAAGTCTTAAGCGCAAAAACAATAGCGGCCAACTCTAAATCATGGGTAGGGTAATTTTTCTCATGCGCTCTCAACTGCCTTCCACCATAGGCTACTACCCTTCCCTCTTGCATTAAGACTACGTCTAGTCCTGTCCCACAAGCATCGGTATAAACAACAAATGGCTTGCTCCCATCTGGCAACACTAAGACTGGAGCTGTGGTTAAAGCTCTCTTTAACCGTCGGAACGCATCATCACAATCTACGTCCCATGCGAAGACCAGATTCTTCTTTGTCAAGCGAGTTAATGGGGCTGATATCTTTGCGAAGTCCTTGATAAACTTCCTATAGTAGCCAGCCAACCCCAAGAAACTCCTCACCTCGGTAGCATTCTTCGGAACCTTCCAATCTTGGATGGATACTACCTTCGCGGGATCCACAGCTATCCCTTCCTTGGAGACCACGTGCCCCAAGAACCGCACTTCCTTCCTCCAGAAGTGATATTTAGAGAATTTAGCCTTAAGGCTATGCGCTCGAAGAGTCTCCAACACTTCCCTAAGATGTAGGGCATGCTCTTCCTCACTCTTAGAAAATACTAAGATGTCATCCACAAAGACCACCACGAACTTATTAAGGAACTCCCTGAACACCCTACTCATCAAATCAACAAAGTATGCAGGGGCGTTCGTCAAACCAAATGGCATCACCAGCCACTCATAGAAACCATCCGGAGTCCTAAAGGCAGTCTTGTCTATGCTATCCTCAGCCACCCTCAACTGATGAAACCCCGTGGCTAAGTCCAACCGCGAAAAAACTGAAGCGCCAACCAACTGATCAAAAAGATCATCAATCCTCGGCAATGGGTGTCTATTCTTCTTTGTGAGCTTGTTGAGTTCTCTATAGTCTACACAAAGTCTGATGGACCCATCCGCCTTCGTGGCAAAAACCACTGGAGCACCCCACTCCGATATACTTCGTCTTATGAACCCCTTCTCAAGCAACTCCCCTACTTGCTTATGGAGTTCCCTCCTCTCACAAGGAGCCATGTGGCGCACTGGTAAAGATACTGGTTTAGCATTGTCCACCAGATATATTCAGAAGTCTATCTCCCGCTTCGGAGGTAAGCCCTTCACCTCCTCAAACACATTCGAGTATTCTCGGACCACTCTAACAGATTGTAAACTCTCGACCGAAGCGTCAAGCGATTCAAGATAACTTAGCATAACAGAATCCATGGGATTACAAGAGATCTCGAGAGTGTTCCCCAAGCGGGTCATGAGCCTAACAACTCTCCTTTCGCAATCAAGAACGGCACCATTACTGGATAACCAGTCCATGCCCAAAATCAACCCATAGCCCATGAAGCCCAAAACAAAAGCATCACATCTAAACTCAACGCTAAGTATAGAAATCTTCAAACCCAAACATATCATGGACAAATAAGTGGAGCCCCCAATTGGGTTTGAAACAACCAAGGGATCATCTACTAGACTGGTGTCTAAGTGCAGTAACTCAACTAATGATGATGAGATAAACGAATGCGATGCGCCAGAGTCAAACAAAGTACGGACAGGATGATCAAACAGAAAAACCAGACTTTCAACGGAAATAGTTCTACCTCTTTCCTGAATCGGTGGAACCGCGAGAGCCTGAACTTGCCCCCTTGCCTGACCTGGTGCCATAAGAGCTTGCACCTGTCCCCCTAAGGTAGATCCCGTCCTTTGCCCCTTCTTTGGGCAATCCTTCACTAGATGCCCTGCTTCGCCACAGTGGAAGCAGCCAGTCTTCTTCTTCTTCCGACAATCTTTGCTTAGGTGGCCTGGTGTCCCGCAATTGAAGCACTTCTTCTTTCCCTTGCCACCGTTGCCTTTCCCACCCTTGTTTTGCTGTTGCTATTGAGGTCTCTTTTGATCTCCTTTCTTCTCGGGTGCCTTATTAGCATTGGGACCCTTCTCTTCCTCATGCATGAGTGCCATGTCTACTAGCTTCTCAAAGGTGGCCCCCATAGGGATGTGAGTCATAGCCAATCCATGCATCGGTTCATTTAAGCCCTTAACGAACCTCAAAGCCTTCTTCTCCGGTGTATTCACCATGTCTATGCCAAACCTTGCCAATTAATTAAACTTGTTGACATATTCCTTCACTGATAGGTTCCCTTGCTTTAGAGTCAAGAACCTTTCCATATACAAGTTTTCCTCCGCCCTTGAGAGAAACTTTGCCACAAACCTTTGCCTGAAATCCGCCCAAGAGTCAACAGGGCGCTCTCCATTAGTGACCTACCACCAGAATGAGGCCTCTCCCTTCATTAACCAAGCAGCTAACTTGACTTTCTTTCCTTCTTCCATCTCAAAGATATCTATCAACTCTTCCACCTCCTTAAGCCAATCCCTTGCTTCCACAAAAGTTTCTGATCCTTGAAAAGGTTTCCCTCCCATAGCCTTAAATTCCTTGCAAGTCTTAGCAAAAGTATTCGTGCGAGGAGGAGGAGGAGGAGGAAGATCGGGTGCTACTGTTGGTGGGGGAACATTTGCTGGACCCGCAGTGGCGGCCCTAGCCTCCATCAATCTCCTATACCATACTGGTGTCGTCACACCCTCCGGAAAGTTAAGATCTTCAGCCATGCTGAAACGAAAAAGGAAAGATTCAAAACGGAGAATTCGAAAGATAAAGATATGGCTATTGGGGATTATGCTTTTCTTTCAAAAACTTTTCTCTTAAAAAACATGTTTTTGAAAATACTCCTTCAAAAATGTTCTTAGAAAAATAGTTTTTCTAAAAGTTTTATCTGTTCTGGTAACCTTAAGCTCTGATACCACGTGTAACACCCCACACCCGCTAAGGTGACTCACAAAGGGAATGCCTTAACTTCGGTGGAGCATTTTAAGTGAATATAGAACAGAAAAATTACAACAAGACAGATATAATTAATACTTGAAAAATCTAAAACATCATTTCATTGCAGCAGAAGGTAAACATGTTTAGTTACAACACCATAAAAAGAGTCAAGTACCAAATATCCATCCTGATAAAAACATAAGTACATAATCCCACTACATAACTAATAGGCATA
The DNA here is from genome assembly GCA_030737875.1 of Allium sativum. NCBI lineage: Eukaryota > Viridiplantae > Streptophyta > Magnoliopsida > Asparagales > Amaryllidaceae > Allium > Allium sativum. Next base: position 1,260,820 of record JASFAX010000065.1, read on the forward strand.
ATAGAAAAGATAAGTTGGGCTTTACATCATGGTCCAAGCTCCAAAAGATAGATAAAGAAATCTGATCAAAGCCCACTAGTGCTAGGCCCAACCTGAGGACCTGAGGGGGAAAAAGATAAAAACAACGGGGTCAGACATAAGTCTGAGTGAGCCCTATAACTTTAACAACACAATCATTAAAGTAATTAGGGTATGATATAAACTTGGTACGGTGATGACTGGGGATAAATGACTACACTAAGTAGCCAACTAGACATAGGATGGACTAAGATAAAGGTAAAGACGCATCTACCCACCCAAGGGTAATTACTACACTGCACCACACTAGTCATTCCTACTTAAAGGTTGATCCCACCCAAGGACTTAGAAAATTTTCCCAGTACTTTCGTGTACCCCTAGCTGACTACATAGGTGTCGTCTGCCCCTATCTCCACTAGGTGTACCCACTACTCCCCAAGCGATCGGCTCCCTACCGTAGATACCCGTGCTGGCCCCACAGTGGGGTGTATCACTCCCCAAAGTGGCAACCCGATACAATCAATGGTGCACGGCTCATATCTACACGATGCAACAACGTCTTACCTACCAGCCCGGGTCCACACACGCATATGAAACCCGTTGGACTTGCGTTGCCACCGCTAACCCATTTTGGTCTCTTATAGTCAAGCCCAGTACGCGTGTCCCGTCCTCGACATGGGTCGAGCCCAATAAGATACATATGGGTTACTGGTTGAAATGGGCCCCCACAAGCTACCCACCTAAGCTTGTCCCTTTATCTAGTGCATCCCACTTAACCCTTTAATCATGTTTAATTACATGTTTCCACTTGGTTAAGTATTCTAATCGTATTTTCTATTGCCACCCAAAGCAACCCACTAGATTTCCACATGCCACCCAAGGCACTTACTTAATCTCCACATGCCACCCAAGGCACCCACTTAACCCTTCATGCCCCACTACATGCTTATCTGGTTAAGTGTTTCTTAATTGATTAAGAACGTAACCGTTGTAAAGACCTCTCACATTAGACTATCTTTTATGGCAGCTGGATTTGCCGGTCGGGTCCGGGCAGCCTTACGCCATAACCGAGTCTAACCTCGTGTCTTTACACTTGTCACGTATTCAGTTTGTGCCTAAGACCTCTCACATTGGGCCAATCATTTGTAGCCATTGGATTTGCCGGCCGGTTCCGGGCAGTCTTATGCTACAAAAGGGTCCAACCTCGTGTCTTAGTCGATTAATTACACCTAATTAATCACCCCCATAATTTGTATTAATTATCCCTAATTAATTACAAATTTAACGATGTACATAATTGACTCAATTATGTCCATCCACTTTATGGTATGCATAATCATACCAACTTCACACCATTTCATTAACATGAATATTAACCCCATCGTTCCCCACATAATTCGCTAACACGACATAAAAGGGAAGATTCATCACAAATACAATGGGTTCAACTTGCATAACATTAGCATTAACATGGGTTTTAAAGGTGTCAACATGCATATAGCATCAACCCAACTAGCATAAATAATCAACCCAAACTTGCATGAATCACATATGTCATAAAGAGGGTAACTTGCATAAGCTACTTATGTCATACAAAGGGGTAAACTTGCATATGTATGTATGACATACAAAGTGGTTAACTTGCATATGTATGCATATCATATAAAGGTGTAAACTTGCACATGTTACTTGCATATAATCAAACACCAAACTTGCATAACATGTCATATATGAACTTGCATATAATCATACACCAAACTTGCATAACATATCATATATGAACTTGCATATAATCATACACCAAACTTGCATAATCATGGTGTCATAATGGATCAATGTTTATCATAGTGATTTGCATAACTAGCATCATGAACTCATAGCATATGACTTGCATAACTTGCATAACATCATGATCACATAGCACATGACTTGCATAACTTGCATAACATCATGAGCACATAGCATATGACTTGCATAACTTGCATAACACATAGCATATGACTTGCATAACTTGCATAACATCATGAACACATAGCATATGACTTGCATAACTTGCATAACACATAGCATATAACTTGCATAACATCATGAACACATAGCATATGATAACATAACTTGCATTGATCCACATTCATAGCCATAACCTCATTATATCCTATCATAATCATTTCAACAATTGGTCATTAAGGCTATAGAAACTCACAACTTGTTGATTAGCACTCCTATGAAGAGGATTAAGTTGCTAGAGTTGATTAGAAGTTGATTTGAGAAGCTATCTTCCTCTTTAATTTGATGGAGGCTGCTTCAAGTTGCATTTTGACGGCATAACGATGTTGTATCTATTTTTAGTATGAATTAGGGTAGTCTTAGGGTGTATTTATAGAGTAGTTAAGTGTTTTAGGCCATTAGATTAACCCTAAATCAGATTAGAGCCGTCAGATTTCGTCACTAGCCCTAAAACATAGCCCAAACCCCATCAGGTTGCACCCAGGTCACACAGACCGACAGGGGGGGTCGGCCCCTGGGTCGACCCCTAGGGAGGGGGTCGACACCCATGTCGACCCTAGGGTCGACACCCTCTGCCAGGCAGGAATTTTTCCCGCCTCTTCTGAAATGTGAAATTTTTATATTTAAATCTGTTTTGAATTTCTGAAAACTTCTTCGGGCCTTAACTGGGTCATACGGACTCCGATTTTCGAAAACTCGGACTCTATTTCGCGTATTTTTCTGAGACGAACGCAATGGCGTAGCCCGTTTCCCCTGATTCATATTTTAAAATTTAATTCTGCCCTGATTTAGATTATAACAAGTTATTCAATATACGGGGTGTTACAAAAACAAAATTTGAGATATCATTACATAAGTTATTTAGCATAAGTATCCATAACTTATATGAGTTTCAATTACATAAGATTTTGAATTTATTCATAAATTAACATTACTATTTCTTGATGAACAATAATAACCTAATATGTTCACGTTAGAAATCTAAAACCAAAATCTGTCTAAATGACAACATTAAAAAAAATATCAAATAAATCCAAAAAATTTGACTTAAATCTCAATAATAACTATAAAATATCAAGTATATTTTACTTTATATGTCTGGCATATCTCATTAAAGAAACAACTATAAAAAATATCTGTATGTTATTTCTTTTCTTTGAGATCCTTAGCGACTTCTTAATCCTTATTCATACATTTATTTACAATGTATATCAAATGAGTACTTTTCAGTCATAAAAACTTCAATCTCTATTTTAATTACCAAAGCGCTAAATTAGCCCAATAAGATAACATATTATTCTTAAAATAATTTTAATCTTTAAATGAATATACTGAAGATAGCACCAAAAATAACAATAACTTGAGCGTCTTTAGCTTTTGAAGCAGTATCTTTTTCCGTATAGTACTCATTTATATTTCTTTTACTTTGACTTTATGTAATCAAGCACCACAAAGAGTGCTTGATTTCCCTTATTGTTTTCACAAAAACCGTTTCCATTCTCAGTAGATAATTTATACAAAATTAGTTATCGTTACCTATAACACATCCTTGAAAACTTCTGAAGTATTTACTTAATGACCATTTAACTCTTGCCTTTGAATTATATCACCTTTCAATATTCTTCATAACATTATAAGAATATTTAACCGTAGTAGGGTTGGCTGTAACCCTCTTAGTTACAAGAGTTAAATCTATAAAGTCAAGAACAAATAACATGCTCTCATACAAATCCTTATATTTATCCCAAAACAAGATGGAAATATTCTTTAAATTGACAGATAATTCAGTTAAATTAGCTGAAAATGAACAAAAAATAAAATGAAGATTGACCGTATATGCTCATAGCCAAATATCAACCATAGTAAATTCAAATAATTGGTAAGTCTCTTCTCAAGATACCTGGTACACATTAATATCAAGTCTTTGGACAGTAATATTAACTGTAAGTGGTACTTTTGTTGTAATGATCAAACAGTGACAATAAATTCAAGTCAAATAACAACCTTCCTTTGGGCCGATTAATTATTCACTCGAAAAACCTTATAATTGTCATGTATTTATCATCACACATGTGTAAGCGATTCGGCCAAATATTAGTCTTCCTTTGGGCCAGCTAATACTCGCATGAACAACTACACACAAATATCAAACATTTTCATGAACCACCAAAATATAGAGGTCACTTTGGTGACATATTATTTCTGTCAATTCACTTTGTATGTAGGATATTTACGGTTATAAAGAGACGCCAAAATTATATTTGAATTTATCCTTAATATATGTACAATATATTTTGAGTGTTATAAAACACTCTCAATGCTTTAGGTCTATATGACATCTAAAAAACTCAAAATTATAATAATGACATAATGAGTTTTAGTCATAGTTGTCATAATTTGTTGCTTTAGGTATGTAGTAACATTCATGCCATTTCCTTAATAAATATGATACAAGACATCATAAATAAATCACGATATCATAAATGAATGTCATGATCAATTACCACATAAAGTTATGTGTAAACGACAGTCATACTGAATAACCTGAATGACTGAAGTAACCATGATGTATACCCGAAGCATAATATAGCATGTGTTTTTTTATACTGTCTACCGAACCTAACAAAAAAAACTTTTTTTTAAAACCGTAGAAGTTACTGTAGTTTGACCATAATAAAGTAACTTACTGATCATCATCCTAAAACGTAGAGGAAATGGTCAAAGATTCAAACATGATAGCTAATTAGATTAAGCAACACAAATGCAAAATATTATATACCGAACCCAAAAGGCATAAAATAAAAGCATCATGACAGGTTACAGAAACATCATACACATGCCATGAAACATTATTTGCATATGACAAATAAGTTAATGTGGCATGTCCTACATCCATACAATAAGCAATAATTGTTCCAAACAGTACACATGGTATATAAAAAAAAACTTTTTTTTTCTTTTTTTTTAAGCCCATAAGGACAACATGAGATTCGCTCAGTAGAGCTTCCGAAACTTTATGCATAAAACGAGTTCAAGAATTGGTCAAAACAAATAATATAGTATAATATATGACATCAGAAGTAACAATAGACCGACGATTGCAGAATGCAACTTACAACTAAATGTAATAAACATATATTTTTGATATATTTTTAAACAAAAAACCAGAACCCATTGAATTAAAATATTGACAAACTATATTATATTAACATTATTCATGCTGGATCCATAGAACCAATGAAAGAACGTGAAGGAGATAATAGATCTTAAACCATATAGATCTGAGACTTAACCCAAATAAAATTTTTTTTTTTTTAAATTATTAGCTGTAGTTAATAAACTCAACCTGTTGTGAAATGAAAACATAACATATAAACCGTACGAATTGAAAAACACAATTCAACCTTTGTTCTGAAATGACAAACAACATGTATAAAAGAAAAGAAAAATCCCAATAGAATCAATAATGGTTGGCTCTGATACCACTTGTTAGGATTTCAGTATACTTTAACAATATCCAATTGTGAAACCCAAGATCCAAATATGTAATCCATATTGATTTAATTGAGAACAAATCAGAAACATATTAGTGGAAGCGTACCTGAATCCGTAGTTAATCAAGGCAATACCTGAATCCATATTTGGTTGCTAAGAAGAAGATATAATTTGGTTTGGTCTTCCAAATTGACACAAACCTTAGATCTGAAATCAGCTCTTCGTAGAAGAGGTTAGAGAGTTGCCAAGGCTTGTGTAATTCGGGGACCATAACTCTTTATTTATAGAGTTGGCATTTTGTAATTCGGCCCTTCAACAAATTATAAAATGTCCCGGTATCTACACATTAGGCCCTTGATAACTTAAACTTTAAGCCTATTAATTCTAATCTAAAATTAGATCACTTTAATTAGGCTTTACACCAAAATAGCACAACACATTTTATTTTACATATGTGACCCAATTGTCGAAATATTTCAACAGCTGATCCTCCGAACTGATGTCTGATGAGTGATAGGTGAACATGACTTCAGCCATTGCCGATGATTTTTTTTTAATTCCTTCTCTTTTGTTTTTCCTCTTCCTTAAGATTGAATATATGTGTGCCTGCAGAGCACAAGTGGAAAGTATTGCTAAGTGACTCTAATTTCATTGTTTGATACTTAGTATGCAGGTCTAGTGTTGGTAAATTTGCTTGATGGCCATTAATTCTTCCATGTAGACCCTTCCATATAGGCTTTGTTTCAGTATGATTAAAACTTGACTGGTACCTTTATCCTTTGTATTTATCATATTTTTCCCCCGTTGAACTATTATATATGTTTCTGGTTGCAAACATACGACAATATATATGCAATATAGTGTTCTAATTTGTTTCAGAGTTTAAGCGGATTAAAGTTGGGTGTTATCATAAGAGTTCTCCATGTGGTCTGAAATCAAGATTTGGATAGATGCAGTGGAACAGATAATCACAAGTTCAAACAAGCTGAGATCAATGAAGTGGCAGACGTTAAATTGATTTTTCATTAAGTTAGATTTTTCTTGGCCTTCCCACCGCTTCTATTTATAGAAAGGTTAGGTTTTTTTTCCTTCCTTTTTGATTTACTGATGTCTATACTACATTGTCTTCATCATAGGTACCGTTTGCACACTCAACTGGCTAGATATTGTTTGAGACGCATCTTGACAACCAATTGGTGGATTTTCGTTGACTACCCCGTTTTCGTGGTTTTAACACACCATTTTCGCTATTTTAATACCATTTTTAACCATCAATTACTTGGTATATCTCTAATTACCGTCATTTGAATATCCATGTTAGACCAAAAAGTGGTTCAAACACCCGACTTGACTGAAATTACAATAAAATGAGATCAAAAACAGAAAAGAGACAGGATTTATAGTGGTTCGGCGTCAAAGAGCCTATGTCCACTTTATATCACTTTGGTTAATGATGTAGATGAAAATACAATAAGATATTCACTCAATCTCTCTTACTTTTCATATACATTCACTCAATTATCTCAAAATATACTTTGAATGATGATTTGGATTGTTTGGGAATGTTGGAATTCGGTTCTCAAAGATGTTTGAACTCTCAGAGTGCCAAAAGATCCTTTCAAACGACCCTTGGGGGTCTATTTATAGGTGGAAACTTCTCCATAATTCGGTTCGGATCGGGTGCACGTGTCCTCCATTCCATGACTTTCGGGATTGGATGAGTTCTGGTGTTGCCAACACATCAAGTAAGTGGCCATCGTGGGTAGAAAGTGGGTGTAACTGCCCCGAATATTCAGGAGATTGTGGTGCGGAGTAGTAGGGTGAACTGGGTTCGGATCGGATAGGCTAGTAAATGGGGTTCGGCTCGGATAGGCTAGCAAAATGGGGTTCGGATCGGAGCATCCCATCCGATCTGATCCGGTTTGAATTTTGTCTTTCCTCACTTTGTCTCACTTTGCTTTTCTCTGACTACACCCGATCCAATCCGATTTATAGGCAGATTATATTCTAATACTTGATCTTTAGCTTTGTGTTGCCTCTGTTTCTACCCCTGTAATCCCGATCCGAACCGGATGCGTAACAGAGTGTCTTTTGTCTACTTGATCTTCTGACTTCTTGACTTTGTATAGCATAGTTTACAAAGTAGGCTAACATTTTGCCCCCTCAAAGGATGCTTCTGTTGAAGACGAAGCGTGCTTTGATATCATCTGCTCATTGATCTTTGAGTTTGAGTTGTTGAAAAGTCATTTCCATTCGTCTATGAAGATGCGTTACTTCATGAAGTCGTGTCTTTTATCGGTTATATATATGTTGTGGAATACACGATTTATTTTCTTCATTTTTAAACAATCCTAGGAACTCCCCTTGATGATCAGTGATTCTTCCAGGTATGTCTTTTCTTTATTTTTCTTTTGAGTTCAATTCAATTCAAATGCCAAGTTGATACGTGAAACTCCCTTCGGTTCGGATTCCGACCCGAACGGCCTATGCCTTTCGAATCATGATCACTCGAACCAATGGGCTGCAAGTGTTTTCATGGGCTTATATTCCAGATTGGACGGGTTCTCGTTTAAATCCATCATTGCTGAAATAATGGGCCAAGCATATGTTCAAGGGTTCGGCCTCCGGTCCGAACGGAGTAAGATGACACGTTGGCAAGAATATGAAGAGCCGTCCCAAGTGTATATATTCGCTATTTCTCTACTTCCTCCTTCCTCTTTTTATTTCCGTCACTTTCTAGGATTTTCTCAAAAGACAAGAAAAAACCCTAACCCTAAAATCTTCAAAATTCCTCTTTCAATTCTCGAGTCGATTACATAGGTGGGTTAAAAAAATTTGTCAATTCCTTTTTAGTTGATTTCAACTCGAATTTGTGGATAATTTGAGCGATTTGAGCACGGTATTTAATTGACCTTGACGCCATGACCTCCTCTCCCTTGTCGTCGTCGCTGGTGGCTCTGCCACCACCTCTAGGCACTAGGATGTTGGAGAGGGTACACGTCCCTTCTTAACGGGAGCTTTGAAAATGGGATTGGGTTCGGTTGTGCTTGAGGGGGAAGAGGAAGACGAAGGGCATAGGGAATCGGTTCGGGCGAGGAAGCATAGGAGATGGAGGAGAAGAAAAGAGTGAGGGGTTCACAAGACCGGATCGGATCGGAAAAGAGGGAAGGCGAGGCTTACTCTATCAGGTCGGGTCGGAGCAAAAAGCAAAAAAGGGAAACGAGGCTTATTTGACCGGATCGGGTCGGAAGGCAGAACAAAGGAGAAAGGGGTGTTGACATTCAAACCTACCCGGTCCACTCCAAAAGCATGCTCCCGAACCGATCCAGTTGGATGTTAACTTCTGACCGAAGCACGACTTTGCCTCCGATCCGATCCCATCATGTGTACTCGAACCGAACCGAGGCCACCCAACTTAAAGAACAATACTTTGTCCAATTGGTTAAAATCAATATTTGACATAACTTCCACCTTCATGAACAGTTAGGATAGTGCCCTGCGAACATACATGAACATCAAGAACTGCTTTGAACATCATTACTTTGCCCAGATTTTTCATTACACTTTTGATTGTTAACTTTACATCTTCTTCACACACTTTACACATTTTAGTTCATACACATGCACAGGGGGATACGGGCTAATTTACTCTAACTTGTGCTATTGCTTCTTCAATAGTTTAGTGACAATGACAACAAGACGTTCATCTAGATTAGCAGAGGAGAAAGAGCTCCTAGAGACATCCAATAAAATCACTCTTGATGACATATCTTCTTCCTCAGACCCTGAATGGGGTGACGAGGGATCAGATTATGAAGTGGGGGCGCATAATAGCGGAACGTCTTCTGACAGTGAAGTTTCTCTGGGTTATGAAGAGGAAGGAGGGGTTGGAGATAATCGAGCTCATGACGAATTTGAGTCTACCATCATATTGGAATCACCTCAAGATTATGTTGAATTGACGATTGACTATGATAGGCTCCTTCGAATATGCTTAAAGTACGGGATACATAAAAAAGATACCCTGGTTCCGTCTAAAACCGACCGTCCTCATAATCCTCCGAAGGGATTTATGGCAATCACCCGATTAATGTGCATGGTTGGGGCTATCCATCCATTTTCTCCTTTCATCGCCGATTTTCTAAGACAAATGCGGATTGCCCCCATGCAGCTGCATCCCAACTCCTGTGCCTACCCGTATACCTTATATGTAGCATACCGCGAGATCTTAGGCATAGAGGTCACTTTTGATGACGTTCATTTCTTTTATAACTTCAAGCATCGGACTCGAGAAACTCCTTCTTTCTCTTACTTCGAGTCTATCCCAAAAAGAAAGATAATTTCAGCGCCATGCAGCAGCAAGGCCGGCGACTCCAAGCTGGAATGGTTTTATATAAGGAAACAACCGGGGTGTGCTAGGAGATGGACAAAATCGAGTAAGGCACTGGTTTTCTAAACCTCGATTCTGAATGTCCACGCTACCACACTAATCCGTTTTCTTTTTGTTTGCAGTTGACAATCCAAAACAAATATCGGGTCAAGTGTTCTTTGATCGGATGCACCGGCTCCTTAATGGTGATCAAAAGTTTTTAACTATCGATGAAGTCCTTAAGGATGAATATCTTCATCTTCATAGGTTGTTGTCCATTACCCGTAGCATAGGGTCACGGGTCAGGTGCATATGTATATATTCCTCCGGTGGATGTAATTCCAGAAATGGGCGAGAGCTCAAAAGGTCCCACCATGCCACTTCGAACTTCACCTTCTCCAAGTTCGACTCAAGACGATGAGTTGGCTAATTTACCTGAAAAGCACCGAGAGGGGTACATCACTCCTGGGGATGTTGTTTCTCCTGAGAAATCACCATCTCCTAAAGAATAGCAAACAGGCGCTTCCCAAAGAGATGCCCCTACTCTTGATGATCCTACATTTCAGGGCTTGGGAGATCTCCCTCTTCCTGACACTATTTACACTTCCGAGAATTTTGGCACAAATCCTTTAGTTTTTACTTCTTTAGAGGAGGCCACTCCTATTAAGGCCAAAGAGCCCTCTCGCACTGGCTCGGCTTAAGACTCTGGTTTGTCGGAGGGGGGGACACCACTTAGGATGCACTTAACATAATTGCACCTCATTTCACAGCACTTATGTCTTATGAGAATACTGATTCTGAATTCCACTTGCATTATTGTGCAGGTACAATATCTCGTGCTTACTATGACATCAGGAAACTACGCCGCAGCATGACCAGACCCCTCATGATGTTGAGTATGATCGTCGCGAAGGCCGCGGTAGGGAAGATAGAAGGCCATATGATTCTTATCAGTCGCGGTCCTCGCGCTCTCGCTCTCTCCCATTCGGTCGGATCCAGAGCGATATAAGGGCTACCAAGGTCGTCGAGAAGATGATAGGCCGTAGCCAAAAGACCCAATTACTTCTCAAGAAAAGCGCAGTAGGGAAAGGAGCCCGCCGAGAGATACCGAATCGCGAAGCAAGCGCAAGGTTCCTGCTAAACGGCCTAGAAGGGATGAGGAGGCCATTGAGCCCTCCATACATAAGGATACCGAGCTGACATTTCCTGCACCTCCACCATTGGATGCTGAAACTGCAGTTAAGCGGGCGTATCTGGAGGAGCAATTTCCCGATCACTACTTTGAAAACTTGACTTTTTTACCTACTCTTGAGCCTATTTTCTCGAGGTGGACAGATGAGGCCAGAGCAAAAATTGACGCGGTCGAGAAACAATATTCAGAGATGCTCAAGTATTCGCGTAATCTTTCCAGAATCATCCGAAATCTAATCACGAATACTAACTCGATGCAGAAGACCGCAGAAGATGATGCAAGGGCCTTAAAAAATTTAGGAAAAGACCTCGAGGATACATAGGCTCAACTTGCTATCGCTCAATGGGACGCTGCTAGCTTCAAGCAACAATTTGAAGATCTACAAAAACGCTACCATGACTTGCTCGAGTCCCATACTCAAGAGCGTTCGGAGCTGAAAAAGCAAGCAGAAGACGCCAAGTCAGATGCCGCCAAATTGCAACTTGCTTATGCAGACCTCGAGCGAGAAAAGGCCGAATTGGCAAAGAAGAACGCCGAATTGGAGAAGAAAAATGCTGACTTAGCTTCCAAGTTGATGGAGGCCGAGAACAAGGCTGCCCTGGCGGAGGGTAATGTTGAAAGTGTCATTAAATCGGCCGAAGAATCTCGCAAACAGCTGGCGGAGGCCCAGGAGGATGTGCAGGGCTTTGGTGAATTACTGATTGAATTTTTTGCACATATAATCCGCCAACGAAACATCTCTTGGATCGATGATTATTCGACTACCTTGGTTCATGTATGGAGCCAAATTGTTGAATGGGAAAAAGAAGAACTCAAGGTAGATTCCATCGACAAGGACAAACTTAAGGAAAAGTATCTAAGAGATGACGAGCCGACGAGTCTAGCCGAGGGGCGTCGCCTGATTGCTACCGCTATGGATGAGGAAAAGCGGAAGGCTAAACAAAAGGACATCTTGAAGGCTGGTTCTTCTTCCACTGCCGCTAAAACTCCTAAAGTAAAGGGATACAACTCCGAAAACTCGGTGATCCCTCAGACATCTCTTTTATCTCCTATTCCTGAATCGGCTTCAGAGGCGGCAGCTACTCCAGCTGAGAAATCATCGGAAGGTACTTCTACCTTTTCACCCCAATTCGTTAAAGCTGTCTCCACTTTCCATCACATAATCGAACAATCAATGAAGGACCCTTTATTTTCTTCCGAGTTGATAACTGTTACTTCTCATTCCGCAGGTGATGAACCGTCCGAGAAGGCAGACGTGCCCCAGGGAACCACTGCCGAAACAAAGTCAGCGGAGAAGGATGAAGGAGACAAGGGTAAGGCTGACGCTCCTCACGACGACGAGATGATAGACGCCTTAAAGGATGATAGTGGTGATGAGGGACATGAGGAAGACCCTGAGGTGGCGATAGCCGGGGAGTCAAAAAGCGCCGATGACATTACTTTAGCTGCATTGAAAGCCGAGCAAGACAAACGCATGCATCTTAAAGTTGAAGACCTAGACCCCGAAAGCCTTAAGCCTCTCACAGTAGTGGATGCTGGATCAAGGTTAGTTGTTAAGCTTTCGACTAGATCTATTACATAAGAACTTGCTAAAAAGTCTTCTCTTGATTCCAGCATTCCGACTCCCAGGAAAAAATCAACCGATTCTAGCACTTCAGTCTCAGGGAAGAAAAAACCAAGGTGCATCTTAACCGATGCTAAAAGAGAGGAGAAGGATGCTTAGAAGGCTGCTAAGAAATCCAAGTCCACTTCAAAGTCTAAGTGATGAAGTGTTTTGCTTTATTTTAGCATTTGATTGGCCCATAATTGTTGCTGCGAGTGCGGCCCTCGCATCTTCTTTTTGCCTGTTTTCCTGTACAAATTCATTCATTTGTAAATAAAAATAATTCATTTCCTGCAATGCCTGTTAGTTGTCAGTTCAGTACTTATGTAAAAATGCAAATGCATGTCCTACTAAAATTGTGTAATGGAGTCATAGTGGGGGGGGGGGGAATATGTGTGTACATATATGCCCCCAGTCAGTCTTGAAAAACTATTCAAGATTAAGTTAAAAAGTCCGAATGTCCCTGATTCATTAACGGGGGTCACATTCCTTTTGTCATTGACGCCTGTTCTTTTCTGGCATCTTTTATAATCTCCTATCTTATATTCAGGTTAGAGTTCTTGCTGAGGCGGTCTCTCATCTGGGTGCACCTTCACGCCTCAGAGGACGTCATCTTCCCGTCCTTTATACTCTCTCAATTCTTGAGAGTTAGAGTTAAGAATGTCGTCTTCCCATTCTTTTATGTCTTATTGTACAAACAGTCGTTGTGTTTGTTCCTGCATATAGGCCATCTCCAAATTTCCTGATTTTAATTTAACATCTCATATTCCACAGTCACAATAGAATAATAGTTGAAGATATAAATAATGCAGGAAAGTAAATGGCACACGATATTTTTATAGTGTTTCGGCTAAGTCGTAGCCTACATCCACTTTATAGTTCTTTGTTCGTATCAACAGACTTTTCTAAGGCAAGTCGTGCCTTTTTACAGAGTTCATAAGAAAAATAAAAGAAAATACAACATCCCTAATTCAAATATCGCATCAAGTGTTGGGCATTCCAAGCCCTAGACACTTCTTCGCCATCTAGGGTCGTTAACTTGAAGGATCATGTCTCAAGTTTCCGTTGGATGACGAATGGTCCTTCCCACTTTGGACCGAGGTAAGGAAGGGATGGAAAAACTCGATTTAGCACCAAATCTCCTGGTTCAAAGGTTCTAAAACGAACTTTTTTGTCATAATAGCGTGCCATCTGACGTCGATGTCTCGACGCACGCAAGTCTGCCTCGTCCCTTTTCTCTTCGATTTCATCAAGGGACTCGAGGAGGAGTGCCCGATTCGTCATTGGGTCATAATATGTCACCCTGTGAGAGGGAACTTCAAGCTCTACTGGGATTACTGCTTCTGAGCCAAAAGAGAGAGAGAAAGGAGTATGACCGGTAGCTGTCTTAAACGTTGTCCAATATGCCCACAAAGCCAAGGGCAATTCATCCACCCATTTTGCTTTTGCACGTTCCAATCGTTTCTTGAGGATGGACTTTATGACTTTATTTATTGCTTCTACTTGCCCATTCGACTGTGGATGGGCGACTGCAGTATACCGCTTGTCGATCTTGTATTTCTGGCAGAAATTTCTGAATTCGACACCATCGAACTGGGTTCCATTATCAGTTATAATGGTCCTTGGAATCCCAAATCGGCATATGATATTTCTAACCACGAAACTTATCACCTTTCTCGCTGTGATTTTGGTTAAGGGCTCAGCTTCCACCCACTTCGTAAAATAGTCCACGGCGACTATTGCATACTTCTCTCCTCTTTTGGAAATCGGTAGAACTCCGATGATGTCAATTCCCCACATGGCAAATGGCCACGGACTCACCATCGACTTGAGCTGGGTCGGTGGTGCTATGGGGATCTTGCCGAATCTCTGGCATTTGTCGTAGCGTCGTGAGTAATCAGCTGCATCTTTATTAATTGTGGGCCAGAAATACCCATACCGCGATACCTTTTTTGCTAAGGTCTGACCTCCCGTATGATCTCCACACTCACCTTCGTGTACTTCTCTTAGTACACGCTTGATGTCGTCGTGAGCTATACACCGTAACAGGGGCATTGAAAATCCTTGCCGATAAAGGGTATTATCTTGAAGGACGTACCTGGTAGCTTTGCGAACTATGGTTCGCCTCTCACTCTTCTTTGGCGGGAGTACCCCATTTCTAAGGAAATTCTTGATTGGGGTCATCCACGACTCCCTCTCCGGTTCTGCTTCGAAAGCTAATTCAATTTCCATTAACTCAAAGCTTGGCGATCCCAACGTCTCAATTGGAACCATTTCGGTTTACTCCGGATTGTTGGAACTTGCCAGCTTCGCTTGCCGGTCTGCCTTATGGTTTACAGCTCTTGGGATATGCGTTATGTTATACCGTTCTAAGTTGCTCAACAGCTCCTCCACTTTCCCAAGATAGGTAATAAGTCGAGGTCCCCAGGCTACAAACTCCTTTCGCACTTGGCAGACGACTATTTTGGAGTCGCAGAATATATCCAATGCCTTTATTCCGAATTGCTTAGCAAGTTTCAGCCCGACAATCAGGGCTTCATATTCAGAGTCATTATAGTCGCTGAAAATTCTAGTCGCAGAGCATAATATGTAACACCCCACGTCCGCTAAGGTCACTCATAAGAGGGGAATGCCTTAGTTTCTGTGAAGTATTTTAAGTGAATATAGAACAGTAAAATTACAACAAGACAGATATAAGTAATACTTGAAAATTTAAATCATCATTTTATTGCAGCGAAATAGTAATACATGTTTGGTTACATCACAAAACCATACAAGAGTCAAGTACAAAATATCCATCCTGATAAAATAAGTACATAATCCCACTAAGTAAACAATAGCCATAAAAGAAAAGATGAGCTGGGCTTTACTTCAACGGTCCAAGCTCCAAAGGATAGATACAGCAGTCCGATCAAAGCCCACTAGCACTAGGCCCACTCTGATAACCTGGGTTTGGGGGAAAAAGATAAAAACAACGGGGTCAGACATAAGTCTGAGTGAGTCCTATAACCCTAACAATACAATCGTTAAAGTAATTAGGGTATGATATAAACAAGGTATGGTACCTCTGGGATAATGACTACACTACGTAGCCAACTAAACACGGGATGTACTAAGATAACCGGAAAGACGCATTTATCCACCCAAGGATAATTACTAGATTACACCATCCCAGACTTATCCACCCAAGGGTAATTCCTACACTGCACCACACCAGTTCTACCTACCAAGAGTAATTCCTACTTAAAGGTTGATCCCACTAAATGTACTTAGTAATTTTTTTTTTACCCAGTAGTTTCGTGTACCCCTAGCTAACTACCTAGGTGTACCCACTACTCCCAAGCGATCGGCTCCCTAACGTAGATATCCGTGCTGGTCCCACAATGGGGTGTATCATTTCCCCAAAGTGGCAACCTGATAATATTAACGGTGCACGGCTTTATACCTACACGATGCAACAACGACTTACTAACCAGCCCGGGTCCACACACGCATATGAAACCCGTTGGTCCTACGTTGCCACCGCTAACCCGTTTTGGCCTCTTATAGTCAAGCCCAATATGCGTGTCCCGTCACTCGACTTGAGTCGAGCCCACTAAGATACGTTTGGGATATTGGTTGAGATGGGCCCCCACAAGCTACCACCTAAGCTTGTTATACCCTCTAGTGTATTCCACTTAACCCTTTATAATAATCATGTCTACCTTCATGTTATAAATCCTGGTTAAGTCATTTAATCATATTTTAATTACCACTCAAGGCACCCACTAGATTTCCACATGCCACCCAAGTCATTTACTTAATTCCCACATGCCACCCGAGGCACTTACTTAACCCTTTAATCATGTTTAATTACATGTTCTACTTTGGTTAAGTATTCTAATCGTATTTTCTATTGCTACCCAAGGCAACCCACTAGTTTCCTCATGCCACCCCAGGCACCCCACTAGTTACTACAAGTCACCCAAGGCACCCACTTAACCCTCATGCCCCACTACATGCTTATATGGTTAAGTGTTTCTTAATTAATTAAGACCGTGATCCTCATAAAGACCTCTCACATTAGACTATCTTTTATGACCGCTGGTTAAGCCGGTTGGGTCCGGGCAGCCTTATGTCATAACCGAGTCTAACCTCGTGTCTTTACATTAATCACGTATTTAGTTTGTGCCTAAGACCTCTCACATTGGGCTAACATTTGTAGCAACTGGTTAAGCCGGTTGGGTCCGGGCAGTTTTATACTACAAATGAGTCCAACCTCGTGTCTTAGTCGATTAATTACATCTAATTAATCATCCTCCTAATTTATACTAATTATCCTTAATTAATATTAAGTTTTTCATAACATGGGTAGACCTAACTCAATAGGTAAATTCCCATGGGGTAGACCTAACTCAATAGGTAAATTCCCACTTATGTTATACTTAATCATACCCAATCATACTTTTATTAACATATTTATTAACCCCATCGTTCCCCACGCAAATCGTTCTCATTTCACGATATAATAAAAGGGAAGGTCATCACAAACATCATGGGTTTAACCAAATCTTAGCATATAACTTTGTCATGGGTTAAGAGGATGTCAACTTGCATATATGAGCATATATTAACCCAACTACATTTAATCCCAAACTTGCATATATGAGCATATATTAACATGTTAAACTTGCATATAAGCATTCACATAACTTGCATGACATGTTAAACTTGCATTTAAGCATATACATAACTTGCATATGAACTTGCATAACAACATACATGTAACTTACATAACATCATACACATAACTTGCATATGAACTTGCATAACAACATACATGTAACTTACATAACATCATACACATAACTTGCATATGAACTTGCATAACAACATACATGTAACTTACATACATCATACACATAACTTGCATATGAACTTGCATAACAACATACATGTAACTTACATAACATCATACACATAACTTGCATATGAACTTGCATAACAACATACATGTAACTTACATAACATCATACACATAACTTGCATATGAACTTGCATAACAACATACATGTAACTTACATACATCATACACATAACTTGTTAAACATGCATAAACCAACTTATTAAACATGCATAATATCACATACTTAGCATGCATAGGATCACATACTAAACTTGCATAATATCATATACTTAGCATGCATAGAATCACATACTAAACTTGCATAATATCATATACTTAGCATGCATAGAATCACATACTAAACTTGCATAATATCATATACTTAGCATGCATAGAATCACATACTAAACTTGCATAATATCATATACTTAGCATGCATAGAATCACATACTAAACTTGCATAATATCATATACTTAGCATGCATAGAATCACATACTAAACTTGCATAATAGATCAATGTTCAACTTAGTGTTTTGCATCTTAATCATCATGAAACATAGCACCAAACTTGCATATAGATGTCATGACTACATAACATTAAACTTGCATGACATATGGTATATAACTTGCAAAACACATAACATACACTACACAAAGCTTGCATAAACACATTGATCCTTAAACATATCCATACATCATCATATCCTATCTTAATCAATTTAACAATTGATTATTAAGGAGATAGAATCTCACCAAAACAAAATTAGCAAACTAATGAAGAAGATAAAGAGGTTAGAAGTTGATTTGGAATGCTATCCCTTCTCTAATTTTGATGGAGGCTCCTTCAAGTTTCATTTTGCCATAGTTTAGTTACTAGATTTAATTATGAATGAATTAGGGTAGGGTTAGGGTCTTATTTATAGGATTAGGTTGCATTTTAGACCCTTAGATTAACCCTAGATTGGTTTAGATCCGTCAGATCCAAGAAGCTTCCAGAACCAGCCCTCCAAGCCAGCCCAAGAACCTAAACTGGTGCACCCAGTTTTACTGGGCGTCGCCCCCCTGTCGACAGGCAAGTCGACAGGCAAGTCGACACCCCTGTCGACAGGCCTGTCGACAGCCCTGTCGACATGGGTAGGGCAGGAATCTTCCCGCCTGGCCCCGCTTGCTCTAATTTAAAATCTGGTTTTAAATTATTAAATCTGTTTTTATCTTTGAATTTTCTGCAAACTTCATCGGGCCATAACTGGGTCATACGGACTCCGATTTTCGAAAACTCGGACTCTATTTTGCGTATTTTTCCGAGACGAACGCAATGACGCAGCCCGTTTCCCCCCAATTCTCACATCTGAGATTATTTATTCTGTAATTAGTGAATTTTAGCATTAACCGAAATTCGGGGTGTTACATTCTCCCCTCCTTAAAGGATTTCGCCCCCGAAATCTCTAAGCTAAGGAGAATGCATATCCTACCATCCAAACAACCATCTACTCAATCCATCAAACACAGGCATCCATTGTCCTTAGAACAATTTCTAATGATGTATGAGCATATGCAAAGAGTGTGTGTATATGTTCCCTATCTAATGTATGAACATATGCAAACCATGATAGTGCCATGCATCCATTATGTATGCGAAAGAACCCTATCGACACATACAATATCTACATGAGTGCACAATCATTCACCAAAATGCATCATCCATATGATAACACAATCATTATACATCCATAAATATAGCTTCCTACACACAATTTTATGCAATATGCAAAATGAAGTGATTGAGCCGATCTAGTGCCTAGAGTGTGTATATATGCATCCACGAGCAACCACTAGCAAACACTTGCATCCACTTGCATCCATCAATCATAACATGTCTCAAACACATGTTTCAACTATAGGTTTACCCTATCTAAAGGTCAAACAACACTAACGAGAGGACATACTAAAGATAAGATAAGTACTAGTCAAACGATAGAGGAGAAATTATACTCTCAAAAAGAAATGGATACAAAGAACGCATCTTCGCTTCCGTCTCCCAAGTAGCATTGCTTCCGTCATCTCCCCATTGCACCTTAACTAGCTGAACTTCTCTGATCCTCAACTTCCTAGTTTCTGACCCAAGGATGCGAATAGGAGCTCGTCGAATCGTCGCATCACGCTCTACTTCCACTTCTCTAAGTAAGCTCGGCTCTACTACCTATGCGGTCTCGTGTAGGCACTTCCTCAAATGTGACACTTGGAATACACCATGTACACTACTAAGTCTGTCGGGCAACTCCACCCTAAATGCCATCCGTCCAATCCTTTCCTTAATAGGAACGGTCCAACAAACCTTGGTGCTAACTTCCCAACAGATCCACAGTGAACCACATTCCGCAACGGAGATACCTTGATAAAAAGCATGTCCTAATATCAAACTCAAGCTCTGTTCTCCTCTTATCCGCATAAGATTCCGCCGCTTTCATCCTTCTTCGAACCAAGTCAATCTTCTCTGAAATCTCTCTAACCACATTGGCCCAACCAAGATCTTATCCGTAGATTCTCACCAACATGTAGGTGATCAACAAGGCCTTCCATAAAGAGCTTCGAAAGGAGCCATACCAATACTAGACTGAAAGCTGTTATTATACGCGACTTCACCAATGGAAGATGCTCTTCCCATGTACTTCCAAAATCCAAAATACGTAACGTCAAAATACGATTCACCCTCTCAGTCTGGCCGTCCGTCTGAGGATGATATGCGGTACTAAAACACAACTGAGTCCCTACCGCCTCTTGCAAACTCTTCTAAAACTCTCTAGTGAAGATAGGATCTCGATCGCTCACTATACTGGAAGGTACACCATGCAATCTAATAATCTCTTGAACGTAAACTGAAGCTAGCCATGGAGCAGTTCTCTTACTCTTCACGGGTATAACATGGGCACACTTAGTAAATCTATCTACCATAAGCCAAATCCCCGTATTACCCTTCCTTGATCTCGGTAATCCAACGAGACACTATCCCACTTCCCATTACGGAACTTCCAACGGGTGAAGCAACCCTCCGGGTTTCTTCTGTTCCGCTTCCACTTGTTAGCACACCAAGCATCTAGCGACATACTTGGCCGCGTCTTTCTCCATACCGGCTCAAAAAGAAAACCCGCTTCATGTCTTGGTACATCTTGTCCCTTTCGGGATGAATGGTCATCTTCGACCGATGTGCATTATCAAGTATAGCCTTCCACAAACCCTTGTCTTGCGGTACCCAAAGTCTACCGTCTCTACGCAACCACCCCTTACCATCTAGGGTGTACCTACTCAAATGGCTGGACGACTCCCCTTCCTCATGAGCTTCTCTACTACCTCAACCAACTGTGGGTCGTCCTGCTGTGCTCCGCCAATACGCCCCAAAAGAGTAGGCCTAACCTCCAAGGAGGCTAGCAAACCGGGTACAAAGTCAACGGAAGGTCTAAAGTCAAACATAGAAATAAACTCTAAGCTCCGTCGTACAACGAACAATGAACTCAAGGACAACCTTTTTCTACTTAAGGCGTCCGTTACCATGTTTCCCTTGCCATGGGTATATGCTATCTCAAACTCATAGGATGCTAAGAATCCCATCCAAAATCATCACAACTGTCCATCTCTCACGCAGACCACCCTAGTCGAGCTCGACATCCCCCAAATGCAAGCCCCAAAGGCCTAAACCAATATCAGACAAACACCCAAGGGATATCTCCTTCGAGTTCAGGCGACCTACGTGAGATGATACTAATAAAATAAATAATGGCTAAACAATTAAGCCTTTGACCAACTTTGGATGTCCTTGCCAGTCTCGCTCCAAAACCACCGTTTATCCCATAACTGGCTTCGCTCACCCTATTGAGCACATACGAAAGCTTATTTCGCTCCTAGAAAAACCAAGGTGTCGTTACAAAGACCATTACAAACTTATTTAGGTACTCCCTGAACACCCTTCTCATCAAATCAACAAAGTATGCGGGGGCGTTCGTCAACCCAAATGGCATTACCAGCCACTCATAAAAACCATCCGGAGTCCTAACGACAGTCTTCTCCATACTATCCTCAGCCACTCTCAACTGACGAAACCCCGTGGCTAAGTCCAACTGCAAAAACACTGAGGCGCCAACTAACTTGATCAAAGAGATCATCAATCCTCGGCAATGGGTGTCTATTCTTCTTTGTGAGTTTATTTAGTTCTCTTTAGCCTACACAAAGTCTGAGGGACCCACCCGCCTTCGTGGCAAAACTACTGGAGCACCCTACTCCAATATACTTCGTCTTATGAACCCCTTCTCAAGCATATCGTCTACTTACTTATGGAGTTCCCTCTTCTCACGAGGAGCCTTGTGGCACACTGGCCAAGTCACTGGTTTGGCATTGTTTACCAGATATATTCGGAAGTCAATCTCCCGCTCCGGAGGTAAGCCCTTCACCTTCTCAAACACATCCGAGTATTCCCGGACCACTCTAACAGATCGCAAACTCTCGACCGACGTGTCAAGCGATTCTAGATAACTTAGCATAACAGATTCTATGGGATTACAAGAGATCTTGAGAGTGTTACCCAAGCGGGTCATAAGCCTAACAACTCTCCCTTCAAAATCAAGAACGGCACCCCTACTGGATAACCAGTCCATGCTCACAACTAACCCATAGCCCGTGAAGCCCAACAAGCATCCCATCTAAACTCAACGCTAAGTATAGCAACTTTCAAACCCAAACACATCATGGAGCCCCAATTGGGTTTGAAACAACTAAGGGATCATCTACCAAACTGGTGTCTAAGTGCAGTGACTCTCTAACAATGATGAGATAAACGAACTCGATGCGTCAGAATCCAATAAAGTTCGAATCAGATAATATAGAAATCCCAAATTCCAACCTAGACGGTCCTATCCCCATCTGGTACACTAGCCGTGAGGGAATACAACTACCCTCCAGGAGATTCCGTACCTTGCCCTTGCCTCTTTGGACATTCCTAATAAGGTGTCCTATTCCTCCCCAAAGAATAACTACTAACCTTCTTCTTCTTCCTATTCTCCACTCGTAACCTCCCACTAATGAGGTTTCATCCTTTATTAACCAAACAACTATTTGAGCCTTCCTCTCATCGTCTATCCTATAGGTACCTACCAGTCCTCCTCCTTCTTGAACCAACTTCTAATCTGATTAACGTCTAAGTCCTTTGAAGCGGTTTTCCATCCTTATCTATCTTAGAAAGATCATCTATACGCGGAGGTGAAACTCAAAATGAGAGAGGAAGAGATTCGAACGGAAAATTCGAAAGATAAAGATATGGCTATCGGGGATTATGCTTTTCTCTCAAAAACTTTTCTCTTAAAAGACATGTTTTTGAAAATACTCCTTCAAAAATTTTCTTAGAAAAATAGTTTTTCTAAAATTTTATCTGTTCTGGTAACCTTAAGCTCTGATACCACGTGTAACACCCCACGTCCGCTAAGGTCACTCATAAGAGGGGAATGCCTTAGTTTCTGTGAAGTATTTTAAGTGAATATAGAACAGTAAAATTACAACAAGACAGATATAAGTAATACTTGAAAATTTAAATCATCATTTTATTGCAGCGAAATAGTAATACATGTTTGGTTACATCACAAAACCATACAAGAGTCAAGTACAAAATATCCATCCTGATAAAATAAGTACATAATCCCACTAAGTAAACAATAGCCATAAAAGAAAAGATGAGCTGGGCTTTACTTCAACGGTCCAAGCTCCAAAGGATAGATACAGCAGTCCGATCAAAGCCCACTAGCACTAGGCCCACTCTGATAACCTGGGTTTGGGGGAAAAAGATAAAAACAACGGGGTCAGACATAAGTCTGAGTGAGTCCTATAACCCTAACAATACAATCGTTAAAGTAATTAGGGTATGATATAAACAAGGTATGGTACCTCTGGGATAATGACTACACTACGTAGCCAACTAAACACGGGATGTACTAAGATAACCGGAAAGACGCATTTATCCACCCAAGGATAATTACTAGATTACACCATCCCAGACTTATCCACCCAAGGGTAATTCCTACACTGCACCACACCAGTTCTACCTACCAAGAGTAATTCCTACTTAAAGGTTGATCCCACTAAATGTACTTAGTAATTTTTTTTTACCCAGTAGTTTCGTGTACCCCTAGCTAACTACCTAGGTGTACCCACTACTCCCAAGCGATCGGCTCCCTAACGTAGATATCCGTGCTGGTCCCACAATGGGGTGTATCATTTCCCCAAAGTGGCAACCTGATAATATTAACGGTGCACGGCTTTATACCTACACGATGCAACAACGACTTACTAACCAGCCCGGGTCCACACACGCATATGAAACCCGTTGGTCCTACGTTGCCACCGCTAACCCGTTTTGGCCTCTTATAGTCAAGCCCAATATGCGTGTCCCGTCACTCGACTTGAGTCGAGCCTACTAAGATACGTTTGGGATATTGGTTGAGATGGGCCCCCACAAGCTACCACCTAAGCTTGTTATACCCTCTAGTGTATTCCACTTAACCCTTTATAATAATCATGTCTACCTTCATGTTATAAATCCTGGTTAAGTCATTTAATCATATTTTAATTACCACTCAAGGCACCCACTAGATTTCCACATGCCACCCAAGTCATTTACTTAATTCCCACATGCCACCCGAGGCACTTACTTAACCCTTTAATCATGTTTAATTACATGTTCTACTTTGGTTAAGTATTCTAATCGTATTTTCTATTGCTACCCAAGGCAACCCACTAGTTTCCTCATGCCACCCCAGGCACCCCACTAGTTACTACAAGTCACCCAAGGCACCCACTTAACCCTCATGCCCCACTACATGCTTATATGGTTAAGTGTTTCTTAATTAATTAAGACCGTGATCCTCATAAAGACCTCTCACATTAGACTATCTTTTATGACCGCTGGTTAAGCCGGTTGGGTCCGGGCAGCCTTATGTCATAACCGAGTCTAACCTCGTGTCTTTACATTAATCACGTATTTAGTTTGTGCCTAAGACCTCTCACATTGGGCTAACATTTGTAGCAACTGGTTAAGCCGGTTGGGTCCGGGCAGTTTTATACTACAAATGAGTCCAACCTCGTGTCTTAGTCGATTAATTACATCTAATTAATCATCCTCCTAATTTATACTAATTATCCTTAATTAATATTAAGTTTTTCATAACATGGGTAGACCTAACTCAATAGGTAAATTCCCATGGGGTAGACCTAACTCAATAGGTAAATTCCCACTTATGTTATACTTAATCATACCCAATCATACTTTTATTAACATATTTATTAACCCCATCGTTCCCCACGCAAATCGTTCTCATTTCACGATATAATAAAAGGGAAGATCATCACAAACATCATGGGTTTAACCAAATCTTAGCATATAACTTTGTCATGGGTTAAGAGGATGTCAACTTGCATATATGAGCATATATTAACCCAACTACATTTAATCCCAAACTTGCATATATGAGCATATATTAACATGTTAAACTTGCATATAAGCATTCACATAACTTGCATGACATGTTAAACTTGCATTTAAGCATATACATAACTTGCATATGAACTTGCATAACAACATACATGTAACTTACATAACATCATACACATAACTTGCATATGAACTTGCATAACAACATACATGTAACTTACATAACATCATACACATAACTTGCATATGAACTTGCATAACAACATACATGTAACTTACATACATCATACACATAACTTGCATATGAACTTGCATAACAACATACATGTAACTTACATAACATCATACACATAACTTGCATATGAACTTGCATAACAACATACATGTAACTTACATAACATCATACACATAACTTGCATATGAACTTGCATAACAACATACATGTAACTTACATACATCATACACATAACTTGTTAAACATGCATAAACCAACTTATTAAACATGCATAATATCACATACTTAGCATGCATAGGATCACATACTAAACTTGCATAATATCATATACTTAGCATGCATAGAATCACATACTAAACTTGCATAATATCATATACTTAGCATGCATAGAATCACATACTAAACTTGCATAATATCATATACTTAGCATGCATAGAATCACATACTAAACTTGCATAATATCATATACTTAGCATGCATAGAATCACATACTAAACTTGCATAATATCATATACTTAGCATGCATAGAATCACATACTAAACTTGCATAATAGATCAATGTTCAACTTAGTGTTTTGCATCTTAATCATCATGAAACATAGCACCAAACTTGCATATAGATGTCATGACTACATAACATTAAACTTGCATGACATATGGTATATAACTTGCAAAACACATAACATACACTACACAAAGCTTGCATAAACACATTGATCCTCAAACATATCCATACATCATCATATCCTATCTTAATCAATTTAACAATTGATTATTAAGGAGATAGAATCTCACCAAAACAAAATTAGCAAACTAATGAAGAAGATAAAGAGGCTAGAAGTTGATTTGGAATGCTATCCCTTCTCTAATTTTGATGGAGGCTCCTTCAAGTTTCATTTTGCCATAGTTTAGTTACTAGATTTAATTATGAATGAATTAGGGTAGGGTTAGGGTCTTATTTATAGGATTAGGTTGCATTTTAGACCCTTAGATTAACCCTAGATTGGTTTAGATCCGTCAGATCCAAGAAGCTTCCAGAACCAGCCCTCCAAGCCAGCCCAAGAACCTAAACTGGTGCACCCAGTTTTACTGGGCGTCGCCCCCTGTCGACAGGCAAGTCGACAGGCAAGTCGACACCCCTGTCGACAGGCCTGTCGACAGCCCTGTCGACATGGGTAGGGCGGGAATCTTCCCGCCTGGCCCCGCTTGCTCTAATTTAAAATCTGGTTTTAAATTATTAAATCTGTTTTTATCTTTGAATTTTCTGCAAACTTCATCGGGCCATAACTGGGTCATACGGACTCCGATTTTCGAAAACTCGGACTCTATTTTGCGTATTTTTCCGAGACGAACGCAATGACGCAGCCCGTTTCCCCCCAATTCTCACATCTGAGATTATTTATTCTGTAATTAGTGAATTTTAGCATTAACCGAAATTCGGGGTGTTACATAATATAACGATCGTCCTTCAGGAGTAACTAAGACGACTCCAGCTCCGGACCTTCGGTCGTTCTTGGCTCCGTCCGTGTACAACTTCCATGGGTCTAATTTTAATTCCTCCTCTGGCTTGACCACCTTGTCGTTGATCATCTCCTCCTCCGGAATTGTGAACTCTGCTATAAAGTCAGCCAGTGCTTGCCCCCTGATCGATCTCCATGGCTGAAAATTTAAATCAAACTGACTTAATTCAATATTCCATTAGATCAACCGCCCTGATGCTTCAGGTCTTTGCAACACCTGTCTCAGAGGCTGATCAGTGTATATGGTTATTGGGTGAGCTTGAAAATAATGGCGAAGTTTTCGGGAGGCGATCAGAAGGCTGTAAGCAAGCTTCTCAATCCTTGGATAGTTACGTTCTGCAGCTGCCAATTTCTTACTTACGTAATATACCGGCCTTTGCACCT